>CM077160.1:25218858-26480067 GCA_039583875.1 Platanthera guangdongensis
TGGGCTCCAGGCCGTGTACAAGGTGTCCGGCACTTCGCGGCTAAGTGGTGTATAGGGTCCGACACGACCTGCGACACGCCCGTGGCGGCAGGCCTTGTGCCTGTCTGACACAACTGTGTCACCAAGTGTCGACTTCGCGGGACGAGTGTCGACACGGGTTGACACGCCCTGCGACACGCGTGTCGCAGGCCGTGTGCGTGTCTCGACACAACGTCGAATCACTGTGTCGACTTCACGGCTAAGTGTCGACAAGGGTCGACACGACCTACGGAACACGCCCGTGTCGCAGGCCGTGTGGCACAGTCCTCTGTTAAAATTCAACAAACCGCAGACGCCCCTTGGATACCTGCTGAAAACTCAACAAACCGAAGGAGAATACGCCCACTTATATATGTTGAAAGTTTTCCCGGATCGTGGAGTTAACAGTGGTTATCTCAACAAAGCAGTAACAACCAGCAACACATGCAGCACAAGCTTCTTTATTGATCAAGAGCAAAATTCTTTACTAAGGCGGAGACATACATGGCTGAGACATGCTTCACCAAAACCCAACATCGGGAGAGCAGAGACAGTTACAAGACACAGAACAAAAAACAAGCCGCGCGGGGACTCAATCATCAAGCCGCCGACCTACTGGTGGAGTCGCTCAGTCCGCCAGGTCGCCAGACCGCAACCCAAGCCGCGCGGACTCACCCTTACTCCAATGCTTAGCTCTTCATCGCCGGTCTGCACGCCGCCAGACCGCACAAGCTGCGCCACCGAATGGAACAGTCCGCCAGAAACCGGCGACTTCCTGAACCCCGAACCAAGTCGCCAAAGAGAAGACCGCCTGGCCGCTATCTGCGACCTGCTGTTTACCGCCTGTTGCTTAACCGCAGAGTCCGCACTGTCCCTGACCGCAATCAGAGCCAAGTCCTGGCTTTCCAGCGCTATCCGCACAACCTGCACAGCACAACCGGGTCAACTCTATCCGCGCGGACACAAAGTCCAGGCCGCAGCAACTTACGCGAGCTCAAAAACTGTTCACTTACTTCGGTCTAGGTTCCTCGGTTAGTTTTCCTGATGTGACATGGGTCCTATTTATAGGCACGACGATGAGTATGGTCACCGCCCTTCCCGATAGGATCACCGCCACAACCCGCAGCAAGAACTTATCGTGTCCGCCAGCCCGCGGACACACATGCCAGTTCGCCGCCCCGGTGCAGATAGCCAGTCCGCCCCAGCTGTCTCCAAGGCCGGACTCCAATATCCAGTCCCGCCTTGCGCGCCAGAGACACAACGCCAGGACCACCACAGCCGGACTCCGCACAAAAGCCGTATCCGCCATTCTGCGGACAAGGGTCATCAGCCCTGCAAAACCCGAGCCCGCAACCGCGCAGCATCAAGGCACCTGCCGGACTCATGCGGATTACCCGGCTATCGTCCGCATATTCCCAAGCCCATTTACCTCATTGCCAAGGCACCTCCGGACTTAGCGGACACGCCAATCCAGTCCGCTAACAGCAGACTCCAGTCCGCAACTCCTGAGTCCATTGGCCCTCATCACAAGGCATCTCCGGACTCAGCGGACTCCAGCTCCAGTCCGCACGCGTCCTGCATCGGGCAATCCTCCAGTCCGCATATCCCCAAGCTAGCAAACAAGGCAAAGCACTTCTACTACGCTTGGCGGACTGAGAAACCAGCCCGCGCTCCACTGCGCGATCTCTCCCGACTGAGCCATCCTGGACTTGGTTCAATTCCCACCAAGTCCAGCCCACTGGCCGCAAGGGCCAGTCCGCACTTACTGGCGGACACTGGATCTAGCCCGCCATACCGGGCGACCTCCAGTTCCTGTCCGCGCTGACCGGCGGTCTCCACGGCTTCCACTTGCCGCTTCACTAGAGCAAGACCAAGGCATCTGCCAAACCGGTCTGCCGAGCTCCAGTTCTTCAGTCCGCTTCAAGCCGGACTCCGCGGATAACTTTCCTATCCGCCCGGTTTACTTCCTGGGAGTAGACCGCCTGCTGAGCATACACTGGCCTGTCAGACCGCCGCTGCTGTCTCGCGCGCAGTCCGCGCGAACAGACCGCCCAGGCCGCCACAGAGCAAACCGCCTGCAACATCCCTGCCGACCTAGCAGTCCGCCAACCCAGTCCGCGTAGTCCGCGCGGATAGGTTTCCCAAGCCTTCCATTCAACCACTTTCACTTCACAGAATTCAACACTCCCCCTTGAAGTGAGAAGTGGTGAATAACTCCAGCAGCTCCCGTAACCTTGCACCTGGTCCTTCCGATAGCATCTACGAAGAGATGTCCAAGACATAGTCCTCGCCCCGCATATCATGGACCATGAGGGAGCCCTCCAGCATCTCCCAAAAGGAGCCATGCTTCCCTCTGCCTTCTTCAGCTTCAACCTCCACTCATGCATCAAAGGAGTATCACCAACTTCCTTGGACCCAGAAGCCCAAGCCTCGTTGCCTCTGAGAGAAGTCACCTCATCAGACTTGGTGTCAAACCACCTCCTTGATTCTAGTGGGGTCTTCACAGCTAGAAGTCCCTTGCTTGATCTGAGGGCTAACAAGGAAACACGGGACCAAGTCCGCCGTGTTCCCTTCGCTATATCGAGCTGTGTGGCTTACTGATCCTCTTCGATCTCCGAAGAACCTGATCATGGCTAACCACCTCCGCTGCTTTTGAACCAGCTCCGTTCCCGGGCAAACCCAGAACAATGCTCCCTTTGTTCCCTGAACAAGACGCCTCCTTACTGGAACCAAGAGCACCTGGAGCAACGCTCCCCCTGCTACCTGAACCAGAAGACTTCCCTCTTGAACATGAACTGCCTGGAACATCGCTCCCCTTGCTTCCTGAACAGGAAGCCTCCGCCTTTGAGCCAGAAGGTCCTGGAGCATCGCTCCCCCTTCTTCCTGACTCTGACGCCTTTGCCCCGGAGCTAGAACAACCTGGAGCACCTGGTGACTCAGGCAAATCCACTTCCTTAGCAGCAGCCTTCTTCAGCCCACCATCTGACCTGCTTAACTCTAGCTCCACATAAGAGCTACCCCAATACGGCGTCAACTCATCAAAAACAATGTCTCTCGACACTATGAGTTTCTTCGTCGCAGGATCCATACACCTCCATCTTCTTTCTGCTCATCATACCCAACAAAGACTAGCTTTGTTTTGAGAGCACCCGGAGAGTGTATATAGCAGGTAGATCCAAACACCCGAAGGTGCTTCACTGAGGGCTTCACTCCGAACATTAGCTCTCATAAGGAGTCTTCACTCTATAATCGGGCTAAGAGGCATCCGGTTGATGACGTGAGTAGCACAGGCTATTCCCTCCGCCCAAAGAGCCTTCGGAACGCCTTTACTCCGAAGCCAACACTTGCAGGTCTCCGTTAACCAACGGATCATCCGAGCTGCAACACTACCCTGTTGTGAAGTATGTCCACAAGAAAGCTCCATCCGGATCCCTTGCTTCCTGCAAAAGCGTGAGAACTCGGTTGAGTCAAACTCACCACCGAAACCTGTCCTCAACACCTTGATCCTCCGGCCAAGCTGGCCTTCGACAAGCTTCTTGAACTCCACAAACAAGCGTACCATGCTGGACTTCGTCTTCATAAAGTATACCCAAGTATACCCAGAATAGTCATCAACCAATATCAGCATGAACCTGCTGCCTCCAAGACTGGCCGTGACGGTCGGTCCCACCAGAGCACAATGGACAACCGCCAATGGTGCATTACTCCTGGCTTGTGCTTTGTCGACCATGAAGCGATAGGCTCCACTTTCCTGACATCCCGCACACCCCCGACCATCGCCATAGGATGACAATCTAGGCAAGCCTCTTACGAGTCTTCTTTCCGCCATTGCTTTCAGCTTGTCCATCCCTACATGCCCCAGTCTTTCATGCCAGATAGCTGCACTATCATTGGCATCCAGCCGATCAGATCCAGAACTAGTTGAAGTCCCAACTACGTTCTTCTCCTTCCTCCCTACCTGAGCAACGTTCGCCGAGAGCAAGGTAAACCTTGCACTCCTTCCGAAGATGACCTTGCTGCTTGCATTTATAGCACCGTGGTCCTTCCTTCCTCTTCCTATCACGCCTAGGAGAAACACTCCTTTCTTCCTGATATGAAGTAGAGGGACCATCATCAGCAGCAACCTCCTTCACCTTCTTCCTGAACAACCCATCAAGGGAAGTCCAAACCTCCGCAGCTGACCGACATCCACTGATGTGGTCCAAGAGCTCCGATGAGATCACCTGCTTGAGAATAGACTCCGCTTTCGCATTTGCCTCCTTCCAAGCTCTCATCGCCTCAGCATTGCCAGCAGTATCCTCTTGTCTTCCTGCTCCGCATACAACCTCCCAAAGGTCCTCGCCAAGAAGAAAGCTCTTCATACAGGACTTCCACCGTTCACAGTTCGTCTCTGTAAGACGATCAATACCAAGACAACTTGCATCCTCCACTGCCATGGTTCTACCACTGGTTTCCTCGACAGACGAGCAACTACTTCCATTGAGCACTGCTTGACCACTCCAACAACCTGGCTCTGATACCATGTTAAAAATTCAACAAACCGCAGACGCCCCCTTGGATACCCTGCTGAAAACTCAACAAACCGAAGGAGAATACGCGCCCACTTATATGTTGAAAGTTTTCCCGGATCGTGGAGTTAACAGTGGTTATCTCAACAAAGCAGTAACAACCAGCAACACATGCAGCACAAGCTTCTTTATTGATCAAGAGCAAACTTCTTTACAAGGCGAGACATACATGGCGAGACATGCTTCACCAAAACCCAACATCGGGAGAGCAGAGACAGTTACAAAGACAAGAACAAAAAACAAGCCGCGCGGACTCAATCACACAAGCCGCCGACCTACTGCTGTGGAGTCCGCTCAGTCCGCCAGGTCGCCAGACCGCAACCCAAGCCGCGCGGACTCACCCTTACTCCAATGCTTAGCTCTTCATCGCCGGTCTGCACGCCGCCAGACCGCACAAGCTGCGCCACCGAATGGAACAGTCCGCCAGAAACCGGCGACTTCCTGAAACCCCGAACCAAGTCACAAAAAGAGAAGACCGCCTGGCCGCTATCCGCGACCTGCTGTTTACCGCCTGTTGCTTAACCGCAGAGTCCGCACTGTCCCTGACCGCAATCAGAGCCAAGTCCTGGCTTTCCAGCGCTATCCGCACAACCTGCACAGCACAACCGGGTCAACTCTATCCGCGCGGACACAAAGTCCAGGCCGCAGCAACTTACGCGAGCTCAAAAACTGTTCACTTACTTCGGTCTAGGTTCCTCGGTTAGTTTTCCTGATGTGACATGGGTCCTATTTATAGGCACGACGATGAGTATGGTCACCGCCCTTCCCGATAGGATCACCGCCACAACCCGCAGCAAGAACTTATGTGTCCGCCAGCCCGCGACACACATGCCAGTTCGCCGCCGCGGTGCAGATAGCCAGTCCGCCCCAGCTTCTCCAAGGCCGGACTCCCAATATCCAGTCCGCCTTGCCGCCAGAGACCAAGCCAGGACCACACAGCAGCCGGACTCCACAAAAGCCGTACTCCGCCATTCTTCTGCGGACAAGGCATCAGCCCGCAAAACCCGAGCCCGCAACCGCGCCATCAAGGCACCTGCCGGACTCAGCGGATACCCGGCTATCGTCCGCATATCCCAAGCCCATTACCTCATTGCCAAGGCACCTCCGGACTTAGCGGACACGCCAAATCCAGTCCGCTAACAGCAGACTCCAGTCCGCAACTCCTGAGTCCATTGCCTCATCACAAGGCATCTCCGGACTCAGCGGACTCAGCTCCAGTCCGCACGCTCCTGCACGGGCAATCCTCCAGTCCGCATATCCCCAAAGCTAGCAAACAAGGCAAAGCACTTCTACTACGCTTGGCGGACTGAGAAACCAGCCCGCGCTCCACTGCGCGATCTCCCCGGACTGAGCCATCCTGGACTTGGTTCAATTTCCCCACCAAGTCCAGCCCACTGGCCGCAAGGGCCAGTCCGCACTTACTGGCGGACACTGGATCTAGCCCGCCATACCGGGCGACCTCCAGTTCCTGTCCGCGCTGACACGGCGGTCTCCACGGCTTCCACTTGCCGCTTCACTAGAGCAAGACCAAGGCATCTGCCAAACCGGTCTGCCGAGCTCCAGTTCTTCAGTCCGCTTCAAGCCGGACTCCGCGGATAACTTTCCTATCCGCCCGGTTACTTCCTGGGAGTAGACCGCCTGCTGAGCATACACTGGCCTGTCAGACCGCCGCTGCTGTCCGCCGCAGTTCCGCGCGAACAAGACCGCCCCAGGCCGCCACAGAGCAAACCGCCTGCAAACATCCCTGCCGACCTAGCAGTCCGCCAACCCAGTCCGCGTAGTCCGCGCGGATAGGTTTCCCAAGCCTTCCATTCAACCACTTTCACTTCACAGGAATTCAACAGTCTCGACACAATGTCGAGACCAAAGTGTCGACTTCACGCCTTAGTGTCGACACAGGCTTGACACGCCCTGGGACACGCCCGTGTCCCAGGCCGTGTGCCTGCAGCCAGAACTCAAACTGGCCCAAATTATTCCCCTCTGCTCCTTTGAGTTTCGGGGCGTTACAACTCTACCCCTCTTAAAAGAATTTCGCCCACGAAATTACATAAAGGGAAAAACATGTACAAACTTAAATTTGTACCTGAGCGGAACAACTCCGGATATTCGTCAAGCATCGTCTGCTCTCGCTCCCAAGAGAGCTCCTCACGACCGCAATTGTCCCACCGGACTTTGACCATCCTGATCTCTTTATTGCGTAGCCGCTTGACCTCCGAGTCCTCAATCCGCACGGGCTTGACTTTTGTCGTCAGCCCACTATCCACCGGCACTTGATTGGCCGCGATCACTTGCGTAGGCTCTTGCACCGCCTTCCGAAGCACCGAAATATGGAATACATCATGTAATCCACTTAGCTCCACTGAAAGCTTCAGCCGATAGGCCGCTTCTCCTACTCGCTCCAGAACCTCGAACGGTCCAAGGTACCTCGGGCTTAGCTTTTTCAATCGCCGCACCCGCGAGACACCCTTGAACGGCTTGATCTTCAAGTATACATAATCGCCCACAGCGAACTCCACGTTCCTGTGCTTGGCATTATAGTACTTTGCTTGTCGGTCCTGAGCGATAAGCAACCTCTCCCGAATGGTTCTCACCAACGAAGTAGCATCCACCACTTCCGATCGCTTATACAACTTCGACTCGCCCGTTTCTAACCAAGACAACGGCGTGCGACATCGTTCTACCATAAAGGGCCTCGAAAGGCGCCATCTGAATACTTGCTTGGTAGCTATTGTTGTATGCGAACTCCACCAAATAAAGGTGGTCCTCCCATTGCTTTCCAAAGTCCAAGACACACATGCGAAGCATGTCTTCCATGGTTCTATTGACCCTCTCGGTCTGCCCATCCGTTTGCGGATGGAAGGCTGTGCTAAACTTCAGCTTTGTTCCCAACATTTGCTGCACCAGCCTCCAATCATTGGACGTGAACCGCCCATCACGGTCACTCACGATGCTGCGGGGCACACCATGAAGCCGTACTATATTATCCACATAAAGCTTCGCCAGCTTCTCCACCGGATCATCCTTCCTATGCGGAATAAAATGCGACACCTTTGTTAATCGATCGACCACCACCCAAATGGCGTCGTTCCCCTTCTGCGACCTTGGCAAACCATGCACAAAGTCCATAGAGATGTCGTCGAATTTCCACTCCGGAATAGGCAAGGACTTAAGAAATCCTCCCGGCTTTTGGCATTCCGCCTTTACCAAGGCGCAAGTTTGGCACTTCGCTACATATAGCGCCACATCCTTTTTTCAAACCCGGCCACCAAATAGCTTCTTAACATCACGGTACATCTTCGTGCTCCCGGGTGAATCGAGTACTTGGTATGGTGCGCCTCGTACAACAACTCCGCCCGTAAAATGCCCACACTTGGGACGCACAAACGACCGTCTTTCCACAACAATCCGTCCTCCACAACGAATTGGGAATTTGACCCATCCAGAGCCTCTATCATGAACTGCTTCATATGAGCATCCATATCCAAAGCCTGCCGAATCCGATCAGCCAGGTCATATTGGACTTCAGTCCAATTCAGCACTGCTTCAGCACTAGATTGTCTATCCACACAAACAATCTCCAACGCCTCCAGCTCCTGCACCAACCGCTCATCATGCACTGATAGCCAATTCGCTTGAGCTGGGGCTCGGCGACTCAACGCGTCCGCAACCGCATTCCCTTTGCCAGGCACGTAGTGGATCTTGAAAGTATAGTCCCCCAGGAACTCCATCCACCTACGCTGCCGCATATTCAGATCTTTCTGATCAATCAAATACTTTAGGCTCTTGTGATCGGTGTAGATATCAATCTTCACACCGTACAAATAGTGTCTCCACAGCTTCAAGGCAAAAATCACGGCCGCCAACTCCAAGTCTCGTGGACCGGATAATTCCTCTCGTGCACTTTTAGCTGTCTCGAGCCATAAGCTATCACGCTGCCGTGCTGCAGTAGCACGCAACCCAAACCACTGCCCGAAGCATCGCTATATATCTCATAGCCTTCGGTTCCACCATGGCGAACTCAACACAGGCGCCGTGGTCAACCGACACTTCAATTCCTCAAAAGCTCGCGCGCACTCCGGCGTCCAAACGAACTTATGCTCCTTCCTCGTCAAAGTAGTGAGAGGTAGCGCTATCCGCGAGAAGTTCTCTACGAAGCGCCTATAATAACCGGCAAGCCCAAAAAGCTCCGGACTTCTGCTACCGTAGCAAGCTCAGGCCACTCCCGTATCGCAACAATCTTCGCCGGATCCACCGCAATAATACCCTCTCCACTCACTATATGCCCAAGGAACGCCACTGAGGATAGCCAAAACTCGCACTTCGAGAACTTGGCATACAACTGGTTTCTCCTGAGTGTCTCCAACACCAAATGGAGATGCTTGAAGTGATCCTCCTCACTTTGCGAGTACACCAAAATATCGTCGATGAAGACGATCACAAAATGGTCCAAGTACTCCCTGAACGTCCTGTTCATCAAATCCATAAATAACTGACGGCGCATTAGTCAGCCCAAACGGCATGACCGTAAACTCATAATGCCCGTATCTCGTACTAAACGCTGTCTTCGGGATATCACTCTCCCTTATCCGCAGCTGATAGTACCCAGACTTGAGATCTAACTTCGAGTACACCGTCGACCCGACTAACTGATCAAAGAGATCATCAATCCGGGGATCGGGTACTTGTTCTTCTCAGTCAGCTTATTTAGCTCCCGATAATCAATACATAATCTCAAGCTTCCGTCCTTCTTCTTAACAAAGAGGACCGGTGCGCTCCAAGGCGAAGAACTCGGGCGCACATACCCTTGCTCCAACAACTCTTGTAGTTGAACTTTCAGCTCCGCCATTTCCTTAGGCGCTAGCCGATACGGAGATCGTGACACAGGCTTTGCACCTGGCACTAGCTCGATCGTAAAATCGATCTCCCGCTGAGGCGGGGCTCCAGGAAGATCTGCGGGGAACACATCAGGGTATTCCGATACCACTGAAATACAATCCATCGCGGGCTTCGGCTTTGCAACCTCCACTAGTGTAAAGAACAGTTCTGCTCCAGCACGAACCGCCTTCACCACCTGAAGAGCAGACATCAACGTCTTGCTCGACCCCTTTAAGCCCGTAAACGTCGTCTCACGACTTGCTCCCAGCTTTACTTCCTTGCTACCGCAATCTATATGGGCCTGCTGCTCCGAGAGCCAGTCCATGCCAAATATGACGTCGAACTCCGCCAACGGAAGTAAAGACGCCTGCAGGTCGAACTCCTGCTCCCCAATACGAACTTTAACGTCGCAGATCCTAACCGCTCGCATCGAACACCCATTGGGCAACAACACATCCAACTTATCCTTCGCCATCGAAGAAGGGACTCCGATGCGTGATATAAATCCTTCGGACAAGAAGGAGTGTGAAGCTCCCGTATCAAAGAGTGCTCGTGCCGGGTTTTCACAAATCAACACAAATCCTAACAAGCAGTGGTAAGGTAACATATACATAACAAGCATATAAAGGAATTGACTTGCTATAAATTAAACCGTACCTGTCACCACGTCAGCTTGTTTAATGGCCTCCTGTTGGCCAAGATTGTAAACCCTGGGTTGGGCCGGAGCATAGTGGGATGCGGTCGACTCCACCGCCTTTCCCTTCTCTTCATAAGTGGCTCCGCCTCCTCTCGGACTTAGGACGTCCGCTCCAACAATCACGGGCGAAATGCCCCGTCTTGCCACAAGTAAAGCACGCGCCCGGGGTCCGACTCGTAGTCGCCCCAGAAGCGCCAGAAGGAGCTGGACCGAAGTCCTAGGCTTCTTGAAAGACTTCCGATAGCCGGACTTTGAGGTAGTCGGCACTTTAAACTCAGATTTTCTATCAACCAAGCCTTTCTTCGCCTGCACGTTCTTCATGTCCTTCTCCAAGGACCGGGCAGTATTGACCAAGGTTAAGAAACCCTGCGTCATCGGCCCCGACAGTAATAGTCTCAGCTCATCCCTCAAGCCTTCATAAAAACGATTAGTCTTGCGCTCCTCATCCATGATGGTAGAGCTCGCATAACGACTCAACCGCGTAAACTCGTGGAGATATTCATCCACGCTCCTCTCACCCTGTACCAACCTCAGGAACTCATTCTCCATTGAAATCCTCTGAGTAGAAGGGAGGTATCTTGCTAAGAACAATTCCGAGAACTCTTCCATCGGAACGTCTATCAGTTGTCTACCTCGCAGATGATGCAGCTCCAAACCTTCCCACCACATCCTCGCTTCACCGTCCAGCAGGAACGTAGCAATGGTGGTCATCTGCCACTCCTCCGTCTCCGTCGCTGTCATGACTCTCTTCACCCTAGAGAGCCAGTCTTCAGCCTGAGATGGGGTTCCCAACCCCGAGAATAACGGAGGGTTAAAGCTCATTACATGCTTCAACTGCCTCTCAGTCGCCCTCCTTGGCACTATTGGTTCTACAACCACTTGCTCCATCCTCCTCGGCTCAGCCTCTTGAAGAGGTACTTGCTCCATCACAGGAGCGGGCTGCTGCGCTTGCCTCCCAGGCTGCGCATTGATCACGGCCAACACCGCTTCAGCCACCAATCTTATATTTTCAGCCGACAAAGGTGTTGCGGGAGCAACTTCTGGTGCACTACTAGCCTCAGAACCTCGGCGTTCTGACGGCCCAACACCACTTCGGGTCACCTATAGTGGTACAAAACACCGTTAAGCGACCAAATAACATTGCAAACAGCAATTATAGGAACACGCAGGTTCCTCAAACACGAGTATTTTCATTCCTAAGTGGACATTCATGGGTTCTTTTTACTGTTATAACGATGACGCACACAATGTGCTCACCACCCCTTAAAAAGAATTCGCCCACGAATTCACTTTAAGCCCGACCCAAACCTCGTTTGATACCAAATTGTAACACCCCCTATCCGTCGCATAGCATATAGCAGTAGGTCCGGCCGGGGCCCGACGCCATATACCACAGACAGACCGGGTGGTTACGTATGGAAACCATCCAACCAATCTCAACGTCCTACACAGAGCATTCTAGCGGAAGCAATTTATAAGAGTTACAAATCAAGAACCCAGCACAAGCATGAATGTCCACTAAAACCAAAAGGAATGTCATTACAAAATACTCAAAAGTCGGCCTTAAGGCCTTACAAGATGTTTCATTTGTCTTTTACATGATTTCCAAACCTCGGCTCGCAGGCCGGCCATACATGAATAAAACATAAAACATTTCCACTTGGGCCTTCGAGGGCCAGCTTCGCAAAAAGGGCTTTAGCCCGCTATTGACCGCTTGGTCCAGCTGCACCTGCAAGCAAACAAACCACCGCACGGTGGCAAACAAAGCAACGGTCAGCAATGCTGACCAAATTATAACGATCCCGCCCCCAACTCGGGGCGGCGATGCTCCTTCCCTGCATTTCATTAGCACAAGCGAGCAATGCATATAACCATAGCCATTTCATCACAGACGTTGGCTCGTACGGCCACACGTCCCGTGCACTCAGGGCACATTCTCGGTGAACCGGTCGATGTTACGTCAATTGAAGCCATTAACATTCCGGACTCACCACCGCCACTTAGACGGCCATTCCTATGAGCAATTCGTCTTCATGGTATTGGTCACGTCAATTTAAGCCATCGACCACCGAAGACCCCTATTTATGCCAACGGCGAGTGCCATGTACCTTTAGGTCTCTCTAACCCGAACGACATAAAGCGGGTACGGCTCCATCTAACCCGTGCTCACATCGCAACGGCAATTTAAGCCATATGCGCGGTCAAACTTTCACCGAGTCCCGTTCTATCACAAGTCACATAACCCCGTTATGTTCAAGTTGGCTCTCAGGCCACCAAGTTGGCAAGACCTCGTGTCCGCCCAGTTTTCCGGGTGCACCTTTGGGTTAGTCCCCAAGGCTCCCTGCTGCAATCTACCGCGTAGAAAACCCGAAAAACACCAAATAGCACGGAGTCTTCTCCGGCCTTATGCAATGCAACATCACCGATCCGAACTACATGTCCGGGTAGGCTTCAACCAAAATGCCTATGTCCGTTCTCGCATACGGACGCTAAACAACGGGGACTTTACATATCTACCCGAAGGAACGCCTCCAACTCTTCGCCAACTCGCGAGAGAGGGCTTCCTATGCTAAGAAAGAGAGCTATCATGCTCAAAAGTGAGGATCGTTACCCTTGCGGTCCTCTTTGGCGCCATCGAAAAGTAATCGGATGGAAATCACCGCACTTGCGTTGCCTCCGTGGATCCGGAGTCGGCTTGCGATTCGGAGCTCCGAAGCTCCTCCAATGGCGGATCTAGCTCCTCTTCTTCTTGCCTTAGCTTTTCTTTCTCCAAGGGTTTGGAGAGATAACAAGTGGAAAAAGTGAGGGTTTTCTAAGTCAAAACCCGGGTATATCCCTTCAGGAACAACCCCCAGCCATTGGATCCTCAGTCAAAGAAATGAACGGCTTCGATTCGGGACTGAAATGCCCAATCTGGGCCGAACACGGCCTGGCACACGCCCGTGTCCAGGGCCGTGTGCCTCATTCGCCGTCAAAATCGAATCACCTGGAACCTCACACGGGTCTCGAACACGCCCGTGTTCGAGCTGACACGCCCGTGTTCCACCTGACACGGCCGTGTAGCTGGCCGTGTACCCCATGATTTTCTCCCGTTTTCAACCCGAGCACTGCACGGGTTCTAGGACACGCCCGTGTCCTTGCCCGTGTCACCTTGACACGCCTGGGCTCCAGGCCGTGTACAAGGTCTCGACACTTCGCGGCTAAGTGTCGACACGGGTCGACACGCCCTGCGACACGCCCGTGTCGCAGGCCGTGTGCCATGTCTCGACACACTGTCGACACCAAAGTGTCGACTTCGCGGGACGAGTGTCGACACGGGTTGACACGCCCTGCGACACGCCCGTGTCGCAGGCCGTGTGCCGTGTCTCGACACAACGTCGAATCACTGTGTCGACTTCACGGCTAAGTGTCGACACGGGTCGACACGCCCTGCGACACGCCCGTGTCGCAGGCCGTGTGCCCAGTCTCGACACAATGTCGAGACCAAAGTGTCGACTTCACGCCTTAGTGTCGACACAGGCTTGACACGCCCTGGGACACGCCTGTGTCCCAGGCCGTGTGCCTGCAGCCAGAACTCAAACTGGCCCAAATTATTCCCCTCTGCTCCTTTGAGTTTCGGGGCGTTACAGGTGTGGGACTAAACTCAATAATATAAATACTACTAATTCTAAAACATATTATCTTTTTGTATCAATGCAGCCAACGGTTAAATTCTTAACTGGGAAATGAAGATGAGTTCATTGTACCAATCATATCTATTTGTTAGCATTTACATATTTAAATCAAAAGGAGAACTAAATTGAATAAACATTTCAAAACACTTCAAAATCGATACTGAAAAATCCGTGCATAAGTCGAGAGCTGAGAAAACTCTAAACATGTCAAGCGCAATATCGGAAAAATATGCATACTTATAATACACAAAGGGATGCTTTTTTTTCTCAAATATGTATTTTCTATAACTACGAATAATCATTTGAAATAAAGTGTAAATTATAGAAATAAGAACTCACATTCACTTTTTTGTTTACCCTTGTCCCTCCATGGGTCGATGTTCATCTATTCTCAAGAAGCCATCTCAAATGTAGAAGATTTTGAGTAAGGCTCTGTAAGGCAACAAGTTATATTATTTTTTGAGTGATATAGAAATCTTACACAAGTTGTTGTTTAAATTTCTCACAAGCTGATCAACTGATAGTTCTGATATCAAGCAAATACTTCTAGAGCTATCAATCTGATCACTTGATCAAGCGAAAAGCGAGAACTAGGCGCAGGAACACTTCAACCATAAACTGAGTTAAGTAATCAGAAACAAAGAAGGGCAATCACAGATCTTGTAATATCAACTACCAACTTTACAATACAAGGTATACATGATGAGACATGATTTCGCCAAAGTACAAAAGAGAGTCAAACAAACAAGAAAACTTCAAGCCGGGCGGATAGCCTCAGAGACCTCCTAGTCCGCCAAGTCCGCTGAGACCGCCAAGCCGATGCTGCTGCACTGATCTGCGTAGTCCGCGCAGTCCGGGGACTACCCGTCATTCTGCTATGCTCTACAAGCTGTCGCTGAACTGAAAGAACAGACCGCCACGTCCGCCGAGACCGGCGAACTGATTATTGAACTTGAACTTCAATAGCTGGAGAGAAGACTGGCTGACTGCAAAGTGCGACCTGCTGCAAACCGCTGATTGTAACCGCAAGCTCCACTGCTTCCTGACCGCAATCAGAACCAGACTCCTGGCTTCACAGTGCTAGCTGCACAACCTGCAAACAACAACTAGTTAAACCTTCTCAATCCACGCGAACTAGAAAACCAAGGCCGCAACAATTAATCCGCGCTCAACTTACTGTTCATTCAGTTTCTATTGAAGTGATGGGGGGGGGGGGGTCCTATTTATAGGCAGGGTGAGGAGTGTGGTCACCGCCCTAGTAGATAGAGTCACCACCCCAGATCGTAGCTAGCACAACTCAGTCTGCCGAGTCCGCGAGGACAAGGCCAGAGCCGATTCGCCAGACACCAAGTTAGGAAGCCAGTCCGCTACCTGGCGGACACCGCACCAGCCCGCATGATGCTCAGCACGCAGACAACAACAACCCACATACTGCACCGGTCCGCACACTACACACGGACACAACACCAGTCCGCACAACCTGCGAACACAGCACCAGCCCGCCACACGAGTCCACAACCAACAGGAACAGATCGCCCGGTCAACCAACGGACACCGCGAGCACAACGAATATCCTGGACTTGTCACAGTGTGTGACCAAGTCCAACAACCCACTACACAAGGCGCGAGCTCTGCGGACACGAAGCCAGATTGCCAGCTCCAAGGACAGCCCGCCACCAAGAATGCGGTTATCATCCACCACATCACCAGAGATCCAGGGCATGGATCAATGCCGATCTCGCGATCTCCAAACCCAGTCCGCCACAACGGACTCCGCGGACCCGAACTGAGTCCGCCACACTTCCGCTGATACCCCACAAATCCGCCCGGTTACATTAAGGAGAACAAACCAATAACAAATTACAAGCCGAGCTGACAGAACACCGTCATCAGGTCGCAGTAGACAGGTCGCCCAAGCCACACCACCAGTTCACCCAGGCCGCACCATCACTTAACCCAGACCACACCATCAGTCCGCCCAGGCTGCGCGGTCTGCTCAATCAACCACTTTCACTTCATAACTTTCAACAGTTGCGACACGAGAGAAAAAAATAATATAATACCCGAGAGGATTTTATAATAAAATCGGAAAACTAAAAACCATAACTCAAAATGATGGAGCTCTCATATCATTTAAGTTTGAAGGAGTTAAGAGAAGAGATGGAATGGAAAGGAGGAAGAATAGAGAAATAAACCTATAATTTTAAACCACTAAAACAGCCCTCAAACAGCCCCATAGGAGCATATTTAGGGCCTTTTTATTTAGGAAAATCACACTATCAGCACACAATAATTCAGCCACCAACAAAAGATGCAAAATCCACACATACACCTTCAAAACCCACACATATTCTTTAAAATCATCCAACAAGAACCCTTGAGCACCCAATCACAGATTCACAGCTGTAAATGCCCACTACCGCAACCCTTCAAAACCCAATCACAGCACTTAACACATGCGAACACAGCACACACGTACGCAGCTCTTAAATCATACACACAGCTTTTGTACCGCATCAACAGCAGACAAAAATCTATTAATCACAGCCTTTATCACACATTTCACGTTTTAAAACACAAACACAGTTGCATAAATCAATGTCCCTGGACCCAAGAAAAACAAAGAAAAACAAAGGAATTCTAAAATGATAACCCGCAAAAGCCAAGATAAATCCCCCCTCCCAATAACAAGATGGGAACCCAAAAATAGCCCTTAGGAATTATAAAAAAAATTCAATACTAACGAGATTAAGTAAATAAGTTAACCACCAAAATTTCTAAAAAATTTTAAGGCTTTGTTTGGGGGGACTTATTAAGGGCCCGTTCATGCTGTCGTAACCAAAACCAGTCCAGCTGGCTCACAGCAGCAGCTACCAAGATGCCTGGGCCATGAAAAGTCCAGAGAAGAATGGCAGCAGCCTTGCACTTACAAAATCAAGACAAAACCGAGAGTTTTTTGTTCCAGAGCTCGTGAAGGGGGGAAGGAGAAGGGGGAGAGGAAGAGCAGCACAGGGAATACCCAAGAGATGGAAAAAGAAGCATGGAAAAATGAGAAAAATGATTCATTTTAATGAATAAGCCGCAGAGTAGATTCCCAAGACAAAGCAGCTGAAAAATGATTCATTTTAATGAATAACCTGTCATTGGCTTGTTTTGTTGGTCTGATTGATGGAGGTGGGGACACAAGGGCAGACCCTAAAATGAAGGTACATGAGGAGAATTTAGAAGAAGAAGCTTGGGAAAGAGAAAGGGGAAATCCTAGAAGAAAGAAGAGAGCTTAGAGAGAGAAAGAGGAAGTTAGAAAGAGACAAGTTCCATTGATTGATTAATTTGAAATAGATGACATGGGTCTATTATATAGGACCTAGATAGCACGGGTGTAAATACCCGATACAACTAAAAACACGAAATATTAAATCATATAAAAGACAACATAACTTGACTCAATTCGTAAAATATTAAAACACCAAATACTCTCGATTCAATATAATACGGCTTAATATAAAAAATACTTTATTAGTAGATAACCAACGATGTGAGAACCATGACACTCCACCCACCCTTGAAATGGAGTTTGCCCTCAAGCTCGAACTCTAGTAGGATGATCGGCTCCTTTGGCTCCTTGATCTCGCGCCAAAATAGCGCCCAGTAGCATGTCGCGGTGGCGTTGGTAGCGAGGTGTAGCAGCGGCGCCGTCGAAAGGGCGAGTGCCGAGTGGCTGAAGTTATGGGTTCGGCTGGTCCGACAGAGGGACAAGAGGAAGAAATGGCAGGATGGCCGAGAGAACAGTTGCCGACAAAATGAAGGGGTCCGGCGGGACTGACAATGCGGAGGCGAACAATGACTGGAAGGTGGGCGGAGAAACCATGGTCGGCGAAAGGAACGGGTCTGGCGAGGACGGCGGTGCGGTGCGAGGCAACAATGTCAATGCGGTCAAAGGGGTCGGCAGAGTAGTGGCCGGAAATAGAGCCAGTGATGTGATCAGAGGCAGCAGAGCGTAAACCGACGGAGAGGGGGCCGACAGAGCAGAAGGCGGCGTGACTAGAGAGACCGGCGCGACAAGGGCTGGTGGAGTAGGAGGCGGAATGGCCGGCGATAGAAGCGGCCTCTGGAGGCAGTCAGAATGGGTTGGGGAGGCGGCTGGTGAAAACAGTGAAGCAAAATTCAATGGAGGTGATGGTGGAGCGTGAAGAAAATCGGTGAGTGGTGGAGAGACAACTCACGTAATCAGAGGTATCATCGGTAAGCAAGATGGGGAAGAAATGGCGATAACATGCATGAGTTGGGAGGGTGCCGATACTGGGAGAGGCAGGACTCCGAAGTGTCCCAAAGTCACCAATTTGTTGAATGTGGTGTTGAGGCGAGATGTGGAAGCCTGAAATAACTTCAACATCTTCCACAACATCCAACAAAGGCAGCTTCATCCGCGACACTAAACTTGACGCTCATCGTAATTAGTTGACTAATTAATTGAAGAGGGCATGCGGCCAGCTAGAGCGTGCAGACTCGAGAAGATGGAATCAAAGGGATAGACACAAATGGTGCTGGGCACGAGGACTGCGGCTCGAGGAGCAGCAGACGCAAATCGAATAGAAGGGACAGGCACGAGGAGAGAAGAGAGGTATCCTGTGGGCGGGGGGGGGGGGGGATTGGATGGACTTCTAGAAAAAAAAATCAAATAATAAAAATACATGCAGGGGGTTCGAAATGGCGGACTTCTTGAGGATTGAAAAAGGGTGAGACGGTAGTTATTGATGCTTGGTTGAAGGGCTCGAGGAATTGGAAAGGAGAAAAGACGGAGGACGCAACTCAACAAGAACGACCCGAGAAGGGCTCGAGAGGTGTTAGGTTTGGCCTAACTTAACCTGAAAAACCGGCTCAACAAGTGAGAGTTGCCTTGCCATATAAACAGATCAGACCAGAGTAGATTGGCGGTGTGAGACTATTATTAACATCCCCCCTCGCCCATAGCATGGATTGACCGGATGGAACCGGGATAAAAAGCTCATGGGCGGATCAGGCGGAACCAGACAGAAACTGAATGGAACTTGTCTTTGATACCATGTTAGGTTTGACAAAGGTCTTCTGTTCATCAATATAAACAAAGGTATGAGTACAAGTATATAAGGAGAGAAGAGAGAGGGAATCCCAAATCTACAATGTGGGACTAAACTAATAACCAACATGGGCTCATAAATGGGCTTTACAATGAGCTATATATTAACATCCACCCTCAAACTCACGGTGGATCATGAACCGAGAGTTTGCCAATAAGATATCGGAATCTAGCAGATGTGAGCGACTTGGTGAGGAAGTCCGCTATTTGATCTTCAGAGGCAATAAATGGTAGAGAAATGGTGTTGGCGAGGAACTCTTGGCGAGTGAAGTGACAATAAATGTTAGGTTTGACCTAACTCAACCTGAAAAACCGGCTCAACAGGTGAGGGTTTCCTTGACATATAAACAGATCAGACCAAAGTGGATTGACGGTGTGAGACTATTATTAACAAGAGGAATGGTGCAGGCGAGAACACAGTTCCACTGGGCGGAGAGGTCGGCGAGGATCGTTGGAGTTCTGGATAGAAAATATGAGGAGGGATCGTTCGAGGCCCTGGGAGGCGTGGGTTGTTGTCTGCTTGCGAGAAGCACTGGGTTGCTCTGTGATCAAGAGTAATGGAGGGAGGAGGTATCGAAGGGAGATTGGGAGTTCTACGAGAGCATGCAAGAGTTTATGGACCCACAGAGGAGGGAGGTCGCGTCGAACATGGGAGCTTTAGGCACGCTAGGTGCGAGGGATATGGAGAGGCAGTGAAAAGAGACAGAGCTGTGATGCTTGGTGTCAGTCGGTGGAGACGATCAGATCATGGTTGGTGTGAAATGGAGAAGCAGCTTCTGGTATAGCTGGAGTTGACAGTCGACAAAGAGGGAGGGGAGGAGTCGCGGCACATCGTCGAGCCGAGGAAGGATGACTTTGATACCAAAATGCTATGGACTTGTTTTGTTGGTCCAATCAATTGAGGTGGGGACACAAGGAAAGCCCTAGAATGGAGGTGGAGGAGAAGTTTAGAAGAAGAAGCTTGGGAAAGAGGAAGAGGAAACTCTAGAGGGAAGAAGAGAGCTTTGAGAGAGAGGAACTTAGAGAGAGAAAGGAAAGTTTCATTCATTGATTGATTTGAAATACATGACAAGGGTCTATTATATAGGACCCAGAAGACACTGATGTAAATACCTGATACAACTAAAAACATGAAATATAAAACATAAAAAAAGAATACATAACTTGACTCATTTTGTAAAATATTATATTACCTAATACTTAAGAGGGAATTGTGGACACGACCTCTGCAAAGGGCCATAACCATGCAGTGAAGTCGACATCTGTGGTCCGCTGAATGACACGAAAGGAGACTGGAGTGTGGAGGAGGGTGGAATCGCCAACGAGACACCAAAAACCGACCCTCGTGGAGGAACTGCATATTCACGGGCATCCAATTTATCCTAACATCGTGTAGTGTGCGGAGTCAAGCCACCGGCAAAATGACATCAATGCCGCCAGGCTAAAAGCATCGATGTTCGTTGTCACGAAGCAGGCACCCATTAAGAGAGACAAGAAAGGGCAACGACCTTTGGTCAGCCACCGTCGCCCATTGCCAAGGCAGACCGTGAAGTCCAGGGAGGGTCAGTTGGAAGATGGAGCTGTAGGGCAACTAAGACAATCCTGAAACATTCCAGGGAGATTCATAGTTTGGGGGCCAAAAAAATACCCACCGAAAACAAGGAAGCTCCAAGTGTTGGAAGGTCGTCGTGGCAGCGCCAGAGGTGTTTTCCTCCAGGTGAAGCTCAAGGGACTCAAAATCGGCCGTAGTGACCACAAGGTCAAAGTCGCCGAAATTGTCATGGAACTCCTTCATGGAGCAGTCATGGTTTAAGCCGTATGGTTGATGACACCGTAAGCACAAGCCCTTATTGCAGAGCTTGTTGTCATTGTTGGAGAGATTTTGCGGGACCGGGGTGCGTCCTGGGTGGGACCTATGGGAGAGGTGCTGGGGTGGGCGGTCGCCGTGATGGTCGCGTGGTGTGGTGGATGGAGGAAGGCACATGCGATTGAGGAGACAACTCAGCCTTCACCAAGAGGGCCATGTCAAGGGAATCCGAGATCTTCCGTAGATGATGCATGCGAAGATGGTGCAGATGTGCGGGAAGCCTTGCATAAAAATCCTCAGATAGTGATCAGGCAGAAGGACATGAACACGTTTCACTAAGACGACAAACTCATCAATATAATCGTCAAGGCCGACCGTTTGACGAACACTGCAAAGACATTTGATGGCAGAGCCGCAATAACGGGTATCATACCGCCGAATCATCTCTTGTTTGAGCTCTCTCCAAGAGAGGGAGGGGTTGGACTGACGAAGCCGCAGAGCCCAATGCAACATAGATCCATCAAGGCTGGAAATGGCGGGAGCTATCTTTTTCATGTCTGGGGTGAGATTGAGGCTGAAATATTTCTCCGCTTTTGCGATCCAGCCCATCAGGTCGACGTCGGTGAACATCGGAATGTCCAGGGAAAGGGAAGAACTGCCCGACAGAGGTGGGTGTTGTTGTTTTGGCGGTAGGCAAAGTGGCAGGGCACCGAGAATGGAACCTCCATTCGAAGGAGGATCGATGCAGGAGGTGGCTGGGGCGGCGGAGGATGCTTGGAGGTGTTCGAGCTTGGAGTTAATGGTGAGGAGCGTTGCTTGCAAGGAGGTGAAGAGTTGTTCATGAGCATCCAAGCAGCTACTGAGGGCGTCATATAAGCCGTCCGCGACAGGTTCAGGATGGGGCCGAGTAGGCAAGGTGGCGAATAATCATCTTTAATAAGCAGGTGCAAGACATTTACATTGAGAAATCAAGATATTCTCAGCATATTTAGGTATCTCAATTCGAAGAAACTATCGAAGAAGACCCAAATATTTAATTTGAAAGATGGCGAATTACTCCCGTTTAACTTGGACAATGTGTTGCTCATTAGTACTAGTAATAGTGATATCATGTACATAGACAATTAAGATATATTACACTTGGTGGATTTATACATGAAAACAAAGTGATCATATGTGATCCTAGTTAAATATATACTCAAGAGTTGGAACTCAACTTTTGAAACCATGGCCGAGCATATTGTTTTAGGTCATAAAAAAGTTGCGTAAGGAGACATACATGCCCCTTTGGTACTTCCATTCCCCAAGTAGTCATATACATTTCTTTTTTCAAATCACCCTGTAGGAACGCAATCTTCACATCTAAGTTGTTGCGATTACAAATTCTTGTATGATGTAATAAACAGAAGAATTATAACATAATTGATCTTAACAACTAGATCAAAGGTTTCTGTTATGATGCGCGACAACCCGCATTAGGGACGCACGTGCCAACATCTTTTACATATGCGACAGAGCCGTGACTTCATGTTCTATCTGATTATGTGTTATGTTATGTTTTTATTGTCCAGTTTATTTCTGTATTTGCCCATATGTAGCCTAAATGGGGGCATCTTGCGGACCTACTTAACCGGCCGGTTGGGCCCTTAGATTAGTATGCAAGAAAATAAATCCCAAATCTCTCTCTCTCTCTCTCTCTTACGTTCCCACTTCCTATCTCTTCTGCTAACCAGACGGAAGTCTTTTTACCTTCTGACCTTGCCGCATCCCGTGATAACCCCCCTTGCGTAGATTGACGCTCATCGCAACTCCTCGTCGTCAGCCATAACAACTCTTCTAACGCATCCTCCTTCTTCGAGGCCGGACACGAGATCTCAAAGGTATGCCCATAACATTCTGGTAAGAGAGTCGGGTGCTGGTGACTCTGACACTTCTTCCACTTCTGCTTTTGTCCGCCTTCCAGCACCGCAACGATAACCCCGCGGCCCAGCCACCCCACCGGTACTTCTCCGAGGAATTTTTTCGCTTTCGTCTGCCCTTCCAGTGTCGCAGCGACAGCCCCGCGCCCCAGCGCCTCCGCTGGCTTGCTTCTGAACCAGCCTTCTTTCCGCAAACCATATCCCTGATGGCTGACGGTGGTCCGTCCCTAGCCCAGGTAATGGAACTCTTCCAAACTATAACTATGCTCGTGACTCAGAACTCCAAAATGGGCTCCATTAACACATGCTTAGATACCCTACAAGGGTAGCCATCTCCTCTGCCTATGAACATGTCCGATTATCCCTTAGCAAGGCAGGTGGACTCCCTAGCTCCTTGCGCGAACGACCTCGCCTACGCACGTTCTGTCCGGATGGATTTTCCCATATACGAAGGCCGCGAGGATCCTCTTCCTTCGCTTACCCGTTGTGACATTTTCTTCGCCAACCAACATACGCCAGAGGATGAAGGCGTCTACATAGCCTCCTTAAACTTACTTGGCTTGCTGCAATTGTGGACCTGTGGTTCACCCAACTCATGCGAGAATTCCCCAATTCATTGTGATCTGATTTCAGTGCGGCCTGTACCTTGTGGTTTGGTCCTGCTCTACTGGGAAATCCACTGGGAGACCTGGGGAACCTCAAACAGGTCGAGTTCATAAATACCTATTTAGAACAATTTTAGATTATGTTATCAAGAGCAATGCTCGTTTTACTGGAGAAACATGTTCCCCTCTTCACCACCGGACTTCATGAGCGGTTGCGTTGGGATGTGAAATTCCTGACACCACATGATCTCTCCATGGCTATGAGCCTCGCCTGGGCTTGTGAATGGAGAATGCTATTAGAACGTCCGCCTATGGGATGTCGTGACTATCAGGGAGATGACTCTCTAGTCAATTTGATTGACAAGGCTCCAATCGGGGAAGATCCACCACGACATACTTTCCTCCGCCGTATGTCCTGCCCCGAAATGGACGAGAGACGTGAAAAAGGCTTATGCTTCAATTGTGATGAACCTTTCATGCTGAGGTAGAAGTAGATGATCCTTCCAACGATGATGTGGAGGGCAGAGCAGAACTTGGAATACCTTTCAATCCAGCTTGAGGACAAACTGTCTTTTGATGGGGGGGGGGGGGCAGCGATGTTATGATGCGCGACAGCCTGCGTTGGGGCTGCATGTGCCAATGTCGTCTACATGTAATGGAGGCGTGACTTCATGTTCTATCTTATTTTGTGGTGTTTTATTTTTATTGTCTAGTTTATTTTCATATTTGCCCATATGTCGTAAGCACAAATGGGAGGCAGCTTGTGAACCTACTTAACCAGCCGGTTGGGCCCTTAGATTATTATGCAAGAAATTAAATCCCAAATCTCTCTATCTCTCTTCCTATATATATATATCTCTCTCTATCCCGACGGAAGTCTTTTTGCCCTCTGACCGAGCCGCATCCCGCGACAACCCCGCTTTCGCAGATCAACGCTCATCGTAGCTCCTCATTGCCAACCATAGCAACTCTTCCGACACCTCCTCCTCCTTCGAGGCCGGTCACGAGATCTCAAAGGTAAGCCCATAAAAGTTTCTTGGAAGTCGATGCCATCCACCTTGGTAAATCCTTTGGCCACAAATTGAGCATTATGGCAATTAAGGGCACCATCTTGTAGGTATTTAATTATATACACCCACCCACATCGTACAATATGCATCCCTTGAAATAAGTATGGACAGATTCTCTATTATTTCCATATTGAACTTTATTCGACGCTACGTCGACTTCCAATAGAAGGTGCATCGAAATATGCCTTTAAAATAAAGTCTAGTCGACTTAAATGTATAATCGACATTGCATCAATATCATATCAATGTATACATCATTTTCTACCTTAAAGTAGCATCGACTAAGCTTTTATTTTAACATCCCCCACACTTCAATACCCCCTAAAGATAGGGTTAGGGCTTGAGTGGTGCGTAGAGGCCCTAGTGTGACCTTAGCTCAGCTTGAACTTAGGATAGTTGCTAGGTGCATCCCCAATGTGCTCTAGTCAACCTAGGACAATTCACACTCACATAAACTAACCACTTCAATGTAGGCTCACTAACACCTCCCTAACCCTAAGGGAGAGGCAACTGAGCAATGGAATCAAGGCCAGTTCAATCAAATGGGCCAAATTGACCAAAGTCAACTATAAGTCAACATAGGTCAAACCTTCACCAAAGTGGTCCAATTGGCCCCAAAACCTAAAATTGACCTTGCTCCTAGTCTTGTGACATCAAGGGAGTCTCTGGTGATGCACAAGCCCCATCACGGGGTCACCAATTTGACCAAAGTCAAACTTGGCCCTATTTAGGTCAAAATCACACTATTTGGCAAAATAGGCCCAATTGGGGCATCACCATGACCCAATCAACATCGGGTAGTGTCAAGTTACTCAAGATACACCCCTTAGACCAATCAACACATCACGTTCACCAAAGTCAACCCCAAGGTCAACCATGGTCAAAGGGAACCCTAAAGGCTATATGAGAGCCCAAGCCAATTCAAGTGGGCTAAGGACTTGCCCAAGGCCCATCCTTTGGCCCACTAGATTATCAGATTTATTTAATCTGAATTAGGTGATTTAATTATGGTTTAATGTGGTAATTACATGGGGAATTTTCATTTGGAGGGGGAATAATGAAGGGAGGCCATGTGGCACTCCCTTCTTCTTCCCTAACCCCTCCTTTCATCTCGCCCGATGAATGGGAGGAGGTTTCCAGCAGTTACAGGTCGGCCACCATCAAGGAGGCCCTTAATTAGCCATGGCCAAAACCTCCCTTATTGGATCTCATATATAGAGGCCCCCAAAGATCAGTTCGACCCTTTCATCATCTTTAGAGGGCCTCAAGCAGTCAGAATCGAGCCTTGGTTCACAGGATTTGGTGGAGAATCGAGTTAGGGAGGAGGTTCGTCGGAAAACACCAAAACTATGCCAAACCGCCGGAGTAGCCACCTCCAAGCTCGAAACCAGACATGTTTCTCCCCATCTCTCCTTGTGCTAGCATCTTAGATCAATAAGGAATGAAATCGTGCTCAATTGAGCCGATTTCCATCTTGAATTTCCATGGAAATCTCGGTTTGGGCATCCTATCGGGATCGCCAGAAACGGCCCCTCTAGCGACCGGGCCGCTGGCAGGCGATGACCACCACCTCAACGGAGGTGGCGGTGGCGGTGGCCAGCCAAGGAGGAGGCTGGGTGGCCGATAAATGGATTTGGAAGCGGCTCCAAGTTCGGCAAATCGGGGCCGCCGGCTGGAGGTTGATGGTGACTCAATGTCCTCTGGATCTGATTGATTTATATTTATGTTATAATGATAGTGTTATATTGTAACACCCTCATCCGTCGCATGTGATATAACAGAAGGTCCGGCTGGGGTCCCACGCCATATACCACGGACAGTCAGCGGAGTTACATATTAATACCAAAATACTAATATAAAATTTCGAGTCCTAACACAGAGCATTCTAGCGGAAGCTTATTAAATAGAGTTGGAAGAATCCATCACAAAACATGAATGTCCACTATAGCCCAAAGTAGGAATGAAAGAACAAATACATAAGGTGTCTTGGCATTATGGCCTTATAATATTCAACTTGAATTAAAGTGTTTTACATACTTCGGCACGCATGCCGGCCATACATGAAAATAGTAAAGTAAACACTTCGCGTTGGACTTCAAGGGCCAGCATAGCATCAAGGGACTTAACCCGTTACTTGCCACATGGCTCACCAGTTCCTGCAAGACAATCCATCGAACGGTGGTAAAACAAGGAAACGGTCAGCTAAAGCTGACCAAATTATAATAACCCCGCCCCTTGCTCGGGGCGGCGAAGCTCCTTCCCTGCAATGTATTAGCAAAACCAAATATACTGATGAAAGTGCAATTTAAGCACACTTCACCACAGGTGTAGGCATGAATGACCACACACCCCGTGCTCTCAGGGAACATTTTAGGTGTCCGGACAAAAACCAGGGACGCACCACCATTCTCCAGACAGCAACAACATGAGCATTTTGGTAGTCTTTATGACCTTCGCAAGGACTAAGACCCGTAACTATATCAGCGACATGCATCACTACCCACAGACGCTCCACAAAGCTACTGGGTAGGTTCGACCCTTTCCCGTTGCTCACATCGCTTGGGCAAACAACCACGACAAGGGTCGGCCTCCCCATTCCCATTTCTCCAATCAATACATAACCCCGTTATGCTATACGGTTGGCTCACAGGCCACCTGGCTGGGCTCCTAGAGCTCTCAGCCCCACATCTCAGGCCCCAGGTCTCCACGACATAGGCCACAAACAAAGCTCTCAAGGAGCTACCGCCTGCAGTAGCACTACCTCCTGCGATAGCACTACCACCTGCGGTAGCACTACCGCTGCTCGGTATCTGATAGAAATGCGATTCTACCCACTTTTCCGGGTGCACCTTTGAGTTAGTCCCCAAGGTTCCCTACTGCAATCTACCATGTAGAAACCCAAAAAACAAACATCACGGAGTCTTCTCCGGCCAATACAAGCATAATGAAAAACATCACTAATCCAAACCAACCTGTCCAGATAGGCTTCACACACCATGCCTATGTTCGTACTTCGATTCCGAACTCTATATGCAAAAACTACGGGGATATACCGTATACACCCGAAGGAAAACCTTACACTCACCGCACACTTGCAGGAGAGGGTTTCCTATACAAAAGGAAGAGGACTTCACATGTCCAATTTGAGAATAGTTTCCGTTTGCGCTCTCTTTGGTGCCATGCCAAAGATCTAGATGGATGAACGCGACAACAACGGTCTTATCTCCACAGATCCAGACTCGACTTGCCAATCGGGGCTTCGAAACCTCAACGACGGTGAGATCTACCTTGCGGCACCGATGCTCCTCCTCCACAAAAACCAGGAACTCCAAAAGAAATGGAGTGAAAACGGCCAAACCAGGTATATAAATAAAGCTACCGCCATGCGGTAACTAGCTACCACCGTGCTGTAACTAGCTACCGCCGCGCGGTACCTTAATTCAATGCCTCGATTCAAGCGCAACCGCCCAAACTCTCCAATCACAGGCCGACATATAGCCAACGCCGTTACAGTTTCACTACCACCTCGCGATAGGACTCTAACGCCGTGCGATAGAGGACGTCGGTTACGACATGACAACAGCTGCTATCGCCGTGCGCTAACTTCTACTGCCGTGCGATAGGATCCCGAGAACCATATCAATTAAATTGACCCAGATATCGCTAGCGGTAACACTATCACCATGCGATAGCTTCCAGAGAGGTGTGCCAGATTAATTCCCTTGCTACTGCCACACGGTAATAACTTTCCGCCGCGCGGTAACATCTTTCTCAAGAACTCGACACTTTCTCGAGAACTCAACGCTCTCGATGCAAACTCTGGAGCTACCTCTGCACGGTAACTAGCTACCGCCAAGCGATAACTCCCAGAGAAGCATCTCCCGTCTTATGAAATTTGGGGCATTACAAATCTCCCCCACTTAAAGAAATTTCGTCCCGAAATTTGACGTTATGGGAAAATATAAGAGTAAACAGTGCATCTGATTACCTTAGAGAAATAGCTCAGGGAACTCCTTCCTCATAGTTTGCCCGCGCTCCCAAGATAGCTCCTCTCTACAACAGTTATCCCAAAGGACCTTGACCACTCTAATGGATTTATCCCGCAGCTGCTTGACCTCTACGTCCTCGATACGAATGGGCTTGACCTTAGTCGTCAACCCACTGTCGACCAACACTTGATTCATAGCAATCACTTGAGTAGGCTCTTGAATGGCCTTCCGCAACACTAAGATGCGAAATACATCGTGCAAACCGTTCAACTCCACTAAAAGAGCCAAACGATAAGCGGCTTCACCAACCCGCTCCAAGATCTCAAAAGATCCAACATACCTCGGACTAAGCTTCTTTAAGCTTCAAATCCTTGATACACCCTTAAATGGTTTTATCTTGAGATATACCCAATCTCCCACTGCAAACTCCACGTTTTGATGCTTGACATTGTAGTACTTGGCCTGCCTATCTTGAGCATTCAGTAGCCGTTCTCAAATCAACAGTATCGTTGAAGTAGCATCTTCAACGTCCCTCCGCCTGTACAGCTTCGATTCTCCCGTTTCTACCCAAGCCAATGATGTACGACACCTCCTTCCGTATAGATCCTCAAAAGGCGCCATTTGAATATTAGCATGGTAGTTGTTATTATACGCGAACTCAATCATAAAAAGATGGTCCTCCCACCTTTTCCCAAAATCAAAAGCACACATATGAAGCATATCTTCCATCATCCTGTTCACCCTTTCAGTCTGACCATCTGTCTGTGGGTGAAAAGCCATGCTGAAGTTCAACTTGGTACCAAACAACTGATGAATGAGCCTCCAATCGTTAGATGTGAAACTACCATCTCAGTCACTGATGATGCTCTGGGGTACACCGTGCAAATATACTATGTTGTCTACATAAAGATTCGATAGTTTCTCTACTGAATCATCCTTCCTATTGGGTATGAAGTGTGACACCTTCGTTAAACGATCAACGACCACCCAAATGGGATCGTTCCCCTTGTGTGATCTCGGCAAGCCATGCATGAAATCCATAGAGATGCCATCAAATTTCCACTTCGGTATAGGCAAGGACTTCAGGAATCTGCAGGCCTCTGGCATTCGGCCTTTACCAAGGCACAGGTCTGACACTTGATCACATATAACACTATGTCTTTCTTCAGACCTGACCACTAGAACAATTTCTTCATGTCCTTGAACATCTTGGTGCTCCCGAGGTGAATCAAATACTTTGTGAAATGCGCCTCATACATCAATTCTTCTCATAACGTCCCCACATTGGGGACACACAATCGATTGCCTTTCCATAAAAGGCCATCGTCGATAGAGAACTGGTCGTTAGACCCATCAACGGTCTCCTCCACGCGACGTTTCAAGCTCACGTCCAAGTCCAAGGCCTGCCGAATCCTGTCCGCGAGGTCATATTGAATCTCCATCCAAATCAAACACGTGTTTGTACTAGATCCCTTGTCAACACAAGAGACCTCCAAGTCCTCCAAATCCCGAATGAGCTGCTTGTCGTACTTCTGTATCCAGTTGGCCAGTGCAGGGGTCCTACGGCTCAAAGCATCCTCCACAACGTTCCCCTTCCCAGGATTATAGTGAATCTTGTAGGTGTAATCCCCAAGGAACTCCATCCACCTTCGCTGACCCATGTTCAGGTCCTTCTGATCTATCAGATACTTTAGGCTCTTGTGATCTGAATAGATATCAACCTTAACCCCATACAGATAATGCCACCAAAGTTTGAGTGCGAATACCACAGCCGCCAACTCCAAATTATGGACTGGGTAATTCCTCTCATGCATCTTCAACTGTCGCGATCCATAGGCTATCACCTTCCTGTGCTGAAGCAGAACACAACCTAAACCACTCCCAGAGGCATCACTATAAATTTCAAAGCCCTCCGATCCACATGGCGAACATAAGATAGACGTCGTGGTCAGACGACACTTTAGTTCTTCGAAAGCTTTTTCACACTCCAATGACCAAACAAACTTCTGATCCTTCCTTGTCAGAGTAGTGAGGGGCAGTGCTATCCACGAGAAGTTCTCCACGAAGCGCCTGTAATAGCCGGCAAGCCCCAGAAAACTCCGGACTTCCGACATAGTAGACAACACGGGTCACTCTCGTATCACAACTATCTTCACCGGATCTACCACAATTCCCTCACCACTAATCACGTGACCAAGGAATGCTACTGAAGACAACCAAAACTCACATTTGGAGAATTTGGCATACAGTTAGTTCCCCCTCAGGGTCTCCATAACCATATGAAGGTGATTGAAATGATCTTCCTTGCATTGTGAGTACACTAGTATATCATCGATGAAGACTATCACGAACTGGTCTAAGTACTCTTTGAACGTCCTGTTCATCAAATCCATAAACATAGATGGTGTATTCGTCAGCCCAAACGGTATGACGGTGAATTCATAATGCCCATAACGTGTGATGAAAGGCGTCTTGGGAATGTCACTTTCCCTAATTCTTAGCTGATAGTACCCAAATTTCAAATATACCTTTGAGTACACAGTAGACCCGACCAGTTGATCGAACAGATCGTCAATCCTTGGGATTGGATATCTATTCTTCTCTGTCAGCTTATTCAACTCTCGGTAATCAATACACAGTCGTAAGCTTCTGTCTTTCTTTTTAACAAAAAGGACTGGCATGATCCAAGGCGATGAACTTGGATGCACATACCCTTGATCTAACAGCTCCTATAGATGTACCTTCAATTCCACCATCTCCTTAGGAGCTAAGCGGTTCATGGAGCGTGACAAAGGCTTGGCACCTGAAACTAGCTCGATGGTGAAGTCGATCTCATGCTGAGTTGGGGATCCAGGGTGATTTTCAGGAAAAAAACATTAGAAAACTCTGATACAACCAGGATACTATCCAGAACTGGCTTGGGCTTCGAAGTCTCCACTAAGGTGACAAAAGGCTCTGCACCACGATGAACTGCTTTAACCACTTGAAGAGCAGACATCAAAGTCTTACTCGATCCCCTCATGCTAGAGAATGTCGTCTCACGCTCTGTATCCACCCCCAATCTGACCACCTTGCGATTGCAATCAATATACGCACGCTGCTTCGAGATCCAGTCCATGCCAAATATTACATCAAACTCCACTATTGGTAGTAGCGATGCTTGCAAGTCAAACTCTTGACTCCCAATCCGTACCTTCATGGAGCAAACTCTATCAACACACATAGAACACCCGTTAGGCAGTAGAACATCCAATTTTTCCCTTGCCATCGAAGAAGGCGCTCCGATGCACAATACAAATTCCTCGGGCAAAAAGGAGTGCGAAGCTTCCGTATCGAAAAGTGCTCTCGCCGAACAATTAAAGATCAAAACAAAGCCTAGCATAACAAGTCACATGATAACGCGTATAAGGCAACAAGTATGTAAAGCTAAACGTTCTATTCAATGAAATCATACCTGTCACCACATCAGCCTGCTTTATGGCCTCCTGCTGGCCAAGATTGTAAACTCTAGGATGGGCTGGAGCGTAGTGGGATGCGGTTGACTCCACCGCCTTTCCCTTCTCCGCATAAGTTGCTCCAGGCTTCTTCTCTGACTTCAGGCACCCACTCCAACAGTCTCGGGCATAGTGTCCCTATTTTCCACAATTATAGCAAGTAACCGGGCCTTGCACTGTAGTAACTCCAAAAGCACCCGAAGGTGGGGCTCGACCCGAAGTCCTAGCCATCTTGTTCCACTTACGAAACCCAGACTTTGACGAGCTTGGCACCTTGAATTCCGACTTCTTCGAGCTTGAGTCCTTCTTCTCTTGAACTCTCTTCATATCCTTCTCTAGAGATTGGGCCATATTGACCAGAGTTAGGAATCCCTGCGTCATCTGCCCAGAGAGCAGTAGCCTTAGATCATCACGCAGACCCTCGTAGAACCGACTGATCTTATGCTCCTCATCAGCAAAAGTAGCGCTAGCATAACGTCCCAACCTCGTGATCTCGTGGAGATACTCATCCACGCTACTATCTCCCTGCATCAGTCTCTGGATCTGATTCTCCATGTCAATCCTCTGTGCTGAGGGGAGGTATCTAGCTAGGAATAACCTCGAGAACTCATCCATCAAAACATCTGTGAGTTGTCTTCCAACCAAGAGATGCAGCTCCAGCTCTTCCCACCACAGTCGCGCCTCTCCATCTAGCAGGAAAGCAGCTATGGTTGACTTCTGCCATTCCTCCATTTCAGTCGCTGTCATGACTCTCTTAACATGAGAGAGCCAATTCTTGGCCTGGGCTATGGTTCTAGTCCCCATAAATACTGGGGGATTGAAGCTCATCACATGTTTAAGCTACCTTTTTGTCACTCTTCTTGGCGCCAAAGGTTCTACAGCCACTCCTTCCACCACTTCAGGCTCTGCTGCACGAAGCGACACCTGCTCCATAATAGGGGCAGGAGGTTGTGCCTGCCTCCCTGGCTGGGCATTTATCATCACAAACATCGCCTCAGCTACAAGTCTTATCGTCTTTACCGAAGAAGGGGTTGCAGGCGCATCATTAGGTGCACTGCTTTCCGCAGAGTGCAGACGTTCTGGCTGTCCAGCACTACTCCTGGTCACCTATTATTGCAGGACACACCAATAAGTGACCAAACAAAATTGCAAAAAGCAATCATAGAAATACACAGGTTCCTCAAATATGTGTATTTTCCATTCCTAAGTGGACATTCATGAGTTCCTTTCATGTTATAACGATAACGCACATGACTGTGCTCACCACCCCTTAAAAAGAATTCGTCCACGAATTCTAATAAGAAAGATTGACACCATAGTCTGATACCAAATTGTAATACCCCCATCCATCACATGAGATATAACAAAAGGTCTGGCCGGGGCCCCACGCCATATAACACGGACAGTCAGCAGAGTTACATATTAATACCAAAATACTAATATAAAATTTTGAGTCCCAACACAGAGCATTCTAGCGGAAGCTTATTAAATAGAGTTGGAATGTAACACCCCCATCTGTCGTATGGCATATAACAGAAGGTCCAGCTGGAACCCGACGCCATATACCACAAACAGTCGGAAGAGTTACTTAAGAATATCAAAACATTCCAACTACGACCACTCGCCCTAACACAGAGCATTCTAGCAGAAGCTTTTAATAGTTGTCAAGAACCCAAAATTGAATACCAACTATCATGAATGTCCACAAACTACTATAGGAATGAAACAACAAATACACTGAAAGTACTTGGCCTTATAGCCTTACAAGAGTTTCACTTAACAAAGTAATTTTTTTACATACATCGGCTCTCAGGCCGGCCATACATGACAAAAGTAAAACAACTATTCGCTTTGGCCTTCAAGGGCCAGCTCAGCAACATGGGCTTCAGCCCGCTACTTGGTACTTGGCTCCGCAGCACCTGCAAGCAACATTCCACCGCACGGTGACAAACAAAGTAACAGTCAGCCAAAGCCGACCAAATTATAATGACCCTGCCCCTTACTCGGGATGACGACGCTCCTTACCTGCATTTCATTAGCCCAGCTAAACAATAGAGTACAAACATACTTCTCCACAGGTGTAGGCTCGCACAGCCAAACACCCCGTGCACTCAGGGTACATTATCGGTGAATCCTGTCAATTCAGTGGCTTCACCACCATCCCCGGGATAGCAACATTGTGAGCATTTTAGCCTTTCTGACCACTTCCTAAGGATCATGACTATGCCAACAGCCAGTCCCTCTTTGGGTCTCTCGCACCGAACCACATAGCCCGGGTCCAATTCCACTGGACCGTTGTTCACACACGTAGTAACCTTAAGACGTACGCACGAGCCAAGCTTCTCTCGGATCCCGCATCAATTCCAAACATCACATAACCCAGTTACGTACAAGGCCGGCTCCCCGACCGCCAAGTTAGCAGAATTAAGTTTCCGCTCAGTTTTCGGGGTGCGCCTTGGAGTTAATCCCCAAGAATCCCTACTATAATCTACCGTGTAGAAAACCCGAAAACACGAAGCACAGAGTCTTCTCCGGCAAACCATACAAAATGCAACATCACCGATCCAGACCAACATGTCCGGGTAGGCTTCACACACAATGACTATGTCCGTACTTCGATTCCGGACTCTATATGCAACACAAGGTGTACTATTCACGTCTACCCCAAGGATCACCACACACTCACCGCACACTCGCGGGAGCGGGTTTCCTTATGAAAAAGAAGTAGAGCTTCACATACTCAAGTAGAGAATCATTACCCTTGTAGTATGCTTTTGCGCCATGGAAAAAAATATACGGATAGAAGGCTTCATAATGGAATTTCCTCCGCGGATCCGCTCTCGGTTCTCAAATCGGTGCTCCGATGCTCCGCCGGCGGCCAGAATCCCTCGCTTTCCTTCCTCCTCTCTCTAACTTCTTAAAAAGAGAATGGTAAAGAGCAAATGAGGAATTAAACTTCCATCCTGGCCTTAATAGAGCAGGAACACATCTGGGCCGTCAGATCTTAATTAAAGAAAACGAGCGGCTCAGATCAGCCCAAAATCCCTCAAACCTGGGCCGAACACGGCCTCACACACGGTCGTGTCCCAGGCCGCGTGCCTCGATCCAGACACGATCGTCGAGCATAGAAAAGGACACGGGTTAAGACACACCCGTGTATCAATCTGACATGCCCGTGTCTGGTACCGACACGCCCGTGTCCTAGGAGCGTGTTACTAGTAACCACCACGCCAACCGATGTGACCCTTGGGAACATGGGTGGTGACACGGGTATGCACACACCCGTGTTAGTGGACACGCCCGTGTCACGCTGCCGCGTTTCCTGCAGTGTCCTTCTCTGGACACAGCCGGCCAACACAGAGAATGACACGACCTTGGACACGCCCGTGTCTTAGGCCGTATACCCCTATACAGGCACCAAAAATTCTCTTGGACGCGACCAGTTCGATTACGATTTTCGGGGCGTTACAAATCTCCCCCACTTAAAGAATTTCGTCCCAAATTTATGTAAAGGTACACAAAAATTTAAATGTTACCTGAGTGGAATAACTCGGGGTATTCTTCCATCATAGTCTGTTCTCGCTCCCAAGAAAGCTCCTCACGTCCGCAGTTATCCCAACAGACTTTAACCATTCGGATTTCCTTGTTGCAGAGTCGTTTAACCTCAAAGACTTCAATGCGTACTGGCTTGGCCTTTGTCGTCAACCCGTATTCAACCTGCACTTGATCGACCGCAACGACCTGCGAAGGCTCTTGCACCGCCTTCCACAATACCGATACGTGGAACACATCATGTAGCCCACTCAAATCCACTGAGAGCTTCAATCGATACGCAGCTTCGCCAACACGCTCCAGGATTTCACACGGTCCAAGGTATCTCAGACTCAGCTTCTTCAAGCATTGAACCCACGAGACACCCTTGAACGACTTGATTTTCAAATACACCTAGTCGCCAACACCGAACTCCACATTCCTATGCTTGGCGTTATATTATTTTGCCTTCCTGTCCTGAGCGAACTTCAACCGTTCCTGAACTGTACGTATCATTAAAGTGGCGTCTTCCACCGCTTGACGTTTGTATAACTTCGACTCGCCTGTCTCTAACCAAGACAACGACGTGCGATACTTTCTCCCATACAAGGCCTCTAAAGGCGCCATTCCAATACTTGCCTGATAACTGTTGTTATATGCAAACTCCACCATGTACAAGTGATCTTCCCACTACTTTCCAAAATCTATGACGCACATATGAAGCATGTCCTCCATCGTCCGGTTGACCCTCTCGGTCTGACCATCCGTCTGTGGATGAAAGGCTGTGTTGTAACACAACTTAGTTCCCAACAGACTATGCACTAGCCTCCAGACATTCGACGTGAAGCGTCCATCTCGATCACTAACAATACTACGGGGCAAACCATGCAATCGCACAATATTATCCACATAGAGTTTAGCTAACTTTTCCACCGGATCTTTCTTCCTATTCGGAATGAAATGCGACACCTTTGTCAATCTATCCACAAACACCCATATGGCGTCATTTCCCCTCTGCGACTTTGGCAAATTATGTACAAAATCCATAGAAATGTCGTCGAATTTCCACTCCAGGATAGACAAGGATTTCAAGAAACCTCCGGGCTTCTGGCACTCCTCCTTCACCAAGGCACAAGTTTGGCACTTGGCCATATAAAGTGCTACATCCTTCTTTAATCCTAGCCACCGGAACAACTTCTTCATGTCCTTATACATCTTCGTGCTCCTCGGGTGGATTGAGTACTTGGTATGATGAGCCTCGTACATCAACTCCTACCGAAGATTACCCGCACTAGCAACATATAGGCGACCGTCCCTCCTTAGCAGTCCATCCTCAACAGTAAATTGGGAATTTGACCCATCCAAAGATTCATCTAAGATCTGCTTCATGCTGCTATCCTGAACCAAAGCCCGCCGAACTCTATCAGCTAGGTCATTCTACACCTCTGTCCAATATAATTTCACCTCGGCACTAGCCTTCCTGTCGGCACAAGATATCTCCAACACCTCCAAATCACGGACCAATCACTCATCATGTACCGACAATCAGTTGGCCTGAGCAGGTGCCCTGTGACTCAACGCATCCGCCACTGCATTTCCTTTCCCAGGCATATAATATATCTCGAAGGTGTAGTCCCCCAGGAACTCCATCCACCTCCACTGACTCATGTTCAGATCCTTTTGATCTAACAGGTACTTCAGACTCTTATGATCAGTGTAGATATCGACCTTCACACCGTACAGATAGTGCCTCTATATCTTTAGAGCAAATATCACGACCGCTAACTCTAAGTCATGGACCGGAAAATTCCTTTCATGAACCTTCAATTGTCTTGAACCATAGGCTATCACACTCCCATGCTGTAGCAAAACACAGCCCAAACCACTGCCTGAAGCATCACTATAGATTTCGAACCCTTCAGTCCCACTCAACGAACATAAAATAGGCGCCGTGGTCAACAGTTTCTTCAATTCTTCAAAAGCCTGCTCGCACTGCAGCGACCACACAAACTTTTGATCCTTCCTTGTCAACGTCGTGAGTGGTAGCGCTATCCACGAAAAGTTCTCTACGAAGTGCCTGTAGTAGCCGGCAAGCCCCAGAAAGCTTTGGACTTTCTCTACTGTAGTCAATACAGACCACTCCCGTATCGCCACTATCTTCGCCGGATCCACCGCTATCCCTTCTCCACTAACAACATGACCAAGGAATGCTACCGAGGATAACCAGGACTCACACTTGGAGAACTTAGCATACAACTGATTTCTCCTCAACGTCTCCAATACCATGTGTAGATGCTTGAAGTGATCCTCCTCATACTACGAGTACACCAGGATATCGTCGATAAATACTATCACGAAATGGTCCAGGTACTTTCTGAATGTCTTGTTCATCAAATCCATAAACACGGAGGGCGCATTGGTCAATCCAAACGGCACGACCGTGAATTCGAAATGCCCAAACCGCGTGCTGAACGCTGTCGTTGGGATGTCAGTTTCCCTTATCCTCAATTGGTAGTAACCAAATTTCAGATCTAGCTTCGAATATACTGTAGACCCAACCTGTTGGATCCCTAGTTGATTTGGGCTAGGTCCACTGACTTAGGATGTGACCCATCATGTATAGTCTGGGTCAAGTTTATGTCTTAGAGTCTAGGACAGTCCTCTATCTCAACTTCAGATGGACCAGCCTTCCTCAAGACCATCAGGAACTCCAGATCTATCAGTCTTTCAGACTAAGTGAAATGAGTTCGACGTTCGTCGAACTCAGCTCGACGAAGGGAGTTCTGCGTTCGATGATCGTGAGACAATTCGTAGTATCAAGCTACACTCAATCGAGATAAGAGAATGGGTGTACACTGCAACCGTTTCTGAAGACGGAGATCTGATAAGACATATTGGAAACACTGCCGTTTCCCTGTCTCCAGCAGTACTTTCTGAAATTTTTGGACTGATCAATGGTGAAGACAACTTGGAAATGGACGCTGAAGAATATTCTGATATGTTGAAGGTAATGGGTTTCTCCGGCAGCAACCCTAATAAGCTTCTGAAGAAGCAACTGTCTGCCGCCTATCAATTTTTGGCCGACATTGTAGGAAAAATTCTGATGGTCAAGCACTCGACACATGACTATATCACTCGCCATCAATTCATGATTATGTGCGCAGTGCTCAACAAACGACAGGTCGACTGGGGCATGGTCTTCTTTGACCTAATCAAGAAGAAAACAAGCAAGAAGGAAGTCTGCTACGGCAGAATCCTGGGGATTTTCCTCCAGGAAAAGGCCAGTGAATGTTTGGTCTCCCCGACCACATTCATCAATGCCAGCAAGCGCCTCACCTGCGCCTTGTTTGGCCGATGGGAGAGGATAATCACCAAACACTTCAAGGGTTCCTCCTCCTCCATCAACGCTTCTGAGAGCACAAGGACCGTCAAGGTCACTCCCCACCCTGACACTGAAGTGGCCATTCCACCTACCCAATCTCTTCCCACTCCTCCTGCACCTCAATTGACTCCACCTCAACATCAATCTCCACCGCTTGATCTTGCACATATCCTTACACCTCCAGTTTCCCCCACTGAAACCCATATTCCCTCACCTCCTCAATCCCCTCTTCCCCCACACCTATCCACTATTCCATCCCACACCATACCCACTGAACCACAAACTGTTCTCCCTCCATTATCCCCTCCACATATTCTTCCTTCCTCCTCTGCTTCTATCCCCTCCACCATTCTTTCTCCACTTCTGGACTCTTCCACCATTCCCTCCATGATCTCTCTTCTGACTCCTCTCATTCAATCACTCATCACAGAGGCCATTACACCTCTGGTGAATTCCATTAATTCTTTATCTGCACAAATCACAGCCCTTTCTGCTGCCCCCTCTTCATTCAGGGGCCTGGCTCCAGGTTCTCCTGAACCCAGGCAGGGGGAGATGCTCCATGATGAAGCTGGTGCAGTAGCTGTAGAGGTTGTTACAGGTTTTGACAATATAGTTGATACAGATACAGTTGATACTGCAGATACAGTTTTTGATAATGCAGTTGCAGTTACAGATACAGCTATAGATTTTGATTCTAAAATAATTGATTTTATTCAATTTATGGACACTGACATTAGCTTTGATGAGTCAGTAGATACAATAACAACTGCTTGTGATTTCCTTATAAATCTCACAGTTAATTTATCTGAGATACTTCATACCTTTGATTCTGTATATATGAAGCTTCCTTCAGCAGAGGTTGCTGAGCCATATTTGGCTATTGACCAGTATACCTCTCCAGCTAGTCCAGCAGTTGCCAAGAAACTCTGTGACACCTTCATTGCTCCTACTGCTGTTCCAATTCCTGTGTCTATTCCAGAAATCTGCACTGTCCCAGATTTTGTCATGGATGATTCTCCCATGCCTGATCTGGATGAGCTCATTCTGGCAGACATTGAAGAAGAGAACAAGGCAGCAGCTGAACGCTCTGTCTCTACTGCTGTTGAACCCTCACCCTCTGAACCTTCTATCCCCCCTCAAGAAAAACCTCTTATCATTTCTAATGAAACTCTGAGGAAGTTGAATGCTCTGTATGACAATCCTCAGAGTTCAGGTTCTGATGATGATGATGATGATGAATCAGATGAGGAGGCTGCTAAAAAGAAAAAGAAGTTGCTTTCTAAGAAAAGGAAGGCTCCTCCTCCTCCTGCTCCCAAGCCTAATCCCACTGCAGACACTCCATACTATATTCTGCACAATGTTGCTCCTTACAAAGGGATGCCTGCATAGATGTGGCTATCAAAGAACCAACAAAGGGAGAAGAAGAGGAGTAGGAGATACTCTCCTCCCCTAGTTCATAGATACAGAAAGGATCCTCCTCCTCCTCCTCCAGCAGCAGGTGCCTCTGGCTCTGGCTCTCAGAGATCTGCCTATATTCAAACTTATCAGAGACAAACAGGGAGATCTTCTGGTGGTAGTTAGCCAAGGCCACCATCTTCAGGCAGACAACACCATCAATAACAACAGCAGCAGCAGCACCAGGAATATAAGGAACATGAAGCTGAAAGGCCCTATTCTCCTCCTGAAGATCCAAAAACAGCCAACACAGCCAGAATGACAAGGTTCCAAGAGCTCATTGACTTATCTCTAATCAACAAAGCTAAAGCTGAAGGCAAGGACACAACAGGCTTAAATACTATGTCTCAGTACATGAGAGATGAGCTAAAGAGATTTGGGAAAGGAAACAAGCTACTCAATGTTGATGAGTACATGCATCTTCACCCAAAAGCAGTTGTCCCCAGAGCCACTTCACTGAACATCATAGGGGCAGCTGACATGACTATGACCAGGGCTCAAGCTTCAGATCCCAATAGGGAAATCATTTTCAAAAAGCCAGGAGATAAAGCACTAGGAGACAAGCTAAAACAGAAGAAGACAGAGAAGTAATTTTGTGGTTATTTCATTTCTGCTTCTATTTCAGACTATATCTTGTACTAAAATAAAGCCTGTATGTATATATATATCTGATGCATGTGTTGTAAATTCTCTGCCAGATATATTTCTTAATTTTGCTTTGTTCTTTGCTTGGAGTCTCTGTTAGTGACATCACCCAAATAGGGAGAGATTGTTGGATCCCTAGTTGATTTGGGCTAGGTCCACTGACTTAGGATGTGACCCATCATGTATAGTCTGGGTCAAGTTTATGTCTTAAAGTCTAGGACAGTCCTCTATCTCAACTTCAGATGGACCAACCTTGCTCAAGACCATCAGGAACTCCAGATCTATCAGTCTTTTATACTAAGTGAAATGAGTTCGACGTTCGTCGAACTCAGCTCGACGAAGGGAGTTCTGCGTTCGACGATCGTGAGACAATTCGTAGTGCTAAGCTCGACAAACTATGTTCTTTGTTCGACGAACACCGGGATTCTACTTCAAGCATTATCAGGACTACTTCAGAATTTCTCTAAGTCCAACTTGAAGCTTTGGTCGACGAATTAATTTCTGAGCTCGACGAACTTGGAACTCAAGTTCTCAGATTCTCAGGTCGATGACTTCAGTTCTCAGCTCGACGAATTTAGTTCTCTGCTCAACGAATAAAGATTGTTTGATATTGAAGATTGTCTGTTCAACGAATGAAGACTGTCAGCTTGACGAACTCAGCTCAGCTCGACGAACTCAGTTTAGCTCGACGAACTCAGGATCAGCTCGACGAACTCAAAACTCAGTTTGACGAATTATGTTCTTCGGTCGACGATTCCAAACTAGGTCTTCTTCCGTTCCCGTCTCATTCCATGGCGCTGATTCCTGAACATTTAATGCCAGTTCTTCCCAGAATACTACCGTTAGAATGCGAAGTTAATCCTGGATTATTACATGCCTTTTTCTCATGGAAACAATTGGGGAAATAATTAATTGCTGCTTCCTTTCCAGGCCGTCTGCCATTACTGCTCTATATTCAAAATTCGAATGTTTCTTATGAGACATTGAGATATACAGAAAGAGTCAGTAATACAGTGATATACAACAACAAAAAGACAGACAGTGATTCAGACAACACATAAAAATGAATTCATTCTTGGCCCAGAGAGAAACTGATCAAGAAGAAGAAGAAGAAGAAGAAGAACACTACATCAATATCAAGAGTCTTCTTCATCTGCTTTTACTCAGGATAACTTCAAAGACAATACATTCATATCAGTCACAAGAAGTTCCTGGAGACTTTCTCTGGACCAGGAAATCTAGGTCTTTGAAGACCTATCACCCTGAAGCAGTGCTCCAGCATTCTTCCTGATTCATTCTACATCTCAGGGGGAGCAAAGCTGCTAAACAACAATCCACAAGTCTTCTCATTTGACTTGAGAAAGAGAAGACCTCATCACCCTCTCACTCCACCTCTGTACAGGGTTTTAATTCCCTTCAAAATTATTCTGGTTGCAAGTCTCCCTCCAAAAGACTTGAGGGTTTGGTTTTTGGGAACCTGATCAAAACCCCATTGGTGCCAGGACACCTGATCAACCCCTTCCTGCAGTGGATTCCTACCAGGGTGGTAGAAGAGTGGACTACCCAGATTTGGGGAACCACTATAAAATTCTTGTGTCGTCTGGTTGCTTTCTTTTCTTTTTGTTTTTTGGGCTTGCTCAGTGAATGTGCTGTGATTAGATAGTTGCTGCATCTTGGTTTATTGTATTTGCTTCCCTGCATACACACCTAAAATACAACAACAGTTGTAAAAGTTTTAAAATCACCAACATACTCTATTCACCCCTCCTCTAGAGTATATCTAATCTAACTAACACCTTCAGGTGGTATCAAGCATACCTCCTGAACTTTCACAACCAATTGATCAAACAGATCATCAATCCTTGAGATCGGATACTTATTCTTTTCCGTATGCTTGCTCAACTCCCGATAGTCAATACAAAGTCGCAAACTCCCATCCTTATTCTTAACGAAAAGAACCGGTGCGCTCCAAGGCGACGAAATTGGATGCACATACCCTTGCTCCAACAACTCTTACAGTTGTACCTTCAGTTCCGCCATCTCTCTTGACGTTATCCGATACGGAGAGCGTGACACCGATTTGGCACCCGACACCAGCTCAATAGTAAAATCAATCTCCCGCTGAGGAGGTGCTCCTGGGAGATCATCTAGAAACACGTCAGGATACTTGGACAAGACTGGAATACTGTCCAGACTCGGCTTAGGCGTTGCATCCTGCACTAATGTGACAAACAGCTCTACCCCAGACCGAACTGCCTTAATCACCTGAAGGGCCGACATCAAAATTTTACCCGACCCCTTCATGCCCGCAAATGCAGTCTCCCGATCAGTATTTAGTCCCAACCTAACCTCCTTCGATTGCAATCAATGCATGCTCGCTGCTTCGAGAGCCAGTCCATACCAAAGATTGCGTCGAACTCCACTAACGGCAGTACCGATGCTTGCAAGTCAAACTCCTGATCCCCAATCAAACTCTTAACCACACAGACTCTATCCGCGCGCATTGAGCACCCATTAGGCAATGACACATCTAATTTGTCCTTTGCCATCGAAGATGGTACTCCGACACGCGATACAAATCCTTCGGACAAAAGAATGTGAAAATCCCGAATCAAATGGTGCTCTCGCCGGATAGTCGAAAATCAGGACAAAGCATAACACAAGCAGTTCTAAGCTAAACATGCGCAAGGGCAACAAGTATTTACAGCTATCTTCTACAACTTTAAACCGTACCTATCACCACGCTAGCATGCTTCCTGGCCTCCTGCTGGCCCAGGCTGTGCTCTTTAGGCTTCCTTTCGGACTTTGGGCGTCCGCTCCAACACCTGCGGGCAAAATGCCCCGACTTCCCATAATTAAAACATGCGCCCGGGGTTTGTCCTATAGCTTCCCCCGAAGAACCAAAAAGAGGGGTTTGACCCGAAGTCCTAGCCTTCTTATACCTCTTACGATATCCAGACTTTGAGGTAGCCGGTACTTGGAACTCTGTCTTCTCAGCACTAGAGTCCTTCTTCTTTTGGACTCTCTTTTTCTCGTTGTGCGGGGTGCAGCTCTTATAGGACTTGCAGAGTTCGATACCCTACTTACAGGCATCCGGTGAGTGTTCCCAAACTCTACTTCCAAAGATCTAGCCGACTCCACCAAGGCTCGAAATCCCAGTAGTTTTGGTCCTAGCAGTAGAATTCGCAGCTCACCTCGCAGACCATTATAAAATCTATCAACTCTAGACTGCTCGTTCTCCAACTCAAAGCATGGGTAGCGGCTTATCACAAGAAATGCCTGCAAATATTCATCCACTAAGTGTGTACCCTGCACTAAGCACATATTCAACTGCTGACCCGATGGCCTTCTAAATGCCACTTGATCCAACACACCACCCGACATTGAAGTCATCTCAGGGACAAAGGGTTGCACATTGCTTCCCTGCTGTGCATTAGTCATAGTGAACACCGCTTCAACGATCCTTCTTATGGTTTCAAACGAACGAGGGGTCTCAAGCACGTCGCTGGGTGCACTACAATCTTCAGAAACCGGACGTTCTGACGACCCTACACCACTCCTGGTCACCTATAGTCGTACAAAACACCATTAAGTGACCGAACAATAATGCAAAAAGCAATTATAGGAACACATAGGTACCCCAAAAATGTGTATTTTCATTCCTAAATGGACATTCGTGGGTTCTTTTAGATGTTATAACGATGACGCACACACGTGCTTACCACCCCTTAAAAAGAATTCGTCCACGAATTCATTTAAGTTGACCGGAACCAAAAGTCTGATACCAAATTGTAACACCCCCATCCGTCGTATGACATATAATAGAAGGTCCAGCTATAATCCGACGCCATATACTACAGACAGTCGGATGGGTTACTTAAGAATATCAAAACATTCCAACTACGACCACTCGCCCTAACACAGAGCATTCTAGCGGAAGCTTTTAAAAAGTTGTCAAGAACCCAAAATTGAATACCAACTATCATGAATGTCCACAAACTACTATAGGAATGAAATAACAAATACTGTTGGGTATTGTATCCACAATGTACCTGATTTGAAGAAGCCCCTGGACAAGCTAAGGTCAATAGACTATGTATTTGATAAAATCCTTCTAGTTGTGCTTGCAGGTTTTCCACGCTAAGTGCACACCAATGTCAGGGTGCAGTAGGTAAATATACACGGGTCTGCACGACGTAATCCCTCGTTGAGCAGATCAGTGTGTTGGCCTACGTGTACTCTCTCTATTGGAGTGCACTTATTTTCAAGCACAGGGCTGTAAATATGCAGGAGCAGACAAGGAGCAAGGATGGGTCAAAGAGCATCTCATAGGTGGAAAGGCGAAAATTCGTCTAAGTTAGAATCGGCGAGAATCACTTGGGATTCTCGCCGATTCGTCGAGAATCAGAAGTTGATTCTCGCCGAACTCGATCCAGCAACTTCTAATCAAGCACCTCTGCGTCTAAGTAAGAATCGACGAGAATCACTAGTGATTCTCGTCGAATCGACGAGAATCACTGGTTGATTCTCGCCATCTCGACCTGGCTTAAAGCAGTGCGTGCAACCAAGGCAAATTCGACGAGAATCATCTTTGATTCTCGCCGAATCGTCGAGAATCACCTTTGATTCTCGGCGACTCGGCGAGAATCACTTTCGATTCTCACCGATTTTGACTTGGCATTTTTCTGGAACTTCCTGAGCCGGATTCTGCCGCTGTTAAATCTCTGGATCGGGATTTGGGGATTTCTATTGTGGGTCCCACAAACGGTCATTTTGGAGTTAGCTACAGTATTTATACACAAGTATTTTGAACAGAATACCTACACAAAAAGAAGCCGAGCGAGCGGAAACCCTAATATCGCGAAATCTCTCTGCCGCCTCCGTCGCCGCTCGCGCAAGTCCGTCGCCGCCGCTGATCGCTCTTCTTCCCGATCTCCGGCGACAGAAGCTTAGCAAAGCTTGTGTCTCACGTGTCTATCCAGAGATCTCTTGTTTCTCGATTTGTTGACCGGGAAAAACTCCCTCGTCCGAATCGATCGAGACGACCGATCCTAGAGTGACCGTTGGTAGACCTAGTTTGCTTCGCTACGAAGTTTGGATCTCCAAGTTCAGCAGCCGCTCATCATCGTAGCCGCCGATCCCGAAGCTAGCCGCCGCTCGTGTTACCGCCGCCGGTTCCGGGGAGATCCTCTCCAAGAGAGACCAAGGTTGTAGACTCTTCGTTGACTTCACGAACACGTCGTCAAACGAAGAGGAACACCGTAGTCTCCGAAAGAAGTTTGTATCTCGTATACATTCCATATTTACTTTTGTTGTAAAGGAACGATTGTTCCGTGTTGTAAGGGTTGGGTGCAACCCGTTTTGTGGGAGTGTTGACTCTCACGTGTGGAAGGGTTCCTTTCGTTAGTGCAGGGATTGGATTTCAATCCCGTTGGAGAAGTGACTGAGTCGTCCCTTGTTGGAGAGATAGGTCGAAGGGGGGAAGTGGATGTACCCAAGTCGGGGAACCACTATAATTTGCATGTGTATTCTGTGTGCTGTGCTTTCTATTTTTATTGTGCAGGTACGTTCGTAAATTCCGCAAAAGCGCTACTCGTCACCTATTCCCCCCCCCCCCATAGGTGCACATAGCTGACACTAGGTGGACTTTCAAGTGGTATCAGAGCGAGGTTACTCTTCAAAAAGGTTAACTCCTTGAGTAGAATCCTGCCACCAGTGTCAGAAGCATGGATCTGGATTATGAGATACCACCACTCAAACTCCCCGCATGCACAAAGGAATATTATCCCATCTGGAGAATGAGAGTATCATTTCACCTTGATGCTATCGATCCTCGAGCATCCTTCATCCTGGAAGAGGGTCCGTTTATCCCCATGAAGACCTCCGACTCTGGGATCCAAGTGCCCATGGGCATTGCTGAGATGTCAGAGACGGAACTATCACTATTTCACTTGGATGAGAGGATTCGACAAATTATCATGGATGTCTGGTCTGGAGCCTCTCGCTCTAGATTGGAAAAATGTAGAACGGCTAAATCTCTGTGGATGATGATCTCAGAGCTGATGGGGGGGTCAGAGAAAGCCGGAATATGCTGTCAATCAGAGGATGAAGCGTATGTAGGAGTCCTCACTTCTGAAGATGAAGGCAAGGACCCTTCGGACTGCATCAGAGCTCCAGTGTCCGTGTTAGAGACTGAAGAGGACAGTGAGGAAAGTAGCTCTGATGTGGATGAAACAATAGTCACTGGATCTAACGACAATCACACAGAAGTGCAGGTAACTTCCTCATCCTGCCCCGTATCTCTTGAAATTTCTGAAGACAGGAACTGCCCTCCTTCAGAAAATGCTGATTCCCTGAAGAGAGCCCTTCAGTCAAGCAATCTACTTGCTGAGGAGCAAGCTCAAGAGATTGCTCGACTGAAGGTCTTGTTGGTTCTCCAATTGGCGTCCAACAAGGCCAAGGACTCTAAGATCTCAGCTCTAGAGAGTAGTCTGGAGAATGAGAAAAGAATAGTATCAAACTTCTCCAAGGTTGATGCTATTAAGAGAAAGCAAGAAAACGGGTGGATCTCCCGGATTGTCAATTCGTGGAGAAATGGGGAAACGGTATTCCGACCCCCCACTCCAGGCAGGAAGGCAACTCATCATGCCTTCAGGTATGACCACAGGAATGGTCGTGGTCACTGCAAGGGTGATTTGTCCCCATGTGGAAACGTCCATAGTGCAAGGGGCGTCATGGCCACCCATGAGGAAATATCTAAGGCTCATTCTGAGCCCTTCATATTCACTGCCACTGCCTCAACATAGTGTGGATCTGCATTTCCCAGCTCACAGAAGACTTCTCACCACTCGAGGACACGGGATAGAGAGGATAGAAGTCATGATGTCAGGTTCCATGGGGCCCCTGTAAGGGAGATGCCTGAAAGAATGGCACCACCTTCCCGGCCTCATAATGCTCACAACATGCATTCTTTCCACCCTTCCATGTGTCACGATGGAAGAGGAAATTTTGTGACAAGATCATGCCCTATCCCGTTTAGACCTAGGACCGTGACTACATCATTCACGAGATCAGGTCGGAAACGGCGATACAACATTCACCCATGTTGGTGTTGTGGCAAAGTGGGACACTTTGCCATCGATTGTTGGCACAACCCCTCTGTGCCCACGGCAAGGGCTTATCCACATTCTCGGGACAGAGGTAGTCTTCCAGACAGGTTTTCTGAAGGAAGGCAGTTCCGTGCTTATGCTAACAGGAACCTAGGACCCAATATGATTTGGGTGCCTAAGGTAAAGTAATTCTTTCTTGCAGGGAAGTCTAGGTTCCCGTGAATATGATGGGAACTGGACAGTAGGTGGCTCAAGACTAAAATTGGAACAAGCATCTGAAATAATAGATATGATATCTACTTGAGCATCCTCACATTAAGCTTCTAACATGATCTACCTGTGGGACTAAAACGATGAATCTCAAAATCCCAGCAATTCTTCCAATAGTATTCTTGAAGATGCAGGTGCTAGACTTGAACAGCTGAGTCTGGATGAGACCCCTAAAGATGACGCTCCCAAGTACGTCAAAGTTTCCACCTCCACGTCATCTGAAAATGTTGCAGATCAAGATGGATCAAATTTCTTAGAAGAAAGAGAAGCCCAAGAAGTAGTTGAAGCTCCAGACGCCAGACTTCTAGAGCTCCGGCACGTGAGAGATCATCCTAGAGATCAGATCATCGGGGATCCTCGTGTTGGTGTCAGAACTCGAACAGATGCTGATTTTGCAGGGAGCAGGGATGACAGGAAAAGCACCTCCGGGACGTGTCAATTCCTCGGCAAGAGGCTTATCTCATGGAACAACAAGAAACAGAATTGTGTTGCAACCTCCACAGCAGAGTCAGAGTACATCTCGGCAGGAAGCTGTTGCGCACAACTTCTATGGATCAGAAACCAGTTAGCCGACTATGACCTTCAGTTCAAGGAAGTACCCATGTACTGCGACTCCTCCAGTGCAATTGTCATTGCCAACAATCCGGTGTCGCACAGCAGAACGAAGCATATCGAAGTACGCTACCACTTCATTCGGGAGCACGTGGAGAACAAAGATATCTCTCTCTGTTATGTCCCCACGGACAAGCAGATTGCTGATATATTCACAAAGCCCCTAGACGAGGCCAAGTTCAATCTTTTCAAGACTGAATTGGGGATGCTCAATTATGAGGAATGAAGACTACAGAGGCTCTAGGCCCGTGTAAGAACTGAGGGGGAGCAAAGGGTAAAACGCTACAGACCCCGATTTGTAGAAGCCGAAAAGGGGGAGATTACCCTCTCGGCTAAGGCTAAGGTGGCTCCAAGCTTGCTCCCAAGAAAGTGGTATTGGTAATGGATAACTCACTCAACTCTCTTTTCAGTTTTTGGTTTTCATTCTCATTTGCTCTATTCACCTTAGCTTGTAGGGTTTAGGCTTCTTTAAATAGGGGGAGATTGTTGGGTATTGTATCCACAATGTACCTGATTTGAAGAAGCCCCTGGACAAGCTAAGGTCAATAGACTATGTATTTGATAAAATCCTTCTAGTTGTGCTTGCAGTTTTTCCACGCTAAGTGCACACCAATGTCAGGGTGCAGTAGGTCAATATACACGGGTCTGCACGACGTAATCCCTCGTTGAGCAGATCAGTGTGTTGGCCTACGTGTACTCTCTCTATTGGAGTGCACTTATTTTCAAGCACAGGGCTGTAAATATGCAGGAGCAGACAAGGAGCAAGGATGGGTCAAGGAGCATTTCATAGGTGGAAAGACGAAAATTCGTCTAAGTTAGAATCGACGAGAATCACCAAGTGATTCTCGCCGATTCGGCGAGAATCACTTGGGATTCTCGCCGATTCGTCGAGAATCAGAAGTTGATTCTCGCCGAACTCGATCCAGCAACTTCTAATCAAGCACCTCTGCGTCTAAGTAAGAATTGGCGAGAATCACTTAGTGATTCTCGCCGATTCGGCGAGAATCACTAGTGATTCTCGTCGAATCGACGAGAATCACTGGTTGATTCTCGCCGTCTCGACCTGGCTTAAAGCAGTGCGTGCAACCAAGGCAAATTCGACGAGAATCATCTTTGATTCTCGCCGAATCGTCGAGAATCACCTTTGATTCTCGGCGACTCGGCGAGAATCACTTTCGATTATCACCGATTTTGACTTGGAATTTTTCTGGAACTTCCTGAGCCGGATTCTGCCGCTGTTAAATCTCTGGACCGGGATTTGGGGATTTCTATTGTGGGTCCCACAAACGGTCATTTTGGAGTTAGCTACAGTATTTATACACAAGTATTTTGAACGGAATACCTACACAGAAAGAAGCCGAGCGAGCGGAAACCCTAATATCGCGAAATCTCTCCGCCGCCTCCGTCGCCGCTCGCGCAAGTCCGTCGCCGCCGCTGATCGCTCTTCTTCCCGATCTCCGGCGACAGAAGCTTAGCAAAGCTTGTGTCTCACGTGTCTATCCAGAGATCTCTTATCTCTCGATTTGTTGACCGGGAAAAACTCCCTCGTCCGAATCGATCGAGACGACCGATCCTAGAGTGACCGTTGGTAGACCTAGTTTGCTTCGCTACGAAGTTTGGATCTCCAAGTTCAGCAGCCGCTCATCATCGTAGCCGCCGATCCCGAAGCTAGCCGCCGCTCGTGTTGCCGCCGCCGGTTCCGGGGAGATCCTCTCCAAGAGAGACCAAGGTTGTAGACTCTTCGTTGACTTCACGAACACGTCGTCAAACGAAGAGGAACACCGTAGTCTCCGAAAGAAGTTTGTATCTCGTATACATTCCATATTTACTTTTGTTGTAAAGGAACGATTGTTCCGTGTTGTAAGGGTTGGGTGCAACCCATTTTGTGGGAGTGTTGACTCTCACGTGTGGAAGGGTTCCTTCCGTTAGTGCAGGGATTGGATTTCAATCCCATTGGAGAAGTGACCGAGTCGTCCCTTGTTGGGGAGATAGGTCGAAGGGGGGAAGTGGATGTACCCAAGTCGGGGAACCACTATAATTTGCCTGTGTATTCTGTGTGCTGTGCTTTCTATTTTTATTGTGCAGGTACGTTCGTAAATTCCGCAAAAGCGCTACTCGTCACCTATTCCCCCCCCCCCCCATAGGTGCACATAGCTGACACTAGGTGGACTTTCAAATACACTGAAAGTACTTGGCCTTATGACCTTACAAGAGTTTCACTTAACTAAGTAATGTTTTACATACATCGGCTCGCAGGCCGGCCACACATGACAAAAGTAAAACAACTATTCACTTTGGCCTTCAAGGGCCAGCTCAGCAACATGGGCTTCAGTCCGCTACTTAATACTTGGCTCCGCAGCACCTGCAAGCAACATTCCACCGCACGGTGGCAAACAAAGTAACGGTCAGCCAAAACTGACCATATTATAACGACCCCGCCCCTTACTCTGGATGACGGCGCTCCTTCCCTGCATTTCATTAGCCCAGCTAAACAATATAGTACAAATATACTTCGCCACAGGTGTATGTTCGCACGGCCAAACACCTCGTGCACTCAGGGCACATTTTCGGTGAATCCTGTCAATTCAGTGACTTCACCACCATCCCCGGGATGGCAACATCGTGAGCATTTTAGCCTTTCTGACCACTGCCTAAGGCTCCCGACTACGCCAACGGCCTGTCCCTCTTTTGGTCTCTCGCACCGAACCACATATCCCGGGTCCAATTCCACTTGCCCGTCACCCACACAGGTAGTCACCTTAAGGCGTATGCACGAGCCAAGCTTCTCTCGGATCCCGCATCAATTCCAAACATCACATAACCCAGTTACGTACAAGGCCGGCTCCCCGGCCTCAAAGTTAGCAGACTTATGTTTCCGCTCAATGTTTGGGGTGCGCCTTGGAGTTAATCACCAAGGATCCATGCTACAATCCACCGTGTAGAAAACCCAAAAACACGTAGCACAGAGTCTTCTCCGGCAAACCATACAAAATGGAACATCGCCGATCCAGACCAACATGTCCGGGTAGGCTTCACACACAATGCCTATGTTCGTACTTCTATTTTGGACTCTATATGCAATACACGGGGGACTATTCATGTCTACCCCAAGGATCACCGCACACTCACCGCACACTCGCGAGAGTGAGTTCCTTATGCAAAAGAAGGAGAGCTTCACATGCTCAAGTAGAGAATCGTTACCCTTGTACTACACTTTTGTGCCATGGAAAAAACTATACAGATAGAAGGGTTCACAATGGAATTTCCTCCATGGATCTGCTCTCAGTTCTCAAATCAGTGCTCTGATGCTCCGCTGGTGGCCGAAATCCCTCCCTTTCCTTCCTCCTCTCTCTAACTTCTTAGAAAGAGAATGGTAAAGAGCAAATGAGGAATTAAACCTCCATTTCCGACCTTAACAGAGCAGGAACACATCTGGGCCGTCAGATCTTAATTAAAGAAAACGAGCGGCTCAGATCAGCCCAAAATTCCTTAAACCTGGGCCGAACACGGCCTCGCACACGACCGTGTCCCAGGCCATGTGCCTCGATCCAGACACAATCGTCGAGCACAGAAAAGGACACGGCTCAACACACGCCCGTGTCTCAATCTGACATGCCCGTGTCCTAGGGCTTCTTACCAGTAACCGCCACGCCAACCAACACGACCCTTGGGAACACGGTTGGTGACACGGGTATGCACACGCCCGTGTTAGTGGACACTCCCATGTCACGCTGCTGTTTTTCCTACCGTGTCCTTCTCTAGACACAGCCGGCCAACACAGAGAACGACACGGCCTTGGACATGCCCGTGTCCTAGGTCGTATACCCCTATACAGGCACCAAAAATTCTCTTGGAGGCGACCAGTTTGATTACGATTTTCGGGGCGTTACATGGAAGAACCCATCACAAAACATGAATGTCCACTATAGCCCAAAACAGGAATGAAAGAGCAAATACACAAGGAGTCTTGGCCTTATGGCCTTACAATATCCAACTTGAATTAATGTGTTTTACATACTTCGGCATGCAGGCCGACCATACATAAAAATAGTAAAGTAAAAATTATGCTTTGGCCTTCAAGGGCCAGCACAGCATCGAGGGCCTTAGTTTGCTACTTGCCACATAGCTCACCTGTTCCCGCAAGACAATCCACCGAACAGTGGTAAAATAAGGCAATGGTAAGCTAAAGTTGACCAAATTATAACGACCCCGCCCCTTGCTCGGGGCGGCGAAGCTCCTTCCCTACAATGTATTAGCAAAACCAAACATAGTAATGAAAGTACAATTTAAGCACACTTCACCTTATGCATAGGCACAAACAACCACACACCCCGTGCTCTCAGGAGACATTCTCGGTGTCCGGACAAAAACCAGAGATGCACCACTGTTCTCCAAACGACAATAACATGAGCATTTTGGTTGTCTTTACGGCCTATGCAAGGCCTAAGACCCGTAACTATATCAGCGACAGGCATCACTAACCACAGACGCTCCACATAGCTACTGGGTAGGTTCGACCCTTTCCCGTTGCTCACATCATAGGGGAAAACAACCACGATACGGGTCGGCCTCCCCATTCCCATTTTTCCAATCAATACATAACCCTGTTATACTACATGGGTGGCTCGCAGGCCACCTGGCTGGGCTCCTAGAGCTCTCAGCCCCACATCTCAGGCCCCAGGTATCCACGACATAGGCCACAAATAAATCTCTCAAGAAGCTACCACCATGCAGTATTTGGCAGAAATGCGATTCTACCTAGTTTTCCGGGTGCTCTTTGGAGTTAGTCCCCAAGGTTCCCTACTACAATCTACTGTGTAGAAACCCGCAAAATAAACATCATAAAGTCTTTTGAGACCAATACAAGCATAATGAAAAACATCACCAGTCCAGACTAACATGTCCAGATGGGCTTCACACACCAAGCCTATGTTCGTACTTCGATTCCGAACTCTATATGCAAAAACTACGGGGATATACCGTATCCACTTGAAGGAAAAAACTTCACACTCACCGCACACTCGCGGGAGAGGATTTCATATGCAAAATGAAAAGGACTTCACATGTCCAAGTTGAGAATCGTTACCCTTTGCGCTCTCTTTGGTGCCATGCCAAAGATCTAGATGGATGAACGCGATCAAAATGATCTTGTCTCCACAGATCTGGGCTCAGCTTGCGAATTGGGGATTCAGAAGCGCAACAGCGGTGAGATCTCCCTTGCGGCACCGGTGCTCCTCCTCCACGGAAACCAGGAACTCCAAAAGAAATGGAGTGAAAATGGCCAAACCAGGCATATAAATAAAGCTACCGCTGCGAGGTAACTAGCTACCGCCGCGCAGTACCTTAATTCAACGCCACGATTCGAGCGCAATCGCCCAAACCCTCCAATCACAGGCCGACACATGGCCAATGCTGTTACGGTTTCACTACCGCCGCGCGATAGGACACTAACGGTGCACGATAGAGGATGTCTGTTATGACACAAGACCAGTCGATATAGCCGTGCGCTAACTTCTATCGACGCACGGTAGGATACCGAGAACCATATCAATTAAATTGACCCAGCTATCGCTAGCGGTAACACTATCGCCGGGCAATAACTTCCCGAGAGGTCTGCCAGATTAATTCCCCTACTACCGCCACACGGTAACAACTTTCCGCAGTGCGTTAACATCTTTCTCGAGAACTCGGCACTTTCTCGAGAACTCAACTCTCTCGACGCAAACCCTGGAGCTACCTCTACACGGTAACTAGCTACCGCCGAGCGATAACCCCCAGAGAAGCATCTCCCGCCTTATGAAATTTGGGGCATTACATATATTTTCCCCTTAGAATAGACTTTTTGAAGCTGAAAAATGTGGCCCTTAGAGGACATTTCATGAACATTTGCCTAATATAACATTTGTAGGGCTTTGAGTCTAATCTCTGTAGGGATTTGAATCAGACCATTTGGGGTAATGTAGCTCCCTGTAGGGTAATTCTTGTAGGGCTGGTCCTTAGGGTAGGACAGTCACTAATTCTTGAATAATGTTTTAATTACTAAGGGGAATGACTTGATATTTGATGGTAGTGGGCATATACCCTAGGAGCACCCCCTATCAAAAAGGGTGAATTTTTGGACAAACTCTTTCTAGACTTTTTGGAAAAATGTGTTTTTCATTAAAAGTAAAATAATTTTGTGAAAAATGAATGTAATGACCCCCAATTTTGTTGAGAGGCTCATTAGGATAGTTCAAGGCCCTGGTAAAAATCGCAAGTCTAGTGGACCTCTGTAGGTTGGTGAATCTACTTTGCATGTGGTCATGCTATATGAGATTTGGGGTGCATTTAGCCAAAAGTGGAAAAAAGGAGGATTGAGGCCCATCTGGCTTGTGGAATGCCCATGGACTTTGGTCATAGGCTTATGATGATGGAATACATCATTTAAAGTGAGATTAGGATTTTTGGAACAAAAATCCTAGGTATTTGGTTGATATTAGTTTTGGCACCATTTTAAATTAAGGGAATAAAAGTGAGCCAATCAACTTCGAAAATTCTAAGACTCTACCACTAGGGTTATGTTGATATAATACACCTAAAGTATTTATTTGGGAATTTTTGGAAATTTCTATTTAGTCTGTTTAGCCAAAAGTACAATTATGCCCAATTGGTAATTCTTTTTAAAATATGATTAATATTGTCCGGAAAATTATGAGAATTTTACATAATCAGTTTTATAGTATTAAAAGGCTTTGTGAATTTTCTTAGAATTTTTGGAATCATAATTATGGAGTTTTATTGAAAAGTGACATTTTGGTAATATGTGAATTTTACTGAAATTGGTGGTTAAATCTATCTAGAAAATTATCATCCCATGGAATTATGTTTTTTTGTCATTTAATACCTCAGGAAAATTTAAGGGATTTATTTATCTAGTTTTTCAATTACTTTATTTGAATTGCGACATAAGGGCCCTATTTTTTGGGAAAAATCATATTTGCCACTATATGTCACTGGAAAATTAAGAGATTTTGTCCAGAGCCATTATTCCTCCAAATGATGTTAGGATAATTTCATCTTGCTGGTTTGATAACAGAAAGTGACACTTCATGTTCAATATCACATGTGACAATAATTTAGGAAAATTATAAGAAATGCTGATTATTTTATGAAAATTATGAACCTTTGGGCTTAGGTGTAAAATGTCATGATAGATCTCAAAAAATAATCATAGGGCCTTGGGTTAAGTATTTGGAGAATTCCTATTCATACACTCATACATGTTCATATGATCTGCATCTAGCAATTTGGAAAAACAGTGATTCAATAGTTGATGATTTGGAGAGGTCACACACTTAGTAACCATGGGAGTGGATTTTATTAAGGAAGTGCCTTGAGAAAGGGAACGATGGGGTTCAACCCATCATTATTCCTAGTACCGCTGCGAGCCTTTCACAGGGTAGACCTCGGGAAGTCCAAGGTTAACCATAAATCGCTATATAAATTCGGAAGTTCTGTTTCTCTTGATATCTGTCTCTAACCACTAGGTTATGGTCTAGCTCTGGTTTAGGCTCTTCAACAACTGCTTCAGAATAAATTGCAGGGGGTAGTTTCAGGGCATGCCTTATTTCCTAAACATTCCACATAGCATGATCTGCACCCACTCTCTCCCCTTTCCGGCTTCTTCAAATATATTCTGTTGAAGTTCAGCTTTGTTGCTTCCAATTTTTCTTGTCAGACTTTGATTGATTGCTTCTTGATCTTGCATGATTTCATTTGTTAGAGAAGCACATTTTAGAAGGACTTCCTTGTGACAAGTCATTGTATATTTTGTAAATGATTTATGCAATCCCTCAGGACATCATCACCTACACCGACATATTGCGTTATATCATGTATTTCTTGAGGGGATTTAGCCAAGTTCTCATCAATATTTCTCATGACTTTAACATTCCTTTCAACTACACCTACATCTTGGTCAAACCAACAAGTGATTTGTGCATTGATGTGATCTATGTCTTTCTTGATGATATCCATCTACCCAGTCAATTCCACCTTTACTTATATTATTTTCATAGTGAAGACTTCAAAGTGTTTTCTTTCTATTCAAGCAGGACTCTCATTTAATTGATGATTGAACTTGAAGATTCCTCAGAGATATGCAATTCGGAGAATCTAGGGATTTCTGATTCTTTCACAACCATTTTCTTATTTAGGTCCTCAACCAGCTCAGAAATATCAGCTTCTTCATACATTGAGTCTGGAGATCTTAGTCCATACTGATGAACTTGAATGTAAAATTCTTCAGAACTTACTTGGACTTCATAATGGACAATCTCTCTACAGATGTTCTTCACTGATGCATTGGTCCTTAATGGTTGTGCGAACAAGAAAAAGTAGGCCGAAAATTTGGAGTAATGAAAACTTTATTATCCAAAAAAGTATAAATTATAATGTTATAGCCTCCATTTTATAGAATGAAGGAGATGAAAGAGATTACAATTAAGCAATTTGGGACTAAAAATTTACAAGTATATGCGACTTTAAAATAGACAAACTAGATAGGTCGTGCGGTTAGACAAGCCAGCTAAGCGCCTGACAACCAACAGGAGGAGAGAACAAGAGCCATAGAGAGCAAGCCACTATAGGAGACCGCTAGACCGCCTGGTCTCCAATTCGTCTAAGACAAACTACCAGACCGCTGGGATACCAAACAACAACAGCCCAACAGACAGGCCGGCTACGATAAACCGCCAGACCTCCCGGCCTCCGAACAACAACAGACCGCCCGACCTCCATACTGCAACACTCCCCCTCAAGCTGGAGCATAGATATCAATCATGCCTAGCTTGTCGCAAATATGGAAAAAGGAAGCGGATACCAGCTTGGTGAAGATGTCTGCCAACTCATTGTTGGAAGTGACAAACAGAGTACAAATTTGTTTCTTCAAGATATCTTCCCGAATAAAATGACAGTCGACTTCTATGTGTTTTGTTCTCTCATGAAAGACTAGATTTTTGGAGATGTATATCGCGACCTTGTTGTCACAGAACATAGGAAGAGGATAGTTGTAGACCTCTCCTAAGTCAAGCATGAGAGCTCGTAACCATTTCAACTCACATGTGGTCGACGCCATACTGCGATATTCTGCTTCTGCACTAGACCTAGAGACCACAGACTGTTTCTTGCTCTTCCAACTCACAAGATTTCCTCCAACAAACGTGTAGAAACCTGGTGTTGACTTGCAGTCACCTTTATCATCAACATAGCTCGAATCTGAGTACGCTTCAACCCTTAAGTGACCATTCTTCTGAAAAAGGAGTCCTTTCCCTGGTGCTGCTTTAATATACTCCAATATCCTCAGGGCAGATTATAAATGACACTCCCTAGAAGCTTGTATGAACTAGCTCACCTTTCCCACAACATAAGAGATGTTGAGTCTGGTTACCATGAGATAAATGAGTTTGCCAACCAGACACCGGTACCTCGTAAGATCGGATAGAAGGAGCGAGTCATATGTCTAAGTTTTGTCTTCTTCAGCAGCCATGGGACATCAGGCAGGTTTAGCACCATTCAATCCTGCCTCCTTTAGAAGATCAAGAGCATACTTTTGTTGGGAAAGGATCATGGAGTTGGGCTTTCTAGAGATTTCAATACCTAGAAAGTATTTTGGAGAGCCCATATCCTTTGTGACCAGGTGTTGACGGAGGTGTTTCTTTGTCAAAGTTACCCCATCCTAGTCATCGCCAGTAAGAAGAATATCATCAACATATATCGCAAGAACTACCAGACCCGAGGCAGTTTTTTGAACGAACAAGGAGTGATCAGCTGACCTTCTTGCAAAACCAATGGCCGCAACAATACCGCTAAACTTGTCAAACCAGGCACGAGAGCTCTGCTTTAGTCCATAGATAGCCTTCTTTAGCCGGCATACTCATGTCTCCCCCTGAGCAACATACCTAGTAGGTTGCTCCATGTAAACATCTTCCTGCAGATAACCGTAGAGAAACGTATTCTTAACATGCAGCTACGAAATGGGCCAATCCCTATTGACAGCGACAAAGAGAAGGACCCGAATGGTGCTGAGACGACCAACGGGAGAGAAGGTGTCGAAGTAATCAACACCATAGGTCTGCGTGAAACCTTTGGACACCAGGCAGGCCTTATAGTGATCCACGCTGCCATCTGGATGGAATTTTACAACAAAGACCCAGCGGCAGCCAACCACATTAGTGCCCAAAGGAGGGGGAACCAGGGTCCAGGTACCCCGTTCAGTGAGTATTGCAATTTCATAATCCATGGCGGCCTTTCAATGATGAACAATAAGAGCTTCCTGGTCGGTGAGGAGAGTGGCAATCATAGAGATAGCCAATGCAAATGCCCTGCGAGAAGGATTGAGATGATCATATGAAACAACAGCAGCCATCGGGTGCTGGGTACACGTCCGCACCCCTTTGTGAAGAGCAATGGGAAGATCCAGGTTGGCATGTTCCTCAGAACCGGAGCATCCGTTGCAGAGAGAGCTGTCCCGGGAGAGGAGAGAGACGACCATAGAGAAGAGAGAGAGAGCGCTGGCGATGAGGAAGAGAGGGAAGGAGGAGACAGTGGAGGTGATGGTGGGAAAATCTCGAGGGGATTAGACGGGGTGGAGGGGACGGTGGGAGAAGGAGAAAGAGCTGGAGGTTGGGCAGAGGAGAAATATGACACATTCTTAAAGAAGGTCACATCCGCGGATACATATTGTTTTCGAAGAATGAGATCAAAACAACAGTAGCCTTTTTGAGTAGTTGAGTAACCCGAAAAGATACATTTTGTAGCACGTGAGTCAAGTTTGTCATGTGTGGCGGAAGGATTGTGCACAAAGGCCGTGCACCCAAAAATACGTAGAGGTAGAGGAAACGCATCCTTGCTTGGATATAGAAGAGAGAATGGAGTTTGTCCGTGGAGAACTGTGGACGGAATGCGATTAATGAAGTAACAGGAGATGAGGATAGTGTAGCCCCAATAGGAGCGAGGAACGTGTTTCTGTGTCATCAGAGTGCGGGCAACATCGAGAAGGTGACGATTCTTGTGTTCCACCACCTCATTTTGTTGGGAGGTATAGACACAGGTAGTTTGATGAACAATACCATCTTGCATACAAAAAGAAGATAAAGCATTGCTAAGATATTCCTTAGCGTTGTCAGAACGAAATATTTAATTGACATATCAAACTGATTTTTAACCATATGATAAAAAGACGTCCATATAGAAAAACGTTCGGAGCGATCCTTTAAAAGATACACCCATGTACATCTAGAGAAATTATCAATAAATGTTACAAAATATGAACTACCCCGACCTATGGTGAGGGTAGGAGCAGGACCCCAGATGTCGGAGTGAACAAGTTCAAACAGCCTGGAAGATCCTTGACCTTGCTTTGGTGGGAAGGAGGAGCGGTGATGCTTGCCAAGCTGACATGCTTCACAGTTGAGAGGAGGACCTTGCGGAGGAAGATATGGTAGAAGCTGACGAAGAAGACGTAGAGGAGCATGACCAAGACAAAGGTGCCACTGAAGAAGATCAGTAGAAGATATGGAGAAGGCAGAGAGTACGGAATCGTTGTCGAGGAAGTAAAGGCCGCCGCTCTCAGTCCCAGTAGCAATCATCCGCTTGGTGCCCAGATCCTGAAAAGAACAAGTAGTAGAAGTGAATGTGACAGAGCATTGTAGTTGTTTGCAAAGCGAAGTAACAGAAAACAAGTTGTAAGGGAACTTGGGCACGTAGAGGGTGTCCGCCAGGCGAAGAGATGGAGTGACTTGAACAACACCCGTTCCATTGACCGGTGAGGGAGAGCCGTCCACAACAAGGACCGGGGGCAACCAATCATATTGTTCTAGGAGAGGAAAACATTACGGATTGCCGGTCATATGATTGGTAGCGCTAGAGTCTATCAGCCATTTACCTTAAGTAGCGACGTGGGCACTACCTGAAGACGTGAACACAGAGGCAGACGACTTCGAAGAGGAAGTGGAATCATTGCCAGATGGTCGAAGATGAGGATGCTTCTTCCAGCAACGATCAACCATGTGGCCGGTACAGCCATAGTGAGAGCAAAGAAAGCAGGAAGCACCACAGTCGCTTGAGGGGAGGTGGCGTCCACCAGAGCTACTTCGCAGAGTATGGTGAGAGGAGTTGTCCGGTTGAGGAGGGGAGGATAACAGTGGACGTTAGAGCAAAGATGTAACAGTAGTGATGCAGGCAGCGGTGAAATCCAGGGTGGGAGACTCCGTCTTGCCAAGGATCTGTTTACGTATCATGTCATACGACTCAAGAAGTCGTAGAAGAAAACACACAACCAGAAGTTCCTGGAAGTGTTTGTGTTGCTCTGCGAGATCAGCAGAGAAGGGGTGATTTTGTAGAATTTCGACTCCGAGAGCCTGAACTTGCTGGTAAGCAGCTGCTGGAGACATGGAGGGACAGACAAAGAGGTCCGCATATAGAGTATAGATGCGAGACATCTGAGCCCCCTTTGAGTAGAGAGCGGCAAGATGTAGCCAAGCTGCCTTGACGGTTTCGTCATGATGGATGACAGAGAGGCATTCATCAAAGGGGCTGTTAGCCTCCATGTGCGGACAAGAGCATCGCTGGCATCCCAATCATCAAAGAGAGGGTAATCATGCGGAAGAGGGTTGTAACACCCCAAAATTTGTAGAAGGAAAATTAGTTTCTGGCAGGGAGCACACGGCCTGGGACACGGGCGTGTCCCAGGGCGTGTCAGGCTCCAGTCGACGTTTTGTTCGTGAGGTCGACGATTTTGGAGTCGATGATCGTTGAGCAGAGAACACGGCCTGAGACACAGGCGTATCTCAGGGGGTGTCGAGCCCCTGTCGACGATCGGCCCGGGGAGTCGACGAATTTTGCTCGACAAGGCACACGGCCTAGGACACGAGCGTGTCCAAGGCCGTGTCAGGCAGTTGACGAACTTCGCTCGACAAAGTGTCGAGACAGTAAACACGGCCTGGAGCCCAGGCATGTTGAGTTAGACACGGGCAAGGACACGGGCTTGTCCAGTACCCGTGTGAGTCTCGGGTTGTTTTCGGGGCTATGTCGATGGAGGCACACGGCCGACCACACGGCCGTGTCAGTTGGAACACGGGCGTGTCGGGTCGAACACGGGCGTGTCGGATGCCCGTGTGCTGTTCCAGGCACGTCAATTTTGACGGTGAATGGGGGACACGGCCCTGGACACGGGCGTGTCGCAGGCCGTGTTCGGCCCAGTTTTAGCATTTCAGGCCCGAATCGCGAGCCGAGTCCAGATCCGTGGAGGCTAGATCGTTGCGAAGGTTTTCATCCGGCTATTTTTCTATGGCTAGGAAGAGGAGTCGGAAGGTAACGACACTTCTCCTCTCGGTTTTAGGATGCATGTTTTAGCATCTTTTCTTTTCTAGTTTTTGGGAACCAAACACTCAAATGAGAGGGGTTTGGGTCGCCAAGGTTCAAGAGGAACCTCCGGGTCGATTGAGTCCGTCCCCGACATGTTTTTGCATTAGAGATCCGCTCCGTTAGTGGATTAGGCATGGTGTATGAAGCCGTAGTCGCGACCGTTAGTCTGACTTGGTGATGTTGCATACGAGCTTTAAGGATTCGTAGAGATCCGTTGCGGCAAGATGCCGTTTGTGATGTGGTGATGTTTTCCCCTTTTTCTCGAGTGAGTACGTGTAGTCGGAATCGGACAAGGTTAGCTCCTAAATCGCGGTAGATGGTTTCCTTGGTGGACAAGGTTAGCTCCGCATGAGTGGTAAATGGTTTCCTTAGTGCGCGGGAACGCTGCAGTACAAATGCGGGACTAGGGTGGAATTGTCTTGGATTGTGATGTGCTAAGGCGTGACTGTGTCTCTGTGGTCAGCTGGCTATCCCGTGACGTGCAAGTCATGTGTGGAAAGTGTCCCAGCGAGACTAGTCCCCTTCTGTGAGACTGACGAGAACGCTGAGCATGGGACAAGCCCGATCAATGAGGCCATGAGCGGGTGAGGTCCAGCAAGGCTTCTTAGAATCGGTTAGTTGTGTTTGTTGGAATCCTGACATGAGACGTCAGAGCTTGCAGGCAAGCCCGAGTCTAAGACCTTGAGCGGGTGGGGCCTTGGCAAGAGTTCCATGTGGCAGCTTGTGTGCCGTTGGGGGGAATTGTGTTTCCCTTTTTGTTTGCGGCTTTATGACAATGAGGAAACGATGAGTACCCAATTTGTTGGATCCCTAGTTGATTTGGGCTAGGTCCACTAACTTAGGATGTGACCCATCATGTATAGTCTGGGTCAAGTTTATGTCTTAGAGTCTAGGACAGTCCTCTATCTCAACTTCAGATGGACCAGCCTTCCTCAAGACCATCAGGAACTCCAGATCTATCAATTTTTCAGACTAAGTGAAATGAGTTCGACCTTTGTCGAACTCAGCTCGAAGAAGGGAGTTCTGCGCTCGACGATCGTGAGACAATTCGTAGTGCTGAGCTCGACGAACTATGTTCTTTGTTCGACGAACACCGGGATTCTACTTCAAGCATTATCAGGACTACTTCAGAATTTCTCTAAGTCCAACTTCAACCTTCAGTCGACGAATTATATTCTGAGCTCGACGAACTTGGACCTCAAGTTGTCAATTTCTCAGGTCGACGAAGTCAGCTTCTCTGGTCGACGAATGCTGTACTCTACTCGATGATTTCTGGACTCAGAGAATTTGTGTCGACAGTAGACAATTTATATCTACACCAGGATATCTGTCGACACCAGAGGATTTGTGTCGACACCAGGATATCTGTCGACACCAGAGGATTTGTGTCGACACCAGAGGATTTGTGTCGACACCAGGATATCAGTCGACACCAGCTTATGTCGACACCAAGATCAATCTATCGAGACCAACTTTTGTCGACACAGCATTTCAGCAGATGCAGGATATTTTGCCTAAGTCCAAAACTTTTCTCAGCTTGACGAATTTGATTCTCAGCTCGACGAATACTGTCTTACATTGAAGATTGTCTGTTCAACGAATGAAGACTGTCAGCTCGACGAACTCAGCTCAGCTTGACGAACTCATCTTAGCTCGACGAACTCAGGCTCAGCTCGACGAACTCAAAACTCAGTTCGACGAATTATGTTCTTCGGTCAACGATTCCAGACTAGGTCTTCTTCCGTTCCCGTCTCATTCCATGGCGCTGATTCCTGAACATTTAATGGCAGTTCTTCCTAGAATACTACCGTTAGAATGCGAAGTTAATCCTCGATTATTACATGCCATTTTCCCATGGAAACAGTTGGGGAAATAATTTATTGCTGCTTCCTTTCCAGGCCGTCTGCCATTACTGCTCCATATTCAAGAATTCGAATTTTTTCTTAGGAGACATGGAGATATACAGAAAGAGGAAATAATACAAAGAGACACAACAAAAAAGACAGACAGTGATTCACACAACACACGAAAAAAAAGGAATTCATTCTTGGCCCAGAGAGAAACTGATCAAGAAGAAAAAGAAGAAGAACACTACATCAATATCATGAGTCTTCTTCATTTGCTTTTACTCAGGATTACTTCAAGGACAATACATTCATATCAATCACAAGAAGTTCCTGGAGACTTTCTCTGGACCAGGAAATCTAGGTCTTTGAAGACCTATCACCCTGAAGCAGTGCTCCAGCATTCTTCCCGATTCATTCTACATCTCAGGGGGAGCAAAGCTGCTAAACAACAATCCACAAGTCTTCTCATTTGACTTGAGAAAGAGAAGACCTCATCACCCTCTCACTCCACCTCTGTGCAGGGTTTTAATTCCCTTCAAAATTATTCTGGTTGCAAGTCTCCCTCCAAAAGACTTGAGGGTTTGGTTTTTGGGAACCTGATCAAAACCCCATTGGTGCCAGGACACCTGATCAACCCCTTCCTGCAGTGGATTCCTATCAGGGTGGTAGAAGAGTGGACTATCCAGTTTTGGGGAACCACTATAAAATTCTTGTGTCGTCTGGTTGCTTTCCTTTCTTTTTGTTTTCTAGCCTTGCTCTGTGAATGTGTTGTGATTAGATAATTGTTGCATCTTGGTTTATTGTATATGCTTCCCTGCACACACACCTAAAATACAACAACAGTTGTAAAAGTTTTAAAATCACCAACATACTCTATTCACCCCCCTCTAGAGTATATCTGATCTAACTAACACCTTCAGGTGGTATCAAGCATACCTCCTGAACTTTCACAATTGATGTGATGTTGTGCTAGATGCATACGCTATAGGGTGCCTTGGGTGAAACCCGGGTGTTGCATTCATGTTGCATAGTAGGCCCTAAAATTATATGCTCAATAGTAGATGACATGTATGATGTTTGAGACATCCAAGCCTATTTTTTTAGTTGCTTTTCTTGCTTATGAATATTGCATACGAATTGCTAACTTGCAGGTTGGAGCAGTACCCCGGGGTCCGTTAGGGGCGGCTGGGAGGAGATGTGTTTGTTACACAGTTTAAGGTCAGCCTTTGCTGACCCACGTTACTAATAATTTTTACAGGGCAAGGATTGCAAGCAGGAGTTAGCTCGCCGGCCAGAAAGGCCTAAGCCTCATGAAGTGTTACCTTTTACTGTAGCTTTACGTTTATGACATTGTATGTTTGATGCTCATTTTGACCGGCTTGCATGCCGAGGTAGACTAGGTGTGCTTATGCACTTTCAGGACTGATGTGTTATTTGAGTTTGGATTTACTCTTGTTATAAGGCCTTAAGGCCATTTTGTTACTCTTGTAGGCATGGATAACTTCTAATCTCTTTGGTTGTTTCCGCTGTATTGTGTTGAGTTTTAAGTTTGGGTAGCTATATCATTTTATAATACTGGAGCTGTGGCGTCTGTATGTTGTGGAGCACCGTCCGGACCCATATTATACGGTCATTACAGGGGAGGTGTTACAATTTGGTATCAGAGCCAGGTTAGATTCAAGGTCAGTGCGTAGGGAAGTTATCCACATAAGAGTAACACGGGACCATGAGTCTCCTTATGTTTAAGTCTTGAGATTAGAGACTGATCGCTTGTTTCTTGTTTTCTTGAAGAGTGCAAGCAACGAGGAGGGTATGTCGAGAGCAAGAGAAGAACTCTCGGCGATCAGTGCCACTACTCCAGGTCTTTTGGGCACGGGTGTAAACCCGGCAGACTTCTGCCGCATGCTTGCAGAAGCGATGGTGGCGGCCCAAGCAGCAGCAGCAGCTTAGGTAGCAACCCCTGCTACACCGAACACGGCGACGGCCATGCCAGGAGGAGAAGCCAGACGAGTGGTGCCTTTGGCGAAAAGGGTGGTTGTCGGACATGGAGACCGGCACATGAAGTATTTCCTGAGCTTCCATCCCCTATCGTTCAAGGGAGTTGGTACGCCAATAGATGCAGAGGATTGGTGGGTTCGAATTCAAGAGCTTTGGAGGGCGGCAAAGACACCAGAAGAAAAGAAATCTGAGTATGCGTCATTCATGTTGGAAGGAGACGCCAAGTTATGGTGGGTGAGCCATAGCGGCCGCCAGTTCCCTGGACGCACCCCATTGATGGAGGAATTTGGGGATGCTTTTCCTAAAAAGGTACATTCCCGTTTCTACACGGTTGGCCCTTCAGAGGCAATTTCTGTACTTAATGCAGCGAGACAAGACGGTGGACGAGTATGTGTAGGAGTTCACCCGCTTGGGTCATTACGAGGGAACGACGATGGCAGATGATGTAGAGAGGGATAACCTCTTCTACCAGGGACTGAGGGAGAATCTGAGGCAACCCCTCATTTCCATGAAGAGAGCTGGTTTTAATGAGCTAGTTGAGGCCGCAAGGATATTGGAGAGTGATCTGGAGCGAACCCAACGTCGTAAGGGTTTCACTCCCAAGCAAGGGGAAGGGAAGCCTCCCCAATCCCAGGGAAAGTCTGAAGGGAGTAGGTGGAGGAAAAAGCCTCACACTTCCAGGTCCGGTGAGAAGAGCAAGTGGACTCCTGAAGGTTCTCACTCTAGGGGACCGCCGACGTGCTACAACTGCGGTAAGGTGGGACACATAGCTCGTGTTTATCCTCAAGGAGGAGCGGAGCAAGAGGCAAGACAGGAGCAGACTGTGCGCTCCGGCCCCAGTGCCGCAGAGAAAGGGAAGATGTCAGAGTCAAGCGCTTCTCGGTTCCAACCGGTGCAACCAAGGGCCTACAACCTTGGACAGCAGGAAGCGATCCGCCAAACCGATGTGGTGATAGGTATGAAGAAATTTAAGTTTAAATTTTGTGCTTCATACTTTTTAGACTTTTATGTGTGATGTCTATGTTGTAGGCTTCGTATTAGTTTCTGGGTACCCCGCTAGGGTATTGTTCGATACGAGAGCATCGCACTCCTTTCTTACGGAGAGCTTCATCCGGAGAATAGGAGTTGAGTCTTTCTCGGCGGACGCGGAGCTGAAAGTGCGTATGCCTAATGGGTCATCCATGACCACTGGGGCCAAAGGGCGCATCTGTTGGGAGCTGGACGGAGTTGACTTCGTTTTGTAGCAGTGGTTTTACCATTGGTTGAGTTCGATGTCATTTTGGGCATGGACTAGCTTGCAGAGCAGCGTGCCAGTATTGATTGCCTATCTAAGGTAGTGACCCTAAGGAGCAAAGGGCAGACAGAAGTCAAATTTGAGGGCCTTTGTGGAGTGGCCTGTTCCCTGATTTCGGCCATGCAATTGATGCGGGCGGTTAACCAGGGTGGTGTAGCGCTGGTAGCATTATTGGAGCTTCGCCTCTCCCAGTTGTCTATTGAGGAAGTGCCCGTAGTGGCAGAGTTCAAGGATGTGTTTCCGGATGAACTTCCTGGAGCGCCTCCTCGGCGGGAGATCGACTTCTCGATCGAGTTAGTGCCGGAGGCTAGGCCGGTGTCACGTCCTCCATTTAGGATGGCACCAAAGGAGTTGGCTGAACTCAAAGTTCAGTTACGGGAACTGTTGGAGCAAGGGTATATCAGACCCAGTTCTTCGTCGTGGAGCGCGCCGGTGTTGTTTGTAAAGAAGAAAGACAGTAGTATGCGGCTGTGCATAGACTACCGAGAGCTGAATAAACTGACCGTTAAGAATAAGTATCTGATTCCTCGGATAGAAGACTTGTTCGATCAGTTGGTGGGGTCGGTGGTGTACTCAAAATTGGACTTGAAGTCGGGCTATATCAGTTGCGAATTCAGGACGAGGACATACCCAAGACTACATTTGGTACAAGGTACAGACACTTTGAGTTTACGGTGATGCCGTTCGGGCTGACGAACGCGCCATCTGTGTTCATGGATCTTATGAATCGAGTATTTCGGGAATACTTGGACTATTTTGTGGTTGTCTTCATTGATGACATCTTGGTGTATTCCAAAACAAAAGTGGAGCATGAGACCCACTTGAGAGTGGTCTTGCAAGTGTTGAGGGAGAATCAGTTGTACGCAAAGTTCTCAAAGTGCGAGTTCTGGTTAGAGAAGGTGGCATTTTTGGGCCACGTGATTAGTGGGGATGGGGTGGCAGTGGATCCAACAGAAGTGGAAGCCATCAGAGATTGGCCGATTTTGAGGACCGTGGTGGAAGTCCGAAGTTTTCTTGGACTAGCCGGGTATTATAGGAGATCCGTGGAGAATTTTTGCGGATAGCTCTACCCCTCACCTCACTCACTCGTAAAGATCATAAGTTTGTGTGGACTCAAGAGTGCAGTCAAGCATTTGAGGCACTGAAGGAGAGACTGATGATGGCTCCAATCCTAAGTCTACCGCAAGGGACCGAGGGATTTCAGATCTTCAGTTACGCATCGGGATGCAGTTTGGGTTGTGTTTTGGTGCAACATGGCAAGGTGATAGCTTTTGGGTCTAGAAAGCCGAAGCCTCATGAGAGGAATTACCCCGTCCATGACTTGGAGTTGGCGGCGGTAATTTTTGCGTTGAAAATATGGCGACATTATGTGTATGGTGCAAAGGTGGAGATCTTCACGGATCATAAAAGCCTGAAGTATCTCCTGGATCAAAAGGACTTGAACATGTGGCAGTGTAGGTGGGTTGAGTTTCTTGGAGACTACGAGGTGGCGATTCAGTATACGCCAGGTAAAGCCAATGTGGTGGCGGATGCCTTGAGTAGAAAGTACTCGGGGCAAGGGAATTGGATCGAAGCTCATGATGAGCGGTTGGTACGGGAATGAGAGTCCCTTGGTTTGGAATGTATGACGAGAGGCGAGTCCAGCATGGCTCAGTTGAACTGGATTGAAATGCAGAACGACTTGTCCGATCGCATTCGGGAAGTGACTCGGTTGGATGTGGAGATTCAACCATTTGTGTTGGAGGCTCAAAAGGGCGAGAGCCTGGGAGACGATTGATGGAATTCTGAGGAAAGACGGAAGGGTTTGTATACCGCAGTTCGACAAACTCCATGAGGAGTTGATGTTTGAGGCTCACTTCACAAAGTACTCCATTCACCCGGGCAGTACAAAGATGTACTTGGATATGAAGAAATCTTTTTGGTGGCCGGGGCTGAAGCAGGACGTAGCTTTGTATGTGAATCGTTGCCAAACTTGCGCCTTGGTAAAGGCCGAATGTCAGAAGCCGGGCAGGTTCCTGAAGCCCCTTCCAATCCCTGAGTGGAAATTTGATGACATCTCCATGGATTTTGTACATGGTTTGCCTAGATCACAGCAGGGTAATGATGCTATTTGGGTGATCATGGATCGCTTAACCAAGGTGGCACACTTCATCCCAAATCGGAAGGAGGACAGTGTGGAGAAGCTGGTGGAGTTGTATGTTCGCAACATCGTGTGACTGCATGGGATTCCTAAGAGCATAGTCAGCGATCGAGATGAACGGTTTACTTCCAAGGACTGGAGATTGGTTCAAAAGTGTTTGGGCACGAAGCTAAAGTTCAGTACGACGTTCCATCCTCAAACTAACGGACAAACCAAAAGAACGAACCGTACTATGGAGGATATGCTGAGAATGTGCATTCTTGACTTCGGCAAGAAGTGGGAGGATCACCTCTTCATGGTGGAATTCGCGTACAATAACAGTTATCAAGCAAGTATAAAAATGGATCCATACGAAGCTTTGTATGGGAGATGGTGTCGAACACCGATGTCTTGGACAGAGGCGGGAGACACCAAAATTTTGGGAAAGGAGGTGGTAGTGGATGCTTGTGAGTTGGAACGGACCATTCAAGAGCGTGTGAAGGTGGCGCAAGACCGGCAAGCAAAATACTTTAATGCTCGTCACAGGAAGTTGGAGTTTGCGGTAGGTGATTGAGTCTATTTGAAGATCAAGCCTTTCAAAGGCGTCTCACGGATTCGCCTACTCAAGAAGTTAAGTCCAAGGTTTTTGGGGCCTTTTGAAGTTGTTGAACGGGTGGGAGAAGCAGCCTATCGGTTGACGTTGTCCGCGGAGCTGAGTGGATTGCACGACATCTTCCATGTCTCCATCTTGAGGAAAGCCATGGTGGAGGATAGTGTGGTGATCGAACCGGCATCGGTGCCGATAGAGGAAGACTTGAGGACGCGAGTCCGTCCAATTACTATAGAGGATTCGGAGACTCGGCAGTTGCGGAATAAAGATGTTAAACTCGTGAAAGTCCGATGGGACAACTGCGGTCGTGAGGAGCACTCTTGGGAGCGAGAACAAGCCATGCTAGAAGAGTATCCAGAGCTCTTCAAATCAGGTACCATTTAAGTTTTGTTCCCTTTTGCTTTGTAATTTTGGGACGAAATTCTTTTAAGGGGGGTGGGGGGGAGTTGTAACGCCCCAAAATTTGTAGAAGGAAAATTAGTTTTTGGCAGGGAGCACATGACCTGGGACACGGGCGTGTCCCAGGGCATGTCAGGCTCCAGTCGACGTTTTGGTCGTGAGGTCGACGATTTTGGAGTCGACGATCGTCGAGCAGAGAACACGGCCTGAGACACGGGCGTGTCTCAGGGCGTGTCGAGCCCGTGTCGACGATCGACCCGGGGAGTCGACGAATTTCGTTCGACAAGGCACACGGCCTAGGACACGTGCGTGTCCAAGGCCGTGTCAGGCAGTCGACGAACTTCGCTCGACGAAGTGTCGAGACAGTGAACACGGCCTGGAGCCCAGGCGTGTTGAGTTAGACACGGGAAAGGATACGGGCGTTTCCAGTACCCGTGTGAGTCTCGGGTTATTTTCGGGGCTGTGTCGATTGAGGCACACGACCGACCACACGGCCGTGTCAGTTGGAACACGGGCGTGTCAGGTCGAACACGGGCGTGTCGGATGCCCGTGTGCTATTTCAGGCGCGTCGATTTTGACGGCGAATGGGGGACACGGCCCTGGACATGGGCGTGTCGCAGGCCGTGTTCAGCCCAGTTTTAGCATTTCAGGCCCGAATCAAGGCCGTTCGTTTCTTTAATTTGGGATCCAACGGCTGGGGGTTGTTCCTGATGGGATATACACGGGATTGGACCCTTAGAAACCCTCATTTTCTTTGGAGTGGTTCTCTTTCTAAGTTCTAGAGAGAGGGGAGAGCAAGGAAGAAGGTGAAGTAGAGATCCGGCTGTTGGAGAGGCTTCGGTGCTCCAAATCGCGAGCCGAGTCCAGATCCGTGGAGGCTAGATCGTTGCGAAGGTTTTCATCCGGCTATTTTTCCTTGGCTAGGAAGAGGAGTCGGAAGGTAACGACACTTCTCCTCTCGGTTTTAGGATGCATGTTTTAGCATCTTTTCTTTTCTAGTTTTTGGGCACCAAACACTCAAATGAGAGGGGTTTGGGTTGCCAAGGTTCAAGAGGAACCTCCGGGTCGATTGAGTCTGTCCCCGGCATGTTTTTGCATTAGAGATCCGCTCCGTTAGTGGATTAGGCATGGTGTGTGAAGCCGTAGTCGCGACCGTTAGTCTGACTCGGTGATGTTGCATACGAGCTTTAAGGATTCGTAGAGATCCGTTGCGGCAAGATGCCATTTGTGATGTGGTGATGTTTTCCCCCTTTTCTCGAGTGAGTACGTGTAGTCGGAACCGGACAAGGTTAGCTCCTCAATGACGGTAGATGGTTTCCTTGGTGGACAAGGTTAGCTCCGCATGAGTGGTAGATGGTTTCCTTGGTGCGCGGGAATGCTGCGGTACAAATGCGAGACTAGTGTTGAATTGTCTTGGATTATGATGTGCCAAGGCGTGGTTGTGTCTCCGTGGTCGGCTGGCTATCCCGTGACGTGCAAGTCATGTGTGGAAAGTGTCCCGGCTAGACTAGTCCCCTTCTATGAGACTGACGAGAACGCCGAGCATGGGACAAGCCCGGGCAATAAGGCCATGAGCGGGTGGGGTCCAGCAAGGCTTCTTAGAATCGGTCAGTTGTGTTTGTTAGAATCCTGACATGAGACGTCATATCTTGCAGGCAATCCCGGGTCTAAGACCTTGAGCGGGTGGGGCCTTGGCAAGAGTTCCATGTGGCGGCTTGTGTGCCGTTGGGGGGAATTGTGTTTCCCTTTTTGTTTGCGGCTTTATGCCAATAGGGAAACGATGAGTACCCAATTGATGTGATGTTATGCTAGATGCATACGCTATAGGGTGCCTTAGGTGAAACCCGGGTGTTGCATTCATGTTGCATAGTAGGCCCTAAAAATATATGCTCAACAGTAGAGAACATGTATGATGTTTGAGACATCCAAGCCTATTTATTTAGTTGCTTTTCTTGCTTATGAATATTACATACGAAGTGCTAACTTGCAGGTTGGAGGAGTACCCCGGGGTCCGTTAGGGGCAGCCGGGAGGAGATGTGTTTGTTACACAGTTTGATGTCAGCCTTTGCTGACCCACGTTACTAATAATTTTTACAGGGCAAGGATCGCAAGCAGGAGCTAGCTCGCCAGCCAGAAAGGCCTAAGCCTCATGAAGTGTTACCTTTTGCTGTAGCTTTACGTTTATGACATTGTATGTTTGATGCTCATTTTGACCGGCTTGCATGCCGAGGTAGACTAGGTATGCTTAAGCACTTTCAGGACTGATGTGTTATTTGAGTTTGGATTTACTCTTGTTGTAAGGCCTTAAGGCCATTTTGTTACTCTTGTAGGCGTGGATAAATTCTAGTCTCTTTGGTTGTTTCCGCTGTGTTGTGTTGAGTTTTGAGTTTGGGTAGCTATATCATTTTATAATACTGGAGCTATGGTGTCTGTATGTTGTGGGGCCCCGTCCGGACCCATATTATACGGTCATTATAGGGGAGGTGTTACAAGGGTCATATGTGAAATGATGAAGTTTGCGTTGAGAGCAGAGAAGGAAGGTGATGGAGACACTCCAATCCAGGTAGTTGGGACTGATAAGTTTGGAAGCGGTGCCAAGATTACCAGAAGGAGTGGGAGGTGTAGGAGGATGAGCGACAACAGGAGTAGTGGCGGTAGAGATATCAGAGTTGGCCATAGAAGAGAGCATCGAGATGAACAAGCCGCGGCAAGAAGGAGAAGTTGCTAGAAGGAGAGCGGCTAGAACAGGTCATGGCGACGTAAGAACAAGTTGCAACGACAAAGAAGAGGAGCGACTAGAACAGGTCCCGGCGGCTTAAGAACAAGTCGCGCCGACAAAGAAGAGGAGCAGCTAGAAAAGGGGAGCCAGCGACTAAGCAAAGTGCGCAGCAAGAAAGAGGAAGCAAGAGGTCACAAACACAAAGGGCAGTAACAGGGAGAAACAAGCCGCGCGAACAGAGCAATGGCCAGAGGAAGAAACAAGCCGCGAAGATAGGTCGCGGGAAGAACAAACAAGCCGCGCGGACAGAGAGGGCTCATAGAATCAGGAGGAAAAGTCCGAGTCCTCTGATACCATGTGTGAATAAGAAAAAGTAGATCGAAAATTTGGAGTAATGAAAACTTTATTATCCAAAAAATGTATCAATTACAATGGTATAGCCTCCCTTTTATAGAATGGAGGAGATTAGACAGATTACAATTAAGCAATGTGAGACTAAAAATTTGCAAGTATATGTGGCTTTACAAATAGACAAATCGGATAGGTCGTGCGGTTAGACAAGCCGGCTAACCGCCCGACGACCAACAAGAGGAGAGAACAAGAGCCACATAGAGCAAGCCGCTATAGGAGACTGCTAGACTGTCCGGTCTCCAAGTCGTCTGAGACAAACCGCCAGACCGCTGGGATACCAAACTGCAACAGCCCGACAGACAGGTCGGCTAGGATAAACCGCCAGACCTCCCGGCCTCCGAACAATAACAGACCGCCCGACCTCCATAGTGCAACAATGGTGCTGCTCCTCAGCACTGGCACCATCATCCTTTTCAACCACTTCCACTAGGTCCTTTTGGACTGCCAACTCAGTGTGGGTTGCATCCTCAACCACAATAACAAAAACTACATCTTCATTCTCAAGAGCAGCGAGCTCAAGGTGAGACTCCCCCTCAATCTCTACACCATTTTTTGATCTCACTTCATCAGTCTCATGGGCAGAGTACTCCTTCATAGACCCCCCTCAGCTACAACACTCTTATTTGCAGGAGTGGTTAGGTCTGCAATGACTTCATTGATGATCTCTACTGGATTGGTCTCTTCCATTGTCGGAGTTGTTTCTACAGGGGCATATCTCCAACTATAGGCTCACCTAATGGTGTTGAAATGTGTTCATCCTCCCCCTTAGAACTTGGAGGGTTTGGATGAACATCTAGCTCACTGCTTCCATATGAGCTTTCTTAAAAGACTGATTCAGTCATAGCAGTATCCTTCTGTAACACCCCCTATCCGTCACATAGCATATAGCAGTAGGTCCGGCCGGGGCCCGACGCCGTATGCCACAGACAGACCGGGTGGTTACTTATGGAAACCATCCAACCAATCTCAACGTCCTACACAGAGCATTCTAGCGGAAGCAGTTTATAAAAGTTGCAATAAAGAACCCAGCATTAGAGCCTGAATGTCCACTAGTACAGAATAGGAATGTTATACAAAATACTCAAAATAAGCCTTAAGACCTTACAAAATGTTTCACTTCCAATTACATGTTTTACAAACCACGGCACGTAGGCCGGTCACACATGAATAAAGCAGTAAACACTTCCAATTAGGCCTTCAAGGGCCGGCTTCGCATTCGGGCTTTAGCCCGCTATTGACCGCTTGGTCCAGCTGCACCTGCAAGCAACAAACCACCGCACGGTGGCAAAACAAGGCAACGGTCAGCAATGCTGACCAAATTATAATGATCCTGCCCCCAACTCGGGGCGGCGATGCTCCTTCCCTGCATTTCATTAGCATAAGCGAGCAATGTATATATATAGCCATTTCATCACAGACGTTGGCTCGCACGGCCACACGCCCCGTGCTCTCAGGGCACATTCTCGGTGAACCGGTCGATGTCACGTCAATTAAAGCCATAGACATTCCGGACTCACCACCGCCACTTGGACGGCCAAACCTATGAGCAATTTGTCTTCCCGGCATGGGTCACGTCAATTTAAGCCATTGACCGCCGAAGACTCTCATCTATGCCAACGGCAAGTGCCACGTAACCTTAGGTCTCTTTAACCCAAACGACATAGATATGGGTACGGTTCCATCTAACCCGTGCTCACGTCGCAACGACAATTTAAGCCATTTGCGCAGGTCAAACTTCTCCCGAGTCCCATTTTCGTCACACAATTTCACATAACTCGGTTATGTTCAAGTTGGCTCTCAGGCCTCCATGTTGGCAAGATCTCGTATCCGCCCAGTTTTCCGGGTGCACCTTTGGGTTAGTCCCCAAGGCTCCCTGCTGCAATCTACCGCGTAGAAAACACGAAAAACAAACCATAGCACGGAGTCTTCTCCAGCATTTATGCAATGCAACATCACCGATCCAGACCAACATGTCCGGGTAGGCTTCACACATCATGCCTATGTCCGTTCTCGCTTACGGACTCTAAACAACGGGGACTTCACATATCTACCCGAAGGAACGCCTCCAACTCTCCGCAAACTCGCGAGAGCGGGCTTCCTATGCAAAGAAAGAGAGCTACTCATGCTCAAGATGAGGATCGTTACCCTAGCGTTCCTCTTTGGCGCCATTGAAAAGTAATCGGATGAAAAGCACCGCACTAGCTTTGCCTCCGTGGATCCGGAGTCGGCTTGCGATTCGGAGCTTCGAAGCTCCTCCAATGGCGAGATCTAGCTCCTTCTTCCTCCCTTGGCTCTCCTCTCTCTCTAAGGCTTTAGAAAGATAACACTTAAGAAAAAGTGAGGGTTTCTAAGTCCAATCCCGGGTATATCCCTTCAGGAACAACCCCCAGCCGTTGGATCTCAAAATAAGGAAACAAACGGCTTTGATTCGGGACTGAAATGCCCAATCTGGACCGAACACGGCCTGGCACACGCCCGTGTCCAGGGCCGTGTGCCTCATTCGCCATAAAAATCGAATCACCTGGAACCTCACACGGGTATCGAACACGCTCGTGTTCGAGCTGACACGCCCGTGTTCCATCTGACACGGCCGTGTGGCCGGCCGTGTACCCCATCATTTTTCCCCAAAATCAACCCGAGCACTGCACGGGTTCTAGGACACGCTTGTGTCCTTAACCGTGTCACCTCAACACGCCTGGACCCCAGGCCGTGTACACGGTCTCGACACTCGACACTTCGTCGAGCAAAGATCGTCGACCTGATGACACGGCCTTGGACACGCCCGTGTCCTAGGCCGTGTGCCTTGTCTCGACACATTGTCGTCACCAAAGTGTCGACTCCCGGGACGAGTGTCGACATGGGCCGACACGCCCTGCGACACGCCCGTGTCGCAGGTCGTGTGCCATGTCTCGACACTTCGTCGACCGCAGAGTGTCGACTTCGCGGCTAAGTGTCGACACGGGTCGACACGCCCTGCGACACGCCCGTATCGCAGGCCGTGTGCCCAGTCTCGACACAATGTCGAGACCAAAGTGTCGACCTCCCGTCTCAGTGTCCACACAGGCTTGACACGCCCTGGGACACGCCTGTGTCCCAGGCCGTGTGCCTGCAGCCAGAACCCAAACTGGCCCAAAACGTCCCCCTTTGCTCCTCTGAGTTTCGGGGCGTTACAAATCTCTCCCTCTTAAAAGAATTTCGTCCACGAAATTATATAAAGGAAAGACATGTACAAAACCAAAATTTATACCTGAGCGGAACAACTCCGGATACTCGTCAAGCATAGTCTGCTCTCGCTCCCAAGAGAGCTCCTCACGACCGCAATTGTCCCACCGGACTTTGACCATCCTGATCTCTTTATTGCGTAGCCGCTTGACCTCCAAGTCCTCAATCCAAACGGGCTTGACCTTTGTCGTCAGCCCACTATCCACCGGTACTTGATCAACCGCGATCACTTGCGTAGGCTCTTGCACCGCCTTCCGAAGCACCGAAATGTGGAATACATCATGTAAACCACTAAGCTCCACTGAAAGCTTCAACCGATAGGCCGCTTCACCAACTCGCTCCAGAACCTCAAACGGTCCAAGGTACCTCGGGCTTAGCTTTTTCAATCGCCGCACCCGCGAGACACCCTTGAACGGCTTGATCTTTAGGTACACATAATCACCCACAGCGAATTCCATGTTCCTGTGCTTGGCATTATAGTATTTCGCTTGCCGGTCCTGAGCGATAAGCAACCTCTCCCGAATGGTTCTCACCAAAGAAGTAGCACCCTCCACTTCTGATCGCTTATACAACCTTGACTCACCCGTTTCTAACCAAGACAATGGCGTGCGACATTTTATACCATATAGGGCCTCGAAAGGCGCCATATGAATACTCGCTTGGTAGCTATTGTTGTATGCGAACTCCACCAAATAAAGGTGGTCTTCCCATTGCTTTCCGAAATCCAAGACACACATGCGGAGCATGTCTTCCATAGTTCTATTGACCCTCTCGGTCTGCCCATCTGTTTGCGGATGGAAGGCTGTGCTGAACTTCAGCTTCGTTCCCAACATTTGCTGCACAACCCTCCAATCATTGGACGTGAACCGCCCATCTCGGTCACTCACGATGCTGCGGGGCACACCATGAAGCCGCACTATGTTATCCACATAAAGCTTCGCCAACTTCTCCACCGGATCATCCTTCCTATGCGGAATAAAATGCGACACCTTCGTTAATCGATCAACAACCACCCAAATGGCGTCGTTTCCCTTTTACGACCTTGGCAAACCGTGCACAAAGTCCATAAATATGTCATCAAATTTCCACTCCGGAATAGGCAAGGACTTAAGAAATCCTCCCGGCTTTTGGCACTCCGCCTTTACCAAGGCGCAAGTTTGGCACTTCGCTACGTATAGCGCCACATCTTTTTTCAAACCCGGCCACCAAAACAGCTTCTTCACATCACGGTACATCTTCGTGCTCCCCGGGTGAATCGAGTACTTGGTATAGTGTGCCTCGTACAACAACTCCACCCGCAAATTGCCCACACTTGGGACGCACAGACGACCGTCTTTCCAAAGTAATCCGTCCTCCACGACAAATTTGGAATTTGACCCATCCAGAGCCGCTACCATGAACTGCTTCATTTGAGCATCCATATCCAAAGCCTGCCGAATACGATCAGCCAGGTCATATTGGACTTCAGTCCAATTCAGAACTTCTTCAGCACTTGATTGTCTATCAACACAAACAATCTCCAACGCCTCCAACTCCCGCAACAACCGCTCATCATGCACCGATAGCCAATTGGCTTGAGCTGGGGCTCGGCGACTCAGCGCGTCCGCAACCGCATTCCCTTTTCCAGGCACGTAGTGGATCTTGAATGTATAGTCCCCCAGGAATTCCATCCATCTACGCTGCCGCATATTCAGATCCTTCTGATCAATAAGATACTTCAGACTCTTGTGATCGGTGTAGATATCAATCTTCACACCGTACAAGTAGTGTCTCCACAGCTTCAAGTCAAAAATCACGGCCGCTAACTCCAAGTCATGGACCGGATAGTTCCTCTCGTGCACTTTTAGCTGTCTCGAGCCATAAGCTATTACACTACCGTGTTGCAGTAGCACGCAACCCAAACCGCTGCCCGAAACATCGCTATAAATCTCATAGCCTTCGGTCCCACATGGCGAACTCAGCACAGGTGCCGTGGTAAACCGACACTTCAAATCCTCAAAAGCTTGTGCGCACTCCGGCGTCCAAACGAACTTATGCTCCTTCCTCGTCAATGTAGTGAGAGGTAACACTATCCGCGAGAAGTTCTCTACGAAGCGCCTATAATAGCCGGCAAGCCCCAGAAAACTCCGGACTTCCGCTACAGTAGCAAGCTCAGGCCACTCCCGTATCGCAACAATCTTCGCCGGATCCACAGCAATACCCTCTCCACTTACTATATGCCCGAGGAACGCCACTGAGGATAGCCAAAAATCGCACTTCGAGAACTTGGCATACAACTGATTTCTCCGTAGCGTCTCCAACACCAAATGAAGATGCTTGAAGTGATCTTCCTCACTTTGCGAGTACACCAAAATATCGTCGATGAAGACGATCACGAAATGGTCCAAGTACTCCCTGAACGTCATGTTCATCAAATCCATGAACACTGACGGCGCATTAGTCAGCCCAAACGGCATGACCGTAAACTCATAATGCCCGTATCTCATACTAAACGCTGTCTTCGGGATATCACTCTCCCTTATTCGCAGCTGATAGTACCCAGCCTTGAGATCTAACTTCGAGTACACCGTCGACCCGACTAACTGATCAAAAAGATCATCAATCCGGGGGATCGGGTACTTGTTCTTCTCCGTCAACTTGTTGAGCTCCCTATAATCAATACATAGCCTCAAGCTTCCGTCCTTCTTCTTAACAAAGAGGACCGGTGCGCTCCAAGGCGAAGAACTCGGGCGCACATACCCTTCCTCCAACAACTCTTGCAGTTGAACTTTCAGCTCCGCCATTTCCTTAGGTGCTAGCCGATACGGAGATCGTGACACAGGCTTTGCACCTGACACTAGCTCAATCGTAAAATCTATCTCCCGCTGAGGCGGGGCTCCAGGAAGGTCTGCGGGGAACACATCAGGGTATTCAGATACCACTGAAATACAATCCAACGTGGGCTTCGGCTTTGAAACCTCCACTAGTGTAAAGAACAGTTCTGCTCCGGCACGAACCGCCTTCACCACCTGAAGATCAGACATCAACGTCTTGCTCGACCCCTTTAAGCCCGTAAAAGTCGTCTCACGACTTGCTCCCAGCTTGACTTCCTTGCTACCGCAATCTATATGGGCCTGCTGCTCCGAGAGCCAGTCCATGTCAAATATGACGTCGAACTCCACCAACGGAAGTAAAGACGCCCGCAGGTCGAACTCCTGCTCCCCAATACGAATCTTAACATCGCAGATCCTATCCGCTCGCATCGAACACCCGTTGGGCAACAACAAATCCAACTTATCCTTCGCCATCGAAGAAGGGACTCCGATGCGTGATATAAATCCTTCGGACAAGAAGGAGTGTGAAGCTCCCGTATCGAAGAGTGCTCGTGCCGGATTTTCACAAATCAATACAAATCCTAAACAAGCAGTGGTAAGGTAATATGTGCATAACAAGTATTTAAAGAAATTGACTTGCTATAAATTAAACCGTACCTGTCACCACATCAGCTTGTTTGATGGCCTCCTGTTGGCCAAGATTATAGACCCTTGGTTGGGCTGGAGCATAATGGGATGCGGCTTTCTCTCGGACTTAGGACGTCCGCTCCAACAGTTACGGGCAAAGTGCCCCATCTTTCCACAAGTAAAACACGTGCCCGGGGTCCGACTCGTAGTCGCCCTAGAAGCACCAGAAGGATCTGGACCCAAAGTCCTATGCTTCTTGAAAGCCCTCCGATAGCCGGACTTTGAAGTAGTCGGCACTTTAAATTCAGATTTTCTATCACCCAAGCCTTTTTTCGCTTGCACATTCTTCATGTCCTTCTCCAAGGACCGGGCAGTATTGACCAAGGTTAAGAAACCCTGCGTCATTGGCCCCGAAAGTAGTAGTCGCAACTCATCCCTCAAGCCTTCATAGAAGCGATTAGTCTTGCGCTCCTCATCCATGATGGTGGAGCTAGCATAACGACTCAGACGAGTAAACTCGTGGAGATATTCATCCACGCTCCTCTCACCCTATACCAACTTCAGGAACTCATTCTCCAACGCTATCTTCTGCATCGAAGGGAGGTATCTAGCCAAAAATAATCTCGAGAACTCCTCCATCGAGACATCACCAAGTTGTCTACCTCTCAGTAAGTGCAGCTCCAATCCTTCCCACCACATCCTCGCTTCACCGTCCAAAAGGAACGTAGCGATGGTGGTCATTTGCCACTCCTCCGTCTCCGTCGCTGTCATGACTCTCTTCACCCTGGAGAGCCAGTCTTCAGCCTGAGATGGGGTTCTCAACCCCGAGAATAACGGAGGGTTAAAGCTCATTACATGCTTAAGCTGCCTCTCAGTTGCCCTCCTTGGCACCACCGATTCCACAACCACTTGCTCCACTCTCCTCGGCTCAGCCTCTTGAAGAGGTTCCTGCTCCATCACAGGAGCGGGCTGCTGCGCTTGTCTTGCAGGCTGCGCATTTATCATGGCTAACACCGCTTCAGCCACCAATCGAATATTTTCAGCCGACAGAGGTGTTGCAGGAGCAACATCCGGTGCACTACTAGCCTCAGAAACTCGGCGTTCTGACAGCCCAACACCACTTCTGGTCACCTATAGTGGTACAAAACACCGTTAAGCAACCAAATAAATTGCAAACATCAATTATAGGAACACGCAGGTTCCTCAAACACGAGTATTTTCATTTCTAAGTGGACATTCATGGGTTCTTTTTACTGTTATTACGATGAAGCACACAATGTGCTCACCACCCCTTAAAAAGAATTCACCCACGAATTCACCTTAAGCCCGACCAAAACCAGTAGTCTGATACCAATTTGTAACACCCCCTATCCATCACATAGCATATAGCAGTAGGTCCGGCCGGGGCCCGACGCCGTAAGCCACACACAGACCGGGTGTTTACTTATGGAAACCATCCAACCAATCTCAACGTCCTACACAGAGCATTCTAGCGGAAGCAGTTTATAAAAGTTGCAATAAAGAACCCAGAATTAGAGCCTGAATGTCCACTAGTACAGAATATGAATGTTATACAAAATACTCAAAATAAGCCTTAAGGCCTTACAAAATGTTTCACTTCCAATTACATGTTTTACAAACCACGGCACGCAGGCCGGTAACACATGAATAAAGCAGTAAACACTTCCAATTAGGCCTTCAAGGGTCGGCTTCACATTCGGGCTTTAGCCCGCTATTGACCGCTTGGTCCAGCTGCACCTGCAAGCAACAAACCACCGCACGGTGGCAAAACAAGGCAACGGTCAGCAATGCTGACCAAATTATAATGATCCCGCCCCCAACTCGGGGCGGCGATGCTCCTTCCCTTCATTTCATTAGCATAAGCGAACAATGTATATATATAGCCATTTCATCACAGACGTTGGCTCGCACGGCCACACGCCCCGTGCTCTCAGGGCACATTCTCGGTGAACCGGTCGATGTCACGTCAATTAAAGCCATAGACATTCCGGACTCACTACCGCCACTTGGACGGACAAACCTATGAGCAATTTATCTTCCCGGCATGGGTCACGTCAATTTAAGCCATTGACCGCTGAAGACTTTCATCTATGCCAACTGAAAGTTCCACGTAACCTTAGGTCTCTTTAACCCGAACGACATAGATATGAGTACGGTTCCATCTAACCCGTGCTCACGTCGCAACGATAATTTAAGCCATTTGCGCAGGTCAAACTTCTCCCGAGTCCCATTTTCGTCACACAATTTCACATAACTCGGTTATGTTCAAGTTGGCTCTCAGGCCTCCATGTTGGCAAGATCTCGTATCCGCCCAGTTTTCCGGGTGCACCTTTGGGTTAGTCCCCAAGGCTCCCTGCTGCAATCTACCGCGTAGAAAACCCGAAAAACAAACCATAGCACGGAGTATTCTCCGGCATTTATGCAATGCAACATCACCGATCCAGACCAACATGTCCGGGTAGGCTTCACACATCATGCCTATGTCCGTTCTCGCTTACGGACTCTAAACAACGGGGACTTCACATATCTACCCGAAGGAACACCTCCAACTCTCCGCAAACTCGCGAGAGCGGGCTTCCTATGCAAAGAAAGAGAGCTACTCATGCTCAAGATGAGGATCGTTACCCTAGCGTTCCTCTTTGGCGCCATTGAAAAGTAATCGGATGAAAAGCACCGCACTAGCTTTGCCTCCGTGGATCCGGAGTCGGCTTGCAATTCGGAGCTTCGAAGCTCCTCCAATGGCGAGATCTAGCTCCTTCTTCCTCCCTTGGCTCTCCTCTCTCTCTAAGGCTTTAGAAAGATAACACTTAAGAAAAAGTGAGGGTTTCTAAGTCCAATCCAGGGTATATCCCTTCAGGAACAACCCCCAGCCGTTGGATCTCAAAATAAGGAAACGAACGGCTTTGATTCGGGACTGAAATGCCCAATCTGGACCGAACACGGCCTAGCACACGCCCGTGTCCAGGGCCGTGTGCCTCATTCGCCGTCAAAATCGAATCACCTGGAACCTCACACGGGTATCGAACACGCCCGTGTTCGAGCTGACACGCCAGTGTTCCATCTGACACGGCCGTGTGGCCGGCCGTGTACCCCATCATTTTTCCCCAAAATCAACCCGAGCACTGCACGAGTTCTAGGACACGCCCGTGTCCATACCCGTGTCACCTCAACATGCCTGGACCCCAGGCCGTGTACACGGTCTCGACACTCGACACTTCGTCGAGCAAAGATCGTCGACCTGATGACACGGCCTTGGACATGCCCGTGTCCTATGCCGTGTGCCTTGTCTCGACACATTGTCGACACCAAAGTGTCGACTCCCGGGACGAGTGTCGACACGGGCCGACACGCCCTGCGACACGCCCGTGTCGCAGGCCGTGTGCCATGTCTCGACACTTCGTCGACCGCAGAGTGTCGACTTCGCGGCTAAGTGTCGACACGGGTCGACACGCCCTGCGACACGCCCGTGTCGCAGGCCGTGTGCCCAGTCTCGACACAATGTCGAGACCAAAGTGTCGACCTCCCGTCTCAGTGTCAACACAGGCTTGACACGCCCTGGGACACGCCCGTGTCCCAGGCCGTGTGCCTGCAGCCAGAACCCAAACTGGCCCAAAACGTCCCCCTTTGCTCCTCTGAGTTTCGGGGCGTTACACCTTCCCCTTCTCTTAGCCCTTTTCCTTTCTTTCCTTTAGGAAACCTTGTTAGCACATTTTCTATCTTACCAATATTTTTATATCTATTTTCTTCATATGGTGAAGTGAGGCTCCCAACTTCCTATTCAGTTGTTCAGGAATGGTGTTTAACATGTATAATGACAAAATCCTCTCAATGTTTGGAACTTTGAGATTTTCTTGTATCTTCATAAACAACACATGAGCCCAGTTTATTTTCTTGATTAAAATTACCCCTGCCATTAATTCAAACATGCTCTTTGAATTTCTGTCATGGGAACCAGATTTGCATAAGAATGAATTTCCAATGATGTCAACCATTAACTTCCCTTTTTGATTGAAATTCTTTCTCATCAGAGATCCATAATTTTTCTCAGTGAGTCCACACCACACCAGTGCATCACTAATGTCTTGATCAGAAACTTCATCGGCTTCTTCTTCTACTCTAAACCCGGGAAGGTGCAAAATCTTAGACAACCGCTTAAAATCGATATTTAACTTATTTCCACCAATCCTGGCTTGATGGCCTTTCCAGATGAGCTTATCCTTGCATTTGAAAAGAATTCAAGTACCTCTCTCTTTATTATCACTATAGGTTCTAAGAGTATGTATTCCAAATCGGCGGCTGCTAGTAATCTGATCATAGTCTTGATTTCTTTAGTAGCATCCCTGAATCCATTTCTTACAAGTTCACATCCCACCTTGAGAGTGTCTTCACTCTTCTTTGGAGCCATTCTGTAGACTATTGAATCTTATCATCATGTGCACTTGTGAAAGATGGAGTAGTCATGATGGCTTAAGGAAAATGTAGTTTATACTCTATGTTTAAGCATTTGACATATTTATATATATTCAGTTTTGGAATTTGAAGAGGCGCGCACCCGGGTTTGCAATCTAAGGAGATTGATCCTAAATTTAACCGTTGTGTGATGCGGTCAATCATGTCAAGTGTACCGGTCATTCAAGTAATAAAAAACGAGGACAAAATCCCCGAGTATCGATCTCGAAGGAATGCAGGTTGGGGTGCATAATTCTTTTGTTTAGAGAACTAATTATAAAGATTTAAAAAGAGCATTGATTTGGTAGGTGATTTGTAAATAATAAAAACTAAAACTAAGCTATTGCGGGTCACAGGCACCGCATCGCGGGCTGATGGAAACTACACATGCCATCGTGCAATGCTTCGTAAGGCAGATGAAAGAGTTGGCACACAGATGGAGTGAATTCTCGGGAGGAATTGAGGTCACAAACACCTCATCGCAATGCACGCCACTAGCAATTGCTAGTGCAACAATATACACACAATGATGAAAATGGGATGGATAATAGAAATGGGGACGCACCTCAATACACATAAACAAAAGGAAATTCAAAGACATGAATTAAGCATTAACAATGAAGGGTTCATTAGTACATCATCCATATAATGAGAAATAAAGAATAATCATTATAAGGAAGAAGACTTGTCGCGAATTCACAAAAGGATTCGTTGTGTTGTCAATCAACTTCCATTCTAGGCATGCGACTGACGTCTGTGGTAGAAGAGGGATGTCACTACCTATCAATTTACCCATCTTCTTCGCTAATCATACCATGGCCACATCGCTTGCAAAAGCTCCACTTGATGCGGTGAGAAATGCTTCGAATCGATCCATGAATGCTTGGGATGATGGAGCCGGCCTAGGGCGAAGCCCTAATGGAAGATTGGTGGAGTAAGGAAGTCCATATCTCCTCCCGAAGGTGGGCGGCGATGGAAGGTGAAACAGAGCGAAATGGGACAGAACATGAGAAAAATGGCGGAAGTCCCGAATTTAGCATTGAACTTGCGCTTAAATACCATGAATTGCCAAAAATGAACTCGCACGGTCAAACACACGGTCGTATATTCGAACTATGTGATATTTATAAGAGAAATTCCACTCCAGGACAAGGGTCCGCCCATGAGATTTCTCCTCACGCATGGTTTCAACAATTGTGACCGAACAAAAATGCATGAGCAAAGACATAACTCTGATTTTCAGGCCAAACACCAGCTCGTGCGTATTTCTTCTCACACGGTTGAATCCAGTCATGAGTGAAGGAAACACACAGGCAATAAAAACATAATTTTTTAGGCAAAGCAGGTCGCTCGTGTGATTTATTCTTGCACAGTTGGGATCAAACGTGCGTGACCTAATCGCATGAGCAGAGGCAGAGCTCAGAATTTCAGCACATTGGTCACCCACAAGCAAATCAGCCCATGCTCGAAGAAAATCACATTGTCGTGCGATAGACAATCAAGACGATCAAGCCGATAAAAGAAAGCGCACGTGCAGAATGCTCGCGGAAGAAGGAAAATCGCACGACCGTGCAAAATACACAGATTTTCCAAAATGGTTTGGGCTCTGCCCCCACACGTACAAAACTGCAATAAAAGCACAAAAAAAATCAGAGAGAACCATGTTCTTACCCCTAGCAAAATACTGCGTAATTGTGTACCACCATGGGCAAATTATGCACTTCGGGTGTAAATGAAGAACAAGTGAGATATAAGCAATTATGAGGTAAATGTGACGTGCAAGTGCGTGAAAATGAGCCCGGATGAGTTCGAAAAACCCTATATAAATCGGATTCATCGCACCCCTAGACTTAGCCGTTTGCTCGTCTCGAGCAAACTATCTCCCATGCAGATGAGAAAAATAAATGTTGGCACAAAAACTGAAAAAGCGAAGTACCATGTGGAGTTGCATACTCGCGCGCATAAATACAGTAGAAGGAACTTTTATTTATACTAAATAGATTATAATTTTCTAGATGCGTATCTGCATATTATTTCTACTCATAATCAGAATTACAGTGAATCCTCGGGTCTTGCGTAAGGAGAAAGCAGATTGATCGCTAAGATGAGCATTACCAAAGAACGGGGCTCAAGACAACCTCCAAAGAAATCCATCTATGTTGATGGCCATAAGCTCACCCGTTCACACTCCCTCCACGGCAATGGTTTGGTTCAACGCGCAAAAAAATAAGACTTATAGGTTTAGATTGGGGTTTGGGTTTAGGTGGGGTATACAAAGATAAACTCGAGGGCTCGACACACCTAACCCAAATGAGCACGCAAAATAAAAACTATCCACACATGAATAATAATGTGGGTGCACCACACCCCCATACTTGAACTTGAAACTATGAGTGTGTGCACCGCCTACTCCCAAATATATTCTTCACAAATTTTTTATTTTCTAATTTTTCTCTTTTCACAATTTTTCAATCTATTTTCATTTTTCTTTTTCTCATTTTATTTTTCAACAACTATTTTTTTTCAGCTACATTTTTCGATGGAGCTTTTCCACGCATTCACAAGACGAACACCACATCAACACCCCTCCAAAATAAATCTATAACACGAGCTCGAATTTTGGTGTGCGAATAGGATCAACAATTTGGTTTTGGTGATATGATGATGGAGCTGAATCATGCTCATCACATCACAATTGAAATAACCTATACCCAAGCTTCGAGATTCGCTAGGGGAAAGTTCTTAGCCACCGGGAAAGACTATCCTTCCTTCTCACTCGAGCAATACGACTATAGAAATTATCTAAACACATACCTACACTACCGTCCGATTCACACCAAATTCACCAATTATGAGTAAAATAAACTGTGTTTACGTAAACAGAAAATATAGAGCTATACGCATAAGAAAAAACTAATTCTACTCAGATTTCTAAAAGAGATGCGAGCACTCGACTAGGAGCACTGCAGGTATCAACATTTTTCTCCATCTCACAATTCCTATGCCAACAAATTTGATTTTCCCAATCACATACGAGAAATGAATTATACTCGCGAGTCATCAATAGATAAGCACACGCACATGTGGGTGTTGTGGTGTGCGGTGAATATGAACAATACTAATTCAATAAAAAGGAAATAAAAGAAGTGCTTCTAGTATGCATAAGAAAATGTGCACGTGCAGTGGGTAACAAACATAATGACACTCCCCCAGACTTAATCTAAGCAATACAATCCATGATATAACAATATAAATTAAATTGAAGCTAGGGGAGGAGTTACCCAATGCTCAAAAATGAGCATACCAGAAGACTGAGTGAATACCATGCAAAAAATCCACGTCCTTATCCAATTGATCACCAAACCTAAGAATAGACACACTCAAAGCAAGGTAAATAAACAAACTAGGAGATTAGAGGAGTTGATCAAACAAATAACCAAAATCTGGGTTATCTCCCAGTAGCGTTTTTGTTTACCATCCTTAAGTTGGACCAAATACATGTATTAATAGTTATATAATAAAGAATTCAAATTATTCAGATTAAACTAAGTGGAGAAGTAAAAGTACTCAAAACATCCATAGTACACAAACAAACATAGCAGTAACAGAAGTCATAACAAAATGGCCCGAAGACCCTCCCACGAATCAGCTATACGCTGACTTGTGGTGGTTCTCCCCATCCACGTGAGATAGGCCAGAGGCAAAAGCTTTAGAGACCAAAAGGGAGCGAACTCTTTTGCCTCTAACCTCATCCTTCTCACATTGGAGGGCAGCAGAGTGCAAAGCGCGGCGCAAATTTTCCTATTTCTTCCTCTCCACAGTGGGAGAGCGCCAGCGATCTCCATTCACACGATCAGAATAAACATCAATGTTCATAAAAGTAGCGAGGGGCTTCATTTCCTTACCCTCCGCGGGTAATAGATCAACCCATTGTACCTAATTTAATTGTTTAGAAGCAGAATTTAAACTATTAGAATTAAATAAAGTTTTGACGGGATTCCCCGCCGCATCAGCACTCAAACTCGTGACCTTGCCACATTCTTCCTTTTCTTCATCTTGCTCCACACGGACATCATCAAGATCAACTACAACATCGATCATCCAGCACGTCATCATCAATTCTCTCTTCACCATTCTCACTCTCCTCTAATTCATCCATCTTCCCTATATCTGTTACACTTGGGCTACCCAAAATATAACTACAAATAATATCAGAAGTCACAACAAAATTATCATCATTTTCATGCTTACAAATGAGGTTTTTAGTTGGAGAGGATGGACAAGGAAGGTGTTTCTCCTTGCATGGCAAGGACACACTACCATCGGCAATGTGAAGAGTTGCGCCACTCTCCTTCAAGAATGGGATGCCCAAAATGGGTATGGAGTCATTATCTATGGGTCCCAAAACTTAGAAGTTTATAACCATCACCGCTCCATCCAAAACAACTTGAACCTCCTTCACCTAACATTTATTCTCCACTATAGAACTATTCGCGAGGACAAGAGACGTCCATTCATCCGCATTGATATTCAGATTAAATTTCCTAATGTCTTACAAGGCAAGGACATTGTGAGATGAGCCCATGTATCACAATGTTGTGGTTTCAACATCATTAATTTTGCACTTCACCACCAACTCACCCTTATAACTACCAGTAGGATAAGACAAACTCTTTCCCCGCTCCCAATGATTTTTCGTCGTTGTGCTCGGAAGTGCACCATGAGTACGCTCAAATAACACTTGGGCCAACTAGCCCAACTGCACTTCAAGGTTCTACATAGATGCTTTTGATTGGCCATATTGGATTGGGCCATATCCACAAACTTTTCCATCATTTATTCCAGCACAGTCTTCTGCGATGCGGAAGCAGGATGATTATAATTGGGATAAGGCAGCCTCGGTTGGCTCCAGGAAGTCTGTGCATCAAATTGATGCTGACCCGATTGTCATCGTTGGCCAACAACATTTTGGTTCTATGAAATGTTGGGGCGATTTCTCACTCCCGGGTTATAGGCATTTGATAACAGATTTATTTTGATTGTTAATATAATTTACAGTTTCATCAAAATTCACGTTAGAAAAAAATATTAGACAACTCACTAGCGGGGCATTCATATGCGTGATGCCTAGGATTTACACATCCTTGGCATGATATTGCCATGATTGGAGCAGAGGTAGAAGCAAGATGCTTCAAAAAAGCTATATTCTCAAATGGAGATGGTGCAGATTCAGCAGGTTGCACCGAAAGACTGACTTCAAATAATCCCCTCACTCTTCTAGGGGTATTTCTTCCTGCGGCCTAGAATGTGCTATGGAAGGCGGTGTCTTGTATAATTCGAAAGGCATCCTTAGTAGTTTGGTTCATGAGAGTTCCTCCAGCAGCCACATCGATCATTGTGTAGAAATTCGGCTCGATGGAAAAATAGAAAATCTTGACGAGGTTTCACGGTTGATACTCATGCTGGGGCAATTTCTCAATAAGTCTGAGAACATCTCCCAAATCTCGGCTAGATTCTCCTGATCATCTTAGTAAAAGATAGCAATTTAGTGGTGCGTGCTCATGATTTTGTCTACCAGATGGAACTTGGCGAGGAACTTCAAAGATAGGGCATCCCAAGTGGTGGCAACTCCAGGAGGGATGGTGTGGAGCCAATCCTTGGCTTTGTCATGTAGGGAGAATGAGAATACTCTCAACTTCACCGTATTACTGGGGATACCAGTATATTAGAAGGTTCCGCAGATTTCTAAAAATTTATCCAAGTGAAGATGGGCGTCTTCACTTGGCAACCCAGAGAATTGAGTATTGTTGTGGATGATATTAAGAATTGTCGGCTTGATCTTAAACTAATTGTTTGTGATTGCTGGGCCGTAACCTGGGTACACACTCCCAATAATGGGAGTGGTGTAATCTCTCATATTCCATAGCCTCGAATGGATCACATCATGCTAATCTGTGGCCTGCCCACCTTAGGGCTCAACCTCTCCCCTCTGATCATTTAGATGGATTCTATTCCCCTCGATCTCAGCAGTAGCTTGGTGGCATGTACAGAGCATTTGCTTAATCTCAGGATCAAAATCTACAAAATCACTAGGGACACGACCCTGCATAAACACTCATAGAACAAAAACAAGATCAAATACACACAATTCCTTACAATTAATTTCCTAAACCGCAGAAAAACATGTAGCATGCGTTCCCCGACAATGGCGCCAAAAACTTAATGCAGACGATCACAACAAGTGTACCAGTCATTCAATTAATATAAAATGAGGAGGAAATCCCCGAGTATCGACCTCGAAGCAACGTAGGTTGGGTGCATAATTCTTTTGTTTAGATAATTAATTAAAAAATTTAAAAAGAGCTTTGATTTGGTTGGTGTTTTGCAAATAATAAAAGACTAAAACTAAGCTATTGCGGGTCACATGCACCACATCACAAGGTGGATGGAAACTATGCAGGCCGTTGTGCACTGCTTCGTATGGCATATGGAAGAGTAAAAAATGCAGATGGAGTGAATTCTCCTTCAAAATTGAGGGTCACAAACACCTCATCGCAACGCGCGCCACTAGCAATTGCTAGTGCGGCAATCTTCACACAACGATGAAAATGGGATGGCGAATGGAAATGCGGGCGCACCTCAATACACATAAACCAAAGGAAAATCAAAGAAATGAATTAAGCAATAAAAATAAAGGGTTCATAAGTACATCATCCATACAATGAGAAGTGAAGTAAAACCACTACAAGGAAGAAGAAGCGTGAATTATAACATAGACAAAGACTTGCCGTGGATTCACGAAAGGACTTATTCGGTTGTCAATCCACGTCCTTGCTTGGTTTACGACTAATGTCCAGGGTAGAAGAGGGATGTCACTACCTCTCAATTTACCCATATTCTTCGCTAATCACACCTTGTCCACATCCTTTGCAAAAGCTCCACTTGATGCAGTGAGAAATGTTTTGAATCGATCCTTGAATGCTTGGGATAATGGAGGCAGCCTTGGGGGAAACCCTAGCAAAAGATTGGTGGAGGAAGGAAGGCCAGAGCTCCTCCTAAAGGTGGGCAGCAATGGAGGGCAAAATGGAGAGAAACAGGGTGAAACAGGAGAAAAATGGCGGAAGTCCCGAATTTAGGGTTGAACCTGCGCTTAAATACCATAAATTATCAAACATAAACTTGCACGGTCAAATGTACGGTCGTGTGTTTGAACCGTGTGATATTTACGAGAAAAATTCCACTCCGGGCCACAGGTCCGCCCGTACGATTTCTCCCCACGCACAGTTGCAACAACCGTGCACAAATAAAAATATACGGGCATAGACGGAACTCTGATTTTCAGGCTAAATGCCAGCTCGTACGATTTTGTTCTCGCATGGTTAAAACCAATCATGCATGAAGGAAACACACATGCAATAAAAACATAATTGTTTTAGACAAAGCAGGCCATTCGTGTGATTTGTTCTCGCACGGTTGGGATCAACCATGCGTGACCAAATCGCACGAGCAGAGGAAGAACTCAAAATTTCAGCACATTGGTTATGCATGGGCAAAATAGCACGCGCACGAAGAAAAACACACAGTCGTGAGATAGGCTATCAACCTGATAAAATAAAATGCATAGACAGAACACCCGTATGAGAAGGAAAATCGCACGACCGTGCGAAATACACAGATGTGCCAAAAAGGTTTGGGCTCTGCCCCTACGCATCCAAATCTGCAATAAAAGCACAAAAGACATCGGGGAGCACAATGTTCTTACCCCTAGAAAAATAGAGTGCAATTGCGTAACACAACAGACAAATTGTGCACTTCGTGTATAAATGAAGAACAAGTGAGATATATGCAATTATGAGCTAAATGTGAAGTGCAAGTGCATGAAAATGAGCCCGAATGAGTCTGAAAAACCCTATATAAATCGGGCTCATCATTGTGATGAAGAGATCCAATATACTTGATTTACTATTTGTCGATAGCATGCCATCGTGATGTCACAACGATACTACTTTTAAATTTTCTCAACGTGGTCAGCAAGATAGCCCAAACGCCAAATTAATATCTTCGGAACTACCCAATTCGCACGTTGAACCAGCGGAAACCAAGGACTAGAGGAACAAAGGTAAATCACAACAAACAATGGAAGCACAAGCAGGTCTATTATTCATTCATTTCTTTACAATGCGAGGCATACATAGCGAGACATGATTTCGCTAGTATAACAGCTGAAAAACAGAAGCACCAAAAAACAAGCCGAGCGGACAGAACCCGAGTCTGCCGAGACCGCGAGGTCGCCGAGGTCGCCAAGCCGCCCGAACTATACTGCAATCCGCCGAATACCACGGAGTCCGCCGAAGCCGCGAGGCCGCGCGGACACACCGTTATTCTCCTTCTGCTGAACCCGAACTGAGGAACATCCCTACCCGCCTGAAGCCGGCGGACAGGTTATTGAAGCTGGCAAAGATGAAACAGAACTAACAAGCCGCAGAGCGACCTCCTGCTGAGTCCGCAGAGACCGCACACTTCCAAGCACTTGACCGAAGTCACAGCCAAACTCCTGGCTCCTTGAAGATATCCGCGCGACCTGCACATAGCAAACCGTCAGCCTGAAACAATCCGTGCGGACTGGCAAACACAGACCGCAACACTTCGCACACCCCAACTTACTGTTCACTCAAGTTACTGTAGATGTGCCAGGGGGGTCCTATTTATAGGCCGGGTGAGGAGTGTGGTCACCGCCCAAGAGATAGCGACACCGCCCCAGCCCGCGCGAATACAAACCACCGTCCGCTGAGTCCGCGTGGACTTAGCCGATCACCAAGGAAAACCGCCAGGAGCAAGGCAACCAATGACGAACCCTCTCCAGTCCGCCTAAGCTAAGCGGACAAGGCATCAGCCTGCAAAGCTCCAACCGCTTCAGGACAACAAACCCCCTTCAATGGCTGTCCGCACCAACCCGAGGCAGTCCGCAAGACACACACCTCAATCCGCCACAAGTCCACGACCAAAGGCAGCTAAAGACAGACCGCCCGGTCACAGCGGACTCGGCGGATACGGCGGACACACTGAATTCGGCACCAAGTGTGACCAAGCCCAAAATCATAAGGGGCTAAAGCGAGCTTGGCGGACGCAAAACTCTAGTCCGCCAAAACACCACAGCGCAGACTGCCACAGTCCGCGAGCTCCTCGCACTCCTGCCCTATCACAGCGATCTAATCCCGGACTCCAAAACCAGGCCGCCACAACGATCTCCACAGCAACTCCCTGCTGTGCCACCAGAGCTCGACAAGGCCTCAGCCAAGCTCTAAGCTTAGTCCGCAACAGCCAATACCGCGGACACATCAGTCCGCAAGCTTCCCGCGGACAAGAGCCAACCCGCCTTTCAGCACAAGCTTGCACCCGCGACCACTGAGCAAAGCACCAGTCCGCAAGCCTCTCTATCCGCAGATACCAGGCCGCACCAAACCGCGGACTCCATGCAACAACCCGCTCAGAACACAGCCGGCTTCTACCAGACTTCTCACCAGGCCGCAAACCTCAGTCCGCCCAGTCCGCCCAGTCCGCCAAGGCTGTCCGCCACAGGCCGCGCGGCCTGTCCCGTCACCCACTTCCACTTCACAAATTTCAACACTCCCCCTTGAAGTGAGAAGTGGTGACCAAGCCCAGCAAGCTGCGCAAGCGTTCAAAGGGCCCCTTCGACAGTGGCTTCGTGAAGATGTCAGCAAGATTATCCTCACTCCCGTCCAAAGGGGAGAAAAAGATGGATGCATCTTATGCTGAGAAGGGAAAGACAATGGTAGAATCGACTGTGTACAACCCTGTATCCTGCGAGTGAGGTTAACCAAGAACCAGATCGGCCGGCTCAGATCACCCAGGCCCCAGCGAGCTCGGCAGAGAAACCCGAGCCCGAGCTCGGCATTCGTCGACCGTGAGCTCGGTATTTGCCGAGCTAAGTCAGGATTTATCGAGCTGAGGCCGACTAATGGAGGCCGACCGATGGGCGAGCTCGCCGTCCCAGCTTGCGCTCACATAAAGGAGCTCGGCGACAGCAGGCGAGCCAGATCTTCAGGGGTGGCCGAGCTCCCGAGCTCACCCAGATTTATGAGGTACTTTTTACTGTTTTGCTCCTGTTGGTCTGTCCATAGCCCTTCAAAACAGCGGAGTTTGGTTGTTGACAGACCTATCCAAGTGTATTTTGTAACTTCAGGCCAGTTTAGTTTTATTATTGGCAGTTCAAATTCTGAGATCTATAAATAAGACCCAAGGGGTACCTCAGAAAGCATACTTCCTGTGCTCTCTGGCTTCATCTCTCAAGTGCTTTCTGAGGATACCTTAGCTCGGCCTTTGGCTAAGGAGGGGAAGCGCTCTCAGATCTTCCGGGTGTGTGGTGGGTCCTCCTCGCCGAGCCCTTGGGTCAGTTTTTCCTTGTCTCCCTTATTGTTTTACTTGCAGGAGCGAAGAAGGTGCTCGATCACCCCTTCCCTGAGGGTGAACTTCACAGGAGTCCGTTTTTCGGTTTCAACATTTTGGTACGGTGAGCATGGAGCATGGTCAGCACATAAAACCTTCAGCGAGCTCGATGACAGGAGTACATGGATCTGATAGGTCGGACTCGCCGCCCCCCCCCCCCCACCTCTGGCCACGGTGGGGATGTTTGAATATTTCAGGAACGAGGTGCTGGGCCTTGTCAAGTTCGCACTCGGCACGCGGGCCGAGTGCTCGAATCTAGCTATTCAGATCACACCCGTCCCCTCTCTGGGCGAGGACGCCCCCGACAGGCGAGCTGGGAAGGAAGTGGCCGAGGAAGGCCGGGGGTGTGAGCTCCCCGGGCGCGAGTTCCTCCCTGGCTTGGCAGGCAGTGGCCGGCTCGGCGAGCTGGGCCCGCGAGACGCGCCAGATCTCCCAGTAGGGGGAGGCAGCCCCTTCAACGAGTTGGTCTCTTCAGCTCCAGTTCCAGAGGGGTTCAGGGAACCCGAGATGTCCTACTACACCGAGAAGGGAGACCTGGTCCAACACGTCCAGTAGTTTGAAGACGTTGTCTCGATCCAGTAGATGTCGGATGGGTTCAAGTGTCGACTCTTCGCCATCACCCTCAAAGAGAAGGCGAGGGAGTGGTTCCATCAGCTGCCGCCAAGCTCCGTCTACTCCTTCGAGGACTTGAGTCGGGGGTTCATGTTGAGGTTCACTACCTCAAAGAGGAGGAAGGAGTCGGAGTCTCTGTTCCACATCAAGCAGGGAGTGAATGAGATATTGGGGAGCTACGTACCTAGGTCCAGGAGATGTCGGGCCACAGTCTGAAGATGGCTTTCACACTGGGCCTACAACAGGGTTTCTTCAGGATGGAGTTGAAGAGAGTACACCCCCACCCCCCCCCCCCCCCCCCCCCCGCTCCTACGATGAGCTGATAGAGAGGGCGGCGAGAGAAGTTGACTGCGAGGCGTCAAATCCGGAGTTTGCCTGGAAGCTGGCCAAGTGTGCCACGGAGGAGTAGAAAGGGCCAAGACCCGGAAGAGGGCAGGAGGAGAGGAGAGCCAAGCCCCAGCAGAGGGAGGAGAGGCAGCTCCAGGGGCAGCAGCAGCCCCAGTGGGGGCGTTAGGAGCCAGACCGTCGGCTAGGTTGGAGGCCCGAGTGGCAAGGGCAGGGGCCACAGAGAGGGCATCAAGGAAGGGTCCACCACCGGGGGGGACAAGATCAATTCTACCCCTCTGGGCTGGAGGTAGGCCCAGAGGCCCCAACTCCCCGATCAAGAAGAGGCTATGGCCATAGCATTAGGTGAGAGAAGGAGAGTAGCAAGGAGTAGGAGGAGAGAAGTTAGGGTGGAGTTGCCCTACTGCGACTTCTGTCAAGAGGAAGGGCACGCCACAGCCACATGCCCGCAGTTCCTCGAAATGAGGGGAAACAGGGAGCAACAGCAGTAGGGGCGTCAAGAAGTGAGGATCGAGGAGGTCCTGCCTCGGGTGGAGGAGGACCGTTGCGAGAACCGGGTGGACGTCGGGACCCGAGGAGGGATCAGAGTGATCCACAGGGGGTGGGGGTAGAGGCCTCCCGAAAGGCAAGTCTCCACACCATGTATTGCCGGAGCGTTGGCTCCACATCCCAAACCCCACCCCCAGAAGAGAGGATCACCTTCTCGAGGAGCGATATGGCAGATCATGAGGATCCTTTTTGCGATGCGCTGGTCATCCAGATGGCCATCGAAAATTTTACGGTCTCCCGGATCCTCGTCAACAACGGAAGCTCCATCAACGTCGTCTTTAAGAAGGCATTTGACGCGATGAAGTTTGAGGCGAAGAGGGTGTTGGCCTCGGATGGGCCCTTGTTCAGATTTTCGGGGGAGAGGAAGGAGGTCGAAGGAGGCGTGGGGCTCCATGTAACCATGGGGGGAAGTCCAGGGACTGCATGTTCGTCATCGTAGATTCCCCTAGCAGCTACAGCGCCATCTTTGAGAGGCCCCTCATCAGCGCCTTCCGTTGCGTCCCCTCATCATTCCATCAATGCTTGAAGTTCAATGCAGAGGGGATTCATGTCAAGGTTAGGGGGGACCCCAAAGTGGCGCGGGAATGCTACGTCACCTCCGTGAACTCCATCTCCTGGCAAGAGGGGGGCCGAGGAGATGGAGCAAAGGATGGAGGAGGCGGAGCAGGAAGCTGGCAGGGAGGAGCTGGAGGTGGAGAGCTGCACCGAGGTTGAGGTGGCAGGAGGAGATCGGGAGGATTCGGCTAAGGCGATGGCTGTGGAAGAAGAGGTGGAGGTGGAGGTCCTCTTCCTAGAGGAGAGGGATGTTGAGGAATGGGGGGAGCAGTCCAGGCTAGAGGCTGCAGAAGAGGTGGTGGAGCTGGAGGTCCTCACCCGTGAAGGCAGGATGGAGAAGGTCCGCGTCAGCGGAGGGTTGACCTTGGATGACCAAGACAGGATGCTAGCATGCATCCAGAAGAATGTGGACATCTTTGCATGGAGCACCGCGGAGATGCCGAGGGTTGAAGCGGATGTGGCTTGCCACCGCCTCAACTTGGACCCGGGAACACACCCCGTCCAACAAAAGAAGAGGTCCACCGCAGACAAGCTGGCAGACCCATCAGGGAGGAGGTAGCCAAACTCCTCAAGGCCGGCTTCATATCCGAGATCCAATACCCCGGCTAGTTCTCAAATGTAGTCATGGTTAAAAAAGGGGACGGCCGGTGGTGTATGTGTATCGACTTCTCTTGGCTTAATAAATCTTATCCTAAGGACTGTTATCCCTTGCTTCGGATCGACGCGCTGGTTGACTCAGTCGTTGGTTTTTCTGTAATGAGTTTTCTAGATGCATTTTCAGGTTATCCTCAAATCAGGATACACCCCCCAGACGTCAAGGATGTCTTGTTCATCATGGGGGATGGATGCTACTGCTATAAAATGATGCCCTTCGTGCTGAAGAATGCAGGGGTGACCTACCAGAAGATGATTGATAGGGTATTCAAAGAACAGAATGGGAGGAACCTAAAGGTATACGTAGATGATCTCATGATCAAGAGTCAGCATGTGGCCTCTCACCTCCAGGACCTAGCGGAGACCTTTGCTACCCTGCACAAGTACAAGATGCGGTTGAACCCCCTGAAGTGTGTCTTTGGGGCTAGCAGGGGAAAGTTCTTGGGGCACCTCTGTTGGAACCTTAGTTCTGATTTGGGTTAGGATCACTATTAGGAATATTAGATTGACCCAAAATGTATAGTCATGGGTCATAGGATTATTTCCAGGTTTGGTCATTCAGAAAAATTCCAGAGAAGTTCAGAAAATTGCTGGAAGAAAATATCTGAACTCAGTTCAACGATCTCTAAGCGGAGATCAACGATCTCTGAGCTCAGCTCAAAGAAAACTGTAAAACTCAGATGCAGTTCAAAATCTCTGAACTCAGCTCAACGATCTCCGAGCTGAGTTCAACGATCTCTGAACCCAGTTTGAAGAAGCTTTAAGATTTAGTTTGGCAATTTCCTGTGCCGTTTTTCAGACCTTCTTATTTATAGCTAGCAGATTTAATTAAGGCTTAACTGCAGGCATTTATAGCTCTCAGATTTAATGCTATCAAATATAGTCGTTTGAATGACAGTATAAAATATGGCTTATTACAGATATTAAATGCCAATTGATTTCTCAAGACAGATTCCATTCTCAGGAATTGATTTAGCCATTCCAAGATAGAAAGAATTCAAATGCTTGAATTCTTCAGGCATTAAATATACAAATATTATATCTTACAGAGAACATAAGAAGAGTAATACAGCACTCGACAAAATAGAAGAGATAGAGAGAGAATATTCAAGAAGGCTTTTTCTCTCACAAAAGATGAACTTAGCTACTAGTTTTCTTACAGCAAATCAACATCATCTTCTTCATCTGCTCCAGGCTTTCAAGAGACAATCAATTCATATCAGTCTAAAAGCTTGTTGGAGAGCAACATCAACTTGAAGGCCAACACCCTGAAGCAAAGCTTCCACTCCTGAACTATTCTACATCTCAGGGGGAGCTTTGACAACATCACTGAATCCACATAGTCTTCTCATTGTGATTGAGAAAAAGAAGACTTTCATCACTCTCTCATCCCCACCTCTATAAAGGGTTATTACTCCCTTCAAAAGTGAACTCCTTGGTGATAGGGCACCTGATCAAAAACCTATTGGTTTTTAGGCACCTGATCAAAAGCCTGAAGGGTTTCTAGATCTACCTGAAGTAGATCTTGTGGTGATAGGGCACCTGATCAAAAACCTAAGTGGATTCCTACCAACGTGGTAGAATAGTGGATGTACCCAAGTTTAGGGGAACCACTATAAATTCTTGTGTCGTCTGTGTGCTTGCTTTTCCTTCTTTATCTTTGTGTTGTGACTTTCTATATTAACTCTAGTTTAGAAGAAAGTTAAGATCTAACTGCTCACTTTCAATTGGTATCAAAGCGAGTTTCTTTGGTTGTACAGACTAACACCTAAACCAAAATGATCTGATAGATCTTATATTTCTTAAGAGTTTCTCATGGCACAAAATGAAGAATGTTCAAGCACTGGACCTCCTAAGTGCAATCTGGATAAGCTTGCACTATGGAAGGCAAGGATTAGGCTGTTTATGAATTCTATTGATCAAGCCATTTACAACTCAATTTTGTCAGGTCCCATTACACTATCTGCAGCCTCAGAAGCCCAAAAATTGCTAAAAATTGCTGATGCAAGAGCAATGGACATCCTTGCTCAATCAATGTCTGATGATATTTTTCAAGAAGTGGCTGAATGTACTTCAGCAAAGGAAATCTAGTACTCCCTCATAACAATGGCTGCTGGATCAGCAAAAGAAAGAACATTTAAAGCTGAATCTTGGAGTGACTCTGAAGCTTCATCCTGTACAACTGAGGATGAAGAAGAAATAAGAACAAGATAATTCTATTTGATGGCAATCAATGCATCTTGCAGCAGCTATGATGAAGAATCTGAATATGATGAAGAATTAGTAGCAGAATCAGAAGAGGATCAGGTTATTTCCTCCTTTGATTTCTCTTCAGAACATTTTAAAGAAGATTTTAAAATTTTATGCAATGATTTGATTCTATCTGAGAAGGAGATAAAACTTCTCAGAGAAAAAGTAATTAATTTATCTTCTGAAAATATTCAACTCAAAGAAGACTTAACAATTACTTCAAAAAAATTAGCTTCATTAGAATCAGTTAAAAGCTAAGAAAAGATAATAAATTTAGACAAAATAACTGAATTTTTACCAAAACAAACTAAAAATATTCAGAAATTTTTTGTTCAAAATAAGTCGTCGAACAAAGATCGACGATCTCAGTATTACTCGTCGAACGGCGATCGACGATCTCTGAACCTAGAGGTTGGGTTTAACTACTCAGCAAAAGGGGATCGACGATATAATCACTTTTCGTCGAGCAGAGATTGACGATCGTGGAACACACATAGTAGCCATTATTACTCTGTGAACCGAGATCGACGATATCAATACTGGTCATCGAACGCAGATCGACGATCTCAACATAAATCATCGAACTCGGAATTTCAAAACAGAAATTTGTATCCTTTTGAAAATTATAATCAAACTTAAAATTTTGTCAATCCTTTTACCCAATGGTTCATCTCTCCTAGGAAACTTCATCCATTAGGTCACAAAGATCAACCTGAATATTCTTTTATTTCTGATTATTATGAAAAAGAACCCGGACCCAAGGTAATCTGGGTCCAGAACTTCTAACCTCTTATTTCAGGAAAAGACCCTTCAGAGCATGGGTAGCTGTATAGGGGGAGACTATTTTAGAGGTTACAGCAACAACAGTTTCAATTATTCAGAAATCTGGGGGATGATATCAAGGAGTTTGTTGGAACCCATGTTTCAGATATGCTGAAATGAACTCAGTTAAAGACAAGCAACAAAACAGCTACATAGCCCTTTAGAAGCTTTTGTTCTCATTTTTATTTCAAACAATTGTTGCATTTTTTTAAGAACTCATTTTAAACTAGCTTTGTATTTTTATGTGAATAGTGTCCTCACCCAAATAGGGGAGATTGTTGGAACCTTAGTTCTGATTTGTTTTAGGATCACTATTAGGAATATTAGATTGACCCAAAATATATAGTCATGGGTCATAGGATTATTTCCAGGTTTGGTCATTCAGAAAAATTCCAGAGAAGTTCATATTTGAAGTTCAGAAAATTGCTGGAAGAAAATCTCTGAACTCAGTTCAACGATCTCTGAGCGAAGATCAACGATCTCTGAGCTCAGCTCAAAGAAAACTGTAAAACTCAGATGTAGTTCAAAATCTCTGAACTCAGCTCAATGATCTTCAAGCTGAGTTCAACGATCTCTGAACCCAGTTTGAAGAAGCTTTAAGATTTAGTTTGGCGATTTCCTGTGCCGTTTTTCAGACCTTCTTATTTACAGCTGACAGATTTAATTAAGGCTTAACTGCATGCATTTATAGCTCTCAGATTTAATGCTATCAAATATAGCCGTTTGAATGACAGTATAAAATATGGCTTATTATAGATATTAAATGCCAATTGATTTCTCAAGACAGACTCCATTCTCGGGAATTGATTTAGTCATTCCAAGATAAAAAGAATTCAAATGGTTGAATTCTTCAGGCATTAAATATACAGATATTATATCTTACAGAGAACATAAGAAGAGTAATACAGCACTCGACAAAATAGAAGAGATAGAGAAAGAATATTCAAGAAGGCTTTTTCTCTAACAAAAGAAGAACTTAGCTACAAGTTTTCTTACAACAAATCAACATCATCTTCTTCATCTGCTCCAGGCTTTCAAGAGACAATCAATTCATATCAGTCTAAAAGCTTGTTGGAGAGCAACATCAACTTGAAGGCATACACCCTAAAGCAAAGCTTCCACTCCTGAACTATTCTACATCTCAGGGGGAGCTTTGACAACATCACTGAATTCACATAGTCTTCTCATTGTGATTGAGAAAAAGAAGACTTTCATCACTCTCTCATCCCCACCTCTGTAAAGGGTTATTACTCCCTTCAAAAGTGAACTCCTTGGTGATAGGGCACCTGATCAAAAACCTATTGGTTTTTAGGCACCTGATCAAAAGCCTGAAGGGTTTCTAGATCTACCTGAAGCAGATCTTGTGGTGATAGGGCACCTGATCAAAAACCTAAGTGGATTCCTGCCAGGGTGGTAGAAGAGTGGATGTACCCAAGTTTAGGGGAACCACTATAAATTCTTATGTCATCTGTGTGCTTGCATTTCCTTCTTTATCTTTGTGTTGTGACTTTTTACATTAACTCTAGTTTAGAAGAAAGTTAAGATCTAACTGCTCACTTTCAACCTCCTCACCCCTACATGGGTCGAGCCAAATCCTAATAAGGTCAAGGCTATCATGGAGCTGGGGTTGCAGCGAAATACTAAGGAGGTGCAGCGGCAGACGGGGATGCTAAAAGGGCTAAGTAGGTTCCTCTCCTGGGCTGGGAGATGTAACATCCCAACTTTTCAGCAGGAAAAAATTTTGGGTGACACGGCCTGGGACACAGGAGTGTCCCAAGGCGTGTCCCCCTGCGTTCGACGATCGGCGAAAGGTGCTCGACGACTGATAACATCCCAACTTTTCAACAGAAAAAATTTTTGGGTGACACAGCCTGGGACACGGGCGTGTCCCAGGGCGTTTCCCAGGGCGTGTCCCCCCCCTGCGTTCGATAATCGACGAAAGGTGCTCGACGACTGTCGAATGTCCCTCTGCGTTCGACGATCGACGAAAGCTTCTCGATGATTTTTGCGTGTCCCCTTGAGTTCGACGATCGACGAAAGCTGCTCGACGATTGTAGCATGTGCGTTCGACGATCGACGAAAAGCTGCTCGACGATCGTCTAGTGACCCCTGCGTTCGACGATCGACGAAATTTGCTCGTTCGACGATCGTGAAACCCTGCATTCGACGATCGTCGAGTGTCAAGTAAGAGGTAGACGTCCTATGACACAGGCGTGTCAAGGGCTTGTCACCAGCCGTGTCCTTCTCGGGCAAATTTTGGCTTGATGCAGGCAGGTGAATTAAAGAGGCAGAGGCCACTTGGCCTTGGCTCCATCAACCCAAAAAATTATGTTGGCTGGCCTCCTCAGAGAATTTACAGAGAATTTGACTGCATGGTGCCCACTTGGCATGAAGGGTGATACAACCAAAGCTCCAAACCGAGCTTGCATTGGTTGTATCTCCCCATATACCCCCTCCCAGCCAGAAATAGTGATTACATTAGCTTCAGAGGGCAAAGGAGAGTAGAAATCGATAGCTGGAGTGAAGGAAACGGTGCAAGAACCATGAATCCGAGAGGTGTCACCGGAGCAAGGTCGGGAATGGCCACCCGCCTCCATCCTCGCCGCCAGCCACCAACACAGGGTCATTTCACCGTCCCTCTACCCGTACTAGAATCCTAGATCAACTAGGGGAGATATCGGGCTCAATTGAGCCCGATGCCATGGGAGAAATGGGAGAGTTTTCAAGATTTTTCTTACCGCTCGGGATCATGGTCGCCGCCGTCTCCCGCCGCCTCATCACCGGCAAAGGATAGCCACCACCACCGTGAAGGTGATGGCACCGTTGGCCGGGGATGGCGCCGCCTCAGGTGGCCGGAAATGGCCCCGCAATATCCCCCAGGTCGGCTGGATCTCAGCCGTTGAACACTTGGGGAAGATGAAAGGATGTCGTCCAATATAGCTTTAAGATTCGTGCTGCATTTTTATTAAAATTAATTTAATTCTGTTATTATTTTAATGAAATGAAATTTCATTTCTGTCACATTAATTCAGTGATCTTGCATGTCAAATGTAGGGCTCTTAGAGCCATTTCCAGAGGATTACATGAACATGAAAAATGCAGCCCTTTGTGTTAACTTTAATTTGCCACCCTTAACTTGAGATTTAGTCCAATGGTCTGACCTGTAGGACCATTTTGCTAGGGTTGGTCCTTAGCTAGGGCAGCATTTCGAAATGATTCCCAAGTCAAACCAGTCATCCAAATGGCCCAACTTTTGGGTGCATTCATGTTTAGGGCTTGGTTAACCCCTGTACAAAAATGATAATTTTTGGGAAAACTTTTTCTATAGTGTTTACTAAAATACCCAAAATGAAATAAATGAAATATTTGGAGTTGTGGGACTCCAAATGGCCCCATATTTTGGTGGCATGTCCTTATGAAAATTATAAGTGTATGGTTTAAAGTTCAGCCAATTTGGACCAATGCATGTTGGGTAAACCCACTTGCATGTGTTGGCTTGTCATAGGCTTGGTGTGCATTTAGCCTAAAATGAAATAATGTGTATTCAGCGAACTTGGAACATTCAAAAATCATGATTTTCATTATGGAGACACATGAGGGTGTAATACACCTCCAATAGAAATGGTGGGATTTTTGGGAACAAAAATCCCATTATTTTGAATTTTTGAAAATTTGGTCGTTTTTAGGAAATAAATTTAAAATAGGTTTACCCTTATCATAAAAGGTTCAATTTTTGTTGAGGACTAAGGAGTGACATAATAAACACTAGAAATAAATTATATCTCTGTTGGATGAAGTTTAAGTAGTTTAAGGAGCAAAATGACCATTTTACCCTTATGGAATTTTGTGTAGAAATGATGGGTATATTCCTTTGAAAATCTGAGAAACTTCATATTGCTGTAATTGTATGTTTTATACCTTGTGAAATTATTTCAGAATTTTGGAGTGCCATATAATGTACTTAGGCCCCAAAATGGCATTTTGGTAAATAACTCAAATTGATCATGGATAGGCCATTTCAACCTAGATGTAAATGGAAATCTGTACATAGCATTATTTCATTATTATCAATGCTCTGTAATTTAATTAGAATTTTTGAGATAATATTTTATGTACTTTATTTGGAAAATGCTAGATTTGTGGATATAGTATTAAATAGGAATTAATTATAAATCTGAATTGAAAAGGCATGAAATTTTGGTAGGCCCCATTAATTGTCATATTATATACCTGGAAGAATCCCTAGGACAATAGGTTTAATATTGACAATACTTCATGTGCAAAATGACTAGGGATTACTTTTAAAGAAATTAATTTAATGGTGTAAGTAATTTGGAAAATTATGGAATTCTGCTTGTTCATCATATAGGTCCATACCATCCTAGGATAAATTATTTGAGGCATATGGCCAGAGGAATTTGAAGGTCACATTTGTGGGTGGTATCGGGACATGGGTAAGGGTCTAGCACCGATGTTCGCACTAGTAGGGCCACCAGAGGAGGAATTTGAATAACTAGTAAAGTGAGGATCTTAGTGGATGAATTAACCCTGATTGGTCTCCTAGAGAATTCCTTAACCATGTGTGGAAGAGTGCAAGTCCCGTGACAGCAACAATAACAGGGATCGGCGGAAGACCGTCGCGCTCCTAATAACACCTTAAGTGTTTAGGGTCATTCTAAAGTAATACGAGAGTTGGGGTATAAATCCTGGGTAGACATCAATAAAAGTAATTATACTTGAGAAAGAGAACTTTGGGCGTAATCTCATCGTAGTTACTAGTGCCCCCGAGAGCCCTTCACCGGGTATACCCTGGGCAGTCCTGGGATTAACCTTAAACCGCTAAGTATAATAACTCTTAGACAAGAGTAGTCTATTAGGTTAGGACATTGTGTTTCATTCTCACCCGTGATGGGTTTGAGGGATTTGGAATAAATGCACAATTGTGTGTTCTCACCCGTGTAGGGTTGGAGGGATTGTGATAAATGCTCACCCGTGTTGGGTTTGAGGGATTTAGGACAGGTTGGTCCTGCGAGCTGGAGGCTCAGAATGAAATACTTGCATGTGCATAAATTTAGTGGTGGGGCATGCAGTACTGTTCGTTCGTCACACCGATGGCAGTACGGTGCACCAGGCGGGTGTGAGGGTTAGAGGGGCCAGTGGGTTGGTTTAACACTGCGGTCTGGAGGACGATCCTCGATAACGCATACCCGACCCAACAAGACTGATGGGTTGTCAGCAAAGTACGTTACGTAGAGACTCTAGAGTGCACCTTGGATGTGTACAGAGGCGTATGAGAGGGGTCTAAGATTTGGTAGTGTGCATACCAGCCTATAAGTGGAGGTGCCTGCTCCGCTGCTGCCGTAGCCACAGCGGTGGTACCCGAGAGTGATGCTAGCTCTCAAAAAGTGGGAACTAAAGGTCTTTGATCACAGAGTCATTGTGTGTGAGTTGCACTTGCTTGTGCATAAATTGCATCATAACATTCATTCATATTAGGTCATACGCTTCATAGATCCTTATCATATAAATTAGTATGGGCTCTTTTATATGATAAGTTAAATTTCCTGGAAACCTTAACTTATAAATTTGTATGGGCATTTTTATAAGTTAAGGTAATTTTGTGATGGTAGTATAGTGGTAGCCTAGTTTATTTCCCTGCTCTTACTTTCTGTTCTTTACTTCCTTTACTAGTACTGCACTTTACTTACTTGTACTATATACTTAGAACTGCTAGAGTAGAATAATAATATCTATTACAACTGCTAGTTAGTTCTTGTCACCTAGTTCCACTTTTGCTACCCCTTGTTGTCCTCCACTTCATCCTTCTGCTCGGTGCCTAGGAGCTGCGGGGCGAGGTGCGGAGGAAATGACTTAGTCTTTTTGACTAATGGTCGGTGACCATACTATTGTAGGAGCTTGTGGAGATGGAGTGTAACACCCCCTATCCGTCACATAGCATATAGCAGTAGGTCCGGCCGGGGCCCGACGTCGTATGCCACAGACAGACCGGGTGGTTACTCATGGAAACCATCCAACCAATCGACGTACTACACAGAGCATTCAAGCGGAAGCAGTTTATAAAGATTGTAACAAAGAACCCAGCATTAAAGCATGAATGTCCACTAACCAAAATAGGAATGTATACAAAATACCAACATAAGCCTTAAGGCCTTACAAAATGTTTCACTTGATATTATATGATTTACAAACCACGGCACGCAGGCCGGTCATACATGAATAAAATAGTAAACACATCCATTTGGGCCTTCGAGGGTCAGCTTCGCAAAAAGGGCTTTAGCCCGCTATTGACCGCTTGGTCCCGCAGCACCTGCAAGCAATAAACCACCGCACGGTGGTAAAACAAGGCAACGGTCAGTAATGGTGACCAAATTATAATGATCCCGCCCCCAACTCGGGGCGGCGATGCTCCTTCCCTGCATTTCATTAGCATAAGCGAGCAATATATATAGCCATTTCATCACAGACGTTGGCTCGCACGGCCACACGCCCCGTGCTCTCAGGGCACATTCTTGGTGAACTGGTCGATGTCACGTCAATTAAAGCCATAGACATTCCGGACTCACCACCGCCACTAAGACGGCCAAACCTATGAGCAATTTGTCTTCTTGGCCTGGGTCACGACAATTTATGCCATCGACCGCCAAAGACCCTAATCTATGCAAACGGCAAGTGCCACGTGCCTTTAGGTCTCTTTAACCGAACGACATAGAACGGGTACGGTTCCATCTAACCCGTGCTCACATCGCAATGACAATTTAAGCCATATGCGCGGGTCAAACTTCCACCGAGTCCCATTTCCATCACAATGCACATAACCCGGTTATGTTCAAGTTGGATCTCAGGCGACCAAGTTGGCAAGATCTCGCATCCGCCCAGTTTTCCGGGTGCACCTTTGGGTTAATCCCCAAGGCTCCCTGCTGCAATCTACCGTGTAGAAAACCCGAAAAACAACCAATAGCACGGAGTCTTCTCCGGCATTATGCAATGCAACATCACCGATCCAGACCAACATGTCCGGGTAGGCTTCACACATCATGCCTATGTCCGTTCTCTCTTACGGACTCTAAACAACGGGGACTTCACATATCTACCCTAAGGAATGCCTCCAACTCTCCGCAAACTCGCGAGAGCGGGCTTCCTATGCAAAGAAAGAGAGCTACTCATGCTCACGATGAGGATCGTTACCCTAGCGTTCCTCTTTGGCGCCATTGAAAAGTAAGCGGATGAAAAGCACCGCACTAGCTTTGCCTCCGTGGATCCGGAGTCGGCTCGCGATTCGGAGCTTCGAAGCTCCTCCAATGGCCGGATCTAGCTCCTTCTTCCTTCCTTGGCTCTCCTCTCTCTCTAAGGTTTTAGAAAGATTATAACTTAAGAAAAGTGAGGGTTTCTAAGTCCAATCCCGGGTATATCCCTTCAGGAACAACCCCCAGCCATTGGATCTCAAAATAAGAAACGAACGGTTTTGATTCGGGACTGAAATGCCCAATCTGGACCGAACACGGCCTGGCACACGCCCGTGTCTAGGGCCGTGTGCCTCATTCGCCGTCAAAATCGGCTCACCTGGAACCTCACACGGGTAGCGAACACGCCCGTGTTCGAGCTGACATGCCCGTGTTCCACCTGACCGGCATGTACATTTTTCCCCGAAAACAACCTGAGCACTGCACGGGTTCTAGGACACGCCCGTGTCCTTACCCGTGTCACCTCAACACGCCTGGATCCCAGGCCGTGTACACGGTCTCGACACTCGACACTTCGTCGAGCAAAGATCGTCGACCTGATGACACAGCCTTGGACACGCCCGTGTCCTAGGCCGTGTGCCTTGTCTTGACACAATGTCGAGACCAAAGTGTCGACTTCCCGGGTCGAGTGTCGACACGGGTCGACACGCCCTGCGACACGCCCGCGTCGCAGGCCGTGTGCCATGTCTCGACACTTCGTCGACTGTAGAGTGTCGACTTCGCGGCTAAGTGTCGACACAGGTCGACACGCCCTGTGACACGCCCGTGTCGCAGGCCGTGTGCCCAGTCTCTACACAATGTCGAGACCAAAGTGTCGACTTCCCGACTGAGTGTCGACACAAGCTTGACATGCCCTGGGACACGCCTGTGTCCCAGGCCGTGTGCCTGCAGCCAGAACCCAAAACTGGCCCAAAACGTCCCGCGTCGCTCCTTTGAGTTTCGGGGCGTTACAACTCTCGCCCTCTTAAAAGAATTTCGTCCTCGAAATTATATAAAGGAAAGACATGTACAAAACCAAAATTTGTACCTGAGCGGAACAACTCCAGATACTCGTCAAGCATAGTCTGCTCTCGCTCCAAAGAGAGATCCTCACGACCGCAATTGTCCCACCGAACCTTGACCATCCTGATCTCTTTATTGCGTAGCCGCTTGACCTCCGAGTCCTCAATCCACACGGGCTTGACCTTTGTCGTCAGCCCACTTTCCACCGGCACTTGATCAACCGCGATCACTTGCGTAGGCTCTTGCACCGCCTTCCGAAGCACTGAAATATGGAATACATCATGTAAACCACTAAGCTCCACTGAGAGCTTCAACCGATAGGCCGCTTCACCAACTCGCTCCAGAACCTCAAACGGTCCAAGGTACCTCGGGCTTAGCTTTTTCAATCGCCGCACCCGCGAGACACCCTTGAACGGCTTGATCTTTAAGTATACATAATCGCCCACAGCGAACTCCACGTTCATGTGCTTGGCATTATAGTACTTTGCTTGCCGGTCCTGAGCAATAAGCAACCTCTCCCGAATGGTTCTCACCAAATAAGTAGCATCCTCCACTTCCGACCGCTTATACAGCTTTGACTCGCCCGTTTCTAACCAAGACAACGGCGTGCGACATTTTCTACCATATAGAGCCTCGAAAGGCGCAATCTGAATACTCGCTTGGTAGCTATTGTTGTATGCGAACTCCACCAAATAAAGGTGGTCCTCCCATTGCTTTCCAAAATCCAAGACACACATGCAGAGCATGTCTTCCATGGTTCTATTGACCCTCTCGGTCTCCCGATCCGTCTGCGGGTGGAAGGCTGTGCTGAATTTCAGCTTTGTTCCCAACATTTGCTGCACAAGCCTCCAATCATTGGACGTGAACCGCCCATCTCGGTCACTCACGATGCTGCGGGGCACACCATGAAGCCGCACTATGTTATCCACATAAAGCCTTGCCAATTTCTCCACCGGATCATCCTTCCTATGCGGAATAAAATGCGACACCTTCGTTAACCGATCAACAACCACCCAAATGGCGTCGTTCCCCTTTTGCGACCTTGGCAATCCGTGCACAAAGTCCATAGAGATGTCGTCAAATTTCCACTCCGGAATAGGCAAGTACTTAAGAAATCCTCCCGGCTTTTGGCACTCCGCCTTCACCAAGGCGCAAGTTTGGCACTTCACTACGTATAGCGCCACATCTTTCTTCAAACCTGGCCACCAAAACAGTTTCTTCACATCACGGTACATCTTCGTGCTCCCCGGGTGAATTGAGTACTTGGTATGGTGTGCCTCGTACAACAACTCCACCCGCAAATTGCCCACACTTGGGACGCACAGACGACCGTCCTACCAAAGTAATCCGTCCTCCACGATGAATTGGGAATTTGACCCATCTAGAGCCTCCACCATGAACTGATTCATATGAGCATCCATATCCAAAGCCTGCCGAATACGATCAGCCAGGTCATATTGGACTTCAGTCCAATACAGAACTGCTTCAGCACTTGATTGCATGTCCACACAAACAATCTCCAACGCCTCCAACTACCGCACCAACCGCTCATCATGCGCCGATAGCCAATTGGCTTGAGCTGGGGCTCAGCGACTCAACGCGTCCGCAACCGCATTCCCTTTTCCAGGCACGTAGTGGATCTTGAATGTATAGTCCCCCAGGAACTCCATCCATCTATGCTTCCGCATATTCAGATCCTTCTGATCAATAAGGTACTTCAGGCTCTTGTGATCGGTGTAGATATCAATCTTCACACCGTACAAATAGTGTCTCCACAGCTTCAAGGAAAAAATCACGGCCGCTAACTCCAAGTCATGGACCGGATAATTCCTTTCATGCACTTTTAGCTGTCTCGAGCCATAAGCTATTACACTTCCGTGTTGCAGTAGCACTCAACCCAAACCGCTGCCCGAAGCATCACTATAAATCTCATAGACTTCGGTCCCACATGGCGAACTCAGCACAGGCGCCATGGTCAACCGACACTTCAACTCCTCAAAAGCTCGTGCGCACTCTGGCGTCCAAACGAACTTATGCTCCTTCCTCGTCAAAGTAGTGAGAGGTAACGCTATCCGCGAGAAGTTCTCTACGAAGCGCCTATAATAGCCGGCAAGCCCCAGAAAACTCCGGACTTCCGCTACCGTAACAAGCTCAGGCCACTCCCGTATCGCAATAATCTTCGCCGGATCCACAGCAATACCCTCTCCACTTACTATATGACCGAGGAACACCACTGAGGATAGCCAAAACTCGCACTTCGAGAACTTGGCATACAACTGATTTCTTCTTAGCGTCTCCAACACCAAATGAAGATGCTTGAAGTGATCTTCCTCACTTTGCGAGTACACCAAAATATCGTCGATGAAGACGATCACGAAATGGTCCAAGTACTCCCTGAACGTCCTGTTCATCAAATCCATGAACACTGACGGCGCATTAGTCAGCCCAAACGGCATGACCGTAAACTCATAATGCCCGTATCTCGTACTAAACGCTGTCTTCGGGATATCACTCTCCCTTATTCGCAGCTGATAGTACCCAGCCTTGAGATCCAACTTCGAGTACACCGTCGACCCGACTAACTGATCAAAAAGATCATCAATCCGGGGGATCGGGTACTTGTTCTTCTCCGTCAGCTTGTTGAGCTCCCGATAATCAATACATAGCCTCAAGCTTCCGTCCTTCTTCTCAACAAAGAGGACCGGTGCGCTCCAAGGCGAAGAACTCGGGCGCACATACCCTTGCTCCAACAACTCTTGCAGTTGAACTTTCAGCTCCGCCATTTCCTTAGGTGCTAGCCGATAGGGAGATTGTGACACAGGATTTTCACCTGGCACTAGCTCGATCGTAAAATCTATCTCCCACTGAGGCGGGGCTCCAGGAAGATCTGCGGGGAACACATCAGGGTATTCCGATACCACTGAAATACAATCCAACGTGGGCTTCGGCTTTGCAACCTCCACTAGTGTAAAGAACAGTTCTGCACCGGCACGAACCGCCTTCACCACCTGAAGAGCAGACATCAACGTCTTGCTCGACCCCTTTAAGCCCATAAAAGTCGTTTCACGACTTGCTCCCAGCTTGACTTCCTTGCTACCGCAATCTATATGGGCCTGCTGCTCCGAGAGACAGTCCATGCCAAATATGACGTCGAACTCCACCAACGGAAGTAAAGACGCCCGCAGGTCGAACTCCTGCTTCCCAATACGAATCTTAACATCGCAGATCCTATCCGCTCGCATCGAACACCCATTGGGCAACAAGACATCCAACTTATCCTTCGCCATCGAAGAAGGGACTCCGATGCGTGATATAAATCCTTTGGACAAGAAGGAGTGTGAGGCTCCCGTATCGAAGAGTGCTCATGCCGGATTTTCACAAATCAATACAAATCCTAAAGAAGCAGTGGTAAGGTAACATGTGCATAACAAGTATTTAAAGAAATCGACTTGCTATAAATTAAACCGTACCTGTCACCACATCAGCCTGTTTGATGGCCTCCTGTTGGCCAAGATTGTAGACCCTTGGTTGGGCCGGAGCATAATGGGATGCGGTCGACTCCACCGCCTTTCCCTTCTCTTCATAAGTAGCTCCTGGCCTTCTCTCGGACTTAGGACGTCCGCTCCAACAGTCACGGGCAAAATGTCCCGTCTTTCCACAAGTAAAACATGCACCCGGGGTCCGACCCGTAGTCGCCCCAGAAGCACCAGAAGGAGCTGGACCCGAAGTCCTATGCTTCTTGAAAGACCTCTGATAGCCGGTCTTTGAAGTAGTCGACACTTTAAATTCAGATTTCCTATCACCCAAGCTTTTCTTTGCTTGCACATTCTTCATGTCCTTCTCCAAGGACCGGGCAGTATTGACCAAGGTTAAGAAACCCTGCGTCATTGGCCCCGAAAGTAGTAATCTCAACTCATCTCTCCGGCCTTCGTAGAAGCGATTAGTCTTGCGCTCCTCATCCACGATAGTGGAGCTAGCATAACGACTCAAACGAGTGAACTCGTGCAGATATTCATCCACGCTCTTCTCACCCTGAACCAACTTCAGAAATTCGTTCTCCAACGCTATCTTCTGCGTCGTAGGGAGGTATCTAGCCAAGAACAATCTCGAGAACTCTTCCATCGAGACATCACCAAGTTGCCTACCTCTCAATAAGTACAGCTCCAATCCTTCCCACCACATTCTCGCTTCACCGTCCAAAAGGAACGTAGCGATGGTGGTCATTTTCCACTCCTCCGTCTCCGTTGCTGTCATGAATCTCTTCACCCTGGAGAGCCAGTCTTCAGCCTGAGATGGGGTTCCCAACCCCGAGAATAACGGAGGGTTAAAGCTCATAACATGCTTAAGCTGCCTCTCAGTAGCCCTCCTTGGCACCACCGGTTCCACAACCACTTGCTCCACTCTCCTCGGCTCAGCCTCTTGAAGAGGTTCCTGCTCCATCACAGGAGCGGGCTGCTGCGTTTGCCTTGCAGGCTGCGCATTTATCACGGCCAACACCGCTTCAGCCACCAATCGTATGTTCTCAGCCGACAGAGGTGTTGCAGGAGCAACATCCGGTGCACTACTAGCCTCAGAAACTCGGCGTTCTGACGGCCCAAAACCACTTCTGGTCACCTATAGTGGTACAAAACACCATTAAGCGATCAAATAAAATTGCAAACAACAATTATAGGAACACGCAAGTTCCTCAAATACGAGTATGTTCATTCCTAAGTGGACATTCATGGGTTCTTTTACCATTATAACGATGACGCACACAATGTGCTCACCACCCCGTAAAAAGAATTCGCCCACGAATTCAGTTTAAGCCCGACCAAAACCAGTAGTTTGATACCAAATTTTAACACCCCCTATCCGTCACATAGCATATAGCAGTAGTTCCGGCCGGGGCCCGACGCCGTATGCCACAGACAGACCGGGTGGTTACTCATGGAAACCATCCAACCAATCGATGTCCTACACAGAGCATTCTAGCGGAAGCAGTTTATAAAGATTGTAACAAAGAACCCAGCATCAAAGCATGAATGTCCACTATCCAAAATAGGAATGTATACAAAATACCAATATAAGCCTTAAGGCCTTACAAAATGTTTCACTTGATATTACATGATTTACAAACCACGGCACGCAGGCCGGTCATACATGAATAAAACAGTAAACACATCCATTTGGGCCTTCGAGGGCCGGCTTCGCAAAAAGGGCATCAGCCCGCTATTGACCGCTTGGTCCCGCAACACCTGCAAGCAAAAACCACCGCACGGTGGTAAAACAAGGCAACGGTCAGCAATGCTGACCAAATTATAACGATCCCACCCCCAACTCGGGGCGGCGATGCTCCTTCCCTGCATTTCATTAGCATAAGCGAGCAATATATATATAGCCATTTCATCATAGACGTTGGCTCGCACGGCCACACGCCCCGTGCTCTCAGGGCACATTCTTGGTGAACCGGTCGATGTCACGTCAATTAAAGCCATAGACATTCCGGACTCACCACCGCCACTAAGACGTCCAAACCTATGAGCAATTTGTCTTCTTGGCCTGGGTCACGACAATTTAAGCCATCGACCGGCAAAGACCCTAATCTATGCCAACGGCAAGTGCCACGTGCCTTTAGGTCTCTTTAACCGAACGACATAGAACGGGTACGGTTCCATCTAACCCGTGCTCACATCGCAACGACAATTTAAGCCATATGCGTGGGTCAAACTTCCACCGAGTCACATTTCCATCACAATGCACATAACCCGGTTATGTTCAAGTTGGCTCTCAGGCCACCAAGTTGGCAAGATCTCGCATCCGCCCAGTTTTCCGGGTGCACCTTTGGGTTAATCTCCAAGGCTCCCTGCTGCAATCTACCGCGTAGAAAACCCGAAAAACAACCAATAGCACGGAGTCTTCTCCGGCATTATGCAATGCAACATCACCGATCCAGACCAACATGTCCGGGTAGGCTTCACACATCATGCCTATGTCTGTTCTCGCTTACGGACTCTAAACAACGGGGACTTCACATATCTACCCGAAGGAACGCCTCCAACTCTCCGCAAACTCGCGAGAGCGGGCTTCCTATGCAAAGAAAGAGAGCTACTCATGCTCAAGATGAGGATCGTTACCCTAGCGTTCCTCTTTGGCGTCATTGAAAAGTAAGCGGATGAAAAGCACCGCACTAGCTTTGCCTCCGTGGATCCGGAGTCGGCTCGCGATTCGGAGCTTCGAAGCTCCTCCAATGGCCGGATCTAGCTCCTTCTTCCTTCCTTGGCTCTCCTCTCTCTCTAAGGTTTTAGAAAGATGATAACTTAAGAAAAGTGAGGGTTTCTAAGTCCAATCCCGGGTATATCCCTTCAGGAACAACCCCCAGCCGTTGGATCTCAAAATAAGGAAACGAACGGCTTTGATTCGGGACTGAAATGCCCAATCTGGACCGAACACGGCCTGGCACACGCCCGTGTCCAGGGCCGTGTGCCTCATTCGCCGTCAAAATCGGCTCACCTGGAACCTCACACGGGTAGCGAACACGCCCGTGTTCGAGCTGACATGCCCGTGTTCCACCTGACACGGCCGTGTGGCCGGCCGTGTACCCCCATCATTTTTCCCCGAAAATAACCCGAGCACTACACGGGTTCTAGGACACGCCTGTATCCTTACCCGTGTCACCTCAACACGCCTAGACCCCAGGCCGTGTACACGGTCTCGACACTCGACACTTCGTCGAGCGAAGATCGTCGACCTGATGACACGGCCTTGGACACGCTCGTTTCCTAGGCCGTGTGCCTTGTCTCGACACAATGTCGAGACCAAAGTGTCGACTTACCGGGTCGAGTGTCGACACGGGTCGACACGCCCTGCGACACGCCCGTGTCGCAGGCCGTGTGCCATGTCTCGACACTTCGTCGACTGCAGAGTGTCGACTTCGCGGCTAAGTGTCGACACGGGTCGACACGCCCTGCGACACTCCCGTGTCGCAGGCCGTGTGCCCAGTCTCGACACAATGTCGAGACCAAAGTGTCGACTTCCCGACTGAGTGTCGACACAAGCTTGACACGCCCTGGGACACGCCCGTGTCCCAGGCCGTGTGCCTGCAGCCAGAACCCAAAACTGGCCCAAAACGTCCCTCGTCGCTCCTTTGAGTTTCGAGGCGTTACAACTCTCCCCCTCTTAAAAGAATTTCGTCCTCGAAATTATATAAAGGAAAGACATGTACAAAACCAAAATTTGTACCTGAGCGGAACAACTCCGGATACTCGTCAAGCATAGTCTACTCTCGCTCCCAAGAGAGCTCCTCACGACTGCAATTGTCCCACCGGACCTTGACCATGCTGATCTCTTTATTGCGTAGCCGCTTGACCTCCGAGTCCTCAATCCACACGGGCTTGACCTTTGTCGTCAGCCCACTATCCACCGGCACTTGATCAACTGCGATCACTTGCGTAGGATCTTGCACCGCCTTCCTAAGCACCGAAATATGGAATACATCTTGTAAACCACTAAGCTCCACTAAGAGCTTCAACCGATAGGCCGCTTCACCAACTCGCTCCAGAACCTCAAACGGTCCAAGGTACCTCAGGCTTAGCTTTTTCAATCGCCGCACCCGCGAGACACCCTTGAACGGCTTGATCTTTAAGTATACATAATCGCCCACAGCGAACTCCACATTCCTGTGCTTGGCATTATAGTACTTTGCTTGCCGGTCCTGAGCGATAAGCAACCTCTCCCGAATGGTTCTCACCAAATAAGTGCATCCTCCACTTCCGACCGCTTATACAGCTTTGACTCGCCCGTTTCTAACCAAGACAACGGCGTGCGACATTTTCTACCATATAGGGCCTTGAAAGGCGTCATCTGAATACTCGCTTGGTAGTTATTGTTGTATGCGAACTCCACCAAATAAAGGTGGTCCTCCCATTGCTTTCCAAAATCCAAGACACACATGCGGAGCATGTCTTCCATAGTTCTATTGACCCTCTCGGTCTGCCCATCCGTCTGCGGGTGGAAGGTTGTGCTGAATTTCAGCTTTATTCCCAACATTTGTTGCACAAGCCTCCAATCATTGGACGTGAACCGCCCATCTCGGTCACTCACGATGATGCGGGGCACACCATGAAGCCGCACTATGTTATCCACATAAAGCCTTGTCAATTTCTCCACCGGATCATCCTTCCTATGCGGAATAAAATGCGATACCTTCGTTAACCGATCAACAACCACCCAAATGGCGACATTCCCCTTTTGCGACCTTGGCAATCCGTGCACAAAGTCCATAGAGATGTCGTCAAATTTCCACTCCGGAATAGGCAAGGACTTAAGAAATCCTCCCGGCTTTTGACACTCCGCATTCACCAAGGCGCAAGTTTGGCACTTCGCTACGTATAGTGCCACATCTTTCTTCAAACCCGGCCACCAAAACAGTTTCTTCACATCACGGTACATCTTCGTGCTCCCCGGGTGAATCGAGTACTTGGTATGGTGTGCCTCGTACAACAACTCCACCCGCAAATTGCCCACACTTGGGACGCACAGATGACCGTCCTTCCAAAGTAATCCGTCCTCCACGACGAATTGGGAATTTGACCCATCCAGATCCTCCACCATGAACTGCTTCATATGAGCATCCATATCCAAAGCCTGCCGAATACGATCAGCCAGGTCATATTGGACTTCAGTCCAATTCAGAACTACTTCAGCACTTGATTGCCTATCCACACAAACAATCTCCAACGCCTCCAACTCCCGCACCAACCGCTCATCATGCGCCGATAGCCAATTGGCTTGAGCTGGGGCTCGGCGACTCAATGCGTCCGCAACCACATTCCCTTTTCCAGGCACGTAGTGGATCTTGAATGTATAGTCCCCCAGGAACTCCATCCATCTACGCTGCCGCATATTCAGATCCTTCTGATCAATAAGCTACTTCAGGCTCGTGTGATCGGTGTAGATATCAATCTTCACACCGTACAAATAGTGTCTCTGAAAGATATGGTACCTAAACACCTAGAGGGGGGGGGGTGAATAGGTGACCTAATCCATTTCTAACTTTGTTGGCAGCCACTCAGTTATTTTACAGAGTTCTAACTACTTTTGCACAGCAAACAGCAATAACCAAACATACACAGCACATCAACAGCACAACCACAACACAGTACACAGTGTTTTATAGTGGTTCCCCAAGATATGGGTACATCCACTTTCCCCCTTCGCATATCTAGCAGTGTACTAGATTCGGCCAAACTTCTCCACTGTCTCAGAACCCAAATTGGTTCCTACCTCAGGCCCAAAGCCTTACAACTCAGCTTTACCCAAATCCTACACTCAGCCAATCAAGGCCTACACTCATCCAATCAAGGCCTACACTCAGAGATCTCAATCTCCTACACTCAGGCCAAATGCCCTACACTCAGCCTTTATAATTTTAGGCTTACAAATCACTCAGATCCAATGGATCCTACAAGTTAAAAAGATATTACAAATGATAACTCTACAACTCAGAATAATAAGAGAGGAGTTGAGAGATTCTTGATGAGTTCTTGGAAGAACTCAGCTGGATCCAATCTGACTTAGCTTTCTTCAAAGCTTCTTGAGTAGAACTGAATAAGACTGAATCCTCTACAGTTGTTCCTTGACCTCTGCTTCTTAAGAATCAGAATTGAATCTGAATCCTTCTTCTCAGCCTAGTTCCAGAGGCTGATTTCTTGGATGGAGCCCTCTCTCTCCAACTTCTTAGATCTGCACTTGGACTGCAAGATCTTCTTATATTGATATTCTGTGTAACACTTTTCTGATTACTTGAGTAATCTGTTCCACTTGTTAATCACTTGATCAACTCTTTCAACTACCACAACACACTTTCTGTAAACTGTGGGTGCCTATTTATAGGCCTTCTTCATGGTAACTGGCTGGTCCGGTTCATAACTGACTTCTGACATTCCTGACAGTTGCTGTAGACCGGCTGGATCGGCAGCTGTCATGTCAACCAGTCACTTCTTGAAAATCTCTAACAGTCAGTAAGTATCGAGACTTTCTGTCTTTAAGTGTCGACACTTATAGACCAAGTGTCGACACATGCTTTGTAAGTGTCGACACAAGTCTACAAAGTGTCGACACATATCCTTGTATGTCTCGACACAGATTCTTCTTCATGTGTCGACACTGAAATTGAGTGTCGACACAAGTACTTGTTCTTCTAGCTTTTGCTGAATTCTTCTATGTGTCGACACATCTCCTTTGTGTCGACACATCTTCTTGTGTTGAATCTATCAAGTGTCGACACTGCTTCTTGGTGTCGACACATAGTCTTCTATGTTGAATCTTACTGAGTGTCGACACAGCTCCTTGTGTTGGCACACCTTCTTATTGTTGAGACTTCAGCTGAGTGTCGACACATTCCCATAGTGTCGACACTTGTACTTAGAATAATTTATAGTTCTTTCTGTTCTTTGCTAAGTGTCGACACAGCTCCTTGTGTCGACACTTTCTTCAAGTGTTGAGTCTTTAGCTGTGTGTCGACACATTGTTCTGGGTGTCGACACATACTTCAAATGTTGAATCTTCTATTGAGTGTCGACACATTGTGTTGAGTGTCGACACTTTCCTCAAATGCTGACTCTTCTGCATAGTGTCGACACATTGTGTTGAGTGTCGACACTTGTACTTAGATTCTGCAGACTTTTGCTGAGTGTCGACACAGCTCCAAGTGTCGACACTTTCTGGTGTAGACACAGCTTCACTGGGTGTCGACACAGCTCCTTGTGTCGACACTTTCTGTCTGCACTTTTCTTCACTGAGTGTCGACACAGCTCCAAGTGTCGACACTTTCTGTCTGGTGTCGACTGTGCATCCCAGGTGTCGACACAATGACTCCAAGTGTCGACACTGCTTGTCTGGGTGTCGACACAAGCTTTCTTAAGTGTCGACACTTTCCCTCTGGGTGTCGACACATGGACTTAGAAACTTTTTGCTTCAGTCCAGTACTTTCTTAACCTGCACAAGTAACTCAAACATACATCAAATACATTATGATGTATATCATTGAGTTGGGTGAGGCTTCTTCAAATCAGGTATATTTGACCAATGTACCCAACAATCTCCCCCTATTTGGAGAAGTCATAACCCTTAGTCAATGATATACACCATTCATAATTAAAATTACAAAATGATGTACAGCAGATTATATTTAACAGGGTAATCATAAACATGTAATAAATTCACACATGTATACACATTCATCATTCCAGAACAAATAAGAAATAGTCACATCTCAGAACAAACATGAAATATAGTTATCATAAATTGTTCTAACAGTTTTCTAATACATCTTCAAAGGTTTACAAAAATATTTTACATTCAAAAGATTACAACAATCTTCAAGTCATTTCTAAATCTATTTCTGGTCTGGTTCCTTGATGACAATTCCCTTGCCAGCCTGTACTTGAGCTTTGATAGGGGCTTCAGCAGGTTCAGCAACAGCAGGCTTCTTGCCTTTTAAGTCCTTCTTCTTCAGCTCTTCTGCTTTGATTTTCTGTCTCTCAAAATAGTGGTATGGCTTGGGGAAGTACTTTCTAGGCTCCACAGCAGTAGGAGGTAGCTTTCCCATCTTAGCCTTCCTTCTGAATTGTACTATAGCCTCCTGCCTGATCTCATGCTTTCTCCATTCTGCCTCAGAGAACCATTTGTTCTTGTCATTCATGTTGTCTTTGGCAGCTTTCCAGGCAGTTAGAATTATATTTCTAGAGGTAGGGCTCCATTGTTCAAAATCTGGCTTTTGTTCTGCTTGTTCCCTAAACCTCTTTTTAGACAGCCTTGTCTCTTCTTATTTGTTCAGAGCCTCTTGCAGAGCTTCAGAAATAGGTTGAACAACCTTCTCAATATGAACATTGGCCTTGCCCTCAGTTGGGCTATACATTGTGCTGACATCTGCTTGAACCATGTCAAAATCTGGAGGTGGATAAATCACTTGAGCTACTTCTGCTTGCTCACCTCCAAGATATGCAGTTTGAATTCCTGATTCAGCCACATTATCATCATCACAAAGTGGAGGATAGCCCAGTGTAGCTCTGATGGAGTTAGATATCCATTTGGCATGGTCAGAGCTAGCTTTGACTAATACTCTCTCCCCCTTTATGACTTCTCTGGCCATATGGTCTCTGACATCATCCTTTTGAAACCTTATCTGACTATCCAAATATCTTATGCCCTCTTTAAAGAATGGTTTCAGCTTTGTAAGTTGTTCTGATATAGCTTTCTGGGAATCTTTAATTGCAGTCTTGACAGCAGTAATCTCAGCTTGAAATACCTTATCAAAGTCAGCCTTAGCAGCAGCAGTAGATGTTGAAGGTTCAGCAGTCTTATTCTTCAACTCAGTGACTATAACATTATGGGAGACAGTCAAATTATCATTCATTCTTAACTGATTCTCCAGCACATATCCTTGCTTTAATGTTATATCATCTACATGAGCCTTGATCTTCTCCTGGTGAGTTGCCAAATAGACTACTGCATTCCCACCCTTGTGGAAGCAGTCAGTCATCTCCTTCTTGTTCAGGTTCATTTCAAACCTTATAGATTTTATATCTTGTGCTAGATCAAACTGTAGGGACTTGTGCCCTTCATCCACATAAGCCTCTATTTCCTTCCTTTGCTCATCCAACTTGATCTGCATGGCAATCATCAAAGCACTATAATCAACTGTTGGAGCTTGTTGAACTATAGGCTGTGGGGCAATGGATTGCATAGCCTTTTTATAACTCTGGCTTCTCCTTTTGAAGACATAGAGTTTCTTCTTCTTGGCCCTAGCACTCTCCTCATCTTCAGAGGCAGAAGTGCTGGCAATATCAACCCTGTCCTTAGGGCTTTGAGGCTTCTCAGGTTGCACATCAGGTGCTGGCTCAGTTTCTAGCCTAATAGGCTCTTTCAGAACTGTCAGTTGCTCCCCCTCAGCAGCAGCACTCTTATCTTCAGCAGCAGCATCCTTGTCCCTATCAAAATCTTCTTGATCTAGATTTAGGAATAAATCCTCCATTGTATATTCAGGTGGAGATGGAGCTGGAGACAGTCTTTGCTCTTCAACCACTGACTCAGGTACCACTTCTTGTTCAGCAGATTTGTCTTCTAAAACAACATCTGGAACTTGACTGTCTAGCTGAGTTTGCTGATGGACATCAGACAAATTAGCATCTTCTATAATATAGTCTAAAGTTTTTAGGTCAGTGAGTACCTCTTGGATAATTATGGTGGCTTGCTCACTGTCCAGTGTAGATGGTTCTTCTACTACTGGAGGCTCCCCCTGGATCTCAGCATTATCTGCAGCAGCAGGGGTCTTCTCTGCAGCCACATCCTCTTGGTCATCAGGAGTGAAGACAACATGTTCTTCACTATCAGAACTGCTGGAGGACTCTTATGCCACAGCAGCAGTTTTTCTCTTCTTCTTAGGAGGAATCTCCTTCTCAGTAACTGGCTTCTCTGGGGTTGCCACTTCTTTGGACAACACCCTGTCCCATCTAGAAAATATCCTTTGGTCCATCTTCCTCATGTGGTTGATCTTGCTTCCAGCAGCATTGCTCATTACCTCTGGTATTGTACCAGCTAGGTAGAGACTAATAATTCTGCCCAGATTGGGGTTCTTCAAGCTTTCCTTGATCTTGTCAAAAACCACTAGAGACCAGTCTGTTCTTAGAGTAAAGATTATTCTGGTCATAATTTCAAACATAGAGGCAGACACCCTGTCATGCCCTCCTAGCTTGCTGAGAATAACCTTGCCCACAATTTCAGACATGAATTTTCCTTGACTGTTCATGCCTTTCCTGTTGAATACCGAGCCTATCTTCATCTTGGGATCAAGACCACACCAGGTTAAAGCTTCCCTGGTATTTGAAGCAGTTACTTCTTCTTCATCTTGAGTCTTGGGTAGCTGGAGTACCTTCCTCAAACTTTTTGGAGAAATCTTGACCTTAGATCCATGAACTCTGGATTTGATCCTGTATCCAGATTCATCTACAGCAGCTCCATTAAGGAATTCAAGAACTTCCTTCTTCCAAATCTTTGTTGGTTCTGAAACCAAGTATTCCAGTCCAGAATTGGAGACTAGGGCTATCACCGATTGGATTTCTTGATCTGCGTCGTCAAACGCGCCGCGCACCAGCTCATAGCCCTTGTTCACGTTCTCCTCAAGCTTAGGAGCCATTAGGGTTTGGAGAATTTGTCTTTAGAAAAGAGAAGTGTCGACACAATAGTTTTGGTCTCGAAACTTTGAAAGCGTGTCGACAAACAAAGACAGAACCCTATTTATACCTTTCTGATTTTGAAGATGAACAGGCGGGACAGCTAACTCAACATGTGTCGACACTGGCAATAAGTGTCGACACTGACTTATAATGTCTCGACACACATGTGTCGACACAAGTTTAGTCAACAGAGTTTATGTGTCGACACTTGGTTATGTGTCGACACAACATAACTCGACACATTGTCAAGACTTTACTTAGAAAAATTCTGAGTAAAACTTAAGTGTCGACACCATATTGAATGTGTCGACACCTACTTGACATGTGTCGACACTAACATTCTGAAGTGTCGACACCACATTCCTAGATGTGTCGACACCATATTCCTGAAGTGTCGACACCACTATTCTGTGTCGACATAGACTTGTCTATGTGTCGACACCTTTTTACTTAGCCAATTTTCTATTCTGTAAACTTAGTCTAAGTTTATCATTCCTAGTTCAATTTTGAATTTATTGAACTTAGCTTCTTCTAAGGGCTTAGTAAACATATCAGCTACTTGTTCATCTGTTTTAACATATTCAAGAGAAATATCTTCTCTTTCTACATATTCTCTAAGAAAGTGATATTTAATCTCAATATGTTTTGTTCTACTATGAGATACAGGGTTATTAGCTATTGAAATAGCACTTGTAGAATCACAGTAAAGTGGAGTTCTACTTACCTGAAATTCATAGTCCTCTAGCTGATGTTGAATCCATAGAAGTTGAGCACAGCAACTTCCTGCAGCCACATATTCTGACTCAGCTGTGGAGATAGCCACACTAGTCTGCTTTTTGCTGCTCCATGAAATTAGTCTTCCACCTAGGAATTGACAGGTTCCAGTAGTGCTCTTTCTATCCTCTTTGCATCCTGCAAAGTCTGCATCTGAATAACCTGTTAGATCAAAGTCTCCATCCTAGGGTACCAGAGGCCTAGATAGGGAGTGCCCTTTAGATATCTCAAAATTCTCTTGACAGCAGTCAAGTGAGACTCTTTAGGGCAGACTTGATACCTTGCACAAATACATGTAGCATACATGATGTCTGGTCTACTAGCAGTCAAGTATAATAGGGAGCCAACTATCCCTCTATACAAGGTTTCATCTACAGGTTTCCCTGCATCATCCTTGCTAAGAGACATACTTGACCCCATAGGAGTCTTCATGGTACTGAATGAATCCATACCATACTTCCTTTTGAGTTCTAGGGTGAACTTTGACTGACAAATGGACAAACCACTCTCAGTCTGTTTAACTTGGAGACCCAAGAAAAACTTTAGCTCTCCCATACTACACATTTCAAACTGACCTTGCATAAGTTTTGCAAACTTTTTGCAAAGGCTGCTTTCAGTAAACCCAAATATAATGTCATCTACATATATTTGGACTAGTATGACTTTGCCTCTAGATTACCTAAGGAATAGAGTCTTATCTATTTTCCCCCTTGAGAACTTATTCTCAATGAGGAAACTAGATAGGGTTTCATACCAAGCCCTAGGGGCTTGCTTTAACCTATATAAAGCTTTCCTAAGTCTATAGACATAATGAGGTAGAGTTGGATCAACAAAACCTGAAGGCTGCTCCACATAGACTTCTTCTTTCAAATTACCATTTAGGAATGCTGACTTGACATCCATTTGGTATACCTTGAATCCTTGATAGGTTGCATAGGCCAAGAACATTCTTATGGCTTCCAGTCTGGCTACTGGAGCAAAGGTTTGATCAAAATCAATACCTTTTTCTTGCCTATATCCTTTAGCAACCAGTCTAGCTTTATTCTTAATGATGACACCTTGTTCATCCATCTTATTCCTGTAGATCCACTTAACTCCTATTACATTGTGGTCTTTAGGTTTAGGAACAAGTTCCCAAACCTTGCACCTCTTGAACTGATTAAGCTCTTCTTGCATTGCTTCAGTCCATTGTGGATCCATTATTGCTTCTTCAAATCTTTTAGGTTCAACTTGAGACAAAAAGCTGGAATAGATTGCAGCATTCATGTTTCTACTCCTGGTTTGTACTCCTTGTCTTGGATCTCCAATAATCAGCTCTACTGGATGATCTCTAAGATGCCTGTGGGCTGGAGTCATCCTCACTTCAGGTTGAACCACTTCAGCATTTGCATCATGCTGTATTCCTTGGATTTCTTCAGCAATTGGCACATGTAGTTCTCCCCCTGGACAGCAGCTACTCTCCTCTCCTTGCTGTCTTGCAGCAGGCACTTCTTCTATAGTCAGCTTGTCCATTGTCTTTGTCAAACCTGTGGGGCTGCATACATTGCTAGACAACTCATTATTAATAAGTTTAGTCTCATCAAAAACTACATGCACTGATTCTTCTACAACTTGTGTAGTCAAGTTGTAGACTCTATAAGCCTTACTATTATTGCTGTACCCAACAAAAATTCCCTCTTGGGACTTGGCAGCAAACTTAGTTATGTAAGACTTCCCATTGTTAAGTATGTAGCATTTACAACCAAAGATCCTAAAATAGGATAGGTTTGGTTTCCTGCCTTTCACTACTTCATAGGGGGTCTTGTTTAGCCCTTTAGTGATGGTAGCCCTATTTATAACATGGCATGCAGTGTTAACTGCTTCAGCCCAGAAATACTCAGGCAGTGATGTACCACTTAATAGGGTTCCACCAGCTTCTATCAAGGTCCTATTTTTCCTCTCAGCAATGCCATTTTGCTGAGGTGTTCTAGGTGAAGAGAATTCTTGAAATATCCCAAAGTCTTCTCATAGTTTTGTCATGCTTTCAGATTGAAACTCAGTACCATGGTCACTTCTAATTTTGACCACAGTACTATTAAGTTCATTCTGAATTTGCTTGACAAAGCTGTAGAAGACACTAGGTGTTTCAGATTTCTGTCTTAAGAAGAACACCTAGGAAAACCTTGAGTAGTCATCTACAACTACAAGGGTATAGACCTTCCTACCTAAGCTGTGAACTGGCATTGGACCAAAGAGATCCAAATGCAAGAGGTACAAACACCTCACAGCATCTTTGTTATCTATGCTTCTAAAGGTGGATTTAGTCTGCTTGCCCTTTTGACAAGCTGAGCAAATGCCATCTTTAACACACTTAACTTGAGGACCATTCCTCACTAACTCTTTACTAAAGAGTTTGCTAATTGTCTTGTAGTTAAGATGGGCCAGCCTCTTGTGCCATTTGACACAATGAGAGACTGTCTCATCAGCTACAAGACAAACTGGAGAACCATTGTTCTCAATCATAATGTCTAGGCAGTAGACATTTCTCTTCCTATAACCTGTCAAGATGATCTCTTGATCACTTGACCTCTTGATATGACAACCATTTTTAACAAATGAGATGTCATACCCTACATCACTTAACTGACTTATACTTATTAGGTTGTGTTTCAACCCTTTAACATAAGCCACTTGAGTAATGGTAACTAAGTTTGAAGAAATGTTACCAAACCCTTTGATGATTCCTTTTTCAGAACCACCAAAGGTCACTTTAGGACCATTTTTGATTGGAATGTAGTCATTCAGTAGTCCCCTAGTTCCAGTCATATGTCTGGAACATCCACTGTCCAAGTACCATGTAGGGGTATGTCCACTTGGACTCACCTGCAAAACAGATTAATGGACCTTAGAACCCAAAGCAATCTTGGGTCCTTGGTACTTGTTAGTCTGTAACTTGACAAAGCTACCTACTGGCTTTCCACCAGGTAGCTTGCTACTCACCTTGGCACTGGCATTGTACCAACAGTCCATTGCAAAATGGCCAATCTTGCCACAGCACCAGCATTCAAACTTGTTGTACCTTTGCTTAGGTACTGCCTTGGCTGTCTTGACTACAGCAGGTTTGTTGAATGTTGGGGCTTTGCCTTTGAACTTAGACTTGGACTGCTCAGTCCCTGCAGGTCTAACAAAACCCAGTCCAGTCTTGCCTTTATGATGAACAAATTCATCAATTAAAGGTAGCACTGATTTAGGTTTTGAAAACCTAGCAACAAGCTCTCTTTCTTTCTGAAGATTGATCTCCAGTCTCTTAATTTGATCATTCTTATAGGTGATAGTTCCCATCTGAATCACAGTAATGTGTTTCAGCCTGGCTACCTCATTCAGTTTTTGATCAAATTGTTTCTCAAAATCTGTTGCAACAGCCTTGAGATCTGCAATCTCCTTTGCCTGACTTTTGGCTAGGGTCTTGCTTTTCTTGTAGGCTTGCAACAGTACCTTATATTCATCTATGAGCTGATGAATATCTTCCTCAGACTCAGATATATTCTCATCACTTGATAAAGAAAAATCTGATTCTGAACTAGAACAAGAAACTGAATTTAAACTTGAACTTTGTACCTGACTGGGTCCTGGCTGCTCCAGGATTTTGGCACTCTCTATCAAAGCCATTAGCCCTTGGCAATGACTGTCTTCTTGTTCATAAATTGATTCCAAGATCTCCATGAATTCTTCCTCTTCTTCTTCTGCATACAGCCCTATGTAGGCTTCAGCCTCAGACTCAGTTTCTGAGGAAGATATATCTGATAGAGTCTTCTCCTTCTTAGCAACAAAAGACTTTTCTTTCTTTCCTTTGAAGTGAGTCTTTTTCCTGTCACCAGATTCCTTTCTCTTCTCTGGACAATCTGCAATAACATGGCCCTGTCTATTGCAGCAATAACAAACAATCTTTGAACTAGTTGCCTTGCTTGATTTTGTCCTTTTCTTGTCATTCTTTGAAGACCTCTTTTTCTGATAAGAGTCTTCCTTTCCTTGTGATGTAGAAGGCCTTGACCTCCATTGTTTCTTTTTCAAAAACTTCTGAAAGTGTCTAGTGAAAGCAGCAAAGTCTTCATCACTTTCACTGCTCTTAGACTTTGTGCTGTCAGACTCATCAGACTCTGATTCAACTACCTCTGGAGGTGGAGTTGAAGACTTATTCCTGCACTTTCTGGGAACTTCTGTCTTGAAAGCAACAGTTCTTTCTTTGTGCTCAGTCCTTGTTGATTTCTCCTCCTCTTTTCTCACTGTTAACTGCATCTCATATGACAATAGCTTGCCAAACAGCGTGGGAGGTGGAATTTCCCCCAACTTAGCCATTTATCTTATGGCACAGATCTTGGTGTCCCAATCTTTGGTTAGGGACCTTAAGAACTTGTCATTTAGTTCATATTTAGTGAACTCTCTTCCATAAGACATGAGTTCATTAACTATTCTGTAAAATTTCTTATAGCACTCAGTGATGCTATCACTCTTTCCTTGTCTAAAGCTCTCATACTCCTGATTTAGCAAGGACTTCCTATCTTGCCTAACTTCTTCAGAACCTTCCATATAGACAATGAGAGTATCCCACATCTCTTTTGCTGTCTTACAGTGAATTAAGTTCTGAAAAGTGGCATCATCAATGGCACTCACTATTATGTTCTGTGCCCTCTTGTCCATGGTGGCTAGGACAATTTCATCCTTAGTAATCTCAGAGAAATCCTTTGGAGTCCTCTGATTTGCATCCAATACTGAAATCTTCATTGGCACATAAGGCCCTTCCTTAACTGTAATGTAGATTCTAGGGTCAGAGGCTTCCATAAATAGCCTTACCCTCTCTTTCTAGATCCCAAAGATCTCTTTCCTGCATATGGGTAATTTCATGGAACCCAATTCCTTGTGATTCTCATAAGAACCCATGTTTCTTGATGTTCTTGAATTTCTTGAATCTGTGAATTGCCTTACACTGAATCTGCCAAACAGGATCTCCTCAGACTGTTAGTCCTTGTTTTGAGGAACCTCCCTCTGATACCACTTGAAAGATATGGTACCTAAACACCTAGAGGGGGGGGGGGGTGAATATGTGACCTAATCCTTTTCTAACTTTGTTGGCAGCCACTCAGTTATTTTACAGAGTTCTAACTACTTTTGCACAGCAAACAGCAATAACCAAACATACACAGCACATCCACAACACAACCACAACACAGTACACAGTGTTTTATAGTGGTTCCCCAAGATATGGGTACATCCACTTCCCCCTTCGCCTATCTAGCAGTGTACTAGATTCGGCCAAACCTCTCCACTGTCTCAGAACCCAAATTGGTTCCTACCTCAGGCCCAAAGCCTTACAACTCAGCTTTACCCAAAGCCTACACTCAGCCAATCAAGGCCTACACTCAGCCAATCAAGGCCTACACTCAGAGATCTCAATCTCCTACACTCAGGCCAAATGCCCTACACTCAGCCTTTATAATTTTAGGCTTACAAATCACTCAGATCCAATGGATCCTACAAGTTAAAAAGATATTACAAATGATAACTCTACAACTTAGAATAATAAGAAAGGAGTTGAGAGATTCTTGATGAGTTCTTGGAAGAACTCAGCTAGATCCAATCTGACTTAGCTTTCTTCAAAGCTTCTTGAGTAGAACTGAATAAGACTGAATCCTCTGCAGTTGTTCCTTGACCTCAGCTTCTTAAGAATCAGAATTGAATCTGAATCCTTCTTCTCAGCCTAGTTTCAGAGGCTGATTTCTTGGATGGAGCCCTCTCTCTCCAACTTCTTAGATCTGCACTTGAACTGCAAGATCTTCTTATATTGATACTCTGTGTAACACTTTTCTGATTACTTGAGTAATCTGTTCCACTTGTTAATCACTTGATCAACTCTTTCAACTACCACAACACACTTTCTGTAAACTGTGGGTGCCTATTTATAGGCCTTCTTCATGGTAACCGGCTGGTCCGGTTCATAACTGACTTCTGACATCTCTGACAGTTGCTGTAGACCGGCTGGATCGGCAGCTGTCATGTCAACTAGTCACTTCTTGAAAATCTCTAACAGTCAGTAAGTGTCGAGACTTTCTGTCTTTAAGTGTCGACACTTATAGACCAAGTGTCGACACATGCTTTGTAAGTGTCGACACAAGTCTACAACGTGTCGACACATATCCTTGTATGTCTCGACACAGATTCTTCTTCATGTATCGACACTGAAATTGAGTGTCGACACAAGTACTTGTTCTTCTAGCTTTTGCTGAATTCTTCTATGTGTCGACACATCTCCTTTGTGTCGACACATCTTCTTGTGTTGAATCTGTCAAGTGTCGACACTGCTTCTTGGTGTCAACACATAGTCTTCTATGTTGAATCTTGCTGAGTGTCGACACAGCTCCTTGTGTCGACACACCTTCTTGTTGTTGAGACTTCAGCTGAGTGTCGACCCATTCCCATAGTGTTGACACTTGTACTTAGAATAATTTGTAGTTCTTTCTGTTCTTTGCTAAGTGTCGACACAGCTCCTTGTGTCGACACTTTCTTCAAGTGTTGAGTCTTTAGCTGTGTGTCGACACATTGTTCTGGGTGTCGACACATACTTCAAATATTGACTCTTCTATTGAGTGTCGACACATTGTGTTGAGTGTCGACACTTACTTCAAATGCTGACTCTTCTGCATAGTGTCGACACATTGTGTTGAGTGTCGACACTTGTACTTAGATTCTGCAGACTTTTGCTGAGTGTCGACACAGCTCCAAGTGTCGACACTTTCTGGTGTAGACACAGCTTCACTGGGTGTCGACACAGCTCCTTGTGTCGACACTTTCTGTCTGCACTTTTCTTAACTGAGTGTCGACACAGCTCCAAGTGTAGACACTTTCTGTCTGGTGTCGACTGTGCATCCCAGGTGTCGACACAATGACTCCAAGTGTCGACACTGCTTGTCTGGGTGTCGACACAAGCTTTCTTAAGTGTCGACACTTTCCCTCTGGGTGTCGACACATGGACTTAGAAACTTTTTGCTTCAGTCCAGTACTTTCTTAACCTGCACAAGTAACTCAAACATACATCAAATACATTATGATGTATATCATTGAGTTGGGTGAGGCTTCTTCAAATCAGGTATATTTGACTAATGTACCCAACAGTCTCCACAGCTTCAAGGCAAAAATCATGGCCGCTAACTCCAAGTCATGGACCGGATAATTCCTTTCATGCACTTTTAGCTGTCTCGAGACATAAGCTATTACACTTTCGTGTTGCAGTAGCACGTAACCCAAACCGCTACCCGAAGCATCACTATAAATCTCGTAGACTTCGGTCCCACATGGCGAACTCAGCACAGGCGCCGTGGTCAACCGACACTTCAACTCCTCAAAAGCTCGTGCGCACTCCGGCGTCCAAACGAACTTATGCTCCTTCCTCGTCAAAGTAATGAGAGGTAACGCTATCCGCGAGAAGTTCTCGATGAAGCGCCTATAATAGCCGGCAAGCCCCAGAAAACTCCGGACTTCCGCTACCGTAACAAGCTCAGGCCACTCCCGTATCGCAACAATCTTCGTCGGATCCACAACAATACCCTCTCCACTTACTATATGACCGAGGAACGCCACTGAGGATAGCCAAAACTCGCACTTCGAGAACTTGGCATACAACTGATTTCTTCTTAGCATCTCCAACACCAAATGAAGGTGCTTGAAGTGATCTTCCTCACTTTGCGAGTACACCAAAATATCGTCGATGAAGACGATCATGAAATGGTCCAAGTACTCCCTGAACATCCTGTTCATCAAATCCATGAACACTGACGCCGCATTAGTCAGCCCAAACGGCATGACCGTAAACTCATAATGCATGTATCTCGTACTAAATGCTGTCTTCGGGATATCACTCTCCCTTATTCGCAGCTGATAGTACCCAGCCTTGAGATCCAACTTCGAGTACACCGTCGACCCGACTAACTGATCAAAAAGATCATCAATCCGGGGGATCGAGTACTTGTTCTTCTTCGTTAGCTTGTTGAGCTCCCGATAATAAATACATAGCCTCAAGCTTCCGTCCTTCTTCTTAACAAAGAGGACCGGTGCGCTCCAAGGCAAAGAACTCGGGCGCACATACCCATGCTCCAACAACTCTTGCAGTTCAACATTCAGCTCCGCCATTTCCTTAGGCGCTAGCCGATAGGGAGATCGTGACACATTTTTTGCACCTGGCACTAGCTCGATCGTAAAATCTATCTCCCGCTGAGGTGGGGCTCCGGGAAGATCTGCGGGGAACACATCAGGGTATTCCGATACCACTGAAATACAATACAACGTGGGCTTCGGCTTTGCAACCTCCACTAGTGTAAAGAACAGTTCTGCACCGGCACGAACCGCCTTCACCACCTGAAGAGCAGACATCAACGTCTTGCTCGACCCCTTTAAGCCCGTAAAAGTCGTTTCACGACTTGCTCCCAGCTTGACTTCCTTGCTACCGCAATCTATATGGGCCTGCTGCTCCGAGAGCCAGTCCATGCCAAATATGACGTCGAACTCCACCAACGGAAGTAAAGACGCCCGCAGGTCGAACTCCTGCTTCCCAATACGAATCTTAACATCGCAGATCCTATCCGCTCCCATCGAACACCCATTGGGCAATAACACATCCAACTTATCCTTCGCCATCGAAGAAGGGACTCCGATGCGTGATATAAATCCTTCGGACAAGAAGGAGTGTGAGGCTCCCGTATCGAAGAGTGCCCGTGCCGGATTTTCACAAATCAATACAAATCCTAAACAAGCAGTGGTAAGTTAACATGTGCATAACAAGTATTTAAAGAAACCGACTTGCTATAAATTAAACCGTACCTGTCACCACATCAGCCTGTTTGATGGCCTCCTGTTGGCCAAGATAGTAGACCCTTGGTTGGGCCGGAGCATAATGGGATGCGGTCGACTCCACCGCCATTCCCTTCTCTTCATAAGTAGCTCCCGGCCTTCTCTCGGACTTAGGACGTCCGCTCCAACAGTCACGGGCAAAATGCCCCGTCTTTCCACAAGTAAAACATGCACCCGGGGTCCGACCCGTAGTCGCCCCAGAAGCACCAGAAGGAGCTGGACCCGAAGACCTATGCTTCTTGAAAGACCTCCGATAGTCGGTCTTTGAAGTAGTCGGCACTTTAAATTCAGATTTCCTATCACCCAAGCTTTTCTTTGCTTGCACATTCTTCATGTCCTTCTCCAAGGACCGGGCAGTATTGACCAAGGTTAAAAAACCCTGCGTCATTGGCCCCGAAAGTAGTAATCTCAACTCATCTCTCAGGCCTTCGTAGAAGCGATTAGTCTTGCGCTCCTCATCCACGATAGTGGAGCTAGCATAACGACTCAAACGAGTGAACCCGTGGAGATATTCATCCACGCTCTTCTCACCCAGAACCAACTTCAGAAATTCGTTCTCCAACGCTATCTTCTGCGTCGAAGGGAGGTATCTAGCCAAGAACAATCTCGAGAACTCTTCCATCGAGACATCACCAAGTTGCCTACCTCTCAATAAGTGCAGCTCCAATCCTTCTCACCACATTCTCGCTTCACCGTCCAAAAGGAACGTAGCGATGGTGGTCATTTTCCACTCCTCCGTCTTCGTTGCTGTCATGACTGTCTTCACCCTGGAGAGCCAGTCTTCAGCCTGAGATGGGGTTCCCAACCTTGAGAATAACGGAGGGTTAAAGATCATAACATGCTTAAGCTGCCTCTCAGTAGCCCTCCTTGGCACCACCGGTTCCACAACCACTTGCTCCACTCTCCTCGGCTCAGCCTCTTGAAGAGGTTCCTGCTCCATCACAGGAGCGGGCTGCTGCGTTTGCCTTGCAGGCTGCGCATTTATCACGGCCAACACCGCTTCAGCCACCAATCGTATGTTCTCAGCCGACAGAGGTGTTGCAGGAGCAACATCCGGTGCACTACTAGCCTCAGAAACACGGCATTCTGACAGCCCAACACCACTTCTGGTCACCTATAGTGGTACAAAACACCGTTAAGCGACCAAATAAAATTGCAAACATCAATTATAGGAACACGCAGGTTCCTCAAACACGAGTATGTTCATTCCTAAGTGGACATTCATGGGTTCTTTTACCATTATAATGATGACGCACACAATGTGCTCACCACCCCGTAAAAAGAATTCGCCTACGAATTCAGTTTAAGCCCGACCAAAACCAGTAGTTTGATACCAAATTGTAACACCCCCTATCCGTCACTTAGCATATAGCAGTAGGTCCGGCCGGGGCCCGACGTCGTATGCCACAGACAGACCGGGTGGTTACTCATGGAAACCATCCAACCAATCGACGTCCTACACAGAGCATTCTAGCGGAAACAGTTTATAAAGATTGTAACAAAGAACCCAGCATTAAAGCATGAATGTCCACTATCCAAAATAGGAATGTATACAAAATACCAACATAAGCCTTAAGGCCTTACAAAATGATTCACTTGATATTACATGATTTACAAACCACGACACGCAGGCCGGTCATACATGAATAAAACAATAAACACATCCATTTGGGCCTTCGAGGGCCGGCTTCGTAAAAAGGGCTTTAGCCCGCTATTGACCGCTTGGTCCCGCAGCACCTGCAAGCAACAAACCACCGCACGGTGGTAAAACAAGGCAACGGTCAGCAATGCTGACCAAATTATAACGATCCCGCCCCTAACTCGGGGCGGCGATGCTCCTTCCCTGCATTTCATTAGCATAAGCGAGCAATATATATAGTCATTTCATCACAGACGTTGGCTCGCACGGCCACACGCCCCGTGCTCTCAGGGCACATTCTTGGTGAACCGGTCGATGTCACATCAATTAAAGCCATAGACATTCCGGACTCACCACCGCCACTAACACGGCCAAACCTATGAGCAATTTGTCTTCTTGGCCTGGGTCACGACAATTTAAGCCATCGACCGCCAAAGACCCTAATCTATGCCAACGGCAAGTGCCACGTGCCTTTAGGTCTCTTTAACCGAACGACATAGAATGGGTACGGTTCCATCTAACCCGTGCTCACATCGCAACGACAATTTAAGAAATATGCGCGGGTCAAACTTCCACCGAGTCCCATTTCCATCACAATGCACATAAACCGGTTATGTTCAAGTTGGCTCTCAGGCTACCAAGTTGGCAATATCTCGCATCCGCCCAGTTTTCTGGGTGCACCTTTGGGTTAATCCCCAAGGCTCCCTACTGCAATCTACCGCATAGAAAACCCGAAAAACAACCAATAACACGGAGTCTTCTCCGGCATTATGCAATGCAACATCACTGATCCAGACCAACATGTCCGGGTAGGCTTCACACATCATGCCTATGTCTGTTCTCGCTTACGAACTCTAAACAACGGGGACTTCACATATCTACCCGAAGGAACGCCTCCAACTCTCCGCAAACTCGCGAGAGCGGGCTTCCTATGCAAAGAAAGAGAGCTACTCGTGCTCAAGATGAGGATCATTACCCTAGCGTTCCTCTTTGGCGCCATTGAAAAGTAAGCAGATGAAAAGCACCGCACTAGCTTTGCCTTCGTGGATCTGGAGTCGGCTCGCGATTCGGAGCTTCGAAGCTCCTCCAATGGCCGGATCTAGCTCCTTCTTCCTTCCTTGGCTCTCCTCTCTCTCTAAGGTTTTAGAAAGATGATAACTTAAGAAAAGTGAGGGTTTCTAAGTCCAATCCCGGGTATATACCTTCAGGAACAACCCCCAGCCGTTGGATCTCAAAATAAGGAAACGAACGGCTTTGATTCGGGACTAAAATGCCCAATCTGGACCGAACACGGCCTGGCACACGCCCGTGTCCAGGGCCGTGTGCCTCATTCGCCGTCAAAATCGGCTCACCTGGAACCTCATACGGGTAGCGAACACGCCCGTGCTCGAGCTAACACGCCCGTGTTCCACCTGACACGGCCGTGTGGCTAGCCGTGTACCCCCATCATTTTTCCCAGAAAACAACCCGAGCACTGCACGGGTTCTAGGAAACGCCCGTGTCCTTAGCCGTGTCACCTCAACACGCCTGGACCCCAGGCCGTGTACACGGTCTCGACACTCAACACTTCGTCGAGCGAAGATCGTCGACCTGATGACACGGCCTTTGACACGCCCGTGTCCTAGGCCATGTGCCTTGTCTCGACACAATGTCGAGACCAAAGTGTCGACTTCCCGGGACGAGTGTTGACACGGGTCGACACGCCCTGCGACACGCCCGTGTCGCAGGCCATGTGCCATGTCTCGACACTTCGTCGACTGCAGAGTGTCGACTTCGCGGCTAAGTGTCGACACGGGTCGACACGCCCTGCGACACGCCCGTGTCGCAGGCCGTGTGCCCAGTCTCGACACAATGTCGAGACCAAAGTGTCGACTTCCCAACTGAGTGTCGACACAAGCTTGACACGCCCTGGGACACGCCCGTGTCCCAGGCCGTGTACCTGCAGCCAGAACCCAAAACTGGCCCAAAACATCCCCCGTCGCTCCTTTGAGTTTCGAGGCGTTACATGGAGCACCAACACGACGAGGAGGCGGGACTTGAGGAGCAGATACCGCTACCGCAGACTACTACTACTACTGCGTGTCCTCAGGTGGGGCGAGTTTTGATGTATTAGATTAGCTTCCGCTTTGATTTGAGAGAGAGAGCTGATATGATGTACTGGGCATAAGCACTTATTACTCTTTCATTTGTACTCATTGTGGACTATGTTTCTGTACTCTTCATTTATATATATGATATGTACTCTGTGACTTGTGGACTAGTGGATTTGATATACTGCTATACTTCTATTTCTCATATTGGCCTACAGGTTATATGATCGTATTAGCCGGCAAAATCGGCGTATTGCGGTGTCGACTAACCCGTGCATTAGTGCCACCATAAGACGGCGGTTCTGGGCATAAGACCTGGTAGCCCTCCTTGGTATGGGGGAGGGGGGTCTTACAAACTGGTATCACTTGAACAAACGATCATATGAGAAAGAAGTCCACAACACTGGACCACCCCGCGCGAGCATTAGTTTGCTGACAAACTATGCAGCGGAAGTAGTGGTGTGCCCATGTGTAAAAAAAGTCACATAAAATAGTCCACTAAGTACAATGAGTTAGGCCAGTTCTGTTTTAACCTTACCTTTATGCAACCTCCACAGGTTGCCGCACTGCAAAATGTTGTTGTTGGGTATTGTATCCACAACGTACCTGATTTGAAGAAGCCCCTGGACAAGCTAAGATAAATAGACAATGCATTTGACAAAATATTTCAAGTTGTGCTTGCAGTGTTTCCACACTAAGTGCCCACCAATGTCAGGGTGTAGTAGATCAATATACACGGGTCTGCACGACGTAATCCCTCGTTGAGCAGATCAGTGTGTTGGCCTACGTGTACTCTCTCTATTGGAGTGTACTTAATTTCAAGTACAGGGCTATGATTATGCAAGAGCAGACAAGGAGCAAGGATGGGTCAAAGAGCATCTCATGGGTGGAAAGACGAAAAATTGTCTAAGTGTGAATCGACGAGAATCACTAGTGATTCTCGACGAATCGTCGAGAATCACTGGCTGATTCTTGCAGTCTCTATCCGGCTTCATCAAAGCATGCGACTCTGGCGCTAAGTCATAATCGACGATAATCACCAAGTGATTCTCGCCGAATCGACGAGAATCACTAGTGATTCTCGCCGAATCGTCGAGAATCACTGGCTGATTCTCGTCGTCTCTTTCCAGCTAAGTCAGTGAGTGCAAACAAGACAACTTCGATGAGAATCACTTTGTGATTCTCGCCGAATCGTCGAGAATCACCTTTGATTCTCGACGATTCGACGAGAATCACTTTTGATTCTCGCCGATTTTGACTTGGGCATTTTTCTGGATCCCGCTGGACCGGACTTTGCCGCTGGCACTATTTTGAACCGGTTTTTGGGTTTCTTCTGGTAGGACCCACAACGGTCATTTAGGAGTATACTTGTGTATAAATACACGTGTATTTTTGAACAGTGGAGACACACAGAAAGAAGCCAAGCGACGATCTTGACCTAAAATCGCGAAACTGCTCCGCCGCCGTCGTCGCTCGTGCGAGTCGATCGCCGACCGTTTGATCTTGGTTTCCTCCAGATCTCCCGGCGATAGAAGCATAGCCAAGCGTAGAGTCTCACACGTCTAACCAGAGATCCTTTGTCTCTTGATTTGTTGATCGGGAAAACCTTCCCCGTCCGAATCGATTGAGACGATCGATCCTACTGTGACCGTTGGAAGACCTAGCTAGCTTTGCTACGAAGTTTGGATCTCCAAAGTACAGCAGCCGCACACCGTTGTCACCGCCGATCCCGTGAACCAAGCCGCCACCCATCTTGCCGCCACCGGTTCCGGGGAGATTCTCTCCAAGAGAGATCTAGGGTTGAGGACTCTTCATGGACTTCAAGAACACGTCGTCAACGAAGAGGGACACCTTAGTCTCCAAAAGTAGTTTGTATTTCTTATACATTCTAGTTCATTTTTGTTGTAAAGGGACGTTGGTTCCGAGTTGTAAGGGTTGGGTGCAACCCGTGTTGTGGGAGTGTTGTCTCCTACGTGTGGAAGGGTTCCTTCCGATAGTGCAAGGATTGGATTTCAATCCTGTTGGTGAAGAGACCGAGTCGTCCCTTGTTGGGAGATAGGTCGAAGGGGGAAAGTGGATGTACCCAAATCGGGGAACCACTATAAATAGCTTGTGTACCTTCTTTGCTGTGTTGTTTTATTTTCGTGTGCAGGTACAATTTTAATTCCACAAAAACGCTGCACGTCACCTATTCCCCCCCCCATAGGTGAAGGTAGTTGACACTAGGTGGACTTTCAAGTGGTATCAAAGCGAGGTTGCTCATCAAAAAGGTTAACACCTTGAGTAGAATCCTGCCGCTAGTGTCAAGAAGAAGGCAAATATCTACTATGGACGGGCTCAAGTTCACAGGAAAGATCCCAGTGTGCACCAGGCTCAACTTTCCTATCTGGAAGGAAAGGATCAGGTTCTACATGGAAGCAGTTGATTCTCGACTCTTCATGATCGTGGAGGAGGGACCTTATGTCCCTACTAAGGTCTCCACCATAGATCCTACCAAGAAAGTGCCAAAGAAAATTTCTGAAATGGACAAGGACGAGATGGTGCTGGTGGGACTTGACAAGAAGGCGCAGAACATTCTGGTCACCGCAGTCGATGACTCAATGATGCAGAACTTCTGCAATTGCAGGACAGCAAAGGAGATCTGGCACTGCCTGATTATCCTAATAGAGGGCACTGATGAAGTGCGGGATGATCGGAGATCCCTTCTGAACCAGAAATATGAGGCCTTCAGACAAGGGCCTAAGGAAGAGATCGGAGTCACCTTCGAGAACTTCCTCAAGATTATCAATGCCCTCAAAGGATATGGAAGAGTGTTCACTGATGGTGAACTTAATGATAAATTCCTTAGGTCCCTTACTAAGGAATGGGACACAAAGATCTGCGCCATCCGAGAGTTTGGCAGACTAGCTGAAACAGACCCGCAAATTCTGTTTGGGAAGCTGATGTCCTATGAGCTTCAACTGAACACCAGGAAAGCAGAAGAAGAAGCAGAGAAGGCTGCAGCCAAAGAAAAGACTGTGGCTCTAAAAGCCATTCACTCGAGAAAAGGTAAGGGTGCGGTTTCATACCGTGCCAGGAAAAAGGATGAGGAGGAGGACTCCGAGCCATGCTCCTCCAGCTCAGAGTTGTCGGGGGAGGATTTCTCCCTCATCACCCGAGAATTCAAGAAGTTCATCAAGATGAGGAATCAAAGAAAGAAAGACGGCTCCTCCTCCAGGCATCAGAAGAAAAATTACTCTTCTGACAGGTATGCTTCTAAACCGAACAAACATCGCTCATCTGACATTATTTGTTTTGGATGTAATAAGTCAGGACACGTCGTGGCCGACTGCTACCAAGGCAAGAGAGAAAAAGGTAAAGGAGAGGAGCACAAATCCTCTAGAGATAAGAAGAAAGAGCGGAGCTACATCGCCAAAAGGCCAAAGACACTGAGTGAGTCTGATTCCTCAGACTCCAGTGATGATGAGGAAGCTTACTTCGGGCTGGTGGGTCGCTCCGACTCAGAAGGAGAATGTTCCCCATTTACTGGGAAGGTAAAAGCTCACACCCCTCTCTCCGACTCTGAATCTGATCCTGAGTCTCAGGATGATAACCCTGAGGATAGCCTTTCGGCCCGTGAAGCGGAGCTCCTCGAGAAGTATGAGCTTCTGCTCAACACTTTCGAGGAGTGCCGTAAGAGATTGAAGGCTGCGAAAAAGGAAGTGAAATTCCTTAAGGGTGAGTGTGTCTCCCTAAGGGAAGAGGTCACCAGGTTGATTTCTCTCCGACAGGAGCACCTTGACCTGACTTCAAAGCATTCAGAGTCTCTTAAGCTCCTTGATATTAAGCAGGAGGAAGTCGACAAGTTGGAAGAACAACTTGCGGCAGAAAGGAAGATCGTCAAGAGCTTCTCTATGCCAAAAACAGTTCTTCCAGTAGTTGATACCTTCTCTGCTCAGGCCAAAGGAGCTGGCTTGGGGCATGTAGGGGTATCTGGTTCCTCATCCAGGAGAAACAGGAACCAGAGGAAGAATAAGGCCGCCAAGAAGGCCTCTGCTGCTGAAAAGGGAAAGGCTCCGCTCAGTCCTGTTGCGTTCAGAAAGCCTAGCTTTCCTTGCAACCAACATGACTTTGAATCAACCTTTGGTCATCATTTCCGGCCCTCGGTTGCAAAGCCAAAGAGCCGATATGATGGTTGGACCTTTCCCCGGAACTTCAGTGAGAGTGCCCTCAAGGCACTTATGAGGAAATCCACATGGGAAATTATGGCCAATTCTCTAGCGGCCATAATGGAAAGCAGACACCAAGAGTCAAGCCTGTTATACTGACGAAACAGAAGGTGAAGAAGTCATGTGACTGCAATCACTATGAGGCATCCTCCTCTAGATCCAAAGCCCCGGCTGCACCCACCATTCCCAGGGTAAGGCAGGAGCCTAGGAAGAGGTACAACAGATTTGACTGTTAGTGTTGTGGCAAAGTCGGTCACTTTGCCGTGGATTGTTGGTTTAACCCAAGGTATAACGAGACTCCCTATGTTAGCACTGCGAGGCCGACCACTCGTAAGGTTAACCAACTGAGGGGGAGTATGCTAACCAGGAATCTAGGACCCAAGTTCGATTGGGTTCCTAAGGGAAATTAATTTTGTTTTGCAGGAATGTCCAAAGGCCACCAAAACGCCGATCTGGTATTTGGACAGTGGATGCTCCCGGCACATGACTGGGACAAGAAGTGTAACACCCCCTATCCGTCGCATAGCATATAGCAGTAGGTCCGGCCGGGGCCCGACGCCATATACCACAGACAGACCGGGTGGTTACGTATGGAAACCATCCAACTAATCTCAACATCCTACACAGAGCATTCTAGCGGAAGCAGTTTATATAAGTTGTACTCAAGAACCCAGCAACAAGCATGAATGTCCACTAACAAGATCATAGGAATGTTATTACAAAAATACCCAAATATTCGGCCTTAAGGCCTTACAAAATGTTTCTCTTGACTAATACATGATTTACAAACCTCGGCACGCAGGCCGGTCATACATGAGTAAAACAGAAAACATTTCCACTTGGGCCTTCGAGGGCCAGCTTCGCAAAAAGGGCTTTAGCCCGCTATTGACCGCTTGGTCCAGCTGCACCTGCAAGCAACAAACCACCGCACGGTGGCAAACAAAGCAACGGTCAGCAATGCTGACCAAATTATAACGATCCCGCCCCCAACTCGGGGCGGCGATGCTCCTTCCCTGCATTTCATTAGCACAAGCGAGCAATGCATATAACCATAGCCATTTCATCACAGACGTTGGCTCGTACGGCCACACGTCCCGTGCACTCAGGGCACATTCTCGGCGAACCGGTCCATGTCGCGTCAATTTAAGCCACCAACATTCCGGACTCACCACCGCCAACAGACGGCTAATCCTATGAGCAATTTGTCTTCCTGGCATTGGTCACGTCAATTTAAGTCATCGACCGCCGAAGACCCTAATCTATGCCAACGGTAAGTGCCACGTGCCTTTAGGTCTCTTTAACCGAACGACATAGAACGGGTACGGTTCCATCTAACCCGTGCTCACGTCGCAATGACAATTTAAGCCATATGCGCGGGTCAAACTTCCACCGAGTCCCGTGTCCATCACAAATCACATAACCCAGTTATGTTCAAGTTGGCTCTCATGCCACCAAGTTGGCAAGACCTCGTGTCCGCCCAGTTTTCCGGGTGCACCTTTGGGTTAGTCCCCAAGGCTCCCTGCTGCAATCTACCGCGTAGAAAACCCGAAAAACACCCAATAGCACGGAGTCTTCTCCGGCCTTATGCAATGCAACATCACCGATCCAGACTAACATGTCCGGGTAGGCTTCAACCAAAATGCCTATGTCCGTTCTCGCATACGGACGCTAAACAACGGGGACTTTACATATCTACCCGAAGGAACGCCTCCAACTCTTCGCAAACTCGCGAGAGAGAGCTTCCTATGCTAAGAAAGAGAGCTATCATGCTCACAAGTGAGGATCGTTACCCTTGGATTCCTCTTTGGCGCCATCGGAAAGTAATCGGATGGAAATCACCGCACTAGCGTTGCCTCCGCGGATCCGGAGTCGGCTCGCGATTCGGAGCTCCGAAGCTCCTCCAATGGCGGGATCTAGTTCTTCTTCCTCCAATGGCTCTCCACTTTCTCCAAGGATTTGGAGAGAGGATAAGGCATGAAAAGTGAAGTTTTCCAAGTCAACTCACGGGTATATCCCTGCAGGAACATCCCCCAGCCGTCGGATCTCAACCTAAGGAAACGAACGGCTTTGATTCGGGGCTGAAATGCCCAATCTGGGCCGAACACGGCCTGGCACACGCCCGTGTCCAGGGCCGTGTGCCGCATTCGCCATCAAAATCGAATCTTCTGAACACGCACACGGGTATCGAACACGCCCGTGTTCTAGCTGACACGCCCGTGTTCCAGCTGACACGGCCGTGTAGCTGGCCGTGTACCCCATTATTTTCTCCCGTTTTCAACCCGAGCACTACACGGGTTCTAGGACACGCCCGTGTCCTTGCCCGTGTCATATTGACACGCCTGGGCCCCCAGGCCGTGTACACGGGACATTTCGTCGAGGGGAGAACGACGACTGGATGACACGGCCTTGGACACGCCCGTGTCCTAGGCCGTGTGCCTTGTCTCGACGATCGTCGAGTGAATCTCGACGATTTCACCTTGACGATCGTCGACACGGGTCGACACGCCCTGCGACACGCCCGTGTCGCAGGCCGTGTGCCCATACTCGATGAATCGTCGAGAATAACTCGACGATTTCACGGCTAAGTGTCGACACGGGTCGACACGCCCTGCGACACGCCCGTGTCGCAGGCCGTGTGCCCATTCTCGACGAATCGTCGAGAATAACTCGACGACTTCGCGGCTAAGTGTCGACACACGCTTGACACGCCCTGGGACACGCCCGTGTCCCAGGCCGTGTGCCTTCAGCCAGAAACCAAAACTGGCCCAAAACGTCCCCCTTTGCTCCTTTGAGTTTCGGGGCGTTACAACTCTCCCCCTCTTAAAAGAATTTCGCCCACGAAATTACATAAAGGAAAGATATACAAAAACAACATTTTTTTACCTGAGCGGAACAACTCCGGATACTCGTCAAGCATAGTCTGCTCTCGCTCCCAAGAGAGCTCCTCACGACCGCAATTGTCCCACCGGACTTTGACCATCCTGATCTCTTTATTGCGTAGCCGCTTGACCTCCGAGTCCTCAATCCGCACGGGCTTGACCTTTGTCGTTAGCCCACTATCCACCGGCACTTGATCGACCGCGATCACTTGCGTAGGCTCTTGCACCGCCTTCCGAAGCACCGAAATGTGGAACACATCGTGTAACCCACTTAGCTCCACCGAAAGCTTCAACCTATAGGCCGCTTCTCCAACTCGCTCCAGAACCTCAAACGGTCCAAGGTACCTCGGGCTTAGCTTTTTCAACCGTCGCACCCGCGAGACACCCTTGAACGGCTTGATCTTTAGGTACACATAATCACCCACAGCGAACTCCACGTTCCTGTGCTTGGCATTATAGTACTTTGCTTGCCGGTCCTGAGCGATGAGCAACCTCTCCCGAATGGTTCTCACCAAAGAAGTAGCATCATCCACTTCCGATCGCTTATACAACTTCGACTCGCCCGTTTCTAACCAAGACAACGGCGTGCGACATCTTCTACCATATAGGGCCTCGAAGGGCGCCATCTGAATACTTGCTTGGTAGCTGTTGTTGTATGCGAACTCCACCAAATAAAGGTGGTCCTCCCATTGCTTTCCGAAATCCAAGACACACATGCGAAGCATGTCTTCCATCGTTCTATTGACCCTCTCGGTCTGCCCATCCGTTTGCGGATGTAAGGCTGTGCTAAACTTCAGCTTTGTTCCCAACATTTGCTGCACCAGCCTCCAATCATTGGACGTGAACCGCCCATCTCGGTCACTCACCATGCTGCGGGGCACACCATGAAGCCGCACTATATTATCCACATAAAGCTTTGCCAGCTTCTCCACCGGATCATCCTTCCTATGCGGAATAAAATGCGACACCTTCGTTAATCGATCGACCACCACCCAAATGGCGTCGTTCCCCTTTTGCGACCTTGGCAAACCATGCACAAAGTCCATAGAGATGTCGTCGAATTTCCACTCCGGAATAGGCAAGGACTTAAGAAATCCTCCCGGCTTTTGGCACTCCGCCTTTACTAAGGCGCAGGTTTGGCACTTCGCTACGTATAGCGCCACATCCTTTTTCAAACCCGGCCACCAAAACAGTTTCTTGACGTCGCGGTACATTTTCGTGCTCCCCGGGTGAATCGAGTACTTGGTATGGTGTGCCTCGTACAACAACTCCACCCGTAAATTGCCCACGCTTGGGACGCACAGACGACCGTCTTTCCACAGCAATCCGTCCTCCACGACGAATTGGGAATTTGACCCATCCAGAGCCTCTATCATGAACTGCTTCATATGAGCATCCATATCCAAAGCCTGCTGAATCCGATCAGCCAGGTCATATTGGACTTCAGTCTAATTCAGCACTGCTTCAGCACTAGATTGTCTATCCACACAAACAATCTCCAACGCCTCCAGCTCCTGCACCAACCGCTCATCATGCACTGATAGCCAATTCGCTTGAGCTGGGGCTCGGCGACTCAACGCGTCCGCAACCGCATTCCCTTTGCCAGGCACGTAGTGGATCTTGAATGTATAGTCCCCCAGGAACTCCATCCATCTACGCTGCCGCATATTCAGATCTTTCTGATCAATCAGGTACTTTAGGCTCTTGTGATCGGTGTAGATATCAATCTTCACACCGTACAAATAGTGTCTCCACAGCTTCAAGGCAAAAATCACGGCCGCCAACTCCAAGTCGTGGACCGGATAATTCCTCTCGTGCACTTTTAGCTGTCTCGAGCCATAAGCTATCACGCTGCCGTGCTGCAATAGCACGCAACCCAAACCGCTGCCTGAAGCGTCGCTATATATCTCATAGCCTTCGGTCCCCACCGGCGAACTCAGCACAGGCGCCGTGGTCAACCGACACTTCAATTCCTCAAAAGCTCGCGCGCACTCCGGCGTCCAAATGAACTTATGCTCCTTCCTCGTCAAAGTAGTGAGAGGTAGCGCTATCCGCGAGAAGTTCTCTACAAAGTGCCTATAATAGCCGGCAAGCCCCAAAAAGCTCCGGACTTCTGCTACCGTAGCAAGCTCAGGCCACTCCCGTATCGCAACAATCTTCGCCGGATCCACAGCAATACCCTCTCCACTCACTATATGCCCGAGGAACGCCACTGAGGATAGCCAAAACTCGCACTTCGAGAACTTGGCATACAACTGGTTTCTCCTGAGTGTCTCCAACACCAAATGGAGATGCTTGAAGTGATCCTCCTCACTTTGCGAGTACACCAAAATATCGTCGATGAAGACGATCACGAAATGGTCCAAGTACTTCCTGAACGTCCTGTTCATCAAATCCATGAATACTGACGGCGCATTAGTCAGCCCAAACGGCATGACCGTAAACTCATAATGCCCGTATCTCGTACTAAACGTTGTCTTCGGGATATCACTCTCCCTTATCCGCAGCTGATAGTACCCAGACTTGAGATCTAACTTCGAGTACACCGTCGATCCGACTAACTGATCAAAGAGATCATCAATCCTAGGGATCGGGTACTTATTCTTCTCAGTCAGCTTGTTTAGCTCCCGATAATCAATACATAATCTCAAGCTTCCGTCCTTCTTCTTAACAAAGAGGACCGGTGCGCTCCAAGGAGAAGAACTCGGGCGCACATAACCTTGCTCCAACAACTCTTGCAATTGAACTTTCAGCTCCGCCATTTCCTTAGGCGCTAGCCGATACGGAGATCGTGACACAGGCTTTGCACCTGGCACTAGCTCGATCGTGAAATCTATCTCCCGTTGAGGCGGGGCTCCAGGAAGATCTGAGGGGAACACATCAGGGTATTCCGATACCACTGAAATACAATCCAAAGCGGGCTTCGGCTTTGCAACCTCCACAAGTGTAAAGAACAGTTCTGCTCCGGCACGAACCGCCTTCACCACCTGAAGAGCAGACATCAACGTCTTGCTCGACCCCTTTAAGCCCGTAAAAGTCATCTCACGACTTGCTCCCAGCTTGACTTCCTTGCTACCGCAATCTATATGGGCCTGCTGCTCCGAGAGCCAGTCCATGCCAAATATGACGTCGAACTCCACTAACGGAAGTAAAGACGCCCGCAGGTCGAACTCCTGCTCCCCAATACGAGTCTTAACATCGCAGATCCTTACCGCTCGCATCGAACACCCATTGGGCAACAACACATCCAACTTATCCTTCGCCATCGAAGAAGGGACTCCAATGCGTGATATAAATCCTTCGGACAAGAAGGAGTGTGAAGCTCCCGTATCGAAGAGTGCTCATGCCGGATTTTCACAAATCAATACGAATCCTAAACAAGCAGTGGTATGGTAACATGTGCATAACAGGCATATAAAGGAATTGACTTGCTATAAATTAAACCGTACCTGTCACCACGTCAGCTTGTTTAATGGCCTCCTGTTGGCCAAGATTGTAGACCCTTGGTTGGGCCGGAGCATAGTGGGATGCGGTCGACTCCACCGCCTTACCCTTCTCTTCATAAGTAGCTCCTGGCCTCCTCTCGGACTTAGGACGTCCGCTCCAACAATCACGGGCGAAATGCCCCGTCTTTCCACACGTAAAGCACGCACCCGGGGTCCGACCCGTAGTCGCCCCAGAAGCGCCAGAAGGAGCTGGACCCGAAGTCCTATGCTTCTTAAAAGTCCTCCGATAGCCTGACTTTGAAGCAGTCGGCACTCTGAACTCAGATTTCTTTTCACTCAAGCTTTTCTTCGCTTGCACACTCTTCATGTCCTTCTCCAAGGACCGGGCAGTATTGACCAGGGTTAAGAAACCCTGCGTCATCGGCCCCGACAGTAACAATCTCCGCTCATCCCTCAAGCCTTCATAAAAACGATTAGTCTTGCGCTCCTCATCCATGATGGTGGAGCTAGCATAACGACTCAACCGCGTAAACTCATGGAGATATTCATCCACGCTTCTCTCACCCTGCACCAACTTCAGGAATTCATTCTCCATTGAAATCCTCTGAGTTGAAGGGAGGTATCTTGCCAAGAACAATTCCGAGAACTCTTCCATCGGAACGTCTATCAGTTGTCTACCTCGCAGATGATACAGCTCCAAACCTTCCCACCACATCCTCGCTTCTCCATCCAGCAGGAATGTAGCGATGGTGGTCATCTGCCACTCCTCCGTCTCCGTCGCTGTCATGACTCTCTTCACCCTAGAGAGCCAGTCTTCAGCCTGCGATGGGGTTCCCAACCCCGAGAATAACGGAGGGTTAAAGCTCATTACATGCTTCAACTGCCTCTCAGTCGCCCTCCTTGGCACTATTGGTTCCACAACCCTTTGCTCCACCCTCCTCGGCTCCGCCTCTTGCAGAGGTACTTGCTCCATCACAGGAGCGGGCTGCTGCGCTTGCCTCTGTTGGGTACATTGGTCAAATGTACCTGATTTGAAGAAGCCTCACCTAACTCAATGATATACATCATAGTGTATTTGATGTTTGTTTGAGTTACTTGTGCAGGTTAGGAATACACTGGACTGAAGCTAAAAATTCTAAGTCCATGTGTCGACACCCAGAGGGAAAGTGTCGACACTTGAGAAGACTTGTGTTGACACCCAGACAAGCAGTGTCGACACTTGGAGTCATTGTGTCGACACCTGGGAAGAAGAGTCGACACCAGTCAGAAAGTGTCGACACTTGGAGCTGTGTCGACACTCAGTGAAGAAGAATGCAGAAAAGCTGTGTCGACACTTAGCAGAAGTGTCGACACCTAGAAGAGCTGAGTCAACACCAGAAAGTGTCGACACTTGGAGTTGTGTCGACACTCAGCAAAATTCTGCAGAGACTAAGTACAAGTGTCGACACTCAACACAATGTGTCGACACTCAATCAACAGAGTCAACATATGAAGAATGTGTCGACACTCAGCACAATGTCTCGACACACACTCAAAGGAGTCAACACTTGAAGTTTGTGTCGACACTCAGCACAATGCGTCGACACACAACCAGAAGAGTCAACACTTGAAGGAAGTGTCGACACCCAGCACAATGTGTCGACACTTAGTTGAAGACTCTACACTTGAAGAAAGTGTCGACACAAGGAGCTGTGTCGACACTTAGCAAAGAACAGAAAAGTTACAAAATATTCTAAGTACAAGTGTCGACACTAAAGGAATGTGTCGACACTCAGCTGAAGAAACAAGATTGAAGACTTGTGTCGACACCAAGAAGCAGTGTCGACACTTGACAGTTTCTACACATGAAAATGTGTCGACACAAAGGAGATGTGTCGACACTTAAAAGAATACAGTTAAAGAATGAAGTACAAGTACTTGTGTCGACACTCAATTTCAGTGTCGACACATGCAGAAGAAACTGTGTCGAGACATACAAGGAATTGTGTCGACACCTTGTAGACTTGTGTCGACACTTACACAATATGTGTCGACACTTAGTCTATAAGTGTCGACACTTAAGAACAGACAGTCTCGACACTATCTGACAGTTAGTGAAATTTCAAGAAGTGACTGGTTGACATGACAGCTGCCAATTCAGCCAGTCTACTGCAACTGTCAGAGAAATCAGAAGTCTGTTATGAACCGGACCAGCCGGTTACCATGAAGGAAGCCTATAAATAGGCACTCATAGTTTACAGAAAAATTATTATTGAGATTAAGATTGATCAAGTGATATAGAAGTAGTTGATAAAGAGAGTTCAGATCTTTGTAAAAGTGGTATTTGGAGCATCAACACAAGAAGATCTTGCTGTGCATCGGCAGATCTAAGAAGTTGGAGAGAGAGCTCCAACCAAGAATTCAGTCTTTGGAACTAAGGCTGAGAAGAAGAATTCAGAGTCATCTGGATATCAAGAAGCAGAGGTCAAGGAACAACTGCAGAAGATTCAGACTTATTCAGTTCTAATCAAGAAGCTTTGAAGGAAGCTAAGTCAGTTTGGATCTAGCTGAGTTCTTCCAAGAACTCTTCAAGAATCTCTCAACTCCTCTCCTATTTTCTGAGTTGTAGAGTTAACTATTGTACTTTCTATTTTAACTTGTAGGATCCATTGGATCTGAGAGTATTGTAAGCCTATTTTATAAAGGCTGAGGGTAGGGCTTGGTTGCCTGAGTGTAGGAGTTGAAGAACTCTGAGTGTAGGCCTTAATTGGCTGAGTGTAGGCCTGGGTGGCTGAGTGTAGGCCTTTTGGCTGAGTGTAAGGCTTTGGGCCTGAGGTAGGAACCTAGTTTGGTTCTGAGTTAGTGGAGAAGTTTGGCCGAATCTAGTACACAGCTAGATAGGCGAAGGGGGAAAGTGGATGTACCCAAAGATTGGGGAACCACTATAAATTAGTGTGTCTGCTGTGCTGTGCTGTGGATTAATTGTTTGATTTCTGTAATTGCTGTTAGCTGTAGTAATCTGTGAAATAATTGTTGTGCTGCCAACAAAGTTTTTAAAAAAAGGTTTAGGTCACCTATTCACCCCCCCCTCTAGGTGTTTAGGTACCATATCTTTCAAGTGGTATCAGAGGGAGGTTGCTCAAAAAGGACTAACTGTCTGAGGAGATCCAGTTTGGCAGATTCAGTATAAGTCAGGAAACAGTTTCAAGAAAATCAAGAAACATGGGGTCTTCAGAGAATCACAAGGAAGTGGGTTCAATGAAACTGCCCATTTGCAGAAAGGAGATTTTTGGAATCTGGAAAGAAAGGGTAAGGCTGTTCATGGAGGCCTCTGACCCTAGGATCTACATCACAGTCAAGGAAGGGCCTTATGTGCCCATAAAGATTTCAGTCTTGGATGCTACACAGAGAACTCCAAAGGATTTTTCTGAGATGACCAAGGATGAGATTGTCCTAGCTACAATGGACAAAAGGGCACAGAACATCATAGTTAGTGCAATTGATGATGCCACCTTCCAGAACCTTATTCACTGTAAAACAGCAAAAGAAATGTGGGATACCCTCATTGTCTACATGGAAGGTTCTGAAGAAGTAAGACAAGATAGGAAGTCCTTGCTTAATCAAGAATATGAGAGCTTTAGGCAAGGAAGAGGAGATAGCATCACTGAGCGCTACAAGAAGTTTTACAGAATTGTTAATGAACTCATGTCCTATGGAAGAGAGTTCACAAACTATGAATTGAATGATAAGTTCTTAAGGTCCCTAACCAAAGATTGGGACACTAAGATCTGTGCCATCAGAGAAATGGCAAAGTTGGGAGAAATTCCCCCTCCCACACTGTTTGGCAAGTTGTTATCTTATGAGATGCAATTGTCAGTAAGAAAAGAGGAGGAAAAGTCAACAAGGACTGAACACAGGGAAAGGACTGTTGCCTTTAAGTCAGAAGTACCTAGAAAGAACAGGACTAAGTCATCAACTCCTCCTCCAGAGGTAGTTGAATCAGAATCTGATGAGTCTGTTAGCACTAAATCTACAAGCAGTGAAAGTGATGAAGATTTTGCTGCATTCACCAGACATTTTCAGAAATTTCTTAAGAAGAAACAGTGGAGGTCCAGACCTTCATTTTCCAAAGGAAAAGAAGTCCAGTATCAGGAGAAGAAGCCTTCAAAGAAGGACAAGAAAAGGACAAAGACTAGCAAGGCAACTGGGTCTAAGATTGTGTGTTACTGCTGCAATAGACAGGGTCATGTTATTGCAGATTGACCTGAAAGAAGGAAAGAAACCAGCGACAAAAAGAAGACTCACTTCAAAGGAAAGAAGGAGAAGTCCTTTGTTGCAAAGAATGAGAAGACTCTTTCAGATATTTCTTCTTCAGACACTGAGACAGATGCTGAAGCCTATATAGGGCTATTTGCTGAAGAAGAAGAAGAGTTTATGCAGATCATGGAATCAATCTATGAACAAGAAGAGGTTCAGTGCCAAGGACTAATGGCATTGACTGAAAGTACCAAAATCCTGGAGCAGCCAGGACCTAGTCAGGTACAAAGTCTAACCTTAAGTTCAGATTCCAGTTCTAGTTCAGAGTCAGAATCATCTTCATCAAGTGATGGAAGTGATTCTGAATCTGAGGGAGATATTCATCAGCTCTTAGATGAATACCAAGTACTGTTGCAAGCCTATAAGAAAAGCAAGATCTTAGCCAAAAGTCAGGCAAAGGAGATTGCTGATCTCAAGGCAGCTGCAACAGATTTTGAGAAGGAGTATGATCAAAAACTGAATGAAGTAGCCAGGCTGAAACACATTACTGTGATTCAGATGGGTACTATTACATTTAAAAATGATCAAATTAAGTTGCTAGAGATCAATCTCCAGAAGGAAAAAGAGCTAGTTGCTAGGTTTTCAAAACCTAAATCAGTGCTACCCTTGATTGATGAATTTGTTCATCATAAAGGAAAGGCTGGATTGGGTTTTGTTAAGCCTGTGAGGACTGTTCAGGATCAGTCCAAGTCCAAGGGCAAAGCCCCAACACTCAACAAGTCTGCTGTGGTCAAGACAGCAAAGGTTGTACCTAAGCAAAGGTACAACAAGTTTGAATGCTGGTGTTGTGGCAAGGTTGGCCACTTTGCCTTGGATTGTTGGCACAATGTCAGTGCCAAGTTGAGTAGCAAGTTACCTGTTGGAAAGCCAGCAGGTAGCTATGTCAAATTGCAAACTAACAATCACCAAGGACCCAAGTTTACTTTGGGTTCTAAGGTTCATTAATTTGTTTTGCAGGTGAATCCAAGTGGCCATACCCCTACATGGTACTTGGATAGTGGTTGTTCCAGACACATGACTGGAACTAGGGGACTACTGAAGGACTACATCCCAATCAAAAATGGTCCAAAGGTGACCTTTGGTGGTTCTGAAAAAGGAATCATCAAAGGGTTTGGTAACATTTCTTCTAACCTTGTTACCATTACTCAAGTGGCTTATGTTAAAGGTTTGAAACACAACCTCATTAGTATAAGTCAATTAAGTGATGTAGGGTATGACATCTCATTTGTTAAAAATGGTTGTCATATCAAGAGGTCAAGTGATCAAGAGATCATTTTGACTGGATATAGAAAGAGAAATGTCTACTGCTTAGACATTATGGTTGAGAACAATTGTTCTCCAGTCTGTCTTGTAGCTGATGAGACAGTCTCTCAATGTGTCAAATGGCACAAGAGGCTTGCTCATCTTAATTACAAGACTATTGGCAAACTCTTTAGTAAAGAGTTAGTGAGGAATGGTCCTCAAGTTAAGTGTGTCAAAGATGGCATTTGCTCAGCTTGTCAAAAGGGCAAGCAGACTAAATCCACCTTTAGAAGCTTAGACAACAAAGATGCTGTGAGGTGTTTATACCTCTTGCATATGGATCTATTTGGTCCAATGCCAGTTCACAGCTTAGGTAGGAAGGTCTACACCTTTGTAGTTGTTGATGACTACTCAAGGTTTTCCTGGGTGTTCTTCTTAAAGCAGAAATCTGAAACACCTAGTGTCTTCTATAGTTTTGTTAAGCAAATTCAGAATGAATTGAACTGTACAGTGGTCAAAATTAGAAGTGACCATGGTACTGAGTTTCAGTCTGAAAGCATGACAAAGCTGTGTGAAGACTATGGGATATTTCAAGAATTCTCTTCACCTAGAACACCTCAGCAAAATGGCATTGCTGAAAGGAAAAATAGGACCTTGATAGAGGCTGGTAGAACCCTATTAAGTGATTCATCACTGCCAGAATATTTCTGGGCTGAAGCAGTTAACACTGCATGCCATGTGATAAATAGGGCTACCATCACTAAAAGGTTAAACAAGACCCCCTATGAAGTAGTGAAAGGCAGGAAACCAAATCTGTCCTATTTTAGGATCTTTGGTTGTAAATGCTTCATACTTAACAATGGGACGTCTTACTTAACTAAGTTTGCTGTCAAGTCCCAAGAGGGAGTGTTTGTTGGGTACAGCAATAATAGTAAGGCTTATAGAGTCTACAACTTGACCACACAAGTTGTAGAGGAGTCTGTGCATGTAGTTTTTGATGAAACACAACTAATTAACAATGAGTTGTCTAGTAGTGTGTGCAGCCCTACAGGTCTTACTAAGAAGATGGACAAGCTAACCATAGAAGATGTACCTGCTGCAAGACAGCAAGTAGAAGAAGATGGCTTATGTCCATGGGGAGAACTACATGTACAAGGAGCTGTTGAAGTACAAGGAACTCAGCTTGATGAAGATGCTGAAGAAGTTCAACCAGAAGTAAGGATGCCTCCAGCCAACAGGCATCTAAGAGATCATCCAGTAGAGCTGATCATTGGAGATCCAAGACAAGGTGTTCAGACAAGGAGCAGAAATCAGAATGCTGTAGTATATTCAAGTTTTCTGTCTCAAATAGAACCAAAGAAATTTGAAGAAGCTATACAAGATCCACAGTGGACTGAAGCAATGCAGGAGGAGCTTAATCAGTTCAAAAGATGCAAGGTGTGGGATCTGGTTCCTAAGCCTAAAGATCACAATGTGATAGGAACAAAGTGGATCTACAGGAACAAGTTAGATGAACAAGGTGTCATCATTAAGAATAAGGCAAGACTGGTTGCAAAAGGATACAGGCAAGAAGAAGGTATTGATTTTGATCAAACCTTTGCTCCAGTAGCCAGACTGGAAGCCATAAGGATGTTCTTGGCCTATGCAACCTACCAAGGATTCAAAGTATACCAAATGGATGTGAAGTCAGCATTCCTTAATGGTAATTTAAAAGAAGAAGTATATGTGGAGCAGCCTTCAGGTTTTGTTGATCCTACTCTTCCACATTATGTCTATAGACTTAGGAAAGCATTGTATGGGTTAAAGCAAGCTCCTAGAGCTTGGTATGAAACCCTATCTAGTTTCCTCATTGAGAACAAGTTCACAAGGGGGAAAATAGATAAGACTCTATTCCTTAGGGAATCTAGAGGCAAAGTAATACTTGTCCAAATATATGTAGATGACATTATATTTGGGTCTACTGAAAGTAGCCTTTGCAAAAAGTTTGCAAAGCTTATGCAGAGTCAATTTGAAATGAGTAGTATGGGAGAACTGAAGTTTTTCTTGGGTCTCCAAGTTAAACAGACTGAAAGTGGCTTGTCCATATGTCAGTCAAAGTTCGCCCTGGAACTCATAAGGAAATATGGTATGGATTCATCCAGTACCATGAAGACTCCTATGGGGTCAAGTATGTCTCTAAGCAAGGATGATGCAGGGAAACCTGTAGATGAAACCTTGTATAGAGGGATAGTTGGCTCCCTACTATACTTGACTGAAAGTAGGCCTGACATTATGTATGCTACATGTGTTTGTGCCAGGTATCAGGCCTGCCCCAAGGAATCTCACTTGACTGCAGTCAAGAGAATCTTGAGATATCTAAAGGGCACACCCTATCTAGGCCTCTGGTACCCTAGGAATGGAGATTTTGATCTAACGGGCTATTCAGATGCAGACTTTGCAGGATGCAAAGAAGATAGAAAGAGCACAACTGGATCCTGTCAGTTCCTAGGTGGAAGACTCATTTCATGGAGTAGTAAGAAGCAAACCAGTGTGGCCATCTCCACAGCTGAGTCAGAATATGTAGCTGTAGGAAGTTGCTGTGCTCAACTTCTGTGGATTCAACATCAGCTAGAAGACTATGGATGTCAGGTAAGTAGAACTCCACTTTATTGTGATTCTACTAGTGCTATTTCAATAGCTAACAACCCTGTATCATATAGTAGAACTAAACATATTGAGATTAAATATCACTTTCTTAGGGAGCATGTAGAAAGAAATGATATTGCACTTGAATATGTTAGAACTGATAATCAGATAGCTGATATGTTCACTAAGCCCTTAGATGAAGCTAAGTTTAATAGGTTCAAAATTGAACTAGGTATGATAAACTTAGATTAAGTATACAGAACAAAAATTGGCTAAGTAAAAAGGTGTCGACACATAGACAAGTCTATGTCGACACAGAATAATAAGTGTCGACACTTCAGGAAAATGGTGTCGACACATCTAGGAAGTTAGTGTCGACACTTCAGAATGTTAGTGTCGACACATGTCGAGTAGGTGTCGACACATCCAATAAAGTGTCGACACTTAAGTTTTACTCAGAATTTTTCTAAGTAAAGTCTCGACTACATGTCGAGTATAGTGGTGTCGACACTTAACCAAGTGTCGACACATAAAATCTGTTGACTAAACTTGTGTCGACACATGTGTGTCGAGACATTATAAGTCAGTGTCGACACTTATTGACAGTGTCGACACATCTTTAGAAATTCATCCCGCCTGTTCGTCTTCAAACAAGAAAGGTATAAATAGGGTTCTGTTTGTGTTTGTCGACACGCTTTCAGAGTTTCGAGACTAAACTCCTGTGTCGACATTTCTCTTCTCTAAAGACTAATTCTCAACACCCTAATGGCTCCCAAGCTGGAAGAGAACGTTAACGAAGGCTATGAGCTCGTGCGAGGCGCATTCGACGACGGTGATCAGGAAATCAAATCAGTGATAACCCTAGTCAGCGATTCAGGACTGGAATACTTGGTTTCAGAGCCAACCAAGATATGGAAGAAAGAAGTGATTGAATTTCTTACTGGAGCAACTGTGGACGACTCTGGATACAGAATCAAATCCAGAGTGCATGGAACCAAGGTCAAGGTTTCACCCAAGTCCTTGAGAAAGGTACTTCAGCTACCTAAGATTCAAGAAGAAGAGGAAGTGACCACATCTAAGACCAGAGAAGCACTCACTTGGTGTGGTCTTGATTCTAAGATGAGAATAGGTTCTGTCTTCAACAGAAAAGGCATGAACACTCAAGGCAAATTCCTGTCTGAAGTAGTAGGCAAGGTCATTCTTAGTAAAACTGGAGGGCATGACAGGGTGTCAGCCTCTATGTTCAGTATTATGACCAGAATCATCTTCAACATCAAAACAGACTGGTCTATGATTGTCTTTGAGAAAGTAAAAGAAAGTCTGAAGAATCCCAATCTGGGCAGGATACTAAGTCTCTACCTGGCTGGATCAATTCCAGAGGTAATGAGCTCTGCTGCAGGAACAAAAATCAATCACATGAGGAGAATGGACTCAAGGATATTCTCTCGATGGGAAAGGGTGCTGTCAAAGGAATTGACCACCCCTGAGAAACAAGCTTCTAAGAAAGACTCTCCTCCCAGGAAGAAGAGGAAGACTGCTGCTGTGCCTCAAGAGTCCTCCAGCAGCTCAGGCAGTGAAGAACATGTGGTCTTCACTCCTGATAGTCCAATGGATAAGGCTGCAGAAAAGTCACCTGCTCCTCAGGAGCCAGCTGACATCCAGGGGGAGCTTCCAGGTGTAGCAGAACCATCTACACTGGAGAGTGAGCAAGCCACCCTCCTCATTCAAGAGGTACTTGTTGACCTTAATACTTTGAATTTTTCTATAATAAATTCTGATTTGTCTGATGACCATCAGCAAAATCAGCCAGCAACTCAAGAACCAGATGTTGTTCTCCAAGACACATCTGTTGTGATACCTGATAAAGTGGTTGAAGAACCAAGTACATCTCCTGCACAGTCACCCCCAGAATATACAATGGAAGATCTATTTCTGAATTTAGATCAAGATGATTTTGATATGGAAAAGAATGCTGCTGATGCAGAGAAGGATGCTGCTGCTGAGGGGGAGAATTTGGATATTCAAGAAGAGCCTATAAGGCTAGATACTGAGAAGGCACAAGATGTGCACACTGAAAAACCATCCAGCCCTAAGGATAGGGTGGATATAGCCAGTACATCAGAATCTGAAGATGATGAAGCTGAGCAAGCTAAGAAAAAGCAGTTCTTTGTTTTCAAAAGAAGGAGCCAGAGCTACAAGAAGGCTCTCCAAACTGTTGCTCAACACTCACTGGTTCAACAAGCTCCATCAACTGATTACAGTGCTCTACTGCTTGCCATGCAAATCAAGATGGATGAACAAAGGAAGGCTTTAGAAACTTATGTTGATGAAGGGCACAAGGCACTACAATCTGATCTGGGACAGGAAATCAAGTCAATAAGGTTTGAAATGAACCTTAATAAAAGGAGATGACTGATTGTTTTACAAAGGGTGCTCATGCAGGTCTATCTGGCTAAACATCAAGAAACCATAAAAGAGAAGGTAGAAGATATTGCACTAAAGCAAGGATATGTGTTGGAAAATCAATTGAGGATGAATGATAATTTGACTGCATCTCACAATGCAATAGTCACTGAAATCAAGAATAAGTCTACTGAACCATCAACCTCCTCTGCTGCTGCCAAAGCTGATTTTGATAAACTCTTTCAAGCTGAACTAACTGCTGTCAAGACTGCCATCAAGGATTCCCAGACGGTCATTTCTGAACAGCTTACCAAGCTAAGACCTTTCTTTAAAGAGGGCATAAGGTATTTGGACAGCCAAATCAGGTTCCAGAAAGATGATGTGAGAGATCATGTGGAACAAGAAGTCATAAAGGGGGAGAGGGTGTTAGTCAAAGCCAGTTCTGACCATGCAAAATGGATATCCAATTCCATCAGGGCTACACTGGGCTATCCTCCCCTGTGTGATGATGATAATGTAGCTGAATCTGGTATTCAAGGAACATATCTTGGAGGTGAGCAACAGGCAGTGGCTGATGTAATCTATCCACCTCCAGATTTTGAAATGGTTCATGCTGATGTAAGCACAATGTATAGTCCAACTGCTGGCAAGCCCAATGTTATTCTGGAAAAGGTTGTTCAACCTATCACAGCTGCTATGCAAGAGGCTTTGGACAAAGAAGAAGAGACTAGGCTATCAAAGAAGAAGTTCAGGGAACTTGCTGAACAAAAACCAGATTTTGAACAGTGGAGCCCTACTTCTAGGAACATCATTCTCACAGCCTGGAAAGCAGCCAAGGACAATGCCCATGAGAGGAACAAGTGGTTCTCAGAGGCAGAATGGAGGAAACATGAAAGTAGGCAGGAAGCCATTGTCCAACATAGAAGGAAGGCTAAGTTAGGAAAGCTACCTCCTACAGCTGTGGAGCCTAGCAAGTACTTTCCTAAGCCCTATCATTATTTTGAAAGGCAAAAGATCAAGGCTGAAGAACAGAAGAAGAAGGACTCCAAAGGGAAGAAGACTGCTGAAGCTGAGCCTGCTGCTGCTGCTGCTGTGAAAGCTAAAGTACAAGCTGGAAAAGGCATAGTCATTAAGGAACCAGAGCAGAATTAGTTTAAGATTAAACTGAAGCATGTTGTAATCTGTTACATCAAACATTTTGTGTAAATCATTGAAAATGTATTAAATGTATGAACAATTTTTGTTAAACAAATTTCATGATTGTTCTGATGAATGTGTCTAATTCTTGTTTGTTCTGTAATGCTGAATGAGTATACATGTGTGCTTTATTACATGTTAAAGTTTAACTCTGTTGTCATATATCTGTTTTACTTCATTTTATAATTTTTAATTATGAATGATGTATATCATTGACTAAGGGTTATGACTTCTCCAAATAGGGGGAGATTGTTGGGTGCATTGGTCAAATGTACCTGATTTGAAGAAGCCTCACCTAACTCAATGATATACATCATAGTGTATTTGATGTTTGTTTGAGTTACTTGTGCAGGTTAGGAATACACTGGACTGAAGCTAAAAATTCTAAGTCCATGTGTCGACACCCATAGGGAAAGTGTCGACACTTGAGAAGACTTGTGTCGACACCCAGACAAGCAGTGTCGACACTTGGAGTCATTGTGTCGACACCTGGGAAGAAGAGTCGACACCAGTCAGAAAGTGTCGACACTTGGAGCTGTGTCGACACTCAGTGAAGAAGAATGCAGAAAAGCTGTGTCGACACTTAGCAGAAGTGTCGACACCTAGAAGAGCTGAGTCAACACCAGAAAGTGTCGACACTTGGAGTTGTGTCGACACTCAGCAAAATTCTGCAGAGACTAAGTACAAGTGTCGACACTCAACACAATGTGTCGACACTCAATCAGCAGAGTCAACATATGAAGAATGTGTCGACACTCAGCACAATGTCTCGACACACACTCAAAGGAGTCAACACTTGAAGTTTGTGTCGACACTCAGCACAATGCGTCGACACACAACCAGAAGAGTCAACACTTGAAGGAAGTGTCGACACCCAGCACAATGTGTCGACACTTAGTTGAAGACTCTACACTTGAAGAAAGTGTCGACACAAGGAGCTGTGTCGACACTTAGCAAAGAACAGAAAAGTTACAAAATATTCTAAGTACAAGTGTCGACACTAAAGGAATGTGTCGACACTCAGCTGAAGAAACAAGATTGAAGACTTGTGTCGACACCAAGAAGCAGTGTCGACACTTGACAGTTTCTACACATGAAAATGTGTCGACACAAAGGAGATGTGTCGACACTTAAAAGAATACAGTTAAAGAATGAAGTACAAGTACTTGTGTCGACACTCAATTTCAGTGTCGACACATGCAGAAGAAACTGTGTCGAGACATACAAGGAATTGTGTCGACACCTTGTAGACTTGTGTCGACACTTACACAATATGTGTCGACACTTAGTCTATAAGTGTCGACACTTAAGAACAGACAGTCTCGACACTATCTGACAGTTAGTGAAATTTCAAGAAGTGACTGGTTGACATGACAGCTGCCAATTCAGCCAGTCTACTGCAACTGTCAGAGAAATCAGAAGTCTGTTATGAACCGGACCAGCCGGTTACCATGAAGGAAGCCTATAAATAGGCACTCATAGTTTACAGAAAAATTATTATTGAGATTAAGATTGATCAAGTGATATAGAAGTAGTTGATAAAGAGAGTTCAGATCTTTGTAAAAGTGGTATTTGGAGCATCAACACAAGAAGATCTTGCTGTGCATCGGCAGATCTAAGAAGTTGGAGAGAGAGCTCCAACCAAGAATTCAGTCTTTGGAACTAAGGCTGAGAAGAAGAATTCAGAGTCATCTGGATATCAAGAAGCAGAGGTCAAGGAACAACTGCAGAAGATTCAGACTTATTCAGTTCTAATCAAGAAGCTTTGAAGGAAGCTAAGTCAGTTTGGATCTAGCTGAGTTCTTCCAAGAACTCTTCAAGAATCTCTCAACTCCTCTCCTATTTTCTGAGTTGTAGAGTTAACTATTGTACTTTCTATTTTAACTTGTAGGATCCATTGGATCTGAGAGTATTGTAAGCCTATTTTATAAAGGCTGAGGGTAGGGCTTGGTTGCCTGAGTGTAGGAGTTGAAGAACTCTGAGTGTAGGCCTTAATTGGCTGAGTGTAGGCCTGGGTGGCTGAGTGTAGGCCTTTTGGCTGAGTGTAAGGCTTTGGGCCTGAGGTAGGAACCTAGTTTGGTTCTGAGTTAGTGGAGAAGTTTGGCCGAATCTAGTACACTGCTAGATAGGCGAAGGGGGAAAGTGGATGTACCCAAAGATTGGGGAACCACTATAAATTAGTGTGTCTGCTGTGCTGTGCTGTGGATTAATTGTTTGATTTCTGTAATTGCTGTTAGCTGTAGTAATCTGTGAAATAATTGTTGTGCTGCCAACAAAGTTTTAAAAAAAGGTTTAGGTCACCTATTCACCCCCCCCCCTCTAGGTGTTTAGGTACCATATCTTTCAGCCTCCCAGGCTGCGCATTGATCACGGTCAACACCGCTTCAGCCACCAATCTTATATTTTCAGCCGACAAAGGTGTTGCGGGAGCAACTTCCGGTGCACTACTTGTCTCAGAAACTCGGCGTTCTGACGGCCCAACACCACTTCGGGTCACCTATAGTGGTACAAAACACCGTTAAGCAACCAAATAAATTGCAAACAGCAATTATAGGAACACGCAGGTTCCTCAAACACGAGTATTTTCATTCCTAAGTGGACATTCATGGGTTCTTTTACCGTTATAACGATGGCGCACACAATGTGCTCACCACCCCTTAAAAAGAATTCGCCCACGAATTCAATTCAAGCCCAACCAAAACCAGGAGTCTGATACCAAATTGTAACACCCCCTATCCGTCGCATAGCATATAGCAGTAGGTCCGGCCGGGGCCCGACGCCATATACCACAGACAGACCGGGTGGTTACGTATGGAAACCATCCAACTAATCTCAACGTCCTACACAGAGCATTCTAGCGGAAGCAGTTTATATAAGTTGTACTCAAGAACCCAGCAACAAGCATGAATGTCCACTAACAAGATCATAGGAATGTTATTACAAAAATACCCAAATATTCGGCCTTAAGGCCTTACAGAATGTTTCTCTTGACTAATACATGATTTACAAACCTCGGCACGCAGGCCGGTCATACATGAGTAAAACAGAAAACATTTCCACTTGGGCCTTCGAGGGCCAGCTTCGCAAAAAGGGCTTTAGCCCGCTATTGACCGCTTGGTCCAGCTGCACCTGCAAGCAACAAACCACCGTACGGTGGCAAACAAAGCAACGGTCAGCAATGCTGACCAAATTATAACGATCTCGCCCCCAACTCGGGGCGGCGATGCTCCTTCCCTGCATTTCATTAGCACAAGCGAGCAATGCATATAACCATAGCCATTTCATCACAGACGTTGGCTCGTACGGCCACACGTCCCGTGCACTCAGGGCACATTCTCGGCGAACCGGTCCATGTCGCGTCAATTTAAGCCACCAACATTCCGGACTCACCACCGCCAACAGACGGCTAATCCTATGAGCAATTTGTCTTCCTGGCATTGGTCACGTCAATTTAAGCCATCGACCGCCGAAGACCCTAATCTATGCCAACGGTAAGTGCCACGTGCCTTTAGGTCTCTTTAACCGAACGACATAGAACGGGTACGGTTCCATCTAACCCGTGCTCACGTCGCAACGACAATTTAAGCCATATGCGCGGGTCAAACTTCCACCGAGTCCCGTGTCCATCACAAATCACATAACCCAGTTATGTTCAAGTTGGCTCTCAGGACACCAAGTTGGCAAGACCTCGTGTCCGCCCAGTTTTCCGGGTGCACCTTTGGGTTAGTCCCCAAGGCTCCCTGCTGCAATCTACCGCGTAGAAAACCCGAAAAACACCCAATAGCACGGAGTCTTCTCCGGCCTTATACAATGCAACATCACCGATCCAGACTAACATGTCCGGGTAGGCTTCAACCAAAATGCCTATGTCCGTTCTCGCATACGGACGCTAAACAACGGAGACTTTACATATCTACCCGAAGGAACGCCTCCAACTCTTCGCAAACTCGCGAGAGAGAGCTTCCTATGCTAAGAAAGAGAGCTATCATGCTCACAAATGAGGATCGTTACCCTTGGATTCCTCTTTGGCGCCATCGGAAAGTAATCGGATGGAAATCACCGCACTAGCGTTGCCTCCGCGGATCCGGAGTCGGCTCGCGATTCGGAGCTCCGAAGCTCCTCCAATGGCGGGATCTAGTTCTTCTTCCTCCAATGGCTCTCCACTTTCTCCAAGGATTTGGAGAGAGGATAAGGCATGAAAAGTGAAGTTTTCCAAGTCAACTCACGGGTATATCCCTGCAGGAACATCCCCCAGCCGTCGGATCTCAACCTAAGGAAACGAACGGCTTTGATTCGGGGCTGAAATGCCCAATCTGGGCCGAACACGGCCTGGCACACGCCCGTGTCCAGGGCCGTGTGCCGCATTCGCCGTCAAAATCGAATCTTCTGAACACGCACACGGGTATCGAACACGCCTGTGTTCTAGCTGACACGCCCGTGTTCCAGCTGACACGGCCGTGTAGCCGGCCGTGTACCCCATTATTTTCTCTCGTTTTCAACCCGAGCACTGCACGGGTTCTAGGACACGCCCGTGTCCTTGCCCGTGTCATATTGACACGCCTGGGCCCCCAGGCCGTGTACACGGGACATTTCGTTGAGGGGAGAACGACGACTGGATGACACGGCCTTGGACACGCCCGTGTCCTAGGCCGTGTGCCTTGTCTCGACGATCGTCGAGTGAATCTCGACGATTTCACCTTGACGATCGTCGACACGGGTCGACACGCCCTGCGACACGCCCGTGTCGCAGGCCGTGTGCCCATACTCGACGAATCGTCGAGAATAACTCGACGATTTCACGGCTAAGTGTCGACACGGGTCGACACGCCCTGCGACACGCCCGTGTCGCATGCCGTGTGCCCATTCTCGACGAATCGTCGAGAATAACTCGACGACTTCGCGGCTAAGTGTCGACACACGCTTGACACGCCCTGGGACACGCCCGTGTCCTAGGCCGTGTGCCTTCAGCCAGAAACCAAAACTGGCCCAAAACGTCCCCCTTTGCTCCTTTGAGTTTCGGGGCGTTACAAGAAGCCTGCTGCATGATTACACTCTAGTCGAGAATGGACCCAAAGTCATCTTTGGAGGGTCAGATCGAGGAGTCACCAGAGGTTACGGTATGATTTCCAACGGAATAATCTCTATCACCGACGTGGCTTATGTTGAAGGGTTAAACCATAACCTGATCAGTGTAAGTCAGTTATGTGACAAAGGTTATGACGTTAAGTTCTGCAAGGATAAATGTCTGATAATTTCACGTACCTCTTCTGAGACGGTATTATCAGGCATTAGGAGCAGAAATATCTTCTGCTTAAATTTTCTCAGTTTAGATTCATCTACCCCCGTATGCCTTGTGGCAACAGGCAGTGCATATCTTTGTGAACAATGGCACAAGAGATTGGCACATATTAATTTCAAAACAATTAGTATGATGTTTTCTAAAAGCTTAGTAAGGGATGCTCCTGTTATCAAGTGCATCAAAGATAGCCCCTATCCCGCATGCCAGATGGGCAAACAGACTCAGGCTACCTTTAAGAGAATTGCAGACAAAGACTCTTCCCGATGTCTTTACCTTCTACATATGGACTTGTTTAGTCCAATGCAAGTTCATAGCTTGGGAGGCAAGTTCTATACGCTAGTGATAGTTGATGATCATTCTCGGTTTACATGGGTGTTCCTCTTAAAACGAAAGTCGGATACATTTGACATCATCACTAGTTTTGTCAAGCAGGTTCAGAACGAATTTAACTGCCCAGTGGTCAAAATCAGAAGTGACCATGGAATAGAATTCGAATCTGGTGCTATGACAGAGTTTTGTGAAGAACAAGGTATCTTTCATGAGTTTTCCTCCCCGCGCACTCCTCAGCAAAATGGAGTTGCGGAGAGGAGAAATAGAACTCTCATTGAAGCTTGCACGACAATGTTGACAGACGCTTCTCTCCCAGAATACTTCTAGGCAGAGGCGGTCAATACAGCTTGTCATGTACAAAACCGAGCATTGATCAACAAGCATCATCGTATGACGCCTTATGAGCTACTGAGAGGCAGGAAACCAACCATGTCCTACTTGAGGATTTTTGGTTGCAGATGCTATGTACTAAATAATGGGAAGTACCCGCGTACTAAATTTGGTGAAAAATGCTTCGAAGACATATTCATGGGCTATAGTTCCCACAGTCGGGCATATAGGGTCTTCAATAAGAAAACCCTAGTGGTAGAAGAATCCATTAATGTTGTATTTGATGAAGAAAGTTTGCTTAACAGCAATTCTTCCAGCGGTATTCTTGAAGATGCAGGTACTCGACTTGAACAGCTGAGTCTCGATGAGACCGCTAAAGATGATACTCCTAAGTACGTCAAAGTTTCCACCTCCACGTCATCGGGGAATGTTGAAGATCAAAATGGAACAAATATCTTAGAAGAAGGAGAAGCCCAAGAAGTAATCGAAGCTCCAGACGCCAGACTTCTAGAGCTCCAGCACGTGAGGGATCATCCTAGAGATCAGATCATCGGAGATCCACGTGTCGGTGTCAGAACTCGAAGAGGTACTATTAACGAAGTTTTGCATCTTAGCTTCCTGTCACAGGTTGAGCCAAAGAAGTTCGACGAGGCGAATAAAGACGCGGCATGGATTTTGGCCATGCAAGATGAACTACATCAATTCGAACGATGAAACGTTTGGACGCTGGTTCCCAGACCACACAAGCAGAATGTGATTGGCACCAAGTGGATCTTCAGAAACAAATTGGATGAACATGGTGTCATCATAAAGAACAAGGCCAGGCTGGTGGCTCAAGGTTATAGACAGGAGGAGGGGATTGACTTCGACCAGACCTTCGCACCAGTGGCAAGGCTCGAGGCAATCAGACTGTTCCTGGCGTATGCTTCGCACAAAGGATTCACAGTCTATCAAATGGATGTGAAATCAGCTTTCTTGAACGGAGACCTGAAGGAGGAAGTATACGTCGCTCAACCCCCAGGTTTTGTCAATCTTACTTATCCCAATCATGTATACTTCCTTAATAAAGCTCTATATGGTTTAAAACAAGCTCCACGAGCTCGGTATGAGACTTTATCTAGTTTTCTTCTTGAGAACAAGTTCTCTAGAGGTAAAATAGATAAAACATTGTTTCTCAGGGAAGTCAAAGGCAAGATTTTGCTAGTGCAGATCTATGTCGATGACATTATATTCGGCTCAACGGACAATAATTTTTGCAAAAAGTTTTCTAAACTTATGCAAGGAAAGTTTGAAATGAGCAGTATGAGAGAGCTCAAGTATTTCTTGAGACTTCAAGTGAAACAGTCTGAGGATGGAATCTTCATCTCTCAGACGAAGTGTAACACCCCCTATCCGTCGCATAGCATATAGCAGTAGGTCCGGCCGGGGCCCGACGCCATATACCACAGACAGACCGGGTGGTTACTTATGGAAACCATCCAACCAATCTCAACGTCCTACACAGAGCATTCTAGCGGAAGCAATTTATTAAAGTTGCAAAACAAGAACCCAGCACAAGCATGAATGTCCACTAGCAAGATAATAGGAATGTTATTACAAAATACTCAAAAGTCGGCCTTAAGGCCTTACAAAATATTTCACTTGTCTTTTACATGATTTCCAAACCTCGACACGCAGGCCGGCCATACATGAACAAAACATAAAACATTTCCATTCGGGCCTTCGAGGGCCAGCTTCGCAAAAAGGGCTTTAGCCCGCTATTGACCGCTTGGTCCAGCTGCACCTACAAGCAAACAAACCACCGCACGGTGGCAAACAAAGCAACGGTCAGCAATGCTGACCAAATTATAACGATCCCGCCCCCAACTCGGGGCGGCGATGCTCCTTCCCTGCATTTCATTAGCACAAGCGAGCAATGCATATAATCATAGCCATTTCATCACAGACGTTGGCTCGTACGGCCACACGTCCCGTGCACTCAGGGCACATTCTCGGTGAACCGGTCGATGTTACGTCAATTGAAGCCATTAACATTCCGGACTCACCACCGCCACTTAGACGGCCATTCCTATGAGCAATTCGTCTTCATGGTATTGGTCACGTCAATTTAAGCCATCGACCACCGAAGACTTACATCTATGCCAACGGCGAGTGCCATGTACTTTAGGTCTCTCTAACCCGAACGACATAGAGCGGGTACGGCTCCATCTAACCCGTGCTCACATCGCAACGGCAATTTAAGCCATATGCGCGGGTCAAACTTTCACCGAGTCCCATTCTAACACATGTCACATAACCCCGTTATGTTCAAGTTGGCTCTCAGGCCACCAAGTTGGCAAGACCTCGTGTCCGCCCAGTTTTCCGGGTGCACCTTTGGGTTAGTCCCCAAGGCTCCCTGCTGCAATCTACCGTGTAGAAAACCCGAAAACACCAAATAGCACGGAGTCTTCTCCGGCCTTATGCAATGCAACATCACCGATCCGAACTACATGTCCGGGTAGGCTTCAACCAAAATGCCTATGTCCGTTCTCGCATACGGACTCTAAACAACGGGGACTTCACATATCTACCCGAAGGAACGCCTCCAACTCTCCGCAAACTCGCGAGAGCGGGCTTCCTATGCAAAGAAAAGAGCGACTCATGCTCAAGATGAGGATCGTTACCCTTGCGGTCCTCTTTGGCGCCATCGAAAAGTAATCGGATGGAAATCACCGCACTTGCGTTGCCTCCGTGGATCCGGAGTCGGCTTGCGATTCGGAGCTCCGAAGCTCCTCCAATGGCGGATCTAGTTCCTCTTCTTCTTGCCTTAGCTTTTCTTTCTCCAAGGGTTTGGAGAGATAACAAGTGGAAAAAGTGAGGGTTTTCTAAGTCAAAACCCGGGTATATCCCTTCAGGAACAACCCCCAGCCATTGGATCCTCAGTCAAAGAAATGAACGGCATCGATTCGGGACTGAAATGCCCAATCTGGGCCGAACACGGCCTGGCACACGCCCGTGTCCAGGGCCGTGTGCCTCATTCGCCGTCAAAATCGAATCACCTGGAACCTCACACGGGCATCGAACACGCCCGTGTTCGATCTGACACGCCCGTGTTCCAACTGACACGGCCGTGTAGCTGGCCGTGTACCCCATGATTTTCTCCCGTTTTCAACCCGAGCGCTGACACGGGTTCGGACACGCCCGTGTCCTTACCCGTGTCACCTTGACACGCCTGGGCTCCAGGCCGTGTACAAGGTCTCGGCACTTCACGGCTAAGTGTCGACACGGGTCGACACGCCCTGCGACACGCCCGTGTCGCAGGCCGTGTGCCATGTCTCGACACACTGTCGACACCAAAGTGTCGACTTCGCGGGACGAGTGTCGACACGGGTTGACACGCCCTGCGACACGCCCGTGTCGCAGGCCGTGTGCCGTGTCTCGACACAACGTCGAAGCACTGTGTCGACTTCACGGCTAAGTGTCGACACGGGTCGACACGCCCTGCGACACGCCCGTGTCGCAGGCCGTGTGCCCAGTCTCGACACAATGTCGAGACCAAAGTGTCGACTTCACGCCTTAGTGTCGACACAGGCTTGACACGCCCTGGGACACGCCCGTGTCCCAGGCCGTGTGCCTGCAGCCAGAACTCAAACTGGCCCAAATTATTCCCCTTTGCTCCTTTGAGTTTCGGGGCGTTACACGAAGTTCACAAATGAACTCCTTAAGAAATTCGGTATGGAGAATGCAACCTCTATGAGGACTCCAATGGGATCCACTATGTCTCTGGATAAGGATGAGAAAGGTAAACCTTTCGATGAAACCAAATACAGAAGCATCATTGGATCCCTGCTCTACCTTACTGCCAGTAGACCGGATATCATGTTCTCCACATGTGTCTGTGCCAGATATCAGGTGAACACTAAGGAATCTCACTATGTCGCTGCAAAGCGAATTCTAAGACACCTTAAAGGTACTCCCAATCTTGGCTTGTGGTACCCGAGAAATAATGATGTCGAGCTAATAGGTTTTTCAGATGCTGATTTTGCAGGGAGTAGGGATGACAGGAAAAGCACCTCCGGGACGTGTCAATTCCTCGGACGAAGGCTCATTTCATGGAATAGCAAGAAACAGAATTGTGTTGCAACCTCCACAGTAGAGTCTGAGTACATCTCGGCAGGCAGCTGTTGCGCACAACTCCTATGGATCAGAAACCAATTAGCCGACTACGACCTTCAGTTCAAGGAAGTTCCAATGTACTGCGACTCCTCCAGTGCAATTGCAATTGCCAACAATCCGGTATCGCACAGCAGAACGAAGCATATTGAAGTGCGATACCACTTCATTCGGGAGCACGTGGAGAACAAGTACATCTCTCTCTGTTATGTCCCCACGGACATGCAGATTGCAGATATATTCACAAAGCCCTTAGACGAGGCCAAGTTCAGTCTTTTCAAAACTGAATTGGGGATGCTAAACTATGAGGAATGAAGACTATAGAAGCTCCATGCTCGTGCATCTAGGGGAGCCTCTGCCAGGAACTCAAGTGAGAGCACAGGTGCAAGAACTGAGGGGGAGCAAGGGGTCAAATGCAACAGACCCAGATTTATAGAAGCCGAAAAGGGGGAGATTACCCTCTCGGCTAAGGCTAAGGTGGCTCCAAGTTTGCTCCCAAGAAATTGGTATTGGTAATGAATAACTCACTCAACTCAATTTCAAGTTTATGATTTTCATTCCCATATGCTCTATTCACCTTAGCTTGTGTGGTTTAGGCTTCTTCAAATAGGGGGAGATTGTTGGGTATTGTATCCACAACGTACATGATTTGAAGAAGCCCCTAGACAAGCTAAGGTAAATAGACAATGTATTTGACAAAATATTTTAAGTTGTGCTTGCAGTTTTTCCACGCTAAGTGCACACCAATGTCAGGGTGCAGTAGGTCAATATACACGGGTCTGCACGACGTAATCCCTCGTTGAGCAGATCAGTTTGTTGGCCTACATGTACTCTCTCTATTGGAGTGTACTTACTTTCAAGTACAGGGCTGTGATTATGCAAGAGCAGACAAGGAGCAAGGATGGGTCAAAGAGCAGCTCATGGGTGGAAAGGCGAAAAATCGTCTAAGTGTGAATCGACGAGAATCACCAAGTGATTCTCGCCGATTCGGCGAGAATCACTAGTGATTCTCGCCGAATCGTCGAGAATCACTGGCTGATTCTCGCCGTCTCTATCCGGCTTCATCAAAGCATGCGACTCTGGCGCTAAGTCATAATCGACGAGAATCACCAAGTGATTCTCGCCGATTCGACGAGAATCACTAGTGATTCTCGCCGAATCGTCGAGAATCACCGGCTGATTCTCGCCGTCTCTTTCCAGCTAAGTCAGTGAGTGCAAAAAAGACAACTTCGACGAGAATCACTTTGTGATTCTCCCCGAATCGTCGAGAATCACCTTTGATTCTCGACGATTCGACGAGAATCACCTTTGATTCTCGCCGATTTTGACTTGGGCATTTTTCTGGATCCCGCTGGACCGGACTTTGCCGCTGGCACTGTTTTGAACCAGTTTTTGGGTTTCTTCTGGTGGGACCCACAACGGTCATTTAGGAGTATACTTGTGTATAAATACACGCGTATTTTTGAACAGTGGAGACACACAAAAAGAAGCCAAGCGACGATCTTGACCTAAAATCGCGAAACTGCTCCGCCGCCGTCGTCGCTCGTGCAAGTCGATCGTCGGCCGTTTGATCTTGGTTTCCTCCAGATCTCCCGGTGATAGAAGCAAAGCCAAGCGTAGAGTCTCACGCGTCTAACCAGAGATCCTTTGTCTCTTGATTTGTTGATCGGGAAAACCTTCCCCGTCCGAATCGATTGAGACGATCGATCCTAGTGTGACCGTTGGAAGACCTAGCTAGCTTTGCTACGAAGTTTGGATCTCCAAAGTACAGCAGCCGCACACCGTTGTCACCGCCGATCCCGTGAACCAAGCCGCCGCCCATCTTGCCGCCGCCGGTTCTGGGGAGATTCTCTCCAAGAGAGATCTAGGGTTAAGGACTCTTCATGGACTTTAAGAACACGTCGTCAACGAAGAGGGACACCTTAGTCTCCAAAAGTAGTTTGTATTTCTTGTACATTCTAGTTCATTTTTGTTGTAAAGGAACGTTGGTTCCGAGTTGTAAGGGTTGGGTGCAACCCGTGTTGTGGGAGTGTTGTCTCCTACGTGTGGAAGGGTTCCTTCCGATAGTGCAAGGATTGGATTTCAATCCGTTGGTGAAGAGACCGAGTCGTCCCTTGTTGGGAGATAGGTCGAAGGGGGAAAGTGGATGTACCCAAATCGGGGAACCACTATAAATAGCTTATGTACCTTCTTTACTGTATTGTTTTATTTTCGTGTGCAGGTACAATTTTAATTCCACAAAAACGCTGCACGTCACCTATTCCCCCCCTCATAGGTGAAGGTAGTTGACACTAGGCGGACTTTCAGTTGCTCCACCCCCTCCAGCTGCCACTCCATTTCTACAGACGAAGATGGGGCAGACTTTGACAGCGATCATGGATGCCTTCAAAGCCCAGCAAGTCCCGGCTCCGCAGCCAAATCCGGGGTAAAGCTGGCTGAGTGCCTTCAAGAGCCTGTCCCCACCGATGTACCGTGGGACAGAGGATGCGATAAAGACGGAGGAATGGCTGGATGCCATACACGAGATTTTGGCAGGCATCAGCTGCCCGGTCGGCGAGGCAGTACCTCTAGCCACCTCTTCACTAGAGGCTCATGCGAAGAGATGGTGGAAATCAGTGCGGGAGTCTACATATGCGGACTGGGAGCTATCAGACATATCGTGGGAGGAGTTTGGCGATATATTTTTGGATCACTTTGTCTCTACTACGGACAGAGATGCTTTGGAGGAGGGGTTTCTGAACCTCCGGCAGGGGAGCAGATCAGTGATTGAGTACTAGAGGGAGTTATCCCACCTTGTCAGGTTCGTAGGGATACAGGATACTGATGATAGGAGGTATGCCAAGAGGTTCTACCGGGGCCTCAGGGACGATTTGAGGCAGGCTTTGTTGTTCATTTCTCACGGCACGTCTGCCCAGATTATCGAGATGGCAAAGAAGCTGGAGGCTGACCAGCTGATGGTGCAAGGCAGAGGGAAGAGACCGTATGATGGGTCGACATCAGGAGAGAGCAGCAGGGGCTCTCAGAGAGGCAGGACTATTGGATACAAGAGGGGTGGGGGACGTCGTCGTCCCAACTACGGGCAGGAGCAGGGACCTCCTCCAGCATTAGCTCCCCCACCTCTACAGGTGAATGATCTGAGGAGACAGGATGACCATGACCACCAGCAGGTAGTTTGTTACGGATGCCTCCAGCCCGGGCACATTAGATCGGAGTGTCCGCATCGATTCCATCCTCCTCCTCCACCTCCAGTGGCCCCAGTACAGCAGGGCCGAGGCCGAGGCCAAGGCCGAGGCCGAGGCCGGGGATATCACGGCAGGGGACGCAATCAGGAGCAGATATATGCTTTGGACCTCACGGAGCAGAGGAACCCCGAGGAGGTGATTACATGTACTTAAATTGTTTTAGAAATTTCAACCTTAGTAGTGCCTTGAAAACCATAAAAATAACATCCATTATACCTCAATAAATCTCAGGCATAGTTATGATCAGCGGCAAGCCCGCACATACCCTCTTCGAAACAGGTGCTTAGCACTTGTTCGTATCTGAGGCCTTTATAGACGGACTTGAAGGCGTGGAAAGATTTCCGGGACTATAGATGAGGGTGCGTTTACCCGATGGGTCAGAACTGCGGACCACTGCCCATTGCAATATGGAGGCCGAGATTAGCGGCAAGGCATTTGAGGCGCCAGCAACTATTCTGAAGCTGCATGACTTCGATTGATTTTGGGCATGACATGGATACATCGGAACCATGCTCGGATAGATTGCCCATCAAGGAGGATCACACTAAGGCATGGTGACTCCCATGTCATCATCGAAGGTATTAAACCTATCTCCCACCTATTACTATCTTCTGTACAGGCTGTGAAGGCCCACGAGCAGGGAGAGGAGGTTTACCTTATCTTCTTTAAGATGGTGGGAGCAGAGGCTTCTTTTTTAGATATTCCGGTGGTCCGGGATTTCTCCGACGTGTTCCCGGAGAAATTGCCCGGGCTACCACAAGCCAGGGACTTGGATTTCAGGATTCAGGTGGTACCGGGAGCGAGGCCAGTGTCCCGGGCACCTTACAGGATGGCTCCCAGAGAGTTGGCAGAGTTCAGGACTCAACTTCAGGAGCTAGTTGAGTCGGGATTTGTGCGGCCTAGTTCATCACCGTGGGGAGCGCCGGTTCTTTTTTTGAAGAAGAAGGACGGGCCGTTACAACTATGCATAGATTACCGGGAGCTGAACTGGTTAACGGTCCGCAATACCTATCCACTACCTCGGATAGACGAGCTATTTGATCAGTTGCAGGGAGCCTTCTGGTTCTCTTAGCTAGATTTGCAATCCGGTTACTACCAGCTCCGCATCCGGGAAGAGGACATACCGAAGACGACATTCAGTTTACGATATGGGTTATACGAGTTCACGGTGATGCCTTTTAGGCTCACGAATGCCCCCTCCGCATTCATGACCCTAATGAACCGTGTATTCGAACCTTACTTAGACCGCTTCGTCATTGTGTCCATCGATGATATTCTGATCTATTCCCGGACTCAAGAGGAGCACACTGAACACTTAACACAGGTTTTGCAGAGACAGAGAGAATTCCAGATGTATGCGAAGTTTTCTAAGTGCCAGTTCTGGCTACAGGAGGTGGCTTTCCTGGGGCACACTATCAGTGTGGCTGGGTTGGTAGTGGATCTAGCCAAGATAGAGGCAGTACGCAGTTTCTTGGGGTTAGCAGGTTATTATCGCAAGTTCGTGGAGGGATTCTCGAGGTTAGCCCTCCTCCTCACATCCTTGACGAAGAAGGATGCAGATTTTGTCTGGTCAGAGCAGTGCGAGACAGCTTTTCAAGAGCTGAAGGACCGACTCACCTCATCCCCTATTCTTGCGCTCCCATCCGGGAATGAAGGATTTCAGATCTACACAGATGCCTCTTACCAGGGGATAGGTGCTGTCCTGATGCAGCATGGACATGTTATTGCTCATGCTTCAAGACAGTTGAAGAAGCATGAGCATAACTATCCAGTACATGACTTAGAGCTCGGGGCTGTGGTATTCGCCATAAAGATGTGGAGACATTATTTATACGGGATTCATGTGATATCTATTCAGATCACAAGAATCTTAAATATATCAATACGCAGAAGGACCTGAACCTGCGACAGAGGAGATGGCTGGAATTCCTCTGTGACTATGATTACCAGATCCACTACCACCCGGGGAAAGCAAACACAGTAGCAGATGCTTTGAGTAGGAGAGCCGGCACTTCTGGACCGGAGCCTCGGTTGATGTCTATAGAGTTGATACGGATGATGGAATACATGCATATTACCATGGTATCTGAGCTGAACCAGTGGTATATTGAGAGTACTTGAGCTCAGTGATCAGTGGTGATGATATACAGGAGCGCATCCGAACACATCAGAGGCTGGATGCTGCATTAGAGCCGATTTTCAGTGCCCTGGAAAGGGGCAAGGTCGAGGACTACACGCTGCAGGATGATCTCCTTTGATTCCGTGGACGCATTTACATACCAGCAGGAGGTAGTATCCGGGATGACATACTCAGAGAGGCTCATTGCTCCAGATATTCAGTGCATCCCGACATCACCAAGATGTTGGTAGAATTACGGAGGACCATGTACTGTCCTGGGATGACGAGGGAGATCACCTATTTTGTGACACATTACGAGACTTGTAAGCGCGTGAAGATGAAATGTAAGAGCCCAGGAGGTTTACTACAGCCACTACCAGTCCCAGAGTGGAAGTTCGAGGACATTGCTATGGATTTTGTGCACGGACTACCTCACTCCCACTCTGGGCATGATTCTATATGGGTCATAGTAGACAGACTGACCAAGGTAGCGCGCTTTATTCCAGTCTGGAAGGATGCTCCAGTTGCAGTTTTGGTGAGACTATTCGTGGAGCAGTTTGTCAGATACCATGGCATTCCCAGGACGATTGTTTCGGACCGTGATGGTCGGTTCACTTCGAGTGAGTGGAGGGCCATGCATGCTTACTTGGGCTCTCGGCTTACTTTTAGTACCTCCTTCCACACGCAGACCGACAGACAGACCTAGCGGACCATCCAGACCATGGAGGATCTACTCCGCCTGTGCATATTGGATACGAGGAAGCCTTGGGAGAGGCTACTACCACTGATCGAGTTCTCCTACAATAACAGCCACCAGGCTAGCATCAGGATGGCTCCTTACGAGGCACTTTATGGGAGGAAATGCCGGACACCGCTGTCATGGGTTCAGGATGTGGATACCAAGGCTCTTGGTTCTGATTATGTGAAGGATATGGAGGCTCAGGTACATTTGATCAGGGATCGGCTGCTAGAGGCCCAGAGCAGACAGGCGAAGTATTATGATGCTCGGCACCGAAAGGTGGAGTTCCAGGTTGGAGACAGGGTTTTCTTGAAGATACGTCCGGTACATGGTGTCTCTCGGGTGCGGAGGCACAAGAAGCTCAGTCCTCGATACATGGGGCCATACTTGATCCTGGAGCGGATCGGCCACTTAGCTTACCGACTTCAGCTGCCACCAGAGTTGGGTGCCCTACACGACATTTTCCATGTCTCTTCCTTGCGAAGAGCTCTCCTACGACCGGAGCAGCATGTTACTACTACAGCCAGTCCGATAGCGCGAGACAGATCCATCAGATTGGAGCCGATCCGGATTGATGATACAGATGTCCGAGTGTTGCGGAAGAAGAAGGTCCCTCTTGTGGAGCTGTTCACTTCAGGTATACTTTAGTTTATACGTTTAAAATTTCTTATAACTCTTGCAAGTAGAATCCCCGTAGACCCGAACTTGAATTTCGGGGACGAAATTATTTTCTTGTTTATTGGGATTTGTAACATCACAACTTTTCAGCAGGAAAATTTTTTGGGTGACACGGCCTGGGACATGGGCGTGTCCCAGGGCGTGTCCCCCTGCATTCGACGATCAGCGAAAGGTGCTCGACGACTGATAACATCCCAACTTTTCAGCAAGAAACATTTTTGGGTGACACGGCCTGGGATAAGGGCGTGTCCCACGGCGTGTCCCCCCCCTGCGTTCGACGATCGGCAAAAGGTGCTCGACGACTGTCGAATGTCCCTCTGCGTTTGACGATCGATGAAAGCTGCTGGACGATTGTCGCGTGTCCCTTGAGTTCGACGATCGACGAACGCTGCTCGACGATTGTAGCGTGTACGTTCGACGATTGACGAAAAGCTGCTCGACGATCGTCGATTGACCCCAGCGTTCGACGATCGACGAAATTTGCTCGTTCGATGATCGTGAAACCCTGCGTTCGACGATCGTCGAGTGTCAAATAAGAGGTAGACTGCCTATAACACAGGCGTGTCAAGGGCGTGTCACTAGTCGTGTCCTTCTCGGGCGGATTTTGGCTTGATGGAGGCAGGTGAATAAAAGAGGCAGAGGCCACTTGGCCTTGGCTCCATCAGCCCAAAAATTGTGCTGGCTGGCCTCCTCAGAGAATTTCCAGAGAATTTGACTGCATGGTGCCCACTTGGCATGAAGGGTGATACAACCAAAGCTCCAAACCAAGCTTGCATTGGTTGTATCTCCCCATATACCCCCTCACAGCCAGAAATAGTGATTCCATTAGCTTCAGGGGGAAAGGAGAGTAGAAATCGATAGCTGGAGTGAAGGAAACGGTGCAGGAACCATGAATCCGAGAGGTGTCGTCGGAGCAAGGTCGAGAATGGCCACCCGCCTCCATCCTCGCCGCCAGCCACCAACACAGGTTCGTTTCACCGTCCCTCTACCCGTACTAGAATCCTAGATCAACTATGGGAGATATCGGGCTCAATTGAGCCCGATGCCATGGGAGAAATGGGAGAGTTTTCAAGCTTATTCTTACCGCTCGGGATCGCCGTCGCCTCCGTCTCTCGCCACCTCATCACCGGCAAAAGATAGCCACCACCACTGTGAAGGTGATGACACCGTTGTCCAGGGATGGCGCCGCCTCAGGTGGCCGGAAATGGCCCCGCAATATCCCCCAAGTCGGCTCGATCTCAGCCGTTGAACACTCGGGGAAGATGAAAGGATGTCGTCCAATATAGCTTTAAGATTCGTGCTGCATTTTTATTAAAATCAATTTAATTCTGTTATTATTTTAACAAAATGAAATTTCATTTCTGTCACATTAATTCAGTGATCTTGCATGTCAAATATAGGCTCTTAAAGCCATTTCCAGAGGATGACATGAACATGAAAAATGCATCCCTTTGTGTTAACTTTAATTTGTCACCCTTAACTTGAGATTTGGTCCAGTGGTCTGACCTGTAGGACAATTTTGCTAGGGTTGGTCCTTAGCTAGGGCAGCATTTCAAAATGATGCCCAAGTCAAACCATTCATTCAAATGGCCCAAACGTTTGGGTGCATGCATGTTTAGGGCTTGGTTAACCCCTGTACAAAAATGAGAATTTTTGGGAAAACTTTTTCTATAGTGTTTACTAAAATACCGAAAATGAAATAAATGAAATATTTGGAGTTGTGGGACTCTAAATGGCCCCATATTTTGGTGGCATGTCCTTAGGAACATTATAAGTGTATGTTTCACATTTCAACCAATTTGGACCACTGCATGTTGGGTAAACCCACTTGTATGTGTTGGCTTGTCATAGGCTTGGTGTGCATTTAGCCTAAAATGAAATAATGTGTATTCAGCCAACTTGGAACATTCAAAAATCATGATTTTCATTATGGAGACACATGAGGGTGTAATACACCTCTCATAGCAATATTGGGATTTTTGGGAACAAAAATCCCATTATTTTGAATTTCTAAAAATTTGGTCCTTTTTTAGGAAATAAATTTAAAATAGGTTTACCCTTATCATAAAACGTTCAATTTCTGTTGAGGACTAAGGAGTGCCATAATAAATACTATAAATAAATTATATCTCTGTTGGATGAAGTTTAAGTAGTTTAAGGAGCAAAATGACCATTTTACCATTATGGAATTTTGTGTAGAAATGATGGGTATATTCCTTTGAAACATTTGAGAAAATTCATATTGCTGTAATTATATGTTTTATACCTTGTGCAATTATTTCAGAATTTTGGAGTGCCAAATAATGTACTTAGGCCCCCATAATGGCATTTTGGTAAATAACTCAAATTGATCATGGATAGACCATTTCAATCTAGATGTAAATGGAAATCTGGACATAACATTATTTCATTATTATCAAGGCTCTGTAATTTAATAAGAAATTTTGAGATAATATTTTATGTACTTCATTTGGAAAATGCTAGATTTGTGCATATAGTATTAAATAGGAATTAATTATAAATCTGAATTGAAAAGACATGAAATTTTGGTATGCCCCATTAATTGTCATATTATATACCTAGAAGAATCCCTAGGACTGTAGGTTTAATATTGAGAATACTTCATGTGCAAAATGACTAGGGATTACTTTTAAAGAAATTAATTTAATGGTGTAAGTAATTTGGAAAATTATGGAATTCATCATGTTCATTATATAGGTCCATACCATCCTAGGATAAATAATTTGAGGCATATGGCCAGAGGAATTTGAAGGTCACATTTGTGGGTGGTATCGGGACATGGGTAAGGGTCTAGCACCGATGTTCGCACTGGTAGGTGTTGGAGTTACCATTGTGATCTGGAAGTGATCAAGCATGTAATCTCACTGCCAACGCGATATGAGCCTGCAGGGTCGCACATAAGAGATGTGGAGAAGTTGGATGACTGACTGTGTTGGTAAAGGTTACCAATCACCGACCTGAATACGGTTATGGGCAAAGTGTTGCCTTATAGGATCATCGGGTTGGGCAAATGTTGCCTTGAAGGGCTGGTTGGGATTGTCGTCCGAGGGTCGATGACATTAGTCGAGAATCGTCTTCTGATTCCCGCCGATCGGCGAGAATCGTCTCTCTGATTCTCGCCGATCGACGAGAATCGTCGAGAATCAATTGTTGATTCTCGATGATCGACTACTTCGACAATTGTCGTCGACCGCGGCTCGACGATCGTCGAGTATCGTTGTGTATCGTCGAGCGCGGCTCGACGATCGGTGAGAATCGTTGAGTATTGTACTCTGATTCTCGCCGATCCTGTATGATACTCGTCGACTGATTCTCGCCGAACCTGCTCAGTGATTCTCGCCGATTGTCGCCGATTCTCACCGATTGATACTCGCCGATTCTGAACCCTATTTTCGGGTGGTCTGCGGATAGCGATTTTCCTGGGTTTATTTATACCTTTGGTATAAATAGGACACTTAGGGTTTTCGGGATCGGACGCGCTCGCGATTTTCTCCTGTAGCGAATCGAACTCGACGGAAGCCGTTCCGCCTTTCGCTGCGCCGATCCCGATCCCCGCCGCCGACGGAAGAGTTCCGCCGCCGCCGTGTTTGCTCCGTCGACCGCCTCTTCTCCAGCGACTGTCGCTGGTGCTGCTCTTCCTGGCGCGGACCTAGCAGTCCGTGGAATAGACGAGGTGCGGTCTTCTCCTTCCCGATCTTCCGTGCGACGGAAAGCTCGGCGTTCTCCCGCTCGTGTGGACTTCTGCTGAAACGTGGACATTATTCCACGAAGAACTCGCCACCAGCAGAAATCAAAGTTTGGAGCATCTCCGTTGAGTTGTGACTCAACGCCATCGAGGTAATTTTTGCCTAGTTTTTGCTAACTTCTTGATTCAACGTTCATAGCCCGATCCACATCTCTTTGGGTTTTTCTTGATGTTTATTTTTCCGCTGCGTGCACAAGCGTTGTGCCATCCTCATAGAGAAACCCAACAGTGGTATCAGAGCCAGGTTCCGGCCATGATCGTTGTTTTGGAAGTTTGTTATTCCAGTGCGTGTAAACCTAGGGATTTAGAAGTGTTCTAAATGTCTAGATTTAGTCTTGGTACCTCGCCAAGAACGATTGGAATTTCGGTGGATTTCTAAGTGTTAGAAATTGTGATCTCCTTAGCAGTAACCATCCCTCGATTTTGTTTTGGATTTTGAATCCAACAAAGAGAGATGAGCTTGTCTACTGCTTTAAGTTGAGCTGTCTTTGCCTTTGTCCAATGCATGTAAATCTGAGGATTTGGAAATTTCCGGATGTTCAGATTTAGCCCTTCCTTCTATCAAATGTTGATGGTGTCAGGATGTGCACATAAGGGATGCATGTGGTTTTAGAAGAATTGTTTTTCTTTGGATGTGCACGTCAATCAAATGTTGATCATGGTTAATTGTTAACCTATATTTGAAATCCCTTCATCAAATATTAAGTGTTCGGATGCCTTCCGATGGATGACACTCTTCCTGCCTCGATCGATGAAGTGTGGGCTTGCCAAAGCAAGGTGCATTAATCTATCTTGGTAAGGGTGCGAGCGGATAATTGTGATATCCCACTGTCGACATCGGGTCCAGCTTAACTAGGTGACCTCAAAGGTTGAGTGCCTAGAGGCATAGGGTTGGCATGCACCATATGATGGATGCGAATAAGGAGTTATTCACCAACCATACAAGAATTGCATGAGGATGCAATTGGCAAGCGTTGCCTACCTAAATAACCGCATCGTGAGAGGAACGCCAAAGCGGACTCATAGTGTTGGTGAAATACGGATCTTGTCCACTAAGAGAGTAGCTCGCATGAACTCTCCGAATTGTTAGTGAGGGCTATCATTTCGAATAAAATAGTGGGAGTATTTTAATTGAAGTCCTAATTAGAATAAATTGTAATTGAAATTTAGGTACTGATTTTATTCTGCATAAACTCTTGTAGAATTCCATGGCAAGCGTTGCGCACTCCACGTTGTCTCTGAGAGCCATCCTTGAGAAGGATAAGCTCAGTGGGACAAATTACATGGACTGGTATAGGAACCTGAGAATTGTTCTCAGGCAAGAGCGAAAGCTCTATGTCTTGGAAGAAGAAGCCCCCGAGGTGCCGACCGGGAACTCTTCCCGTGCTGAGAAAGATACTTATAAGAAGTATACTGACGATGCTTTGGATGTCGAGTGCCTTATGCTTGCCACCATGAACTCTGAGCTTCAGAAGCAACATGAGAACATGGGGTGCAAGGAGATTGACGAGCATCTCAAGAAAATGTTTCAAGGGCAGGCTCGTCAAGAGAGGTTCGACATCACAAAAGCGTTGTTTCAGTGCAAGATGGGAGTTCGAGACTCAGTAGGGACTCACGTACTCAAGATGATTGGGTATATAGAGAACCTTGAAAGGCTGGGTTTTCCTCTTGGTCAAGAGTTGGCCACGGATCTGATCCTGCAATCGTTGCCGGACAGTTATGAGCAGTTCGTCTTGAACTACAACATGAACGAGATAGACAAGACACTGCCCGAACTCCTAGGCATGTTGAGAACTGCCGAAATCAATATGAAGAAGGCCAAGCCTGCCAGCCCCATACTGATGGTGCATAAGGGCAAGGGGAAAGCCAAGGGCTCCAAGAAGATGAAGGTAGGACCTAAGTCATATCTTGTGCCCAAGTCTTCAGCACTGATGAAAAAGAAGAGCACGGTGAAGGATGGGAAATGCCACCACTGTGGCAAGGCTGGTCATTGGCGGAGGAACTGTCCTTCGTATATTGAGGGTCTGCAGAAATTGAGGGGAGGTATGACTTCCGCTTCTAATATCTACGTTATAGAGATAAACCTTTCTGCTCCTTCATCTTGGGTATTGGATACCGGATGTGGTTCTCACATTTGTACAAATGTGCAGGAACTGGGAAGGAGAAGATTGCTGAGTAAAGGGGAGGTGGACCTCCGCGTCGGCAATGGAGCAAGAGTTGCTGCTGTAGCCGTAGGAGTTTACCGTCTTTCTTTGCCCAGTGGGCTTGTAATAGAACTAGATAACTGTTATTTTGTTCCGGCGATAACTAGAAACATTATATCTATTTCATGTTTGGACATGATTGGATTTTCTTTTATAATTAAGAACAATTGTTGTTCTATATTTAAGAATGATGTTTGTTATGCTGTAGCCCAATTGTTTAATGGTCTTTATGTTTTGAACTTGGACCATCTGATCTGTAATGTAGAAAACAATAAAAGACTAAGAACAAATGATTCGAACCCTACTTTTCTCTGGCATTGTCGTTTGGGCCATATCAACGAGAAGCGCATATCCAAGCTCCATAGAGATGGACTTTTGGACTCATTTGATCTTGAATCATTTGAGCGATGCGAATCTTGTTTGTTAGGCAAGATGGCTAAAGCTCCTTTCACTGGTTATACTGAGAGGGCTGAGGATCTCTTGGGTGTTGTACATAGTGATGTATGCGGACCCATGAGTTCCATGGCTAGAGGAGGGTATTTCTACTTTGTTACATTTACTGATGATTTCAGTAGATACGGATATGTGTATCTTATGAAGTGAAAATCCGAGACCTTTGAAAAGTTCAAAGAGTTCAAGAATGAAGTAGAAAACCAGTTGGGTAAAAGGGTTAAAGCACTCCGATCTGATCGAGGTGGCGAATACCTGAGTCATGAGTTCCGTGATCATCTGAAAGAGTGTGGTATTGTATCACAGCTCACTCCACCTAGAACACCACAACATAATGGTGTGTCTGAGAGGAGAAATCGTACTCTGTTAGACATGGTACGTTCGATGATGAGTCATGCAGACTTGCCTGTTTCCTTTTGGGGTTTTGCTTTAGAGACTGCTGCAATGACATTGAATCGCGCTCCAACTAAAACGGTTCTGAAGACACCATATGAGATATGGACTGGGAAGCGTCCTAGTATGTCGTTCATTAAAATTTGGGGCTGTGAGGCATACGTGAGACGTCAAATGCCTGACAAGCTGGAACCCAAATCGGATAAATGTTATCTGGTGGGATATCCTAAGAAATGAAAGGGTATTACTTTTACCTACCATCTGAGGGCAAAGTGTTTGTCGCAAGAACTGGTGTCTTCTTGGAGAAAGAGTTCTTATCAAGAAAGACTGAAAAGGTAGAGCTTGAAGAAGTTCAAGAACCACATGTAGTGAATGAACCGGAATTGGATTCTGAGACAGGACTACAAGATGTTGTAGCTAGAGAACCTGCTCAGGGAACACAAGTCCTACGTAGATCTGGTAGACCGAGGTTTGAGCCTGAGAGATATGGATTTCTCGTGTCTCAAATAGGTAATGTGTTGCTCATGGATCATGATGATGAACCAGCAACCTACCAAGAGGCTATGAATGGACCGGACTCCGACAAATGGCTTGAGGCTATGAAATCCGAAATGGACTCCATGTATGCAAACCAAGTTTGGAACTTGGTGGAACCACCTGAAGGGGTACGACCCATAGGGTGCAAGTGGGTCTTCAAGAAGAAGACCGACATGGATGGGAATGTACAGCCATTCAAAGGGCGACTAGTGGCTAAGGGTTTCAAGCAAATTCATGGTATTGACTATGATGAGACCTTTTCCCCTGTTGCCATGGTAAAGTCCATTAGGATATTGCTTGCTATTGCTGCGTATTATGACTACGAGATCTGGCAGATGGATGTCAAAATGGCTTTCCTTAATGGAAACCTCCTTGAGAAAGTGTATATGACACAACCCGAGGGTTTTGTATCCCCAGATGAAGCCACTAAAATATGCAAGCTGAATAAGTCCATTTATGGACTGAAACAGGCCTCTCGAAGTTGGAATCTTCATTTTGATGAGAAAATCAAAGAGTTTGGTTTCATCAAGAATGAAGATGAGCCTTGTGTTTACAAGAGAATCAGTGGGAGCATTGTTGTCTTCCTGATATTGTATGTAGATGACATACTGTTGATCGGGAATGACATTCCTACCCTGAAAGTTGTTAAGAACAACCTAGGGAACTGCTTTTCAATGAAGGATTTGGGTGAAGCGACTTATATACTCGGTATTAAGATCTATAGAGATAGATCGAAGAAGTTGCTGGGTTTGACCCAGAGTACGTACATCGAAAATGTGTTGAAGCGGTTCAACATGCTTGAGTCCAAGAAAGGATTTTTGCCCATGTCTCATGGTGTGAATCTCTCTAAGGACCAGTGTCCAAAGTCTTGTGAAGATAAGGACCGCATGAAGTTGATTCCATATGCTTCGGCAATTGGATCAATTATGTACGCGATGTTTTGTACTCGACCCGATGTCTCCTTTGCTTTGAGCATGACTAGCAGGTATCAGTCAGACCCCGGTGAGTGTCACTGGATTGCAGTCAAGAATATCCTGAAGTACTTGAGAAGGACTAAGGACGTGTTCTTGGTGTATGGTGGAGAGGAAGAGCTCGTTGTAAGTGGTTACACGGATGCTAGCTTCCAAACTGATCGAGACGACTCCAAGTCTCAGTCAGGTTTTGTGTTTTGCCTGAATGGAGGAGCTGTGAGCTGGAAGAGTTCCAAGCAAGAGACAGTTGCTGATTCTACAACTGAGGCCGAGTATATCGCAGCAGCTAATGCGGCGAAGGAGGCTGTATGGATTAGGAAATTCATCGGCGAGCTTGATGTAGTTCCTAGCATTGTTGGTCCCGTAGTTCTCTACTGTGATAACAATGGTGCAATTGCACAATCTAAGGAACCTAGATCTCATCAGCGCTCCAAGCACATACTCCGGCATTTTCATCTTATTCGTGAGATTGTCGAACGAGGAGATGTAAACATTTGCAGAGTGCCGACTGAGGAAAATATTGTGGATCCGCTGACAAAGCCTCTCGCGCAGAGAAAGCATGATGGTCATACTAGATCGATGGGTATACGATACCTAAATGATCAACTCTAGCGAGAATCTTGTGGGTTGCATGCAATCTTGTATTTTGTTGGCTGTTTGTTCATATGATGAACTGTGTACCTAGTTTTTCTTTTATAGTTAATGGCAAATTCTTTTATTATGAATTTTTCTATATATGATAGTTAAATGTTAACATAATAGATACCCTTAGAATGTTCGCTTCCATGGGACATCAAGTACGTGACTTGAATGTGAGAGCCCAAGATTTATTTGAAGCTTCATTCTTAAAGGTCCCTGGTCGAGTATCATCATAGAAGCTAAGGGTGATGATGGTACATGAAGACTAGCACGTGTGTTGACTAATGACTGGTTCTCACAGGTCATGATATTGTGATATCAAGTCATCACGTGGGTACTTGTTAGTGAACAAGTTGTACTGGACAGACCCAACCTGAGACTGCTCTGTGGATTGTCATCCAATCGTGTCACGAGTAGGTCTCAATTGACAATGGTGTTGTGATCCTTTGACCTGAAGTCACAACATTCATCAAGTGAGGAAGAGCGTGCTTTGATGCCATCTAAAGTCTTCCTTGAGAAAGGTTGATGATAAGGGTGGTTGTTGGGCATATTACGAATCATTTGGGTGTTTGTGTGTGAGCAGATATGGGATTTGTCCTCCTGTATGACAGGAGTTGCATCCATGGGCCCCTTGATGGAACTGGACTGAGAAATGCATGGCCATGCTTGGTTGAGTCAATATGTGATATTGGACTCACCATTCTCTGGAAGTCCGTCCTGGATCAAGAAACTTGGATTGAGCTATTACGAGGGTGACACGGTCCATACCTCTAGTTCTTTCCGGATGTAAAGGACAAAGTGACAAAGACAACGCTGATACATTGGTCATAAAGGCTTATGAGTTATAAACTCATATTGCTTGGGGAGCAATGATGCATTGCTAGATGCCGCTCATTGTTTGTGAGGTTTTTGGTTTGATACTTTCGAGATCAAGTGGGAGTCTGTTGGAGTTACCATTGTGATCTGGAAGTGATCAAGCATGTAATCTCACTGCCAACGCGATATGAGCCTGCAGGGTCGCACATAAGAGATGTGGAGAAGTTGGATGACTGACTGTGTTGGTAAAGGTTACCAATCACCGACCTGAATAGGGTTATGGGCAAAGTGTTGCCTTATAGGATCATCGGGTTGGGCAAATGTTGCCTTGAAGGGCTGGTTGGGATTGTCGTCCGAGGGTCGATGACATTAGTTGAGAATCGTCTTCTGATTCCCGCCGATCGGCGAGAATCGTCTCTCTAATTCTCGCCGATCGACGAGAATCGTCGAGAATCAATTGTTGATTCTCGACGATCGACTACTTCGACAATTGTCGTCGACCGCGGCTCGACGATCGTCGAGTATCGTTGTGTATCGTCGAGCGCGGCTCGACGATCGACGAGAATCGTTGAGTATTGTACTCTGATTCTCGCCGATCCTGTATGATACTCGTCGACTGATTCTCGCCGAACCTGCTCAGTGATTCTCGCCGATTGTCGCTGATTCTCACCGATTGATACTCGCCGATTCTGAACCCTATTTTCGGGTGGTCTGCGGATAGCGATTTTCCTGGGTTTATTTATACCTTTGGTATAAATAGGACACTTAGGGTTTTCGGGATCGGACGCGCTTGCGATTTTCTCCTGTAGTGAATCGAACCCGACGGAAGCCGTTCCGCCTTTCGCTGCGCCGATCCCGATCCCCGCCGCCGACGGAAGAGTTCCGCCGCCGCCGTGTTTACTCCGTCGACCGCCTCTTCTCCAGCGACTGTCGCTGGTGCTGCTCTTCCTGGCGCGGACCTAGCAGTCCGTGGAATAGCCGAGGTGTGGTCTTCTCCTTCCCGATCTTCCATGCGACGGAAAGCTCGGCGTTCTCCCGCTCGTGTGGACTTCTGCTGAAACGTGGACACTATTCCACGAAGAACTCGCCACCAGCAGAAATCAAAGTTTGGAGCATCTCCGTTGAGTTGTGACTCAACGCCACCGAGGTAATTTTTGCCTAGTTTTTGCTAACTTCTTGATTCAACGTTCATAGCCCGATCCACATCTCTTTGGGTTTTTCTTGATGTTTATTTTTCCGCTGCGTGCACAAGCGTTGTGCCATCCTCATAGAGAAACCCAACAGTAGGGCCACCAGAGGAGGAATTTGAATAACTAGTAAAGTGAGGATATTAGTGGAGGAATTAACCCTGGTTGGTCTCCTAGAGAATTCCTTAACCATGTGTGGAAGAGTGCAAGTCCCGTGACAGCAACAATAACGGGGACCGGCAGAAGACCACCGTGCTCCTAATAACACCTTAAGTCTTTAGGGTCGTTCTATAGTAATACGAGAGTTGGGGTATAAATCCTGGGTAGACACCAATAAAAGTAATTATCCTTGAGAAAGGGAACTTTGGGCGTAATCCCATCGTAGTTCCTAGTGCCCCCGAGAGCCCTTCACCGGGTATACCCTGGGCAGTCCTGGGATTAACCTTAAACCGCCAAGTATAATAACCCATAGACAAGAGTAGTCTATTAGCTTAGGACATTGTGATTCATTCTCACCCGTGACGGGTTTGAGGGATTTGGAATAAAGGCACTATTGTGCGTTCTCACCCGTGTAGGGTTGGAGGGATCGTGATAAATGCTCACCCGTGTAGGGTTTGAGGGATTCAGGACAGGTTGGTCCTGCGAGCTGGAGGCTCAGAATGAAATACTTGCATGTGCATAAATTTAGTGGTGAGGCATGCGGTACTGACCATTCGTCACACCGATGGCAGTACGGTGCACCAGGCGGGTGTGAGGGTTAGAGGGGCCAGTGGGTTGTTTTTACACAGCGGTCTGGAAGACGACCCCCGATAACGCACACTTGACCCAACAAGACTGACGGGTTGTCAGCAAAGTACGTACGCATAGACTCTAGAGTGCACCTTGGACGTGTACAGAGGCCTGTGAGAGGGGTCTAAGGTTTGGTAGTGTTCATGCCGGCCTAGAAGTGGAGATGCCCGCTCCGCTGCTGCCGTAGCCATAGCGGTGGTACCCGAGAGTGATGTTAGCTCTCAAAAAGTGGGAACTAAAGGTCTGTGATCACAGAGTCGTTGTGTGTGAGTTTCACTTGCCTGCGCATAAATTGCATCAAAACATTCATTCATATTAGGTCATACGCTTCATAGATCCATATCATATAAATTAGTATGGGATCTTTTATATGATAAGTTAAATTTCCTGTAAATCTTAACTTATAAATTTGTATGGGCTTTTTTATAAGTTAAAGTACTTTTGTGATGGTAGTATATTGGTAGCCTAGTTTTATTTCCCTGATCTTACTTTTTGTTCTTTACTTCCTTTACTAGTACTGCACTTTACTTACTTGTACTATATACTTAGAACTGCTAGAGTAGAATAATAATATATATTACAACTGCTAGTTAGTTCTTGTCACCTGCTTCCACTTTTGCAACCCCTTGTTGTCCTGTGCTTCGTCCTTCTGCTCGGTGCCTAGGAGTTGCGGGGCGAGGTGCGGAGGAAACGACTTAGTCTTTTTGGCTAATGGTCAGTGACCATACTATTTTAGGAGCTCGTGGAGATGGAGAACCAGCACTGAAAGTGCAAGTTAGATCTGATATACTCTAGAGGGGGGTGAAGAGAGTATGGTGCTTAAAAACTTTTTACAACAGCTGTTGTAATCTGAGTGAACAGGGAAGCAAATAGCAAATCAAAACACAGCAGTTATGCAATCTACACAAGAATAAATCACAGATCACAGATCATAGCTAGAAACAAAAATAAAGAAAAGCAACCAGAAGACACAAGGAGCTATAGTGGTTCCCCTAAACTTGGGTATATCCACTCTTCTACCACCCTAGGTAGGAATCCACTGCAGGATGATTTGATCAGGTGTCCTGGACACCAATGAGCTTTTGATAAGGTGCTCAAAAATTAAATCAGATTTTTTGATCAGGTGTCTTGCCACCAATGAGCTTTTGATAAGGTGCTCAAAAACCAAGCACAAACTTTTGAAGGGAGTTTGAAAAACCCTTTACAGAGATGGGGATGAGAGAGTTATGGAAGTCTTCTCTTTCTCAGAGCAGCTGAGAAGACTATGTGGATATAGATGTTGTCAAAGCTCCCCCTGAGTTCTTGAGATGTTCAGGAAATGAAGCTTTGATGTAGGGTGATAGGCCTTCAGAAGGTTGATCTCCAGCAATTAATGATTTCAACAACAACTGAAATGTTAGGTGTCTGGAGTCTTGAATGATGTTGGCCTTGAACACTTGAATCACAAAAGATCTAAAGATTTCAGTTGGTTGATCTCCTTGGTTGTGTGTTCTTGTATGAATTCTTTTAGACAGAGAATGTCTACATCTCTTTCTCATTTTCTCTTGTGAACAGTTGGTGTTGAGAAAGATGTTGTTCCAGAGAAAATTTTTATTCTTATTCTTCTTGTTCTGCTTATCTGTGCTGTGAGAGAGATTCAAAAATCTTATCTTTTATTCCTTAGAAATGATCCTCTGTCCAGAATAGCCGTTAGCCTGACATTAATTGACTTCCTTAATTGCAATTGTCTTCTGGGGTAAAGTCCAAAGAAACATTCCTTGATAATCTCTTGAAACTTGGTCCAGAATAAATGAAAACGGCTAGAAAATCTTCTGAATTAATTGCTGAGAATAACTCCTTAACTGTTCTGAATTTTGAATCTTGAAAATCATTTACTCTTCAGAAAAACGTCGAAATGAGCTCTACTATCGTCGAACTGAGCTCAGCGATTTGGACTTATACAGCAACAGAGATCGTCGATCTGAGCTCAACTATCTTCTAACTGAGCTCAGAGATAGAGAATCAATAATGGAGTCAAGATCGTCGAACTGAGCTCAAAGATCGTCGAATGGAGTTCGACGATTTGTTGAAGTTGAGCTCAGCGATCGTCGAATGGAGTTCGACGATCCGTCGAAGTTGAGCTAAACGATCATCGACTGGAGTTCGACGATTCGTCGTACTGAGCTCGACGAAATGACTTAGTCCCCAAACTGAAAAACCTTGGTCTTGAGGGCAGCTTCCAAACCTAACTACTAACCCTTAGACTCAATCCTAATTGACCTTTAGATCTATACAATGAGGTCAAAAACAGGTTTCCTAGAGACATAGTGATCCTGACCCAAATTAGTAATAGGGTGTTCCAACAATCTCCCCCTATTTGGGTAAGGATTACTATTTACAAAAATTAAAGAACAACATACATAGCAACAATAAACAATAACATAGCAGAAGCACAGATATATTATCTCAGACAGAGATCAGAAAACAGAATATTTGTCACCTTACAGTATTATTCCTTCTCCTTGCTCTTTATAAGTTTAATTTCTCTATTAGGATTAAGAGCTTCTTTCTTTGACCTTCTGTCATCTGCTGCACCTAAAGTAGTTTGTTATTTAGGCCTTGGAACCACAGCTTCAGGGTGCAGCTCCATATATCTTTCAGAATCAAAAAATTTGCTTGAGGCATATCTTTCCAGTTCTTTCTTTCTTTGTTCTGACAATGTAGTAAAGCTTGAGGTGTCCTTGCCTTGCTCTTTGGCTTTCTTGATTTGATCCAAGGCAGATAACTCTTTCATCCTGGCAGTCCAAGCAGTAGGATTATTTTCTGAATCCTCAAAGGGCACTGGAGGCTCATATCTGTTGGATGGATTATCTGGAGGAGCTCTGGATGAGACTACTTCTTTCAACTTGTAGGGAAACGGACCTGAAGTTGTATCTGATGAAGCTTGTCCTTCCCTAGAGTTAGGGTGTTGTCTAGAATAGCCTTTTGAATAGACTTGGAATTCCCTCTGGCTTCCTCTGTAATTTCCTCTTCTTGATTGAGAGCCTCTGGACTGTATTCCCCTATATTGAGATCTTGCATGAGGCTGATAGGGGGTTTGGCTTTTAGCAAAAGGATGAGTAGCTGAGCTTCCACCTACATCTGCATCAGGAGGAGGTTGTGGAGGAGGTTGAGGATGATGAAACTAAGAAGATCCTTTCTCATATTTCCTTTTCTTCTTCATGGCTTTCAATTGGTTCTTGGAATACTGCATCCAATGTTCAGTAATGGGGCAGTCATGAAGAATGTAATAAGGTATGTCATTGGTGTCTTTGACTTTGGCTGGAGGCACCCTTTTCATAGCCTTGCTCCTTGCCTTTCTTTTCCTGGCTATGGTGGCAGAGGAATCATCAGAATCAGTCCTAAATTCATCACTTTCAGAGCTTTGCTCATCATATAAGGCATCAATCTTTTTCAGATACTCTTTCTGAAGTTGGGTTGGAGCTGCAGCAGATACAGCACTAGTAACAACAGAAGTTGTAGCAGTAGCAGTAGTAATAACAGACACAGAGCTTTCTGGAGCAATACTTTCAGAAGATATAACAGCAGTAGTGTCAGCAGTAACTGGAGCAGCAACAGATTCAGAGAAAATACTTTCAGATACAAGAACCTCAGCATCAGTAATAGCACCAGTAATAACAGTAGGCTCAAAATCATATGCCTCTGTCTGCATATCCTCAGGAACTGGAACATCAGCAGCATCATCACTGACAGCAGCAGCAACAGAAACAACAACAATATTTTTAGCAGGAGTAACAGCAGCATCACTGGAACCAGAAGGCTCAGCAGTATATATGGAGGATATATAGGAGCTAACTAAGCTGGAATCACAGCTGGAGAAGGGCACAATGGCCTTGGAGAGATCCTCTGAGGGATGGACTGCATTACTCACTAGAAGACAACTGAAATAAGTTGAATCAAAAACTGATAGTAAGGACCTGAGGTCCACTGAGAAGACTGCAACCTGAGGTGGAACTGGAGCTTTAGGAACAACAGCAGCAGCAGCAGGAACTGAAGAAACAACAGCAGCAGCAGCAGGCAAACTCACATCTTCATGAGGCATCTCCCCCTGCTTGGATTCAGAGAGAGCTGGATCAAGGCACCCAAATGAAGGAATTGCATGAGGAAAGAGAGAAGATATTCTGGCAGAGAGGGCTGCAACTGACTGAAGAAGGGGAGCCAAGGAGGTCTCCAGTAGAAGTGACAGCCTGGGAGCTATCAGTTCATACAGTTGGTCAGCCAGGGCTGGGATATCTACATGCTCAGTAGGCAATTGAGCAGAGGTAGAGGATGGAGGTGGAGCAGCAGGTGATGATGGTGGACTGGTGGATGGTAGAAGTGATGGTTGAGGTGTGGGGATTGTGGAAATGGAGGACAGTAGTATGGAGATAGAGGGTGTGAAAGAGTGTTGATCAATGATATCTTGTAGAAGTTGTTGATATGAAGTGGATGAGGAGGGTAGATCAGGAGGAGATGAGGGTGAATCATCCATGAAGGAATCATCAAGAAGATTGAAAGAGGGAATGTTGGATGATGTGTCAATGTCTGGGTGAGGGTAGTGGTGTAATGGATGGAAAATTTCTTCTGGTATTGGAAGTGTTGGGATTGGAGATGGAATTGATGTTGGAGATGGGCTGCAAATAATGATGGTGGATGAGATTTGAATGGTGGAGGTGACTGGTGGAGATGAAATTGGAGGAGAAGGAGAAGCAGCAGGCAAGTCATCTGCAGGGGCAGAGACTTGAGGGGAAGAGACTATTACAGTCCTTGTGCCTGAAGTTGTGCTTGCAGAGGGCCTGCTGGGCCTCGTTATCTGCCAGTCCCATTTGCCAAAGAGGGCACAGGATAGCCTCTTTAAGGCATTGATATGCATACCAGAAGATACTAGCAGGGCAGGGCATCTGTTCTGAAGAAAGAGCCCTAGGATCCTCCCAAAGTTCACAAAATTCTTGTTTATTTTCTTCTTGATCAGATCAAAGAAGACCTCTCCCTAGTTCAACTATTTCTTGTCCACAATGGCTCCCATCAAGCATAGCTGATACCTAGAGATAGTATCATGTGCTGAATGCTTGGCCAGCAAAACCTTTCCTACTACATCAGCTAAGAACCTGTATTCCACAGCTAGGTTCTTTTTCAGTAGCTTGCTAGGGTTTGCATCAGAGTGACTCATTCTTGCAAGTAAATCAGAAAATTCCTCTCCAGACATTTCAGCAGAATCTCTTCTAGAACTTAATTCAAAAACCTCTGTCAGAATAGCAGGAGTCAAAGGTACCTGGGTTCCAGAAATTGAACCAACCACTGTATTTTGGTCCTGGTTGTGGGCAGTGTACACCTAGTCCTTAATCTCATCAGCAGCCAGTTTGATTCTTGTAGTCATGATAGCAGCAAGCTTCTGCTCCTTGAACAGTTCCATAATATCCTGAAAAACCTGATCACTGGTGCTAAAGGAATCCATGTCTATATCAAACCCGGCATCAAATTTCATTGCGGCTAGAACAACAACAGAGACGGCCATGGTTACCTGCAAAAATCAACAAACAAAACGACCAAGTGTAGAGATGTTTGGAGGGAAAGAGAAATTTTTGCAGAGAGATTGAAAGCGCAAAAGGAGAACGACGGCCGAAAAATGAATTTTATATTAGGGTTCGACGCAGAAAAGGAAAGATCGTTGAACTCAGTTCGACGATCGGGGCTTCTAAAGGAATCTAAAAGGTCTTCAATATCGTCGATCTCCGTTCGACGATATTGGAGAGCGTCGAGCTCCGTTCGACGATAGTTCAGAGAACAAAATCGTCGAGCATCGTTCGACGATCGTTGACCTGAAGAGATAGTTCAGACTATCTGAGAAGAGCTGAACTCTGGTCGATGATTTCGGAAAGCGTTGATCTCCGTTCGACAATCTGGGGGAAAATCGTCGAGCGCAGTTCAGAGACCAGAAAGACACTCTAGACACTTAGAAAAATCAAGATGTTTGCCTAGTCTTGGTCAATTTAAAAGTTTTAAAATCTTGGATATTATTTTAGACTTCCTCCATCTAACATTCCTAACTGATTTAGGAAGAAGGTGTGTTTCTTTTCCTCCAAGGGTTTGGTGAAAATATCTCCCCTTTGCAAATCAGTTGGGATATATTGAAGTTCAATTTTATTCTTCTCAACATTATCCCTTAAGAAGTGATGCCTAATTTCTATGTGTTTTGTCCTACTATGGAGGACTGGATTTTGAGCTATAGAAATAGCACTGGTGTTATCACAAAAGATTTTAGACTTCTCTAAGTTGTAGCCATAGTCTAGGAGTTGGTTTTGAATCCACAATATTTGTGAACAACAACTACCTGCAGCCATATATTCAGCTTCAGCAGTAGCATCAGAAAATCTAGTTAAATCAAATGCTGAATCTTTTGGATATCAGAGACCTAGATTTGGACAACTTTTAACATACCTGAGAATCCTTTTTACTAATGTTAGGTGTGACTCTCTAGGGCTTACTTGGAATCTAGCACATATGCATGTAGCAAACATTATATCTGGTCTACTAGCTGTAAGGTACAGTAAAGAGCTAATCATTGCTCTATATGTTGGCTGATCAACAGGTTTCCCATGTTCATCAGCATCCAATACAGCATTAGTAGGCATGGGTGTTTTCATGCAAGATGCTTCAGACATACCAAATTTCTTGACCAATTCATTTGCATACTTGGTTTGAGAAATGAAGATGTCGTCAGCATGTTGTTTGACTTGCAATCCTAGAAAGAAGGATAGATCACCCATGCTACTCATTTCAAATTTAGAATGCATTAGGTTGGAGAACCTTCTGCACAAATTTGAGTCAGTAGAGCCAAAAATAATGTCATTTACATAAATCTGTACTAGTAGGGTATGGGACTTATGGGTTCTAATGAAAAGAGTTTGGTCTACTCTACCCCTTATAAATTCATTTTCCAGAAGGAAGCATGATAGGGTCTCATACCATGCTCTAGGAGCTTGCTTGAGACCATATAATGCTTTGTTCAACTTAAAAACATAATCATGATAAGTTGGAGAGATAAAACCTGGAGGTTGTCTGACATAGACTTCTTCTTTGATGTCTCCATTTAGAAATGCACTCTTTACATCCATCTAATATACCTTGAATCCTTTGTGTGCTGCATAAGCTAAGAAGATTCTGATGGCTTCCAATTTTGCAACTGGTGTAAAAGTTTGGTCATAGTCTATGTCTTCTTCTTGTGAGTACCCTTGAGCAACTAGCCTTGCCTTGTTCCTTACAATTACTCCTTGATCATCCAATTTGTTTCTGAACACCCACTTTGTTCCAACAATAGAGTGATCCTTAGGCTTTGACACTAGTTCCCAAACTTTGTTCCTTTCAAATTGATGCAACTCTTCTTTCATTGCAATGATCCAGTGTGGATCTTGCTGTGCATCTTGAATGGATTGAGGTTCAATTTGAGATAGGAAGCAAGTGTGCAACAGGTTTTGGTTGACCTGATTTCTAGTTTGCACACCAGCTGAGATGTCTCCAATTACTTGGGAAATTGGATGGTCTCTTGATGTTACTAAATCAACAGGGGGTGTTGATTGTTCACCAACCTGTGTTGTTGTTTCCTCTTGTGGTACAACAACTGGCTCTTCAAGTTGTTTCTCTTCAATATGTTGAATGCTTTCTTCATCTTCACTGCTTTCCTCTTTTTGAGTAACCTGTAACCTGTTCAAATCTTCAGTAAGAGAATATACCTGCAAAGGTTCTACGGTAGAAGTTTGCTTCTCCTTGAAAGACATGTTAGATTCATCAAATGATATGTGAACAGATTCCTCAATTTTAAGAGATGATTTATTATAAACCCTATAAGCCTTACTGATCATGGAGTATCCCAGAAACACTCCTTCATCAGCTTTAGCTTGAAATTTTGCTAAATATCTCTTGTCATTATTGTGTATATAACAAATGCAACCAAAAATTCTAAAATAATCAACTTTAGGTTTCTTCCCTTTGAGTTGTTCATAGGGAGTCTTTCTCTTTAGTTTATGTATTAAACTTCTGTTCAGCACATAGTTGGAGGTGTTCACTGCCTCTGCCCCAAAGGATAGAGGAAGGTGAGCATCTGACAACAATGTGGTGGCAGATTCAATAAGGGTTCTATTTTTCCTTTCAGCTACCCCATTTTGTTGAGGAGTTCTAGGAGCTGAGAAAGTATGCCTGATCCCTTCACTCTGACAGAACTCTTGCATAAGAAGAGAATCAAACTCTGTCCCATGATCACTTCTGATCAGGGCAATGTGAGTATTGAACTCAATCTGTATACATTTGAGAAACTCTGTCAAACACTTAAAGTTATCAGACTTCTTCCTCAGAAAGAACACCCATGTAAATCTAGAGAAGTAATCTACAACTACTAAAGTGTAAGATTTCCCTCCTAGGCTTTGTACTGTAATGGGTCCAAAAAGATCCATGTGTAACAGATACAAGATCCTAGGTGAATCACTCTTATTAAGTGACTTGAAACTATTTTTAGTTTGCTTGCCTAATTGACAAGCCCTGCAGAGTCCTTCCTTCTTGTAGGGGCCAGAAGGTAGTCCTCTAACAAGGTTGTCCTTGGATAGCCTAGCAATGGTTCTAAGGTTTAAATGTCCTAATCTCTTATGTCATAAAACATTAGGTCTACAAACAGAATTGAACAGGCAAATATCTACATCTGTTGAAAGAAAATCTACTAGATAGATGTTACCTTTCCTTTTACCTGTCAACACAGTTGTGTTGTCCTCTGACTTGATCTTGCATAATGCTTTGCTGAAAGTCACCTGGTAGCCTTCATCACATAGCTGACTGATACTTATCAAATTGTGCTTCAGTCCTTCCACATAAGCTACCTTCTTGAATGTCACTGTCCCAATCTGGACTGCACCATATCCTTTAGTTTGTCCAAAGTTTGAATCACCAAATATGACTTTTGGTCCAAGCTTAGCTTTAAAGGATGTGAGGTTATCCTTGTTTCCTGTCATGTGCTTAGAGCACCCACTATCCAAATACCATTGTTGGTTTGATGTTGGATAGGTATTCACCTGCACATAAAATAATTCATTTATTTTTGACCCAGTTTACCTTGGGCCTAGGTTGATAACTTTTAAACTCAGAAATAAAAGACATCCCAGGTTGACTCTTATAACCTTCAGGATGATATCTCCTTGGAGGTATTATCCATTCAGTATAAGGGTTAAAGCTTTGGGATGAGGGACCTCTAGGATTGGATTTTGGTTTGCCCTTGAAAGAATTTCCAGAGCTCTGATCTCTGTTCGACGATCATGGAGCTGCGTTCGATGATCTTGGGTCAGATCGTCGAGCTCCGTTCGACGGTCGACTGTGGCAGAGTTCAGGAATTAGAGATCGTCGACCTGCGTTCGACGATTTTGCCTGAGATCGTCGATCTACGTTCGGCGATCGTCGAGCTCCGTTCGACGATTTCTGCTGTAACTTGGTTTTCTTAGGCAGATCAGAATTCTTCCTAGCTATCTCTACAACTCCCTTCCCTTTTATCAAAAATGAACTTGATTGGGGTTGTTAGAACTATAGGTTGGCTGGATGAAGCAACCAAGCCCAGTGTACTATTGAATCTGGAGTTCACTGTGCTTGTGATGTCCATCAGCTTGATACTTCTCCTATTAAGGGATTCTTCAAGCTTCTTGGCCTCTGATAGCTCACCTTTCAGTGAAGTTATCTACTCCCTACAGCACTCCAACTCCTCAGAGAGTTTGAGGTTTTCTGACTTTAAAATACTATGTTCAGATAATTGATTTCTGAGAGAAATAATTTCCTTCTCAGATTTTAGTAAGTCTAAACATAATGCTTTAAACTCAGACTTGAAGTCCTCAGAATGGAAATCAAAAGAACTAATTACCTAGTCCTCTTCAAGTTGAGTCTCTGAGTCTGACTCTGACTCTTCTGCATCTGAATTATGTTGAGAGCCATTGATTGCCATCATGCAGAACTCCTTCTCTTCAGCATCATCTTCATCATCACTGGAGCTGGATGAAGCTTCTGATTCTTCTTCAGTATCACTCCAGGATTCAGCAACAAATCCCTTCCTTGTGTGTTTGTTCTTGCTTGAGGAGGGTTTGTCATTGTCATTTTTCTTGAAGTCCTTATCTCTTCTTCTTTCTTTCTTGTCCCTTCTGTACTTGTTTTTGTTTTCTGGACAGTCAGGTACAATGTGCCCTGGTTTCCTGCAACCAAAGCAAACAATTTCTTTATTATTTGACTTATCATACCTTTGCTTATCATGCTCCTTGTATGATCTCTTTCTGAAGTCCTTTCTGGCCATCTTGTAAAATCTTTTGGCCAATAGACTGAGCAGCTCATCATTGCATGTGACTTTGTCTTCAAGCTGATCTTCAGTTACTTTAAAGGCTATTGTCTTTTCTTTCCTTGTGGCTGGTGAGGCAGTCTTCTGCTCTTCTTCTCTATTTTTGATGAGTAGCTCATAAGATTTGAGCTTGCCCAAGAGAGCTTCTGTGGTAATCTCATTCAGACTTCTGGCATCCTTGATTGGCCAGATTCTCGAGTCCCAAGTGCTTGGGAAGCACATTAGGATTTTGTCATTAAGTTCAGTCAGTGAGATCTCCTTATCCAGAGTCTTCAGTTCATTGACTATCACACTGAGTCTATTATACATATCTCCAACTGACTCAGCTTCTCCCTTCTTGAAGTTCTCATATTGGGATATGAGGTGGGATCTCCTGTCCTTTCTTTCATCAGCTGATCCTGAGACTATTTCAGTGAGCTTATCCCAGATTTCCTTTGATGAATTACATTCAGCCACCTTTTGTAAGATGTCATCAGACATGGTCTGGGCTAAGATGTTCATAGCCTTTGCATCTGCAACCTTCCACTTCTTGATATCAGCATCTGTTCCTGATGGAGGTGAAACAACATTTGTGCTTGTGTTCTCTGGAGGTCTTGGATAAACTGTCAAAACAGAATTAAAAATGTCATCGTCAATAGAATTCATGTATAATCTAATCCTTACTTTCCAAAGTGCAAACTTAGACAGATTGCACACTGGAGGTCTGGTGCTTGCATAATCTTTGTTTTGGGCCATGATTTGTGAAGAAATAATCTAATAATAAAATCTACAACAAGCAGATCTAACTAGGAATCTTTGGGTTAAGGTGTTAGCCTGTGCAACCACCAAGGTGTGGTATGTTTAACCAACCTGCCTCTGATACCAATTGAAAGTGTGAGTTAGATCTGATATACTCTAGAGGGGGGGAATAGAGTATGGTGCTTAAAAACTTTTTACAATATTTGTTGTAATCTGAGTGAACAGGGAAGAAAATAGCAAATCAAAACACATCAGCTATACAATCTACACAAGAAACTAATCATAGATCACAGATCACAGCCAGAAACAAAAATAAAGAAAAGCAACCAGAAGACACAAGGAGCTATAGTGGTTCCCCTAAACTTGGGTACATCCACTCTTCTACCACCCTAGGTAGGAATCCACTGCAGGATGAGTTGATCAGGTGTCCTGGGCACCAATGAGCTTTTGATAAGGTGCTCAAAAACCAAATCAGAGTTTTTGATCAGGTGTCTTGCCACCAATGAGCTTTTGATAAGGTGCTCAAAAACCAAGCTCAAACTTTTGAAGGGAGTTTGAAAAACCCTTTACAGAGATGGGGATGAGAGAGTTATGGAAGTCTTCTCTTTCTCAGAGCAGCTGAGAAGACTATGTGGATATAGATATTGTCAAAGCTCCCCCTGAGTTCTTGAGATGTTCAGGAAATGAAGCTTTGCTGTATGGTGATAGGCCTTCAGAAGGTTGATCTCCAGCAATTAATGATTTCAGCAACAGCTGAAATGTTAGGTGTCTGGAGTCTTGAATGATGTTGGCCTTGAACACTTGAATCACAAGAGATCTAAAGATTTCAGTTGGTTGATCTCCTTGGTTGTGCGTTCTTGTATGAATTCTTTTAGACAGAGAATGTCTACAGCTCTTTCTCTTTTTCTCTTGTGAACAGTTGGTGTTGAGAAAGATGTTGTTCCAGAGAAAAATTTTATTCTTATTCTTCTTGTTCTGCTTATCTGTGTTGTGAGAGAGATTCAAAAATCTTATCTTTTATTCCTTAGAAATGATCCTCTGTCCAGAATAGCCGTTAGCCTGTCATTAATTGACTTCCTTAATTGCAATTGTCTTCTGGGGGAAAGTCCAAAGAAACATTCCTTGATAATCTCTTGAAACTTGGTCCAGAATAAATGAAAACGGCTAGAAAATCTTCTGACTTAATTGCTGAGAATAACTCCTTAACTGTTCTGAATTTTAAATCTTGAAAATCATTTACTCTTCAGAAAAACGTCGAACTGAGCTCTACTATGGTCGAACTGAGCTCAGCGATTTGGACTTATACAACAACAGAGATCGTCGATCTGAGCTCAACTATCGTCTAACTGAGCTCAGAGATAGAGAATCAATAATGGAGTCAAGATCGTCGAACTGAGCTCAAAGATCGTCGAATGGAGTTCGACGATTTGTTGAAGTTGAGCTCAGCGATCGTCGAATGGAGTTCGACGATCCGTCGAAGTTGAGCTAAACGATCGTCGACTGAAGTTCGACGATTCGTCGTACTGAGCTCGAGGAAATGACTTAGTCTCCAAACTGAAAAACCTTGGTCTTGAGGGCAGCTTCCAAACCTAACTAATAACCCTTAGACTCAATCCTAATTGACCTTTAGATCTATACAATGAGGTCAAAACAGGTTTTCTAGAGACATAGTGATCCTGACCCAAATTAGTAATAGGGTGTTCCAACAAGCACGACGAGGAGGCAGGACTTGAGGAGCAGATACCGATACCGCAGACTACAACTACTACTGTGTGTCCTCACGTGGGGCGAGTTTTGATTTATTAGATTAGCTTCCGCTTTGTTTTGAGAGAGAGAGTTGATATGATGTACTTGCCATACGCCCTTATTACTCTTTCATTTGGTCTCATTGTGGACTATGTTTCGAGTTTTGATTTATTAGATTAGCTTCCGCTTTGTTTTGAGAGAGAGAGTTGATATGATGTACTTGCCATACGCCCTTATTACTCTTTCATTTGGTCTCATTGTGGACTATGTTTCTGTACTCTTCATTTATATATATGATATGTACTCTGTGACTTGTGGACTAGTGGATTTGATATACTGCTATACTTCTATTTCTCATATTGGCCTATAGGTTATATGATCGTATTAGCCGGCAGAATCGGCGTGTTGCGGTGTCGACTAACTCGTGCGTTAGTGACACCGTAAGACGGCGGTTATGGGCATAAGACCCGGTAGCCCTCCTTGGTAAGGGGGGGGGGAGGGGGTCTTACAGGAGAAGTGCTCCCCCTTCTTCAAAACACTGAGGGGGGGGGGGGGGGGGTCAAAAATTCAAGTGGACCAAGGAGTGCTAGGAGGCATTCCAGGCCCTCAAGATGCAGTTGACTCGGGCTCCATTGATCTATGGGTCGAAGGAGGGGGGAGGACCTGTTTTTGTATCTCGGGGTCGGGGCAGAGGCCTTAAGCTCTGTCCTAGTTCGTGAAGAGGGGAAGAAGCATCTCCTTATATATTATATAAGACGGGTCCTGAGGAAAGTCGAGCTCCAGTATCCAAATTTGGAGAAGCTGGCATTCCCCTTGGTCATCTCAGCCCGAAGGCTGCGGCCCTATTTCCAGGCACACTCAATCCGAGTGGTGACTGACCATCCCCTCTGCAACATCTTTGAGGGGGTGGAACATTCTGGCATGCTGGCCAAGTGGTCGGTTGAGTTGAGTGAGTTCGACGCCTCCTTCGTACCCCGCCTCTCGATCAAAGCTCAAGCGATGGCCGACTTCTTGGCCGATTATGCGATTGAGGTGGCAGAGGAAGAGCTCACTCGTCCGACTCCTTAGAAGGTGAAGGTAGATGGCGCCTCGGGAAGGCATTCCCTAGGAGTGGGGGTGATCTTGGAGATCCCCCAGGGGACTACAATTGAACAGACGGTGGTGGTGCACTTCCCCATCACCAACAATCAGGCCGAGTATGAGGCTGTGATAGCAGGGTTGCGCCTAGACAGGGAGATGGGGGTGTTGGACGTGGAGGTCCTTACTGACTCCATGGTGGTAGCTTCCCAGATCAACGGGGAGTTCTAGGCGAGAGAGCCTAACCTGCGGCTATACTTAGCCCAAGTAAAGGGGGTCATTGGCACATTTCAAACTTTTTCCATCCAGCACGTGCCCCGGGAGGAGAATGAGCAGGTCGATTAGCTAGCGAAGCATGGTCCCCGGGTGGGGGGGGGGGGTACCATCACCAACCTATTCCGCCCTTCCATCGAAGAGGGAGAGCTCATGGAGATAGATCAGCGGTCCTCGTGGATGGACTCGATCATAACTTTCCTATATACGGGAGAGTATCTGGAGGGGGTGGACAGGAAGAAGCTCAGGTACAAATTGGCGTACGACCTCCTCCGGGACGGGCAGTTGTACAGGAAGACTCTCTCAGAGATGATGGCTCGTTGTGTGGCCGAGGGGGAAGTACAAAGAATCTTGGAGGAAGTCCACTCCGGGGAGTGTGGGAGTCACTCCGGGAGTCGGACCCTGGAAGAAAGGATCGTCAGGCAAGGATATTTCTGGCCCACCCTGGGCCACGATGCGACAGAGTTCGCAAGAAGATGCCACAAGTGCCAGCTGTTTGCCCCCCTCCAGCTACAGCCGGCTCAGCGACTTAAGAGTATCACAGCCCCTAGCCCTTTTCCATTTGGGGGATGGATTTGGTTGGATCGTTCCCCCAGGCCAGTGGGCAGAGAAGGTTCCTACTGGTGATGATCGATTATTTCTCCAAGTGGTTGGAGGTGAAGGCGCTGGACAAGGTGACTTTCCAGGTCATCAGAAACTTCGTTTGGGGGGAGATCATCTGTCGTCATGGGCTGCCCCAGGCCATTGTCACGAACAATGGGCCCCAGTTTGCCAGCGCGGAGTTTACCAGTTTCTGCGAGCAGCTTGGGATCGACCTCAGGTTCGCCTTAGTCCACCACCCCAGGAGCAACGGGCAGGTTGAGGCTGCGAAGAAAATTAGCATTAACCTCCTAAAGAAGAAAGTGGAAAATCTGAAGGGGAGCTGTGTGGAGCAGCTTCCCGCGGTTCTCTAGGCCTTGAGGACCACCCCCAACACAAGTACAGGAGAGACCCCCTTCAAGATCTCTCATGGGTGTGAGGCAGTGCTCCCCGTAGAATTTGAAGTTCAAACACCTCGAGTTGTTGCGGCCGGGGAAGGCAGGGAAGAATGGCAGGCTGAGAACGAGGAAGAGCTGCGGCTCTCCTTTGACATGGTGGAAGAGCTGCGGGACCTTTCCGCTGACTGACAAGAAGAGGTGAAGAGGAGGACGGCCAAGTACTTTGACAAACACGTCATAGTCAAACAATTTGTGGAGGAGGACTTGGTGTTGAAGAAGGTCGATGCAGCAGGAAGGTCGGCAACTGTGTGGAAGCTCAACCCGAGCTGGGAATGACCATTCATTGTAAAAGAGGCATTAAAATCAGGAGGGTATCGACTCCAAAATGTGGAGGGCGAGACCCTGAGTCTTACCGAGAGTGATGATGACTTGAAGCGCTTTTTCCCTTGAAACATGTTAGTGGTGCTTTGATTTTTAATAAAGTTCTTTGACACATAAATGCTGTCACAATAAGTTTGCATGAAAAAGTGAAGTGTACTTGGACCCCGAGCAGATCCTGCTGTCAGGCTCTCACCTAGCTGGCAGGGCTAGAAGTCTCTCGGTGTCAACCCTTGGACCCCGAGCAGATACCGCTATCAGGCTCTCACCTAGCTGGTATGGATGGAAGTCACTCGATGGTGTCAACCCTTGGACCCCGAGAAGATCCTGCTGTCAGGCTCTCATCTAGCTGGCAGGGCTGGAAGTCACTCAGTGTCAACCTCTCGACCCCGAGCTGATCCCGCTGTCAGGCTCCCACCTAGCTGACAGGGCTGGAAGTCACTCGATGGTGTCAACCTTGGACCCCGAGCAGATCCCGCTGTCAGGCTATCACCTAGCTGGCAGGGCTAGAAGTCACTCGGTGTCAACCCTTGGGCCCCGAGCAGATCCCATTGTTAGGCTCTCAGTTAGCTGGCAAGGCTGGAAGTCACTCGATGGTGTCAACCTTGGACCCCGAGCAGATCCCGTTGTCAGGCTCTCACTTAGCTGACAGGGCTGGAAGTCACTCGATGGTGTCAACCTTGGACCCCGAGCAGATCCCGCTATCAGGCTCTCACCTAGCTGGCAGGGCTGGAAGTCACTCGACGGTATCAACCTTGGACCCCAAGCAGATCCCATTGTCAGGCTCCCACCTAGCTGGCAGGGCTGGAAGTAACTCGTTGGTGTCAACCTTGGACACCGAGCAGATCCCACTATCAGGCTCTCACTTAGCTGACAGGGTTGGAAGTCACTCGATGGTGTCAACCTTGGACTCCGAGTAGATCCCACTGTCAGGCTTTCACTTAGGTGACAGGGATGGAAGTCACTCGATGGTGTTAACCCTGGAGCCCGAGTAGATCCCACTGTCACGCTCTCACCTAGCTGGCAGGGCTAGAAGTCCCTCGGTGTCAGCCTTGGACCCCGAGCAGATCCCGTTGTCAGGCTCTCACCTAGCTGGCAGGGCTGGAAGTCACTCGGTGTTAACTTTGGACCCCGAGCAGATCCCACTATCAGGCTCTCACTTATCTGACAGGGCCGGAAGTCACTCGATAGTGTCAACCTAGGACCCCGAGCAGATCCCACTGTCAGGCTCTCACCTAGCTGGCAGGGCTGGAATTCACTTGACAGTATCAACCTTGAACCCCGAGCAGATCTCGTTGTCATGCTCCCACCTAGCTGGTAGGGCTGGAAGTCACTCAATGGTGTCAACCTTGGACCCCGACCAGATCCCGCTGTCAGGCTCTCACCTAGCTGTTAGGGCTGCAAGTCACTAGACGGTGTCAACCTTGGACCCCGAGCAGATCCCGCTGTCAGGCTCCCACCTAGTTGACAGGGCTGGAAGTCACTCGATGGTGTCAACCTTGGACCCCGAGCAGATCCTGCTATCAGGCTCTCACTTAGCTGACAGGGCTGGAAGTCACTCGATGGTATCAACCTTGGACCCCGAGCAGATCCCGCTATCAGGCTCTCACTTAGCTGACAGGGATGAAAGTCACTCGATGGTGTCAACCCTGGACCCCGAGCAGATCCCGCTGTCAGGCTCTCACCTAGCTGGCAGGGATGGAAGTCACTCGGTGTCAGCCTTGGGCCCCGAGCAGATCCCCCTGTCAGGCTCTCACCTAGCTATCAGGGCTGGAAGTCACTCGGTGTCAGCCTTGGACCCCGAGCAGGTCCCGCTGTCAGGCTCTCACTTAGCTGACAGGGCTGGAAGTCACCCGGTGAAGTCCTTCACTTGGTATTTCTTCTAAAGAGGAGAGAGCTCTATATAGGCGAGTCTGGGCTCGCCAACTAAGCTTGGCCTCGGCAGAAGGTTGGCAAGCCAGGCCCTCGAACCTCGCTGAAGGGGGGCGGATCCCACCAGGACGCCTCCCCCCCCCACTTTGTTTTACTTGGAAAAATGTAGTAAATTTGGTCTTATATTGATAAGGTTATGGGCAGCTCGCGAGCGAGCTGGGGCAAGTCCTGAGAATTGGCGAGCTCTCAAAATATGCTCTCAGGGGTGAGTCCTAACAACTATCCTACTCGCAAAATCTGTCTACGCGAGGTCACCAAGGGCAGGGCCCGCGGGCAAGTAGAACACAACAAAGATGCAAAAAAAAGATAGAAAATGGCTAAGATTATAATCAAAAATGTATTTCATTAAGCAGAAATGTTTACAGGCGGAGCTCGCCTCGGCGAGGAAACAAAAACATATGCATATATATACATCAGCTTCCCCCCCCCCTCACCAGACTGGTGACCATCCCCCCCTCCGCCAGGCAGATCCGGGAATTCCTTCCCGAATAGCGCGTCAAGTATATCTTCCTTCTCGCTGGGCGGCGTCGCCGAGAACAGGCTCGGCATCAGGTCCCAGGCTGAGATCTCCTCGCATCCCTCCACCAGCACTCTAGTGTCCATCATCTGAAGGGTTCAGTCGACGGCCTGGATGGTGTTGATCTGCGGCCTCTCGGCAAGGTCGGCCTCGCCAAAAATTCTTGGCATCTTGTAGGGGAGGGTAGGATCGGCGCTGCCGGCCGGGAAGAAGATCTCCGCCTGTCGGCGGACCTTGCGGCTGAGGCTTGTGTTCTACTCCATCAGCTTCGCATTCGTCCCCTCCAGCTCGGCAAGACGGGCGCGCAGATGGCCGATCTCTTCTTCCTGCCTGGCGGCGTGAACCCACAACACCTCGGCAACATTGGCATCCTGATGAGAAAGGAAGTGCATCAGCAACAACAGAAAATACTAAGTAAAAAGGAAAAGGAATGGACAACAACCCGATGCTTCCCAATCCACTGGCGGCCTGGGTAAGAAGATTCTCGGCAATACCGAGCTGCCACGCCAAATCGATGGCCTTATCCTTGGCGACGTCGCGCGCTTGCTCGACCTTTTGGAGGAGGTTGCGGAGGTTGAAGGTACGACGGACCACCATGTGGCGGAGCTCCATAGCCCGTATATGCGCCTGCAGGCCCTCATGGACCAGCTGCCGCAGGGGGACGCCCTTGTAGGTCTCGACGTCCTCGCGGCCATAAAGGCCGAAGCCAAGGGCGTAGCCGTGACCAGTGGCAGGCTCGCGGTCATCCCATGAGGGATGGAGGGTAGATATGGAGACCCGGTGGGCCGCCTCATCCCATTGGACCATCGGCTCGCCCGCCAAGTCCTTCCACCTCCCCCCAAAGCCAAAGAGGGGGTGTTCCTTCGGCGTGGCGGGCTCGCGAGCTGTCCTTCTCGCCGCAGGGGGAGAATGGGTCTCCTCAGGAGGAGCAGGGGTCTCGACAACTTCCTTCCCCTTGCTGGTGATCTCCTTGAGCGGGCTCTCTAGCGACCCGTCGGGGATGACCTCCGGCGAGCTCATCTACTTGGGGCTTTGTTGATGTTGTTGTTTTTGTTTCTCCCGTGGAGCCAGCACGGCTCTCCTCATCTTTTTTGGTAAATGTTGGCGATGGGGCAGGCTGGACCCCACGTCCTCATGCCGCCTCTTGCTAGAGGAGGGCTTGGAGAAGGCCTCCTCGTCTCGGTAGGCCGCCGCCGCCGCCTTCTCGCATGCAAGCTGGTCTGCATACAACCCTGAGTCCGCAAACGACGGGTTCGCGGGGATTAGCTGCTCCCCTGTAAGAAATAACTTGGAAAAATTAGAAGGATTCCATAACAAAGTGGCGATCTCGGCAAGAGGAAGAGTGCAATACCTTCGCCGGGCAGAACAGGGGGGAGTAAGTCAAGGCCCCTTCGCAGAAAGGAAACCTCGAAGTCCTTGTGGAGGAAGAATTTGTGGAGGTCAGCGTCGTTGCCGGACACGATCGGCGGATGGCAGATCTCCTCGCCTTTTTGCTGGGGGAGAAGGGGATGTTGCCGAGATTGCCCTTGATGAAAGCCATCTTGGTCATCCAGTTGTGGTGTTTGTTCGCGATCACGCGAACCTTGATCAGCAAGCCCGTGAAGTAGGCAACGCCATCCGGCGTCGTCTTGTAGGAGAAGAGCTTCCTGAACACCGTCAGGTTGAACTCAATCCTCTCTTGGCGGAGGTAAGTCGTGTACGCCACCATCATGGCGATGGCGTTTGAATTCAGCCGCACGGGCACCGCGCCATAATATTTCAGAATCTGGCGAATCTTCGGCCAGAGGGGAAGGCCAACCCCACCTCAAAGTGAGAGATGGGGAAGGCGAGCTCATCATCGTAGAAGGAGTTGATGGCCTCCGCCTCCCTCGGACGGCGCGCCTCGAAGCCTGGCGGAACGTGGTCGCCGACAAATTCCGCGAGCTCCGCCTCGGTGGTGCTCCCGTCGAAGAAGCAGTAACCTCTAAAGTGTTGGGCACACTTTGTGTGGCCATCAGCGTTAGGATTGGTTTTGCCTGTGCTCGCAAGTGGGGGTGGAGAGCGAGTAGGAAAGAGGAAAAGCGCAGGAAGAGGGAGAAAGAGTAAGCAGTTAAGGCAGTAATACGGGGGTTGGTGGGGGCCTATTTATAGAAAAAGTAATCTGGGGGCCAAGCTGTCCAATCGGCCCAGCTTGCCATCCCAGCTCGCCAACCCCCAGCTCACTGACTTCCGGCGCGTTCCAACCAAGGCTAAGTAAAATAAGAAGTAATATAATTACTATTATTCAAACACAAGACACATCTAAGAATGTTTGAAGTTATTTATTACAGCAATCTAGTGCAGGAATAAAGAAGCGGGGCGCGTGGGCAGGGAGGACCAAGAGGCGGGTATCGGTACGCTCGGCAAGGGAGCCATCTTCTATCTACCCCGGCCTCGCATCCCCCGTCATCCACACTGCCGCGCGAGAAGGAGCTCACAAATCGTCCTCGAATTCCTCTGCGCCACCGAGTGGCTGTCGTCTATCTCATCCAGGAGCTAGGAAGGAGACGTCATCTCGCCAGCCTGGCCGCTTCGCATGTCGTCAGCGAGATGCGCGTAGTCGCGTTATAATGCCTCATTGACTTCCTGCACCTCGCGCAGCCCGCACACCAGTTTCATGAAAAGCTTGACCCCCCTCCTCATCAGCTCGCCTTGCTCCACTTCGGTGCATAGGTAAGAGTCCAGCGAACTCGGGGAGGGGAGGGGAGAGTAATGGGCTGCCCGTGAAGATTCCTCGGCAGCGGATTAGCTGGGGGGAACTGCGAAGACAGAAACATCAGCAAGGGGAGTTATGCTGGAAAATCTCATAACAAGAATCCAAGGCCAAATTTACCTGACGAGCTCGGCAACTCAAAGGAGGTGCGGGGAGGGACAAACCTCAGGTCCTTCCCGCGCCCTGGACCACGCGTTCCCGGTGAGAGGAGCTCGAATCCCGAGATGGGGATGGTCTCCACGCCAGCCCCTGTGGTCACAACAGCTCGATGAGGGGAGAGGGCGCGCACCGGCGAGTGCGACTTCTGCGAGCCCACCCCCAAGGTTCCAAAGGGGGGTGACGGATCCCATGGGTGATTTTCCGGAGTTCTTAGTCACGAGTGCTCAGGTGTGGCCTTGGCTCGCGGGGTGGTGTCTCGTGTAACACCCCTATCCGTCACATAGCATATATCAGTAGGTCCGGCCGGGGCCCGACGCCGTATGCCACAGACAGACTGGGTGGTTACTCATGGAAACCATCCAACCAATCTCAACGTCCTACACAGAGCATTCTAGCGGAAGCAGTTTATAAAGGTTGTAACAAAGAACCCAGCATTAAAGCATAAATGTCCACTAACCAAAATAGGAATGTATACAAAATACCAACATAAGCCTTAAGGCCTTACAAAATGTTTCACTTGATATTACATGATTTACAAACCATGGCACGCAGGCCGGTCATACATGAATAAAACAGTAAACACTTCCATTTGGGCCTTCGAGGGCCGGCTTCGCAAAAATGGCTTTAGCCCGCTATTGACTGCTTGGTCCCGCAGCACCTGCAAGCAACAAACCACCACACGGTAGCAAAACAAGGCAACGGTCAGCAATGCTGACCAAATTATAACGATCTCGCCCCCAACTCGGGGCGGCGAGGCTCCTTCCCTGCATTTCATTAGCATAAGCGAGCAATATATATATAGCCATTCCATCACAAACGTTGGCTCGCACGGCCACACGCCCCGTGCTCTCAGGGCACATTTTTGGTGAACCGGTCGATGTCACGTCCATTAAAGCCATAGACATTCCGGACTCACCACCGCCACTAAGACGGCCAAACCTATGAGCAATTTGTCTTCTTGGCCTGGGTCACGACAATTTAAGTCATCGACCGCCAAAGACCCTAATCTATGCCAACGGCAAGTGCCACGTGCCTTTAGGTCTCTTTAACCGAACGACATAGAACGGGTACGGTTCCATCTAACCCGTGCTCACATCGCAATGATAATTTAAGCCATATGCGCGGGTCAAACTTCCACCGAGTCCCATTTCCATCACAAGTCACATAACCCGGTTATGTTCAAGTTGGCTCTCAGGCCACCAAGTTGGCAAGATTTCGTATCCGCCCAGTTTTCCGGGTGCACCTTTGGGTTAGTCCCCAAGGCTCCCTGCTGCAATCTACCGTGTAGAAAACTCGAAAAACAACCAATAGCACGGAGTCTTCTCCGGCATTATGCAATGCAACATCACCGATCCAGACCAACACGTCTGGGTAGGCTTCACACATCATGCCTATGTCCGTTCTCGCTTATGGACTCTAAACAACGGGGACTTCACATATCTACCCGAAGGAACGCCTCCAACTCTCCGCAAACTCGCGAGAGCGGGCTTCCTATGCAAAGAAAGAGAGATACTCATGCTCAAGATGAGGATTGTTACCCTAGCGTTCCTCTTTGGCGCCATTGAAAAGTAAACGGATGAAAAGCACCGCACTAGCTTTGCCTCCGTGGATCCGGAGTCGGCTCGCGATTCGGAGCTTCGAAGCTCCTCCAATGGCCGGATCTAGCTCCTTCTTCCTTCCTTGGCTCTCCTCTCTCTCTAAGGTTTTAGAAAGATGATAACTTGAGAAAAGTGAGGGTTTCTAAGTCCAAACCCGGGTATATCCCTTCAGGAACAACCCCCAGCCGTTGGATCTCAAAATAAGGAAACGAACGGCTTTGATTCGGGACTGAAATGCCCAATCTGGACCGAACACGGCCTGGCACACGCCCGTGTCCAGGGCCGTGTGCCTCATTCGCCGTCAAACTCGGCTCGCCTAGAACCTCACACGGGTATCGAACACGCCCGTGTTCGATCTGACACGCCCGTGTTCCATGTGACACGGCCGTGTGGCCGGCCGTGTACCCCCATCATTTTTCCCCGAAAACAACCCGAGCACTGCACGGGTTCTAGGACACGCATGTGTCCTTACCTGTGTCACCTCAACACGCCAGGCCGTTTACACGGTCTCGACACTCGACACTTCGTCGAGCGAAGATCGTCGACCTGATGACACGACCTTGGACACGCCCGTGTCCAAGGCCGTGTGCCTTGTCTCGACACAATGTCGAGACCAAAGTGTCGACTTCCCGGGACGAGTGTCGACACGCCCTGCGACACGCCCGTGTCGCAGGCCGTGTGCCATGTCTCGACACTTCGTCGAAAGCAGAGTGTTGACTTCGCGGCTAAGTGTCGACACGGGTCGACACGCCCTGCGACACGCCCGTGTCGTAGGTCGTGTGCCCAGTCTCGACACAATGTCGAGACCAAAGTGTCGACTTCCCGTCTCAGTGTCGACACAGGCTTGACACGCCCTGGGACACGCCCGTGTCCTAGGCCGTGTGCCTGCAGCCAGAACCCAAACTGGCCCAAAACGTCCCCCTTCGCTCCTTTGAGTTTCGGGGCATTACAACTCTCCCCCTCTTAAAAGAATTTCATCCACGAAATTATATAAAGGAAAGACATGTACAAAACTAAAATTTGTACCTGAGCGGAACAACTTTGGATACTCATCAAGCATAGTCTGCTCTCGCTCCCAAGAGAGCTCCTCACGACCACAATTGTCCCACCGGACCTTAACCATCCTGATCTCTTTATTGCGTAACCGCTTGACCTCCGAGTCCTCAATCCGCACGGGCCTGACCTTTGTCGTCAGCCCACTATCCACCGGTACTTGATCAACCGCGATCACTTGCGTATGCTCTTGCACCGCCTTTCGAAGCACCGAAATATGGAATACATCATGTAAACCACTAAGCTCCACTGAAATCTTCAACCGATAGGCCGCTTCACCAACTCGCTCCAAAACCTCAAACGGTCCAAGGTACCTCGGGCTTAGCTTTTTCAATCGCCGCACCCGCGAGACACCCTTGAACGGCTTGATCTTTAAGTATACATAATCGCCCACAGCGAACGCCACATTCCTGTGCTTGGCATTATAGTACTTTGCTTGCCGGTCCTGAGCGATAAGCAACCTCTCCCGAATGGTTCTCACCAAAGAAGTAGCACCCTCCAATTCTGATCGCTTATACAACTTTGACTCACCCGTTTCTAACCAAGACAACGGCGTGCGACATTTTCTACCATATAGGGCCTCGAAAGGCGCCATCTGAATACTCGCTTGGTAGCTATTGTTGTATGCGAACTCCACCAAATAAAGGTGGTCTTCCCATTGCTTTTCGAAATCCAAGACACACATGCGGAGCATGTCTTCCATAGTTCTATTGACCCTCTCGGTCTGCCCATCCGTTTGCGGATGGAAGGCTGTGCTGAATTTCAGCTTTGTTCCCAATATTTGCTGCACAAGCCTCCAATCATTGGACGTGAACCGTCCATCTCGGTCACTCACGATGTTGTGTGGCACACCATGAAGCGTACTATGTTATCCACATAAAGCTTTGCCAACTTCTCCACCGGATCATCCTTCCTATGCGGAATAAAATGCGACACCTTCGTTAATCGATCAACAACCACCCAAATGGCGTCGTTCCCCTTTTGCGACCTTGGCAAACCGTGCACAAAGTCCATAGAGATGTCGTCAAATTTCCACTCCGGAATAGGCAAGGACTTAAGAAATCCTCCCGACTTTTGGCACTCCGCCTTCACCAAGGCGCAAGTTTGGCACTTCGCTACGTAGAGCGCCACATCCTTTTTCAAACCCGGCCACCAAAACAGTTTCTTCACATCACGGTACATCTTCGTGCTCCCCGGGTGAATCAAGTACTTGGTATGGTGTGCCTCGTACAACAACTCCACCCGCAAATGACCCACACTTAGGATGCACAGACGACCGTCATTCCAAAGCAATCCGTCCTCCACGACGAATTGGGAATTTGACCCATCCAGAGCCTCTACCATGAATTGCTTCATATGAGCATCCATATCCAAAGCCTGCCGAATACGATCAGTCAGGTCATATTGGACTTCAGTCCAATTCAGAACTGCTTCAGCACTTGATTGTCTATCCACACAAACAATCTCCAACGCCTCCAACTCCCGCACCAACCGCTCATCATGCACCGATAACCAATTGGCTTGAGCTGGGGCTCGGCGACTCAACTCGTCCGCAACCGCATTCCCTTTACCGGGCACGTAATGGATCTTGAATGTATAATCCCTCAGGAACTCCATCCATCTACGCTGCCGCATATTCAGATCCTTCTGATCAATAAGATACTTCAGGCTCTTGTGATCGGTGTAGATATCAATCTTCACACCGTACAAATAGTGTCTCCACAGCTTCAAGGCAAAAATCATGGCCGCTAACTCCAAGTCATGGACCGGATAGTTCCTTTCATGCACTTTTAGCTGTCTCGAGCCATAAGCTATTACACTTCCGTGTTGCAGTAGCACGCAACCCAAACCGCTGCCCGAAGCATCACTGTAAATCTCATAGCCTTCGGTCCCACATGGCGAACTCAGCACAGGCCCCGTGGTCAACCTACACTTCAGCTCCTCAAAAGCTCGCGCGCACTCCGGCGTCCAAACGAACTTATGCTCCTTCCTCGTCAAAGTAGTGAGAGGTAACTCTATCCGCGAGAAGTTCTCTACGAAGCGCCTATAATAGCCGGCAAGCCCCAGAAAACTCCGGACTTCCGCTACCGTAGCAAGCTCAGGTCACTCCCGGATCGCAACAATCTTCGCCGGATCCACAGCAATACCCTCTCCACTCACTATATGACCAAGGAACGCCACTGAGGATATCCAAAACTCGCACTTCGAGAACTTGGCATACAACTGATTTCTCCTTAGCGTCTTCAACACCAAATGAAGATGCTTGAAGTGATCTTCCTCACTTTGCGAGTACACCAAAATATCGTCGATGAAGACGATCACGAAATGGTCCAAGTACTCCCTGAACGTCCTGTTCATCAAATCCATGAACACTGACGGCGCATTAGTCAGCCCAAACGGCATGACCGTAAACTCATAATGCCCGTATCTCGTACTAAACACTGTCTTCGGGATATCACTCTCCCTTATTCGCAGCTGATAGTACCCAGCCATGAGATCTAACTTCGAGTACACCGTCGACCCGACTAACTGATCAAAAAGATCATCAATCCGAGGGATCGGGTACTTGTTCTTCTCTGTCAGCTTGTTGAGCTCCCGATAATCAATACATAGCCTCAAGCTTTCGTCCTTCTTCATAACAAAGAGGACCGGTGCGCTCCAAGGCGAAGAACTCGGGCGCACATACCCTTGCTCCAACAACTCTTGCAGTTGAACTTTCTGCTCCGCCATTTCCTTAGGCGCTAGCCGATAAGTAGATCGTGACACAGGCTTTGCACCTGGCACTAGCTCAATCGTAAAATCTATCTCCCGCTGAGGCGGGGCTCTAGGAAGATCTGCGGGGAACACATCAGGGTATTCCGATACCACTGAAATACAATCCAACGTGGGCTTCGACTTTGCAACCTCCACTAGTGTAAAGAACAGTTCTGCTCCGGCACGAACCGCCTTCACCACCTGAAGAGCAGACATCAACGTCTTGCTCGACCCCTTTAAGCCCGTAAAAGTCGTCTCACGACTTGCTCCCAGCTTGACTTCCTTGCTACCGCAATCTATATGGGCCTGCTACTCCGAGAGCTAGTCCATTCCAAATATGACGTCGAACTCCACCAACGGAAGTAAAGACGCCTGCAGGTCGAACTCCTGCTCCCCAATACGAATCTTAACATCGCAGATCCTATCCGCTCGCATCGAACACCATTGGGCAACAACACATCCAGCTTATCCTTCGCCATCGAAGAAGGGACTCCGATGCATGATATAAATTCTTCGGACAAGAAGGAGTGTGAAGCTCCTGTATCGAAGAGTGCTCGTGCCGGATTTTCACAAATTAATACAAATCCTAAACAAGCAGTGGTAAGGTAACACGTGCATAACAAGTATTTAAGGAAATTGACTTGTTATAAATTAAACCGTACCTGTCACCACATCAGCCTGTTTGATGGCCTCCTGTTGGCCAAGATTATACACCCTTAGTTGGGCCGGAGCATAGTGGGATGCGGTCGACTCCACCGCCTTTCCCTTCTCTTCATAAGTAGCTCCCGGCTTCCTCTCAGACTTAGGACGTCCGCTCCAACAGTCACGGGCAAAGTGCTCCGTCTTTCCACAAGTAAAACACGCGCCCGGGGTCCGACTCGTAGTCGCCCCAGAAGCACCAGAAGGAGCTGGACCCGAAGTCCTATGCTTCTTGAAAGACCTCCGATAGCCGGTCTTTGAAGTAGTCGGCACTTTAAATTCAGATTTCCTATCACTCAAGCCTTTCTTTGCTTGCACATTCTTCATGTCCTTCTCCAAGGACCGGGCAGTATTGACCAAGGTTAAGAAACCCTGCGTCATTGGCCCCGAAAGTAGTAATCTCAACTCATCTCTCAAGCCTTCATAAAAGCGATTAGTCTTGCGCTCCTCATCCACGATGGTGGAGCTAGCATAACGACTCAAACGAGTGAACTCATGGAGATATTCATCCACGCTCTTCTCACCCTGAACCAACTTCAGAAATTCATTTTCCAATGTTATCTTCTGCATCGAAGGGAGGTATCTAGCCAAGAATAATCTCGAGAACTCTTCCATCGAGACATCACCAAGTTGCCTACCTCTCAATAAATGCAGCTCCAATCCTTCCCACCACATTCTCGCTTCACCGTCCAAAAGGAACGTAGCGATGGTGGTCATTTGCCACTACTCCGTCTCTGTTGCTGTCATGACTCTCTTCACCCTGGAGAGCCAGTCTTCAGCCTGAGATGGGGTTCCTAACCCCGAGAATAACGGAGGGTTAAAGCTCATTACATTCTTAAGCTGCCTCTCAGTTGCCCTCCTTGGCACCACCGGTTCCACAACCACTTGCTCCACTCTCCTCGGCTCAGCCTCTTGAAGAGGTTCCTGCTCCATCACAGGAGCGGGCTGCTGCGTTTGCCTTGCAGGTTGCGCATTTATCACGGCCAACACCGCTTCAGCCACCAATCGTATGTTCTCAGCCGATAGAGGTGTTGCAGGAGCAACATCCGGTGCACTACTAGCCTCAGAAACTCGGCGTTCTGACGGCCCAACACCACTTCTGGTCACCTATAGTTGTACAAAACTGTTGGGTTTCTCTATGAGGATGGCGTAACGCTTGTGCGCGCAGCGGAAAAATAAATATCAAGAAAAACCCAAAGAGATGTGGATCGGGCTATGAACGTTGAATCAAGAAGTTAGCAAAAACTAGGCAAAAATTACCTCGGTGGCGCTGAGTCACAACTCAACGGAGATGCTCCAAATTTCTTCTTCCTGCTAGCGGCGAGTTCTACGTGGAATAATGTCCACGTTTCTGCAGAAGTCCACATGAGCGGGAGAACGCCGATCTATCCGTCGCACGGATTATCGGGAAGGAGAAGACCGCACCTCTGCTAATCCACGGACTGCTAGGTCCGTGCCAGGAAGAGCAGCACCAGCGACAGTCGCCGGAGAAGAGGAGGTCGACGGAGCGAACACGGCGGCGGAACTCTTCCGGCGGCGGGAATCGGGATCGGCGGAGCGAACGAGCGGAACTCTTCCGTCGGGTTCGATTCGCTGCAGGAGAAAATCCAGCTGACACCCGAAAACCCTAAGTGTTCTATTTATACCAAAGGTATAAATAAACCTAAGAAAATCGCTATCCGCAAACCACCCAAGAATGAGGTTCAGAATCGGCGAGTATCAATCGGTGGAAATCGGCGAGAATCGATCGGCGAGCATCACCATGGATCGGCGAGAATCAGAGTACAATACTCGACGATTCTCGCCGATCGTCGAGCTTCACTTGACGATACACGTCGAATCTTGTAGACCGTCGAGCCGCGGTCGACGATACATGTCGAAGTCGTCGATCGTCGAGAATCAAGATATTGATTCTCGACGATTCTCGTCGATCGGCGAGAATCAAAGAGATGATTCTCGTCGATCGGCGGGAATCAGAAAGACGATTCTCGACGAATGCTATCGACCCTCGGACGACAATCTTACCAGCCCTCCAAGGCAACATTTGCCCAACCTGACGATCCTTTAAGGCAACACTTTGCCCACAACCCCCATTCAGGTCGGTGATTGGCAACCTTTACCAACACAGTCAATTATCCAACTTCTCCACATCTCTTATGTGCGACCCTGCAGGCTCATATCGCGTTGGCAGTGAGATTACATGTTTGATCACTTCCAGATCATCATGGTAACTCCAACAGACTCCCACTTGATCTCGAAAGTATCAAAGCAAAAACCTCACAAACAATGAGCGGCATCTAGCAATGCATCATTGCTCCCCAAGCAATAAGAGTTTATAACTCATAAGCCTTTATGACCAATGTATCAGCGTTGTCTTTGTCCCTTTGTCCCTTACATCCGGAAAGAACTAGAGGCATGGACCGTGTCACCCTCGTAATAGCTCAATCCAAGTTTCTTGATCCAGGACGGACTTCCAGAGAATGGTGAGTCCAATATCACATATTGACTCAACCAAGCATGGCCATGCATTTCTCAGTCCAGTTCCATCAAGGGGCCCATGGATGCAACTCCTGTCATACAGGAGGACAAATCCCATATCTGCTCACACACAAACACCCAAATGATTCGTAACATGCCCAACAACCACCCTTATCATCAACCTTTCTCAAGGAAGACTTTAGATGGCATCAAAGCACGCTCTTCCTCACTTGATGAATGTTGTGACTTCAGGTCAAAGGACCACAACACCATTGTCAATTGAGACCTACTCATGACACGATTGGATGACAATCCACAGAGTAGTCTCAGGTTGGGTCTGTCCAGTACAACTTGTTCACTAACAAGTACCCACGTGATGACTTGATATCACAATATCATGACCTGTGAGAACCGGTCATCAGTCAACACACGTGCTAGTCTTCATGTATCATCATCACCCTTAGCTTCTACGATGATACTCGACCAGGGACCTTTAAGAATGAAGCTTCAAATAAATCATAGGCTCTCACATTCAAGTCACGTACTTGATGTCCCATGGAAGCGAACATTCTAAGGGTATCTATTATGTTGACATTTAACTATCATATAGAAAAAGACATAATAAAAGTACTTGCCATTAATTGTAAAAGGAAAAACCAGGTACACAGTTCATCATATGAACAAACAGCCAACAAAATACATATTTACATGCAATCCACAAGATTCTTGCTAGAGTTGATCATTTAGGTATCGTATACCCATCGATCTAGTATGACCATCATGCTTTCTCTGCGCGAGAGGCTTTGTCAGCAGATCCGCAATATTTTCCTCAGTCGGCACTCTGCAAATGTTTACATCTCCTCGTTCGACAATCTCACGAATAAGATGAAACCGCCGAAGTATGTGCTTGGAGCGCTGATGGGATCTAGGTTCCTTAGATTGTGCAATTGCACCATTGTTATCACAGTAGAGAACTACGGGACCAACAATGCTAGGAACTACATCAAGCTCGCCGATGAATTTCCTAATCCATACAGCCTCCTTCGCCGCATTAGCTGCTGCGATATACTCGGCCTCTGTTGTAGAATCAGCAACTGTCTCTTGCTTGGAACTCTTCCAGCTCACATCTCCTCCATTCAGGCAAAACACAAAACCTGACTGAGACTTGGAGTCGTCTCGATCAGTTTGGAAGCTAGTATCTGTGTAACCACTTACAACGAGCTCTTCCTCTCCACCATATACCAAGAACACATCCTTAGTTCTTCTCAAGTACTTCAGGATATTCTTGACTGCAATCCAGTGACACTCACCGGGGTCTGACTGATACCTGCTAGTCATGCTCAAAGCAAAGGAGACATCGGGTCGAGTACATAACATCGCGTACATGATTGATCCAATTGCCGAAGCATATGGAATCAACTTCATGCGGTCCTTATCTTCACAAGATTTTGGACACTGGTCCTTAGAGAGATTCACACCATGAGACATGGGCAAAAATCCTTTCTTGGACTCAAGCATGTTGAACCGCTTCAACACCTTTTCGATGTACGTACTCTGGGTCAAACCCAGCAACTTCTTCGGTCTATCTCTATAGATCTTAATACCAAGTATATAAGTCGCTTCACCCAAATCCTTCATTGAAAAGCAGTTCCCTAGGTTGTTCTTAACAACTTTCAGGGTAGGAATGTCATTCCCAATCAACAATATGTCATCTACATACAATATCAGGAAGACAACAATGCTCCCACTGATTCGCTTGTAAACACAAGGCTCATCTTCATTCTTGATGAAACCAAACTCTTTGATTTTCTCATCAAAACGAAGATTCCAACTTCGAGAGGCCTATTTCAGTCCATAAATGGACTTATTCAGCTTGCATATTTTAGTGGCTTCATCTGGGGATACAAAACCCTCGGGTTGTGTCATATACACTTCCTCAAGGAGGTTTCCATTAAGGAAAGCCGTTTTGACATCCATCTGCCAGATCTCGTAGTCATAATACGCAGCAATAGCAAGCAATATCCTAATGGACTTTATCATGGCAACAGGGGAAAAAGTCTCATCATAGTCAATACCATGAATTTGCTTGAAACCCTTAGCCACCAGTCGCCCTTTGAATATCTGTACATTCCCATTCATGTCGGTCTTCTTCTTGAAGACCCATTTGCACCCTATGGGTCGTACCCCTTCAGGTGGTTCCACCAAGTTCCAAACTTGGTTTGCATACATGGAGTCCATTTCGGATTTCATAGCCTCAAGCCATTTGTCGGAGTCCGGTCCATTCATAGCCTCTTGGTAGGTTGCTGGTTCATCATCATGATCCATAAGCAACACATTACCTATTTGAGACACGAGAAATCCATATCTCTCAGGCTCAAACCTCGGTCTACCAGATCTACGTAGGACTTGTGTTCCCTGAGCAGGTTCTCTAGCTACAACATCTTGTAGTCCTGTCTCAGAATCCAATTCTGGTTCATTCACTACATGTGGTTCTTGAACTTCTTCAAGCTCTACCTTTTCAGTGTTTCTTGATAAGAACTCTTTCTCCAAGAAGACACCAGTCCTTGCGACAAACACTTTGCCCTCAGACGGTAGGTAAAAGTAATACCTTTTCGTTTCCTTAGGATATCCCACCAGATAACATTTATCCGATTTGGGTTCCAGCTTGTCAGGCATTTGACGTCTCACGTATGCCTCACAGCCCCAAATTTTAATGAACGACATACTAGGACGCTTCCCAGTCCATATCTCATATGGTGTCTTCAGAACCGTTTTAGTTGGAGCGCGATTCAATGTCATTGCAGCAGTCTCTAAAGCAAAACCCCAAAAGGAAATAGGCAAGTCTGTATGACTCATCATCGAACGTACCATGTCTAACAGAGTACGATTTCTCCTCTCAGACACACCATTATGTTGTGGTGTTCTAGGTGGAGTGAGTTGTGTTACAATACCACACTCTTTCAGATGATCACGGAACTCATGACTCAGGTATTCGCCACCTCGATCAGATCGGAGTGCTTTAACCCTTTTACCCAACTGGTTTTCTACTTCATTCTTGAACTCTTTGAACTTTTCAAAGGTCTCGGATTTGCACTTCATAAGATACACATATTCGTATCTACTGAAATCATCAGTAAATGTAACAAAGTAGAAATACCCACCTATAGCCATGGAACTCATGGGTCCGCATACATCACTATGTACAACACCCAAGAGATCCTCAGCACTCTCAGTATAACCAGTGAAAGGAGCTTTAGTCATCTTGCCTAACAAACAAGATTCGCATCACTTAAATGATTCATAATCAAATGAGTCCAAAAGTCCATCTCTATGGAGTTTGGATATGCGCTTCTCGTTGATATGGCCCAAACGACAATGCCAGAGATACATAGGGTTCAAGTCATTTGTTCTTAGTCTTTTATTATTATCTACATTACAGATCAGATGGATCAAGTTCAAAACATAAAGACCATTAAACAATTGGGCTACAGCATAACAAACATCATTCTTAAATATAGAACAACAATTATTCTTAATTATAAAAGAAAATCCAATCATGTCCAAACATGAAATAGATATAATGTTTCTAGTTATGGCCGGAACGAAATAACAATTATCAAGTTCTATTACAAGCCCACTGGGCAAAGAAAGACGATAAACCCCTACGGCTACAGCAGCAACTCTTGCTCCATTGCCGACGCGGAGGTCCACCTCCCCTTTACTCAGCAATCTTCTCCTTCCCAGTTCCTGCACATTTGTACAAATGTGAGAACCACATCTGGTATCCAATACCCAAGATGAAGGAGCAGAAAGGTTTATCTCTATAGCGTAAACATTTGAAGCGGAAGTCATACCTCCCCTCAATTTCTACAGACCCTCAATGTACGAAGGACAGTTCCTCCTCCAATGACCAGCCTTGCCACAGTGGTGGCATTTCCCTTCCTTCACCGTGCTTTTCTTTTTCATCAGTGCAGAAGACTTGGGCTCAAGAAATGACTTAGGTCCTACCTTCGTCTTCTTAGAACCCTTGGCCTTGCCCTTGCCCTTATGCACCATCAGTATGGGGCTGGCAGGCTTGGCCTTCTTCATGTTGATTTCGGCAGTTCTCAACATGCCTAGGAGTTCGGGCAGTGTCTTGTCTATCTCATTCATATTGTAGTTCAAGACAAAGTGCTCATAACTGTCCGGCAATGATTGCAGGATCAGATCCGTGGCCAACTCTTGACCAAGAGGAAAACCCAGCCTTTCAAGGTTCTCTATATACCCAATCATCTTGAGTACGTGAGTCCCTACTGAGTCTCGAACTCCCATCTTGCACTGAAACAACGCTTTAGTGATGTCGAAGCTCTCTTGACGAGCCTGCCCTTGAAACATTTTCTTGAGATGCTTGTCAATCTCCTTGCACCCCATGTTCTCATGTTGCTTCTGAAGCTCAGAGTTCATGGTGGCAAGCATAAGGCATTCGACATCCAAAGCATCGTCAGTATACTTCTTATAAGTATCCTTCTCAGCACGGGAAGAGTTCCCGGTCGGCACCTCGGGGGCTTCTTCTTCCAAGACATAGAGCTTTCGCTCTTGCCTGAGAACAATTCTCAGATTCCTGTACCAGTCCATGTAATTTGTCCCACTGAGCTTATCCTTCTCAAGGATGGCTCTCAGAGACAACGTGGAGTGTGACACACTTGCCATGGAATTCTACAAGAATTTATGCAGAATAAAATCAGTACCAAAATTTCAAATACAATTTATTTTAATTTGGACTTCAATTAAAATACTCCCACTATTTTATTCGAAATGATAGCCCTCACTAACAATTCGGAGAGTTCATGCGAGCTACTCTCTTAGTGGACAAGATCCATATTTCACCAACACTATGAGTCCGCTTTGGCGTTCCTCTCACGATGCGGTTATTTAGGTAGGCAACGCTTGCCAATTGCATCCTCATGCAATTCTTGTATGGTTGGTGAATAACTCCTTATTCGCATCCATCATATGGTGCATGCCAACCCTATGCCTCTAGGCACTCAACCTTTGAGGTCACCTAGTTAAGTATGACCCGATGTCGACAGTGGGATATCACAATTATCCGCTCGCACCCTTACCAAGATAGATTAATGCACCTTGCTTTGGCAAGCCCACACTTCATCGATCGAGGCAGGAAGAGTGTCATCCATCGGAAGGCATCCGAACACTTAATATTAGGTGAAGGGATTTTCAATTATAGGTTAACAATTAACCATGATCAACATTTGATCAATGTGCACATCCAAAGAAAAACAATTCTACTAAAATCACATGCATCCCTTATGTGCACATCCTAAAACCATCAACATTTGATAGAAGGAAGGGCTAAATCTGAACATCCGAAAATTTCCAAATCCTCAGATTTACATGCATTGGACAAAGGCAAAGGCAGCTCAACTTAAAGCAGTAGACAAGCTCATCTCTCTATGTTGGATTAACAATCCAAAACATACTCGAGGGATGGTTACTGCTAAGGAGACAACAATTTCTAACACTTAGAAATTCCCACGAAATTCCAGAAGTTCTTGGAGGGAACCAAGACTAAATCTAGACATTTAAAACACTTCTAAATCCCTAGGTTTACACGCACTGGAATAACAAACTTCCAAAACAACGATCATGGCCGTAACCTCCCTCTGATACCACTGTTGGGTTTCTCTATGAGGATGGCACAATGCTTGTGCGCGCAGCGGAAAAATAAACATCAAGAAAAACCCAAAGAGATGTGGATCGGGCTATGAATGTTGAATCAAGAAGTTAGCAAAAACTAGGCAAAAATTACCTGGTGGCGCTGAGTCACAGCTCAACGGAGATGCTCCAAATTTCTTCTTCCTGCTAGCGGCGAGTTTTACGTGGAATAATGTCCACGTTTCTGCAGAAGTCCACACGAGCGGGAGAACGCCGATCTATCCGTCGCACGGATTATCGGGAAGGAGAAGACTGCACCTCTGCTAATCCACGGACTGCTAGGTCCGCGCCAGGAAGAGCAGCACCAGCGACAGTCGCCGGAGAAGAGGAGGTCGACGGAGCGAACACGGCGGCGGAACTCTTCCGGCGGCGGGAATCGGGATCGGCGGAGCGAACGAGCGGAACTCTTCCATCGGGTTCGATTCGCTGCAGGAGAAAATCCAGCTGACACCCGAAAACCCTAAGTGTTCTATTTATACCAAAGGTATAAATAAACCTAAGAAAATCGCTATCCGCAGACCACCCAAGAATGAGGTTCAGAATCGGCGAGTATCAATCGGTGGGAATCGGCGAGAATCGATCGGCGAGCATCGCCATGGATCGGCGAGAATCAGAGTACAATACTCGACGATTCTCGCCGATCGTCGAGCTTCACTTGACGATACACGTCGAATCTTATAGACCGTCGAGCCGCGGTCGACGATACAAGTCGTCGATCGTCGAGAATCAAGATATTGATTCTCGACGATTCTCGTCGATCGGCGAGAATCAAAGAGATGATTCTCGTCGATCGGCGGAAATCAGAAAGACGATTTTCGACGAATGCTATCGACCCTCGGACGACAATCTTACCAGCCCTCCAAGGCAACATTTGCCCAACCCGACGATCCTTTAAGGCAACACTTTGCCCACAACCCCCATTCAAGTCGGTGATTGGCAACCTTTACCAACACAGTCAATTATCCAACTTCTTCACATCTCTTATGTGCGACCCTGCAGGCTCATATCGCGTTGGCAGTGAGATTACATGTTTGATCACTTCCAGATCATCATGGTAACTCCAACAAAAATACCGTTAAGCGACCAAATAAATTGCAAACAGCAATTATAGGAACACGCAGGTTCCTCAAACACGAGTATTTTCATTCCTAAGTGGACATTCATGGGTTCTTTTACCGTTATAACGATGACGCACACAATGTGCTCACCACCCCTTAAAAAGAATTCGCCCACGAATTAATCTTAAGCCCGACCAAAACCAGAAGTCTGATACCAAATTGTAACACCCCCTATCCGTCACATAGCATATAGCAGTAGGTCCGGCCGGGGCCCAACGCCGTATGCCACAGACAGACCGGGTGGTTACTCATGGAAACCATCCAACCAATCTCAACGTCCTACACAGAGCATTCTAGCGGAAGCAGTTTATAAAAGTTGTAACAAAGAACCCAGCATTAAAGCATGAATGTCAACTAACCAAAATAGGAATGTATACAAAATACCAACATAAGCCTTAAGGCCTTACAAAATGTTTCACTTGATATTACATGATTTACAAACCACGGCATGCAGGCCGGTCATACATGAATAAAACAGTAAACACTTCCATTTGGGCCTTCGAGGGCCGGCTTCGCAAAAAGGGCTTTAGCCCGCTATTGACCGCTTGGTCCCGCAGCACCTGCAAGCAACAAACCACCGCACGGTGGCAAAACAAGGCAACGGTGAGCAATGCTGACCAAATTATAACGATCCCGCCCCCAACTCGTGGCAGCGATGCTCCTTCCCTGTATTTCATTAGCATAAGCGAGCAATATATATATATATAGCCATTCCATCACAGACATTGGCTCGCACGGCCACACGCCCCGTGCTCTCAGGGCACATTCTTGGTGAACCGGTCGATGTCACGTCAATTAAAGCCATAGACATTCCGGACTCACCACCTCCACTAAGACGGCCAAACCTATGAGCAATTTGTCTTCTTGGCCTGGGTCACGACAATTTAAGTCATCGACCGCCAAAGACCGTAATCTATACCAATGGCAAGTGCCACGTGCCTTTAGGTCTCTTTAACCGAACGACATAGAATGGGTACGGTTCCATCTAACCCGTGCTCACATCACAACGACAATTTAAGCCATATGCGCGGGTCAAACTTCCACCGAGTCCCATTTCCATCACAAGTCACATAACCCGGTTATGTTCTAGTTGGCTCTCAGGACACCAAGTTGGCAAGATCTCGTATCCGCCCAGTTTTCTGGGTGCACCTTTGGGTTAGTCCCCAAGGCTCCTTGCTGCAATCTACCGTGTAGAAAACCCGAAAAACAACCAATAGCACGGAGTCTTCTCCGGCATTATGCAATGCAACATCACCGATCCAGACCAACATGTCCAGGTAGGCTTCACACATCATGCCTATGTCCGTTCTCGCTTATGGACTCTAAACAACGGGGACTTCATATATCTACCCGAAGGAACGCCTCCAACTCTCCGCAAACTCGCGAGAGCGGGCTTCCTATGCAAAGAAAGAGAGCTACTCATGCTCAAGATGAGGATCGTTACCCTAGCGTTCCTCTTTGGCGCCATTGAAAAGTAAACAGATGAAAAGCACCGCACTAGCTTTGCCTCCGTGGATCCGGAGTCGGCTCGCGATTCGGAGCTTCGAAGCTCCTCCAATGGCCGGATCTAGCTCCTTCTTCCTTCCTTGGCTCTCCTCTCTCTCTAAGGTTTTAGAAAGATGATAACTTAAGAAAAGTGAGGGTTTCTAAGTCCAAATCCGGGTATATCCATTCAGGAACAACCCCCAGCCGTTGGATCTCAAAATAAGGAAACGAACGGCTTTGATTCGGGACTGAAATGCCCAATCTGGACCGAACACGGCCTGGCACACGCCCGTGTCCAGGGCCGTGTGCCTCATTCGCCGTCAAAATCGGCTCGCTTGGAACCTCACATGGGTATCAAACACGCCCGTGTTCGATCTGACACGCCCGTGTTCCATGTGACACGGCCGTGTGGCCGGCCGTGTACCCCCATCATTTTTCCCCGAAAACAACCCAAGCATTGCACGGGTTCTAGGACACGCCTGTGTCCTTACCCGTGTCACCTCAACACGCCTGGACCCCAGGCCGTGTACATGATCTCGACACTCGACACTTCGTCGAGCGAAGATCGTCGACCTGATGACACGGCCTTGGACACGCCCGTGTCCTAGGCCGTGTGCCTTGTCTCGACACAATGTCGAGACCAAAGTGTCGACTTCCCGGGACGAGTGTCGAGACAGGTCGACACGCCCTGCGATACGCCCGTGTCGCAGGCCGTGTGCCATGTCTCGACACTTCGTCGAAAGCAGAGTGTCGACTTCGCGGCTAAGTGTCGACACAGGTCGACACGCCCTGCGACACGCCCGTGTCGTAGGCCGTGTGCCCAGTCTCGACACAATGTCGAGACCAAAGTGTCGACTTCCTGTCTTAGTGTCGACACAGGCTTGACACGCCCTGGGACACGCCTGTGTCCCAGGCCGTGTGCCTGCAGCCAGAACCCAAACTGGACCAAAACATCCCCCTTTGCTCCTTTGAGTTTCGGGGCGTTACATCTTGCGGCGTGGCGCCCCCCATGTCATGAAGCTGGCTGTCCGGGCCATTGCATAAGTCGACAATGTTCTTGCCCTTTTCTGGGGCAGGCAAAGTGGAGGAGTCGGTCCCGTGCTCCAAGGTGGTTCTCAGATCATCGTAAATGGGTTCGGCCGCTTGAGGAAATGGCTTCACCCTCTTGGAGCTGGGCTCGGCAGAGCTGTCCTACGGGAGAGCGTGCGGAACCGCAGTCAGGGCAGCTATGCGAGCAGCTGAGACCTGTCGAGCTCGGTTAAGGCGCTCTTGGATCTCCTTGGGGATCAGCATCTCGGCAGGGCTATAACAATGGGAATGGAAAAAATCATGCAGGTATGCAGGTGTATATATATAGCCGCAGGTGGGCCCCACCCGAAGATTCCCTCCAATCCACCCCGCACTCGCCGAACACTTGGGGTTGGATGTTTCTTTTCGAGCTTTATCAAGCTCAAAAAGAGCAGGGATTGTGTACAACCCCGTATCGGGCGAGTGAGGTGAACTAGGAACCAGACTGGCCGACTCAGATCACCCAGGCCCCAGCGAGCTCGGCAGAGAAACCCGAGCCGGAGCTCGGCATTCGTCGACCGCGAGCTCTGCATTCGCCGAGCTAAGTCAGGATTCGTCGAGCTGAGGCCGACTAATGGAGGCCGACCGATGGGCGAGCTCGTCGTCCCAGCTCGCGCTCACGCAAAGGAGCTCGGCGACAGCAGGCGAGCCGGATCTTCAGCGGTGGCCGAGCTCCCCAGCTCGCCAAGATCTATGAGGTACTTTTTGCTGTTTTTCCCCCGTTGGTCTGCACATGGCCCTTCAAAACAACGAAGTTTGGCTGTTGGCAGACCCAGCCAAGGGTATTTTGGTAACTTCAGGCCAGTTCAGTTTTGTTATTGGCATTTCAAATTCTTAAATCTATAAATAGGACCCAAGGGGTACCTCACAAAGCATGTTTCATGTGCACTCTGGCTTCACCTCTCAAGCGCTTTCTGAGGATACCTTAGCTCGGCCTTTGGCTAAGGAGGGGAAGCGCTCTCAGATCTTCCGGGTGTGTGGTGGGTCCTCGTTGTCGAGACCTTGGGTCAATTTTTCCTTGTCTCCCTTATTGTTTTGCTTGTTGGAGCGAAGTAGGTGTGCGATCACCCCTTCCTTGAGGGTGAACTCCATAGGAGACCGTTTTTCGGTTTCAACATACTGCATCCCAAGTGCGACCTTGAGTCTATAATCTTGGCCAACAAGAGGCCATAAAACAAAGTGACATCGTAAAAGGTATGAGTTGAGTTAAGCTTCAGTTTTTACTACTTTACATACTTTGTACCTTGTGTGTTACTTGTGTGTGTGATTGGTTTGCATTAGACTTTGTATTGATATTGGATTATCCGGCGAGAGCACTGTTTGATACGGGAGCTTCTCATTTTTTTGTCGGAGGACTTCGTAGGGCATATCGGAGTGTCTTCGATTACACCGACAGAGCAAGTGAATGTGTTGCTTCCTAACGGGTACTTGATGCGCGCGGATTGAGCCTGTTGTGTTGAGGTGCAGATAGTGTTGGATCCCTAGTTGGATTTGGGATAGGTTCACTAAACTAGGATATTTGACCCAACATGTATAGCTAAGGTCATGTGTGTGTCCTAGATTCTAGGTCCTGTCCTTAGAGTCAACACTACATGGACCAACCATCAACAGAATGCAAAAGACTCAAGACTCGGAGAAATTTAAAACTCAGAAAATGAGTTCGACGTTCATCGAACTTAGGTCGACGAAAGTCGTGCTCAGCTCGACGAACTTAGAGAAAATTCTCTAAGCTGAGCTCGACGAACTTGAATCTCAGGTCGACGATTTCCAGAGTATACTTCAACATTCCAAGTCCAGAATTCTTCACTTAACTCCAGTCGACGAACTTAGTTCTCAGGTCGACGAACTTAGTTCTCAGGTCGACGGTTACTGGGTATTCTACTTCAACATCTTATTCCAAAAACATCTAAGTATTCGAAGTCCTGTATCACACTCCAGTCGACGAACTTACCTTCTCATCTCGACGAACTTAGACCACAGTCTTGGCAAGATTTATCAAGTAGCAGTTAGAAGCTCTCAGCTCGACGAAACTAGTTCTCAGGTCAACGAACCCAGTTTTGTGGTCGACGATTTTTGGACACGTTACTCAACATTCTTAAGTCCAAGAAACATGGAATTCTGAAGTCCAGTCAACGAAGTTATACTCTCAGCTCGACGATCTTGATGCACAAAATTGGCAAGGGTATAGAGAAAGTAGTTCTGTTCTTAGGTCGACGATCTTGGATCTTAGCTCGACGAACAACTATTATCTGGTCGACAAACTTGACTTCTCTGCTCGACGAACTATGGACACAGATCGACGAATTTTGTTCTCTGCTCAACAAATTCTATAAATTTCCAGACTTTGAAATTTCCCTCCCTCTGTCTCTTTTCTATTGTAATAATTCCTGAGTAATCAATGTTTAAATATTCTCTGAATATTATCATTAGAAGCAAGCATTGATTACGGTCTTCATCGGGATTATTATTTGTCGTTTTTCCATGGGACGGTTGGGGAAATCAATCAATGCAAATATTCTCCAGGCCGTCAGTATTAAATGAAGGAAGAAATTCAAAATTCAGAAGGAAGATTCCTTGGAAAATATTAAAAGGATTTTTCTCCTTTTTTTCTGACAGAGATACAGACAGCAATAGGGATTTTCTACCTTCTTCTCAGGAGAACACGCGGAGCAAAATAGTGTGACACCAATCACACAGTAACAAAGAACAAGAAGCTCTAGCCCTTGACCAGAGAAAGCACAGCAAGCAGAAGAAGGAGAAGAACACACATTCAAGATCAAGAGTGTTCTTCCTTCTACATTACAAGACTCTTCAAAGGACAACAAACACTTTATCTGTCAAGAAGTTCCTGAAGATCATCTGGTCAAGGCTGAAATATTGAAGTCCTATCACCCTACAGCAAAGCTCCAAACTTCCTGAACCAATCAATATCTCAGGGGGAGCTCTTTGCTAAAATCAAGATCCACTAAAGTCTTCTCAGTTGTATTTGAGAAAGAGAAGACACAATCACTCTCTCATCCCCCACTGTATAAAGGGTTCTTAACTCCCTTCAAAAGTTATTCCTTGTTGCAAGTCACCTGATCAAAAGACTTGAGGATTGGTTTTTGAGCACCTGATCAAAAGCTCATTGGTGGCAGACACCTGATCAAAAACCTGAGTGGATTCCTACCAGGGTGGTAGAAGAGTGGATGTACCCAGTTTGGGGAATCACTATAAAATTTTTGTGTTGTCTGGATGCACTTTTTCTTTTGTTCTTGTTGTGGTTGTGTGGCTTAGGTTTGTTGTGTCTGTGGTATTTAATTTAATCTATGCAGCACCTGTGATAGATTAATTTATCTTAGGACTGATCTGTGAATTAGCAAAAAGTTTTATAAAACCTAAATACTCTATGCACCCCACCCCCCCTCTTGAGTATTTCAGATCTATCCCTAACTTTCAATTGGTATCAGAGCTAGTTTTTTTTGGTTGTACAAGCTAACCCTTGAACCAAAAGATCTTGAGTTAGATCTGAGTTGTATTTCTATTAGATATATATTCACAGCATGGCACAGAACAAAGATTATGCAAGCACCCGACCTCCAGTGTGCAACCTAAATAGGTTTGCCATCTAGAAGGCAAGAATCAAATTATATATGAATTCTATTGATAAGGATATCTACAATTCCATCTTGATAGGCCCTCCTCAAGCTACTGCCTCTACATCTACAACAGGTTCAAGCACTAATGCAGTTCCACCACCTGAGTGGACTGATGCCCAGAAGAAAGCCAGAGTTGTGATGCTAAAGCCATGAACATTCTGGCCCAAACAATGTCTGATGACATATTCTAGAAGGTGGCTGAATGCACATCAGCCAAGACCATTTGGGAATCCCTTAATCAAATGGTGGCTGGCTCTGCTGATGAAAGGAAGGACAGAAGGTCCAATCTCATATCACAATATGAGAACTTCAAGAAGGAGGAAGAAGAATCTGTAGCAGATATGTACAACAGGCTGAGCTCAATCATCAATGAGCTAAAGACCTTGGACAAGGACATCACCCTCACTGAGGTGAATGACAAAATCCTTATGTTCTTCCCAAGCTCATGGGATTCAAGGATCTGGCCAATCAAGGAGGTCAGAAGCTTAAAGGAGATTTCCACTGAATCTCTTTTGGGAAAGCTCAAGTCCTATGAGCAGCTCATCAAATCCAGAGAAGCAGCAGAGCAAAGGACACTTACACCAGCCAGGAAGGTACACAACCTGACATTCAAGGCTGTTGAAGAATCTGAAGCCTTAACAGTCAATGAACAGTTGATGAGTCTGCTTGCCAAAAGATTCTATAAAATGGCAAGGAAAGATTTCAGAAGAAAGTCATCCAGGCAGGATGACAAGCCAAGGTATGACAAAACCCCCACTAAAGAAGTGGTATGCTTTGACTGCAGGAAACCTGGACACTTCATCTCAGAGTGTCCAGAGAATCAGAAGAAAGAGAAAAGAAGAGAGAAGAATACAAGAAGACAACAAAGTTTAAGATCTTCCTCCAGCAAATACAAGAAGAAGGAGAAAGGCTTTGTAGCTGAATCCTGGAGTGAAACTGAAGATGAATCCACATCTTCCAGCTCCAGTGAAGAAGAAGAAGAGGCAAGGGCCAAGGAAGTATGCCTCATGGCCATTGATGCCTCCAGAAGTCAGTCAGATGAAGAAGATGCATCTGACAATGGAGAAGCTTCTGAATCAGAAGCTGATCAAGTATTGTCAACTTTTGATTATAGCTCTAATAGTTTTAAATCTGAATTCAAAATCATGTGTATTGATTTAATAAACTCTGAGAAAGAAATCAAAGCACTTAGGGAAAAGTTGGCTAATCAAGAGACTATGATTTCTGAGAACACTAGGTTAAAGGATGAACTAAATCTAGCCAATGAACAAATTATCTCTTTGAAAACATAGCTATGTGAGACCAAACAACTTGAGGAATCTCTCAATGGGAGAAGCCTTAAGTTGATGGACATTACAATCACAGTCAATGCCAGACTAAATGGCAAACTGGGCTTGGGTGCTTCATCAAGTTTACCCCCTAATCTTAAAAAGAATATTTTATCAACCTCTATTAAATTTGTTTCTGCTAAGGGCAAAGAAATAATAACCAATAAACAAATCACAGAAGAAATGCCCAACCTTAAAAATCACAGAAACAGAAACCAGAAAACCTTAGGTAAAAACAAAGTTCAGCAAATTTTGTCGAACTCAGATCGACGAAATGTGGACTGTTCGTCGAACTCAAGTCGACGAACTCTCAACGCAGATTTATATAATAATTATTTGTCGTACTGTGATCGACGAACTCTGTATGGGTCGTTGAGTAGAGCTCGACGAACTTGGGGCACAAAAAATGAACATGTTCATTCTCTGAGCAGATATTGACGATCTCATCTCGTTTCGTCGAACTCTGGTCGACGAACTCACAACTATTCATTGAACCCAGTCAGACTTGGTAAAAATCATAATTATGATAACAACTCTAATCAAACCAGGAAACCATTTAACCATCTTGCTGATTGGATAACACCATATCACCCCTTAGGATATAAATCACAACCTGAATTCTCTATGATATCTAGCTTTTCTTATCAGCAAAATAAATGACCCAAGGTGAAAGATATAGTACCTAAACACCTAGAGGGGGGGGTGAATAGGTGACCAAATTCTTTTAAACTTTTTATGGCAGCAATCAGTTTTTAACACAGATTTATATCTACTATTTCACACCAATCACATAGCATTCACAGCAAACCACAGCACATAGAAGACACACAGTTTTATAGTGGTTCCCCAAGGTTTGGGTACATCCACTTTCCCCCTTCGCCTATCTAGCAGTGTACTAGATTCGGCAAAACTCCTCCACTATCTTAGAACCCAAAACTGGTTCCTACACCTCAGGACCAAGGCCCGACAACTCAGCTTCTTCACAAAGCCTACACTCAGCCACAAAGGCCTACACTCAGCCACCAAGGCCTACACTCAGCCACCAAGGCATACACTCAGAGATTTCAATCTCCTACACTCAGGCTCTCAAGCCTTACACTCAGCCTTTATAATTGCAGGCTTACAAGACTCAGATCCAAAGGATCCTACAAAATAAAATGAATACAAAATTGTTAACTCAGCAACTCAGAGACAAGAGAGGGGAGTTGTGAGTTTCTTGATGAGTTCTTGGAAGAACTCAGCTGAAATCAATCTGACTTAGCTTTCTTCAAAGCTTCTTGAAAGTAGAACTCAATAAGATTGACTCCTTCTGCAGTTGATCCTTGATCTCTGCTACTTAAGATTCAGAATAAATCTGAACCCTACTTCTCAGCCTAGTTCCAACAGTTGATTTCTTGGTTGGAGCTCTCTCTCTCCAACTTCTTAGATCTTCACTCGATAGCTAGATCTTCTTTTAATCTGAACTTGGACTTGTGTTAAATCTCTTCAACAACAGTTTCTGTAGACTGTATAAGCCTATTTATAGGCCTACTTCATGGTAACCGGTTAGTCTGGTCCATAACTGAATTCTGACAACTCTGACAGGTGCAGTAGACCTGCTGGAATGGCAGCTATCATGTCATCCAGTTAGTTCTTGAAAATTCTGTAACTGTCTAGAAGTGTCGAGACTATCTGTCTTTAAGTGTCGACACTTATAGACCAAGTGTCGACACATGTTGTCTAAGTGTCGACACTAGCCTACAAGGTGTCGACACAACTCCTTGTGTTGTAAATTTTATATCTCGACACTGCTTCTTCTTCATGTGTCGACACTGAAATTGAGTGTCGACACAAGTACTTGTACTTCAGTATCTTGCTGAATTCTTCTAAGTGTCGACACAACACCTTTGTGTCGACACATCTTCATATGTTGAATCTGTTAAGTGTCGACACTGCTTCTTGGTGTCGACACATGTCTTCAGTGTTGATACTTGTTGAGTGTCGACACATTGCTCTGGGTGTCGACACATCTTCTTCTGTCGAGACTCTGGCTGAGTGTCGACACATTCCCTTAGTGTCGACACTTGTACTTAGAATATTTTGTTGAACTTTGCTGATCTTTGCTAAGTGTCGACACAGCGCCTTGTGTCGACACTTTCTTCAAGTGTTGAGTCTTCAGCTGAGTGTCGACACATTGTTCTGGGTGTCGACACTTACTTCAAGTGTTGACTCTTCTGCTGAGTGTCGACACATTGTTCTAGGTGTCGACAGTTGTACTTAGTCTCTGTTGACTTTTGCTGAGTGTCGACACAGCCTCCAAGTGTCGACACTTTCTGATGTAGACACAGTTTCTCTGGGTGTCGACACAACTGTTAAGTGTCGACACTGCTTCACTGCACTTTTCTTCACTGAGTGTCGACATAGCTCCTTGTGTCGACACTTTCTGTCTGGTGTCGACTCAGCATCCCTGGTGTCGACACAATGACTCCAAGTGTCGACACTGCTTGCCTGGGTGTCGACACAAGTCTTCTTAAGTGTCGACACTTTCCCTCTGGGTGTCGACACATGGACTTAGAAACTTTTTCTTCTTTCCTGCAAATACTTAACCTGCACATGTAAACTCAAAATACATCAAATACATTTTGATGTATATCATTGAGTTGGGTGAGGCTTCTTCAAATCAGGTACATTTAGACCAATGTACCCAACAATCTCCCCCTATTTGGAGAAGTCATAACCCTTAGTCAATGATATACACCATTCATAATAAAATTACAAAATGATGTAAAGCAGGATTATATATAGCAGGGCAAACATAAACATGTATCAATCAAACATGTATACAAAGACATAATCTCAGAACAACAATGAAATAAATTTTTCACATAGCAAATTTATTACACAACACATTGTTCCAATACTTTGTCATATTCATATTTCAAAAAGTTTACAGAATGTTTTACATCAAAAGATTACATAGTAAACTTTTAAGAAAATTCTAATTCTATTTCTGTTCAGGCTCCTTGATCACTATTCCTTTGCCAGCTTGTACTTTGGCTTGAACAGGAGGTTCAGTAACTTCAGCATCAGCAGGCTTCTTGCCTTTCAGATCTTTCTTCTTAAGTTCCTCAGCCTTAATCTTTTGCCTTTCAAAATAATGATAAGGTTTGGGAAAGTACTTGCTAGGCTCCTGGGCAGTAGGAGGTAGCTTTCCCATCTTGGCCTTTCTTCTGTATTGGACTATAGCCTCCTACCTTGTCTCATGTTTTCTCCATTCAGCCTCAGAAAACCACTTGTTCCTGTCATGTACATTATCTTTTGCAGCTTTCCAGGCAGTCAAAATAATATTTCTTGAGGTGGGGCTCCACTACTCAAAGTCAGGTCTTTGTTCAGCTTGCTCCCTGAACCTCTTCTTAGACAATCTAGTCTCTTCTTCTTTCTGTAGTGCTTCTTGCATAGCTTCAGATATTGGCTGAACAACTTTCTCAATAATGACATTATCCTTACCCCCAGGTGGGCTATACATGGACTGAATGTCATCATGGACCATATCAAAATCTGGAGGAGGGTAGATGACTTGAGCCACTTCAGGTTTCTCCCCTCCTAGATATGCAGGATGAATTCCAGATTCAGCAACATTATCATCATCACAAAGAGGAGGATATCCAAGAGTTGCTCTGATAGAATTAGATATCCACTTGGCATGATCAGAGCTGGCTTTGACTAAAACCCTCTCCCCCTTTATGACTTCTCTTTCTATATGATCCCTGACATCAACTTTCTGAAATCTCACTTGATTATCCAAATAATTAACTCCATCTTTAAAGAACGGTTTTAACCTTTGGAGTTTATCAGTTATCAACTTTTGAGAATCTTGGATGACAGTCTTAACATCAGTTATTTCTTCTTGGAATATTTTGTCAAAATCTGCTTTTGATGTAGCTGGAGTCTGCCCTGCAGCTAGATTCTTCAGCTCTGTGACTATAGCATTGTGAGATGCAGTCAAATTATCATTCATCCTAATTTGATTTTCAAGTACATATCCTTGCTTAACTGCAAAGTCATCAACTTGTGCTTTTATCTTCTCCTGGTGTGTAGCCAAGTACACCACTGCATTCCCTCGCTTGTGGAAGCAGTCTGTCATCTCCTTCTTATTAAGATTCATCTCAAATCTTATTGACTTGATATCCTGGGCCAGATCAAATTGCAAAGATTTCTGCCCTTCATCCACATACTTCTCAATAGCCTGCCTGTGCTCATCAAGTTTAATTTGCATTGCAACCATTAAAGCACTATAATCAACAGTTGGAGCTGGCTGTGATATAGGCTGTGGAGCAACAGTTTGTAAAGCCTTCTTGTAACTCTGGCTTCTTCGCCTGAAAACTTGAAACTTTCTTTTCTTAGCCCTTGTTGCTTCCTCATCTTCAGAAGCAGATGTGTTGGCTATCTCTACCCTCTCCTTAGGTAGCTCTTCAATAGCTTGGGGCTTTTCAGGTTCTTGCCTTACAGGCTCTTCAACATGAACTTGTAGGTGCTCCCCCTCAACTGGAGCATTCTCCCCCTCAACAGCAGTTTCTTTGTCAAAATCTATTTGATCTAGGTTAAGGAACAGATCTTCCATGGTATACTCATGTGGAAAATGAGCTGGAGAAATTCTTGGCTCATCAACCACTGGATCAGATACAACTTGAATTGTAATAGATGTGTCCTCCATGACAACATCTGGAACTTGACTATCAATCTGTGTTTGCTGATTGTCAGAATTTAGGGAATCAGATAATACATTATCCATTATAGGGAAATCTAAAGCATTAAGCTCAGTGATTACCTCATGGATGATGTTGGTTGCTTGCTCACTCTCAAGAGGAGTGGGCACTTCCACAACTAATGGCTCCCCATGGATGTGATCCTTGTGTATGGGGCTAGCTTTAGGTAGCTCCCCCTGCCTTTCAGCATCTATCTGTTGAGCTGGAGACTTTACAGCAGTTCCAGTGTCTTCCTCATCAGGTGTGAAGACTACTTGCTCTTCACTCCCAGAGCTGCCAGTTGAATCTTGAGCCACTGGGGCAACTTTCTTCTTCTTCTTTTATAGAGTTTCTTTCTCAGAAGTTATCTTCTCAGGGGTTGGCATCTCTTTAGACAACACCCTGTCCCATCTGTAGAATATCCTCATATCCATTTTCCTCATATGATTTATTTTAGTGCCAGCAGTCTGACCCATAACTTCTGGTATGCTTCCAGCTAGGTATAAGCTTAAGATCCTGCCCAAGTTGGGCTTCTTCAGGCTTTCCTTTATCTTTTCAAAAACTACTATAGACCAGTCAGTTTTCAGATTGAAGATTATTCTGGTCATAATGTTGAACATATGGGCAGACACTCTGTCATGCCCTCTTGGCTTGCTCAATATCACTTTCCCAACAATTTCAGACAGGAATTTCCCCTGACTGTTCATTCCTTTTCTATTAAAAACTGAACCAATCTTCATCTTAGAATCCAGACCACACCATGCCAATGCATCTCTGGTCCTGGAAGCAGTAATCTCTTCTTCTTCCTTAGTTCTTGGCAACTAAAGGACTTTTCTCAGACTTTTTGGTGACACCTTCATCTTTTCACCATGGACCCTGGACTTGATCTTCAATCCAGTGTCGTCTAACTTAGCTCCATTAAGGAATTTCAAGACTTCCTTCTTCCAAATTTTTTTTGGCTCTAAAACAAGATATTCTAACCCTGAGTAGGCAACTAGGGTTACTACAGTCTTGATCTCCAGGTCTGCATCATCAAAAGCAGTGCGCACCAGCTCGTAGCCTTCGTTGACGTTCTCCTCAAGCTTTGGCGCCATTAGGGTTTGAAGAATTTTGACTGGAGAGAAGAGAGGTGTCGACACACAAGTTTTGGTCTCGAAACTTTTGAATGCGTGTCGACAAACTAAGGCAAAATCCTATTTATACCTTTCTATGTTTGAAGATGAAAAGGCGGGCAGCTAACTTAGATTGTGTCGACACTGGCAATAAGTGTCGACACTGACTTATAATGTCTCGACACTTACGTGTCGACACAAGTTTATTCAACAGATTATATGTGTCGACACTTGTTTATGTGTCGACACCACTTAACTCGACATTTAGTCGAGACTTTACTTAGATAATTCTGAGTAAACACTAAGTGTCGACACCACCTTGGTTGTGTCGACACCTACTTGTCATGTGTCGACACTAACATTCTGAAGTGTCGACACCAACTTCCTAGATGTGTCGACACCTTTTCGCTGAAGTGTCGACACCACTTTTCTGTGTCGACACAGAGATCTCTGTGTGTCGACACTTTTTTACTTAGTCATTTCCAATTCTATAAACTTACTCTAAGTTTATCATTCCTAGTTCAATTTTAAACCTATTGAACTTAGTTTCTTCTAGGGGCTTAGTATACATATCAGCTAGTTGATTATCAGTTTTAACATATTCTAGTAAAATATCTTCTTTCTCTACATGCTCCCTAAGAAAATGATATTTTATCTCAATATGTTTAGTTCTACTATGGGAAACAGGATTATGTGCAATTGATATAGCACTTGTAGAATCACAAAAGAGTGGAGTTCTACTTACCTGAAATCTATAATCCTCAAGCTGATGTTGTATCCACAGAAGTTGAGCACAGCAACTTCCTGCAGCCACATATTCTGATTCTGCAGTGGAGATAGCCACACTTGTTTGCTTTTTGCTACTCCATGAAATCAGTCTTCCACCTAGGAATTGACAGGTTCCAGTTGTGCTTTTTCTGTCTTCTTTGCATCCTGTAAAGTCTGCATCTGAATAATCTGTTAGTTCAAAATCCCCATTCCTAGGGTACCAGAGGCCTAGATAAGGAGTGCCCTTTAGTTATCTCAATATTCTTTTGACTACTGTCAAATGAGACTCTTTAGGGCAGGCTTGATACCTTGCACAGACACATGTAGTATACATGATATCTGGTCTACTTGCAGTCAAATATAATAAGGAGCCCACTATCCCTCTATACAAGGTTTCATCTACGGGTTTCCCTGCATCATCCTTGCTAAGAGACATACTTGACCCCATAGGAGTCTTCATGGTACTGGATGAATCCATACCATACTTCCTTATGAGTTCTAGGGTGAACTTGGACTGGCATATGGATAATCCATTCTCAGTTTGTCTTACTTGGAGACCCAAGAAGAACTTTAGCTCTCTCATACTACTCATCTCAAATTGACCTTGCATTAGTTTTGCAAATGCTACTTTCAGTAGACCCAAATATAATGTCATCTACATATATTTGGACTAGTATAACTTTGCCTCTAGATTCCCTAAGGAATAGAGTCTTGTCTATTTTCCCCCTTGTGAACTTATTCTCAATGAGGAAACTAGACAGGGTTTCATACAAAGCCCTAGGGGCTTGCTTTAACCCATATAATGCTTTCCTAAGTCTATAGACATGATTAGGTAGAGTTGAATCAATAAAACCTGATGGCTGTTCCATATAGACTTCCTCTTTAAGATTACCATTCAGAAATGCTGATTTGACATCCATTTGGTAAACCTTGAATCCTTGAAAGGTTGCATAGGCCAGGAACATTCTTATGGCTTCCAGTCTGGCTACTGGAGCAAAGGTTTGATCAAAATCAATACCTTCTTCCTGCCTATATCCTTTAGCAACCAATCTTGCTTTGTTCTTAATGATGACTCCTTGTTCATCCATCTTGTTCCTATAGATCCACTTGGTTCCAATTATATTGTGGTCTTTAGGTTTAGGAACAAGCTCCCAGACCTTGCACCTCTTGAACTGATGGAGTTCTTCTTACATTGCCTCAATCCAAAGAGGGTCTAGGATGACTTCTTCAAACTTCTTTGGTTCAACTTGGGATAGAAAGCTGGAGTAGATTGCTGCATTCAGGTTTCTGCTCCTTGTTTGTACCCCTTGTCTTGGATCACCAATGATTTGCTCAGCTGGATGATCTCTAAGATGCCTATTGGCTGGAGGCATCCTGACTTCAGGTTGAACTTCTTCAACTTCTTCATCTTGGTGTACTCCTTGTACTTCTTCTGCATTTGGTACATGTAGTACTCCCCCTGGACAACAGCCACTGTCTTCTACTTGCTATCTTGCAGTAGGTTCTTCTTCTATAGTGAGCTTGTCCATCTTCTTTGTTAAACCTGTGGGGCTGCATACACTACTAGACAACTCATTGTTAATAAGCCTAGTTTCATCAAATACTACATGTACAGTCTCTTCTACAACTTGAGTAGACAGGTTGTAGACTCTATAAGCCTTACTATTGTTGCTGTACCCAACAAAAATTCCCTCTTGGGACCTGGCAGCAAACTTAGTCAAGTAAGACTTTCCATTGTTAAGTATGAAGCACTTTCAACCAAAGATCCTGAAGTAGGATAGGTTTGGTTTCCTGCCTTTAACAACCTCATAGGGGGTCTTGTTGAGACTTTTAGTTATGGTAGCCCTATTAATAACATGGCATGCAGTATTGACTGCTTCAGCCCAGAAGTATTCTGGTAGTGATGTATCACTTAATAGGGTCCTACCAGCCTCAATCAAGGTTCTATTCTTCCTCTCAGCTATGCCATTTTGCTGAGGTGTTCTTGGTGAAGAAAACTCTTGAAATATCCCAAATTCTTCACATAGTTTTGTCATGTTATCAGACTGAAACTCAGTACCATGGTCACTTCTTATTTTGACCACTGTACTATTTAGTTCATTCTGAATTTGTCTAACAAAGCTATAGAAGACATTGGGTGTTTCAGATTTCTGTCTAAGAAAAAACACCCAGGAAAACCTTGAGTAGTCATCTACAACTACAAAGGTATAGACCTTCCTACCTAAGCTGTGAACTGGAATTGGACCAAAGAGATCCATATGCAAGAGGTATAAGCACCTCACAGCATCTTTGTTCTCAATGCTTCTAAAGGTGGATCTAGTCTGCTTGCCCTTTTGACAAGCTGAGCAAATACCATCTTTAACACACTTAACTTGAGAATCATTCCTCACTAACTCTTTGCTAAAGAGTTTGTCAATTGTCTTGTAGTTTAGATGGGCTAGCCTCTTATGCCATTTGACATAATGAGAGACTGTCTCATCAGCTACAAGACACACTTGAGAACCATTGGTCTCACATATAATGTCTAGGCAGTAGACATTGCTCTTTCTATAGCCAGTCAAAATGATCTCTTGATCATTTGACCTCCTGATATGACAACCATTCTTAACAAATGAGATGTCATATCCTACATCACTTAATTGACTTATACTAATTAGGTTGTGTTTCAAACCTTTAACATAAGCCACTTGAGTAATGGAAACTAAGTTACTAGAAATGTTAACAAACCCTTTGATGATTTCTTTTTCAGAACCACCAAAGGTAACTTTAGGACCATCTTTGATTGGAGTGTAGTCCTTTAGCAATTCCCTTATTCCAGTCATATGTCTGGAACATCCACTGTCCAAGTACCATATAGGGGCATGGCCACTTGGACTCACCTGCAAAACAGATTAGTGAACCTTAGAACCCAAAGAATTCTTGGGTCCTTGGTACTTGTTAGTTTTCATCCTGACAAGACTACCTGCTGGTTTTCCAACAGGCAGTTTGCTACTCACTTTGGTACTAGCATTATGCCAACAATCCATAGCAAAGTGGCAAACCTTGCCACAGCACCAACACTCAAACTTATTGTACCTTTGCTTAGGTATTGTCTTTGCTGTTTTATCTTCAGCAGACTTGTTAAGAGTTGGGGCTTTGCCCTTGAACTTAGACTTGGACTGAACAGTCCTTGCAGGTCTAGTAAATCCCAGTCCAGCTTTGCCATTGTGATGAACAAATTCATCAATTAATGGCAGAACTGACTTAGGTTTAGAAAACCTAGCAACTAAGTCTTTTTCCTTCTGAAGATTAATCTCCAGACTCTTGATTTGATCATTCTTAAATGATATAGTTCCCATCTGAATCACAGTTATGTGCTTCAGTCTGGCTATCTCATTAAGCTTTTGATCAAATAACTTCTCAAACTCAGTTGCAGCAGCTTTGAGATTAGCAATTTCCTTTGCCTGACTTTTGGCTAGGGACTTGCTCTTCTTGTAAGCTTGTAACAGAACTTTATATTCATCTATCAACTGATGAATATCTTCTTCAGACTCAGATGCACTCTCATCATTTGATGATGATGAATCTGACTTTGTACTGGCACAAGAAACTAAACTTAAAGTTGAACTTTGTACCTTACTAGGTCATGGCTGCTCCAGGATTTTGTCACTTTCTGTCAATGCCATTAGTCCTTGGCACTGACAGTCTTCTTGTTCATATATAGAATTCATAATCTGCATGAACTCTTCTTCTTCTTCCTCAGCAAACAGCCCTATATATGCTTTTGCATCTGACTCAGTTTCTGATGAAGATAAATCTGACAGGCTCTTGTCCTTTTTGGCAACAAAAGACTTTTCTTTCTTGCCCTTGTATTGAGTCTTTTTCTTGTCACTAGACTCCTTCCTCTTCTCTGGACAGTCTGCAATGACATGTCCTTGTCTATTACAGCAATAGCACACAATTTTTGATAGTGTAGCTTTGCTAGACTTGGACTTTTTACTGTCTTTCTTTGAAGACTTCTTTTTCTGATAAGAGTCTTCCTTTCCCTGTGAAGTAGATGGCCTTGTCCTCCACTGTTTCTTCTTTAAGAACTTCTGGAAATGTCTTGTGAAAGCAGCAAAGTCCTCATCACTTTCACTGCTTTCAGATTTTCTGCTGACTGACTCATCTGACTCAGATTCAGCTGCTTTTGGTGGTGGAGAAGGTGACTTACTTCTATACTTTCTGGGGGCTTCTGTCTTGAATGCCACTGTCCTTTCTTTGTGTTCATTTCTTGTGGATTTCTCCTCTTCTTTCCTCACCATTAACTGCATCTCATAGGACAGCAGTTTGCCAAACAGTGTTGGTGGAGGAATTTCTGCTAACTTAGCCATTTCTCTAATGGAACAGATCTTGGTGTCCCAATATTTTGTTAGGGACCTTAGAAACTTATCATTGAGTTCATAATTACTGAACTCTCTACCATAGGACATGAGTTCATTCACTATCCTGTAGAACTTCTTATAGCACTCAGTTATGTTATCACCCTTTCCTTGTCTAAAACTTTCATACTCTTGATTTAGCAAGGATTTTATGTCTTGCCTTACTTCTTCAGAACCCTCCATATACACAATAAGAGTATCCCACATCTCTTTGGCTGTCTTACAGTGTATTAGATTCTGAAAAGTTGCATCATCTATGGCACTGACAATAATGTTTTGAGCCCTCTTATCCATAGTGGCTAGAACAATTTCATCCTTAGTCATTTCAGAGAAATCCTTTGGTGTTCTCTGAGTTGCATCTAAGACTGACACCTTCATGGGCACATATGGCCCTTCCTTTACTGTGATATAAATCCTAGGGTCTGAGGCTTCCATAAACAGCCTCACCCTTTCCTTCCATATGCCAAAGATTTCTTTCCTACATATGGGTAGCTTCATGGATCCCAATTCCTTGTGATTTTCAGTGGAACCCATGGTTCTTGATTTTCTTGATTCTGTAATTGACTTTGACTGAATCTGCCAACAGGATCTACTCAGACAGTTATGTCCTTTTTTTTGAGTAACCTGGCTCTGATACCAATTGAAAGATATAGTACCTAAACACCTAGAGGGGGGGTGAATAGGTGACCAAATTCTTTTAAACTTTTTATGGCAGCAATCAGTTTTTAACACAGATTTATATCTACTATTTCACACCAATCACACAGCATTCAAAGCAAACCACAGCACATAGAAGACACACAGTTTTATAGTGGTTTCCCATGGTTTGGGTACATCCACTTTCCCCCTTCGCCTATCTAGCAGTGTACTAGATTCGGCCAAACTCCTCCACTATCTTAGAACCCAAAACTGGTTCCTACACCTCAGGCCCAAGGCCCTACAACTCAGCTTCTTCACAAAGCCTACACTCAGCCACAAAGGCCTACACTCAGCCACCAAGGCCTACACTCAGCCACCAAGGCCTACACTCAGAGATTTCAATCTCCTACACTCAGGCTCTCAAGCCTTACACTCAGCCTTTATAATTACAGACTTACAAGACTCAGATCCAAAGGATCCTACAAAATAAAATGAATACAAAATTGTTAACTCAGCAACCCAGAGACAAGAGAGGGGAGTTGTGAGTTTCTTGATGAGTTCTTGGAAGAACTCAGCTGAAATCAATCTGACTTAGCTTTCTTCAAAGCTTCTTGAAAGTAGAACTCAATAAGATTGACTCCTTCTGCAGTTGATCCTTGATCTCTGCTACTTAAGATTCAGAATAAATCTGAACCCTACTTCTCAGCCTGGTTCCAACAGCTGATTTCTTGGTTGGAGCTCTCTCTCTCCAACTTCTTAGATCTTCACTCGATAGCTAGATCTTCTTTTAATCTGAACTTGGACTTGTGTTCAATCTCTTCAGCAATAGTTTCTGTAGAATGTATAAGCCTATTTATAGGCCTACTTCATGGTAACCGGTTGGTCCGGTCCATAACTGAATTCTGACAACTCTGACAGGTGTAGTAGACCGGCTGGAATGGCAGCTGTCAAGTCATCCAGTCAGTTCTTGAAAATTCTGTAACTGTCTAGAAGTGTCGAGACTATCTATCTTTAAGTGTCGACACTTATAGACCAAGTGTCGACACATGTTGTCTAAGTGTCGACACTAGCCTACAAGGTGTCGACACAACTCCTTGTGTTGTAGATTTTATATCTCGACACTGCTTCTTCTTCATGTGTCGACACTGAAATTGAGTGTCGACACAAGTACTTGTACTTCAGTATCTTGCTGAATTCTTCTAAGTGTCGACACAACACCTTTGTGTCGACACATCTTCATATGTTGAATCTGTTAAGTGTCGACACTGCTTTTTGGTGTCGACACATGTCTTTAGTGTTGATACTTGCTGAGTGTCGACACATTACTCTGGGTGTCGACACATCTTCTTCTGTCGAGACTCTGGCTGAGTGTCGACACATTCCCTTAGTGTCGACACTTGTACTTAGAATATTTTGTTGAACTTTGCTGATCTTTGCTAAGTGTCGACACAGCGCCTTGTGTCGACACTTTCTTCAAGTGTTGAGTCTTCAGCTGAGTGTCGACACATTGTTCTGGGTGTCGACACTTACTTCAAGTGTTGACTCTTCTGCTGAGTGTCGACACATTATTCTGGGTGTCGACACTTGTACTTAGTCTCTGCTGACTTTTGCTGAGTGTCGACACAGCCTCCAAGTGTCGACACTTTCTGATGTAGACACAGTTTCTCTGGGTGTCGACACAACTGTTAATTGTCGACACTGCTTCACTGCACTTTTCTTCACTGAGTGTCGACACAGCTCCTTGTGTCGACACTTTCTGTCTGGTGTCGACTCAGCATCCCTGGTGTCGACACAATGACTCCAAGTATCGACACTGCTTGCCTGGGTGTCGACACAAGTCTTCTTAAGTGTCGACACTTTCCCTCTGGGTGTCGACACATGGACTTAGAAACTTTTTCTCCTTTCCTGCAAATACTTAACCTGCACATGTAAACTCAAAATACATCAAATACATTTTGATGTATATCATTGAGTTGGGTGAGGCTTCTTCAAATCAGGTACATTTAGACCAATGTACCCAACACAAGGTAACCTGGGTCAAGAACAATTAATTATTTTCTCTACAGATAAAGAGCTGTCCAGTTGTAAATCAACTATGGTATCTGTACAGTGGTTGCTCCAAGCACATGACTGGCAGCAAGGAAAACTTATACAATTACAAGTCCAAGCTGGGACCAAAGGTTATCTTTGGTGATTCAAACTGTGGACAGTCTGAAGGCTATGGAGAAATAAGAATTGGAGCAGTCACATTCAAGAAAGTGATTTATGTAAAAGGACTCAAGCATAACCTCATCTTTGTCAGCCAATTATGTGATGAAGGTTATCAGGTACACTTTAACTCTACATCCTGTGTTATCTCTAATAAAGAAAAACAAAATGTTTTAATTGGAAATAGACAAGGTAACATATATATAGTAGATTTTCTTTCTGCCAATTCAGACATTTGTCTACTTAACCTAATTAGCAATCAAAATGAATTATGGCATAAAAGGCTATGACATGTTAACATGAAAAATATTGCTAGGCTATCTAAAGACAACCTTGTGAGAGGTTTGCCTTCTGGTCCCTATAAGAAGGAAGACCTTTGCAGGGCTTGTCAATTAGGCAAGCAAACTAAATCTAGCTTTAAGTTGGTTAATAAAAGTGATTCACCTAGGATCTTGTACTTGCTACATATGGATCTCTTTGGACCCATTGTTGTACAAAGCCTAGGAGGGAAATCCTACACTCTAGTCATTGTAGATGACTTCTCAAGATTCACTTGGGTGTTCTTTCTGAGATCTAAGTCAGATACCTTTAAAGTTCTTACAGATTTTCTCAGGACCATATAGATTGAGTACTCTACTCATGTTGCATTGATCAGAAGTGATCATGGTATAGAGTTTGAGTCTCTTCTTATGCATGAGTTCTGTGATAAGGAAGGTATCAGGCACTGCTTCTCAGCTCCTATAACTACCCAACAAAATGGGGTAGCTGAAAGGAAAAATAGAACCTTGATTGAAGTTACACGCACATTACTTGCAGATGCTTACATGCCACTATCCTTTTGGGCAGAGGCAATAAGCACTGCAAATTATGTACTGAACAGAAGTTTGATACATAAACTTAAGAATAGGACTCCCTATGAATTACTTAAAGGGAAGAAACCTAAAATCACATATTTTAAAGTATTTGGTTGCATATGCTATATACATAATAACAACAAGAAATACATTATAAAGTTTGAAGTTAAGGCTGAAGAGGGAATTTTTCTAGGATATTCCCAAGTAAGCAAAGCCTATAGGGTATTTAACAAATCATCTTTGAAAATTGCAGAATTTATACATGTTACTTTTGATGAGGCTAACATGTCTTGCAAGGAGAAAGAAATTTCTACTAGTAACCCTCTGCAGGTACCTCACTTGTGTGAGAAATTGGGTGAACTAAACCTTACCCAAGAGGCTCCAACACATCCTCCTCACCAAGTTGATGAAGACAGTGAAGAAGAATCTTTGGAAGAAGTTGAACCTCATTCAACAGCAAACATAATTCCACAAGAGGAATTAAATCCAAATGCTGTTGTTGAACCAACTCCACCCACTGATCTTGTCAAACTAAGGGATCACCTTAGATCCCAAGTGATTGGAGACATAACAGTAGGTGTCCAAACAAGGCATCAACTCAACTAAGATGTGATGCATGCCTATTTTCTCTCTCAAGTTGAACCTCAATCCATAAACGATACTGAGCAAGATCCTCACTGGATCATTGCAATGCAAGAGGAGCTCAACCAGTTTGAGAGATGTAGAGTTTGGGATTTAGTTCGAAGACCCAAAGACTACCCAGTCATTGGAACCAGATGGGTATATAGAAATAAGCTTGATGCCCATGGTGCAATTGTGAGGAACAAGGCTGGGCTTATTGCTCAAGGATATAGGCAAGAAGAAGGCATAGACTATGATCAAACCTTTGCACCAGTTGCAAGGTTAGAAGCAATCAGAATCTTCCTTGTCTATGCTGCCTACAAGAAGTTTAAAGTCTACCAGATGGATGTGAAAAGTGTCTTTCTAAATGGAATACTAAAAGAAGAGGTTTATATGGAACAACCTCCAGGTTTTGTCTCCCCAACTCATCCTTCTTATGTATTTAGATTGCATAAAGCCCTCTATGGTCTAAAGCAAGCTCCAAGAGCTTGGTATGAGACCTTAGCTAGCTTTTTGATAGAGCATGAATTCACTAGAGACAGTAGATAAAATATTATTCACTAGGCACCATAAGGATAAAATCTTGTTAGTATAAATTTATGTGGATGACATCATATTTGGGTTTACTTACTCTAAACTATGCAAGAGATTTTCTGACCTCATGCATTCTAAGTTTGAGATGAGTAGCATGGGTGAGCTCTCCTACTTCCTTGGTCTCCAAGTGAAGCAGCTACCTGTTGACATCTTCATCTCCCAGGCTAAATATGCTAAAGAGCTTCTTAAAAAGTTTGGGATGGCTGATGCCTCAGCTAAGAAAACACCTATGTATACTAATGTTGTAATAGACAATGATGAACATGGGAAACCAGTTGATCAGAAACTATATAAGGGCATTGTTGGGTCTCTATTATATCTTACAGCTAGCAGACTTGATATCATGTTTGCCACATGCCTTTGTGTTAAGTTCCAAGTGAACCCTAAAGAATCTCACCGAATTTTTCTAAAAAGTATTTTGAGATATATAAAGAGTTGTCCTAGTCTAGGCCTTTGGTATCCTACTGAGTCAGAATTTGATTGAACTGGATATTCAGATGCTGAGTTTGTTGGATGCAGGGCAGACATGAAAAGTACCTCAGGAACTTGCCAGTTACTTGGTATGAGACTAGTGTCTTGGTTCTACAAGAAACAATCATCTGTGTCCACATCAACTACTGAAGCAGAATACATTGCAGCTAGCAGTTGCTGTTCACAGATGTTGTGGATTCAAAACAAACTCCTAGACCATGGTTTCAACTTAAATAATTCAACTCTACTATGTGATAACACAAGTGCTATATCCATAGCACAGAATCCAGTCCATCACAGTAGGACTAAGCATATATATATTAGGCATCATTTCATTAGAGAGTGTGTAAACAAAAACAAAATCAAAGTTGTCTATATCTACATCAATTTACAAAGAACTGATATTTTCACCAAACCCTTAGATGAAAGGAATCACTTGTTATTTATAAATCAGTTGAGCTGATTTAACTTGTCTGCAGTCGACGAATTCTTCAAAGTTCGTCGAACAGAGCTCGACAAACTGGGAAAAGTTCTTGAGATATTCGTCGAACGGAGATCGACGAACTCTCTGTGAGTGAAGTTGTTTTCGTCGAACGGAGATCGATGAATCTACTTCAGAAAACTTTCGTTGAACGGAGCTCGACGAAATGTCTTCAAATCTTCAGACTAAGCTCGACAAATTATTTAACTACAAATTATTTCGTCGATCTCGGATCGAAGAATTATCTTATTTTTCGTGGAACGGAGTTTGTCGATTCATATTCTGGAAAACCTTATATCTAAGTTTTTCTTTGACCTCCGTCACGCGCTTTCAGTTCCTGTGCACTTGATCTTCATTTTTCTCTAGCAGGTGAATTAATGGCGATTCCAGCGGGAAGTCTTGCGGCGATGAAGTTTGATACAGGATTTGATGTCGATTTTGATTCCTTCCAACATTCAGACCCAATCTTCCTGGACATCCTCCAACTCCTTGAAGAACAGTAGTTGAAGAATCTGCTATCCACCAGGATCAAAATAGCTAGCACTGAGATCAGAGAGTGAGTCTACACTTCTTCCACCGCCGATGAGAACACCATGACAGGGACAGTCTCGGGTAATGCAGTTTCTCTCACCCCCGCTATTCTAACTAAACTTTTTGGATTAACAAATGGTGAAGAAGAGTTAGAAGTTGATACTGAGGAATATGTTGTGATGTTGAGTATGATTGGGGTATACTAGAGAAACCCCAAATAAATTGCTGAAGAAACACTTGTCTGCCGAGTTCAAATTTCTAGCAGACATTGTGGGGAAAGTGTTGCTGGGCAAGCACACTGCCCATGATTACATAACCAGGCACCAATTGCTGGTAATGTGTGATGTGGTGAACAAGAAGCAGGTGAACTGGGCTCAGATCATGTTTGATCTGATTAAGAAAAGGAATACAAAGAAAGAGGTTTGCTTTGGAATAATTCTGGGAATCTTCCTGAAGGAGAAGGCTGCTGAATCACTGGTCTCCCCGACCATATTCATCAATGCCTCCAAGAGGCTCACATGTGCCCTCTTTGGCAAGTGGGAGAGGACCATCACTAAGCCCTCCAAGGATCCATCCTCTTCCTCCAGGCCTTCTGAAAGTACAAGGGCAGTAATAGCCTCTCTCTCACCCTCAGAATTAGCTCCCTCCTCTTCCAACATTCCTTCTCTTCAACAACAATAACAACCACAACTACTAGTTCATATTCCTACTCCAGTTCCATATCCTGCACAGTCTCCACCTCCACCCTCTCCACAAATAGATATCACTGAAATTCCCTCCTCCCCCATTCAGGAATCCCATCAACCCTGTCCTTCCAAATCACCACAACCATCCCCACCTCAATCTCCCCTTCCCCCTCACTTAACTATCACAGATCCTGACACCTTTATCTCCTCCCACACATTTAATCTCGTCATTCCCCCACCATCCCCACATCAACAACCCATCCCCACACCACAAATTCCACCCTCTACAACAGCTCCTCCCTCTGTCCCCTTCCCTTTCCTAGTCCAAACAGACCTTCCATCTTCAGCACCTGACTATACACATACAGACATGTCTAGTGCATTTTTTGTTTGCTCCAACTGTGGTCATCACAATCCCTACTCCTCCACTGCTCCAAAATCTCTCTATTTGAACTTCTTTAATATTGCTAAAGATTTACTTGCATTCATCTCTCCCACTCTTCAAATTCTTTTAAATAATGCTCTAGCTCCTCTCACTGCCTCCATCCAAACTCTATCTGCCCAAGTTGCTGCTCTATCTCCTATCCCTTCTTCTGAGGGACTAGCTCCAGGACCCTCTGAAGCCAGTCAGGTGGAGATGCTTCATGATGAAGAAGCTCCAGTAACAGCAGCAACAGTAGAGCTTGAAGCAGCAACAAAAGAAGCAGCAGAAGCAGCAACAGAGTTTGATTCCTTTATGACTGACTCTTCTGAAGATATACCAGATCCTTCTGCAATCGTAGACTTAATAGAATCAGATACTGAGATGGATGAGCCTGTTTTGGCTGAAATAGATACTGTTGGTGATTATATTATAAATCTCATAGTTGATCTCTTAAATTTATTGAGCAATTTTTATACAACTTATTTTAAAAACCTTCCAGAGTACAGCTTCAAGCCATCCATGGCTATAGTCCCTTACACCACAGCAATAAGCCCCAAAGTTGCCAAGCAACTAAAGGCCAGTTTTATAGTAACAGAGATTCCAGTCATTCCATCTCCACTGCAAGCTGCTTACCCCATTATCTCATCTCCTCCTGCTCCAGTTTTTGTTATGGATGATTCACCCATGCCTGATCTTGATGCATTGATCATGGCTGACATTGAAGAAGAAAATAAAATAGTGGTTGAAAGCACTGTTATGTATAGCCCTTTTGTTCCAGCTTCAGCTCCTTCTCCACCTCCTCCTCCAGCTCCTACTCAGGATGAAAAGCCAATTGATAAATCAGTACTTAAGGCCATTGATGCCTTATATGATGCTCCTCAAGATTCTGATGACGAGGATGATGATGAAGAGGACTCAGATGATGAGCCTAAGAAGAAGAAAGTATCTAGGAAGAGGAAAGCTCCTCCACCTCCTGCCCTAAAACCAAATCCAGCAAATGACACTCCATACTATATACTCCAGAAGATCACACCCTATAAGGGCATGCTAGCATGGATGTGGCTATCCAAAAATCAATAGAAAGAAAGGAAGAAAAACAGGAGATATTCCCCACCTCCTCAAAGATACAGAAAGGATCCTCCTCCTCCTCCACCTGCTGTTGGTGCTTCCAGTACTTCAACTCAAAGGACTACCCAGTTTCAAACTTATCAAAGACATTAGGGTAGGTCCTCCTCTTCAGGAAGCAGCCAGCAAAGGCATTATTCATCTAGCAAATAGCAACATCAACAACATCAACAGCAATAATTCACTGAACATCAAAAGGCTAAAAGCCCCAAGAGACATGCTTCTCCTCCTATACCATTTGAAGATCCTGATACAGCTACAACTGCTAGGATGGCCAGATTCCAGGAACTAGTTGGCCTATCCATGATCAACAAAACAAGATCTAAAGGAAAGGATCTATCTGAATATACTACAATGTCCAAGTACAGAAAGGAAGAACTTAACAGGTTTGCTAAGGCTAACAAATTTTTCAATGTTGATGATTATATGAAGTTACATACTGAAGTTGTAGTGCCAAGAGCCACCTCCCTTAACATCATTGTAGTTGCTGACATGACCATGAAAAAAGTTCAAGCAGCAGATCCAAATAGGGAGATCAAGTTTACACAGCCTGGTGACAAAACTAAGGAGGATAAGCCAAAGGAGCCCAAGAAGAAGAAATGAACTTTAAACTGTATGTCTTTTGATTATTTTAAAACTGTCTGTTTATATTCTGATACAAAGCTCTGTATATATATATATATATATATATATATATATATATATATATATATATATATATATATATATATATATATATATATATATATATATATATATATATATATATATATATATATATATATATATGCTGCACATTTAAATTTTTCATGCCAGATATATGTTTTATTGCTTTGCTATTAATGTGAGTCTGTAATTAGTGACCTTACCCAAATAGGGGGAGATTGTTGGATCCCTAGTTAGATTTGGGCTAGGTTCACTAAACTAGGATGTTTGACCCAACATGTATAGTTAGGGTCATGTGTAAGACCCCCTTTTTTTCTTTTTTAAACACCGGGGTCTTAGGCTCAGAACCGCCGCTTTGCGGTGACACCTTCGCACCCGGGAAGGTCATCACTACAAAACGCCGATCCTGCCGGCCAAATCGATCGCAACTGTAGCAAAATAGTAAAGCAAGTCCACAGAAATCACATATATAAGTAAATAGTCTCCACGAAGGGAGTGTCCACAGATACACAGAAATATAAGATCTTGGGCTCATGCCCAGTACATCATGTCCTCACTACAAATCTCTCAACGCGGAAGAAAACTAATAAAACTACTAGTAGTGATCAGGACTCACAGTCCCTACCGTCTGAACTCCGGAACTAGACTGCCCGATCTCCAAGCGTGTCGACCTCTGGGGATGCTCCTCCATGCTGGGCTCCACGGTCCCCTAAAATGATGTGGTTCGAAAACCGTTAGTCTAAAAGACTAAGTCCTATCATCCTCCGCCCCTTCCCCCATGGCCCCTAGGCACCGAGCGGAGAGGAAGAAAGGGGAGGTTTTGAAGGTGGAGAGTAATCAAGAATCAGATGGCAGCGGACATATACTAGCAATTTTTATAGTACATGTGGCAGTAAAGCAAAGTATGAAAAATAACCTTAACTTATACGGAACGTATAAGCAAGGGATCTTTTACAGGGCTCCCATCATATAAAAAGTCCCATACCAATTTATACATTGGGGTGTCGGTTAATAACAACATTATATATATAAAGAATTTAACCTTTAATTTATAAACTTGCCCACACAAGCTTATAGACAAAGGGGTCGTTTTGCAGGTCCTAATGTATAAGCGTCACATTCCACTTATACTTTAGGTGTCAGGGTTAAATGAATCAATTATGCTATGACATGCAAGTGGGTATGATGGAACATGCAAGTGCAACACATACACCCGACTCTGTGCACACAGACCTTTAGTTCCCCCTTTCTGGGGCCTTAACCTCCCAGGATACCTCCGTAGTGGCAGACGAAAGCGGTGGGTTGGGCCTCGCCCACCTCTAAACCAGTAAAGCAGTACCGGTCAGACCTATCGTACGTCTCAACGCTTGGTGCACGAAGCGGACTCCTGCGTACTCTTGCCGGGTGGCGCACCAGACTTTTGTTGGCGAAGTGCTAACCACACTTGCCGAGTCAGCGTATTGGCGTCAGTGCATCGACCCTCCAATTCAGAAGACCCACCATCTTAATTTCCTTTCCTTTTATGCACATGCAAACTTAACGTATCCAAAAATGGAGCCGAAGCTCCACGGACCAAAATGTCCGTCTCAAACAATCGAGCCGAAGCTCCCCGGACCCAAACGTCCGTCTCTTAACCATCCAAGCTGAAGCTTCCAACTATCTTCCAGTGTTATCTGTGTTCGTGAAATGTGCAACCCTAATTACTAAGTTACTCTTTTCAGCTTGTTAATACAGTTTACGTTAACCCAGGACTGCCCCCGGTATTCCCTATGAAGGGCTCTCAAGGGGCAATAGGAACTATGTTGGGATTACGCCCAATGTTCCCTTTCGCAAGGTGCTTATTATTATTATTGGTTGATTCCCTTACCCATTACCTTCTCATGTTACAATAGGCTAATCCTAGGTTGTTTTGACTCTACCTCACCTCGGGGAAGACGAACTTTCGTCGATCCCGGGCACCGCCTAACTCTAGCCAATCCATCCCTCTACTCCTCCTACTACCAATAATGAACTTATTTTTATCCATCCAAACCAGCATACCACTAATCCCAAGACATGCATCCAATTATACTCCAACATGATTTCTGCAGTTTTTATTATATGCAGACCACTTAAGCTATATGACTCGTAAAATGGGAGGTACATCAAATAATCATCCAGTACCCCTATGATAATTATTAGAGGACTATAATGACATTTTTAGCTTAAATACAGAAATTCATAATTTTTCTAATTTGTTTGATAATTTATTTATTTATTTTAGTATCCAAAAAGCCCAAGTTTGAACATGAAGTACCAATTTCAGACAAGATAATAATCCACTAAATTTATGTTAATTACAAAATGAATAATCAACTCTAAATCCTAAGTCTTCCAATTTTTCAGCAAGGTTTAAGCCCTTAATTTTAATTTCAAATAATCTCATAATAAGTCATTTTAAAAGATTTTACAGCAATAATACCTCCAAAAATTCAAGGATGGTTACGATGGCATATAAATACTCTAGATCAAGTTTCATACTTTATCATTTAATAATAAGGCTATACTTGATTTTCTCATGAAATTCCAAGTTTATGGGTTAATGAACAAAGTATACTAATTATCCATTAAAAATTTCCAAATAAATTCCCACAAGATAATGATGAACTAGGAACACTATATATCAAGTTTCATAATTGTTCAACAAGTATTGAGCTCTTGTAAGAATTATTTAGTATGTAACCAAAGTAATGCACTTGTGAAGTAGATGTCCTAATTATGTATCCAAAAATTCTATTAAAAATCATATATGATCAATATGGTCAGAACTACCTCTGCCAAATTTTCATGACCTTTCAATGGGCAGTGAGATCACAATAGTCAAATTATTAATTAGGGCAATCCTATTGGTTACAAATGAAGTGCTACAAATATTGATCAAAACTTCCTAAATAAATTACCAGAGGCTCAAAATATCCTTATTCCCACACTACCCAAATTTTATTATATTTCAAGGAGTTTAGCTAACCTAAACTAGCACTACAAGTTTTATGACCTAAGCTAGGGTTAGGGTTTTGTGGACCCTACTCTTTTCAAAATTCTTTAAGATTTTTACCAGAGGGTTTTATATACCCTAGGACCATCCATACAAAATTTGATGTTCATCCAAGGTGTTTAGGACTCATGCCCTTCACAAGGCACAAAGGTCCTTCCTTAGGGTTTGGCATAGGAACTTTGGGCAAATCAATTCCACTCTACCCCACATTCCATGGGGAGGTGCTAAATACCAAACCAAGTCAGTGGCCCAAATTTTAGCCTCTGTTGAGGTGATTTGGTCACTCAAAAATCAAAAGTGCACTTTTTGACCAAAATACCCTTATTAAGGTAAAGTTAGGGTTGGGTCAATACCTATTCAAAACACACCCAAATTAGGTGAAACATTATACAGGTACAAAACATGAGGCCAGGGACCACTCGCCAAAATTTGGGATGGTTTGGAGGTAATTAGACCACCTAATTAAAGTATCATAGAGAAATTAAATAATTTCCAAAACTATAGAACAAGTGTCCCCACAAATTCCCATTTTTGGTATACTCCTAGATATGGTCTAGAGTGACTCCCTGCCAACCTTTCAACTCATTTGGATCAAATATAAAGTGTGGGCACCCAATTGAATTTCTGCCTAGCCCTATGTGTAGGCCCCACCAAAATGGGTGCCCTGATCAAACCAGGCACCCAAATTGGTTCAAACCAATTTTAAAATAAAGTAGACCCAAAGGGCTACAAATCATGTGTTGATCATTTCCTCATACAGAGCTTCTAACTATTTATAAAAAATTTAAACATTAAATAGTAACATTGTGACAGAATTTGAATTAACCAAATTAATTAAACCTAAAGTTTAAAGTTATTAAAGCACGAATCTTGAAGCAGCTGTGGATGGCATCCGTTTGTCTTCTCCGTTCAGCCAACGGTCCGGATTCATCCCGCCTGGAGCAATTTCCAAACGCCACCGCCGGCGATCCGGCCACCTCCCCGGCCGGCCACCGCCACCACCACCTCCGTTGAGGTGGTGGACGTCGCCAGGCGGCGGCTTGGCCGCCGGAGGGCCGTTTCCGGCGATTCTACCAAGAAAAATTTCGGCCGGAAACCATGAAAATCCGAATTTGATTCGGGCTCAATTGAGCCCGAACATTGTCCCTAAAGGATGCTATGATCTACTCATGAAGTAAGGAGAGGAGGAGGACCTTTCTGGTGGCCTGAATCCTTGCCGATCGCCGGGATGCCATTTTTGGTGGTGGTGGTGGTCGGATTTCTACAACAGCACTATGAACTGCTCTGGCTCCTTCAGTTAAGGGGTGGGACTGATTCCTTGGAGTCCAGTGAGCATTTTAAGAAGGAGAATTGGGGGAGTTAGGTAGCTGTAGGCTGCTTACCATTTTTTGCACTTGGTCAAGCTTGGCGGCCATGGTAGGTAGGGGGGAAATGCTGGCTCCAGCCAGTCAATGTGTAGCTGGTTGCACTCCTCTGGTCTTAGGGAATTGAATGGGAGGTTAGGGAAGGTTGGGGAAGGGGAAGGATGAGCCCAAGTCTTCCTCCATTTCTTCTCTTCTCTTTCTCTCTCTTCCCTTTGAAGTTTTTTTCTCTCTCTCCTATTCACCAAGCTGAATTTTGACTCCCACCTAACCCAATGGCAGCCCACATGTTTATTTCCTCCATCAAGGCAAGGTTAGCCCAAGAGAATTGGGCTTGAGCTTGAGTTAGCCCATTTGGGCTAGCTTGACCCAAACCTAGGCTAGGGTTGAACTTGGTCAATTTGGTCTTTGAGTTTGCCCCTAATGGGTCCTTGGTGACCCATTGGACTCCCCTAAGGCCTAGGTAGGGTTGTATTGTCCCCTTGGAGGTCACTTGACCCTTAGGTAGGGCACTTTGACCATTTTAGGGCTAGAGTTGACTTTGGTCAACCAAGCCCCTTGGGTGGGCCCCAATGGGTCCTTGGTGACCATTGGCCTCTCACTAGGGTTATGAAGGTATGTGTGGGGTCCACTTAGCTTGGGGAAGGTCAGTTGACCATATGTAGACTAGTTTGACCTATTTAGGGTTAGAGTTGACTTTGGTCAACTTAACCTCTTGGACTGCCCTTCTTGGGTTCTAAGAGATCCATTGACCTCACTTTAGGTCTAGGAAGTCCTTGGTAGGGTTAGTTGGGCACATTAGAGGTCAACTGCCCTTGATTAGGGCACCTTGCCCTATTTAGACCTATGGTGGTCCTAGGTCAAATTGGCCACCTGGGGTTGACTCCAATGGACCCTTAAGGCTCTAGTGGACCCTTTAATGGGTTAGTGATGTTTTGGTGGGGTCATGGAGTCATGGTGAAGCCCTAGGTCAAACCCTAGATTTGGTGATATGGTTGTGTCATAGGCAAACCATGGTGATCCTCATCTTGGTCTTCTATCTCTTGGCCCATTTCTGGCTTCCTAGGGTTTTGTCATGACCTAGTCATGGCCAAAACCACTCTTAGGGGTCTAGTTGGAAATGGGATGTTACAAATTCCAATAAACAAAATAAAGATTTCGTCCCCGAAATCAAGGGTAAGCCTACGGGAATTTCTACCGAAGAAAAGAAACTTGTAACATCCCATCACGACGCCATGTTTGCTAAATTAGGTTTAAAGGGATACCTAAATCTATGACCAAGTCGCCCAATTGGCAAACCAAGATCCCAATAAACAAAAGATTAGCCTCTACTCTTCCTGGAGCAGCCTAACTAGTTTAAAGCACGAAAACAAATTAAACATCTTGAGGGGTTGTGAGGTATACCTGACTGAACAGCTCTGGGTACTTTTGACGCATCAGGTCTTGCGGTTCCTAGGTATGCTCTTCCTGGCTGTGGTTCCTCCACAAGACCTTGACTAAGGGTATCTTCTTGCGGTGCAAGATCCGTACTCCTTTATCGTCGATCCGAACCGGCTCTAAGCGAACTGACCGGTCTGAAGCTACCGGTCCATCTGTGGTCGAAATCTGCTGCTCCGGGCGTAGTAGAGCCCTCCTGAGCGAGGAAATATGGAACACATCATGCAAGGCTGCCAGCTTTGGTGGCAACTCCAGCCTGTAAGCTAGGGGTCCGATCTGCTCCAGGATCCTGTAAGGGCCCATATACTTAGGGCTGAGCTTCTTCTTCCGACCACGCACCCGTAAAACTCCATGCATAGGCCGGATCTTCAAAAACACTTGGTCCCCCACCTGAAACTCTTCCTGGCGATGCCGGGCGTCATAGTACTTAGCCTGTCTGCTCTGCGCCTCTAGCATCTTGTCTCTGATCAGCCTCACCTGAGCCTCGGTGTCCTCGACAAAATCCGATCCCAACGCCTTCGGATCCTCGTCCTGAATACATGAAAGTGGAGTCCTACATCTCCTTCCGTACAAGGGTGGAGAGTTGTGTTGAATGTCGACCGAGAGCCCAAGTAAGCCTGGACTGATCTTCTCTCCTTAGATGTACACTATCCATCCTGATTCAACACGATCATCTTGAGCACAAAATAATAATGAACAACTACTCACAAAACTTATGAAACACCTATGGGAGTTTTCTTTCAGGTCAGGGTGACCCTAGATATCTCGGTCAGTCTATCCTCGATGTTCCCTTTATAATTATGTCTGGAGTGGGGACGAGGAATCATGTGTATGAAAACCCCTAAATATACACTCGAACTTCCACTCTAACTCGGGCGGTGGCTGTAATAGTTCACTAAAAACTCTTGTACTTAGCCTTCATTAACTGACGGACCTCACCGTGCATCACAAAATCCATGAAGTCTTTCTTATTCCGTGGAAAGATAAGTTCTGGTAAACACAACTTTCTTCTGGTAAATTGAGTTCATGTTTGTAAGTGTAGGCGACGAATCTATAAACTTCCTCTACACGATCATGTTCTTATTCTTTCGAGTACGCCCAAGTAACATCGAATACATTTACTTCAATTTCAATATGTTCACGACCCAATATTTTCTAGATGAGGTCTAAGGGAAACCCAAATCAGTAACTATTTTGCCCAATAAACAAAAGATAAGCCTCCAATAAACAAAAGATAAGCCCATACCTACCTTGGGCTAAGTTTCTTTGATATTACCATGTTATATCCGTCCTAGCTGGGTGTACAATCCCTAGGGCGTCAATATTCGACTTGGGGTTCCAACCTGCAAGCTGTTGATATACTCCATACTTTAAACCCTCTAAGTCACATTTACGACAACCTTAACTGGGTCAAAATGTTCCCAATCCCCACTAGGTCTCTTCTGAACTTGAATTCCTATCCGACCCTCGGTGTTTATCGCGGTGGTTGTCTACAGGTAATCTTGTTACTTGTACGAGAGTTGAGACAAGGTGTCTGCTAATAAAATATTGGCCTCAATCCTCCATAAGGCAGACCTACCGGTTTGAGTAATCCTTGATTGGATCCGTAGGGACACCTGAGTTTATGTCTTAGGTAGTCATTCTCGTGTTAAACCCCTCCGTTATTCTCTTTGGGTATCTCCTTACTTTAGCCAAGTTCATACCCGAGGTCTATTTCAGTCTAGGGCATACTATAAGTTTTCGTAATTAGTCATGTCTCCTAGTGGGTTGAGTCTAACTCATTGACTAAAGAATTATAAGATGAGATCTTCGCAGCCTAAAGTGCTCCCTACTGGAGGCAGGGTTTGCCGCAGGATACAAAGAAGAATTCCAATTGTTATCTAGCGTACAAATGGAATGCATGGAAGAGATAAAGTGGACTTTTACATGTGATTTCCCCCATATGGGCACACCACTGCTTCCACTGCTTAGTTTGTCCCCAAACTAAACTCGCGTGGGAGTGACCCAGGGGTTGTGGACTGCTACTTTTCGATCGAGGTTTGCTTTGATACCACTTGTAAGACCCCCCTTTTTTTTCTTTTTTAAACACCGGGGTATTAGACCCAAAACCGCCGCTTTGCGGTGACACCTTCGCACCCGGGAAGGTCATCACTACAAGACGCCGATCCTGCCAGCCAAATCGATCGCAACTGTAGCAAAATAGTAAAGCAAGTCCACAGAAATCACATATACAAGTAAATAGTCTCCACGAAGGGAGTGTCTACAGATACACAGAAATATAAGATCTTGGGCTCATGCCCAGTACATCATGTCCTCACTACAAATCTCTCAATGCGGAAGAAAACTAATATAACTACTAGTAGCGATTAGGACTCACAGTCCCTGCCGTCTGAACTCCGGAACTAGGCTGCCCGATCTCCAAGCGTGCCGACCTCTGGGGCTGCTACTCCATGCTGGGCTCCACGGTCCCCTAAAATGATGTGGTTCGAAAACCGTTAGTCTAAAAGACTAAGTCCTATCATCCTCTGCCCCTTCCCCCATGGCCCCTAGGCACCGAGCAGAGAGCAAGAAAGGGGAGGACTTGAAGGTGGAGAGTAATCAAGAATCAGATGGCAGCGGACATATACTAGCAATTTTTATAGTACATATGACAGTAAAGCAAAGTATGAAAAATAACCTTAACTTATACGAAACGTATAAGCAAGGGATCTTTTACAAGGCTCCCATCATATAAAAAGTCTCATACCAATTCATACGTTGGGGTGTCGGTTAATAACAGCATTATATATATAAAGAATTTAACCTTTAATTTATTAACTTGCCCACACAAGCTTGTAGACTAAGGGGTTGTTTTGCAGGTCCTAATGTATAAGCGATGGGCCCGCGAACATACTTTACTGTGGTTGGTTCGTTGAGTCGATCGCCGCGGGCTTGCTCGGGTAGGCAAGTGCACCTATCGCAAGTAGTACTCGATATTCGGGGGAATACCGAGATCGTATTGTTCTCGGGGTCACGTTGACTATTCTTACTCCTCCGGGAGGACTATTATTTTACTGAAAACAAGGTGGATTTTTTTTACTTAATAAAAGGCGAAAAAGCAAAGGAGCGAAAAAACGGTTTAGAAAATATTCGATGAAGGGTTAACGCTCGGCATCGAATCGGATTAAGACTAAAATAATTTTTAATAATAAAAAGACTTAGTTTTCAAACTAATAATAAGACAACTTGGCCGTGGAGGTTCCACAAATGTGAGCTCACCTAGCTATAGGGATATCGCTCACCTAAACGTTAAGACTATTCGACCGAACGTTAGTCCGACGAAGGATTCCTCTTAACGCCCGCTTTACGCTAAGAACCCCGCTATTGGGTGGGGAACCCAATCCGGTAGAATTACGCTAGTCCTCTCTCGAGGGTATGCACGCAACTCTATTTACCCAGGGGTGATCGGTCCATATGCACGGCCTCTCGGCTAGCTAGCATATGGACTACGGAAATAGGGCCCACACATCGATTATGTGGTCCTACGCGTCGTAAACCGGGTAAACCCTAAGTGCTTAAATTAAAATGAAAATGAAGAGCTTTAATTATTATAAATCATTTTAAATGTCCCAATGCTCTTCGATGCCGAGGCTAATAGCGATTAGCCACACATCGGTATGGGGACGGCTTATAATTTAGTGAGGCGCGAGTTCGAATTAAATGCTACACGTTTATAAGAAAGGGACAAAAGAAAAATAACAACATTTAGAAAACTAAAAAGATTAGCTAGAACAAGAACTCACGCACACTCCAAATTATAAATAAAAAAGGAACTAAGTTACACATAAAAAGAAAATTTGCATAATTTAAATTTGCGAGTCCCACTCAAACGAGTGGGGGCGGTAAATAAAGGCTGAAAATTGCAAGTCCTACTCAAACGAGTAGGACTGAAATGAAAGCGAGTCCTACTCAAATGAGTAGGAGAAAAATAAATGCGATTACAGGGCTAAAAAGTCCGGCCATTTAACTCAAGTGAGTAGGCGGAAAAAAATAAAGAAAGTAAAATTGCAAGTCCTACTCAGACGAGTAGGACTGAAATAAAGTCCGGCCATTTAAACTCAAGTGAGTAGGCGGAAAAATAAAGAAAGAAAAATTACAAGTCCTACTCGAACGAGTAGGACTGAAAATGAAAACGATGCGCCATTTAACTCTTAACGAGTAGGCGGAAATAAATGCACACGAACACACACACTCCAAATGAAATTCAAGAAAGCAATAAAAATTATACACCTACACTCACACACTCTACATAATTTGAATCAAAGCATTAAAAGGAAGCATTAAAACAAAGCATGAAAATTTAACACCTACACTCACACACTCTACATAATTTAAATCAAAGCATAAAAATTATACACCTACACTCACACACTCTACATGGAAATTTAAGAAGAACAAAAAAGAAATTTAAGCTCATACACTCACACACACTAATAACAAAGAAAAATTAAAGTTACCTAAAAATAAAAATAACAAGATTTCTACTCCTAAAACTTACCCAAAACACATAAAAAGAACAAACAAAATAATATGAGCAAAAGTTTTACAAAATAAAGTCAAAATCAAAGGTGCTCAAAAATTAAAACTTTAACTTTTTCATGCTTAGGTTTTGCCAAAAATGAATAAAAAGAGAAAATTACAATTTTTGGAAGACTAAAGTTTTTCAAAGTAAATCAAAAATCAAAGTTTTTAGAAAATTAAAATACAACATTTTCATTTCTTATGATGTTATGAAAGTGATAAAAAAGTGAAAAAGAACATGAAAAGAACAAATAGGTTTTACAATCCTAAAAAAAAAAATCTAAGTAAAAAGAAAGAACAAATTCACTTTTTTTAAATCTCTTTCAAAAAATCATAAGAATGAAATCAAATCCTAAGCATGAAGATAAGTTAAGGGAAAAAAAACAAGGAAAGTAAATACATTACACTCATACACACACACACACCTTTCCTAAGTGAAGAACAAGTGAAGAACAAAGAATAAAAAGGTGAAGGAAAAGTGGGCACAAGTGTTCATTCCAAAGCCATATATGAAGAGAAATTTTAACATTTTATTTGATCAAAATGAAACTATTACAAGCTATTACAAGTGCTAAAACTAAAACAAAACAAGAAATGAAATAAAAAAGGGAGAAATCTCCTTACATAGCCTTGAAAATCACGGATGCAGCCCACAAAAATACACTAACTTGGCCCAAAAATCTGAACCCTTGGACCTTACAGAACTGGGCTATTTATAGGAAAAAAATTCTAAGTACACGCCCTCGGTCACGGGCGTGACATGGGGGCGTGACAGTACTATTCATGAAGGCGGCTGGCGATTGGACAGCAAAGTTGACTTCGGGCTGAGTTCGCAGCAGTCACGCCCCAGGTCACGGGCGTGACCTAGGGCGTGTCGGGGAGGTAGAACCGGGCGCGGGTTGCGTCAATGTCCTCGGCAGCGTCTTGTCGGGCCAGCTGGAAAGGTCACGCCCCATGTCACGGGCGTGACTATGGGCGTGACAGTCGGGGTCGACACTCGACGAATGTCGAGCGGAAAGTGTCGAGTCGAAATCGTTGAGCTGAAATTGGGTCACGCCCCAGGTCACGGGCGTGACACTGGGCGTGACAGTTGGTGTCGACACTCGACGATCGTCGAGTGGAATTCGTCGAGAGGAGAGACACGGGCTTGGGTCACGCCCCGTGTCGGTGACACGGGCGTGTCGCCAGGCGTGTCAAGCCTTTTCTTCAGAAATTTTCCGATTTCACGGGAATACACAGGCACGGCTTGGTCACGGGCGTGACCCATGTGTCACGGGCGTGTACTTCCCAAATTTGGCAGATTTTGGAATTTTTCTGCAAAATAAAATAAAACAAGTTAGGAGAAAATTTACAAGAATAGGAACATTTTATTGAACAAAAATAAGTAAAAACGACGAAAATAAATGAAAATGACTAAATTAATGTGCATAAAAATACGCATATTTACAGTTCATCAAATACCCCCATACTTAGGCTTTTGCTATTCCAGAGCAAAAGTTTGAGGTGAATCTATAAGGAATAAAAAAAACTCTAAGTTTTGGCTATCGCTTAATTAATTATAAGAGAGATCGAAATAAATATACGGGGTGTAAGAGTTAAGTCCTAAAATTATGTAGATGATTTAAATAGCGCAAAAGTTTTGGCCAAAAGACTTCTTGATGTAATCAAATAGAAGGCAACATTTGTAATGGTTAGGTTAACGAAAATAGTTTGGAATTATAAGAATTCTAGCTTATACGAGTGCTACCGGAAATAATACAATTTACTAATTATGCTCTCAAAAAGATTTTTGAATTAATTCTAGAATCGAGTAATTGGCTAAGGGGGTAGTGTGGTTTATGAAGAGGGTTTTGATATTTGAGGTGAGGTAATTTTTTCTCGAACCTCCATTTTTTTTTCTTTTGGATTATTAGGAAAACGAAATCTTATTTTCCTAATATGATTTTTGTTTTTCAACTTCATAATAAAAAAATTAACCCAATGTATATTTGTAGGAGTAATGAATTTTATCCTCTTACTCCCTATATAATCTTTTTAAACTTATTGGGTGCCTATGTTTACGGAACGAAATCTTGTTCCCATTGACATAAGATCTTTTAAGGATAAAATTTTTCATGCCAAGTGGGTCATGAAAAGTGAGGGGAGAAAGGAAAACTAGATTGTAATCCTAAAAATTTTTGAGAGCAACCTTAATAATTTGTACGTTCCAATGTTTTCAGAAAGCTAAAAGTAAGTATAATTGAATTCTATAGTCGTTATTTCCTAACATAATATACGTGCTCCTATTAATGAAAAATTAGAAGTAGTGCCTAAAACGAGTCCGCTAGTTTTAACAAAGCATAAAGAATTCTTTAAAACTTAACCCCGGCTATTTAAATGTTTCAATCGATAATTAACAAACGGGTAGTAAACAGAGAATTAATAGTATTCACATATAAATAAACTCAAAACAGAATTTTTGGATAGCAGAAAAGTTAAGTATGGAATATTTAATTTATTTGTTGCAAAACATTTTTTTGTTTTTTTTATAGTTTTTTTGTAAACATTTTTTTTTGTGTTTTTCATTTATTATCTTTTTTTTTTTGTATTTTTGTTTTTCTCGATTTTTTTGTTTGAAAATTTTTTGAACTATTATCTTTTTTTTTTTTGTATTTTTTAAGAGAATTTTCATAATATGTACAAAAATAAGGGAGAAAAAGAAAAATGTTTGTACAAGAATGAGGAAGGGGGAGAGAGAGAGAAAAAATATTTACAAAGAAAAATTTTTTTTGGATTTTTTTTTTTTTTTTTTTTTCATAAATTTTTTTTTGTGTTTTTTTTTTTTTTTCATTTAAAAATTTTTGTTTTTTCATTTTAAAAAAAAATTTTTTTGTTTCATTTTAAGATGTTTTTTTTAAATTTTTTTTTTTTCATAAATTTTTTTTGTGTGTTTTTTTTTTTTTCATTTAACAATTTTTTTGTTTTTCATTTTAAAAAAAATTTTTTTGTTTTCATTTTAAGATGTTTTTTTTTAAAATTTTTTTGTTTTAGTTTTGTTGTTATATGTATTTTTTTGTATTTTTCTTTTTTGTTTTTGAGATGCAGAAAAAATTGAAGTGCAAAAGTAAAGCACGAAAATACCCCCATACTTAAGTCCAACATTGTCCCCAATGTTGTATCGTAAGTATGCGGAACAGAAATGAAAGACAATATGTACAACGAAAAGAAAGGGAAGGGGGTAGAAGCTTCCCTGAAACGCGGAGGGGAAGGGAGGCCGATCAGAAACCCTGCGTTTATTAGAAAAAAAATAACAAAGATAATAAGGAAAGAGCGAAAAAGATAAGCGAGGGGTGCCTCCCAGGAGCGCTTTGTTTATAGTCGTGTAGCTTGACTATTTTGGCGGGTTTATAATGTGGAGGAAAGTTATGGTTTCGCTAAAACCGATCACTGGGTCGCCCGCGATGTAAGACTTTAACCGATGACCGTTTACTTTTAAAGAGCCTTTGTCCGGGTGGGAGACGAGTACGGTTCCATAAGGAAAAACTTCTTCAACTAAGAAGGGACCGGACCATCTAGATTTTAATTTACCTGGAAAAAGCCTAAGGCGTGAATTGTAAAGAAGGACAAGATCGCCCGGAGAAAATAATTTTTGGGACTTGATTTTTCGATCGTGATAGAACTTAGAGCGCTCCTTATAGAATTTATTGCTCTCGTAAGCGTTCGCACGCCATTCATCGAGCTCGTTTAGTTGCAGTTTTCTATTCTGAGCGGCTAAGTTGGAGTCGAGGTTTAAGAGTTTTAAAGCCCAAAGTGCGCGATGTTCTAATTCTACGGGTAAATGGCACGCTTTGCCGTAGACTAACCGGAACGGCGTACATCCAATAGCGGTTTTGTATGCCGTCCGATACGCCCACAACGCATCGTCGAGTTTAACGGACCAATCTTTCCTATTTAGCGAAACGGTTTTTTCTAAAATTCGCTTAATCTCTCGATTTACTACCTCGACTTGGCCACTTGTTTGCGGGTGGTAGGGGGTGGCAAGCTTGTGCGTGACTCCGTATTTAGCTAACGTCTTAGCCATAAGAGCGTTACAGAAATGCGTTCCCCTATCACTAACAATTGCGCGAGGCGTGCCGAAGCGAGAAAATAATTTTTTAAGAAATGTAACGACGACTCGCGCATCGTTGGTGGGGAGAGCTTGCGCTTCCGCCCACCTCGATACGTAGTCGACCGCCACTAAAATATACATATTTTTGAAAGACGGAGGTAGGGGGCCAACGAAATCTATGCCCCACAAATCGAAGACTTCGCATTCTAAAAACATATTTTGGGGCATCTCGTCGCGACGAGAGATGTTACCCGACCGCTGACAGCTATCGCATGCGCGCACAAAATTATGCGCGTCTTTGAAGAGAGTGGGCCAAAAGTAGCCCGCCTCTAGCGCCTTCCGAGCGGTCCGGTTGGCTTGATAATGCCCACCGGCTGGACCCTCGTGGCAGTGCTTAAGAATTTGCAAGCACTCCACACCCGCAACGCATCTTCGGACCGCTTGGTCCGCGCAGATACGAAAAAGAAATGGGTCCTCCCAAAAGAAATTTTTCAAGTCAGAAAAGAATTTCTTCTTTTGGTGACCGGAAAATTCTTTTGGAAGGACCCGCGCTACTAAAAAATTTGCAAAATCTGCGAACCAAGGCGAAGATGACGAAGATTTATTAATGGCAAGAAGGCGTTCCTCGGGGAATCTGTCATTTATTTCAGATTCGACGAGCGCTTCCGCACCCGGATTTTCTAAACGGGAGAGGTGGTCGCCGCTAGATTTTCCGCTCCCCGCTTATCTCGGATCTCCAAATCAAACTCTTGTAGGAGGAGAATCCATCGAAGAAGGCGGGGCTTCGCATCATTTTTAGCTAATAAATATTTAAGCGCGGAGTGATCGGTAAAAACGATAACTTTAGATAGCGTTATATACGAGCGAAACTTATCGAAAGCGAAAACGACGGCTAAGAGTTCCTTTTCCGTTGTCGTGTAATTTACTTGTGCGGAAGTGAGCGTCTTGCTAGCGTAATAAATAGGATGAAAATGTTTTTCTACGCGTTGGCCAAGAACGGCACCTAAGGCAATATCACTAGCGTCGCACATTATTTCGAACGGAAGGGACCAATTAGGGGCCACTAATATTGGTGAAGAGATAAGTTTTTGTTTTATCAAATTAAAGGCGGACTCGCATTCGCTACTAAAGATGAAGCGTGATTCCTTTTCCAAGAGGTGAGTTAGCGGCTTTGTTATTTTTGAAAAATCTTGAATAAAGCGTCGATAAAAGCCCGCATGGCCTAAGAAACTCCTAATAGATTTTACGTTTGTTGGATGCGGAAGTTTTTCTATAATTTCTATCTTGGCCTTATCCACCTCTATCCCCTTAGACGAAATCATATGGCCGAGGACCAAACCTCCTCGAACCATAAAGTTGCATTTTTCCCAATTTAAAACAAGGCTTGTGTCCTCGCACCGTTGAAGGACACGATCTAAATTGTTAAGGCAATCGGGAAAAGAGCGTCCGAAAACAGAGAAGTCATCCATAAAGACTTCCATAATGTCTTCTACTAGCTCGCCAAAGATCGCTAGCATACATCTTTGGAATGTAGCTGGCGCGTTGCAGAGTCCAAATGGCATTCTTCGATATGCGAAGGTGCCGAAACGGCAAGTAAAGTTGTTTTCTCTTGATCATCGGGGGAATGGGGATTTGGAAAAACCCCGATAAACCATCAAGAAAACAATAATACGATGACCGGATAAACGCTCTAGAATCTGGTCTAGAAATGGCAGAGGGAAATGGTCCTTGCGGGTGGCGTCGTTAAGTTTCCTATAGTCGATGCACACTCGCCAACACGTAACAGTACGAGTTGGGACAAGCTCGTTATGCTCATTCGCCACTACGGTAAGACCGCCCTTCTTGGGCACGACATGCACGGGACTAACCCATGCACTGTCCGAAATAGGGTAGATAATCCCCGCATCTAATAACTTAATGATTTCGGCTTTAACGACGTCTTTCATGTTTGGGTTAAGGACGACGCTGCGGCTGTATCGTTTTGCGGCAATTATCGTTTAGGAAAATCTTATGGGTGCAAAAGGAGGGGCTAATCCCCTTTAGGTCAGAGATTTGCCACGCAATTGCGTGGCGATGTTTAAATAAAACTTCCAATAAATCGGAAGTCTCCGAATCACTCAAGTTCGAAGAAATGATAACGGGGAGCGTATCACCTTTTCCCCAAAAAGCGTGCTTGAGCGAGGCGGGTAAGGGTTTGAGGTCTAGGATGGGCGGTTCTTCTAGGGAGGTTTTAATTCCTATGTCTTTCTTACCAATTGGTTCGAAAGGCAAGTCTATAGACGTATCCTCATCGCAGTTAAATTTTCGAGCGCATAAATATCGTCATTTAAAAATACGGACTCGAAAATGGAGAAGAACGATCTCCGAAAAAAGTATTTAAAGATAGCAGAAATCGTCGCTCGATGACAAATTGTCCATCGAGGGATTAATAGAGAAAGTAACCTGGTCATCGCCTACTCGGAGGAGAAGGCTACCATTACTAACATCTATTAGTGCGCGGGAGGTGGCGAGAAAAGGGCGACCGAGTATTATTGGTACCTCGGCGTCCTCCTCGATATCTAAGATGACGAAGTCTACCGGGAAGGTAAACTTGTCGACTCGGACAAGGACATCCTCCACTACCCCGATAGGGAACTTAACCGAGCGATCCGCTAATTGGATGCGCATATTCGTAGGACTAGGAGTACCCAAACCTAAACGCGAAAAGAGCGAGAACGGCATCAGATTAATGCTAGCCCCTAAATCAGCTAAGGCGTACTTTACTAATATATCGCCAAAAAGGCACGGGATGGAAAACCGTCCCGGGTCGTTTTGTTTTGCGGGCAATTTATTAGTAAGGGCCGCCGAGCAGACAGCGTTGAGAGATACATGCGAAATATCCTCTAATTTGCGTTTATTAGAAAGTAGTTCTTTTAAAAATTTCGCATATTTGGGCATTTGTGAGATAGCCTCGCAAAAAGGAACATTAATGTGAATTTGTTTTAATAATAAAATAAATTTTTCATATTGCGCGTCCTTACGCTCGTTTTCTAACTTATGCGGATACGGGAGAGCCTTGTTTAAAATAATTTTTTCTTTTATAATAGGTAAAGGTGGCGTGAGCGAAGAAAGGGGAAGAGGGGTCGGAGGTGAAATATGTACCTGAGGGTCGGTCCGTTTTGGATCGACCACCTCCTTTCCGCTACGGAGGGTTATAGCATTGGCGTTCTCCCGCGGATTCGGCTCCGTGTTTCCCGGCAGTGCCCCGAGCGCGCGCTCGGACATCATCCTCGCCAGCTGTCCAACCTGTTGTTCGAGTGTTTTTAGCGATCCGGTGATGTTCCGGATATTTGACTCGTTGGACGCAATATACTTCGAAAAATTTTCCTCCATCGGGGAGGGTTTCGGAAGAGGAGGGGGAGGAAGAAATCCGGGCGCATAAGAAATAGGGGGACGCTGAGCATTATTCGGGTTGCTCCACGAGAAGTTGGGGTGATTCCTCCAACCCGGGTTATAGTTATTACTATAAGGGTTGTTGTTGGGGTTGAAGGGAGGACGACCCGAATTTCCCATGAAGTCCACGAACTCTTCAGCTACGCAGACATTAGGGGGAATAAAACAAGGCGGAGTGGAGGAGGCAGCAGACATCTCCGCCACCTGCTTTGTTAACCTTTCAACTTGAAGGGTCAGGAGAGCAGTGGCATCCACTTCAAAAAGACCAGCCGCCGGCTTTGGCCGTCCCCGCGGGACGTTCCATTGATAGGCGTTCATAGCCATCTCTTCGAATAAAGCCTGGGCGGCCTCGGGGGTTTTGTTGTTAAGCGTTCCCCCGGCAGCCGCGTCAATCATTTGACGCGTCTGAAAATTCAGCCCATTATAAAAAATTTGAACTTGCAACCACGTTGGCAGCGCGTGGTGCGGGCAACGGCGGAGGAATTCCTTAAATCGTTCCCAAGTCTCGTATAGAGACTCGGGATCGTTCTGCACAAACGAAGAAATGTCCGCCCGCAACTTTGCAGTTTTGGCGGGCGGAAAGTACTTCGTTAGGAACCGTTCCGTCAACTCAGCCCACGTGGTGATACATCCTCGCGGGAGGGCATTCAACCACGCCTTGGCTTTGGACTTAAGGGAAAAAGGAAATAAGCGCAAACGAATGGCGTCATCAGTGACGCCATTGATCTTGAAGGTGTCGCATATCTCCAAGAAATTGGACAAGTGGACATTCGGGTCCTCATCCGGCAGTCCATCGAACTGCACGGCGTTTTGGACCATTTGAATGACACTTGACTTTATTTCAAAATTATTATTAGCCACCGCAGGGCGAACAATACTCGACCCTGAATCATCCAGGTTAGGCCGGGCGTAATAAGACATAGTACGCTCGGCCGCCGGGGGAAGGTTAGGGGCGGCCATAACTAAAACAGAGGGTTCTCCGATAGATTCCTCGGGATCTAAAGAAGGATTTCGGCGATGAGATCGGATACGCGCAAGAGAGCGTTCGATCTCAGGGTCGAAGTCTAAATCTTCAGACTCTGAGGGTTGTCCTCGGGTCATACACCCAAACAAAAATAAAACAAAAATAAAACTTTTTTTTTTGTTTTGTTTTTAATTTTTTTTTTTTTTTAAATAAAGTTTTTATTTTTTTGTTTTGTTTTTTAGAAAATAAGTAAAATTAATAGACTCCGGAATTCGAAATAGCAACTCGAAAAGAGGTTCCCCGGCAACGGCGCCAAAAACTTGATGGGCCCGCGAACAGACTCTTACTGTGGTTGGTTCGTTGAGTCGATCGCCGCGGGCTTGCTCGGGTAGGCAAGTGCACCTATCGCAAGTAGTACTCGATATTCGGGGGAATACCGAGGTCGTATTGTTCTCGGGGTCGCGTTGACTATTCTTACTCCTCCGGGAGGACTATTATTTTACTGAAAACAAGGTGGATTTTTTTTACTTAATAAAAGGCGAAAAAGCAAAGGAGCGAAAAAACGGTTTAGAAAATATTCGATGAAGGGTTAACGCTCGGCATCGAATCGGATTAAGACTAAAATAATTTTTAATAATAAAAAGACTTAGTTTTCAAACTAATAATAAGACAACTTGGCCGTGGAGGTTCCACAAATGTGAGCTCACCTAGCTATAGGGATATCGCTCACCTAAACGTTAAGACTATTCGACCGAACGTTAGTCCGACGAAGGATTCCTCTTAACGCCCGCTTTACGCTAAGAACCCCGCTATTGGGTGGGGAACCCAATCCGGTAGAATTACGCTAGTCCTCTCTCGAGGGTATGCACGCAACTCTATTTACCCAGGGGTGATCGGTCCATATGCACGGCCTCTCGGCTAGCTAGCATATGGACTACGGAAATAGGGCCCACACATCGATTATGTGGTCCTACGCGTCGTAAACCCGGGGTAAACCCTAAGTGCTTAAATTAAAATGAAAATGAAGAGCTTTAATTATTATAAATCATTTTAAATGTCCCAATGCTCTTCGATGCCGAGGCTAATAGCGATTAGCCACACATCGGTATGGGGACGGCTTATAATTTAGTGAGGCGCGAGTTCGAAATTAAATGCTACACGTTTATAAGAAAGGGACAAAAGAAAAATAACAACATTTAGAAAACTAAAAAGATTAGCTAGAACAAGAACTCACGCACACTCCAAATTATAAATAAAAAAGGAACTAAGTTACACATAAAAAGAAAATTTGCATAATTTAAATTTGCGAGTCCCACTCAAACGAGTGGGGGCGGTAAATAAATGCTGAAAATTGCAAGTCCTACTCAAACGAGTAGGACTGAAATGAAAGCGAGTCCTACTCAAATGAGTAGGAGAAAATAAATGCGATTACAGGGCTAAAAAGTCCGGCCATTTAACTCAAGTGAGTAGGCGGAAAAAAATAAAGAAAGTAAAATTGCAAGTCCTACTCAGACGAGTAGGACTGAAATAAAGTCCGGCCATTTAAACTCAAGTGAGTAGGCGGAAAAATAAAGAAAGAAAAATTACAAGTCCTACTCGAACGAGTAGGACTGAAAATGAAAACGATGCGCCATTTAACTCTTAACGAGTAGGCGGAAATAAATGCACACGAACACACACACTCCAAATGAAATTCAAGAAAGCAATAAAATTATACACCTACACTCACACACTCTACATAATTTGAATCAAAGCATTAAAAGGAAGCATTAAAACAAAGCATGAAAATTTAACACCTACACTCACACACTCTACATAATTTAAATCAAAGCATAAAAATTATACACCTACACTCACACACTCTACATGGAAATTTAAGAAGAACAAAAAGAAATTTAAGCTCATACACTCACACACACTAATAACAAAGAAAAATTAAAGTTACCTAAAAATGAAAATAACAAGATTTCTACTCCTAAAACTTACCCAAAACACATAAAAAGAACAAACAAAAATAATATGAGCAAAAAGTTTTACAAAATAAAGTCAAAATCAAAGGTGCTCAAAAATTAAAACTTTAACTTTTTCATGCTTAGGTTTTGCCAAAAATGAATAAAAAGAGAAAATTACAATTTTTGGAAGACTAAAGTTTTTCAAAGTAAATCAAAAATCAAAGTTTTTAGAAAATTAAAATACCAACATTTTCATTCTTATGATGTTATGAAAGTGATAAAAAAGTGAAAAAGAACATGAAAAGAACAAAATAGGTTTTACAATCCTAAAAAAAAATCTAAGTAAAAAGAAAGAACAAATTCACTTTTTTTAAATCTCTTTCAAAAAATCATAAGAATGAAATCAAAATCCTAAGCATGAAGATAAGTTAAGGGAAAAAAAACAAGGAAAGTAAATACATTACACTCATACACACACACACACACCTTTCCTAAGTGAAGAACAAGTGAAGAACAAAGAATAAAAAGGTGAAGGAAAAGTGGGCACAAGTGTTCATTCCAAAGCCATATATGAAGAGAAATTTTAACATTTTATTTGATCAAAATGAAACTATTACAAGCTATTACAAGTGCTAAAACTAAAACAAAACAAGAAATGAAATAAAAAAGGGAGAAATCTCCTTACATATCCTTGAAAATCACGGATGCAGCCCACAAAAATACACTAACTTGGCCCAAAAATCTGAACCCTTGGACCTTACAGAACTGGGCTATTTATAGGAAAAAAAATTCTAAGTACACGCCCTCGGTCACGGGCATGACATGGGGGCGTGACAGTACTATTCATGAAGGCGGCTGGCGATTGGACAGCAAAGTTGACTTCGGGCTGAGTTCGCAGCAGTCACGCCCCAGGTCACGGGCGTGACCTAGGGCGTGTCGGGGAGGTAGAACCGGGCGCGGGTTGCGTCAAATGTCCTCGGCAGCGTCTTGTCGGGCCAGCTGGAAAGGTCACGCCCCATGTCACGGGCGTGACTATGGGCGTGACAGTCGGGGTCGACACTCGACGAATGTCGAGCGGAAAGTGTCGAGTCGAAATCGTTGAGCTGAAATTGGGTCACGCCCCAGGTCACGGGCGTGACACTGGGCGTGACAGTTGGTGTCGACACTCGACGATCGTCGAGTGGAATTCGTCGAGAGGAGCGGACACGGGCTTGGGTCACGCCCCGTGTCGGGTGACACGGGCGTGTCGCCAGGCGTGTCAAGCCTTTTCTTCAGAAATTTTCCGATTTCACGGGAAATACACAGGCACGGCTTGGTCACGGGCGTGACCCATGTGTCACGGGCGTGTACTTCCCAAAATTTGGCAGATTTTGGAATTTTTCTGCAAAATAAAATAAAATAAGTTAGGAGAAAATTTACAAGAATAGGAACATTTTATTGAACAAAAATAAGTAAAAACGACGAAAATAAATGAAAATGACTAAATTAATGTGCATAAAAATACGCATATTTACAGTTCATCAATAAGCATCTCATTCCACTTATACTTTAGGTGTCAGGGTTAAATGAATCGATTATGATATGACATGCAAGTGGGTATGATAGAACATGCAAGTGCAACACACACACCCGACTCTGTGCACACAGACCTTTAGTTCCCCCTTTCTGGAGCCGTAACCTCCCAGGATACCTCCGTAGTGGCAGACGGAAGCGGTGGGTTGGGCCTCGCCCACCTCTAAAACAGTAAAGCACTACCGGTCAGACCTATCGTACGCCTCAACGCTTGGTGCACGAAGCATACTCCTGCGTACTCTTGCCGGCTGGCGCACCAGACTTCTGTTGGCGAAGTGCTAACCACAATTGCTGAGTCAGCGTATTGGCGTCGGTGCATCGACCCTCCAATACCGAAGACCCACCACCTTAATTTGCTTTCCTTTTATGTACATGCAAATTTAACGTATCCAAAAACGGAGCCGAAGCTCCCCGGACCAAAATGTTCGTCTCAAACAATCGAGCCGAAGCTCCCCGGACCCAAACGTCTGTCTCTTAACCATCCAAGCCGAAGCTTCCAACTATCTTCCAGTGCTATCTGTGTTCGTGAAATGTGCAACCCTAATTACTAAGTTACTCTTTTCAGCTTGTTAATACAGTTTACGTTAACCCAGGACTGTCCCCGGTATTCCCTATGAAGGGCTCTGAAGGGGCAATAGGAACTATGTTGGGATTACGCCCAACGTTCCCTTTCGCAAGATGTTTATTATTATTGGTTGATTCCCTTACTCATTACCTTCTCATGTTACAATAGGCTAATCCTAGGGTGATTTGACTCTACCTCACCTCGGGGAAGATGATCTTTCGTCGATCCCGGGCACCGCCTAACTCTAGCCAATCCATCCCTCTACTCCTCCTACTACCAATAATGAACTTATTTTTATCCATCCAAACCAGCATACCACTAATCCCAAGACATGCATCCAATTATACTCCAACATGATTTCTACAGTTTTTACTATATGTAGACCACTTAAGCTATATGACTCGTAAAATGGGAGGTACATCAAATAATCATCCAGTACCCCTATGATAATTATTAGAGGGCTATAATGACATTTTTAGCTTAAATACAGAAATTCATAATTTTCCTAATTTGTCTGATAATTTATTTATTTATTCTAGTATCCAAAAAGCCCAAGTTTGAACATGAAGTACCAATTTCAGACAAGATAATAATCCACTAAATTTATGTTAATTACAAAATGAATAATCAACTCTAAATCCTAAGTCTTTCAATTTTTCAGCAAGGTTTAAGCCCTTAATTTTAATTTCAAATATATCTCATAATAAGTAATTTTAAAAGATTTTACAGCAATAATACCTCCATAAATTCAGAAAAAATTCAAGGATGGTTATGATGGCATATAAATACTCTAGATCAAGTTTCATAATTTATCATTTAATAATAAGGCTATACTTGATTTTCTCATGAAATTCCAAGTTTATGGGTTAATGAACAAAGTATACGAATTATCCATTACAAATTTCCAAATAAATTCCCACATGATAATGATAAACTAGGAACACTATGTATCAAGTTTCATAATTGTTCAACAAGTATTGAGCTCTTGTAAGAATTATTTAGTATGTAACCAAAGTAATACACTTGTGAAGTAGATGCCCTAATTATGTATCCAAAAATCTATTAAAAATCATATATGATCAATATGGTCTAAAACTACCTCTGCCAAAGTTTCATGACCTTTCAATGGGCAGTGAGATCACAATAGTCAAATTATTAATTAGGGCAATCCTATTGGTTATAAATGAAGTGCTACAAATATTGATCAAAACTTACCAAATAAATTACCAGAGGCTCAAAATATCCTTATTCTCACACTACCCAAATTTTATTATATTTCAAGGAGTTTAGCTAACCTAAACTAGCACTACAAGTTTTATGACCTAAGTTAGGGTTAGGGTTTTGTGGACCCTACCCTTTTCAAAATTCTTTAAGATTTTTACCAGAGGGTTTTATATACCCTAGGACCCTCCATACAAAATTTTATGTTCATCCAAGGTGTTTAGGACTCATGCCCTTCACAAGGCACAAAGGTCCTCCCTTAGGGTTTGGCCTAGTAACTTTGGGCAAATCAATTCCACTCTACCCCACATTCCATGGGGAGGTGCTAAATGCCAAACCAAGTCAGTGGCCCAAATTTCAGCCTCTGTTGAGGTGATTTGGTCACTCAAAATCAAAAGTGCACTTTTTGACCAAAATACCCTTATTAAGGTAAAGTTAGGGTTGGGTCAATACCTATTCAAAACACACCAAAATTAGGTGAACTTTATACAGATACATAACATGAGGCCAGGGACCACTCACCAAAATTTGGGATGGTTTGGAGGTAATTAGACCACCTAATTAAATTATCATAGAGAAATTAAATAATTTCCAAAACTATAGAACAAGTGTCCCCACAAATTCCCATTTTTGGTATACTCCTAGATATGGTCTAGAGTGACTCCCTGCCAAAATTTCAACTCATTTGGATCAAAGATAAAGTGTGGGCACCCAATTGAATTTCTGCCTAGCCCTATGTGCAGGCCCCACCAAAATGGGTTCCCTGGTCAAACCAGGCACCCAAATTGGTTCACACCAATTTTAAAATAACGTAGACCCAAAGGGCTACAAATCATGTGTTGATCATTTCCTCATACAGAGCCTCTAACTATTTATAAAAAATTAAAACATTAAATAGTAACATTGTGATAGAATTTGAATTAACCAAATTAATTAAACCTATAGTTTAAAGTTATTAAAGCACGAATCTTGAAGTAGCTGTGGATGGCATCCGTTTGTCTTCTCCGTTCAGCCAACGGTCTGGATTCCTCCCGCCTGGAGCAATTTCCAAACTCCACCGCCGGCGATCCGGCCACCTCCCCGGCCGGCCACCGCCACCACCACCTCCGTTGAGGTGGTGGCCGTCGCCAGGCGGCGGCTTGGCCGCCGGAGGGCCATTTTCCGGCGATTCTACCAAGAAAAATTTCGGTCGGAAACCATGAAAATCCGAATTTGATTCGGGCTCAATTGAGCCCGAACCTTGGCCCTAAAGGATGCTATGATCTACTCATGAAGTAAGGAAAGGAGGAGGACCTTTCTGGTGGCCTGAATCCTTGCCGATCGCCGGGATGCCATTTTTGGTGGTGGTGGTGGTCGAATTTCTACAACAGCACTATGAACTGCTCTGGCTCCTTCAGTTAAGGGGTGGGACTGATTCCTTGGAGTCCAGTGAGCATTTTAAGAAGGAGAATTGGGGGAGTTAGGTAGTTGTAGGCTGCTTACCATTTTTTGCACTTGGTCAAGCTTGGCGGCCATGGTAGGTAGGGGGGAAATGCTGGCTCCAGCCAGTCAATGGGTAGCTGGTTGCACTCCTCTGGTCTTAGGGAATTGAATGGGAGGTTGGGGAAGGTTGGGGAAGGTTGGGGAAGGGGAAGGATGAGCCCAAGTCTTCCTCCATTTCTTTTCTTCTCTTTCTCTCTCTTCCCTTTGAAGTTTTTTTCTCTCTCTCCTATTCACCAAGCTGAATTTTGACTCCCACCTAACCCAATGGCAGCCCACATGTTTATTTCCTCCATCAAGGCAAGGTTAGCCCAAGAGAATTGGGCTTGAGCTTGAGTTAGCCCATTTGGGCTAGCTTAACCCAAACCTAGGCTAGGGTTGAACTTGGTCAATTTGGTCTTTGAGTTTGCCCCTAATGGGTCCTTGGTGACCCATTGGACTCCCCTAAGGCCTAGGTATGGTTGTATTGTCCCCTTGGAGGTCACTTGACCCTTAGGTAGGGCACTGATGAGTACGATTATGATAGGCTTTTTACTATCATAATTGTAATCATGTCTACCATTTTCTGCCCCTTTTTGTGTTGATTTCATGATAATAGCAAAGAAACTGTCGTATCATAGATAGAAGAGCGTATTTAGAAGTCTTTGGCAGTTCTTGTAATAAACCATTTACTGATTCTATCATTTTTCTATTGCAGGTAATGCAAACCAATGGACCTAAAAGTCTCGGAGCAAACAGAGGAGTTCACGGAGTCTACATGGCTGATGACAGGACGAAAATTTGGTGCACACAGCCAGACACACGGTCGTGTGCGTACCCGTGTCCTATGCACCTAGAGCTGAAGAGTTTGGGCGCAGACGATGGAACCTCACACGACCAGACACACGCCCGTGTGCCCACCCGTGTCAGCTTTGCACACGGCTGACAACCAAGCCGTGTCTGAAGAACACGGCCGCACACACGGCCGTGTCCATACCCGTGTCATCTGACACGGCCCACTACCAGACACGCCTGCTCGTGGGGAACCGTCCAGGAACCATCCACACGGCCTGCCACACGGCCGTGTGCGACCCCGTGTCCGACCTGTTTGCAAGGGAACTATAAATTTCCTGTAGAAAAATTTATTTAGAACTTTTGGATCATTTCTGGATTGGAGAACTGCTGGAGGCCGAAGGGGAGCATCCATGACAAGGAGGATTGAAGGGTATTCCTATGTATTTTCATTTAATCATTAATCCCTTTTAATCCTTCCCTTATCTTGATGATTCATCTTCAATTTATGTTTTAATTTGCATCAATTTCTCTTTGAACATTCTAGTAATCATGTATCACCTTGTTTATGTTACATTTGTAGTATTTTATTTGTGTTTATGCAATCAAACAAAGACTTTAATCATCCCTTTGAATTACTTATTTGTTTTACACAATTTGCAATTGGCTAGATTGAGAAATTGGTTCTTTGTAATGCTTTTGGTATGTTCATATTGTGATGATAATTCCCTTTGTAATTCAAACTTAATGATCGAGAGATATTTTGTTTGGAAAATTAGAACACGAATAAAAGGATTCATGTTAATTTAGCGATAACATTCATGAATTTATGTAGTAATAAAGGTATTTTGCTTAATGCGAACTTGAGTGTTGTGAATTGTTCGAGAGAAAATTCACTATCTTAGGTTTAGATTTGGAATTGCTCGAGAGAGAATTTTGATGAAAAATTAACCTTTACATTGCACAAATTTAACAGTATTTTCATGTCATGGTCGTTTAGAATTGAACTAGTAAATGAAATTGTTCATGTAATTATTTAAAAGCTTCATGTTTTTATCGTTTTTATTTCTCCAATACTGAATTATCCAATTGGTCATAGTTAGGTTAATGTAGTTTAAATATCACTTTTGTTTAGAGGTATGATAATAAAGGGAGGGTGAGTACGAATAGTTGAAACGACCCTGTGGAATACGACACGAGATGTAGATTTCTCATATATTACGATTGATAGGTGCGCTTGCCTGAATGCTAATTCAATCTAGTTTAAGTCCATCTACATAATTGTATTAGAATGTAGAATGAAATCACATTGAGTTATTACTTGTTAGCAAGGAAAATCATCAAGTTTTTGGCGCCGTTGCCGGGGATCGTTTTCAATATTTTGAAATCCTAATCTTTATTGATCTACCAATTTTCATTTATATAGTTGTAAATTAGTATTTGAATAATTATATTGCGTAATATTTTTTTTTGTAGTCTGTTAGTCTATGACCAGGGGAAGAAATTCTGGGCTAGCACCATTTCATCCTGACCCAGAACGAATTCTCCATAACACTAACTTAAGGGACGTGGGAATTAATACCACAGATATTTCAAACGGACTATCAGAAGAGGAGACAGTAAACCAAGGAGAGAATCATCTTGAAAACTTAGATATCATGGCCAACCAAAATGAGCAAACCATGTCTGACTTTGCTAGACCTAATCTCCAAGGAACCGGGTCGAGCATCGTTAGACCACCGATAGCTACCAATAATTTTGAATTGAAGCCTAGTGTGATACATATGGTTTAACAGTATGTTCAGTATGATGGCTTGCAAGATGAGGATCCTAACACCCACTTGGCCGGATTCTTAGAGATATGTGACACATTTAAGATCAATGGTGTTTCCAACGACGCCATTCGATTGAGATTGTTTCCATTTTCTTTAAGGCATAAGGCGAAGCAGTGGTTGAATTCCTTACCTAGAGGATCGATCACTACTTGGGACATGATGGTTGAGAAGTTTCTGATGAAGTATTTTCCACCTGCGAAGACTGCGAAGTTAAGGAATGACATTTCTACGTACATTCAATTGGAGTCTGAATCGTTGTACGATACATGGGAACGATTCAAGGAGTTATTAAGGATATGTCCCCACCATGCTCTACCTTCATGGCTTCAGATTCAGACCTTCTATAATGGTCTAAATCCAGCCACCAAACAAATGATTGATGCGGCTAGTGGAGGAACTTTGAACAACAAGACACCTGAAGCGGCTCAGCAGTTGATAGAGGACATGGCAATGAACAATTACCAATGGACTACAGTAAGACAAAAGCCTAGCAAGCCCGCAGGAATTTATGAAGTAGATGCCGTCACCGCCTTAGCAATTCAAGTGGAGAAACTTCACCAAAAGATGGACAACCTTGCCTTAGCATCACCTTCCATGGCACCTCAACAATGGGACCCTTCATGCACTGGAATGCCTAGTTGTGAACCGCAAGTTCAAGAGCATGTTGACTATATGGGTAACAATACTAGGCCACCTTTCAATCAATCCAACAACCCATATAGTTCTACATATAATCCTGGATGGCGAAACCACCCCAATTTTTCTTGGGGAGGATAAGGAAATCAAGGGAAGCAGCCCATGTTTGGACAACAACCACAGTTGGAACCAAGGAAGCCTACATTGGAAGATGTGCTTACCAAATTCATGCAAACTACCGATGTAGCATTCCGAAATCAAGAGGGTTCAATTCGGAACTTGGAAAATCAAATTGGTCAGCTTGCAAGGATGGTTTCTGAAAGGCAGCAAGGAACACTTCCAGGGAATACAGAGATAAATCCAAGGGAGCATGCAAAAGCCGTTCAATTGAGGAGCGGAAAGGAGTTACAAGACCCAAGGCCTGCAAAAGAAGCACCCAAAATGGTGTCTAGCGGCGAAGGACCAAGCGAGATGAATGTACAACCGATGGAGTACCAACCAGCATTACCATACCCAGCAAAGCATAACAAGGAGCGCATGGATGCGCAGTATGGTAAATTTTTATCTATGTTTAAGCAATTAAATGTTAATTTACCTTTTTCTGAAATTATTCAAATGCCTAAATATGCAAAATTTCTTAAGGATTTGATTTCTAATAAAAAGAAAATAGAAGAATTATCATTAGTAACATTAAGTGAAGAATGTTCTGCTATTTTGCAAAAAAAATTGCCACAAAAACTTAAGGATCCCGGTTCATTTTCAATTTCATGCTTAATCGGTGATTTACAAGTAAATAAGGCTTTAGCAGATCTAGGAGCAAGTATAAATTTAATGCCTTATAAACTATATCTGAAACTAGGCTTAGGAGAACTTAGCCCAACAAGAATGAGTATTCAATTAGCAGATCGATCGGTTAAGTATCCTAAAGGAATAGTAGAAGATGTATTAGTTAAGGTAGATAAATTTATATTTCCTACTGATTTTGGTATTTTAGATATGGATGAAAATATCGAAGTACCACTCATACTAGGTCGTCCATTTCTAGCTACATCTAGAGCACTTATTGATGTTTTTGATGGTAAATTAGTATTGCGAGTAGGAGAAGATGAAGTCACTTTTCAAATTGGCAAAACTATGAAACAATCCTTAGATAACGATGATTATTGAACATTTATTTTTTTCTAGAAAATTGTGTTGCTATGAATAGAACAACGGAATATAGTTTAATTACTGAAGGAGATCATGAAATTCTTAAGAATAATACTAAGGATCCACCAATAGTAGAATTAAAAAAATTACCGGATCATCTTGAGTATGCATTCTTAGGAACAAATTCTTCGTACCCAGTTATCATATCTTCAAATCTTTCCAAACTTGAAAAAGAAAAATTGATAACTGTATTGAAGAAATGTAGAGGTGCAATAACGTGGCAAATATCTGATATAAAGGGTATTAATCCTAGTTTTTGCACTCATAAAATCCTTTTGGAAGAAAACTATAATTCGTCTATTCAACCGCAACGTAGGCTAAATCCTAATATGAAAGAGGTAGTTAAGGCTGAGATTGTGAAGTTATTAGATGCTGGTATTATATATCCTATTTCGGATAGTTCATGGGTTAGTCCTGTCCAAGTAGTTCCTAAGAAGGGTGGCCTGACCGTAGTAGCAAATGATAGAAATGAATTAATTCCAACGCGAACAGTAACAGGTTGGCGTGTCTGTATAGACTATAGGAAATTAAACGATGCCACTAGGAAAGACCATTTCCCTCTTCCTTTCATTGACCAGATATTAGAACGCTTATCAGGACATTCGTATTATTGTTTTCTAGATGGACTTTCTAGATACTTTCAAATTCCTATAGCACCAGAAGACCAAGAGAAAACAACATTTACTTTCCTATTTGGTACCTTTGCCTATAGATGTATGCCTTTCGGGTTATGTAATGCACCCGCCACATTTCAAAGGTGCATGCTAGCCATCTTTAACGAGTATGTTGAAGATATTATGGAAGTGTTCATGGATGATTTTTCGGTTTTTGGCGACTCTTTTGAGTTGTGTTTGAATAATTTAGAGAAAGTTCTTAGGAGGTGTGAGGAGACGAACCTAGCGCTTAGTTGGGAGAAGTGTCATTTCATGGTACAAGAAGGGTTAGTACTTGGCCATAAAATTTCAAGCCAAGGAATTCAAGTAGATAAAGCAAAAATAGAGACCATAGAAAAATTGCCACCACCAACCTCCGTAAAGGCAGTGAGAAGTTTCTTAGGACACGCGGGATTTTACCGCCATTTTATTAAAGACTTCTCTAAAATAGCTAAACCACTTACAAGGCTTTTGGAAAAAGACACACCTTTTATTTTTGAACAAGAGTGTCTACATGTCTTTGAGTTCTTAAAAGAAAAATTAATTAATTCTCCTATTATGATCGCACCTGACTTTAGTCAACCATTTGAGATCATGTGTGACGCTAGCAGTTTTGCGGTAGGGGCTGTTTTAGGACAACGCCGAAACAAACATTTTCACCCAATATATTATGCTAGTAAAACACTTAATAATGCACAGGAGAATTATACAACTACTGAAAAAGAACTCCTAGCAGTGGTATTCGCCTTTTGATAAATTTAGACCATATTTAACATTGTCCAAAGTGGTAGTTTATACGGATCACTCTGCACTTAGATATTTGCTAGCCAAAGCGGAAGCAAAGCCTCGTTTAATCTGATGGGTTCTTCTTCTACAAGAATTTGATCTAGAAATTAGGGATAAACGAGGAGCGGAAAACTTAGCGGCAGATCATCTTTCACGTTTAGAAAACCCATTACGATCAATGTTAGATGAGTCTGAAATTTCTGATACATTTCCTGAGGAATCATTATTTGCCATATCTACCAATATACATCTAGATTATCCATGGTTTGCAGATTATGCAAACTATCTTGTGGCTAAGGTCCTTCCAAAAGACTTTTCATATCAGCAGAAAAAGAAATTTTTCTCTGACTTGAAATATTACTTTTAGGAGGACCCTTTTCTTTTTCGGATATGTGCAGATTCTGTTATAAGAAGGTGTGTATCAGCGGAGGAAGGTTGGAAGATTTTGGAGCAGTGTCATTCAGGTCCTGCTGGTGGTCACTATGGAGCGAATCGCTCCGCTAAAAAGGTTCTTGATTCTGGTTTTTATTGGCCCCTTCTATTCAGGGATGCCCAAAGGTATGTGCTTTCATGTGATTCTTGCCAAAAAGCAGGTAATATTTCTAAATTACATGAAATGCCTCAAAAATTTATCCTTGAATGTGAAGTATTCGATGTGTGGGGTATAGATTTTATGGGACCATTCCCAGTTTCTTTTGGGAATAAATATATTTTGGTAGCTGTAGATTATGTATCACGGTGGGTTGAAGCGCAAGCTTTGCCTACTAATGATAGTAGGGTTGTAATTAGATTTTTGAAATCCTTATTCGCACGATTTGGCACACCACGTGCACTTATTAGCGATAGGGGTTCACACTTTTGTAATCTACAACTAGACAAAGTATTAGAAAAATATGGAGTTACACATAGGATAGCCACTCCGTATCATCCTCAAACTAGTGGGCAAGTTGAAGTTTCCAATAGAGAGCTTAAGAGAATCTTAGAAAAATCTATAGAAGGGAATAGGAAGCAGTGGTCTAGGAAACTTAACGACTGTTTATGGGCTTATAGGACCGCCTACAAAATGCCTATAGGGACCACCCCCTTTAGATTAGTCTACGGTAAATCTTGCCACCTACCTATAGAATTAGAACACAAATCATATTGGGCAATACGCTCCTTAAATTTTGACGCTAGTTCTATAGGAGAGAAGCGTAAACTTCAACTTAACGAATTAGATGAGTGGAGAACTATGGCCTATGAGAACTCCCGGATTTATAAGGAGAAAACCAAACTATTTCATGACCGTCACCTTCGCAAACCCAAAGTATTCCATAAAGGTGACCAAGTCCTCCTTTATAACTCCAGATTACGATTATTCCCAGGGAAGTTAAGGTCTAAGTGGTCCGGACCCTTTAAAGTTAAAGAAGTCTTTCCCTACGGAACCGTCGAGTTAACTCACCCAGAGAAGGGAGATTTTAAGGTTAATGGTCACCGACTTAAGCCTTATTATGGTGAAATCCCTATGGACTTCGCTCGTCTAGAAACTTGCCTCCGTCTTGACTAATTTAATATTAAGTATAGTAGGTGTTTTTAAGTATTCTTGTTTTAGTATAAATCTATTTAGTTGCAATGAAAAAAATTAAAGAAAAAAATTTTAATGAAAAGAAATTTCCATCAAAATTTTAATGAAAAAAAAAGGAAAAATGAAGAAAAATATTTTCTGGAGTGTCACACGGCTCACCACACGGCCGTGTGGCTAGCCGTGTACGCGACACAGGCTCAGGCCCAGCCGTGTGGAATTAATTCCGCAAAAAGGCAATTTCATCCCGAGCACAACACGGGCTCGCACCAACCCGTGTTCATAGCCGTGTTCATCGGTCTCGACGATCGTTGAGACCGATGTGTCGAGACACCGAACACGGGCGTGTCGGATTCCACACGGCCGTGTCACCTACCTACCCGTGTTTATGTACCGTGCCAGCTGCGACACGGGGCAACACACGGCCGTGTTGTCGCCCGTGTCCACCTGACGCGCTGTCCCCAGCCAGTTTGACCACACGGACCGAGGCAGGCCCGTGTTCCACGAGGCCTCGGATCCCCTAATACGGGTGCACACACGGCCGTGTTCGCACCCGTGTTCCATTATTTTACACGGACCGACGCACCCCGTGTTCCACGAGGCTGTTGATTCGCTAACACGGGTTCACACACGCCCGTGTGCGAACCCGTGTTCAACATGTATAAATAGGGCCGTGTGGATTTCTTCCTTGCTCACTCCAAATCCTCTCCCAGCTTCAGTCATCCCGTGGCCTGAACCCCAAGGCACCATATTTTCTCAAATTCTCGTCCCCCTTCACTCGCATTTTTCCCCCTTCTACATCATGTCTTCCGGAAGAAGTGGAGGTCGCCGTCGCCGACCGGAATTACAAGTCTCAACGGAGAGGCGGGATGCCGCTGCTCCGCTAATTTTCACAGATGCGTCGCACACCGCCCGCTTCAACCGCTTGGAATCAAAAAAATTTCAAGACATACGTATGATTGATTGGAGCGTACTTGAAGAGATAAACTTAGCTGGAGATGTCCGGGGGCTAATTTCTGTAACGGGGTGGGATCAATTTTTTGCCATCGAGGAATTAGGCTTTAGGGAACTCACCTTAGAGTTCCTATCTTCATTTTATTCCAGCTTTAGGCCTAATTTCATCGACGCACCGCACGCGCCCGAGGGGATAGTTTCATTTCGAGTGGGTGACACATTTTATACACTCACCATGCTCCAATTCACCCAATATTTAGGGGTGTATGAGGAGTCGTTCCTTTTTAGTGCGACCTACCCCGAACTCCACTTCGATCTCCCCAACCGCGATATGGCCGGTGGTATCTGGCGTCAGATTTCATTTGACACTGGCGCCTACGAGGCCAAGAGATCTAAGGCATCTAAATTGATTTCCCCCGCCCTCCACTACATACACCATCTCCTCAGCCACACGTTGAGCGGCCGGGGCGAAAGCTCCGGAGTTGTCAATAGGCAGGATCTGTTATACCTCTACAGCATGACATCACGATATCCTCTACATCTCGGTTATCTTCTAGCCCAGTTCATTCTCCATCAGGCTGACACCCCTCGTATAGGGTCTATTTGCGTAGCACCCTATATTACTCACCTCGTGAAGAATATGGGCATATTTTTAGCCCTCCCCCAGATGACAGTGGTCGCAAAGACCGTGCCTATCACGATGGCTAGTCTTCGCGCCCTCCGCCTCGTCACCGCCCGTCAGGGCTGGGGAGGGGTTATATATTCTATTGCTCGACGTAGACCGCATGTACAGGACGACAGTGATGATGAGATAGATCCTGACCTCGACGTGCCATTGGTGCCTCCACCCCATTCCACCTACGCTCATGACGAGTCGTCTAATGCACCCCCTCCACCTCAGTCACGGTACTCGCGCGAGTTCAGACAGTTTTTCGAGACCGAGCTCTCGCCGCGCTTACAGGACATTAAGGAGGCACATCAGCGGACTGAGGATCTCCTCGTACAGATCAGAGACCACCTCGGGATCGCCCCTCGCCAGCCGCCAGCTCCAGCACCGCCTTCCTTCCCGGACGATTCGACAGGCCACCATGAGTACTTCTGATATGTATCGATGTAGTTCTATCTTCATGTATCGTATCTTGTATTTTTTTTATATCAGTGTATTCAGTTCTGGCAGCTCTTATATATCAGTGCATTCTATTACAACTCCTGTTTCTTTACTGTGCTCTCCTACTTATTATACTAGCAGTTTTTTTTTATATATCATCATGAAATCAATCTATGTTCGCTTTTTACATTGCACTGAGGACATTGCAAAATTTAAGTCTGGGGGTAGAATGGTTATTCATGTGGTTACAATTGATTCTAATCTGCCTATCATAATACTCAAGTTTGTCCCCCTACAAATTTTGTTGATCTTTTAAGCTCTCATTATTCATTCATTTGGGATTATAAATATTTAATTTACCTTCGCACACTGATTAAAATGAATTGATGTAGACTCATAGAGTATTCAACTTTGTTGATTTTGTAATTAAGCATAGAAATTTTTTAGCTTAATTTTCTCTATATAATTTAATTTTAAGATTACTCCTCTATATTAGTAACTATCCAACACTATATTTTAGAAAATATATTTATCTATAATAAAGTGAGTCGATGAGTGTAACATTTTCATAATTTGGTATTAGGGCTTTAAAATTAAAAATTACTCTCTATTGATGGCTAGGACTCGCCCTCTAGCATTCCTCAAAACATTACATAAGTTAATTAGTAAGACCGGAAATGACTTAGGCCTCCTATTGGATAGCTTGAGCCTTGTTATCCCAACACCTTTAACATGATACCCTTGCACACCCAATTTGAACCTAATCCCCATCCTTTTGATGCTCTACTATTAAAATTCACCAAGGCCAAATCCTTACCTATTAGCACACCTATCATTGATGCCTGCTTGGAATGATTTGTTCATTGTGATATGTGGCCTGAGTGCGTGTATCCTTGCACCCACTTGGAATGATCCCTACTTTGAACCCAAAAAAAAGACATAGTGATATGTGGCCTGAGTGCGTGTATACGTGCACCCACTTGGAATGATCCCTACTATGGTCCCTTGGTTAAAATATATATATATATATATATATATATATATATATATATATATATATATATATATATATATATATATATATATATATATATATATATATATATATATAAATAGAGTACCCTTCAAAATATGGGAAATATACAATTTGCAAAGTCTGGGGGTGTTTACAAAAAATTAAAATATGTTAAGGTATCCTCCAACATAAGGCTCAATCAAGATTTAGGTGTGAAAAATTAATCGAAATTATCCTTGATTACCTCACCTTTAATCTTCTATCCTAAGCCAAAAAGGCTACACCAAAATTCAAGTCCTAAGGATCCAACCTTACTAATTCTAAATTGTGCTGTGATGAGGGTGTAAAAAGGGTAAGCTCATGATTATCAGTAAGAGTACTTATAAGTTTTGAAACACTAATACATATCTTATAGAGATTGTTATTTTCTCCTCATATTTGTTAAAGATGACTATACTTTTATTTCTAAAAGCGAGTGAGAGATAGTTAAAATGATATATTAGAGGAATTTTAAGATAAATTTATATTTAGAAAAGTCTCCTAAATTATTTCCTATGCGATTACATCATCAAAGTTCTCTTAAATTCCTAGCAACCAGTGTGCAGAGGTAAAATTATTTGATGGTAACCCAGGTGTTTGAATTAGTTTGCTTAGGGACAAGCAAACATCTAAGTCTGGGGGTATTTGATGAGTACGATTATGATAGGCTTTTTACTATCATAATTGTAATCATGTCTACAATTTCCTGCCCCCTTTTTGTGTTGATTTCATGATAATAGCAAAGAAACTGCCGTATCATAGATAGAAGAGCGTATTTAGAAGTCTTTGGCAGTTCTTGTAATAATCCATTTACTGAGTCTATCATTTTTCTATTGCAGGTAATGCCAACCAATGGACCTAAAAGTCTCGGAGCAAACAGAGGAGTTCACGGAGTCTACATGGCTGATGACAGGACGAAAATTTGGTGCACACGGCCAGACACACGGCCGTGTGCGTACCCGTGTCCTATGCACCTAGAGCTGAAGAGTTTGGGCGCAGACGATGGAACCTCACACGGCCAGACACATGCCCGTGTGCCCACCCGTGTCAGCTTTGCACACGGCTGACAACCAAGCCGTGTCTGAAGAACACGGCCGCACACACGGCCGTGTCCATACCCGTGTCATCTGACACGGCCCACTACCAGACACGCCTGCTCGTGGGGAACCGTCCAGGAACCGCCTAGGAACCGTCCACACGGCCTGCCACACGGCCGTGTGCGACCCCGTGTCCGACCTGTTTGCAAGGGAACTATAAATTTCCTGTAGAAAAATTTATTTAGAAATTTTGGATCATTTCTGGATTGGAGAACTGCTGGAGGCCGAAGGGGAGCATCCAAGACAAGGAGGATTGAAGGGTATTCCTATGTATTTTCATTTAATCATTAATCCCTTTTAATCCTTCCCTTATCTTGATGATTCATCTTCAATTTATGTTTTAATTTGCATGAATTTCTCTTTGAACATTCTAGTAATCATGTATCACCTTGTTTATGTTACATTTGTAGTATTTTATTTGTGTTTATGCAATCAAACAAAGAGTTTAATCATCCCTTTGAATTACTTATTTGTTTTACACAATTTGCAATTGGCTAGATTGAGAAATTGGTTCTTTGCAATGCTTTTGGTATGTTCATATTGTGATGATAATTCCCTTTGTAATTCAAACTTAATGATCGAGAGATATTTTGTTTGGAAAATTAGAACACGAATAAAAGGATTCATGTTAATTTAGCGATAACATTCATGAATTTATGTAGTAATAAAGGTATTTTGCTTAATGCGAACTTGAGTGTTGTGAATTGTTCGAGAGAAAATTCACTATCTTAGGTTTAGATTTGGAATTGCTCGAGAGAGAATTTTGATGAAAAATTAACCTTTACATTGCACAAATTTAACAGTATTTTCATGTTATGGTCGTTTAGAATTGAACTAGTAAATGAAATTGTTCATGTAATTATTTAAAAGCTTCATGTTTTTATCGTTTTTATTTCTCCAATACTGAATTATCCAATTGGTCATAGTTAGGTTAATGTAGTTTAAATATCACTTTTGTTTAGAGGTATGATAATAAAGGGAGGGTGAGTACGAATAGTTGAAACGACCCTGCGGAATACGACACGAGATGTAGATTTCTCATATATTACGATTGATAGGTGCGCTTGCCTGAATGCTAATTCAATCTAGTTTAAGTCCATCTACATAATTGTATTAGAATGTAGAATGAAATCACATTGAGTTATTACTTGTTAGCAAGGAAAATCATCAGGCACTTTGACCATTTTAGGGCTAGAGTTGACTTTGGTCAACCAAGCCCCTTGGGTGGGCCCCAATGGGTCCTTGGTGACCATTGGCCTCTCACTAGGGTTATGAAGGTATGTGTGGGGTCCACTTGGCTTGGGGAAGGTCATGAAAGGGAAACTAGATCTGATATACTCTAGAGGGGGGTGAATAGAGTATATGGTGCTTTTAAAACACAAAGAAAACTTTTGCAAAGCTTTACAACAATTGTTGTAATGAGTGTGAGCAGGGAAGCAGAAATAAAACTAATCACAGAACTAAGCTATGCAAGAGCTAAGCACAAGAAAATCTAGGCCAGAAACAAAAAGAAAAACAAGCAGAACCAGATGACACAAGGAAATATAGTGGTTCCCCAAACTTGGGTACATCCACTCTTCTATCACCCTAGGTAGGAATCCACTGCAGGATGAGTTGATCAGGTGTCCTGGGCACCAATGAGATTTTGATAAGGTGCTCAAAAACCAAATCAGATTTTTTGATCAGGTGTCTTGCCACCAATGAGCTTTTGACAAGGTGCTCAAAAACCAGATTCAAACTTTTGAAGGGAGTTTGAAAAACCCTTTACAGAGTGGGGGTGAGAGAGTTATGGCAGTCTTCTCTTTCTCAATCAACTGAGAAGACTAAGTGGATTGATGTCAAAGCTCCCCCTGAGTCCTTGATCTTCAGGAAGAAGTGCTTTGCTGAGGGTGATAGGCCTTCAAAGTTAGATCTCCAGCAAAAGATGATTTCAGCAAGCTGAAATGTTGAGAGTCTGGAGTCTTGAAATGATGTTGGCCTTGAACACTTTGAGAGCTGAAGAGATCTGAAGATTTATGAAAGCTTGATCTCTCTGATGAGAGTTCTTCTGAATTCTTTTTGACAGAAGATTTTGAAAAAGTCTCTGTATATTGAGTTGTGTGTCCTCTTCTTGTCAAATCTCTATTTTGATTCAAAAACATTCTATCTTTTATTCTCTGTGCCAGAATAGAATATCACTCTGTCAAAGATAGTCGTTGGTCTGCATTGATTACAGCCTTAATTGTATAATTTCTTCTGAAGTAAAGTCCACAGAATTATTCCTTGAAAAATCCCTTGAAACTTGGTCCAGAAGTAAATGAAAACGGCTAGCAGATCTTCTGAATTAAATGCAGAATAACTTCTAACTGATTTTAATTTGAATTCTGAAAGATAACTGAAAACGTCGAACTGAGCTCTGCTATCGTCGAGCTGAGCTCAGCGAACTGGAAAATTCAATCAGCAACATGATCGTCGATCTGAGCTCAAAGATCGTCGAACTGAGCTCAGAGATAAAGATCCAGTGCAGAGTCAAAATCGTCGACCTGAGCTCACCGATCGTCGAATGGAGTTCGACGATATTGTGAAGTTGAGCTCGGCGATCGTCGAGTGGAGCTCGACGATATTATGAGGTTGAGCTCAGCGATCATTGAATGGAGCTCGACGATCTGTAGAAGTTGAGCTAGACGATCGTCGACCGGAGTTCGACGAAACATCGTGCTGAGCTCGACGATTAGACTTGGTCTACAAAAAAACTTGGTCTTCAGGGCAGCTTCCAATTCTAGACTTCTAACCCTTAGACTCAATTCTAATTGACCTATTAAGCTATACAGAAGGTCAAACACAGATTCCTAGAGACATAGTGATCCTGACCCAAATTAGTAATAGGGTGTTCCAACAATCTCCCCCTATTTGGGTTAGGAAAACTATTTACAGACTTTGGAAAAATTAAATAACATCCTACAATCAGAAAAGCATAAAAACAACAACAGCTAGACACATTGCAGAAACATCACAGAGATATATATATAACATCCAGATAGCAATCAGAAAAACCAAGGATTGTCACCTTACAGAGTTACTTCTTCTCTTTGCTTTTAACCATCTTGATTTCTCTGTTAGGGTTCAATGCTTCCTTGTTGGACCTAGTGTCATCAGCTGCACCTAAGTATGTTTGCTTTGAAGTCCTGGGAACCACAGCAGCAGGATGCAACTCCATGTATCTGTCTGTATCAAAGAACTTGCTGGAGGCATATCTTTCTAACTCCTTTTGTCTTTGCTCTGACATGGTAGAAATATTAGAAGTGTCTAAGCCTTGCTCTCTGGATTTCTTTATCTGGTCTAATGCATCCAATTCCTTCATCCTAGCAGTCCAAGCAACAGGATTCTTCTCAGGGTCCTCAAATGGTACAGGTGGCTCATACCTGTTGGAAGAAGTGTCCTGAGGAGGCCTAGCAGACACTGTCTCTTTTAGCTTATAGGGGAATGGACCAGAAGATGTATCAAAAGAAACATGTCCTCCCCTGGAGTAAGGGTGCTGCCTGGAATGCCCTTTAGAATATACCTGAATATCTCTTTGACTTCCCCTGTATCCTCCTCTCTTGGAATAAGAACCCCTAGGCTGGCTTTCCCTTTGATATGATCTGGCATGGGGTTGATAGGGAGCCTTGCTTCTAGATGGGTCCTGACTTGCAGAGCTGCCACCTGCACCTGCATCAGGTGGAGGTGGTGGAGGAGGATGAGGGTGCTGGAACTGGGAGGAGCCCTTCTCATACTTTCTTTTCTTCTTCATTGCTTTTAGCTGATTTTTAGAGTACTGCATCCAATGTTCAGTAATTTGACAGTTATGCAGAATATAATATGGAATATCATTATCATCTTTTACTTTGGCAGGTGGAACCCTTTTCATAGCCTTGCTTCTAGCCTTCCTCTTCCTGGCAATAGTGGCAGCAGAGTCATCAGAATCTGTCTTAAACTCATCAGAGTCAGAACTCTGGGCATCATATATAGCATCTATCTTCTTCATAAGATCTTTCTTCAGTTGCATTGCAGCAGATGAGGCAGAAGCAGAAGGGGCAGCAGCAGGAACAGCAGCAGATATAGCAATAGATACAGCAGCAGATACAGGAGCAACAGCAGAAACAACACTAGTAACTTCAGGAGTGATGGCAGCAGCTTCAGTAACAACAAAATCTTCAACAAAATCTTCAGCAACAACAACAAAATCTTCAGCAGGCTCAAAACCAGTGGCCTCTGTCATCAGAAAATCCTGGGATGTTTGCTCATCAGAAGCAACTTGAAGTTCAGCAGCAGGGAGAACAACTTCAGCATTAGCATCAACAAATTCAGAAGCAAAGGCAGTCCTTTCTTCATTAGCAGCAGCAGCAGTAATCACTGAGAGTACAAAGGAGGAAATAATGTTGGGGTCACAGCCAGAGAAAGGCACCAGAGCCTTGGACAGATCTTCTGGGGGCTGGACAGCATTAGGCTCTAGGAGATAGCTGAAGTATGCAGTGTCAAAGGCAGAAAGCAGAGACCTTAGGTCTATTGCCAAAACTGCAGTAGGAGCCTGAACTAGAGTAGCAGCAACAAGAACAGCAGATTCAAAAACAACAGCAGCAGCAGCAGTATCATCAACAGCAGGAGCAGAAGCAGCAGCAGCAACAGCAGCATGAAGGTTGGCTTCATATGGCATCTCCCCCTGCCTAGATGCAGATACATCTGTATCAAGGCACACTGCTGGAGGTGCTGCCTGAGGAATGAGGGAGGAAAGCCTGGCAGACAGAGCTGCCACTGACTGTTGTAGAGGAGCTAAGGAGGCCTCCATGAGAAGAGAGAGCCTGGGGGCAAGTAGCTCATACAACTTGTCAGCTAAGGCTGGCAGATCTACATGCTCACTAGCAGGAGCAGAGGTAGAGGGTATGGGTATGGCTGAGGATGTTGGAAGTGGAGGGCTGGATGGTGGAGGGATGGATGGTGGAGGGATGGATGGCTGAGGAGTGGGGATGGTGGAGATGGAGGGTAAGGGGATGGATATGGATGGAGTAAAGGTTGGTTGGTCAATGATGTGGTGGAGGAGATCTTGGAATGAGGTTGAGGAGGAGGGTAATTCTGGAGGAGAAGAGGGGGAATCATCCATGTAGGATTCATCCAGAAGGGTGAATGATGGTATGGATGGAGATGATGTGACATCTGGTGGTGGATAGGAGAACAATGGGTGGAAATGGTCTACTGGAGGTGATGAAATGGTTGCTGGAGATGGAATTGATGTTGGAGATGGGCTGGAGATGGTAATAGTGGATGAAGCTGGAATGGTGGATGGAAGAGGTAGAGTTGGGCTTGGAGGAGGAGAGGAGGCAGCAACAGCAGCAGCCAGGTCTTCTGCAGGAGCAGAGACCTGTGGGGGAGTGACTCTTGGAGTCCTGGTGCCTGAAGGAGCACTAGAATAGGGCCTGCTGGGCTTGCTTATCTGCCTGTCCCACTTGCCAAAGAGGGCACAGGTGAGTCTCTTGGAGGCATTAATGTGCACTCCAGAGGAGACCAGCAAGGCAGGGCATTTGTTTTGCAAGAAGACTCCAAGGATCCTTCCAAAATTAACAAAGCTTTTGTTGATTTTCTTCTTTATCAAGTCAAAGAAGACCTCTCCCCAGTTCAAGCTTTTCTTATCTACTAGAGCTCCCATGAGGCAGAGCTGATGTCTGGAGATAGTATCATGAGCTGAGTGCTTTGCCAGCAGCACTTTACCTACAACATCTGCTAGGAACCTGTACTCAACTGACAAGTTCCTTTTAAATAACTTGCTAGGGTTTCCCTCTGGATGACCCATCCTGGCAAGTATATCAGAAAATTCCTCCCCAAATAATTCAGCAGTGTCTTCTCCATTTCTCAAACCAAAAACCTCTGTTAAGACTGTTGGGGTCAGAGGTACCTGGGTTCCAGCAATAGATCCAACTATTGTGTTGTTGTCAAGGTTGTGAGCAGTATAGACCTATTCTTTTATTTCATCTGAAGCAAGCTTGATTCTAGTGGTCATGAGGGTGGACAAGTTCTGATCCTTGAACAAATTCAAAATGTCTTGGAAGATTTGATCAGTAGTGTTGAACGATTCCAGATCAATATCGAATCCTGCATCAAACTTCATGGCGGCTAGAACAGCAACTGATACGGCCATTGTACCTGCAAAAAGTTAACAAACAAAACGAACAAGCGTAGAACTGTTTGGAGGGAATAAAATTCTTGCAGAGAAATTGAAAGCGCAAGAGAGAACGACGGCGAAAAATGAGTTTTATATTAGGGTTCGACGCAGAATTGGAAAGATCGTTGAACTCGGTTCGACGATCGAGGCTTCTAAAGGAATCTGAAGAGACTCCAACATCGTCGATCTCCGTTCGACGATCTGGAAAGGCGTCGAGCTCCGTTCGACGATCGTTCAGGGAACAAAATCGTCGAGCGCCGTTCGACGATCGTTGACCGGAAGAGATAGTTCATACTATCTGAGGGGCGCTGAACTCAGTTCGACGATTCTGGAAATCGTCGAGCACCGTTCGACGATCTTTGGGGAAATCGTCGAGCGCAGTTCAGAGATCAGAAAATTCTAGACACTAAGAGAAATTAGAATTTTGCCTAGTCTTGGTCAATTTTTAGCTTTCAAAATCTTGGATATTATTTAAGACTTCCTCCATCTAACATTCCTAACTGATTTAGGAAGAAAGTGTGTTTCTTTTCATCCAAAGGCTTGGTGAAAATATCTCCCCTTTGTAAATCAGTTGGAATATATTGCAGTTCAATTTTGTTCTTTTCAACATTGTCCCTTAAGAAATGATGCCTAATCTCTATGTGTTTTGTCCTACTATGGAGGACTGGATTTTGAGCTATGGAAATAGCACTTGTATTGTCACAAAAGATTTTAGACTTCTCTAAGTTGTAACCATAGTCTAGGAGTTGGTTTTGAATCCACAGTATTTGTGAACAACAACTGCCTGCAGCCATATATTCAGCTTCAGCAGTTGAAGTTGACACTGATGTTTGTTTCTTACAAAACCAAGAGACAAGTCTATCACCAAGGAACTGACAAGTTCCACTGGTGCTTTTCCTGTCAATTCTGCATCCAGCATAATCAGCATCAGAGAATCCAGTTAACTCAAATGCTGAATCTTTTGGATACCAGAGACCTAGATTTGGACAACTTTTAACATACCTGAGAATCCTCTTTACTAATGTTAGGTGTGACTCTCTAGGGCTAACTTGGAACCTAGCACATATACATGTAGCAAACATTATATCTGGTCTACTAGCTGTAAGATACAGTAAAGAGCCAATCATTGCTCTATATGTTGTCTGATCAACAGGTTTCCCATGTTCATCAGCATCCAATACAGCATTGGTAGGCATGGGTGTTTTCATACAAGATGCCTCAGACATGCCAAATTTCTTAACCAGCTCATTAGCATATTTGGTTTGAGAAATAAAGATGCCTTCAGCATGTTGCTTGACTTGCAATCCTAGGAAGAAGGATAGCTCACCCATACTACTCATCTCAAATTTAGAATGCATTAGGTTAGAAAACCTTCTGCACAATTTTGAGTCAGTAGAACCAAAAATGATATCGTCTACATAAATTTGTACTAGTAGGGTATGGGACTTATGGGTTCTAATAAAAAGAGTTTGGTCTACTCTACCCCTGATAAAACCATTTTCCAAGAGAAAGCATGCTAGGGTCTCATACCATGCTCTAGGAGCTTGCTTGAGACCATATAATGCTTTATTTAATCTAAAAACATAATCAGGATAAGTTGGAGAGATAAAACCTGGAGGTTGTCTGACATAGACTTCCTCTTTGATGTCTCCATTTAAGAAAGCACTCTTGACATCCATCTGATAAACCTTGAAGCCTTTGTGAGCTGCATAAGCTAGAAATATTCTGATGGCTTCTAATCTTGCAACAGGTGCAAAGGTCTGGTCGTAGTCAATTCCTTCTTCTTGAGAATATCCCTGGGCAACTAGCTTTGCCTTGTTCCTTATTATTACTCCTTGATCATCCAGTTTATTTCTGAATACCCATTTTGTTCCAACAATGGAATGATCCTTAGGCTTTGGCACTAGTTCCCATACTTTGTTCCTCTCAAATTGATGCAACTCCTCTTGCATGACAATGATCCAGTGTGGATCTTGCTCTGCATCTTGAATGGACTGAGGTTCAATTTGAGAAAGGAAGCAGGTGTGCAACAGGTTTTGGTTGACCTGATTTCTGGTTTGCACACCAGCTGAGATTTCTCCAATTATCTGGGAAATTGGATGGTCTCTTGATGTTACTAAATCAACAGGGGGTGTTGATTGTTCACCAACCTATGTTGTTGTTTCCTCTTGTGGTACAACAACTGGCTCTTCAGGTGGTGCTTCAATGTGTTGAGCATTCCCTTCATCTTCACTGCTTTCATCCTCTTGAGCAACCTGTAACTTGTTCATATCTTCAACTAGAGAGTGTTCCTGCAAAGGTTCTATGGTAGAAGAAATCTTCTCCTTGAAAGACATGTTAGTTTCATCAAAAGAAACATGAACAGATTCCTCAATTTTCAAAGATGATTTATTATAGACCCTATAGGCCTTGCTGATCATGGAGTATCCCAGAAACACTCCTTCATCAGCTTTGGCTTGAAATTTTGCTAAATATTTCTTGTCATTATTGTGAATATAGCAAATGCAACCAAAAATTCTAAAATAGTCAACTTTAGGTTTCTTCCCTTTGAGTAATTCATAGGGAGTCTTTGCCTTTAGTTTATGTATCAGACTTCTGTTCAGCACATAGTTGGAGGTGTTCACTGCCTCTGCCCAAAATGATAGAGGTAGATGAGCATCTGACAACAATGTAGTGGCAGATTCAATAAGGGTTCTATTTTTCCTTTCAGCTACCCCATTTTGTTGAGGAGTTCTAGGAGCTGAGAAAGTATGCCTGATCCCTTCACTCTGACAGAACCCTTGCATAAGAAGAGAATCAAACTCTGTCCCATGATCACTTCTGATCAGGGCAATGTGAGTATTGAACTCAATCTGTATACATTTGAGAAACTCTGTCAGACACTTAAAGTTATCAGACTTCTTCCTTAGAAAGAACACCCAAGTGAATCTAGAGAAGTCATCTACAATTACTAAAGTGTAGGATTTCCCTCCTAGGCTTTGTACTGTGATGGGTCCAAATAGATCCATGTGTAACAGATACAATATCCTAGGTGAATCACTCTTATTAAGTGACTTAAAACTGTTTTTAGTTTGCTTGCCTAATTGACAAGCCTTGCAGAGTCCTTCCTTCTTGTAGGGGCCAGAGGGTAGTCCTCTAACAAGGTTGTCCTTGGAGAGCCTAGCAATAGTTCTAAGGTTTAGGTGTCCTAGTCTCTTATGCCATAAAACATTTGGTCTACAAACTGAGTTAAACAGGCAAATATCTATATCAGTTGAAAGAAAGTCTACTAGATAGATGTTACCTTTCCTTTTACCTGTCAACACAGTTGTATTGTCCTCTGACTTGATTTTGCATAAGGTTTTGTTGAAGGTCACCTGGTAGCCTTCATCACACAGCTGACTGATGCTGATTAGGTTATGCTTCAGTCCTTCCACATATGCTACCTTCTTGAAGGTTACTGAACCAATCTGGACTACACCATATCCTTTAGTTTGTCCAAAGTTGGAATCACCAAAGATAACCTTGGGTCCAAGCTTGGCTCTAAAGGCAGTGAGGTTGTCCTTGTTCCCTGTCATGTGCTTAGAGCACCCACTATCCAAATACCATTGCTGCTTAGATGTTGGATAGGTCTTCACCTGCACATAAAACAATTCACTTGTTTTTGACCTAGTTTACCTTGGGCCTAGGTTGATAACCTCTAAATTCAGAAATGAAAGACATCCCTGGCTGACTCTTATATCCTTCAGGATGATATCTCCTTGGAGGTATAATCCATTCAGTATAAGGGTTGAAGGTTTGCGATGAAGAACCCTTAGGATTCAATTTTGACTTGCCTTTGAAAAAGTTTCCAGAGCTCTGACCTCTGTTCGACGATCTTGGAGCTGCGTTCGACGATCGTGGGTCAGATCGTCGAGCTCCGTTCGACGGTCGACTATGGCTGAGGTCAGGTATATGGGATCGTCGACCTACGTTCGACGATCGTGGCTTAGATCGTCGATCTGCGTTCGACGATTTGTCCTGAGATCGTCGAGCTGCGTTCGGCGATCGTCGATCTTCATTCGGCGATCGTCGATCTCCGTTCGACGATTTGTGCTGGGACTTAGTTTTCTGGGGCATATCAGAATTTTTCCTGGCAACCTCTACAACTCCCTTTCCCTTGTCAGAAATGAACTTGATGGGAGTTGTCAGAACAATAGGTTGGCTGGATGAGGCACCCAAGCCCAGTGTACTGTTGAATCTTGAGTTCACTGTGCTTGTGATGTCCATCAGCTTGATGCTTCTCCCATTGAGAGATTCTTCAAGCTTCTTGGCCTCAGAGAGCTCACTTTTCAGTGAAGCTATCTGTCCCCTATAGTTCTCCAACTCCTGAGAGAGTTTGAGGTTTTCTGACTTTAAAACATTTTGTTCAGATAATTGATTTCTGAGAGAGATGATCTCTTTCTCAGACTTTAGCAGGTCTAAACATAGTGCTTTAAATTCAGATTTAAAATCTTCTGAAGTAAAATCAAAAGAGCTGATTACCTGATCTTCTTTAGGTTGAGTCTCTGAGCCTGACTCTGACTCCTCTTCCTCTGAGTTGTGTTGTGAGGCATTGATTGCCATCATGCAGAACTCCTTTTCCTCTGCATCATCCTCATCATCACTGGAGCTGGAAGAGGCTTCTGACTCCTCTTCAGTCTCACTCCAGGATTCAGCAACAAATCCTTTCCTTGTATGCTTATTTTTGCTGGAAGAAGGTTTGCTATTGCCACTCCTTTTGGAGTCTTTCTCCTTTCTTCTCTCTTTTCTTTCCCTTCTGTCCTTGTTCTTGTTCTCTGGACAGTCAGGAACTATATGCCCTGGTTTCCTGCAACCAAAGCAAATAATGTCTTTGTTATTGCCAATGGACTTGTCATACCTTGGCTTATCCTGCTCCTTGTATGATCTTCTTCTGAAGTCCTTTCTGGCCATCTTATAGAATCTTTTGGCCAACAAGCTGAGAAGTTCATCATTGCCTGTTCCTTTTTCTTCAGGCAGATCCTCAGTTGCCTTGAATGCTATGGTCTTCTCCTTTCTTGTGGCTGGTGAAGCAGCCTTCTGTTCTTCCTCTCTGTTCTTGATGAGTAGCTCATAAGATTTGAGCTTACCCAACAAGGCTTCAGTGGTGATCTCATTCAGACTTCTGGCATCTTTAATTGGCCAGATTCTTGAATCCCAAGTGCTGGGAAAGCACATTAGGATCTTGTCATTAAGTTCTATCAGTGAGATCTCTTTGTCTAATGTCCTCAGTTCACTGACAATTAGACTCAGTCTGTTGTACATGTCTCCCACTGACTCAGTTTCTCCCTTCTTGAAGTTCTCATATTGGGAGATGAGATGGGATCTTCTGTCCTTTCTCTCATCAGCTGAGCCTGAAACTATTTCTGAGAGCTTGTCCCAAATCTCCTTGGCTGAATTACATTCAGCTATCTTTTGAAAAATGTCATCTGACATTGTCTGGGCTAGAATGTTCATAGCCTTGGCATCAGCTACTTTCCACTTTTTGATGTCAGCATCTGTTCCTGATGGAGGTGGAACAGCATTTGTACTTGTACTTTCTGGGGGTCTTGGACACACTGTCAAAACAGAATTAAAAATATCTTCGTCAATAGAATTCATGTAGAGTCTAATCCTTGCTTTCCAGAGTGCAAACTTTGACAGATTGCACACTGGAGGTCTGGTGCTATCATAATCTTTGTTTTGGGCCATGATTTGTGCAAACAGAAGCTAATAATAAAATACAAAAGAAAGCAGATCTAGTTTGGGATCTTTGGGTTCAGGTGTTAGCCTGTACAACCAAACAGATATGGTATGTTTAACCAACCTCCCTCTGATACCAATTGAAAGGGAAACTAGATCTGATATACTCTAGAGGGGGGGTGAATAGAGTATATGGTGCTTTTAAAACACAAAGAAAACTTTTGCAAAGCTTTACAACAATTGTTGTAATGAGTGTGAGCAGGGAAGTAGAAATAAAACTAATCACAGAACAAAGCTATGCAAGAGCTAAGCACAAGAAAATCTAGGCTAGAAACAAAAAAGAAAAACAAGCAGAACCAGATGACACAAGGAAATATAGTGGTTCCCCAAACTTGGGTACATCCACTCTTCTACCACCCTAGGTAGGAATCCACTGCAGGATGAGTTGATCAGGTGTCCTGGGCACCAATGAGCTTTTGATAAGGTGCTCAAAAACCAAATCAGATTTTTTGATCAGGTGTCTTGCCACCAATGAGCTTTTGACAAGGTGCTCAAAAACCAGATTCAAACTTTTGAAGGGAGTTTGAAAAACCCTTTACAGAGTGGGGGTGAGAGAGTTATGGCAGTCTTCCCTTTCTCAATCAACTGAGAAGACTAAGTGGATTGATGTCAAAGCTCCCCCTGAGTCCTTGATCTTCAGGAAGAAGAGCTTTGCTGAGGGTGATAGGCCTTCAAAGTTAGATCTCCAGCAAAAGATGATTTCAGCAAGCTGAAATGTTGAGAGTCTGGAGTCTTGAAATGATATTGGCCTTGAACACTTTGAGAGCTGAAGAGATCTGAAGATTTATGAAAGCTTGATCTCTCTGATGAGAGTTCTTCTGAATTCTTTTTGACAGAAGCTTTTGAAAAAGTCTCTGTATATTGAGTTGTGTGTCCTCTTCTTGTCAAATCTCTATTTTGATTCAAAAACATTCTATCTTTTATTCTCTGTGCCAGAATAGAATATCACTCTGTCAAAGATAGCCGTTGGTCTGCATTGATTACAGCCTTAATTGCATAATTTCTTCTGAAGGAAAGTCCACAGAATTATTCCTTGAAAAATCCCTTGAAACTTGGTCCAGAAGTAAATGAAAACGGCTAGCAGATCTTCTGAATTAAATGCAAAATAACTTCTAACTGATTTGAATTTGAATTCTGAAAGATAACTGAAAACGTCGAACTGAGCTCTGCTATCGTCGAGCTGAGCTCAGCGAACTGGAAAATTCAATCAGCAACATGATCGTCGATCTGAGCTCAAAGATCGTCGAACTGAGCTCAGAGATAAAGATCCAGTGCAGAGTCAAAATCGTCGACCTGAGCTCACCGATCGTCGAATGGAGTTCGACGATATTGTGAAGTTGAGCTCGGCGATCGTCGAGTGGAGCTCGACGATATTATGAGGTTGAGCTCAGCGATCGTCGAATGGAGCTCGACGATCTGTAGAAGTTGAGCTAGACGATCGTCGACCGGAGTTCGACGAAACGTCGTGCTGAGCTCGACGATTAGACTTGGTCTACAGAAAAACTTGGTCTTCAGGGCAGCTTCCAATCCTAGACTTCTAACCCTTAGACTCAATTCTAATTGACCTATTAAGCTATACAGAAGGTCAAACACAGATTCCTAGGGACATAGTGATCCTGACCCAAATTAGTAATAGGGTGTTCCAACAGGTCAGTTGACCATATGTAGACTAGTTTGACCTATTTAGGGTCAGAGTTGACTTTGGTCAACTTAACCTCTTGGACTGCCCTTCTTGGGTTCTAAGAGACCCATTGACCTCACTTTAGGTCTAGGAAGTCCTTGGTAGGGTTAGTTGGTCACATTAGAGGTCAACTTCCCTTGATTAGGGCACCTTGCCCTATTTAGACCTATGGTGGTCCTAGGTCAAATTGGCCACCTGGGGTTGACTCCAATGGACCCTTAAGGCTCTAGTGGACCCTCTAATGGGTTAGTGATGTTGTGGTGGGGTCATGGAGGCATGGTGAAGCCCTAGGTCAAACCCTAGATTTGGTGATGTGGTTGTGTCATAGGCAGACCATGGTGATCCTCATCTTGGTCTTCTATCTCTTGGCCCATTTCTGGCTTCCTAGGGTTTTGTCATGACCTAGTCATGGCCAAAACCACTCTTAGGGGTCTAGTTGGAAATGGAATGTTACATCATGTGTGCGTCCTAGAGTCTAGACCATGTCCTTAGAGTCAACACTACATGGACCAGCCATCAACAGACTACAAAAGACTCAAGACTCGGAGAAATTTTAAACTCAGAAAATGAGTTCGACGCTCGTCGAACTCAGATCGACGAAAGTTGTGCTCAGCTCGACGAACTTAGAGAAAATTCTCTGAACTGAGCTCGACGAACTTGAATCTCAGGTCAAAGATTTCCACAGTATAACATTTCAAGTCCAGAATTCTTCACTGAACTCTAGTTGACGAACTTAGTTCTCAGGTTGACGAACTTAGTTCTCAGGTCGACGATTGCTGGGTATTCTACTTCAACATCTTATTCCAAAAACATCTAAGTATTCGAAGTCCAGTATCACACTCCAGTCCACGAACTCACCTTCTCAGCTCGACGAACTTAGACCACAGTCATGGCAAGATTTATCAAGTAGCAGTTAGAAGCTCTCAGCTCGACGAAATTAGTTCTCAGGTCAACGAACCCAGTTCTTAGATCAACGATTTCTGAACACGTTACTTAACATTCTTAAGTCCAAGAAACATGGAATTCTAAACTCCAATCGACGAAGTTATACTCTCAGCTCGACGATCTTGATGCACAGAATTGGCAAGGGTCTAGAGAAATCAGTTATGTTCTTAGGTTGACGATCTTGGATCTCAGCTCGACGAACAACTACTATCTGGTCGACAAACTTGACTTCTATGCTCGACGAACTCTGGACACAGATCGACGAATTATGTTCTCTGCTCAACGAATTCTGTAAAGTTCCAGACTTGGAAATTTCCCTCCCTCTGTCCCTTTTCTATTGCAATAATTCCTGAGTAATCAATGCTTAAATATTCTCTGAATATTACCATTAGAAGTAAGCATTGATTACTTTTTCAATCAGCTAGTGGGATCAGCTGTTTACTCGAAGTTAGACTTGAAGTCTGGCTATTATCAGTTGAAGATTTGTGAATATGACATTCCCAAGATAGGGTTTGGGACATGCTACGATCATTATGAGTTCACTATCATGTCGTTTGGGCTAACAAATGTGTCATCGGTATTCATGGATCTAATACATCGGACGTTTAGGGAGTACTTGGATTTGTTTGTCATCGTCTTCATTGATGACATTCTAGTACACTCTCAATCTGCAGAGGATTATGTGAACCATTTATGGATGGTGTTGCATACCCTGAGGAGAAACAAGCTCTATGATAAATTCTCGAAGTGCGAGTTCTGGTTGTCATCAGTGGCCTTTCTTGGCCATGTGGTTAGTGGAGAGGGCATTGCGGTGGATCCTGCGATGATAGTTACGATATGGGAGTGGTCGGTGTTGTCTTCTGTCACCGAAGTCAGGAGTTTCCTTTGACTGGCGGGTTATTACAGGCGCTTCGTAGAGAACTTTTCGCAGATAGCCTTGCCTCTTACCACACTAACGAGGAAGGATCAGAATTTCGTTTGGATGCCACATTGTGTGCGAGATTTTGAAGAGTTGAATAGTCTCTTGACCACAACACCAATCTTAATGTCGCCATGTGGTTCAGACGGCTTTGAAATTTATAGTGATGCAACAGGAAGCGGCTTAGGCTGCATTATTCTTCAGTTTGGCAAGGTGATTGTTTATATCTCACGTCAGTTGAAAGTGCATGAGCGAAACTATCCCGTCCAATACTTGGAGTTGGCGGTGGTGATTTTTGTACTTAAACTGTGACGTCTTTATTTATATGGTGTGAAGGTCGACATCTTCATGGACCATAAGAGCCTTAAGTATTTATTGGATCAAAAGGATTTGAAATGTGACAACGTAGGTTGATGGAGTTCCTTGGGGACTACACCTTTCAGATTCATTATACTCCAAGAAAGGGAAACGTCGTCGCAGATGCCTTGAGTCCTAGGACTTCTGCAAGGGCAAATTGGTTGTAGATGCATGATGAGCATCTAATCCAGGAGTGGAAGCCTTAGACATTTCTTGTGTGGACAAGAATGGTAATGCGAATGCATGCCTGAACTGGACCGTGGTATAATACGACCTTGCAGACAGGATTCAGCGAGCAACGGAACTTGATAAAAGTCTACAATGCTATGTAGTGGATGGGTTAAATGGACAATTCTCCTGGGATGATGTCCTTTTGCGAAAAAGTGATCATTTGTGCGTCCCGAGTATGGGTAAATTAAGGGAAGAATTGATGTATGAAGCTCACTTTATGAAGTACTCAATTCACCCAGGGAGCACAAAGATGTACAAGGACATGAAAAAGTTGTTTTGGTGGTCGGGCATGAAGAAAGATATAGCCCATTATGTGGCAAAATATCAGACTTGTGCCTTGGTAAAAGCTGAGTGCCAGAAGCCTGGAGGTTTCCTGAAGTCGCTACCTATACCAGAGTGAAAGTTTGATGGCATATCGATGGATTTCGTGCACAGTTTGTCGAGATCTCAACACGGTAACGATTCGGTTTGGGTGATCATAGATCGGTTGACTAAAGTAGCTCACTTCATTCCGAACAAGATGGACGATTCAGTGGAAATTTTGGCTAAAATTTATGTCGAGCAAATAGTACGATTACACGGTGTTCCCTGTAGCATCGTAAGTGATCGAGACGGGCGCTTCACTTCAAATGATTGGAGACTAATCCATCAATTGTTGGGGACAAAGTTAACATTCCGTACGGCCTTTCATCCACAAACAGATGGCCAAACTGAGAGTACCAACAGAACGATGGAGGACATGCTCCGAATGTGCGTCTTGGATTTCGGAAAGAGATGGGAAGATCATCTCTATATGGTGGAGTTCTCCTACAATAATAGCTATCAAACTAGTATTAATATAGCGCCTTTTGAAGCTTTGTATGGCAAGAAGTGTCGTACATTATTAGCTTGGGCGGAAACAAGCGAGTCTAAGTTGTATAAGCGTATAGAAGTCGAAGAAGCTAATTCGACGATACGCTCTATATATTACAACGCCAAACACCGAAACGTAGCGTTTGCGGTTGGCGATTGGGTATATTTAAAGATTAAGCCAATCAAAAGCGTATCCAGGATTCAGCACTTCAAAAAGTTGAGTCCATGGTATATTGTCCTGTTTGAAGATGTGGAACGAGTTGGAGAAACTGCCTATCGGCTAGCACTTTCGGCAGAATTGAGTAGATTGCATGATGTGTTCCACATATCAGTACTTCGAAAAGCCGTGAAAGATCCAGCTCAAGTGATTGTGAATGATCACGTACCGGTCGAATATGGTCTATCTACGAAGGTTAGGCCCATTCGGATAGAGGATAAGGCGGTTAAGCAGCTGCGGCATAAGACAATCAGGATGGTCAAGGTCCGGTGGGACCACTGTGGCCGTGAAGAGCTTACATGGGAGCGGGAGCAGACCATGCGTGCTGAATATCCCGAGTCTTTAATTAAAATGTTGTAACATTTTGTTTTTGAAAAGAAATTGTGTTGTAACATTTTTCATATTGATTTGTTGCATGCTGTCTTAAATTTCAGGACGAAATTTCTATAAGGAGGGGAGGTTTGTAACACCCTAAAAAGGAATAAGGCTTGACAGAAATCATCGAGCAGAGCTCGATGAAGATCGTCGAGTGGAGCTTGATGAAAATCCTGTGCCTATTGAGATGGCATGTTCGACAAACTCAGCCCCTATTTGACGAACTTTCTCCTATTAGATGAATTTCGTTCGAGTAAATTGGTTCTCTTTGATGAACTGTCAAAATTAATTATCGCTGAGGTGGCGCCACATGTCGGTGGCTGGTGTGCGGCCGCTGAGTGGTGATGGACTTTGTGGTGTAGCCCGAGCCGTTGATATAGTTTGAAGTGAAGAAATCATGTTACTGGGAGCAAACCCGAGGCCTTATCGGGAGAGGAAGTGATCCAGGAAACTCATTATTTCCCATTTTCTCTCTCTTTCTTCCCGAGTTCTGGAGCAAGAGTTCTCGGCTGCTAGGGTTGTAAGCGGTTTTGTGAGCTGCTGGAGGCTTTTGGGGCTGGAATCGAAAGCCAAATCTAACGCCGACGCTCAAAGCGCGAAAGGGAAGTGGGGCAATCGTTTCAATCCGTGTGAAAAAGCTTCCCATGGCTCCAAATAGATCCTCAAGGGTAATGATTTCCTCCCGGACAAGTGAAGTCCTCAATATGCATTTGCATGGATCCCCTCACCAAAAGGTGGAATGGGTAGATTCTAATGGGTAGATTGGTTTGATCCCCATATATTCCTGCATTTAGATCTGGAAATGTAGAGTACGGAATATGCATGTTGTGTGAAGCCCATATGGACAAGTTGGTCTGGATTGGTGATGTTTATTTTGCGTGCCGGAGAAGACTCTGTGGATGTGCGTGTAATGTATGTATGAAATCCGGGGTCAGGGGGTGTGCAGGCTGTTACACCAAAGTACTTGAGGAATTTCTAGGAAATTACCCAGAAAAGATCACGGTTTCATGAACTGTTGATGTCATCGGGCGATAGTGAAAGTCGCCGGCGATATCTCCTTGTCATCTAGTGTTATGAGGCATGTCTTTAAGAGATCTGGGGTGTTGAAGCCAAAACTTGACTTCGACAAAAGTTCAAAAAATAGGGGCATAGCCAACACCTACTCGTCCCAAGATCCGTCCTCTGACTGGTCGTGAAGGACCAAAAACTGACCCAAAGCCTCAGCAGGGAGGTCCCACCTCTTACCCGGAAGATCTCTGAGAGCTTCCCCTCCAAGGCCAAAAGCTGGGCTTGGAGCTCCTCAGAAAGCACAGAAAAATCCTCACAAGTCCCAGGAAAAACCTGCTTCTGAAGAACCCCTATGGGTTTATTTATAGTTTTTTGAGTTTGAACTGCCAATAACCATACTAAGCTGACCTGAAATTACCAGAGTACCCCCGGTCGGGTCTTCCAACAGCCAAACTCCGCTGTTCTGAAGAGTCATATGCAGACCACCCGGGGCAAAAGGATAAAATTACTCGGGATAGAAGAGTAAAATCCCCCTTGGGTGTAGAAATGTAAAAACGGCTCTTTCTATGTGGCAAGTGGGGGAGCCCCCATCGGCGAGACGGTCCTTCTTGCTTGTCTCGCAGGCATCCTTCGCCACGGGGCCCTCTCTCATATAAAGGCCTGCTTGCGTCTCAAATGGGCGCCGTCTCGCCCATTTCTGAGACCACATGTCTCGCCTCCTGCGAGTGGACCATCTGGTCCCACTCGCCTATCAGCATCTCTTGCCAACTTTCTTCTATTCGCATCTTGAGGGCCTCTCGCGAGCCCGAGGTTGTACACAATCCCCGCTCTTTTCGAGATCATTCTAAGCTCGGAAAGAATGTCCAACCGAGGCTCGTCATTAAGGCGTATTTATGGGCGTATTTATGAGGGAATCTTTTGCAAGGCCCCCCATCAGAGCCTATAAATATAGGATTCCTGCGCCTAATATAGGATCCCCCACTGCATACTCTTTCCTTGGCTGGAACTGTTCATCATGTCTCACAGCCAGAGCTTTCGCGAGCGCCTTGCACTGGTGCGTAAGCAGAACAAGGCCAACATGGCCGTCTTTACCTCATCTCTAGTTCGCCCCCTATCCTCTTTACTGCCCTCTCCATCTCACCTAAAGTGGGTAAAAACAGGTAGCCCCTACTCCTCTGCCGAGGATCCGTCTCGCGCAGTCCTGGAGACCTGCCCCACTCCTCCTCCCGCATCTCCCAAAGAGAAAGAGGTGAGCTCTCGCTTCTGTCTTTATTATTCCTTCAACACTTGTATCTGCCTTCTTAATTATTTATTTTTCAGGGATCCCTCGTGGTTTCACAATGACCGGAAAGTCCGCGAGACGACTCTGCCGTCCACCGCGAAGACTCCGACTCGCAACCACCTTCCACTCCTCCAACTACCCCTCCTAGTGAGAGGAGGGACGACCCTTCGCAGGCCGTCGGGACTTCCCGTCCTCCTGGTGAGAAACCTTCCCACTCGCTTCTCTGCCCCACTCGCTACTCCCTCACCCTCCTGCGGGAGCCTCTCTCACCCTGCCCCTCTACTCCTTGCGCAGGCGCCCAGACCGACTCGCCTGCTGAGGAGCACCCTGGGCGACTCGTCTTCTCGCCTCCCCCTCCTATTGACGAGATTAAGGACTACATGGGAGACCATTCGAACCAGTCGGAGATGAAGTGTAAGACGGATGATTTATTCCAGAAGCACGCGCGCGTCATCCATTCGCTGGCGCAGGACAAGCAGGCGGTGGATAGGCACATCGAATGGTTGGAGAATGAGTGTGTTTGCTTATCTTCTGAAGTTGATGCTGAGTTAGATGTCGATGTAACCAACCCTGACGTCATCATCAGCGAGGTCGATATGCAGCTTCGTCTCGCTCGTCGTGGGCTTGAGTCTGTTCGCGCCTTCCACTCGCGCAGTAGGCCTCCCTGCGCGGGAGCTCGTGGTGGCTGCTGGCAATGGAACCCGTACTGAAGACCGTCCGTCTCGCACATTCTTCTTTATTTTGTATTTGAGTGTTGTAATAATAATTAAGTAGTGCCTTGTGGTGTCGTCTCGCCGTTAATGTCAGAGGACTTGGTGCCCGTCGTATGCGGGATTGTATTTTTAAACATTTATTGTTGCTATTTTAATTTCTTCATTTTTCTTTAATTTCTTTTAATCATTCTGCCCCGTGATTTCGACTGACCATGCAAATCAAGGTTTTTTAGGAGAGAGAGTAAAATGTCGGCTGACTCTTCCCCTCCCCATGTATGTTTTCCCGCTCATTAATCATTTTACCATATATGCTATAAATACCCCGGCCTTGGATCAAAAGGATACCCGCACACTTTTCTCCTGTTGTGCCTAAGCTCTTGCCCCTTTGCTTCTTCCATCTCGCTGATTCTTCTCGCTCTTTCCTCCCTCAGCCCTCTCGTCGATCTTCTTTCTTACTACTTTTCCCATCGTCTCGCCTAAATCTGTCTCGCCAAGAATGGGCAAGAAAAGAGCTGAGGAAGGCGAGGGGCGCAGCCACTGCGGGAAGCGGTTCACTGACCTTGACTTCCCGCTCGGCAGGCTCTCTGAAGAGGACTACCGCGGATTCGTCCGCGAGTACCTGGGGGAGGGGCTCAAATCGATGCCCCCTAAGGTTGGCAAGTCAATCAACACGTATTATCTGGGAGAGCTCGCCTTCCCCGTCTCGCACTTTGAGGCGAGGTTGAGGTTGCCTTTATGCCAGAGGTAAAGCAGGTTTTCAAGTATTTTGGCATTGTCCCGGCACAGTTCAACCCGAACGCCATTTCGGCATTGATCGTCTTCACCTACTACATGAGTCGGGCGCGCATTGAGTTTAGCTTGATGGTCTTCCGCAAGCTCTTCATCTATCACGCCAATGCTGATGGCGTCTCGTATTTCACCGGGCAAGGGCTCAAGGTGTGCGAGACGCCCAACAAAAATCATCATTAGCTCACAAGGTTCGTCTTCATCCGTGGCGACCGTGGTGACTTTGGGGGCATCCCGCTCGCGCCTATGTCTCCCACCGAGAGTTTCTACGTGACCTCGCAGGTCGGCGGCTCGAATAAGTTGTTGTTCGATTTCTTCGACGGCAAGAATTTTGAAGTTAACTACTTGCAGCGAGACCTCGACTCGCTGCCTCCAGTGCCCCCTTGTGAAGGTATTCTCGCTCTCTGTCTCGTGCTTCGTTATTTCCCATCTCGCCATCTTATCCCTTTCTTGTTTGTTTTTAGGGGAGCGAGTCGTACCAGTCCACCCTCCTTATAAGAGCAACATCCATCCCTCTAAAGGCCTTGATCTCGCCAGCGCGGCAGCTGAGGCGGCGAGAGAGTCCTTGGCTCCTCCCCCTCCGAAGAAGCATGCAGGGGACGGCGCCCCCTCTCGCTCCAGCCCTCCCAGAAAAAAGATGAGGAAAGTCGTGGTTGTCTCCAATGGGAAAAAGAAGACGACCCCGAAGGAGAAGGAGATATCGGGGTCCTTGAGCCCCATCTCTGTGGAAGGGTCCCAGTCACCCCGCTCGCCTCCTCATCAGGCCGTATCCCCTACCCGCGAGACGGCTCTTCCCGACTAGCCTGCCGCCACATCCAATCAACAGGCTGCCACCAACTCTCGCGAAGGCGCCTCCTCCAGTCATCCCGCCCCCTCTTCCCACATGAACTTCAACTTGGGCCCCGTGGTCTCAGATGCTGCCGGCGACCCTGTTCTACTATGGGGGCGGGACGCCAACCGCGTGTCCATCTCCACCCTCCTTCCCCCTTGGAAGGAGCAGGAACTCCCCACCAGCCATGCCTTTGCCGTGGGGTATGGTCTCTATGGCAGTTTCGATGTCGTCTCTCCTGAGAGTGAGTCCACGCGAGATCTCGTCTTGAAGACCTCCCACGCCTAAATGCGTTCTTTGGAGTTCTCGCACCATACCTCGCGCCGCCTTATATACATCAACAAAAAATGGGAGGACAGCGAGGTAAGCCTGGCGGTGGAGCGAGAGAAATCAGAAGACCTTGCGAAAAGGTTGTCTGTTGTCGAGACCCTCCTTGCGAAGGCCCAAGGCGGCGTGGTAAGCCCTAGCCTCTCTTGGATTTTTCTTCTTTAATACGCTCTACTAATGATTGGGTGTCTCGCAGGATGTCGAGACGGCGGAGCGGTTGCATTCGCGCGTGGCGGCCCTGGCGGAGGAGGTCAAGGATTTAAAAGCCCAGAATGCTCACCTTCAGGACAACGCTGCGTCATCGTCTCGCCGCCAACCCTTCCAGGCATCGCCGCATTATTCTTTTGATGAAGTCGAGGAGCAGTGTCGAGACGCTAACATTAGGGCGGCGGAGCTGGTCCTCAAAATGATGAAGGAGCTGGGAGTCATGAAGGATGGCTCTGAGACGGTGACCGTCCGCGACCTGGTTCCCAGCTCTTTGGCGAGGAGAGTGAGGATTCTTCTTCCGACGAGGGGAAATGACGTGTTTCCTCCAAGATCCAGAATCCCTCTCTCCTCCTCTTTTTTGCTATTATAAAAACTTAAAGCTACTCTTTTTAAGTTTATTTTTTGTGATCAAAAAACACTGACTTGTAATGAAATGATATTTGATCAGATGTATATTTTTGTTCTGTCCCTTTATTCTAATCGCTCGCTTTTCTTTTTTCTTGCCTTTATTTGCGAAACGATGTCATCCCTCCATCTTGCCAACTCACTCTTACCTTCTTCACTTTGCTGTCACATCGCTCAATCTTGTTTACTGCGAGATGACCATGCGAGACGACCCTGCGATGCGCTCACACCGCGAGACAATGTTATGTCTTGTCTCGCAATCTTGCTGGAGAGTTTGACCTTTTTGGAGCGCGAGTCGTCACTTATCTTATTTGTTTATGAGATCTAACTGGTATAACCCTCTCACCTTGGCTCAGGATACCCACGGTGAGAGCGGCTTTTAAGTGATGTAGCCTGCTTAACTATTATTAAAGCGAGCCTTCCATCTCACGCGAGTGCCCACTCGCTATATGCGAGACCGTCCTCGTAATTGCGGGCTGCGAGTGCCTCCACTCGTACCGCCATTGAGTAAGCTTACTGCCCTGCTAGCCCGACAAGAGCCTGGGCAACGGATCTCGAACCGAGCCAGGCTCGAGGTGATGCAAAATTTTTAAGAACCAACAACCAGACCTATCCCCCACAGGCAAGCCTTCGGACCTGCCAGCTAATGAGAGCCTGCGCAGTTGGTCTACCTGGGTCCGAGCCGCGCTCAGGGTACTGCAGAACCAAGGACCAAGAACCAGACCTCTCCCCCACAGACGAGCCTTCGGACCTGCTAACAAATCAGAGCCTGTGCAGCAGGTCTACCTGGGGACGATCCGCGCTCGGGGTAGTGCAGAACCAAGGACAAAGAACAAGACCTCTCGCCCACATGTGAGCCTTTGGACCTGCCAGCTAATGAGAGCCTACACAGGGGGTCTACCTGGGGCCGAACCGTGCTCGGGGTAGTGCAGAACCAAAGACCAAGAACCAGACCTCTCCCCCACAGGCGATCCTTCGGACCTGTCAGCTAATGAGAGCATGCGCAGCAGGTCTACCTGGGGCCGAGCCGCGCTTGGGGTAGTGAGAACCAAGGACGAAGAACCAGACCTCTCCCCCACAGGTGAGCCTTCGGACCTGCCAGCTAATGAGAGCCTGCGGCGGGTCTACCTGGGGCCGAGCCGCGCTCGGAGTAGTGCAGAACCAAGGACCAAGAACCTGACCTCTCCCCCACAAGCGACCCTTTGGACCTGCCAGCTAATGAGAGCCTGCGCAGTGGGTCTACCTAGGGTCGAGCCGCGCTCGGGGTAGTGAAGAACCAAGGACCAAGAACCAGAACTCTCCCCCACAAGCGAGCCTTCGAACCTGCTAGCTAATGAGAGCCTGCGCAGTGGGTCTACCTGGGGCCGAGCCGCGCTCGGGGTAGTGTAGAACAAAGGACCAAGAACCAGACCTCTCCCCCACAGGTGAGCCTTCGGACCTACCAGCTAATGAGAGCCTGCACAGCGGGTCTACCTGGGGCCGAGTCGTGCTCGGGGTAGTGCAGAACCAAGGACCAAGAACCTGACCTCTCCCCCACAGGTGAGCCTTCATACTTGGCAGCTAATGAGAGCCTGCACAGCGGGTCTACCTGGTGCCGAGCCACGCTCGATGTAGTTTAGAATCAAGGACCAAGAACCTAACCTCTCCCCCATAGGCGAGCCTTCGGACCTGTCAGCTAATGAGAGTCTGCGCAGCAGGTCTACTTGGGGTCTAGCCGCGCTCGGGGTAGTGCAGAACCAAGGACCAAGAACCAGACCTCTCTCCCACAGGAGAGCCTTCGGACCTGCCAGCTAATGAGAGCCTGCGCAGCGGGTCTACCTGTGGACGAGCCGCGCTCGGGGTAGTGCAGAACCAAGGACCAAGAACCTGACCTTTCTTCCACATGCGAGCCTTCGGACCTGCCAGCTAATGAGAGCCTGCACAGCGGGTCTACCTGTGGCCGAGCCGTGCTCGGGGTAGTGCAAAACCGAGGACCAAGAACCAGACCTCTCCCCCACAGGCGAGCCTTCGGACCTGCCAGCTAATGAAATCCTACGCAGTGGGTCTACCTGGGGCCGAGTCATGCTCGGGGTAGTGCCAAAGCGACCTTCTTCCTGTCGTTAGAATTTAATATTAGATCAAGACAAGAAGTGATTTGAAAAATATATTATAATGAACTTGATTTGAGTATACATTTTTTGCCCTCCCCTCTCATAAGTAGAAGCGTTTCAAGTCATTGCCGCTCCAGGTGTGGCTCATGGTCCTACCCTCCGCATCCTGGAGGTGGAAGCATCCTGCTCTCAGGACCCTCTCCACAATATAAGGCCCTTCCCAATTTGGTTTGAGCTTACCCACGGGGGCGGATCTCCCTGCAGCATCAACTTTCTTTAGCACCAGATCTCCTTCCGCGAATTGCTTGATCCTGATATGCTTGTTGAAGTATCTTGCCATCCGTCATTTGATCTCTTCCTGTCTGATGGCCGCGACGTCGCATAGTTCTTCTACCATGTACAACGAGAGGCATAAGCCCTCTTTATTTTCTAGCCTCCAAGTCTCATCTCCATCACCTGCAGCCGCAACTCGTGGGGACCGTACCTCAAATTCCACGGGCAGGACCGCCTCACACCCATGGGAAAGTTTGAATGGGGTCTCGCCGGTATCCGTGTTCGGAGTTGTCCTCAAGGCCCATAATACTGAGGGGAGCTGTTCCACCCAACTCCCCCTCAAGTTCTCTACCTTCTTCTTGAGCAGACTCATGATGATTTTGTTCGCCGCCTCCACCTGACCATTGCTCGTGGGGTGGTGGACGGAGGCAAACCTGAGGTCGATGCCCAGCTGAGTGCAGAAACTTATAAACTCCTCACTTGTAAATTGAGGACCATTGTCCGTGACGATGGCCTGAGGCAGCCCGTGCCTGCAGATGATTTCTCCCCAGACGAAGTTCCTAATGACCTGGGAGGTTACTTTGGCTAGCGCCTTGACCTCCAACCACTTAGAGAAGTAGTCGATCATAACCAAGAGGAACCTCCTTTGCCCACTAGCCGGAGGGAAAGGCCCAACTAAATTCATCCTCCAGATAGCGAACGGCCAAGGTGTCGTGATGCTTCGGAGCCTCTGAGCGGGCAAGAGCTGGAGGGGGCATAGAGCTGGCATTTTTGGCACCTCCTTGCAAACTCTGTGGCATCCTTCCTCAGGGTGGGCCAGAAGTACCCCTGCCTAACCACCCTTGCCTCCAAAGTTCTACCTCCGGAATGGCTACCACATTCCCTAGAGTGCACCTCCTCCAGAATCCGCCGGGTCTCTTCTTCCGCCACACATCGCGCCAGAAGGCCCGAAAGCATCTTCCGATGTAGGCTTCCTCCATGCATGAGATAATGGGCCGCCTTATGCCGAAAAATCTTTGCCTCCTTGATCCCCTCAGGGAGGTTGCCCGTGACGAAGAAGGTCACGAAGGGATCCACCCATGAGGGTCGCTGATCTACTTCCATGAGCTCTCCTTCCTCGATCGCTGGACGGAATAGATCGGTCAAGGTCCCTCCTCCCCGAGGTCCAAACTTAGCCAATCGATCGGTGACTATACTTTCTTCCCTCAGAACATGTTGAATTAAGAACATCCGGAACCCTCCGATGATCGCCCTCACCTTTGATAAGTACTTCACAAGGGTGGGTTCCCGAGCTTCGAACTCTCCTCGAATCTGCGATGCCACCACCAATGAGTCTGTGAAAGCCTCCACATCCTGGATCTCAAGCTCCTTTGCCAAACGAAGGCCGTCTATCACAGCCTCGTATTCCGCCTGATTGTTAGTTGCTGGAAAGTGCAAGACCACCGCTTGCTCTATGGTGACCCCTTGAGGACTTGTCAATACCACCCCTGCTCCGAGGGAGTGCTTTCCTGAGGCTCCATCAACCGTCATCTTCCATGCCTCCTGTGGCCGCGACTCCTCGGCCCCGACCTCCACACCGTAGTCTGCCAAGAATTCGGCCACCACCTGTGCCTTAATGGAGTGCCTTGGCACGAATGAGATATCGAACTCACTCAACTCGATAGACCACTTGGCCAGGCTGCCCGAGTTCTCCACTCCTTCAAAAATCTCACGGAGGGAATGGTCTGTCACCACCCTGATCGAATGTGCTTGGAAATATGGTCAGAGCTTCCTGGCCGAAATGATCAAGGCGTATGCCAACTTTTCTAAGATAGGGTAACGAAGCTCTGCCTTCTTTAGGATCCTGCTAACATAGTAGATTGACAACTGCTTCCTACCTTCTTCCCTAACCAGAACAGAGCTCACCCCCACTGCTCCCACTCCAAGATATAAGGCCAAGTCCTCCCTCTCCTTTGGGCTTTGAAGTAGAGGAGCTATGGAGAGCTGCTTCTTCAGCCTTTGAAAATCTTTTTCACACTCGGCAGTCCACTCGAACCTTTGGTTACCCCGCAGCACCTTGAAGAATGATGAGCATTTCTCTCCCGACCTGGAGAGGAATCTACTTAAGCCGGCCAGCTTGTCTGTCAAGCGCTGGACCTCCTTAGCATTTCGTGGTAACTCCAACTCTAGGATATCCTTTACCTTATCTGGGTTGGGTTCCACCCCCGCTGGGGACAGGAGATGCCCAAGAAACTTCCCGCTCACCCGAAAATGCACTTTAAGGGGTTCAGCCTCATCTTGAACTTTTGCATGGTGGCGAACGTCTCCTCCAGGTCCCGAAGATGCAAGTCCACGCCCTTGCTTTTGACCATCAGGTCATCAACATAGACCTCTAGGCTCCTCCCCCTTTGGCCTTGGAAGACTCGATCCATCATGCGTTGGTATGTAGCCCCTGCGTTTTTCAACCTAAAGAGCATCATCTTATAACTAAAGCATCCCTCCCTCATGATGAAGGAGACATCCTTGACATCAGGAGGGTGCATTCGTATCTGGTGGTAACCTAAAAAATCATCCAAAAAACTCATAATTGAAAAACCAATGGCTAAATCAACCAGCGCGTCGATTCGAGGCAGGGGGTAGCAATCCTTGGGCACGATTTATTTAATAAATAAAAGTCAATACACATGCGCCACTTCCCTCCCCCTTTCTTTACCATTACCACGTTGGAGACCCAGCCTGGGTACTGGATCTCCGAGATGAAGCCAGCCTCCAAAAGCTTCTTGACCTCTCGCGGATTGGCTCTTCCAGCTTGGTTGCAATGGTCCTCATCTTTTGGCATATGGGGCGCGTCCTGGGATCCAGGTTCAGGCAGTGGTAGGCCACATCTGCCTCGATGCTCGGCATGTCAGCCGCGCTCCAAGCGAAGATGTCGACATTGCTCTGCATGCAAGCCCGTACTTGGTCGGCGCTTGTGAAGACTTCATTCTCTACCACCTCCTCAGCCGGCTCTAGCCACAGCTGCTCCCAGCCGGCCCTTGCCTCCTCTTCTTGTCCAAACTCTTCCTCCCTTCCTGCTTCCTCAACTTCCAACGCCTCCCCTAGGCTCCCACTTTGTTCCTGCTCAACCCCTACACCTCCATGGGCCTCCCTCTCAATTCCTCTTCCTTCCACCTCCTCCTGCCGAACCTTTTGCGACTCCAACTCTCCGTCCCCCTGGACCTCTTGCACATCTCTTCCCATCTGCTCCACCTCAATCTCCTCCTCCCCGACAACCTCTTCAGTCTCCTTCCTCGCCTCCTCTAAGCTTATCTCCTCCTCTCTGAAAACCTCTTCCTGCACCGCCATCTCCTTCTCCAACTACTCCGCCTCTGCCAACCAAGATATGGTGTTGACTGTCGTAACGTAGCACTGTCTTGCCACCTTAGGGTCCCCTCTAACCCTAACCTGCACCCCTCCGTTGTTGAACTTGATTCATTGATGAAACGATGATGGGATGCAACACAAGGCGCTGATGAGGGGATGCCCAAAGATGGCACTATAGCTGCTCGGGGCATCCACGATCACGAACCTGCATTTCTGTGACACGCCCCCTAACTTCACATGCAACCCCACCCCTCCTTCTACTTCCTTTCTTTCTCCTGAGAAACCAAATAACTTCCCATCCGAAGCTATGACCTTCTTTGTCTCAACCTGTATCTCATCGAAAGCCTTCTTGAAGATCACGTACACGGAGCTCTCGTTGTCCACCAGGACCTTGGAGACCGTAAAGTTTTCGACCGTCGTCTGGATCACCAAGGCATCATAGAATGGGTCCTCATAATCCGACATGTCCGTTGAAGAAAAGGTAAATTTTTCCTTTGGATGGGGGCCTGGGAGGTCGAGGCTACCCCCCTTTGGAATATGGTCTAGAGGGTCCCCTTTCGAGTTGCCTCAATCCCAACTCCTCCGTGGATCGCCCTGATCCCTCCTCTGGTTCCTACATCCACCCAGTCCTCGCATCTATCTTCCATCTCCTCCTGATGCACCTCCTCGATCCTTACTGGCGGAGGCTGCCTCCTCGACCCCATGGCTTCTCTTATTTCTAAGAACTCTAGGCTGGTGGACGTTGTGTGACCCTCCTCTTGATGGAAGTCATAGAAAGGCAACGCCGCCCTGCCCCTTCTCCCTTCTCCACCATCTCTCCTTCTAGCTCCTCCTTGAGCTCCTCTCCTTCCTCCTCTACCTCGACTGACCTCCATCATCTCCTACTGATGCGGGAAACGATCCCTCGGCCCCTGCCTCTATGCTGGCTGATCAAACCTCCTTGGCTCGCGAAAGTTATCCCTTCCCTGAAAGCCTCATCCTGGCTCCTGGGGGCGACCCTCCTGAGGCCTCCAACCTAAACGGTTGTTCGGCTCCCGAACCCCCCGTCCTTGATACAGTCCCTGTTTCCCCTGTCCTCGGGGCTCTTCCCTCCTCTCTTCTCTCTGCTCCCTCCGCCTTCCTGCTTCTGGCTCCTTCACATCATCTTCCGCCAACTTGCCCAACTTCCTTGCAAACGCCGGATTGGCCCTTTTAAAGTCTGCCACCTTCGCCGCCCTCTCATGAGCTCCTCAAAAGAGAGGGGTCACTCTCTTCAACTCCATGCTAAAGAAACCCGAGCTCAGTCCCAGAGTAAAAGCGAGCATCAGCGTATACCCTGGGACCTCCTGGACCAGGAGGACCTCTTCCTGAAATCGATCCACATAATGTCCCAACATCTCGTCTTGCATCTGCCTCACCACTAACAAGCACTCCGCCTCCTTCTTATGCTTCTTCGATGTTGAGAACCTCAACAGGAAACCTCAACGCAGATCCTCGAAACTGTAGATCGACCTTTCCGGTAACTGGTGGAACCAATCTCATGCCTTCTCCTTCAACGTGATGGCAAATAGTCGGCACTTGAAGGCATCCGTCATCTGGCTTATTGAAACAACATCTTCAAACAACTGTACGTGTTGTACATGGTCATCCTTACCCGAGTAGTAGGACATGTCGGGCTCCCAGAACCCCTCCGGCACCGGGGCCGAGATGATGAGCTCACTAAATGGGCTCCCGCCACCTGCCTGCCGAGAGGGCACGTCTCGCGGCCTCGGCTGGCTGGCCCGATCCGCGAGACCATTCCCAGGGAAGAGCTCTCGCACAGCCACCTCCCTCTCGCCAACTTCTGTCGAAATCTCCGTCCTGAGATGCTGACCTGGGAAGAGCTCTCGCGCCGCCACGTCCCTCTCACCAGCCTCCGGTGGGACCTCCTTCAACGGGCGCTGTCCAGGGGCGTTGTCGCCCTAGAGTAGGACCTCCTCTATCGGGACCTAAGGTATGGCCCACTCACTCCTTGCTGAGAAGGCTAAGATGATGGTTTGCAAGATATCTAGCCTGAAGTCTTCCAGCATCTTCCCGTCGCCTCCTCTCCCCGGGAGGGGGAACCTCCTGAACCAAATCCTTCACCTTCACCTCCTGCCATAGGACTAAACTAAAGCTTTTCTTGTATCGGCTAACGTCCACGCTTACCGCACCAGAACTGTTGAAGCCAAAACATGACTTTGACAAAAGTTCGAAAAATAGGGGTGTATAACATTTTTTTGCTCTTATGATGTGGACGACACATAATATTGTGGCATGACTTGTTTAGTTATACTTATATGTTGTATTTTAAAAAGTATGGCTGGCTGGCTTATTGGAATGGTTTGCTAGTGATGCGGGTTTAATCCTATGTGGTAATATTATAATAAGTGCTATTGGGCTGAGCTGGGTTGGCTGGTTGGTTCCATTGGGCTGGGTTGGCTGTGTGGCTGGGTTAACCGGTTCGGACTCTTTTATATATGGCTTCAGCGGTGGCTTTTTCTTAATACATCTCGATTCCCTGCTCTTGTTCGGCATTCGCGCATTTTCTCTGCAGCCCGGCGAAACCCGATAGCTAGGGTTTGGTTGTTTTCTCCTTCCCGTCGCCTGGTATGGTGAAATCTTCTGCTCCTTTCTTCTCTTCTACGTGTATGAGCTCTAAACGCCTCTTCTTTAGCTTACTTTGGGAACTTTGGATCTTTATCGGCTTTGGTGGGAGAACTTTCGAGTTCTTTGGAACCAGGTACTTGCTTCCTTTCATGTTTTTCTTTTACTTGAGGCTGGATTTGAGTGTTTTAGTTGTTTTGGCCGGTTGTACCCTTGTGGGCTGTTGTTTTTGGAGTGTAGCTGGACTGTAGCCGGTTGTGCCCTAGTTTAATTTCTGTTTTGAACTTTTACCCGGCTGGTTTCATGGCTGTTTGGACTGTTTTTGTGGGCTGTTATGTGGGCTGTTTGGACTGTTTTGTGGGCTGTTATGTCTAATATTTTTTGGTTCTGTTATGGTTTAATTAGCATATGTTTGTGTGGCCAGCTATATGAAAATTTGCATGCATTGGCTTGAATGCGTCGTGTCTCTGTGTGAGCTGCAACCTCGTGGAATAAAATGTTGTTGCCTTATAAATGCATTATATAAATACAGATATTGTGAAGGATGGCATCTCCAAGTAGACACGACGTTTATTCGAGGCAGGGCAAAGAAAAGGAACGAGCCACGGTGAAAATTTCTCTTTTAAATGTATGCTTTACCTAAACATTTCACTGTTATACGGAAACTGCTTTATACAATCATTGTATATGTTGCAAATGCTATGAATGGCCTCATTTAGAGGCAATCAAGCAAGAAAATATTCTGAGCGGACTAATTAAAATAAAGAACTCATCATACATAACCTAATGTGTCCCCTCAGAATATTTTCTTGCTTGATTGCCTCTAAATAAGGCCATTCATAGCATTTGCAATATATACAATGATTATATAAAGCAGTTTCAGTATAGCAGTGAAATGTTTAGGTAAAGCATACATTAAAAAGAGAAATTCTCACCGTGGCTCGTTCCTTTTCCTTGCCCCACCTCGAATAAACTTCGTGTCTACTTGGAGATGTCATCCTTCACAATATCTGTATTTATATAATGCATTTATAAGGCAACAACATTTTATTCCACGAGGTTGCAGCTCACACAGCGACACGATGCATTCAAGACAATGCATGCAAAATTTCATATAGCTGGCCACGCAAACCTATGCTAATTAAACCATAGCAGAACCAAAAATATTAGACATAACAGCCCACAAAACAGTCCAAATAGCCCACATAACAACCCACAAAAACAGCCCAAACATCCATGAAACCAGTCGGGTAAAAGTTCAAAATAGAAATTAAACTAGGGCACAACCGGCTACAGTCCAGCTACACTCCAAAAACAGCAGCCCACAAGGGTACAGCCGGCCAAAACAACTAAAACACTCAAATCCAGCCTCAAGTAAAAGAAAAACATGAAAGGAAGCAAGTACCTGGTTCCAAAGAACTCGAAAGTTCTCCCACCAAAGCCAATAAAGATCCAAAGTTCCCAAAGTAAGCTAAAGAAGAGGCGTTTAGAGCTCATACACGTAGAAGAGAAGAAAGGAGCAGAAGATTTCACCATACCAGGTGACGGGAAGGAGAAAACCACCAAACCCTAGCTATCGGGTTTCACCGGGCTGCAGAGAAAATGCGCGAATGCCGAACAAGAGCATGGAATCGAGATGTATTAAGAAAAAACCACCGCTGAAGCCATATATAAAAGAGTCCGAACCGGTTAACCCAGCCACACAGCCAACCCAGCCTAATAGAACCAACTAGCCAACCCAGCTCAGCCCAATAGCACTTATTATAACATTACCACATAGGATTAAATTCGCATCACTAGCAAACCAATCCAACCAGCCAGTCAGCCATACTTTTAAAAATACAACATATAAGTATAACTAAACAAGTCATGCAACAATATTATGTGTCGTCCACATCATAAGAGCAAAAAAATGTTATACATACAACGATATTAAGTAACTCGCAACACATAGCATAACATGTTCATAGTAATAACCCGCACGATGCCGAATCACAGCTCATGGCGACGCCGATTCAATACTGCTTAAATCTCTTTTCATCATCGGGGACGTTACCTGTAATAAATTAAATTTCATTACACATTATCATATAAGTTATTATTTACTTCAAACATGACGTAATATTACATACCAAAAATGTGTGTGTCACATCTCCTACCTCAGGCTGTTAAGCCTAACCTTGGATCCAAAGGATCCTACAGCTCAGACGCAAGTGCCCTATAACTTAGTGAGAATGACTCAGCTACCTCAGCCTGTTAAGCACTACCTCAGGCCAAAGTCCCTACAGCTCAGTGATCAAAAGATAACCTACCTCAGATCCAAGCTGGATCCTACACTTAGAGAGTAACGCTCTCCTACAGCTCAGACAAATTTGCTCTACCTCAGGCCAAAGGCCCTACAGCTCAATTCCAAAAGGATCCTACAGGAAAATGGTGTTTTAATTAATTTGACACAGAGGAATTTCTCTGTGTCAACACCTAGAGCTGGGTTATCTCAACTCTATCTTTCTTCATAGTAGCAGAAAGAAATTTCTGCCTCTGCTGGAAGAATCTCAGAATGTAGATTCTGAACTTGCCGAAGAAGACGGAAGAACAGCTAGGTCTTGAGTTCTTCAATCAGCTAACTGAACCAGCAGAAGATTGAAGACTCTCATTTCTTTTTTCTCAGAAGTCTTTCTGATCTTGATGTAACATAAGAAGAATGCTACAACTAATTGTACTTTTTGTTATATTGGAAGGCTTCAAGCTTTTTCTCAGTAATAATGGCAAGGGAGATGAAGTCCAGCCACTTTTCTTTTTATGTTAGATAAAACACTAAAGTTCAAGTTCATCCTTCTCAAGTTATCCCTTTTATCTTTTGACGATCAACGACTTTAAAAAGCAGTGGGGACCACCTGTAGTTGACTTCTACATCTTGTTTTAATGGAAGAAGACGTGCAGTAGCTCTCCGGCACTAGTTGTCATATTTTGTAGCTTTCTGTAGCTCTTCCGCGAGTAATTTGAATCATGTTGACTTTTAGTGACGTCAGCTTCTATGGACTTAGCCAAAATCAAACACCAGTAGTATATGCGTTGAGTGAGTAAGCATCACTCAACTCCAAAACACTTAGACAGATTTCTGTCTATCACAATTGTTGAGTGAATGAGCTTCACTCAATGCTTTTGGCCTTAGCCAATCATTCTGTCACTAGGTGTTGCGAGCGTTGAGTCCACTCAATGCTTTTTGCCTTAGACTAATTTTTTCCCCTTCAACAACCTTGGCGTTGAGAGCATTGAGTGTGTCTTCATCACTCAATGCTTTTTGCCTTAGCAAATATTCCTGCTTCTCTAGTGTTGAGAGTGTTGAGGTCACTCAACGCTTTTTGCCTTAGAAAAGCTTTCTGCATCTTAGGCATTGAGTGAGCCTTCATCACTCAATGCCAAAGTACTTTGGAAGATTTTTGTCACTTAGCATTGAGTGAGCAAGCTTCACTCAATGCCAAACTACTTAACAAATTTTCTTTTGTTATCTGGCATTGAGTGAGTAAGCTACACTCAACGCATTTGGACTTAGACAATTTGGTGTTAAATCACAGTCTCTAACTAACTAAGGTTCAGTCAATGCTTTTCATCACATAGCGTTGAGTGAGTAAGCTTCACTCAATGCCTGTGGACTTGGTCAAAATATCAACACAGAATTTTATGGCTTTGACTGACTGAGCTTGTCTCACAGCCTTCTGTCACATGGCGTTGAGTGAGTTGTCCTCACTAAACGCTTGTGGTCTTAGATGGATTTTCTATTTTATCTTCTTTGGCTTTGACACTTAGCCTGTCTCATAGCTTTTTGTTGTATAACGTTGAGTGAGTAGACTTCATTCAACGCATATGGACTTAACCACATTTACTCCTATTTATTCTTAGGCTTTGACAAGATGAGCCATACTCATAGTTTTTTGCTCTATAGCGTAGAGTGAGTTGACTTCACTCGACGCTTGTGTACTTAGCCATATTTCTGTCTAGCCAATAGTTAGGCTTAGATTGTCTTAGCCTGTATCACATCTTTTTGTTGTATTGCGTTAAGTGAGTAGACTTCACTCAACGCCTGTGGACTTAACCACATTTTTAGTCTGCCAATTGTTTGGCTTTGACAGTCCAAGCTATACTCAATGATTTTACTCACCTTGCGTTGAGTGAGTAGACTATACTCAAAGCCTGTGGACTTAGGCGATTTTTAGCCTATCCAGCAACTACACTTTGTGATCACCTGTCACAACACTTGGAATACCTATCCTATCAATGTTGCAAGGACTAACCTGCATGCATGAACTTAGGCACACATCCTGTAAAACCCCTTATCCATCGCATAACATATACCAGTATGTCCGGCCGTCATATACCACAGACAGACCGGAAGGTTACTCAATGGAAACCATCCAACTAAGAATCAACGTACTACACAGAGTGCATTCTAGCAGAAGCGATTTAAAAGTTGCAATAATTAGAACCCAGCCAACAGCATGAATGTCCACTACAAAACCCAACAGGAATGACGTACAATACACAAGTACACGACCTTAAGGCCTTACAATAGTTTACTCAAATTACAGTGTTTTCCAAACCTCAGCACGCAGGTCGGTCATACATGAATAATACAAGTAAACATTCAAATTAGGCCTTCGAGGGCCGGCTCAGCAACAAGGGCTTTTTGCCCGCTATTTACCACTTGGCTCCGCAGCACCTGCAAGCACAATCCACCGCGACGGTGGCAAACAAAAGCAACGGTCAGCTATGCTGACCAAATTATAACGACTCTCCCCCCCCCCCCAAACTCGGGGAAGCGATACTCCTTCCCTGCACTTTATTAGCATAACAAAGCAGTATAGTGTAAAAACATTTCATCACAGATGTGGGCACGCACGGCCACACAACCCGTGCTCTCAGGGTACATTCTTAGTGAATACGGTCAAAGTCTGCTGACTCACCGCCACCCCCTGGGCGGCAATATCTTGTGAGCATTTGGCCTTTCTGGCCACTGCCTAACACCCTCCATCTATGCCAACGGCAAGTGCCATGTACCGTTAGGTCTCTTTACCGAACAACATAGTGCGGGTACAGTTCCGCCTAACCTGTTGCTCACACCGCCCTGTCACCTTAAGACATGGGCGTGGGTCAAACTTCCCCGAGTACCAATCCGATCACACACTTCACATAACCCAGTTATACTCAAGTTGGCTCCCAGGCCACCATGTTGGCAGAATCACGCATCTGCCCAGTTTTCTAGGTATACATTGGGGTTAGTCCACAAGGCTCCTTGTTGCAATCTACCGCATAGAAAACCCGAAAAACAAACATCTGCACTGAGTCTTCTCCGGCCATTCATGCAATACAACATCGCCGATGCAGACCAACTTGTCCGGGTAGGCATCACACATCATGCCTATGTCAGTTTCTTGATTACGGACTATACATGCTAAACAACGGGGACTATTCATGTCGACCTGAAGGAACGCCTCAAACTCACCGCAAACTTGTGAAAGTGGGCTTCCTATGCAAAGAAAAGAGGACTTCACATGTCCTAGGATGAGAATCGTTACCTTAGCATTCCTCTTTGGCACCATGGAAATCTATGAGTATGAAAAGCACCGCAATATCCTCGCCTCCATAGATCCGAAGTCGGCTCGCAATTCGGGGCTCCGAAGCTCCGCCGGCGGCCGGATCTATCTCCCTTCTTCTTCCTTGCTCTCCCCTCTCTCTAGAACTTTAGAAAGAGATTGGTTGAAAGAAATGAGGGCAAATAAACCCTATTCCCGGGTATAACCCAGCAGGAACAGCCCTGAGCCGCTACATCCCAAAATAAGGAAACGAATGGCAATGATTCGCAGTTGAAATCCAAAATCTGGGCCGAACATGGCTTGTGACACGCTCGTGTCCAGCTCTGTGTTCCCCATTCGCCATAGAAACCGACGCGTCCCGAGAAGAACACGGGCTTTCGACACGCCCGTGTCAGGCTTGACACGCACGTGTCAGCCAGTACACGCCTGTGTAGCTGGGCGTGTTCCTCCATCGACACAGGACCAAAAATGTCCCGCAAGGGACACGGGTACTCGATATGCTCGTGTAGAAACTGACACGCCCGTTTCTACCCGCACATGCCCGTGCGCTAACACTGTGTGCCTCCCACAACACGGCCCGGCCTTCACCCCGAGAAGGACACGGCCTGGGACACGCCCGTGTCTTAGGCCGTGTTCGCGGCTCGATGATCGTCGACTCCAAATTCGTCGACCTCTTGGCCAGATCGTCGACCCAAGCATGACACGCCCCTAGGACACGCTCGTGTCTCAGGTCGTGTGACCCCTACCAAGTTCCAAACTTGGCTCAAAACACCTCCTGTCGCTCTTTTGAGTTTCGGGGCGTTACAATTCTCTCCCTCTTAAAAGAATTTTGTCCCGAAATTATAAAGGGAAGATAAAACAAAACTTAAACGGTACCTAAGTGGAATAACTTTGTGTACTCCTCAAGCATGGTCTGCTCTCGCTCCCAGGAGAGTTCCTCCTGACCGCAATTGTCCCAACGGACTTTGACCATTCTGATCTCTTTGTTGCGTAGATGCTTGACTTCCGAGTCCTCAATGCGAATGCGCTTGACCTTCATCGTCAACCCATTATCGACCGGCACTTGATCGACCGCAATCACTTGTGAAGGCTCTTGCACCGCCTTCTACAGCACCGATATGTGGAATACGTCATGTAGACCACTTAGCTCCATTGATAGCCTCAATAGATAGGCTGCTTCGTCAATCCGCTCCAGAACCTCAAACGGCTTAGCTTCTTCAAGTGTCGCACCCGCGAGACACCCTTGAACGGATTGATCTTCAATTACACCCAGTCGCCGACAGCGAACTCCACGTTCCTATGCTTGGCGTTATAGTACTTAGCTTGGCGGTCCTGAGCGATTAGCAATCTCTCTCGAATCGTTCGAACCAACGACGTTGCATCTTCCACCTCTTGTCGCTTATACAACTTTGACTCACCCGTTTCGAACCAAGACAATGGCGTGCGACATCTTCTACCATAAAGGGCCTCGAAGGGCGTCATTTGAATGCTCGTATGATAACTATTGTTGTAAGCGAATTCCACCAAGTATAGGTGATCCTCCCACTTCTTTCCAAAATCCAGAACGCACATGCGAAGCATGTCTTCCATCGTCCTGTTGACCCTCTCGGTCTGACCATCCGTCTGCGGATGAAAGGCTATGCTGAAACTCGGCTTTTTTCCCAACATCTGCTACACCAGCCTCCAATCATTGGACATGAACTGCCCATCACGGTCACTCACGATGCTGCGGGGCACACCGTCAAGCCATACAATATTATTCACATATAACTTGGCCAATTTCTACACAGAATCGTCCTTCCTACGCAGAATAAAGTGTGATACTTTTGTCAGACGATCTACGACAACCCAGATGGCGTTGTTTCCCTTCTGCGACCTTGGCAAACCATGCACAAAGTCCATAGTAATGTCGTCTAACTTCCACTCTGGAATAGGCAAGGACTTCAAGAATCCTCCAGGCTTCTGGCACTCCGCCTTCACCAAGGCACATGTTTGACACTTCGCCACGTAGAGTGCCACACCCTTCTTAAGTCCTGGCCACCAGAAAAATTTCTTCACATCGCGGTACATCTTCGTGCTCCCCTGGTGAATCGAGTACTTGGTATGATGCGCCTCGTATAATAATTTCACCCGTAATTTGCCCACATTCGGGACGCACAGACGACCGTCCTTCCATAGCAATCCATCCTTAACATCAAATTGGGAATTTGACCCATCCAAAGCCTCAACCATGATTTGCTTCATGTGGCCATCCATATCCAGAGCCTGTCGAATCCGATCAGCCAGGTCACACTGAACTTCTATCCAGTTCAATAACGCTTTGGCACTTGTCTGCTTGTCTACGCAAGAGATCTCCAATGCCTCCAACTCCCGGATCAAGTGCTCATCATGAATCGACAACCAGTAGGCCCGCGCAGGGGCCCTGCGACTCAATGCATCCGCAACTGCATTGCCTTTACCAGGAACGTAGTGGATCTTGAACGTGTAGTCCCCCAGGAACTCCATCCATCTACGTTGTCGCATGTTTAGATCCTTCTGATCCAACAAGCATTTCAGGCTATTGTGGTCGGTATAGATATCGACCTTCACCCCATACAAGTAGTGTCTTCGCAGCTTCACGGTAAAAATCACGGTTGCTAACTCCAAGTCATGGACCGGATAATTCCTCTCATGCACTTTCAGCTATCGCGAGCCATACGCTATCACACTTCCATGCTACAGTAGGACACAACCCAGTCCACTGCCCGAAGTATTGCTGTAGATTTCGAAGCCTTCGGTCCCACTCGGCGAACTCAGCACAGGCGTCGTGGTCAACCGACTCTTCAACTCTTCGAACGCTCATGCGCACTTCGACGTCCAAACAAACTTCTGCTCTTTCCTCGTCAGAGTCGTGAGGGGTAACGCTATACATAAGAAGTTCTCCATGAAGCGCCTGTAATAGCCGGAAAGCCCTAGAAAACTCCAGACTTCCGCTACCGTAGACAGCACAGGCCACTCTCGTATCGCAACTGTCAGACCCCCCCCCCTTTTTTTTTCTTTTTGACCACGGGGTCTTAGGCCCAGATCCGCCGTTTTGCGGTGACTCCTTCACGCCCTGAAGGGTCATCACCACAAAGCGCCGATTCTGCCGGCCAATTCGATCACATAAAAGTAGCGTAATGAAGTAAAATGAAAACTGTCTGTCCACAGAGAATCACATGACATATATAAATATAACTCCACGAAGGGAGTGTCCACAGAAGATAACATCAGAGTAGCAAAAATACGGGCTTATGCCCGGTACAACATATCCTCACTACAAAGTCACTCATGCGGAAGCAAAAGCTGAAAAACTACTCAGGGTCGAGACTCACAGTCCCGGCTGTATGAACTCCGGAGCTAGACTGCCCCATCTCCAAGCGCACCGGTCTCTGGGGCTGCTCCTCCATGCTGGTCTCCACGATCCCCTAAATGATGCGGTTCGAAAACCGTTAGTCTAAAAGACTAAGTCCTATCATCCCCCACCCCTTCCCCCACGGCTCCTAGGCACCGAGAGGAGAGGAAGAAAGGGGAGGACTTGAAGGTGGAGAATATCAAAGCAGATGGCAGCGGTCCTATTCTAGCAAGTTCTATAGCATATAAAGACAATAAAATGTAAGCTGAAATGTAACCTTCACTTATGTGGAAAAACACATAAGCCAAGGGGTCTTTTGCAAGGCTCCCATCGTATAAAAAGTCCCATACCGATTTATACGTTGGGGTGTCGGTGGTCAAACAGCAGTAACTAAATATATCAAAATTAACCTTAATTTATAAACTTGCCCACACAAGCTTATAGACTAAGGGGTCGTTTTGCAGGTCCTAATGTATAAGCGTCCCATTCCACTTATACATCAGGTGTCAGGGGTTAAATGAATCGATTATGCTATGACATGCAAGTGGGTATGATGGACATGCAAGTGCAACGCACACACCCGACTCTGTGCACACAGACCTTTAGTTCCCCCTTTCTGGAGCCGTAACCTCCCAGGATACCTCCGTAGTGGCAGACGGAAGCGGTGGGTTGGGCCTCGCCCACCTCTAAACCAGTAAGGCACTACCGGTCAGACCTATCGTACGCCTCAACGCTTGGTGCACGAAGCGGACTCCTGCGTACTCTTGCCGGCTGGCGCACCGGACTTCTGTTGGCGAAGTGCTAACCACACTTGCCGAGTCAACGTATTGGCGTCGGTGCATCGACCCTCCAATACCGAAAACCCACCACCTTAATTTATTTTCCTTTTATGCACATGCAGATTTAGCGTAAACAAAACCCGAGCCGAAGCTCCCCGGACCAAGAGTCCGTCTTTTAACCATCCGAGCCGAAGCTCCCAGCTGACTTTTGGTGCTAACAGTGCCTGTGAAATGTGCAACCCTAATTACTAAGTTACTCTTTTCAGCTTGTTAAACAGTTTACGTTAACCCAGGACTGCCCCCGGTATTCCCTGTGAAGGGCTCTCAAGGGGCACTAGGAACTGTGTTGGGATTACGCCCAGCGTTCCCTTTCGCAAGGTACTTATTTTATTATTGGTTGATCCCCTTACCCATTATTTTCTCATGTTTCGATACGCTAATCCTAGGGTGATTTGACTCCAACTCTCCTTGGGTAGGACGATCTTTCGTCGGGCCCGAACGCCTTTAAACCCTAGACAAATCCACACCCTACTCACTCATCTTCCAAAGATGCAGCCCTTTCCACTTGTCCTTACAGCAAACCATCAAGACCCATCATACGTGCCCTAATTCAATCCAAATGAAATCCTGCAGTTTTGCTATATGCAGACCACTTAAGCTACGTGACCCGTAAAAGGGGAAGTACATGAAATACTCATCCAGTACCCTCATGATAATTATCAGAGGTCTATTATGATAAATATAGACTAAATTCAGAAAATCATATTTTTCCCAATTAATCTACTATTTATTGAATTTTCCTCAAAAACTAGGCCATAGTCAATTTGAACATGAACCATAAGATTTTCTCAGGTAATGGCCTCCTAAAATTTGTATTCACTAAATAACAGAGAAATATCATTGGATGCTAATTTTCATAATTTTCCAGATAATTCTTGACCTCTAAAGGATTTATTAAAATAATTCCAAAAATCAAAAATAATGAAGGAAGTGCCACATATATGTCTCCAATAATTATGTAAAAATTACTAGGGCTTCATAGGGAACTAAAAACATCATGATGAAGAAATTAGAATTTTTCAGACAATCTAAAAGTCATTATTAAATTTTCCAAGGTTCCATGGAATTAAATAATTAAAGAAGCAACAACTAAATATCATTCTTCAAAAATTCCATAAAAATTTACAGAGATGGGTAACATGATTATAAGCCCCTTGGCTAAGTTTTATCAAGTTTAAGCAAGTATAGTGCTCTGCAAAAACTCTTAAGTGGAAATTATAAAATATAACTCTGTGAATAAAGTACCAAAAATATTCATCCAAAATTTATTATAAAATTTCCAGAGACATGTATGCCCTAAGCAACTACCCATTCAAAATCTCAGCCCTTTTCAGATAGTTTTGGTATTAGTTCTTATGGTTTCAAAGCTAGTGCCCTAAACTAGGGTTATGGATTTAAGGGGTCTTTAATCTTCCAAATGCCCTAAAATTTTAACCATAGGACCATAGTGACCCTATGGTCATCATTCCCAAGTTTCAAGCCCATCCAAGGTCTTTTGACCCAAATTTCTTCAAACCCTAGAGAATTACCCTAAAGGGCCTACCCTACACTTCTAGGGCTACCCTAGCCCAATCCACTCCAAACTTCATGAGTGAGTGTAAAAAGTTAAATCATATCAGTGGCCAAAGTTTCAGCCTCTGTTGAGGTGATTTGGTCACTTAAAACCAAAAGTGCCACTTTTGACCAAAATGCCCTTCATAGGGTAGAACTAGGGTTGGGTCAAAACCTATTCAACACTCACCCAAACCAACTGAAATTTTATACAGGTACCTAATTGGAGCCCAGGGACCACTCACCAAAATTTGGGAGGGTTTGGGTGTGTTTAGGGCACCTATTTAATTTATCTAATGATTATTAAATTTTTACCAAAACTATAGAAATATTTTCTCCAAAAATTCCCATTTTTGGGCAGGCCCTAGGTATGCCTAGGATAGACCCTCTGCCAAAATTTCAGCCCATTTGGGCTTGGGGTGAAGAGTGGGCACTCATTTTAGTGACTGCCTAGCCCTAAGGACATGTCCCACCAAAATGGGTGCCCTGGTCCAACCAGTGACCCAAAAGGGTCCCAACAATTTTTGCTGCAAACTAGACACCCTAAGCTACAATGTTCATGTTGGGCAAATTTCCATCCAGGGTCCCTAGGTATTTTTAAACATTAATTACATTAAATACATCCAGTGTGACAAAAATGAAATAAATTTTATTTAACCCTATAGTATCTGATCTGATGCCGCACGAATCTTGGCGCAGATCGACGGCATCTGGTCATCGTCCCCACTGAGCCAACGGCTGGGATTGGTTCTGCCTGGAGCGATTTCCAAGCTCTGCCGCCGGCGATCCAGCCCCTTCCCCGGCCGGCCACCGCCACCAACACCTCCGTTGAGGTGGTGGCTGTCGTCAGGCGGCGGCTCCGCCGCCGGAGAGGTGTTTTCCGGCGGATTGAGCAAGACTTTTCCTTGCCGAAACCAGGAGAAATCCTGGATTCGATCGGGCTCAATTGAGCCCGAAACTCTAGCCTAAGGATTCCTAGGATCTACCCGCGAGTTAAGGAGAGGAGGAGGACCTTCCTGGCGGCCTGGATGCGAGAGGAGCGGCGGGATGCCATTGGCGACGGCGGCGGCGCTCGGCTTCTGCAACTGCACGGTGGAAGGGCTCGTCTCCTCCAGGTAAGTGCTCCAAAATGATCCCCTCGGCTCCCTGATGGTGTTTAAAAGGCAATTGGGGGAGGGGAGAGGCTGGTTCTTCAATGGCCATTATCTCCATTAATGGAGTGGCTCGGGTTGTGTGGAGGGGGGCTGAACCCACCCCTTGGTGGCCGGGAAACGGCTGGAATCAACTCCTCTCTCCTAGAGGAGTTGATTGCAGCCATAAAGGGTGGCTGTTAGTCTCCCTTGGCCGGCCTCTTACTTCCCCCTTCTCCTTCCTCATTTCTCTCTCCTCCATTATCATGGAGAGGAGCTTTTTCTCTCTCCTAGTCACCTCTGGTTGACTAGTCAACCCCACAAGCTAAAGGCAGCCCACTGGATTATGATGATCATGGGAATGGGCTTAGCCTAAGGGAGAAGTGGCTTGAGCTTGGGTTAGCCCTTTTTGGGCTAAGTTGACTTGACCCTCAATGAGGGTTGACTTGGCCAATTTGACCATCTAGGTTGACCCCATTGGGTCCTGGGTGGTTCATTGGCCTCCCCTAAGGTCTATGTAGGGCTGGGTAGGGTTGACTTGGCACCTTAAAGGTCACTTGACCCTTGGTAAGGTCACTTTGACCATTTAGAGCTAGAGTTGACTTGGGTCAACATGACCATTAGGGTCCACCCCTATGGATCCTTGGTGACCCATTGACTTCCCTTAGGGTCTAGGTAGGGTTATATGGGGTTGCCCTGCACTTTGGAGGTCACATACCCTTAGTAGGGGTACTTTGACCAGATTAGGGCTTGAGTTGACCTGGGTCAACCTGGCCTCTAGGGCTGACCCCAATGTGTCCTTAGTGACCCATTGTCCTCACTTTAGGGTTAGGAGGGCATAGGTGGGGTCCTCTAGACTAGGAGTGGGTCTATTGGCCCTAAGTGGGCTAGGTTGACCTATTTAGGGCTAGGGTTGACCTTGGTCAACTGGGCCTCTTGGGTTGGCCCTAATGGGTCCTTTTGGCTCTAATGGGTCTCCCAAAATGTTTGGGAGTGTTGTGATAGGGTCTTGGGGTCATGGTGAAGCCCCATTGTCATCCTAAACTATTGTTCAGAATTCTACTATCTGCAGACCATGGTGATCCCTACCTTGGCCTCCTATCTCTTGGCCCATTTCTGGCTTCCCAGGGTTTTGTCATGACCTAGTCATGGCCAAAACCACTCTTAGGGGTCTAGTTGGAAATGGGATGTTACAAATCCCAATAAACAAAACAAAGATTTCGTCCCCGAAATCAAGGTTGGACCTACGGGTCTTATTACCGAAGGAAAGAGTCTTGTAACATCCCATTATGACGTCTTGTTTGTTAAATTTGATTTAAGGGAAAACTTAGATCTAAGACCCCTTTCGCCCAAACGGCGAACCAAAATCCCAATAAACAAAGTTAAGCCCCCAATAAACAAAGATAAGCCCCTATCTACCTAGAGCAGCCCTTAGTATACTTAAAGCAGAAAAATAAATTAACATCTTGAGGGGTCTGAGAGGTATACCTGACTGAATAGCTCGGGGTATCTTTGTCGCATCAGGTCCTGTGGCTCCCAGGTATGCTCCTCCTGGCCGTGGTTCCTCCACAGGACCTTGACTAGAGGGACCCTCTTGCGTCGTAAGACCCGCACTCCTCGGTCGTCGATCCTCACAGGCTCCAAATGAACAGACCGGTCTGAAGCTACCGGCCCTTCGGTGGTCAGAATCTGCTGCTCCGGGCGTAGTAGAGCCCTCCTCAAAGAAGAAATGTGGAAGACGTCGTGCAGCGCTTCTAGCTCTGGTGGTAACTCCAGCCGGTAGGCTAGGGGTCCGATCCGCTCCAGGATCCTGTAAGGGCCCATGTACCTAGGGCTGAGCTTCTTCCTCCGACCACGCACCCGTGAAACTCCATGCATGGGCCGGATTTTCAGAAACACCCGGTCCCCCACCTGGAACTCCACCTGCCGATGTCGGGCGTCATAGTACTTGGCCTGTCTACTCTGCGCCTCGAGCATCCTGTCTCTGATCAGCCTCACTTGTGCCTCGGTGTCTTCAACGAACTCTGACCCCAATACCTTCGGATCTTCGTTCTGCACCCATGAGAGCGGGGTCCGGCATCTCCTCCCGTACAAGGCTTCGTAAGGCGCCATCCTGATGCTGGACTGGTGGCTGTTGTTATAGGAGAACTCGACAAGGGGTAAGAGTTTCTCCCACGGTTCCCCGCGATCTAAGATGCATAGCCTCAAAAGGTCCTCCAGCGTCCGGTTGGTGCGTTCTGTCTGCCCGTCTGTCTGGGGGTGGAATGCAGTGCTGAAAGTCAATCGCGTGCCTAAGTAAGCTTGCACGGACCTCCACTCCCTGGAGGTGAACCTGCCATCCCGATCCGACACTATCGTCCTGGGCACTCCATGATAACGAATGAACTGCTCCACAAACTTCCGCACCAGTACTCCTACTGAATCATCCTTCCTGATCGGTATAAATCGAGCCACCTTGGTCAACCGATCGACGATTACCCAGATCGAGTCATTCCCTGTCCGAGACCGGGGAAGCCCATGTATGAAGTCCATGGCTATGTCATCAAACTTCCACTCCGGCACCGGGAGTGGCTGCAATAATCCTGCGGGGTTCCTGCACTCCGCCTTCACTAGCTGACATGCCTCACAATGGGTCACGAAGTGTGAGACATCCTTCTTCATGCCCGGCCAGTACATCGTCCTCTTCAAATCAGCCGTCATCTTTGTGATCCCCGGGTGTACAGAATACCGGCTGCAGTGCGCCTCCATCATAATATCCTCCCGGATCTGGCCTCCCTCCGGTATATACACCCGTCCTCTGAAGCACACCAGATCGTCCCTCAGTGTGTAATCTCCTGCAGTGCCCGCCTTCAGAGCTTGGAAGATGGGTTCCAACTTGGCATCCTGCCTCTGTCCCTCTCTGACCCGGTCTCTGATGTCATCGGTAACGCCTATCGCGGCCAAGTACTCCTCATAGAGCTCAGGATCATCAGACGATACCAGAGTAATGTGCATGTCCTCTAGTCTCTGCAGCAGCTCCATAGACATCAACTGAGGCTCTGCTCCTGTTGTGGCGGCTCTCCGACTCAGTGCATCTGCCACCACGTTTGCCTTCCCCGGGTGATAGTGCATCTCATACTGATAGTCAGATAGAAACTCCACCCACCGCCTTTGCCTGATGTTCAGTTCCTTCTGCGTGTCCACGTACTTAAGGTTCTTATGGTCGGAATATATGTCACAGTGGACTCCATAAAGGTAGTGCCGCCATATCTTCAGTGCGAATACAACTGCCCCCATCTCAAGGTCATGTACTGGGTAGTTCTTCTCATGGGTCTTCAGCTGGCGGGAGGCATAAGCTATGACGTGTCCGTTCTGCATCAGTACCGCTCCCATCCCCTGATATGATGCGTCGGTGTAGACCTGGAATCCCTCCCTCCCCGAGGGAAGAGTAAGAATGGGAGCCGAGGTCAGCCGATCCTTCAGCTCCTGGAAAGCTGTCTGGCACTGCGGGGTCCACACGAACGGTGCCTCCTTCTTTGTCAAGGATGTGAGCGGGAGGGCGATTCGAGAGAATCCCTCTACGAACTTCCGGTAATAACCGGCAAGTCCTAGAAAACTCCGTACGTCAGTGGCTGTTTTCAGCTGCGGCCACTCTGAAATAGCTCGAATCTTTGCCGGGTCCACTGCCAGCCCGGCTCCGCTGATAATGTGACCTAAGAACGCCACCTCCTTCAGCCAGAACTGACACTTACTGAATTTCGCATAAAGGTGATGCTCCCGCAGTCTCTCCAGGGTCAATGCTAGATGTCGTGTATGCTCCTCCTCCGTCTTAGAATAGATAAGGATGTCGTCTATGAACACTATGACAAACACATCCAAGTAAGCCTCGAAGACCCGGTTCATGAGGCTCATAAATGCTGACGGAGCATTCGTGAGCCCGAAGGGCATCACGATGAACTCATACAATCCATACCGGCTACTAAAGGCCGTTTTCGGGATATCCTCCTCCTGGATCCGCAGCTGGTAATAGCCTGATCTCAAGTCCAGCTTCGAAAAGTAATGGGCTCCCTCCAGCTGATCGAACAACTCGTCTATCCTGGGGAGCGGATAGGTATTTCGGACGGTCAGCCTATTTAGTGCTCGATAGTCGATGCACAGGCGTAAGGTGCCGTCCTTCTTCTTTACGAATAGGACAGGAGCTCCCCATGATGAGGAACTCGGCCTAACAAATCCTGCTTCCACCAGCTCCTGCAACTGTGTCCGAAACTCCGCCAACTCCTTCGGGGCCATCCGATAAGGGGCCTTGGATACCGGCTTAGCCCCTGGTACCAGCTGAATCTGGAAGTCCTTCTCCCTATGCGGAGGTAGTCCCGGCAGCTTATCCGGAAAAATATCGGCGTAGTCACGAACCACCGGAATGTCTGCGATCAAGTCCTTCTCCTCAGTCATCTCGAACAATACTTGGTATACCTCGTCCCCTTGCATATGGGCCTTAATGGCCTGAATAGATGAAAGCAAGCGACGGGAGACCGGTGTAGTACCTTCGAACGTTGCATAAGTATCGCCGTGGCTGAGCACGACCCTCCCTGCTGGGCAATCAATCTGGGCATGGTTCCAGACAAGCCATGTCATGCCCAAGACGAGATCGAAGTCCGGCATCCTCAAGATCGTCGCCGGGGCCTCGAGTGTCAACCCCTCTATGGTAACCTCCAGGAGGCACTTTTCTGTGGACTGAATCTCCATCCCATTGGGGAGGCGCACCCTCCTGGGTAGTCCTGTATAGCAACGAATCTGATCCAGGTCCTTGACGAAATCCTCCGATACAAAGTTATGTGATGCCCCCGTGTCGAACAGGGTGTGGGCAGGCTTGCCGCACACCATCACCATTCCTAAATCAGTTTGAAAGAAATTCTAGCGTAAGGTTTTCTAACCTAGGTTGTATAGTAGTTCTATCAATGCTTAATACGAGCAAAGAATAATTCTAACATTAAGATTACTCTCATACCTGCAATAACCCTGTCCGGGTTCCGGGGCTGTGCTAAGTCCAGAGCGTAAATCTGCTCCCCATTCTGCCTGCGGTCGCCTCCCTGGTAACCACGTCCTCGGCCGCGTCCTCGGCCTCCGAAATGCTGGGCCGGTGGGCCACCCCGTGGTGCTGGAGGTGGTGCCCCCCTCATAGGGCAATCTCTCCGGAGGTGTCCCACCTGGTGACAGTGGAAGCACTCCGGCGGGGGATACGCCATACCCCGGGGTCTCTGCATCTCCTGGATCCGGAGAGGTTGAGGGGCCAAGACCACCTGCTCTCTCGGCTCCTGCCTCAACTCCTGACGAGGCTGCTCCTCTGCCCTTCTTCCATCTGGTACGATGCCTCGCCGCTGATCATTTCGGGCCCTCCGGCCCTGGTCCTCCGTTTGCCGTTTCCGGCCCCGAGTGGTGTGCCAGTCGGCCTCAATCCTCTTCGCCATCTCTAAAATCCGGGAGATGGGCCCGTCAGAGACAAAAAGCAAAGCCTCTCTCAACTCCTCTTTTAGGCCCTTATAAAACCTCTTGACGTACCCCGCTTCATCCAGCTGATAAGAGCCCGCATATCGGGCCAAATGATCGAACTCTCGGTGGTACTCCACCACTGTCCTGGTGCCCTGCCTCAGCTGCAAGAAACGCTCCTCCAACTCGTCCCTGGCCGACTGAGGAACAAAGTGCTCCAGCAGCGTGGCCCTGAATTCTTCCCATGTGATTTCTGCAATCTCTCTATCCGCAAAAGTCGTGTCCAACAGCGTCTTCCACCACCGCTTGGCATGTGACTCCAAGCAAGATACCACTAGGGCCACCCTCTCCTCCCAGGGGCATCGTATCCCCGTCAACATCTCGTACATCACATCCAGCCACTCCTCTGTCCGTACTGCCGACTCCGTCCCCAAGTAAGATGGGGGAGAGAGTCCTCGGAAGGTGCTCATCCAGTTGGCCCCTGGGTTTGGCTGCTGGGCTGGGGCTTGCTGAGCCCGGAAGGCCTCAAGGATGGCTGTAAGGGTCTGCCCCATGTCTGACTGGAGGAAAGGTGTGGGGACCATGGGAGGTGGTGCAATGTCTGGAATCTGCTGAGCTCCACCTTGTGGGGTGGGCTGAGCTGAGGGCTGCAAAATGAACTACATCAGTAGGTAATCGACTCAATGCCTAATGATAGTGGACAATTTATATGTGATTCCCCCCATATGGGCACACCACCGCTTCCGCTGCTTAGTTTGTCCCCAAACTAAACCCGCGCGGGGGTGACCCAGGGTTGTGGACGGCTACTTTTCGATCGAGGTTTCCTCTGATACCACTTGTAAGACCCCCTTTTTTTTTTTTTGACCACGGGGTCTTAGGCCCAGATCCGCCGTTTTGCGGTGACTCCTTCACGCCCTGAAGGGTCATCACCACAAAGCGCCGATTCTGCCGGCCAATTCGATCACATAAAAGTAGCGTAATGAAGTAAAATGAAAACTGTCTGTCCACAGAGAATCACATGACATATATAAATATAACTCCACGAAGGGAGTGTCCACAGAAGATAACATCAGAGTAGCAAAAATACGGGCTTATGCCCGGTACAACATATCCTCACTACAAAGTCACTCATGCGGAAGCAAAAGCTGAAAAACTACTCAGGGTCGAGACTCACAGTCCCGGCTGTATGAACTCCGGAGCTAGACTGCCCCATCTCCAAGCGCACCGGTCTCTGGGGCTGCTCCTCCATGCTGGTCTCCACGATCCCCTAAATGATGCGGTTCGAAAACCGTTAGTCTAAAAGACTAAGTCCTATCATCCCCCACCCCTTCCCCCACGGCTCCTAGGCACCGAGCGGAGAGGAAGAAAGGGGAGGACTTGAAGGTGGAGAATATCAAAGCAGATGGCAGCGGTCCTATTCTAGCAAGTTCTATAGCATATAAAGACAATAAAATGTAAGCTGAAATGTAACCTTCACTTATGTGGAAAAACACATAAGCCAAGGGGTCTTTTGCAAGGCTCCCATCGTATAAAAAGTCCCATACCGATTTATACGTTGGGGTGTCGGTGGTCAAACAGCAGTAACTAAATATATCAAAATTAACCTTAATTTATAAACTTGCCCACACAAGCTTATAGACTAAGGGGTCGTTTTGCAGGTCCTAATGTATAAGCGTCCCATTCCACTTATACATCAGGTGTCAGGGGTTAAATGAATCGATTATGCTATGACATGCAAGTGGGTATGATGGACATGCAAGTGCAACGCACACACCCGACTCTGTGCACACAGACCTTTAGTTCCCCCTTTCTGGAGCCGTAACCTCCCAGGATACCTCCGTAGTGGCAGACGGAAGCGGTGGGTTGGGCCTCGCCCACCTCTAAACCAGTAAGGCACTACCGGTCAGACCTATCGTACGCCTCAACGCTTGGTGCACGAAGCGGACTCCTGCGTACTCTTGCCGGCTGGCGCACCGGACTTCTGTTGGCGAAGTGCTAACCACACTTGCCGAGTCAACGTATTGGCGTCGGTGCATCGACCCTCCAATACCGAAAACCCACCACCTTAATTTATTTTCCTTTTATGCACATGCAGATTTAGCGTAAACAAAACCCGAGCCGAAGCTCCCCGGACCAAGAGTCCGTCTTTTAACCATCCGAGCCGAAGCTCCCAGCTGACTTTTGGTGCTAACAGTGCCTGTGAAATGTGCAACCCTAATTACTAAGTTACTCTTTTCAGCTTGTTAAACAGTTTACGTTAACCCAGGACTGCCCCCGGTATTCCCTGTGAAGGGCTCTCAAGGGGCACTAGGAATTGTGTTGGGATTACGCCCAGCGTTCCCTTTCGCAAGGTACTTATTTTATTATTGGTTGATCCCCTTACCCATTATTTTCTCATGTTTCGATACGCTAATCCTAGGGTGATTTGACTCCAACTCTCCTTGGGTAGGACGATCTTTCGTCGGGCCCGAACGCCTTTAAACCCTAGACAAATCCACACCCTACTCACTCATCTTCCAAAGATGCAGCCCTTTCCACTTGTCCTTACAGCAAACCATCAAGACCCATCATACGTGCCCTAATTCAATCCAAATGAAATCCTGCAGTTTTGCTATATGCAGACCACTTAAGCTACGTGACCCGTAAAAGGGGAAGTACATGAAATACTCATCCAGTACCCTCATGATAATTATCAGAGGTCTATTATGATAAATATAGACTAAATTCAGAAAATCATATTTTTCCCAATTAATCTACTATTTATTGAATTTTCCTCAAAAACTAGGCCATAGTCAATTTGAACATGAACCATAAGATTTTCTCAGGTAATGGCCTCCTAAAATTTGTATTCACTAAATAACAGAGAAATATCATTGGATGCTAATTTTCATAATTTTCCAGATAATTCTTGACCTCTAAAGGATTTATTAAAATAATTCCAAAAATCAAAAATAATGAAGGAAGTGCCACATATATGTCTCCAATAATTATGTAAAAATTACTAGGGCTTCATAGGGAACTAAAAACATCATGATGAAGAAATTAGAATTTTTCAGACAATCTAAAAGTCATTATTAAATTTTCCAAGGTTCCATGGAATTAAATAATTAAAGAAGCAACAACTAAATATCATTCTTCAAAAATTCCATAAAAATTTACAGAGATGGGTAACATGATTATAAGCCCCTTGGCTAAGTTTTATCAAGTTTAAGCAAGTATAGTGCTCTGCAAAAACTCTTAAGTGGAAATTATAAAATATAACTCTGTGAATAAAGTACCAAACATATTCATCCAAAATTTATTATAAAATTTCCAGAGACATGTATGCCCTAAGCAACTACCCATTCAAAATCTCAGCCCTTTTCAGATAGTTTTGGTATTAGTTCTTATGGTTTCAAAGCTAGTGCCCTAAACTAGGGTTATGGATTTAAGGGGTCTTTAATCTTCCAAATGCCCTAAAATTTTAACCATAGGACCATAGTGACCCTATGGTCATCATTCCCAAGTTTCAAGCCCATCCAAGGTCTTTTGACCCCAATTTCTTCAAACCCTAGAGAATTACCCTAAAGGGCCTACCCTACACTTCTAGGGCTACCCTAGCCCAATCCACTCCAAACTTCATGAGTGAGTGTAAAAAGTTAAATCATATCAGTGGCCAAAGTTTCAGCCTCTGTTGAGGTGATTTGGTCACTTAAAACCAAAAGTGCCACTTTTGACCAAAATGCCCTTCCTAGGGTAGAACTAGGGTTGGGTCAAAACCTATTCAACACTCACCCAAACCAACTGAAATTTTATACAGGTACCTAATTGGAGCCCAGGGACCACTCACCAAAATTTGGGAGGGTTTGGGTGTGTTTAGGGCACCTATTTAATTTATCTAATGATTATTAAATTTTTACCAAAACTATAGAAATATTTTCTCCAAAAATTCCCATTTTTGGGCAGGCCCTAGGTATGCCTAGGATAGACCCTCTGCCAAAATTTCAGCCCATTTGGGCTTGGGGTGAAGAGTGGGCACTCATTTTAGTGACTGCCTAGCCCTAAGGACATGTCCCACCAAAATGGGTGCCCTGGTCCAACCAGTGACCCAAAAGGGTCCCAACAATTTTTGCTGCAAAATAGACACCCTAAGCTACAATGTTCATGTTGGGCAAATTTCCATCCAGGGTCCCTAGGTATTTTTAAACATTAATTACATTAAATACATCCAGTGTGACAAAAATGAAATAAATTTTATTTAACCCTATAGTATCTGATCTGATGCCGCACGAATCTTGGCGCAGATCGACGGCATCTGGTCATCGTCCCCACTGAGCCAACGGCTGGGATTGGTTCTGCCTGGAGCGATTTCCAAGCTCTGCCGCCGGCGATCCAGCCCCTTCCCCGGCCGGCCACCGCCACCAACACCTCCGTTGAGGTGGTGGCTGTCGTCAGGCGGCGGCTCCGCCGCCGGAGAGGTGTTTTCCGGCGGATTGAGCAAGACTTTTCCTTGCCGAAACCAGGAGAAATCCTGGTTTCGATCGGGCTCAATTGAGCCCGAAACTCTAGCCTAAGGATTCCTAGGATCTACCCGCGAGTTAAGGAGAGGAGGAGGACCTTCCTGGCGGCCTGGATGCGAGAGGAGCGGCGGGATGCCATTGGCGACGGCGGCGGCGCTCGGCTTCTGCAACTGCACGGTGGAAGGGCTCGTCTCCTCCAGGTAAGTGCTCCAAAATGATCCCCTCGGCTCCCTGATGGTGTTTAAAAGGCAATTGGGGGAGGGGAGAGGCTGGTTCTTCAATGGCCATTATCTCCATTAATGGAGTGGCTCGGGTTGTGTGGAGGGGGGCTGAACCCACCCCTTGGTGGCCGGGAAACGGCTGGAATCAACTCCTCTCTCCTAGAGGAGTTGATTGCAGCCATAAAGGGTGGCTGTTAGTCTCCCTTGGCCGGCCTCTTACTTCCCCCTTCTCCTTCCTCATTTCTCTCTCCTCCATTATCATGGAGAGGAGCTTTTTCTCTCTCCTAGTCACCTCTGGTTGACTAGTCAACCCCACAAGCTAAAGGCAGCCCACTGGATTATGATGATCATGGGAATGGGCTTAGCCTAAGGGAGAAGTGGCTTGAGCTTGGGTTAGCCCTTTTTGGGCTAAGTTGACTTGACCCTCAATGAGGGTTGACTTGGCCAATTTGACCATCTAGGTTGACCCCATTGGGTCCTGGGTGGTTCATTGGCCTCCCCTAAGGTCTATGTAGGGCTGGGTAGGGTTGACTTGGCACCTTAAAGGTCACTTGACCCTTGGTAAGGTCACTTTGACCATTTAGAGCTAGAGTTGACTTGGGTCAACATGACCATTAGGGTCCACCCCTATGGATCCTTGGTGACCCATTGACTTCCCTTAGGGTCTAGGTAGGGTTATATGGGGTTGCCCTGCACTTTGGAGGTCACATACCCTTAGTAGGGGTACTTTGACCAGATTAGGGCTTGAGTTGACCTGGGTCAACCTGGCCTCTAGGGCTGACCCCAATGTGTCCTTAGTGACCCATTGTCCTCACTTTAGGGTTAGGAGGGCATAGGTGGGGTCCTCTAGACTAGGAGTGGGTCTATTGGCCCTAAGTGGGCTAGGTTGACCTATTTAGGGCTAGGGTTGACCTTGGTCAACTGGGCCTCTTGGGTTGGCCCTAATGGGTCCTTTTGGCTCTAATGGGTCTCCCAAAATGTTTGGGAGTGTTGTGATAGGGTCTTGGGGTCATGGTGAAGCCCCATTGTCATCCTAAACTATTGTTCAGAATTCTACTATCTGCAGACCATGGTGATCCCTACCTTGGCCTCCTATCTCTTGGCCCATTTCTGGCTTCCCAGGGTTTTGTCATGACCTAGTCATGGCCAAAACCACTCTTAGGGGTCTAGTTGGAAATGGGATGTTACAGCAACAATCTTTGCCGGATCCACCGCAATTCCCTCTCCACTGACTATGTGACAAAGGAACGCTACTGAGGACAACCAAAACTCGCATTTGGAGAACTTGGCGTACAATTGATTCCTCCTCAGCGTCTCCAGCCCAAAATACAGATGCTTAAAGTGATCCTCCTCACTCTACGAGTACACCAATATGTCGTCGATAAAGACGATCACCAAGTGGTCTAGGTACTCCGTGAAAGTCCTATTAATCAGATCCATGAACACTGCCAGCGCATTCATCAGCCCAAACGGCTGACCGTAAACTCGTAATGCCCGTATCTCGTACTAAAAGCTGTCTTAGGGATATCACTCTCCCTTATCCTCAGCTAATAATACTCGGACTTAAGGTATAATTTTGAGTACACCATCGACCCGACTAACTGATCGAACAGATCATCAATCCTCGGGATCGGGTACTTGTTCTTCTCTGTTAGCTTGTTCAGTTCTCGGTAATCAATACAAAGACTTAAACTCCCGTCCTTCTTCTTAATAAAAAGGACCGGTGCGCTCCAAGGCGACGAACTTGGACGCACATACCCCTGCTCCAACAACTCTTGAAGTTGAACCTTCAGCTCCGTCATTTCCTTAGGCGCTAGCTGATACGGAGAACGTGACACAGGTTTCGCACCTGGCACTAGCTCGATAGTGAAATCTATCTCCCGTTGAGGTGGGGCTCCAGGAAGATCGTCAGGGAGCACATCAAGGTACTCGGATACCACTGAAATACTGTCCAACGTAGGTTTAGGCTTTGCAACCTCCACTAGCGTGAAGAACAGCTCTGCACCAGCAAGAACCGTCTTAACCACTTGAAGAGCAGACATCAAAGTATTGCTCGACCCCGTTCAAGACCGCAAAAGTCGTCTCACGACCAATTCCCAACTTGACCTTCGTGCGATTGCAATCAAGGTATGTCTGCTGCTCCGAGAGCTAGTCCATACCAAAAATTACGTCGAACTCGACCAGCGGTAGTAACGATGCTTGCAAGTCGAACTCTTGACTCCCAAATATAACTAAACACAACAAACTCTATCCGCGCACATTGAGCACCCATTAGGCAACAACACATCCACTTTATCCTTTGCCATCGAAGACGGTACTCCGATGCGCGATACAAATCCTTCGGACAAAAAATGTGAAACTCCCGAATCGAATGGTGCTCTCGCCGGATAATCGAAAATCAAAACAAAGCCTAACACAAGTAGTCATAAGCTAACATGTGCAAGGGCACCAAGTATTTACAGCTAACTGCTATAACTTTAAACCGCACCTGTCACCACGCCAGCATGCTTCCTATCATCCTGCTGGCCTAGGTTGTGCTCTTTAGGCTTCCTCTCGGACTTTCGGTGTCCACTCCAACACTCTCGGGCATAATGCCCGAGTTCCCACAATTATAACATGCTCCCGGGGTTCGGCCTATAGTTCCCCCCAAAGCACCAAAACGAGGGGTTGGACCCGAAGTCCTAGCCTTCTTATACCACTTACGATATCCAGACTTTGAGGTAGCCGACACTTGGAACTCTGTCTTCTCAGCACTAGAGTCCTTCTTCTTTTGGACTCTCTTTTTCCGCGTTATGCGGGGTGCAGCTCTTATAGGACTTGCAGAGTTCGATACCCTACTCACTGGCATCCGGTGAGTCTTCCCCAACTCTACTTAAAAAGATCTAGCCGACTCCACCAAGGCTCAGAATCCCAGTAGTTTTGGTCCTAGCAGTAGAATTCGCAGCTCGCCACGCAGACCATTATAGAATCTATCAACTATAGACTGCTCGTTCTCTAACTCAAAGCATGGGTAGCGGCTTATCATAAGAAACGCCTGCAAATATTCATCAACTGAGTGTGTACCCTGCACTAAGAACATATTCAACTGCTGACCGGATGGCCTTCTGAATGACATTTGATCCAACACGCCACCCGGCATTGAAGCCATCTCAAGGAAAAAGGGTTGCACATTGCTTCCCTGCTGTACATTAGTCACAGCGAACACTGCTTCAACGATCCTTCTTATGGTTTCAAACGAAGGAGGGGTCTCAAACACATCGTTGGGTGTAATATAATCCTCAGAAACCGGACGTTCTGACGGCCCTGCACCACTCCTGGTCACCTATAGTCGTACAAAACACCATTCAGTGACCGAATAATATTGCAAAAAGCAATTATAGGAACACGCAGGTTCCTCTAACACGTGTATTTTCATTCCTAAGTGCACATTCATGGGTTCTTTTATGTTATAACGATGACGCACACACATGTGATCACCACCCCTTAAAAGAATTCGCCCACAAATTCATTTAAGTAGACCGAAACCAGTAGTCTGATACCAAATTATAACACCCCTTATCTGTCGCATAGCATATAGCAGTAGGTCTGGCCGGGGCCTGACGCCATATACCATAGACAGACCAGAATGTTACTTAATGGAAACCATCCAACTAAGAATCAACGTCCTACACAGAGTACATTCTAGCGGAAGCAATTTAAAAGTTGAAATAATTAGAACTCAACCAACAGCATGAATGTCCACAACAAAACCCAACAGGAATGGCATACAATACACAAGTACACGGCCTTAAGGCCTTACAATAGTTTACTCAAATTACAGTGTTTTCTAAACCTCAGCACACAGGTCGGTCATACATGAATAATACAAGTAAACATTCAAATTAGGCTTTTGAGGGCCGGCTAAGCAACAAGGGCTTTTTGCCCGCTATTTACCACTTGGCTCCGCAGTACCTGCAAGCACAATCCACCACGACGGTGGCAAACAAAAGCAACGGTCAGCTATGCTGACCAAATTATAACGACCCCGCCCCCAAACTCAGGGCGGCAATGCTCATTCCCTGCACTTTATTAGCATAACCAAACAGTATAGTGTAAAAACACTTCATCACAGGCGTGTGCACGCATGGCCATACACCCCGTGCTCTCAGGGCACATTCTCAGTGAACACGGTCAAAATCCGATGACTCACCACCACCCCCTGGGCGGCAATATCTCGTGAGCATTTGGTCTTTCTGGCCACTACCTAATACCCACCATCTATTCCAATGGCAAGTGCCATGTACCGTTAGGTCTCTTTACCGAATAGCATAGAGCGGGTACGGTTCCGCTTAACTCAATGCTCACACCGCCCTGTCACCTTAAGACATGGGCGCGGGTCAAACTTCCCCGAGTCCCAATCCGATCACACACTTCACATAACCCGGTTATGCGCAAGTTGGCTCCCAGGCCACCATGTTGGCAGAATCACGCATCTGCCCAGTTTTCCGAGTGCACCTTGGGGTTAGTCCTCAAGGCTCCCTGTTGCAATCTACCGCGTAGAAAACCCAAAAAACAAACATCCGCACAAAGTATTCTCCGGCCATTCATGCAATGCAACATCACTGATCCAGACCAACTTGTTCGGGTGGGCTTCACACATCATGCATATGTCCGTTTCTCGATTACGAACTCTACATGTTAAACAACGGGGACTATTCATGTCTACCCAAAGGAACGCCTAGAACTCACCGCAAACTCGCGAGAGCGGGCTTCCTATGCAAAGAAAGAGGACTTCACATGTCCTAGGATGAGAATCGTTACCCTAGAATTCCTCATTGGCGTCATGGAAATTTATGTGGATGAAAAGCACCGCAATGTCCTCGCCTCCGTAGATCCTAAGTCGGCTCGCTATTCGGGGCTCCGAAGCTCCGCCAGCGGACGGATCTATCTCCCTTCTTCTTCCTTGCTCTCCCCTCTCTCTAGAACTTTAGAAAGAGATGGGTTGAAAGAAATGAGGGCAACTAAACCCTATTCCCGGGTATAACCCAGCAGGAACAGCCCTAAGCCGCTAGATCCCAAAATAAGGAAACGGACAACCACGATTCGCAGTTGAAATCCAAAATCTGGGCCGAACACGGCTTGTGACACGCCCATGTCCAGGGCCATGTTCCCCATTCGCCGTCGAAACTGACGCGTCTCAAAAAGAACACGGGCTCTCGACACGCCCGTATCAGGCTTGACACGCCCGTGTCAGCCAGTACACGCTTGTGTAGCTAGGCGTGTTCCTCCATCGACACAGGACCAAAAACATCCCGCAAGGGACACAAGTACTCGACACGCCCGTGTCGAAACTGACACGCCCATCTCTACCCGCACACGCCTGTGTGCTAACACTGTGTGTCTCCTATGACACGGCCCGGCCTTCACCCCGAGAACGACACGGCCTGGGACACGCCCGTGTCTCAGGCCGTGTTCGCTGCTCGACGATCGTCGACTCCAAATTCATCGACCTCTCGGCCAGATCGTCGACCCGAGCACGACACGCCCCTAGGACACGCCTGTGTCCTAGGTCGTGTGACCCCTACCAAGTTCCAAACTTAGCTCAAAACGCCTCCCGTCGCCCTTTTGAGTTTCGGGGTGTTACACGTCATGTACAACTTTTTGTATATCATTGACATGATTGACTTATTCAAATCTTGATCATTCTGGGCAATGGACCCAACAATCTACCTCTATTTGAAGAAGTCAAAACCCTCAATCAATTGAGTCAATGACATACACAACATTATGCAGCAATAAAACATTAATCTTGGAAAACATATAACACAAGAGAAGAAGTTATAGTTACCACACTTCCTTGTCTGCATGGTGATCATCATCATATATGCTCCCCCTAAATTGTTGCTACATGTACTTGATCAATTTGATCATATCCTTCTCAACATTATGATACCACTTGTATCCTTCTCATAGCTCTGATACTATAGTTCTGATACCAGATCACTTGCTTCTCCTCCCCCTTTTTGACTTCTGTAAATAGGGAGGCTCTAATTTTCTGCTCACCCTTTTTAAGTACAAATAAGCTGCAGATGAACTACTTGAGAGTGCTTGAGCAGTGCTGGAATTTCTCCCCCTCAACTGAAGCATCATCTATCATGCTTTCTGATAGACACTTTAGTCTATACCATCTGGATAGTGCTTCACCCAGCATGATACCACTCAAGATATACAACTTGAAATTTCTTCAATTTCCTGAAGTACTTGTCCACCTGCAAGAAATAATATAACTTGCAACACAATGGAGAGAAACTGAAACTATGATAGGTTCAACATACCTAATTCAAACTTGAAGGTATTGAACTTTGTTTCATTAAGTGGCTTAGTGAAGATATCAGCCACTTGCTTGTCTGTTGGGACAAACTCAAGGTTGATATTTCACATTCCACATGCTCCCTGATGAAATGTTATCTAATCTCAATATGCTTAGTCCTGCTGTGTGATACAGGATTCCTAGTAATTGATATGGCACTAGTAGAATCACAATATAATGAACTTCTACTTATCTGGAGATTATAATCTTGGAGCTGATGCTGGATCCACAGCAGGTACCTACTGAAATGTATTATGACTCTGCAGTAGAGATTGCAACACTTGTTTGCTTCTTGCTGCCCCCAAGACACTAGTCTTCCTCCCAAGAATTGACAGGTGTCAGAAGTGCTCCTCATGTCCACTTTACAGCTACAAAATCTGCATCTGAATAGCCTGTTAGTTCAAACTCCCCATTCCTTGGGTACTAGAGGCCAAGATCTGGTGTGCCCATAAGATACCTCAAAATCCTCTTTGTAGCAGAGTAGTGAGATTCTTTAGGACAGGCCTGATACCTAGCATAAACACATGTAGCATACATGATGTTTGGCATACTTACAATTAGATATTGAAGGGAGCCAATTATCCCTCTATACAAAGTTTCATCAACAGGTTTTCCTACCTCATCTTTGCCTATAGGCATACTTGACCCCATGAGAGTTTTCATGGTGGAGGAATTCTCCATATCAAACTTCTTGATTAACTCCTTGGTGAACTTAGATTGGGATATGGACAAGCCATCATCAGTCTGTCTAACTTGGAGACCCAAGAAGAACTTAAGTTCACACATACTGCTCATCTCAAACTTCCCTTGCATAAGTTTGACAAACTTTCTGCAAAGGTTGTCATCAGTAGATCTAAAGATAATGTAATCTACATATATCTGGACTAGGATGATCATCAAATCACCTACCTCAGGCTATTAATCCCTACAACTCAGGCTGGGAAGATAGCCCTACCTCAGATCAACAAAGGATCCTACCTTAGAGAGAATGACTCTCCTACCTTAGGCTGTTAAACCTTACCTCAGATCCAAAGGATCCTACAGCTCATCCACAAGTGCCCTACAACTCAGTGAGAATGACTCACCTACCTCATGCTGTTAAGCCCTACCTCAGGCCAAAGGCCCTACAGCTCAGTGATCAAAAGATCACCTACCTCAGATCCAAGCTGGATCCTACACTAAGAGAGTAACACTCTCCTAATGCTCAGGCAAATTTGCCCTACCTCAGGCCAAAGGACCTATAGCTTAGATCCAAAAGGATCCTACAAGAAAATAGTGTTTTAATTAATTTGACATAGAGAAATTTCTTTGTATCAACACTTAGGATCTATTTGGGACAGCTCTGGCGGATTGAAAAGCTGCTGTCCGGATAGAACTGTTTTAAAATAGATCTCTGGGGAGCAGTTTTTAAAAGCTGCAGAGTGTTTGGGTGTTCTGTGCAAAAGTGCGCATTGAAGAAATAGAGCGAGAGCAGGAGGAGGCGGGAGCGTCGGCTCCGGCGATATGTGTCAGCTCCGGCGAGATCCGTCGGCTCCCGCGAGTTGCAGGAAGAATTGGAAAAGTCGGGGCCAGTAGATTTCCAAAACATGTGAGAGAGAAAGCTATTTTGCGGGAGCAAAAGCTGGGGGTGGGGATTTCCGAAAAGCTGCAAAACATCTCCAGATTTACGAAAAGCTCTTCATAAGGAGTTGTCCCAAACACGGAAAAAACAGCTCTAGCGGCTGGAATAGAGATTCTCCAGCCGCCAGAGCTGTGCCAAACAGACCCTTAGAGTTGGGTTATCTCAGCTCTATCTTTCTTCACAGCAGCAGGAAGAAATTTCTGCCTCTGCTGGAAGAATCTTAGAATGTAGATTCTGAACTTGCTGAAGAAGACGGAAAAACCGCTAGGTCTTGAGTTCTTCAATCACCTAACTGAACCAGCAGAAGACTGAAGAATCTCCTTTCTTTCTTTCTTTCTCAGAAGTCTTTTTGATCATGCTGTAGCAGAAGAAGAATGCTACAGCTAACTCTACTTTTTGTTCTGCTTGAAGGCTTCAAGATTTTTCTCAGCAACAATGGTAAGGGAGATGAAGTCCAATTGCTTTTCTTTTTTGTGTTGGATAAAACCCTAAAGTTCAAGTTCATCCTTCTCAAGCTATCCCTTTTATCTTCCGCCAATCAACGACTTTAAGAAGTAGTGGGTACCACCTGTAGTTGACTTCTGCATCTTACTTTATCGGAAGAAGATGTGCAGTAGCTCTCTGGCACTAGTTGTCGTATTATGTAGCTTTCCATACCTTTTGTTGGGAATTGTGCCCTACAATGTTTCTTAGGATTTGAAGAGGCATCACCAATCATGCTAAGGGGCATAATGTATTTGATGTGTGCTTAAGTTCATGCATGCAGGTTTTCCATGATTGGACAGGTGAAATTTAAGAGTATGCTAGAAGATTCAGAATTCGTCGAGCTCATCTCACCTTTCGTCGAGCTGAGCTCACCGCTCGTCGAGCTGAGCTCACCGTTTGTCGAGCTAAATTCAGAAGCTTGGGATTCAAAAATCGTCGAGCTCAGCTCACCTTTCGTCGAGCTCAGCTCACCGTTCGTCGAGCTCAATTTAGAAGCTTAGGATTAAGAATTCGTCAAGCTCAACCCACCGATCGTCGAACGCATTTCAACATTCGTCGAACTAAAGCCAAAAAATTTGACTAAGGCAAAACCGTTGAGACAACTGAGATAGTTGAGAAGTATGTCTCAGCATAACCACTAAGACAAACCAAGCTGGATTTCTCTAAGTCTAGAAGCATTGAGAGAAGCAGGTCCATTCAACACTTTTAATGAAGAAGAAAGTGTTGAGACCGCAGAGAAGAAACTGCTGAGACAGGATACAGTCTCAGCTGAGAAGAAGAAAGCGTTGACACCGCTGAGAAGAAGCCGCTGAGACAGGATATAGTGTCAGCTGTGAAGAAGAAACTGCTGAGACAGTTGAGAAGGAACCGTTGAGACAAAGCCATAAGAATTTCTCTAAGTTCAAAAGCATTGAGTGAGGCAGGTTCACTCAACGTTTCTAATGAAGAACCAAGACAGATGGCGTTGAATGACTTAACATCACTCAACGCTTAATGAAGTTCTGGAATTTTTTCTAAGTCCAAATGGTGATGACCACTGCTGACGTCATCAAAAGTCAACAAGTCAAAGTATCTCATGTCATTGCGGGAAAGCTACAACAGCACAGGATGACCACTGTTGACGACACTAGAAGTCGACAAAGTCAAAATAGTACATGCCATTGCGGGAAAGCTGTTGTAGCGCCGAAAGCTGCATTTGTCCTTTTCTAAGGGAGGTGGCACTCACCATCTTTGGCTGGGCCCACTCTCAAATTGTGTCGTTGATTCAAATCAACACAAAAAAAAGGTGAAAGAAAAAGGGATTAGGGTTATGGAGAACAAATGATGTACACAAAAATGACAAATAAAAAATAAAGGCGGCTGGACTTCATCTTCTCCAAAAAGCTTGAAAGCATAAGTCCAGCAGAGCAAGCCAACAGGCAGTGAAAAGTCAGCTGAAGCTCTTTCAAGTTCAGCAAGTGTGTTCTCTCAGGAACAAGACAGCTGATTCTTTGGATCAGCAAGAAGATAGTTGTGTGAAGGGCAGTCAGCCTTCAACAGTAGATAGTTGTTCACCTGTGCAGCAAAGAAGCAGTTGGTTGTAGAAGAAGACCCATCCCTTCTGCAGCAAGTGCACTGGACTGATATCTGCTCCATCCAGCAAGGTAAACTCAGAGATTTATCGCTGAGTCAGTTGTTTCAAATTTATTTTACCTTGTAAAAATTCCTGTAGGATTCAGTTTATCTGAATCTGAGCTGTATGACCTTTTGGCCTGAGTTATAGGTGATTAATTAGTCACTAAGGTAGGTGGCCTGCTGGGGTATTGAGGTAGGATCCAAGTGTAACGCCCCGAAACTCAAAAGAGCGACGGGAGGCATTTTGGGCCAAATTTGGAATTTGGTAGGGGGCACACGGCCTAGGACACGGGCGTGTCCTGTAACACCCCCTATCCGTCCATAGCATATAACAGTAGGTCCGGCCGGGGCCCGACGCCATATACCACAGACAGACCGGGTGGTTACGTATGGAAACCATCCAACCAATCTCAACGTCCTACACAGAGCATTCTAGCGGAAGCAGTTTATATAAGTTGTAAACAAGAACCCAGCATTAGAGCACGAATGTCCACTAGTACAAAATTAGGAATGTATACAAAATACCCAAAATCGGCCTTAAGGCCTTACAGAATGTTTCACTTGAATAATACATGATTTACAAACCTCGGCACGCAGGCCGATCATACATTAATAAAACAGAAAACATTTCCACTTGGGCCTTCGAGGGCCAGCTTCGCAAAAAGGGCTTTAGCCCGCTATTGACCGCTTGGTCCAGCTGCACCTGCAAGCAACAAACCACCGCACGGTGGCAAACAAGGCAACGGTCAGCAATGCTGACCAAATTATAACGATCCCGCCCCCAACTCGGGGCAGCGATGCTCCTTCCCTGCATTTCATTAGCACAAGCGAGCAATGCATATAACCATAGCCATTTCATCACAGACGTTGGCTCGTACGGCCACACGTCCCGTGCACTCAGGGCACATTCTCGGTGAACCGGTCGATGTCACGTCAATTAAAGCCATTAACATTCCGGACTCACCACCGCCACTTAGACGGTCAAACCTATGAGCAATTTGTCTTCCTGGCCTGGGTCACGACAGTTTAATCCATTGACCGCCGAAGAATCCCATCTATGCCAACGGCGAGTGCCACGTAACCTTAGGTCTCTCTAACCGAACGACATAAAGCGGGTACGGTTCCATCTAACCCGTGCTCACATCGCAACGACAATTTAAGCCATTTGCGCGGGTCAAACTTCCACCGAGTCCCATTCTACCGCAAGACACATAACCCAGTTATGTTCGAGTTGGCTCTCAGGCCACCAAGTTGGCAAGATCTCGTATCCGCCCAGTTTTCCGGGTGCACCTTTGGGTTAGTCCCCAAGGCTCCCTGCTGCAATCTACCGCGTAGAAAACCCGAAAAACAACCAATAGCACGGAGTCTTCTCCGGCCTTATGCAATGCAACATCACCGATCCAGACTAACATGTCCGGGTAGGCTTCACACAAAATGCCTACGTCCGTTCTCGCATACGGACTCTAAACAACGGGGACTTTACATATCTACCCGAAGGAACGCCTCCAACTCTCCGCAAACTCGCGAGAGCGGGCTTCCTATGCTAAGAAAAGGAGCGATTCATGCTCAAGATGAGGATCGTTACCCTTGAGTTCCTCTTTGGCGCCATCGAAAAGTAATCGGATAGAAATCACCGCACTTGCGTTGCCTCCGTGGATCCGGAGTCGGCTTGTGATTCGGAGCTCCGAAGCTCCTCCAATGGCGGATCTAGCTCCTCTTCCTCCAATGGCTTTTCCCCTTTCTCCAAGGACTTGGAGAGATGAAAAGGTAAGAAAGAATGGATTTTTCTAAGTCAAACCCGGGTATATCCTCTCAGGAACCATCCCCAGCCGTTGGATCTCAACCTAAGAAAACAAACGGCTTTGATTCGGGGCTGAAATGCCCAATCTGGACCGAACACGGCCTGGCACACGCCCATGTCCAGGGCCGTGTGCCGCATTTGCCGTCAAAATCGAATCTCCTGGACCCTCACACGGGTATCGAACACGCCCGTGTTCGAGCTGACACGCCCGTGTTCCAGCTGACACGGCCGTGTAGCCGGCCGTGTACCCCATGATTATTTTCCCTCGTTTACAACCCGAGCACTGCACGGGTCCTAGGACACGCCCGTGTCCTTGCCCGTGTCACCTTGACACGCCTGGACCCCAGGCCGTGTACACGGGACATTTCGTCGAGGGAAGATCGACGACTTGATGACACGGCCTTGGACACGCCCGTGTCCTAGGCCGTGTTCCTTATCTCGACGATCGTCGAGTGAATCTCGGCGACTCCCCGGGATGATCGTCGACACGGGTCGACACGCCCTGCGACACGCCCGTGTCGCAGGCCGTGTGCCCATTCTCGACGAATCGTCGAGTATAACTCGACGACTTCACGGCTAAGTGTCGACACGGGTCGACACGCCCTGCGAAACGCCCGTGTCGCAGGCCGTGTGCCCATTCTTGACGAATCGTCGAGTATAACTCGACGACTTCGCGGCTAAGTGTCGACACACGCTTGACACGCCCTGGGACACGCCCGTGTCCCAGGCCGTGTGCCTTCTGCCAGAACCCAAACTGGCCCAAAACGTCCCCCTTTGCTCCTTTGAGTTTCGGGGCGTTACAACTCTACCCCTCTTAAAAGAATTTCGCCCACGAAATTACATAAAGGGAAAAACATGTACAAAACAAAATTTGTACCTGAGCGGAACAACTCCGAATATTCGTCAAGCATCGTCTGCTCTCGCTCCCAAAAGATCTCCTCACGACCGCAATTGTCCCACCGGACTTTGACCATCCTGATCTCTTTATTGCGTAGCCGCTTGACCTCCGAGTCCTCAATCCGCACGGGCTTGACCTTTGTCGTTAGCCCACTTTCCACCGGCACTTGATCGACCGCGATCACTTGCGTAGGCTCTTGCACCGCCTTCCGAAGCACCGAAATATGGAATACATCGTGTAAACCACTTAGCTCCACTGAAAGCTTCAATCTATAGGCCGCTTCTCCAACTCGCTCCAGAACCTCGAACGGTCCAAGGTATCTTGGGCTTAGCTTTTTCAATCGCCACACCCGCGAGACACCCTTGAATGGCTTGATCTTTAAGTATACATAATCGCCCACAGCGAACTCCACGTTCCTGTGCTTGGCATTATAGTACTTTGCTTGCCGGTCCTGAGCGATGAGCAACCTCTCCCGAATGGTTTTCACCAAAGAAGTAGCACCCTCTACTTCCGATCGCTTATACAACTTTGACTCACCCGTTTCTAACCAAGACAACGGCGTGCGACATCTTCTACCATAAAGGGCCTCGAAAGGCGCCATCTGAATACTTGCTTGGTAGCTGTTGTTGTATGCGAACTCCACCAAATAAAGGTGGTCTTCCCATTGCTTTCCAAAATCCAAAACACACATGCGAAGCATGTCTTCCATGGTTTTATTCACCCTCTCGGTCTGCCCATCTGTTTGCGGATGGAAGGCTGTGCTGAACTTCAACTTAGTTCCCAACATTTGCTGCACCAGCCTCCAATCATTGGACGTGAAACGCCCATCTCGGTCACTCACGATGCTGCGGGGCACACCATGAAGCCGCACTATGTTATCCACATATAGCTTTGCCAGCTTCTCCACCGGATCATCCTTCCTATGCGTAATAAAATGCGACACCTTCGTTAATCGATCCACGATCACCCAAATGGCGTCGTTACCCTTTTGCGACCTTGGCAAACCGTGCACAAAATCCATAGAGATGTCGTCAAATTTCCACTCCGGAATAGGCAAGGACTTAAGAAATCCTCCCGGCTTTTGGCACTCCGCCTTTACCAAGGCGCAGGTTTGGCACTTCGCTACGTATAGCGCCACATCCTTTTTCAAACCCGGCCACCAAAATAGCTTCTTTATATCACGGTACATCTTCGTGCTCCCCGGGTGAATTGAGTACTTGGTATGGTGCGCCTCGTACAACAACTCCACCCGTAAATTGCCCACACTTGGGACGCACAAACGACCGTCTTTCCAATGCAATCCGTCCTCCACGACGAATTGGGAATTCGACCCATCCAGAGCCTCTATCATGAACTGCTTCATATGAGCATCCATATCCAAAGCCTGCCGAATACGATCAGCCAGGTCATATTGGACTTCAGTCCAATTCAGCACTGCTTCAGCACTAGATTGTCTGTCCACACAAACAATCTCCAATGCCTCCAACTCCTGTACCAACCGCTCATCATGCACTGATAGCCAATTTGCTTGAGCTGGGGCTCGGCGACTCAACGCGTCCGCAACCGCATTCCCTTTGCCAGGCACGTAGTGGATCTTGAATGTATAGTCCCCCAGGAACTCCATCCACCTACGCTGCCGCATATTCAGATCCTTCTGATCTATCAGGTACTTTAGGCTCTTGTGATCGGTGTAGATATCAATCTTCACACCGTACAAATAGTGTCTCCACAGCTTCAAGGCAAAAATCACGGCCGCTAACTCCAAGTCATGGACCGGATAATTCCTCTCGTGGACTTTTAGCTGTCTCGAGCCATAAGCTATCACGCTTCCGTGCTGCAGTAGCACGCAACCCAAACCGCTGCCCGAAGCATCGCTATATATCTCATAGCCTTCGGTTCCACATGGCGAACTCAGCACAGGCGCTGTGGTCAACCGACACTTCAGTTCCTCAAAAGCTCGCGCGCACTCCGGCGTCCAAACGAACTTATGCTCCTTCCTCGTCAAAGTAGTGAGAGGTAGCGCTATCCGCGAGAAGTTCTCTACGAAGCGCCTATAATAACCGGCAAGCCCCAAAAAGCTCCGGACTTCTGCTACCGTAGCAAGCTCAGGCCACTCTCGTATCGCAACAATCTTCGTCGGATCCACCGCAATACCCTCTCCACTCACTATATGCCCGAGGAACGCCACTGAGGATAGCCAAAACTCGCACTTCGAGAACTTGGCATATAACTGACTTCTCCTTAGCGTCTCCAACACCAAATGAAGATGCTTGAAGTGATCTTCCTCACTTTGAGAGTACACCAAAATATCGTCGATGAAGACGATCACGAACTGGTCCAAGTACTCCCTGAACGTCCTGTTCATCAAATCCATGAATACTGACGGCGCATTTGTCAGCCCAAACGGCATGACCGTAAACTCATAATGCCCGTATCTCGTACTAAATGCTGTCTTCGGGATATCACTCTCCCTTATCCGCAGCTGATAGTACCCAGACTTGAGATCTAACTTCGAGTACACCGTCGACCCGACTAACTGATCAAAGAGATCATCAATCCTAGGGATCGGGTACTTGTTCTTCTCAGTCAGCTTGTTTAGCTCCCGATAATCAATACACAACCTCAAGCTTCCGTCCTTCTTCTTAACAAAGAGGACCGGTGCGCTCCAAGGCGAAGAGCTCGGGCGCACATACCCTTGCTCCAACAATTCTTGCAGTTGAACTTTCAACTCCGCCATTTCCTTAGGCGCTAGCCGATACGGAGATCGTGACACAGGCTTCGCACCTGGCACTAGCTCGATCGTAAAATCTATCTCCCGTTGAGGCGGGGCTCCAGGAAGATCTGCGGGGAACACATCAGGGTATTCCGATACCACTGAAATATAATCCAAAGCGGGCTTCGGCTTTACAACCTCCACTAGTGTAAAGAACAGTTCTGCTCCAGCGCGAACCGCCTTCACCACCTGAAGAGCAGACATCAACGTCTTGCTCGACCCCTTTAAGCCCGTAAATGTCGTCTCACGACTCGCTCCCAGCTTAACTTCCTTGCTACCGCAATCTATATGGGCCTGCTGCTCCGAGAGCCAGTCCATGCCAAATATGACGTCGAACTCCACTAACGGAAGTAAAGACGCTCGCAGGTCGAACTCCTGCTCCCCAATACGAATCTTAACATCGCAGATCCTATCCGCTCGCATCGAACACCCATTGGGCAACAACACATCCAACTTATCCTTCGCCATCGAGGAAGGGACCCCGATGCGTAATATAAATCCTTCGGACAAGAAGGAGTGTGAAGCTCCCGTATCGAAGAGTGCTCGTGCCGGATTTTCACAAATCAAAACAAATCCTAAACAAGTAGTGGAAAGGTAACATGTGCATAACAAGCATATAAAGGAAATTGACTTGCTATAAATTAAACCGTACCTATCACCACATCAGCTTGTTTAATGGCCTCCTGTTGGCCAAGATTGTAGACCCTTGGTTGGGCCAGAGCATAGTGGGATGCGGTCGACTCCACCGCCTTTCCCTTCTCTCATATGTGGCTCCCGGCCTCCTCTCGGACTTAGGACGTCCGCTCCAACAATCACGGGCAAAGTGCCCCGTCTTTCCACATGTAAAACACGCGCCCGGGGTCCGACTCGTAGTCGCCCCAGAAGCACCAGAAGGAGCTGGACCCGAAGTCCTATGCTTCTTGAAAGCCCTCCGATAGCCGGACTTTGAAGTAGTCGGCACTCTGAACTCAGATTTCTTTTCACTCAAGCTTTTCTTCGCTTGCACGCTCTTCATGTCCTTCTCCAAGGACCGGGCAGTATTGACCAAGGTTAAGAAACCCTGCATCATCGGCCCCGACAGTAATAGTCTCAGCTCATCCCTCAAGCCTTCATAAAAACGATTAGTCTTGCGCTCCTCATCCATGATGGTGGAGCTAGCATAACAACTCAACCGCGTAAACTCGTGGAGATATTCATCCACGCTCCTCTCACCCTGCACCAACTTCAGGAACTCATTCTCCATTGAAATCCTCTGAGTAGAAGGGAGGTATCTTGCTAAGAACAATCCCGAGAACTCTTCCATCGGAACGTCGATCAGTTGTCTACCTCTCAAATGATGCAGCTCCAAACCTTCCCACCACATCCTTGCTTCACCGTCCAGCAGGAACGTAGCGATGGTGGTCATTTGCCACTCCTCCGTCTCCGTCGCCGTCATGACTCTCTTCACCCTAGAGAGCCAGTCTTCAGCCTGAGATGGGGTTCCCAACCCCGAGAATAACGGAGGGTTAAAGCTCATTACATGCTTCAACTGCCTCTCAGTTGCCCTCCTTGGCACTATTGGTTCCGCAACCACTTGCTCCACCCTCCTCGGCTCAGCCTCTTGAAGAGGTACTTGCTCCATCACAGGAGCGGGCTGCTGCGCTTGCCTCCCAGGCTGCGCATTTATCACGGCTAACACCGCTTCAGCCACCAAACGTATATTCTCAGCCGACAGAGGTGTTGCGGGAGCAACATCCGGTGCACTGCTAGCCTCAGAAACTCGGCGTTCTGATGGCCCAACACCACTTCTGGTCACCTATAGTGGTACAAAACACCGTTAAGCGACCACATAACATGGCAAACAGCAATTATAGGAACACGCAGGTTCCTCAAACACGAGTATTTTCATTCCTAAGTGGACATTCATGGGTTCTTTTACCATTATAACGATGACGCACACAATGTGCTCACCACCCCTTAAAAAGAATTCGCCCACGAATTCAGTTTAAGCCCGACCAAAACCAGTAGTCTGATACCAAATTGTAACACCCCCTATCCGTCCATAGCATATAGCAGTAGGTCCGGCCGGGGCCCGACGCCATATACCACAGACAGACCGGGTGGTTACGTATGGAAACCATCCAACCAATCTCAACGTCCTACACAGAGCATTCTAGCGGAAGCAGTTTATATAAGTTGTAAACAAGAACCCAGCATTAGAGCACGAATGTCCACTAGCACAAAATTAGGAATGTATACAAAATACCCAAAATCGGCCTTAAGGCCTTACAGAATGTTTCACTTGAATAATACATGATTTACAAACCTCGGCACACAGGCCGGTCATACATGAATAAAACAGAAAACATTTCCACTTGGGCCTTCGAGGGCCAGCTTCGCAAAAAGGGCTTTAGCCCGCTATTGACCGCTTGGTCCAGCTGCACCTGCAAGCAACAAACCACCGCACGGTGGCAAACAAGGCAACGGTCAGCAATGCTGACCAAATTATAACGATCCCGCCCCCAACTCGGGGCGGCGATGCTCCTTCCCTGCATTTCATTAGCACAAGCGAGCAATGCATATAACCATAGCCATTTCATCACAGACGTTGGCTCGTACGGTCACACGTCCCGTGCACTCAGGGCACATTCTCGGTGAACCGGTCGATGTCACGTCAATTAAAGCCATTAACATTCCGGACTCACCACCGCCACTTAGACGGCCAAACCTATGAGCAATTTGTCTTCCTGGCCTGGGTCACGACAGTTTAAGCCATTGACCGCCGAAGACTCCCATTTATGCCAACCGCGAGTGCCACGTAACCTTAGGTCTCTCTAACCGAACGACATAAAGCGGGTACAGTTCCATCTAACCCGTGCTCACATCGCAACGACAATTTAAGCCATTTGCGCGGGTCAAACTTCCACCGAGTCCCATTCTACCGCAAGACACATAACCCAGTTATGTTCGAGTTGGCTCTCAGGCCACCAAGTTGGCAAGATCTCGTATCCGCCCAGTTTTCCGGGTGCACCTTTGGGTTAGTCCCCAAGGCTCCCTGCTGCAATCTACCGCGTAGAAAACCCGAAAAACACCCAATAGCACGGAGTCTTCTCCGGCCTTATGCAATGCAACATCACCGATCCAGACTAAGATGTCCGGGTAGGCTTCACACAAAATGCCTACGTCCGTTCTCGCATACGGACTCTAAACAACGGGGACTTTACATATCTACCCGAAGGAACGCCTCCAACTCTCCGCAAACTCGCGAGAGCGGGCTTCCTATGCTAAGAAAAGGAGCGATTCATGCTCAAGATGAGGATCGTTACCCTTGAGTTCCTCTTTGGCGCCATCGAAAAGTAATCGGATAGAAATCACCGCACTTGCGTTGCCTCCGTGGATCCGGAGTCGGCTTGCGATTCGGAGCTCCGAAGCTCCTCCAATGGCGGATCTAGCTCCTCTTCCTCCAATGGCTTTTCCCCTTTCTCCAAGGACTTGGAGAGATGAAAAGGTAAGAAAGAATTGATTTTTCTAAGTCAAACCCGGGTATATCCTCTCAGGAACCATCCCCAGCCGTTGGATCTCAACCTAAGAAAACGAACGGCTTTGATTCGGGGCTGAAATGCCCAATCTGGACCGAACACGGCCTGGCACACGCCCGTGTCCCGGGTCGTGTGCCGCATTCGCCGTCAAAATCGAATCTCCTGGACCCTCACACGGGTATCGAACACGCCCGTGTTCGAGCTGACACGCCTGTGTTCCAGCTGACACGGCCGTGTAGCCTGCCGTGTACCCCATGATTTTTTTCCCCCGTTTACAACCCGAGCACTGCACGGGTCCTAGGACACGCCCGTGTCCTTGCCCGTGTCACCTTGACACGCCTGGACCCCAGGCCGTGTACACGGGACATTTCGTCGAGGGAAGATCGACGACTTGATGACACGGCCTTGGACACGCCCGTGTCCTAGGCCGTGTTCCTTGTCTTGACGATCGTCGAGTGAATCTCGACGACTCCCCGGGACGATCGTCGACACGGGTCGACATGCCCTGCGACATGCCCGTGTCGTAGGCCGTGTGCCCATTCTCGACGAATCGTCGAGTATAACTCGACGACTTCACGGCTAAGTGTCGACACGCCCTGCGACACGCCCGTGTCGCAGGCCGTGTGCCCATTCTCGACGAATCGTCGAGTATAACTCGACGACTTCGCGGCTAAGTGTCGACACACGCTTGACACGCCCTGGGACACGCCCGTGTCCCAGGCCGTGTGCCTTCTGCCAGAACCCAAACTGGCCCAAAACGTCCCCCTTTGCTCCTTTGAGTTTCGGGGAGTTACATGTCCCAGGGCGTGTCAGGCTCGAGTCGACGATTTGGCTGTGAGGTCAACGAATTTTGGAGTCAACGATCGCCGAGCAACGAACACGGCCTGAGACACGGGTGTGTCTCAGGGCGTGTCGAGTTCGTGTCGATGATCGGCCCGGGAAGTCGACATTTTCGCTTGATGATGTGTCGAGACAAGGAATACGGCCTAGGACACGGACGTGTCCAAGGCCGTGTCGGGTGGTCGACGAACTGCGCTCGATGAAGTGTCGAGACAGTGAACATGGCCTGTAGCCCAGGCGTGTTCGGGTTTGACACGGGCGTGTCAAATAGGACACAGGTGTGTCCAAGACCCATGTGAGTCTCGGGTTGGTGTTGTTCCTGTTTTGATGGGGGAACATGCCCGGGAACACGGGAGTGTACTGGCTGACACGGGCGTGTCGGGTCGAATACGGGCGTGTCGGATGCCCGTGTGTTTTTCGAGATGCGTCGATTTTGGCGGCGAATGAGGGACACGGCCCTGGACACGGGCGTGTCGCAGGCCGTGTTCGGCCCAGGTTTTACATTTCAGCTACGAATCATAGCCATTCGTTTCCTTATTTTGGGATCCGACGGTTAGGGGTTGTTCCTACTGGGATATACCCGGGATTGGGCCTTTGAAACCCTCATTTCACTTGAGTGGTTCTCTTTCTAAGTCTAGAGAGAGGGGAGAGGAAAGGAGGAAGAAGAAGCCTAGATCCGGTCACCGGCGGAGCTTCGGAGCTCCAAATCGCGAACCGACTTCGGATCTACGGAGGCAAGGAGAGTGCGGTGCTTTTCATCCGCTTACATTTCCATGGAGCCAAGGAAGAACGCTAGGGTAATGATTCTCTACTTGAGCATGTGAAGCTCTACTTCTTTTGCATAGGGAAGCCCGCTCTCGCGAGTTTGCGGTGAGTTTGAGGCTTCCTTCGGTTAGACATGAATAGTCCCCATTGTGTACATGTAGAGTCCGTAATCGAGAATGGATATAGGCATGATGTGTGAAGCCTACCCAGACAAGTTGGTCTGGATCGGTGATGTTGCATTGCATAGATGGTCGGAGAAGACTCCGTGCAAATGTTTGTTTTTCGGGTTTTCTACATGGTAGATTGCAACAGGGAGCCTTGGGGATTAACTCCAAGGTGCACCCGAAAAACTGGGCAGATGCGTGGTTCTACCAACATGGTGGCCTGGGAGCCAACCTAAACATAACTGGGTTATGTGATTGTATGGGAGATACGGGACTCGGGGAAGCTTGACCCGCGCAGACGACTTAATTGACATTGCGGTGTGAGCAACGTGTCAGGTGGAACCGTATCCGATCTATGTCGTTCGGTTAAAGAGACCTAAAGTTACTTGGCACTTACCATTGGCATAGTTGGAGGGTCTTAGCCAGTGGCCAGAAAGACCAGATGCTCACGAGATATTGCCGTCCTGAGGGCGGTGGTGAGTTGGCGGACTTCGACCGTGATTACTGAGAATGTGCCCTAAGAGCACGGGGCGTGTGGTCGTGCGTGCCAATGCCTGTGATGCAATGTATATTTATACTACTTGGTTATGCTAATAAAGTGCATGGAAGGAGCATCGCCGCCCTGAATTGGGGGCGAGATCGTTATAATTTGGTCAGCAATGCTGACCGTTGCTTTGGTTTGCCACTGTTGCGGTGGATTGTGCTTGCAGGTGCTGCGGAGCCGAGCGGTAAATAGCGGGCTAAAGCCCAAGTTGTTGAGTCGGCCCTCGAAGGCCTAATTTTGAGTGTTTTCTTTTATTCATGTATGGTTGGCCTGCGTACCGAAGTTTGAAAATCATGTAATTTGAGGAAAATAATTGTAAGGCCATAAGTCCAGTACTTGTGTATTTGTACTTCATTCCTTTTGACTTATTAGTGGAATTCATGCTAATGTTGGGTTCTTTATTAATGCAACTTTTAATTGCTTCCGCTACAATGACTCTGTGTAGGACGTTGGATTGGTTGGATGGTTTCCATTGAGTAACCACCCGGTCTGTCTGTGGTATATGGCGTCGTTATAATTTGGTCAACATTGCTTACCGTTGCTTTGGTTTGCCACTGTTGCGGTGGATTGTGCTTGCAGGTGCTGCGAAGCCGAGCGATAAATAGCGGGCTAAAGCCCAAGTTGCTGAGCCGGCCCTCGAAGGCCTAATTTTGAGTGTTTTCTTTTATTCATGTATGGTCGGCCTGCGTGCCGAAGTTTGAAAATCATGTAATTTGAGAAAAACAATTGTAAGGTCATAAGGCCAGTACTTGTGTATTTGTACTTCATTCCTTTTGGCTTATTAGTGGACATTCATGCTAGTGTTGGGTTCTTTATTAATGCAACTTTTAATTGCTTCCGCTAGAATGACTATGTGTAGGACGTTGGATTGGTTGGATGGTTTCCATTGAGTAACCACCCGGTCTGTCTGTGGTATATGGCGTCGGGCCCCGGCCGGACCTACTGTTATATGTTATGCGACAGATAGGTGGTGTTACAATTTGGTATCATACTACTGGTTTTGGTCAGGCTTAAAATGAATTCGTGGGCGAATTCTTTTAAGGGGTGGTGAGCACATTGATGGCGCGGCCCCTCCAACACTTCCTGATGATGACCCGGTTGCTGCGGCCCCTCCAACACTTCCTGATGATGACCCGGTTGCTGCGGCGCAACAAGTTAAAGATTTGCGGCGTCATGACAACGCCACGGACGCTAACGGAAAGCTGCGATACAACCTCCGTCCGCGGCGCGTAAAGCTTGCTTAATACTTTTACTTAGTTTTATTTTAATTGCTTAAAACATTTGGCTTGTATTATTTTTATTTTTATGTTGGTGTGCTATTAAACCCTTGGTGTGTATGTAACCGCCCGGATGGATGAGATTTCATCTCCATCTTGGATGGTTGGATCTCTTTTGTAACTCCTATTTAAAGGAGGATATTATGATGAGTTATGCATTGGAAAAAGAAACCTAAAGTAACCCCCCTTGAGGAATTTCGGCCACCATGGTGAAAGCCATAGCCACCTCCTCCCCTTTGGTGTGAAGCCAAGCCTTGCCTCCTCCATCCCCGTTCGGTGCGACTCCGGCGTGGCTTCTCTCGGTGCGACTCCGTGGAAGAAGGAAGCAGCCCCCTTCGGTGTGAAACCGGTGGAACCGTGGAGAGAGTGATTCTCCCACAAATATTGTGTGATCTTCTTCTTGGTTGGGTAATCTCTTCCCTATCTTGTGTTTCTTGCTGTGAGAATTTTGTGGAGGTTATTCATCCGTCTTTTCCGCGATTTTAAAGTGTTTTTCGCTTGCAAATCTGAATCGAACGTTGCTATTGACCCTCTTGTTTTCCGGATTGGAAGATCCGCTAGAGAACAAACTAGGCCAAGCCTTGACTTGTTCTCCAAGATGGGGCACGCTTTGGTTCTAACAAGGGAGTTAATCTCAACTTGTTCTTGATCCCTCCTTATCGTTTACCGCCACTCCTAAATATATTTTTGCTGCGATTGACGGCTTATTGTGAAAAGAATAGATGCTTGTGTAGGTGCGGTGAGATGTGTGCTTGTTGGAGAGGTAGGTCCTAAGGTCGTGGTATCGAGTCCGGCTAGGCGCGAGTTGTGTGCTTGTTGGAGAGTAGGTCCTAAGGACGTTGTATCGAGTCCCGTATTTTGAGAGCCAACCGACCCCTTTTCGTTCGCTTTTGGTCGGAGCACTCTCCTTTTTTTCTATGTTCTGTGATGGGTACCCGCCGTTAGCGTAAGCACGTCCATCTCACAAACATCCCTACACCAATTTGGTATCAGAGGGAGGTTGTTTCAACTTTCACGTTGCAAACATCCTCTCTGCGTTCCTTGTTAGAGATCCGATCGTTAGAACTCAAAAAAAAAAAAAAAATTATTTTCCGTGGTCTGCAAATAGCGGGCTGAAATCTTTATTTTTCAGCAAAATTTCAAAAAAAAAAATTTTTAACGATCTACGTGTTATTCTCATCGGGAGTATATAAAAATATCTTATTTTCAATACAACTTCAGTCCTAGAAAAATTCATCTTGTCCGGGGCCTCCCAAACCTGAATGCGCACTAGGCTAGGAACGGAGTACGCAACCCCGTCTACGTCTAGGATGGCTGCGAATGAGCATGGTGATCCCAACACCGAGGCTATAGCAGGTCTTCGTGCCGAAATGACAGAGCTTAGGAACGCCTTAGCCCAGATCCTACAAAATCAAGCAAGGCCACCCCCACCTCCCGTTAATGCTGGGCAGCCCAACCGGCACCAACCGAACTTTGATTCGGATTCTGAGGGAAACTCTCCCCGTATGCCCCCTCGAGAACCCCGCCCCGAGCGAGGCTTTGATATCACGAGGGCTATCAAGATAGATGCCCCCACCTATGATGGCATGGGAGATCCCCAGATCTTCCTCCATTGGGCTATAGACATGGAGTGCTATTTCGAATGGCACAACCTCACGGACCCCCAAAAGGTTCAAGTTGCCAGGATGAAATTAATGGGACGTGCCAAAACCTATTGGCTGAATGAAGAACGTAGGTTAGGAGCTGGGCACGGGGTCCCACTCATTGGATGGGCTGTTATGAAGAACCTGCTAACCGATCAGTACGTTCCCGCATACCATCGGACGCAAATGTTCGATGAGCTTGCCACCCTTCGGCAAGGCTCAATGTCTGTTGCTGAATATATGGGAGAACTTAAGGACCGTATGGTACGATGTGACCTTCGAGAGATCCCCGAAGTAACTTTATCTAGATTTCGAAAGGGACTTCACCCCGACATACAGCGGAAACTCTTGCGTTATGGTCACGCGGACTTGAATACGACTTTCAATGCCGCCTTGGACATTGAAAAGAACCTAGCATCTAAAGCTCACTCCCGTTATTCTAATGCAAAGAATAAGTCCACCGTTGGGGCATCTTCTTCCACTTTTCCTGATAAAGGAAGATTTAGATCCTCCGAGTCGAAATCCGTTGTGATTACCGCGAGAAATACCAAGAACCCCGCTAGTGAGCGTATCCCCGTTGGAAAGGTTAGCAAGGCTAACACCACTTGTTACTCATGCGGTGTTCAAGGCCACTATGCCTATGAATGCCCCACCAAGACGAAGGCCATAGCCTTACTAGAGTCCACTACCGACCCTGACGACTATGTCCATGAGGCCGAAGAGGAGAGCGACCCTGACGGAGTCCCTAGTGACTTGGAGGACGATCACCGCCTTATGGTGATGCGTTGCATTTTGACCACTCCTCGTCCTGTAGACGACTGGAAGAGGACGAGCATCTTTTCCCTGATCTTTAAGAGTGGAGAAAAACTTTGCAAATTAGTTATTGATGGTGGTAGTTGCGTAAACGCCGTTTCTGAGAATGCCGTTAAGCGCATGTCCTTGACTGTCGAGCCGCATCCGACCCCCTACCAGGTCGCTTGGATTAGTAAGGTTACTATTAAGGTTACCCAACGGTGCCTAGTCCCCCTGTCTTTCAAATCCTACACGGATGAGGTTTGGTGCGACGTCCTACCAATGGACGTTTGTCATGTGTTATTAGGCCGCCCGTGGCTATATGACCGTGATGTGACGCACTATGGTCGTGCCAACACTTATGAGTTTAAATTCAATGGCAAGATCGTCACCTTGAGACCGACTGTGCCAAAAGAGCCGGTAGTGTTGGCTAAGGATACCACCATCCCAGTTGAGAGGAAAGCCTTGAGTTTAGTTGGTAGGAAGGAATTTGTGAAGGATCCCTTTATTGGGGAATAATGTACGCTCTTGTACTTCTGAGTGAAAAAACTGATGGTGGCGTGTTGGAAGATTTACCCCGAGAGCTACGGGTATTGTTGGATGAGTTTAGGGATGTATACCCGGAGGAGTTGCCTTCGTCGTTACCACCGCTTAGAGATATACAACACGCAATAGACCTTATCCCCGGATCGTCCTTACCCAACCAACCACACTATAGGCTTAATCCAACTGCCCACATAGAGTTACAAACCCAGATAGAGGAGTTGTTAAATAAGGGATTTATTAGGACGAGTATGAGCCCATGTGCTGTCCCCGCTCTTCTTGCCCCTAAGAAGGATGGCACCTGGCGCATGTGTGTTGATAGCCGAGCTCTCAACAAAATTACTATAAAATATAGGTTTCCAATTCCGCGACTAGATGATCTCTTGGATGTCCTATCGGGTGCCACTATCTTCTCTAAACTGGACTTACGGAGTGGTTACCACCAAATCAGGATCCGAGAGGGGGATGAGTGGAAGACGGCGTTCAAGTCTAAGGACGGGTTGTATGAATGGCTTGTGATGCCCTTTGGGCTATCCAATGCCCCCAGCACCTTCTCCCGGATGATGACGCACATCTTTAGGCCATATATGGGGAAGTTTGTTGTAGTGTATTTTGATGACATCCTAGTGTTTAGTACCTCCCCCGCCGAACACCTCTCTCACATCAAAGTAGTCCTCTCCACCTTAAGGACTGAAACCTTATATCTAAATCTAAAGAAATGCACGTTTTATGTTTCGGAGGTTGAATTCTTAGGTTATATAGTTGGCTCTGAAGGAATTCGTGTTGACCCAGGAAAGGTTCAAGTGATTAGAGACTGGCCCGAGCCCACTAGCCTTCGTGAGGTGCGTAGTTTCCACGGGTTAGCTACCTTTTATCGTCGTTTCATACGTGATTTTAGTAGCATTATGGCACCCATTACGGACTGCATGAAGAAAGGAGAATTCACATGGTCCAAATCCGCCACGTTTGCATTCCATCGTATTAAGGAGCTTATGACCGAAGCACCGGTGTTACGTCTCCCTGACTTCACCAAGGTCTTCGAGCTTACTTGTGATGCATCTGGCGTAGGGATTGGAGGTGTCTTGAGTCAAGAGGGTCACCCGGTTAGTTATTTTAGTGAGAAGTTAGCGGGTGCCAAATTAAATTATTCCAATTACGATAGGGAGTTTTATGCGGTCATTAGATGTTTGCATCATTGGAGGCACTACCTCCTTCATAAGGAGTTCGTGATCCTCTCTGATCATGAAGCGTTGCGATTCATCAATGGTCAGCACAAAATCAGCCCGCGCCACGCTAAATGGGTATCCTTCTTGCAAGAATACACATTTACTCTCAAGCACCTTAAGGGGACCGACAATCGAGTTGCCGATGCACTCAGTCGCCTCACCCTCTTACTTTCCTCCATGCAAGTCCACGTGGTAGGGTTCGAGCGCATAAAGGATGAATACGCCACATGCCCTGATTTTCAGGAGCCATACTTATCTGCCCAGGATAGCTCTCCCGCGACCATCACGGCCTATTCACTTAGAGACGGATACTTATTCAAACACGGAAAATTGTGTATCCCCCACTCCTCTTTGCGACTCCACATCATTTGGGAGTTACATAGTGGTGGCTTGAGTGGCCACTTTGGCAGAGACAAAACGATAACGCTCGTGGAGGAGAAATTCTTTTGGCCTAAACTAAAGGCGATGGTTGGGAAAGTTGTGAGCAGTTGCCGTACGTGCCAAGTTTCTAAAGGTACTAAGTCCAATGTAGGTTTATACACTCCGCTACCTATTCCGTCCGTCCCGTGGGAAGACGTGAGCATGGACTTTGTATTAGGCCTTCCCCCCACCCTGCGACGTCATGATTCTATACTCGTTGTTGTGGATAGGTTCTCCAAGATGGCGTACTTCCTCCCCTGTAGTAAGACCAACGACGCCTCTCACATTGCGAAACTGTATTTTAAAGACGTTGTTAGTCACCGTGGCGTTCCGAAGACTATTGTCTCAGATAGGGACGTCAAGTTCACTAGCTACTTTTGGAAAACCTTGTGGGTTCTTATGGGCACAAAATTATTATTCTCCGCGGCTTATCACCCACAAACTGATGGCCAGACGGAAGTAGTCAATCGGAGCCTAGGAAATCTTCTTCGATGTCTCGTGAGCGACCATAAAGGCACTTGGGATTTACTGCTTCCACATGCACAACTGGCTTACAATAATTCTAAAAATCGGTCCACGGGTATGTCTCCGAATGAAATTGTCCACGGGTATAAGGCCCCTGTGCCACTTGACTTGGTCCCCTTACCTCCCACATACAAAACAAGTCAATTTGCACAATCCTTCGCCCAACATATTCACGACTTACATGCACGTATACGAGCTACCTTGACTGCTCAATATGAGTCTTATCAAGCGCACGCTAATCTACATAGGAAGGTGTCACACTTTAAGGTCGGCGATCTGGTTTTAGTACGGTTAGTTCCCGAACGAATGCCAACTGGCACCGTTAAAAAGTTAGCTCCAAAACGCGCCGGTCCTTTTCGGATTATAAAGAAGCTAGGTGACAACGCTTTCGTATTGGATTTGCCTGCTGAATGGGGTATCTCCCCTATTTTTAATGTCTCGGATTTGACGCTGTTTGTTGCGCCTCCACAAGAGTTGGTTTCTTTGTCGTCTTCTCCCTCCACTGAAATTTCTAATGGGTTGGGGAGTGGTAGTTTGGATGATCTCTCTCCTCCGGTCCCCGCAGGTATAACATCGGATGGTACGCTGCCTTCTTTTATTCCTACTGCTGACATGTTTCCCAGGTTTCCCAAGACGTTTCTCCATCCAGATATGATACTCGCTGCTGAGCCACTTACTACTCCTGCCGGTGCTACCTACCGCTTCCTCATCCGTTGGCGTGACCGCCCACCGTCGGACGACTCATGGGTCCTCGCGACAGAGCTTCAACGTTTGGATGCCGAGCTTCTCCGCCGCTTTCTATCAGCCCACGCATCGGAGATGCGCGATTTTGAGTGGGGGAGGATTGATGGCGCGGCCCCTCCAACACTTCCTGATGATGACCCGGTTGCTGCGGCCCCTCCAACACTTCCTGATGATGACCCGGTTGCTGCGGCGCAACAAGTTAAAGATTTGCGGCGTCATGACAACGCCACGGACGCTAACGGAAAGCTGCGATACAACCTCCGTCCGCGGCGCGTAAAGCTTGCTTAATACTTTTACTTAGTTTTATTTTAATTGCTTAAAACATTTGGCTTGTATTATTTTTATTTTTATGTTGGTGTGCTATTAAACCCTTGGTGTGTATGTAACCGCCCGGATGGATGAGATTTCATCTCCATCTTGGATGGTTGGATCTCTTTTGTAACTCCTATTTAAAGGAGGATATTATGATGAGTTATGCATTGGAAAAAGAAACCTAAAGTAACCCCCCTTGAGGAATTTCGGCCACCATGGTGAAAGCCATAGCCACCTCCTCCCCTTTGGTGTGAAGCCAAGCCTTGCCTCCTCCATCCCCGTTCGGTGCGACTCCGGCGTGGCTTCTCTCGGTGCGACTCCGTGGAAGAAGGAAGCAGCCCCCTTCGGTGTGAAACCGGTGGAACCGTGGAGAGAGTGATTCTCCCACAAATATTGTGTGATCTTCTTCTTGGTTGGGTAATCTCTTCCCTATCTTGTGTTTCTTGCTGTGAGAATTTTGTGGAGGTTATTCATCCGTCTTTTCCGCGATTTTAAAGTGTTTTTCGCTTGCAAATCTGAATCGAACGTTGCTATTGACCCTCTTGTTTTCCGGATTGGAAGATCCGCTAGAGAACAAACTAGGCCAAGCCTTGACTTGTTCTCCAAGATGGGGCACGCTTTGGTTCTAACAAGGGAGTTAATCTCAACTTGTTCTTGATCCCTCCTTATCGTTTACCGCCACTCCTAAATATATTTTTGCTGCGATTGACGGCTTATTGTGAAAAGAATAGATGCTTGTGTAGGTGCGGTGAGATGTGTGCTTGTTGGAGAGGTAGGTCCTAAGGTCGTGGTATCGAGTCCGGCTAGGCGCGAGTTGTGTGCTTGTTGGAGAGTAGGTCCTAAGGACGTTGTATCGAGTCCCGTATTTTGAGAGCCAACCGACCCCTTTTCGTTCGCTTTTGGTCGGAGCACTCTCCTTTTTTTCTATGTTCTGTGATGGGTACCCGCCGTTAGCGTAAGCACGTCCATCTCACAAACATCCCTACACCACACATGTGTGTGCATCATCGTTATAACAGCAAAAGAACCCATGAATGTCCACTTAGGAATGAAAATACACGTGTTTGAGGAACCTACGTGTTCCTATAATTGCGTTTTGCAATTTTGTTTGGTCGCTTAACGGTGTTTTGTACCACTATAGGTGACCAGAAGCGGTGCTGGGCCGTCGGAACGCCGAGTTTCTGACGCTAGTAGTGCACCAAATGATGCTCCTGCAACACCTCCATCGGCTGAGACAATACGATTGTTTGCCGAAGCAGTGTTTGTCATGATCAATGCGTAGCTTGCAACTCAAATATAGCAGCCCGCTCCTGCGATGGAGCAGGTACTTCTTCCAGAGGTTGAGCCGAGAAGAGTGGAGCAGGTAGTAGTGGAGTCGTTGGTGCCAAGGAGGGCAACCGAGATACATCTCAAACATGTCATGAGCTTTAATCCTTCGGTATTATCGGGGTTGGGAACCCCATCTAAAGCTGAAGACTGGCTCTCCCGGGTGAAGAGAATATTGACAGCGACGGAGATGGAGGAGTGGCAGATGACCACTATAGCTACGTTCCTGTTGGATGGAGACGCTAGGCTGTGGTGGGAGGGTTTGGAGCTGCATCTATTGAGAGGAAGGCAACTTACAGACGTCTCGATGGAGGAGTTCTTGAGACTGTTCTTAGCTAGGTACCTCCCTTCGACTTAAAGGATAGCTATGGAGAATGAGTTCCAGAGGTTGGTACAAGGATAGAGTAGCGTGGATGAGTACCTCCACGAATTTACCCGATTGGGTCGGTACGCTAGCTCCATCATCGCGGATGAGGAACGCAAGACGAATCGATTCTATGAAGGTTTGAGAGATGACTTGAGGCTACTACTCTCGGGGCCTATGACGCAGGGTTTCTTGACCTTGGTCAACACGGCCTGGTCCTTGGAGAAGTACATGAAGAATGTTCAAGCGAAGAAAAGCTTGGGTGATAAGAGGACTGAGTTCAAGGTGTCGGCTAACTCAAAGTTTGGGCACCGTGTTGGAACACCCTATTACTAATTTGGGTCAGGATCACTATATCTTTAGGAATCTTTGCTTGACCTCCTGTATAGCTCAATAGGCCAATTAGAATTGAGTCTAAGGGTTAGAAGTCTAGGTTTGGAAGCTGCCCTGAAGACCAAGATTTTGTATTTGGAGACTAAGTCATATCGTCGAGCTCAACACGACGATTCATCGAACGCCGATCGACGATCGTCTAGCTCAACCTCGACAGATCGTCGATCTCCATTCGACGATCGTCTAGCTCAACTTCGACAGATCGTCGAACTCCATTCGACGATCGCTGAGCTCAACTTCATTATATCGTCGAACTCAGTTCGACGATCGGTGAGCTCAGGTCGACGATTTTGACTATGCTTTGGATCTTTATCTCTGAGCTCAGTTCGACGATCTTTGAGCTCAGATCGACGATATTTTGCTACTGTATATTTCTAGATCGCTGAGCTCAGCTCGACGATAGCAGAGCTTAGTTCGACGATTTCAGATAACTTCCAGGATATTTCTTAATTCAAATTCAAATCAGTTAGGAGTTATTCTGCAATTAATTCAGAGATTTCCTAGCCGTTCTCATTCATTTCTGGACTAAGTTTCATGGGATTTTTCAAGGAATGTTTCTGTGGACTTTCCTCCAAAAGAGATTATGCAATTAAGGATGCAATCAATGCAGGCCAACGGCTATCCTTGACAGAGAATGTTATTCTATTCAGTACCAGAGAATAAAAGACAGAATTTTTGAATCTCTCATAGAACACACACAATACAGAGAGAGAATACAGATTACAGAGACACATTCAAAAATCTTCTGTCACAAAGAATTCTCAAGAACACACATCCAAGGAGATCAAGCTTTCTCAAATCCTCAGATCTCTGTAGTTTTCAAAGTGTTCAAGGCCAACATATTTCCAGACTCCAGACATTCAACATTTCAGCTATTGCTGAAATCATCTATTGCTGGAGTTCAATCTTTGAAGGCCTATCACCCTCAGCAAAGCTTTTCTTCCTGAAGATCTCAATCATTCAGGGGGAGCTTTGACATCAACAATCCACATAGTCTTCTCAGTTGTTTGAGAAAGAGAAGACTTCCATCACTCTCTCACCCCCACTCTGTAAAGGGTTTCTCAAACTCCCTTCAAAAGTTTGAGCTTGGTTTTTGAGCACCTTGTCAAAAGCTCATTGGTGGCAAGACACCTGATCAAAAAATCTGCTTTGGTTTTTGAGCACCTTATCAAAAGCTCATTGGTGCCTAGGACACCTGATCAACTCATCCGGCAGTGGATTCCTACCAAGGATAGTAGAAGAGTGGATGTACCCAAGTTTAGGGGAACCACTATATTTCCTTGTGTCTTCTGGTTTTTGCTTGCTTTCATTTTTGTTTCTGGCCTTGATTTTTCTGTGCTTAGTTTTTGTTTAACTTAGTGTTGTGATTAGATTTGTTATTGCTTCCCTGCTCACACATATTACAACAATTGTTGTAAAAAGTTTCAAAGCACCATATACTCTATTCACCCCCCTCTAGAGTATATCAGATCTAGCTGCTCTTTCACACCGTAAGTTCTTTAAGAAGGCTAGGACTTCGAGTCCAGCTCCTTCTTCCGGTGCTTCTGGGGAGACTACGGGTCGGACCCCAGGTGCATGCTTTACTTGTGGGAAGCCGGGGCACTTTGCACGTAACTGTTGGAGCGGACGTCCCAAGTCCGAGAGGAAGCCGGGAGCAACTTATGAAGAGAAGGGCAAGACGGTGGAGTCAACCGCATCCCATTATGCTCCGGCTCAACCAAGGGTTTATAATCTTGGCCAACAGGAGTCCATCAAACAAGCGGATGAGGTGACAGGTACGGTTTAATTTGTAGCAAGTTAAATTTCTTTAAATACTTGTTATGCGTATTTTACCTTACCACTGCTTGTTTAGGATTTGTTTTGATTTGTGAGTTTCCGGCGAGAGCACTCTTTGATACGAGAGCTTCACACTCCTTCTTGTCCGAAGGATTCATATCATGCATCGGAGTACCTTCTTCGATGATGAAGGACAAGTTGGATGTGTTGTTACCGAATGGGTATTCGATGCTCGCTGATAAATTCTGCGGTGTTAAGATTCGCATTGGGAATCAAGAGTTTGATCTGCAAGCGTCGTTACTACCACTGGTGGCGTTCGACGTTATATTTGGCATGGACTGGCTCTCGGAGCAGCAAGCCTATATTGATTGCGGTCGCAAGGAATTCAAGTTGGGAGGAAGTCGTGAGACGACTTTTATGGGCTTGAAAGAGTCGAGCAAGACGTTGATGTCTTCTCTTTAGGTGGTGAAGGTAGTTTGTGTTGGTGCAGAGCTGTTCTTTACACTAGTGGAGGTTGTAAAGCCAAAGCCTACGTTGGATAGTATTTCAGTGTTAGCTGAGTACTCTGATGTGTTCCCCGCCGATCTTCCTGGAGCCCCACCTCAACGGGAGATAGATTTCACGATTGAGCTAGTGTCAGGTGTGAAGCCTGTGTCACGATCTCCGTATCGGCTAGCGCCTAAGGAAATGGCAGAGCTGAAGGTGTAACTTCAATAGTTGTTGGAGCAAGGGTTTGTGCGTCCAAGTTCGTCGCCTTGGAGCGCATCGGTCCTCTTTGTAAAGAAGAAGGACGGGATCTTGAGACTTTGTATTGATTATTGGGAGTTAAACAAGCTAACGGAAAAGAACAAGTACCCAATCCCAAGGATCGATGATCTTTTTTATCAGTTGGTCGGGTTGACGGTATACTCTAAGTTGGATCTCAAGTCTGGTTACTATCAGCTGAGGATAAGGGAGAGTGATATCCATAAGACAGCGTTCAGTACAAGATACGGGCATTATGAGTTTACGGTCATGCCATTTGGGCTGACGAATGCGCCGTCAGTGTTCATGGATTTGATGAACAGGACCTTCAAGGAGTACTTGGACCATTTTGTGATCGTCTTCATCGACGATATTTTGGTGTACTCGCAGAGTGAGGAAGATCAATTCAGGCATCTTCATTTGGTTTTGGAGATGCTAAGGAGGAATCAATTGTACGCCAAGTACTCGAAGTGTGAGTTTTGGTTGTCCTCAGTGGCGTTCCTCAGTCATACAGTGAGTGGGGAAGGTATTGCAGTGGATCCGGCAAAGATTGTTGCAATACGAGAGTGGCCTGAGCTTTCTATGGTAGCGGAAGTCTGGAGCTTTCTGGGGCTTGCCGGCTATTATAGGCTCTTCGTATAGAACTTCTCGCGGATAGCGTTACCTCTCACTACTTTGACGAGGAAGGAGCAAAAGTTCGTTTGGACACCGGAGTGCGCGGGAGCTTTTGAGGAGTTTAAGTGTCGGTTGACCACGACACCAGTTCTTAGTTCGTCGTGTGGGACCGAAGGTTTTGAGATTTATAGCAATGTTTCGGGCAGTGGTTTGGGTTGTGTGCTGTTACAAAATGGAAGCGTTATAGCATATGGCTCGAGACAGCTGAAGGTGCACGAGAGGAACTATCTGGTATATGACTTGGAGTTAGCGGCCGTGATTTTTGCCTTGAAGTTGTGGAGACATTATTTGTACAGTATGAAGATTGATATCTACACCGATCACAAGAGCCTGAAGTATTTGCTGGATCAGAAAGATCTGAACATGCGGCAGCGTAGGTGGTTGGAGTTCCTGGGGACTATACATTCAAGATCCATTACGTGCCTGGTAAAGGCAATGCAGTTGCGGATACGTTGAGTCGTCGGGCCCCATCTCAAGCTAATTGGCTGTCGGTCCATGACGAGCGGTTGGTTCGGGAGTTAGAGGAATTGGAGATCTCTTGCGTAGACAAGCAATCAAGTGTTGAAGCAGTATTGAATTGGACTAAAGTCTAATATGACCTGGCTGATCGGATTCGTTAGGCTTTGGATATGGATGTCCACATGAAGCAACTCATGATAGAGGCTCTAGATGGGTCAAATTCCCAATTCGTTGTGGAGGATGGATTACTTTGAAAAGACGGTCGTCTGTGCGTCCCAAACGTGGGCAATTTGCTGGTGGAATTACTGTACGAGGCGCATCATACCAAGTACTCAATTCACCCAGGGAGCACAAAGATGTCTTGCGATTTAAGAAATTGTTCTGGTGGCCATGACTGAAAAAGGATGTGGCGCTCTACGTGGCGAAGTGTCAAACTTGCGCCTTGGTGAAAGCGGAGTGCCAAAAGCCGGGAGGATTCTTGAAATCCTTGCCTATTCCAGAGTGGAAGTTCGACGACATTACTATGGACTTTGTGCATGGGTTGCCAAGGTCGCAAAAGTGGAACGACGCCATTTGGGTGGTCGTAGATTGTCTAACGAAGGTGTCGCATTTCATTCTGCATAGGAAGGATGATCCGGTTGAGAAATTGATAAAGCTATATATGGATAATATTGTATGGCTTCATGGTGTGCCCCGCAGCATCATGAGTGACCGAGATGGGCGGTTCACATCTAATGATTGGATGTTGGTGCAGCAGATGTTGGGAACAAAGCTGAGTTTTAGCACAGCCTTTCATCCGCAAACGGATGGGCAGACCGAGAGGGTTAATAGGACAATGGAATACATGCTTCGCATGTGTGTCCTGGACTTTGGAAAGCAATAGGAAGATCACCTATACTTGGTGGAATTCGCTTACAACAATAGCTACCAGGAGAGTGTTCAAATGGCGCCCTTTGAGGCCCTTTATGGTAGAAAATGTCGCACTCCGTTGTCCTGGTTAGAAACTGGTGAATCAAGGTTGTATAAGCGACTAGAGGTGGAGGATACTACTTCTTTGGTGAGAACCATTTGAGAGAGGTTGCTAATCGCTCAGGACCGCCAGGCTAAGTACTATAATGCCAAGCACAGGAACGTGGAGTACGCTGTTGGTGATTGGGTGTACTTGAAGATCAAGCCGTTTAAGGGTGTCTTGCGGGTGCGGCGCTTGAAGAAGCTAAGCCCGAGGTACCTTGGACCATTTGAGGTTCTGGAGCGGATTGGTGAAGCAGCGTACCGGTTGAAGCTGTCAGTGGAGCTTAGTGGTCTACATGATGTATTCCATATATCGGTGTTACGAAAGGTGTTGCAAGAGCCTAGGTAAGTGATCGCGGTCGATCAAGTGCCGGTTGATAGTGGGTTGACGACGAAGATCAAGCCCATACGTATTGAGGACTCGGAAGTCAAGCGGCTACGCAATAAAAAGATCAGGATGGTCAAGGTCTGTTGGGACAATTGCGGTCGGGAGGATCTCTCTTGGGAGCGAGAGCACACTATGCTTGAGGAGTACCCGGAGTTGTTTCACTCAGGTACCATTTAAGTTTTATGTTTCTTTCATTTATGAAATTTCGAGGACAAAATTCTTTTAAGAGGGGGAGAGTTGTAACGCCCCGAAACTCAAAAGAGCAACGGGAGGCGTTTAGGGCCAAATTTGGAATTTGGCAGGGGGCACACGGCCTGGGACACGGACGTGTCCCAGGGCGTGTCAGGCTCGAGTCGACGATTTGGCCGAGAGGTCGACGAATTTTGGAGTCGACGATCGTCGAGCAGCGAACACGGCCTGAGACACGGGCGTGTCTCAGGGCGTGTCGAGCTCGTGTCGACGATCGGCCCGGGAAGTCGACATTTTCGCTCGACGATATGTCGAGACAGGGAACACATCCTAGGACACGGGCGTCTCTAAGGCCGTATCGAGTGGTCGACGAACTGCGCTCGATGAAGTGTCGAGACAGTGAACACGGCCTGGAGCCCAGGCATGTTTGGGTTTGACACGGGCGTGTCAAATAGGACGCGGGCGTGTCCAAGACCCGTGTGAGTCTCGGGTTGGTGTTGGTCCTGTGTTGATGGGGGAACACGCCCGGGAACACGGGCGTGTACTGGCTGACACGGGCATGTCAGGTCGAACACGGGCGTGTCGGATGCCCTTGTGTTTTTCGAGACGTGTCGATTTTGACGGCGAATGAGGGCCACGGCCCTGGACACGGGCGTGTCACAGGCCGTGTTCGGCCCAGGTTTTACATTTTAGCTATGGATCGTAGCCGTTCATTTCCTTATTTTGGGATCCGACGGTTGGGGGTTGTTCCTACTGGGATATACCCGGGATTGGGCCTTTGAAACCCTCATTTCACTTGAGTGGTTCTCTTTCTAAGTCTAGAGAGAGGAGAGAGCAAAGGAGGAAGAAGAAGCCTAAATTCGGTCACCGGCAGAGCTTTGGAGCTCCAAATCACGAACCGACTTCGGATCTACGGAGGAAAGGAGAGTGTCGTGCTTTTCATCCACTTACATTTCCATGGCGCCAAGGAAGAACGCTAGTGTAACGATTCTCTACTTGAGCATGTGAAGCTCTACTTCTTTTACATAGGGAAGCCCGCTCTCGCGAGTTTGCGGTAAGTTTGAGGCGTTCCTTTAGGTAGACATGAATAGTCCCCATTGTGTACATGTAGAGTCCGTAATCGAGAACGGATATAGGCATGATGTGTGAAGCCTACCCTGAGAAGTTGGTCTGGATCGGTGATGTTGCATTGCATAGATGGTCGGAGAAGACTCCGTGCGAATGTTTGTTTTTCGGGTTTTCTACGTGGTAGATTGCAACAGGGAGCCTTGGGGATTAACTCCAAGGTGCACCCGGAAAACTGGGCAGATGCGTGGTTCTGCCAACATGGTGTCCTGGGAGCCAACCTGAACATAACTGGGTTATGTGATTGTATGGGATATACGGGACTCGGGGAAGCTTGACACACGCAGATGACTTAATTGACGTTGTGGTGTGAGCAACGTGTCAGGTGGAACCGTACCCGATCTATGTCATTCGGTTAAAGAGACCTAAAGTTACTTGGCACTTACCGTTGGCATAGATGGAGGGTCTTAGGCAGTGGCCAGAAAGACCAGATGCTCACGAGATATTGTCGTCCTGGGGGAGGTGGTGAGTTGGCGGACTTTGACCGTGATCACCGAGAATATGCCCTGAGAGCACGGGGAGTGTGGTTGTGCGTGCCAATGCATGTGATGCAATGTATATTTATATTGTTTGGTTATGCTAATAAAGTGTAGGGAAGGAGCATCGTCGCCCCGAATTTGCGGCGGGATCGTTATAATTTGATCAGCATTGCTGACCGTTGCTTTGGTTTGCCACCGTTGCGGTGGATTGTGTTTGCAGGTGCTGCGGAGCCGAGCGGTAAATAGCGGGCTAAAGCCCAAGTTGCTGAGCCGGCCCTCGAAGGCCTAATTTTGAGTGTTTTCTTTTATTCATGTATGGCCGGCCTGCGTGCCGAGGTTTGAAAATCATGTAATTTGAGGAAAACAATTGTAAGGTCATAAGGTCAGTACTTGTGTATTTGTACTTCATTCATTTTGGCTTATTAGTGAACATTCATGCTAGTGTTGGGTTCTTTATTAATGCAACTTTTAATTGCTTCCGCTAGAATGACTCTATGCAGGACGTTGGATTGGTTGGATGGTTTCCATTGAGTAACCACCTAGTAAGTCTGTGGTATATGGCGTCGGGCCCCGGCCGGACCTACTGTTATATGTTATGCGACGGATAGGGGCTGTTACACCAAGTGCGGATCTGAGAGTAGGATTGTCCTCCCATCTTGAGTAGTAGGCCTTAGAAATAAGGCTGAGGTAGGTGACCGGTGAGTCACTGAGCTGTAGGTGACAATCGTGTCACTAAGTTGTAGGCCTTGGAGGAGGCTGAGTTGTAGGTGCCTGGAACGGCACTGAGGTAGGTACCTGGAAAGGTACTGAGTTGTAGGAGTGTTGCCACACTATGAGAGTAGGGCTTTGTTCCTAAAGTGGTAGGGCTGAAAAGCCTGAGCTGTAGGCCTTAGAGATAAGGCTGAGGTAGGTGGTTAGTGGACCATTAAGCTGTAGGAGCTCTGTAGGGATCTGAGGTAGGAACCTTTGTGGTTCTGAGGTAGGGTTCTGAAGAGAACCTGATTGTAAGGCTGAGGGCCTGAGGTGTAAACTCTGAGGAGCATATTGGTGGAGTTTGTGTCTAGTCCAACAAGATAGTTGGATAGGTGGGAGGTAAAGTGGATATACCCAATTGGGGAACCACTATAAACAACTGTGTGTTTGGTTGTATTGTTTGTTTTCTTTTACATTGCAAGTTTTAAGGACAAGATCTAGATCACATAAAAAGAAAAACATCATAAAGACTAAGAAAATTTCAAAGACCTCTTCACCCCCCCCCCCCTCTAGGTGACTAGCTAACCTTAAGTGAATAACTTTCAAGTGGTATCAGAGGGAGGTTACTCAAAAAGGATCTAACAATCTAAGTATACCTCCAAGGTTAGCTAGAAGATATAATGATGAGGTCAGGAATGAACTATAAGGAGCTAGGGGCCATGAAACTACCAATTTGTAGAAAGGAATGATTTGGCCTCTGGAAGCAAAGGGTCGGACTATTCATGGAAGCATCGGACCCTAGGATCTATGTAACAGTTGTGGAAGGTCCTTTTATCCCCACAAAGGCTTCCACCATAGATTCAACTGTTAGAGTGCCTAAGGCATATACACAGATGGACAGAGATGAGTTAATTCTGTCCACTATGGAAAAAAGGGCACAAAATATTATAGCCAATGTCATTGACAACTTAACCTTCCAAAATATTATACACGATAAAACCTCCAAGAAAATGTGGGACACTCTTGTGGTCTACATGGAAGGCTTTGATGAAGCTAGAGATGATAGGAAGACCATGCTCAATCAAGAGTATGAGGCTTTCAGACAAAGCAAATCTAAAAAAGTGGTTGATTGCTTTGAAAGGTTCTTTAGGACAGTCAATGAACTAAGAACCTATGGTAGGGTCTTCAGCAACTATGAGCTGAATGACAAGTTCCTTAGATCTCTCACTAGAGATTGGGACACCAAGATTTGTCCATTAGGGAAATGGCTAAGCTGGCGGACACTCCACCACCAACACTCTTTGGAAAGCTGCTTTCCTATGAAATGCAGCTGACTGACAGACAAGAAGAGGAGAAGGAAAGCCAATCCAAGACCAAGGATAAGACAGTGGCCCTCAAGGCAGAAGACCCAAGAAGAAGCAGAAGAAAGACTCCTTCTCCATCAAGGAGAGAAGCTGAGTCCAGCTCATAATTGTTTTAGACTAGTTCCTCAGACAACCGCATATCTGATGAAGAGTTTGCAGCCTTCTCCAGGAAACTTCAAAAGTTCATGAAGAATAAGCACTGGGAGGACAGACCCTCATCATCATCTCATCACAGGGGGTCCTCCAAGAAGGACAGGTATGGCCCTAAATCTAGCAAACAGATTTCAGCTAATGTTATCTATTATTTTTGCAGCAAGGCTGGACATGTCATTGCTGACTGCCCAGTCAAGAACAAGGAAGAGGATGAGAAGAAGAAGAAGAAGAAGCATCACTATCACCACAAGGATAGGAAGAAGGAGAAGTCCTTTATGGCTAAGAAGAAGAAAAGCTAGACAGATTCTTCCTCCTCAGAATCAGATGATGATGATGAAGAAGAATACTATATTGGGCTGATCTCTGTTGGTGTTGATCCAGAAGAAGAAGAAGAGGAATATCCTGCTACCAGGATAGGAATAAGGGCCCCTCTGTCACACTCTGACAGTGACAATGAGGAGGATGAAGAATACTGTGGATGGAAAGGGCTGATGGAAATTACTGAAGAAGAAAGAAGTGAGCTACATACAGAATCATCCAAGGTACATCCTCTCTCCAATTCTTCATTTTCCTCTGACTATGAAACTGGTCCAGATACTAGTGCATCTTTATCCTGTGATAAAGATTGCTCAAAATTTGAGACTGATGTCAATCAATTGATTGACAAGTATGGACTTCTCCTAGATGCTCTAAAGAAGAGCAGAATTCTTGCCAAAAGACAAGCAAAGGAGATTGAAGTCCTCAAGCCTTATCAAACTCTTTATAACAATAAATCTATTGAATTTCATAGGAAATATCATGAGATGTCTGAACTCAAGAAAAGCCTTGAGTGTCAGACCAAGGTTCTAGAAGATAAATGTAAACATATTAGATATCTAGAACAGAAATTTACTGAGAGATTAGGAATTGTGATTAACCCTTCTCAATCTCTTGGTAGGTTGCCAAAAGCTGCAACTTGTCAAACCTCTGAGAAGCTGGGTATTAATCACACAAATTATCAAGTCAAATCTAATATCCCTGATAAGTTGACAATATTTCAAAAGGTGAATTTACCTTCTAAAACTGTCATATTTGCACCACTCCAGAAGGATTAATCTAATGTGTGCTCCACCAGTAGAGTGAAGACACATGATCGCATAAAGAGTGATACTGTCCACTCTAGTCATGATGTTTAGGATAAGCTCTTTAGATTTGGATCCAAATATCCTTTAACTAAGGAGATGAGAGAGTCCACTAGATGGCAGGCTCCAAAAATACATTTGGCCCTTCCTGGACAAGCTGTATTTAGTTCTTCAGCACCTTCACTCAAGAAGAAGGAAGCAACATCATGCAATGCTCATCCAACAAAGTATGATGCTGCTCACATCTCTCATGGACAGCAATTCTGTGTTGTCCTAAAGAGAAGGTACAACATTCATAAATGTTGGTGTTGTGGAAAGGCGGGCCACTTTGCCATTGATTGTTGGCATAACCTGAATGTGGCTAGTGGACAGAAAGGTGTTTAGCTCAGGTAGAGAGTTGTGCAAAAGTTTTATAATGCTAACAAGAACCTAGGACCCAATAAACATTGGGTGCCTAAGATTAAATGAATTTTTTTTGCAGGATAGTCTAAATACCTGTCTAAACAAGACTTGGTATTTGGATAATTGTTGTTCCAAGCAAATGTCTGGGACAAGATGATTGCTCAAGGAACATGCTCCATGTAAAGCAATAAACTAAGGATGAGGCTGTCAAGTATACAATTCTCAAAAGCTAGAGGCAGCAAGCCTCAAAGTAAGTCTCTCTCTCTCTCTTATATAGAGACTATGTTTGCTAATTGATGAATTAAGTTAGATGTGCTTTGGATGAACTTAATCAAGCACACCAAATGAAAAATAGTGATTCAATATTCTTTATAATTATCAGCATTGTTAAATTATGCAGTCTTTACTCTCAAGTTCAAATAACTGGTAAATCAGTGCATAATTAGGTTGCTAATAGAACTGGCTTATTAAAATGATAGGTCCCCTTTATATTTAAAATCAATAAAATATTTTAAATAATGATATGTCAAATAAAATGTACATCCAGACAGTAAGAGAAGCTACAAATTAAACAAGCATTGAGTAAATGGAAGAATAGCTGAGAGGTATAATAGAAGCGCTAAATGCCCTGTTTCATAACAGGAAGCGTAACGCATCCCGTAAGACCGAAAAGTACCAATTTAAGCTGAAATGTTTAATTAGTTATTCTAATGATAAAGTAATTAAACTTTTCAGTTACAAATATAAAGATGACAAGAAACGAAAAGCCACATCACTCTCAAAATCCTTAACCCTAGTCATCGAGACCGAAACCCTCTCAGCGTCATGCCGCACTATTTCAATGGCGCCAAATGTCACCAAGGAGCTCCAGGAGGGCTATGAAATTGTGAGAGATGGATTCAGTCATGCCTTGCCAGAGATTAAAGCAGTGTTAAGGATGATTGAGACCACATGCTTGGAATACACCCTTTCTGAACCCTCCACCATTCTTAGAAAAGAGGTAGTAGAATTCTTCTCCAACATTAAAGTGTCTTCCTCTCAAAACTCTCTGGAGTCTCAAATTGAGGATATCAAGATAAAGGTAAACCCTAAGAGATTAGGCAAAGCCCTTCATATACCCTCTGTCAACCCTAGCGAGGAAGAAGAACCCACCGTCACAGACATAGACAATACTCTCAGGTGGTGTGGATACAGTGATGCCAAACCTGGATCTCTTAAGAGAAAATTATTCAATCAGAGAGGTAAACTGCTGACAGATATAGTAGGAAAAGCCCTTATCTGCAAACCTGGATCACATGACACAATCTCCAGGTCAATGTTTGATGTTATGAATAGGATAATCTTGAATAGAAAGACCTCTTGGTATTCTCTCATCTACCAGAGATTAGTAGACTGTCTACCCACTCCAAACATGGGGAGAATTCTTTCTTTATACCCAGTGAACACCTACCTTGATACATTCAAGCAAGAACATAGAGTGAAGATTCACTACCTGAAAAGAATGGGCATAAAGACATTGGATATATTCACTAGGATATTACCCAAGAGCCAACTTTCAACAACAAAGGACTCCTCAAGGGATAAGAGATAGTAAGTTGCTAAAGTAGATAGTTCCTCCTGCTCTGAACCTAAGCTAGGAATTACCCCCTGCTGATGTTGGGTTGCAGACAGACATAACCCTGAGTCTCTCCTCAACAAACATTCAACTTCAGGATACTATTATGCATGTTGATAAAATCCATGACAGCCCTAGGTCAGGAGAATTTTCAAAGAATGCTACTAAAGAAAAGGTTATTGAAGAGGATGAGACAGACATGGCTGATACTAATGATGTAGCAGTTGTTGAAGTTATCTCTACTGCAGAAGATAACCGTGAGCCACCTGAAGCATTAGATCCTAATCTTGATAGGTCAAGCCCAGAGAAGGATGCTCAGTCTGAGGGGGAGCATAATCAGATGGATATGACTACCTTGGACCAAGTTGTCAACAGAGTGGTTGAGTCTGCACCCACTATAGGTGTAACACCCCAGTTTTCAGACCTGGAGATGCTGGAAGCTAACGCTCGGTGGAAGAGACACCGCTGGCGGTAGGTCGATGAGCTCGGCATTGGATCCATTGTGCACAATCATTGGATCCAGTGTGCACGACCACTGGTCGTGTGCCGCTGATCGTGTGCTCTATTCTCCATTTTTTCGAGTTCTGCCTGGGGCAAACGCACGACCATTGGACATAGTGCGCACGACCACTGGTCGTGTGCCACTGCTCGTGCGCGTTGATCCCTTTTGTTCTAGAGTTCTGCCAAAGTTAATCGCACGATAATAGGATCCAGTGTGCACTACCACTGGTCGTGTGCCACTGATCGTGCGGACGGGTCTGGTCCGTCATTTCATTTTGTGGTCGTCTGATTTTTCCTTAAATCCGATCTAAGGGCCCAGGATCTTCCGCCCAAATGATGTTATTTGGGCTAAGATCCCCTTCCCTTCATTTCTTATCATTTGGAGTGTTGACCAAGGGTTTGGGCGAGAGTGAGGAGGAGGAAGGAGAAGGTCTTTCACTGCCATTGACAAAGCTTCGGAACTCCGATAGTCATTCCGAGACCAGATCTGTGAAGAGGGTGTGGATGCGCTCGTGTCAATCCGTTCAAGCAAGGTTTCCATGTCTAGGAAGAGAGGTCGTAAGGTGACGATATTTTCTCCTCTCGGTTTCTAGGATGCGTGCATAGCATCTCTTTTCTTTCTTGTTTTTAAAGATTTTGGGCACCAAATCTCTCAAATGAGAGGGGTTTGGGTTGCCATGGTTCAAGAGGAACCATCAGGTCGATTGTGTTCGTCCCCAGCATGTTTTTGCATTAGAGATTTGCTCCGTTAGTGGATTAGGCATTGTGAGTGAAGCCGTAGTCGCGACCGTTAGTCCTACTCGGTGATGTTGCATAGCGAGCCTTAAGGATTTTGTAGAAATCTATTGCGCCAAGATGTCGTTTGTGATGTATGTGTTTTCCCCCTTTTTCGAGAAAGTACTTGTAGCCAGAACCGGACAGGGTTAGCTCCGCGTTGGTGGTAGATGGTTTCTGTGGTGCGCGGGAATGCTGCAGTATGAATGAGGGATTAGGGTGGGATAGGCTATGGATTATGATGTACTATGGTGCAGCTTTGTCTCCATGGTCGGCTGGTTATCCTGTGACATGCAAGTCATATGGGGAGAGTGTCCCGGCGAGACTAGTCCCCTTTTGTGATACTGACGAGAACGCCACGCATAGGACAAGCCCGGACATTGAAGCCCACGAGCAGGTGGGGTCCAACAAGGGTTCTTAGAGTCATTCTGTGTTTGAGACAGAAACCTGACATGAGAAGTTAGGGTTTGCAGGCAAGCCCGGGTCTAAGACCCACGAGCGGGTGGGCCTTGGCAAGATTTTTGTGTGGCAGCTTGTATGCTAGGTGAATTGCAGTACCTTTTTGTTTGCGGATTGACGCCGATGGGGAAATTGGAAGTACCCAGTTGTTATGATGATGTGTTAGATGCATACCCGATAGGGTGCCTTGGGTGAAGCCCGAGTTTGCATGCATGCTGCATAGTAGGCCCCTTTGATTATATGTTCAACATAGAAAACATGTTTGTTGTTTGAGACATCCAAACCTGTTTTTAAAGCTTTGCATGTTTATGTATATGCCATACGAAGTGCTGACTTGCAGGTTGGAGGTGTACCCTAGGGTCCGTTAGGGGCGGCCGGGAGGAGATGTGTTGGTTACACAGTAGAGGTCAGCCTTTGCTGACCCACGTTACTATAAATTTTTACAGGGCAAGGATCGCGGGCGGGAGCAAGTGCACCGGCCGAAAAGGCCTAAGCCTCATGAAGTGATTACCATGCTTACTAGCTTGTTTTCTTCGTGACTGTGATGCTCCATGTTTTTGGTATTTTCGGCTTGCATGCCGAGGTAGCCTAGGAGTACTTTTGCACGTTAATGTTTGACCTTGTTGTCATTTCAGTTTTGGACTTATTTTATGTAAGGCCTTAAGGCCATTTTGATACTCCTATTTGGTAGTGGATTACTTCTGGTTTTATTGGTGTGTTTTTGATGTTGCTTTATTCTGAGTTTTGAGTTGGGTAGTTAATATCATCTTTTAATGCTAAAGCTGTGGCGTCTGTATGTTGTGGGGCCCCGGGCGGACCCTTATTATATGGTCATTACAGGGGAGTTATTATAATTTGGTATTAGAGGGAGTTTAGTGTGCAAGGTTTGTCTTCGTGGACGAATGTCCTAAATAAATTACGTTAAGAAGTTATCCACATAGGAGTATCACAGGACCGTGAGTGTCCTTGTGTCTAGTTGTGCGACTAGAAACTGATTAAAACTGCTGAGGGCGGCCGAGACGCCGGTAGCAAAGCATGTTGAGTTTGCAAGTTTCATGTTGGAGGGCGATGCTAAGCTATGGTAGGTGAGCCATAGCGGTCATGAAAGTGATGGTTAGACCTGAAATACTCTAGAGGGGGGTGAATAGAGTATCTTTAAAACTTTTAATGCTTCTTGTTGAATAATAAAAACTACAGAGTTGGGAAGCTATTTGATATCATAATTTGGCTGAGAGTAAAATGCAGTCCTAAGATAAATTAATCTATCACAGGCACAGCAGAATTTAAACTAACTATAACATGCACAACAAACCTAACTAGTACAAGCACAGCAAGAACAAAAGAAAGAGGGCAACCAGACAACACAAGAATTTTATAATGGTTCCCCAACCTGGGTACATCCACTCTTCTACCACCCCGTTAGGAATCCACTAACATGTTTTGATCAGGTGACTGCGACCAATGAGCTTTTGATCGGGTGCTCAAAAACCAACCCAAATCTTTTGATCAGGTGACTTGCAACCAAGGAATAACTTTTGAAGGGAGTTAAAGAACCCTTTGTACAGTGAGGGGATGAGAGAGAGATGTTGTCTTCTCTTTCTCAAATACAACTGAGAAGACTTAGTGGATCTTTGATGTTAACAAAGCTCCCCCTGAGTTATAGAGTTGTTCAGGAAGATTGAGCTTTGCTTCAGGGTGAGTAGGTCTTCAATCTTTATCTTTGACCAGAAGATCTCCAGGAACTTCTTGACTGATAAAGTTTTGTTGTCCTTGAAGAATCCTGAAATGAAGAATGAAGAAGACTCTTGATTTGTATGGATGTTCTTCTTCTTTAGTATCTTGAATTATTCTTCTGGTCTGGGCTTCTTGTTTCTTGACTCTATATCTGTGTTATTGTTCTCTGTATGCTTGTTGTGTCTCTTCGAGAAGGAGGAAGAAATCCCTTTTATATTTTCTATGAAATTTTCCTTTGAATTTTTTGAATTCCTTACTGCATTGATTACCGACGGCCTTGAGAATGTCTGCATTAATTGATTTCCCCAACTGTCCCATTGAAAAGTGACAAGTAATAATCCTGATGAATGTCATAATCAATGCTGCTTCTAATGGTAATATTCAGAGAATATTGAGCATTGATTATTCAGGAATTACTGCAATAAAATAAGGACAGAAGGAAGGAAAAGTCCATGTCTGGAACTCCACAAAAATCGTCAACCAAAGAACAGAATTCATCGACCTGGGTCCAGAGTTCGTCGAGCTGAGAAGTTATGTTCGTCGACCAGATAATTGTTGTTCGTCGACCTGAGCTCCAAGATCGTTGACCTAAGAACAGTTAACTGCTTTCTCTAGAACCTTGCCAATTTTGTGCATCAAGATCGTCGAGCTGAGAATATAACTTTGTCGACTAGTGTTCAGAGAAATGATTCTTAGACTTTTGAATGTTAAAGTAGAGTATCCAGAAATCGTCGACCTGAGAACTAAGTTCGTCGACCTGAGAACTGCTAACTGCTACTTGATAAAACTTATCAAGACTGTGGTCTAAGTTCGTCGAGCTGAGAACATGAATTCGTCGACTGGAGTTCAGTGAAATGATTCTGGACTTAGAATGTTGAAGTAGAGCATCCAGAAATCGTCGACCTGAGAATCAAGTTCGTCGAGCTCAGCTCAGAGAATTGTCTGTGAGTTCGTCGAGCTGAGCACGACTTTTGTCGAGCTGAGTTCGACGAACGTCGAACTCATTTTCCTGAGTCTTTGAAATTTCTCTAAGTCTTTAGTATTCTGCAGTCTATTGTTGGCTGATCCATGTAGTGTTGACTCTAAGGACATGGCCTATACTCTAGGACACAGACATGACCCTGGCTATACAGGTTAGGTCAAACATCCTAGTTTAGTGAACCTAGCCCAAATCTAACTAGGGATCCAACAATCTCCCCCTATTTGGGTGAGGTCACTAAATACAGACACACAATATTTATAACGCAAGAAAAATATATCTGGCAGGAAATATTTAAAATATGCAGTAGATATATATGTACAGAAAGCTTTGTATCAAGAAATAGATAAGCTGTTTTAGGGCAACAGAAAAACTAAAACAGTTCAAAGTTCATTTCTTCTTCTTTTGCTCCTTGTGCTTCTCCTCTTTAGCTTTTTCACCAGGCTGTGTAAACTTGATTTCCCTATTTGGATTTGCTGCTTGAGACTTTGTCATTGTCATATCAGCTGCTCCAATAATATTAAGGGAAGTAGCTCTTGGCACCACAGCTTCTGGATGCAATTTCACATAATCATCAACATTAAAGAATTTATTAGCTTTGGCAAACCTATTGAGTTTCTCCGTCCTGTATTTGGACCTGGTTGAGTATTGAGAGGGAACCTTTCCTTCGGCTCTGGCTTTGTTGATCATAGATAGGCCAACCAATTCTTGGAACCTGGCCATCCTATCAGTTGTAGCTGTTTCTGGGTCCTCAAAAGGTACAGGAGGAGATGCAGGTCTCTTTGGGTATTCAGCTTTTTGATGTTCAGTAGTTTGTTATTGTTGTTGACGTTGCTATTACCTGCCTGATGAGTAGTGTCTCTGCTGGCTGCTTCCAGAAGATGAGGAGGATCTACCCTGATGTCTCTGATAGGTTTGATATTGGGTAGTCCTCTGAGATGAAGATCCTAAAGCTCCAGCAGCAGGTGGAGCAGGAGGAGGAGGGTCTTTCCTGTATCTCTGTGGAGGAGTGAATATTTCCTACTCTTCTTCCTTTCTTTCTGTTGATTATTAGATAGCCACATCCAAGCTGGCATGCCCTTGTGTGGAGTAATATTCAGAAGAATATAGTATGAAGTATCATGTGTTGGGTTGGGCTTTGGAGCAGGAGGTGGAGGAGCTTTCCTCTTCTTAGAAAGTTTCTTTTTCTTAGTAGATAGACTGTCATATGAATCCTCTTCATCATCATCATCATCTGAAGAGTCTTGAGGGGTATCATATAATGCATTTATATCTTTCAGAGCCTCTGCAGATATCAAGGGTTTTTCTGCCTGGGAAGGAGATGGAGGAGGAGTTGGAGCTGGAGCTGGAGAACTGTACACATCAGTACTCTCAACTACTGATTTATTCTCTTCTTCTATATCAGCCATGATCAACTAGTCAAGATCAATCAGTGGAGAGTCATCCATAATAAAAGTTGGAGCAAAAATGACTCGGGGAGGGGATACAGTTATGACTGAATCAGCTCTTGGTGGAGATGGAATAGCAGGAGCCTCTGTAATAGCAAAACTGGCCTTGAGTTGCTTGGTAACTTTGGGGCTTATTGGGGAGGTATATGGAACTATAGCCAAAGATGGCTTTATGTTGTATACTGGAAGAGAGTTCAAATGAACTGTGTCAAAAATACTCAACAAATTCAAAAGATTTATTGTGGGATTTATAATGTAATCACCAACAGCTGTTATTTCCTTTGTGACTGTCTCATCCAGATCCATGTCAGATTTAATAAATTTAATTAAATCAAATAAATCATCAGCTACTACTGCATCTGCATCTGCTTCTGCTTCTGCTTCTGCTGCTACTTCTGCTTATGCTGCTGCTACTTCTTCACAGAGTATCTCCCCCTGCCTGGTTTCAGTGAGTAATGGAGCCAGGCCCCTAACTGAAGAAGGATGGATGGAGAGAGCAGAGATTTGAGTAGCAAGTGAAGAGATGGAGGTAGCAAGAGGGGAAATAGCCTCTGATATGAGAGTTTTGAGGAGGGGAGTGAGAAGTTCTAGAAGAGGTGGAATGATGGAGGGGTCCTGAAAGATATTGTTCCTAATCACGTAGATGGGGGGGTGAATAGGTGACTTAAATCTTTTTGACTTTTTAGGCAGAATTCAGATTATAACACAGAATTATATCTACTTTATCACAGCACGCAATCAGCAATCACAGAATTCCACAAGCACACAGTAGACACTCAGATTTATAGTGGTTCCCCAAGGTTTGGGTACATCCACTTTCCCCCTTCGCCTATCTAGCAGTATACTAGATTCGACCAAACTCCTCCACTATCTCAGATCCTCAGATCTTACACTCAGAACCCCAAAACAAGGTTCCTATAACTCAACCCCAAGGCCCTACAACTCAGCTTCTTCACAAAGCCTACACTCAGCCACCAAGGCCTACACTCAGCCACCAAGGCCTACACTCAGCCACAACAGGCCTACACTCAGAGATTCAAATCTCCTACACTCAGGCACGCAAGCCCTACACTCAGCCTTTATAATTACAGGCTTACAAAACACAGATCCCTAAGGATCTTACAAGATAATATGAATACAAAATGTAATCTCAACAACTCAGTGAAAAGAGAGAAGAGTTGTGAGTTTCTTGATGAATTCTTGGAAGAACTCAGTTGAAATCAATCTGACTTGGCTTTCTTCAAAGCTTCTTGAAAGTAGAACACAATAAGATTGACCTCCTCTGCAGTTGATCCTTGATCTCTGCTACTTAAGATTCAGAACAAATCTGAACCCTTCTTCTTAGCCTGGTTCCAACGGCTGGCTTCTTGTATGGAGCTCTCTCTCTCCAACTTCTTAGATCTTCACTAGATTCTTCAAGGAATAGCTAGATCTTCTTTATATATTGATCACTTGAACTTGTGTTCAATCTTTCAATCACTCATTTCTGTAGACAGTGTAAGCCTATTTATAGGCCTTCTTCATGGTAACCGGCTGGTTCGGTTCATAACTGATTTCTGACAACTCTGACAGGTGCAGTAGACCGGCTGGTATGGCAGCTGTCAAGTCATCCAGTCAATTCTTGAAAATTCTGTAACTGTCTGAAAGTGTCGAGACTGTCTGTCTTTAAGTGTTGACACTTATAGACCAAGTGTCGACACATGTTGTCTAAGTGTCGACACTAGCCTACAAGGTGTCGACACAACTCCTTATGTTGTAGATTTTATATCTCGACACAGCTTCTTCTTCATGTGTCGACACTGATAATGTGTGTCGACACAAGTACTTGTACTTCAGTATATTGCTAAATTCTTGTAAGTGTCGACACATCTCCTTTGTGTCGACACATCTTCATGTGTTGAACTTGTCAGTGTCGACACTGCTTCTTGGTGTTGACACATGTCTTCAGTGTTGATACTTGCTAAGTGTCGACACAGCTCCTTATGTCGACACATACTTCTTCTGTTGAGACTCTGGCTGAGTGTCGACACATCTCCTTAGTGTCGACACCTGTACTTAGAATATTCTTGAACTTTGCTAAGTATCGACACAGCTCCTTGTGTCGACACCTTCTTCAAGTGTTGAGTCTTCAGCTGAGTGTCGACACATTCTTTCTTGTGTCGACACTTTCTTCAAGTGTTGAGTCTTCAGCTGAGTGTCGACACATTCTTTCTTGTGTCGACACTTTCTTCAAGTGTTGACTCTTCTGCTAGGTGTCGACACATTGTTCTGGGTGTCGACACTTATACTTAGACTCTGCTGACTTTTGCTGAGTGTCGACACAGCCTCCAAGTGTCGACACTTTCTGATGTAGACACAGTTTCTCTGGGTGTCGACACAATTGCTAAGTGTCGACACTGCTTCACTGCACTTTTCTTCACTGAGTGTCGACACAGCTCCTTGTGTCGACACTTTCTGTCTGGTGTCGACTCTGCATCCCTGGTGTCGACACAAATACTCCAATTGTTGACACTGCTTGCCTGGGTGTCGACACAAGTCTTCTTAAGTGTCGACACTTTCCATCTAGGTGTCGACACATGGACTTAGAAACTTTTTCATCTTTCCTGCAAATACTTAACCTGCACAAGTAAACTCAAAACACATCAAATACATTTTGATGTATATCATTGAGTTGGGTGAGGCTTCTTCAAATCAGGTACATTAGTACCAATGTACCCAACAATCTCCCCCTATTTGGAGAAGTCATAACCCTTAGTCAATGATATACACCATTCATAATAAAATTACAAAATGATGTAAAGCAGGATTATATATCAGGGCAAACATAAACATGTATCAATCAAACATGTATACATAGACATTATCTCAGAACAATTATGAAATAAATTCATCACACAGTAAATTTATCACACAGCACATTGTTCTAACACTTTGTCATATTCATAATTCTAAAGTTTACAGAATGTTTTACATCAAAAGATTACATAGTAAACTTAATAAAATTCTATTCTATTTTTGTTCAGCCTCCTTGATCACTATTCCTTTTCCAGATTGTACTTTGGCTTGAACAGGAGCTTCAGCAACTTCAGCATCAGCAGGCTTCTTGCCTTTCAGATCCTTTTTCTTTTGCTCTTCAGATTTAATCTTTTGCCTTTCAAAATAATGATATGGCTTGGGAAAGTACTTGCTAGGCTCCTGGGCAGTAAGAGGTAGCTTTCCCATCTTGGCCTTCCTTCTATATTGCACTATTGCTTCTTGCCTTGTCTCATGTTTCCTCCATTCCAATTCAGAAAACCATTTATTCCTATCTTGAATATTATCTTTTGCAGCTTTCCATGCAGTTAAGATAATGTTTCTTGAAGTGGGGCTCCACTGCTCAAAGTCTGGTCTTTGTTCAGCTTGCTCCCTGAACCTCTTCTTAGACAATCTGGTTTCTTCTTCTTTCTGCAGAGCTTCTTGAATAGCTTCAGATATTGGCTGAACAACCTTCTCTATGATGACATTTTTCTTATCCTCAGGTGGGCTATACATTGTCTGGATATCAGCATGTATCATATCAAAATCTGGAGGAGGGTAGATGACTTGAGCCACTTCAGGTTGCTCCCCTCCTAGATATGCAGGATGTATTCCAGATTCTGCAACATTGTCATCATCACACAAAGGAGGATAACCAAGAGTTGCTCTGATAGAATTAGATATCCACTTGGCATGATCAGAGCTAGCTTTGACTAACACCCTCTCCCCCTTTATGACTTCTCTAACCATGTGATCCCTCAAATCATCCTTTTGAAATCTTATTTGGGCATCCAAATAGTTGACTCCATCTTTAAAATAAGGTTTCAACCTTTGGAGGTTGTCAGTGATGATCTTCTGAGAGTCTTGGATGGCAGTCTTAACAGCAGTTATTTCCTCTTGGAATGCTTTGTCAAATTCTGCTTTAGCAGTAGCAGTAGAAGTAGTCAGTCCAGCAGCTATGTTCTGCATCTCAGTGATAATGGCATTGTGAGACTCTGTCAAATTATCATTCATCCTGATTTGATTTTCTAGTACATAGCCTTGCTTTACTTCAAGTTCATCTACTTGAGCTTTTATCTTTTCTTGATGAGTTGCCAAATAGACTACTGCATTCCCTCCCTTGTGGAAGCAGTCAATCATCTCCTTTTTATTAAGATTCATTTCAAATCTTATAGACTTAATATCCTGGGCCAAATCAAACTGTAACGATTTTTGCCCTTCATCCACATACTTCTCAATGGCTTGCCTGTGCTCATCAAGCTTTATCTGCATAGCAACCATAAGAGCACTGTAATCTATTGATAGTGATGGCTGTACTGTAGGCTGTGGTGCTATGGTTTGCAATGCCTTCTTATAACTCTGGTTCCTTCTTTTGAATACTTGAAATTTCTTTTTCTTTGCCCTTGTAGCCTCCTCATCTTCAGAAGCTGAGGTGCTGGCTATATCTACCCTCTCCTTAGGTAGCTCTTTAACAGCTTTTTGCTTCTCTGGCTCTTGCCTTGCTGTTTCTTCTTGAATTTGCACTTGCTCCCCCTCAACTGGAGCATTCTCCCCCTCAGCAGCAGCACAATCCTTGTCAAAATCTGTTTGATCCAGATTTAGTAAAAGATCTTCCATGGTATATTCTTGTGGAGAATGAGCTGGAGAAATTCTTGGCTCATCTACTACAGGATCAGATACAACTTGAACTGTAACAAATGTGTCTTCCATGACAACATCTGGAACTTGCTGATTAACATTAATGAAGGAATCAGACAAAACTTTATCCTCTATATGGAAATCTAAATCATTAAGCTCAGAGATTACCTCAAGGAAGATGTGGGTGGCTTGTTCACTTTCCAGTGTAGTTGGCTCTTCTACAACTAGGGTCTCCCCCTGGACAGTATCCTGGTGTATGGGGCTAGCTGGTGGTAGCTCCCCCTGCCTCTCTGCAGCATCTTGTTGGGCTGTAGACTTCTCAGCATTTCCTTCTTCATTCTCATCAGGTGTGAAGACAACTTGCTCTTCACTACCAGAGCTGCTAGTTGACTCTTGAGCCACTGGGGCTATCTTCTTCTTCTTCGGTGGAGTTTCCTTCTCAGAAGTTATTTTCTCAGGGGTTGGCATCTCCTTAGACAAAACCCTGTCCCATCTGGAGAATATCCGCATATCCATCTTTCTCATATGATTGATTTTACTGCCAGCAGCTTGACCCATAACCTCTGGCATAATACCAGCTAGGTATAAGCTTATTATTCTACCCAAATTGGGTTTCTTCAGACTCTCCTTAATCTTCTCAAAGACAACAACAGACCAATCAGTGTTCAATGTGAAGATTATCCTTGTCATGATGTTGAACATATGGGCTGATACCCTATCATGCCCTCCTGGCTTACTTAAAATTACTTTTCCAACAATTTCAGAGAGGAATTTTCCCTGGCTGTTCATGCCCTTCCTATTAAACACAGATCAAATTTTCAATTTTGAATCCAGTCCACACCAAGTTAAAGCTTCTCTGGTCTTAGAAGCAGTAACCTCATCCTCTTCTTTTGTCCTTGGCAGGTTTAGGACTTTTCTCAAACTTTTAGGTGATACCTTCACCTTTTCTCCATGAACCCTAGACTTGATCTTGAGTCCAGAGTCGTCTACTTTAGCTCCATTCAGAAATTCTAACACTTCTTTCTTCCAGATCTTTGTGGGCTCAGAAACAAGAAATTCCAACCCCGAGTCTGCAACTAGGGTTATCACATTCTTGATTTCTGGGTCTGCATCACCAAACGCGTCGTGCACAAGTTCATAGCCTTCATTGACGTTCTCCTCGAGCTTTGGCGCCATTAGGGTTTGAAGAATTTGAACTGAGAGAAGAGAGGTGTCGACACACAAGTTTGGTCTAGAAACTTTTGAAAGCGTGTCGACAGACAAAGGCAAAATCCTATTTATACCTTTCTAGGTTTGAAGATGAAAGGGCGGGCAGCTAACTTAAATTGTGTCGACACTGTCGATAAGTGTCGACACTGACTTATAATATCTCGACACCTATGTGTCGACACAAGTTTAGTCAACATATATATGTGTCGACACTTGTTTATGTGTCGACACCACATAACTTGACATTTTAGTCGAGACTTTACTTAGAGAATTCTGAGTAAAGCCTAAGTGTCGACACCACCTAGGATGTGTCGACACCTACTTGTCATGTGTCGACACTAATTCTCTGAAGTGTCGACACCAACTTCCTAGATGTGTCGACACCTTTTTCCTGAAGTGTCGACACCACTTTTCTGTGTCGACACAGATATCTCTATGTGTCGACACCTTTTTACTTAGCCATTTCTATAAACTTATTCTAAGTTTATCATACCTAGTTCAATTTTAAACCTATTGAACTTAGTTTCTTCTCGGGGCTTAGTATACATATCAGCTAGTTGATTATCTGTTTTAACATATTCTAGTAAAATATCTTCTTTTTCTACATGTTCCCTAAGAAAATGATATTTTATTTCAATATGTTTAGTTCTACTATGGGAAACAGGATTATGTGCAATTGATATAGCACTAGTAGAATCACAAAAGAGTGGAGTTCTACTTACCTGAATTCCATAGTCCTCAAGCTGATGTTGTATCCATAGAAGTTGAGCACAGCAACTTCCTGCAGCCACATATTCTGACTCTGCAGTGGAGATAGCCACACTTGTTTGCTTTTTGCTACTCCATGAAATCAGTCTTCCACCTAGGAATTGACAGGTTCCAGTTGTGTTTTTTCTGTCTTCTTTGCATCCTGCAAAGTCTGCATCTGAATAACCTGTTAGTTCAAAATTCTCATTCCTAGGTTACCAGAGGCCTAGATAAGGAGTGCCCTTTAGATATCTTAATATCCTTTTGACTGTTGTCAAATGAGACTCTTTAGGGCATGCTTGATACCTTGCACAGACACATGTAGCATACATGATATCTGGTCTACTTGCAGTCAAATATAATAGGGAGCCAACTATCCCTCTATACAAAGACTCATCTACAGGTTTCCTTGCATCATCCTTGCTAAGAGACATACTTGACCCCATAGGAGTCTTCATGGTACTGGATGAATCCATACCATACTTCCTTATGAGTTCTAGGGTGAACTTAGACTGGCATATGGATAAACCATTCTCAGTCTGTCTTACTTGGAGACCCAAGAAGAACTTAAGCTCCCCCATACTACTCATCTCAAATTGCCCTTGCATTAGTTTTGCAAACGTTTTGCAAAAACTACTTTCAATAGACCCAAATATTATGTCATCTACATATATTTGGACTAGTATTACTTTGCCTCTGGATTCCCTAAGGAATAGAGACTTGTCTATTTTCGCCCTTGTGAACTTATTCTCAATGAGGAAACTAGACAGGGTTTCATACCAAGCCCTAGGGGCTTGTTTTAACCCATATAATGCTTTCCTAAGTCTATAGACATGATTAGGTTGAATTGAATCAACAAAACCTGATGGCTGTTCCACATAGACTTCCTCTTTTAGATTACCATTCAAAAATGCTGACTTGACATCCATTTGGTAAACTTTAAATCCTTGAAAGGTTACATAGGCCAGGAACATCCTTATGTCTTCCAGTCTGGCTACTGGAGCAAAGGTTTGATCAAAGTCAATACCTTCTTCCTGCCTATATCCTTTAGCAACCAATCTTGCTTTGTTCTTAATGATGACTCCATGTTCATCCATCTTGTTCCTAAAAATCCACTTGGTTCCAATTATGTTGTGGTCTTTTGGTTTAGGAACAAGCTCCCAGACCTTGCATCTCTTGAACTGATTCAGCTCTTCTTGCATTGCCTCAATCCAATGAGGGTCTAGGATGGCTTCTTCAAACTTCTTTGGTTCAACTTAGGATAGGAAATTGGAGAAGAGCACTGCATTCAGATTTCTGCTCCTTGTTTGTACCCCTTATCTTGGATCACCAATGATTTGCTCAGCTGGATGATCTCTAAGATGCCTATTGGCTGGAGGCATCCTGACTTCAGGTTGAACTTCTTCAGTTTCTTCATCTTGCTGCACTCCTTGAACTTCATCTGCATTAGGCACATGTAGTACTCCCCCTGGACAGCAGCCACTATCTGCTACTTGTTGTCTTGCAGTAGGTTCTTCTTCAATAGTGAGCTTGTCCATCTTCTTAGTTATATATGTGGAGCTGCATACACTACTAGACAACTCATTGTTAATAAGTCTAGTTTTATCAAATACTACATGTACAGACTCTTCTACAACTTGAGTAGACAAGTTGTAGACTCTATAAGCCTTACTATTGTTGCTGTACCCAACAAAAATTCCCTCTTCGGACTTGGCAGCAAACTTAGTCAAGTAAGACTTTCCATTGTTAAGTATAAAGCACTTACAACCAAAGATCCTGAAGTAGGATAGGTTTAGTTTCCTGCCTTTCACAACCTCATAGGGGGTCTTGTTGAGGCTTTTAGTTATGGTAGCTCTATTAATAACATGGCATGCAGTATTCACTGTCTCAGCCCAGAAGTATTCTGGTAGTGATGCATCACTTAATAGGGTCCTACCAGCCTCAATCAAGGTTCTATTCTTCCTCTCAGCAATGCCATTTTGCTGAGGTGTCCTTGGTGAAGAAAACTCTTGAAATATCCCAAATTCTTCACATAGTTTTGCCATACTATCAGACTGAAATTCAGTACCATGGTCACTTCTTATTTTGACCACTGTACTAGCTAGTTCATTCTGAATTTGTTTGACAAAGCTATAGAAGACACTAGGTGTTTCAGATTTCTGTCTAAGGAAGAACACCTAGGAAAACCTTGAGTAGTCATCTACAACTACAAAGGTATAGACCTTCCTACCTAGGCTGTGAACTGGCATTGGACCAAAGAGATCCATATGCAAGAGGTATAAACACCTCACAGCATCTTTGTTTCCAATGCTTCTAAAGGTGGATCTAGTCTGCTTGCCCTTTTGACAAGCTGAGCAAATACCATCTTTAATACACTTAACTTGAGGACCATTCCTCACTGACTCTTTGCTAAAGAGTTTGTCAATTGTCTTGTAGTTTAGATGGGCTAGGCTCTTGTGCCATTTGACACAATGAGAGACTGTCTCATCAGCTACAAGACACACTGGAGAACCATTGTTCTCAACCATAATGTCTAGGCAGTAGACATTCCTTTTTCTATAACCAGTCAAAATGATCTCTTGATCATTTGACCTCCTGATATGACAACCATCTTTGACAAATGATATGTCATATCCTACATCACTCAATTGACTTATACTAATAAGGTTATGTTTCAAACCTTTAACATAGGCCACTTGAGTAATTGTAATAAAGGAGTTAGATATGTTACCAAAACCCTTGATGATCCCTTTTTTAGAACCACCAAAGGTGACTTTTGGACCATCCTTTATAGGTGTGTAGTCCTTTAGTAAACCCCTTGTTCCAGTCATATGTCTGGAACATCCACTGTCCAAGTACCATATTGGGGCATGGCCACTTGGACTCACCTGCAAAACAGATTAGTGAACCTTAGAACCCAAAGAATTCTTGGGTCCTTGGTACTGGTTAGTTTGCTTCCTAACAAAGCTACCTGTAGGTTTTCCAACAGGCAGTTTGCTACTCACTTTGGCACTAGCATTGTGCCAACAGTCCATTGCAAAGTGGCCTACCTTGCCACAGCACCAACACTCAAACTTATTGTACCTTTGCTTAGGTACAGTCTTAGCTGTTTTATCTACAGCTGGCTTGTTGAGAGTTGGGGCTTTGTCCTTGGACTTGGACTTGACAGTCCTTGCAGGTTTAGTAAACCTCAGTCCAGCTTTACCTTTTTGATGAACAAATTCATCAATTATGGGTAGAACAGACTTTGGTTTAGAAAACCTAGCAACTAAATCTTTCTCCTTCTGAAGATTAATCTCCAGACTCTTGATTTGATCATTCTTAAATGATATAGTCCCCATCTGAATCACAGTTATGTGCTTTAGTCTGGTTATCTCATTAAGTTTTTGATCAAACATCTTATCATAATCAGTTGCAGCCATTTTGAGACTTGCAATCTCCTTAGCTTGACTCTTGGCCAAGGATTTACACTTCTTAAATGCTTGCAACAGAACTTTATATTCATCTATCAACTGATGAATATCCTATTCAGACTCAGATGCACTCTCATCACTTGATGATGATGAATCTGATTTTGTACTAGCACAAGAAATTGAACTGAAAGAACAATGTTGTACCTTACTAGGTCCTGGCTGCTCCAGGATTTTATCACTTTCTATCAATGCCATTAGCCCTTGGCACTGACTGTCCTCTTGTTCATATATAGAGTTCATGATCTGAATGAACTCTTCTTCTTCTTCCTTAGCAAACAGTCCTATATATGCCTCAGCATCTAACTCAGTTTCTGATGAAGAAATATCTGACAGGCTCTTATCCTTTTTGGCAACAAAAAACTTTTCCTTCTTGCCCTTGTATTGAGTCTTTTTCTTGTCATTAGACTCCTTCCTTTTCTCTGGACAGTCTGCAACAACATGTCCTTGTCTATTACAGCAATAGTATACTATTTTTGAAAGAGTTGCTTTGCTAGACTTAGTTTTTTTCCTGTCTTTCTTTGAAGACTTTTTATTCTGATAATAGTCTTCTTTTCCTTGTGAAGTAGATGGTCTTGTCCTCCATTGTTTCTTCTTTAAGAACTTCTGAAAATGTCTTGTGAAGGCAGCAAAGTCCTCATCACTTTCACTGCTTTCAGACTTTCTGCTGACTGACTCATCTGACTCAGTTTCAGCTGCTTTTGGAGGTGGAGTTGGTGACTTACTTCTGTACTTTCTGGGGGCTTCTGTTTTGAAGGCCATTGTCCTTTCTTTATGTTCACTTCTTGTTGATTTCTCCTCTTCTTTCCTCACCATTAACTGCATTTCATAGGACAGTAGTTTGCCAAACAGTGTTGGTGGAGGAATTTCTGCTAACTTTGCCATTTCCCTAATGGCACAGATCTTGGTGTCCCAATCTTTTGTTAGGGACCTTAGAAACTTATCATTGAGCTCATAATTACTGAACTCTCTGCCATAGGACATTAGCTCATTCACAATCCTATAGAACTTCTTATAGCATTCAGTTATGCTATCAGATCTACTTTGCCTAAAGCTTTCATATTCTTGGTTTAGCAAAGATTTTCTATCTTGCCTCACTTCTTCAGAACCCTCCATGTACACAATAAGAGTATCCCACATTTCCTTGGATGTCTTGCAGTGTATCAGATTCTGAAAGGTAGCATCATCTATAGCACTCACAATGATGTTCTGAGCCCTTTTGTCCATTATGGCAAGAACAATCTCATCCTTTGTCATTTCAGAGAAATCTTTTGGTGTTATCTGATTTGCATCTAAGACTAAAACCTTCATGGGCACATATGTCCCTTCTTTTACTGTGATATAAATCCTAGGGTCTGAGGCTTCCATAAAAAGTCTCACCCTTTCCTTCCAGATGCCAAAGATTTCTTTTCTGCAAATGGGTAGCTTCATTGATCCCAATTCCTTATGATTCTCAGTGGAACCCATGGTTCTTGATATTCTTGATTCTGTAATTTGACTTAGACTGAATCTGCCAACAGGATCTACTCAGACAGTTATGTCCCTTTTTGAGTAACCTCGCTCTGATACCACTTGAAAGATATTGTTCCTAATCAGCTAGAGGGGGGGTGAATAGGTGACTTAAATCTTTTTGACTTTTTAGGCATAATTCAGATTATAACACAGAATTATATCTACTTTATCACAGCACACAATCAGCAATCACAGAATTCCACAAGCACACAGTAGACACTCAGATTTATAGTGGTTCCCCAAGGTTTGGGTACATCCACTTTCCCCCTTCGCCTATCTAGCAGTGTACTAGATTCGGCCAAACTCCTCCACTATCTCAGATCCTCAGATCTTACACTCAGAACCCCAAAACAAGGTTCCTACAACTCAGGCCCAAGGCCCTACAACTCAGCTCCTTCACAAAGCCTACACTCAGCCACCAAGGCCTACACTCAGCCACCAAGGCCTACACTCAGCCACAACAGGCCTACACTCAGAGATTCAAATCTCCTACACTCAGGCACCCAAGCCCTACACTCAGCCTTTATAATTACAGGCTTACAAAACACAGATCCCTAAGGATCTTACAAGATAATATGAATACAAAATGTAATCTCAACAACTCAGTGAAAAGAGAGAAGAGTTGTGAGTTTCTTGATGAATTCTTGGAAGAACTCAGTTGAAATCAATCTGACTTGGCTTTCTTCAAAGCTTCTTGAAAGTAGAACACAATAAGATTGACCTCCTCTGCAGTTGATCCTTGATCTCTGCTACTTAAGATTCAGAACAAATCTGAACCCTTCTTCTCAGCCTGGTTCCAACGGCTGGCTTCTTGGATGGAGCTCTCTCTATCCAACTTCTTAGATCTTCACTAGATTCTTCAAGAAATAGCTAGATCTTCTTTGTAAATTGATCACTTGAACTTGTATTCAATCTTTCAATCACTCCTTTCTGTAGACAGTGTAAGCCTATTTATAGGCCTTCTTCATGGTAACTGGCTGGTCCGGTTCATAACTGATTTCTGACAACTCTGACAGGTGCAGTAGACCGGCTGGTATGGCAGCTGTCAAGTCATCCAGTCAGTTCTTGAAAATTCTGTAACTGTCTGAAAGTGTCAAGACTGTCTGTCTTTAAGTGTCGACACTTATAGACCAAGTATCGACACAAGTTGTCTAAGTGTCGACACTAGCCTACAAGGTGTCGACACAACTCCTTGTGTTGTAGATTTTATATCTCGACACAGCTTCTTCTTCATGTGTCGACACTGATAATGTGTGTCGACATAAGTACTTATACTTCAGTATATTGCTGAATTCTTGTAAGTGTCGACACATCTCCTTTATGTCGACACATCTTCATGTGTTGAACTTGTCAGTGTCGACACTGCTTCTTGGTGTCGACACATGTCTTCAGTGTTGATACTTGCTGAGTGTCGACACAGCTCCTTGTGTCGACACATACTTCTTCTGTTGAGACTCTGGCTGAGTGTCGACACATCTCCTTAGTGTCGACACTTGTACTTAGAATATTCTTGAACTTTGCTAAGTGTCGACACAGCTCCTTGTGTCGACACTTTCTTCAAGTGTTGAGTCTTCAGCTGAGTGTCGACACATTCTTTCTTGTGTCGACACTTTCTTCAAGTGTTGAGTGTTCAGCTGATTGTCGACACATTCTTTCTTGTGTCGACACTTTCTTCAAGTGTTGACTCTTCTGCTATGTGTCGACACATTATTCTGGGTGTCGACACTTATACTTAGACTCTGCTGACTTTTGCTGAGTGTCGACACAGCCTCCAAGTGTCGACACTTTCTGATGTAGACACAGTTTCTCTGGGTGTCGACACAACTGCTTCACTGCACTTTTCTTCACTGAGTGTCGACACAGCTCCTTGTGTCGACACTTTCTGTCTGGTGTCGACTCTACATCCCTGGTGTCGACACAAATACTCCAAGTATCGACACTGCTTGCCTGGGTGTCGATACAAGTCTTCTTAAGTGTCGACACTTTCCCTCTGGGTGTCGACACATGGACTTAGAAACTTTTTCATCTTTCCTGCAAATACTTAACCTGCACAAGTAAACTCAAAACACATCAAATACATTTTGATGTATATCATTGAGTTGGGTGAGGATTCTTCAAATCAGGTACATTAGTACCAATGTACCCAACAGGTCCAGTGGCAGGAATGTAGGAGGTGTCTCAGTGGAGACAGAAGGAGGGATGGAAGATGATGGTGGAGGAGGAGGTAAAGAATCTTGTATTGGTTCATTTGGGGAAGAAGTATGAAGGGGGATGTAAGTAGATTGAAGAGGGGGATGTTGTCCAGATGGTGGGGTAAGGGAGATGAGGGTGGTGATGTAGTTGGTGTACCATGAGGGGATGGAGTATGAGAGTGAGTATGAGTGTATGATGGAATTGGTGTACCATGTTGTGATGGAGGTGAGGTATGAAAGTGAATATGAGTTTGTAATGGTTGTATTGGAGAGGATGGAGGTGTAGGAGTGTGGACTATGGTTTGAACAATGGAGGGGAGTTGGTGTATCATCTGAGGATGGCTTTGGATGGTTGGAGGTGGTGGAGGTGGAGGAGGGATATCTTCAGTAGGGTCGGTAGTGGCTGGATCAGCCCTTGTACTCTCAGAAGGCCTGGAGGAAGAGGAGGAGACCTTGGATGGCTTGGTGATGGTCCTCTCCCATCTGCCAAATAGGGCACAGGTGAGCCTCTTGTAGGCATTTATGAATATGGTCGGGGTGACCAGGGATTCAGCAGCATTTTCCTGGAGGAAGATTCCCATAATTCTTCCAAAGCACACCTCCTTTTTGGTGTTCTTTTTCCTGATCATCTCAAACATAATCTTAGCCCAGTTCACAGGCTTCTTATTTACCACAACACACATCACCAGGAATTAATGCCTGGTGATGTAATCTTGGGCTGTGTGCTTGCCCATCAGTACTTTCCCCACAATATCTGCTAGAAACTTATACTCAGCAGATAGATGTTTCTTTAGCAGCTTGTTGGGGGTTGCTCCAGAATAACTCATCTTATTTAACATTTCAGCAAATTCTTCATTATTAATTTCCAACTCTGCTTCACCATTAGCTAATCCAAAAATCTCAGTCAGGATGGCGGGGGTAAGAGAGACTACATTACCGATATTGTGTCTGTCATGGTGTCTTCATCTATTGTGGAGGAAGTATAGACTCATTCCCTGATCTCTGCACTGACTAGCTTGATTCTGGTGGACATCAGATTCTTCTACTGTTGATCTTCAAGCGGTTTCAGGATGCCCGGGAAGATTGGATCTGAGTGTTGAAATGACTCGAAGTCTACATCAAATCTAGTATCAAATTTCATTGCTACAAGACTGCCCGCTGGAATCGCCATAGTGCACCTGCAAGAGAGAAACAGAGATCAAGTGATATGGAACTGAAAGCGCGGGACGGAGGTCGAAGAAAAACCTAGATATATGGTTTTTCAGAATATGAATCGACAAACTTCGTTCCACGAAAAATAAAAGAATTCTTCGATCTGAGGTCGACGAAATATTTTGTAGTTAAAAAATTCGTCGAGCTTAGTCTGAAGATTTGAAAACATTTTGCCGAGTTCTGTTCGACGAAACTTTTCTGAAGCAGATTCATCAATCTTCGTTTGATGAGAACAACTTCACTCACAGAGAGTTCGTCGATCTCTGTTCGACGAATATCTCTAGAACTTTTCTTTTGTTCGTCGATCTCCATTCGACGAACTTTGAAAAATTCGTCGAGCATAGACAGAAATTAAACTAAAGCTTCTACATTGATCATTCCAAGCTAATTTATAAAGAATAGGTGATTTCTTTCATCCAGTGGTTTGGTGAAAATATCTGCTCTTTGTAAATCAGTGTATATATAGACAAGTTTAATTTTGTTTTTTTACACACTCTCTAATGAAATGATGTCTAATGTCTATATGCTTAGTCCTACTGTGATGGACTGGATTTTGTGCTATGGATATAGCACTTGTGTTATCATATAAGAGAGTTGAATTATTTAAGTTGAACACATAGTCCAGGAGTTGGTTTCAAATCCACAACATCTGGGAACAACAACTATCAGCTGCTATATATTCTGCTTTAGCAGTTGATGTAGACACAGATGACTGTTTCTTGCAGAACTAAGACACTAGTCTCATACCAAGGAACTGGCAAGTCCCTGAGGTACTTTTCCTATCTATCCTGCATCCAGCAAAGTCAGATCTGAGTATCCAGTTAACTCAAATTCTGACTCAGTAGGATACCAGAGTCCTAGACTAGGACAACTCTTTATATATCTCAAAATTCTTTTTAGGAAAACTAGATGAGATTTTTTAGGGTTCACTTGGAACCTAGCACAAAGACATGTGGAAAATATTATGTCAGGTCTACTTGTTGTAAGGTATAGTAGGGACCCAACAATGCCCCTATATAATTTCTGATCAACAGGTTTTCCATGTGCATCAGAATCTATTACAGCATTAGTGGTCATGGGTGTTTTCTTAGCTGAGGCATCAGCCATCCCAAACTTTTTAATAAGCTCCTTAGCATACTTAGCCTAGGATATGAAAAATGTCATCAGGTAGCCGCTTCACTTGGAGACCAAGGAAGTAGGAGAGCTCACACATGCTACTCATTTCAAACTTTGAATGCATGAGGTCAAAGAATCTCTTGCATAGTTTGGAATCAGTAGACCCAAATATAATGTCATCTACATAAATTTGCACTAACAAAGTTTGATCCTTATGGTGCCTAGTGAATAATGTTTTACCTACAATGCCTCTAGTGAATTTATGCTCTATCAGGAAGCTAGCTAGGGTCTCATACCAAGCTCTTGTAGCTTGCTTTAAACCATAAAGAGCTTTATGTAATCTAAAGACATATGAAGGATGGGTTGGAGAGATAAAACCTGTAGGTTGTTCAACATAAACCTCTTCTTTAAGTACTCCATTCAGAAAGACACTCTTGACATCCATCTGATAGACTTTAAACTTCTTGTAGGCAGCATAAGAAAGGAAAATTCTGATTACTTCGAACCTTGCAACTGGTGCAAAAGTTTGGTCATAGTCTATTCCTTCTTCTTTCCTATAACCTTGAGCAACAAGCCTAGCCATGTTTCTCACAATTACACCATGGGCATCAAGTTTATTTTTTATATACCCATTTAGTTCCAATGACTGGGTAGTCTTTGGGTCTTGGAACTAAATCTCAAACTCTACATCTCTCAAATTGGTTGAGTTCCTCTTGCATTGCAATGATCCAGTGGGGATCTTGCTCGGCATCCGTTATGGATTGAGGCTCAACTTGAGAGAGGAAACAGCCATGCATCACATCTTGGTTGAGTTGATGTCTTGTCTGTACACCTACTATTATGTCTCCAATCACTTGAGATCTAGGGTGATCCCTTAGTGAGACAAGATCAGTGGGTGGAGTTGGTTCAGTAACAGCATTTGGATTTTATTCCTCTTGTGGAATAATGCATACTGTTGAAGGAATTTCAACCTCTTCCCAACGTTCTTCTTCACTGTCTTCATCAGCTTGTGGAGGAGGAGGTGGTATAACCTATTATGGAAGGTTCAACTCACCCAATTTCTCACATAAGTGAGGTACCTGTAAGGTGCTATTAGTAGAAATTTCTTTCTCCTTATAAGACATGTTAGTCTCATCAAAAGTTACATGTATTGATTCCTCAATTTTTAAAGAAGATTTATTGAACACCATATAAGCTTTGCTGACTTGGGAATATCCTAGAAAAATTCCCTCTTCAGCCTTAGCTTCAAACTTTCTAACATATTTCTTGTTATTATTATGAATATAACATATGCAACCAAATACTTTAAAATAGGTGATTTTAGGTTTCTTCCCTTTGAGCAATTCATAGGGAGTCTTATTCTTAAGAGTATGTATTAAACTCCTGTTTAGTACATAATTTGTTGTGCTTACATCCTCTGCCCAAAAGGATAGGGGCATGTAAGCATCTGCAAGTAATGTACCTGCAGCTTCAATTAAGGTTCTATTCTTCCTTTCAGCTACACCATTTTGTTGTGGAGTTCTAGGAGCTGAGAAGCGGTGCCTGATACCTTCCTTCTCACAGAACTCATGCATAAGAAGAGACTCAAACTCTATACCATGATCACTTCTGATTAATTCAACATGAGTAGAGTACTCAATCTGTATGGTCCTGAGAAAATATGTAAGAGCTTTGAATGTACCTGACTTATATCTCAGAAAGAACACTCAAGTGAATCTTGATAATTCATTTACAAAACCTACGGTATAGGATTTCCCTCCTAGGCTTTGTACAGCAATAAGTCCAAAAAGGTCCATGTGTAGCAAGTACAGAATCCTAGGTGAATCACTCTTATTAACTGATTTAAAACTAGATTTAGTCTGCTTGCCTAGTTGATAAGCCCTGTAGAGGCCTTCCTTCTTGTAAGGACCAGAAGGCAAACCTTTCACAAGGTTGTCTTTAGATAGCCTAACAATGTTTTTCATATTAACATGTCCTAGCCTTTTATGTCAAAGATCATTTTGATTTCTAACAATATTAAGTAAACAGATATCTGAATTGCAGAATGAAAATCAACTATATATATTATCTTGTCTATTTCCAATTAAAACAGTTTGTTTTTCTTTATTAGAAATAAAACAAGATTTTGAGTTAAAATGTACGTGATAACCTTCATCATATAGTTGACTTACGGAGATGATGTTATGCTTGAGTCCACTTACATATGTCACCTTTTTGAAAGTGACTGCTCCAATCTTTACTTCTCAAAAGCCCTCTGACTGGCCCCAATTTGAAACACCAAAGATAACCTTTGGTCCCAGCTTGGACTTGTAGTTACTTAAGTTGTCCTTGCTGCCAGTCATATGCTTGGAGCATCCACTGTCCAGATACCATTTTTGATTAACAGTTGGACAGCTCTTTACCTTCAATGTAAACAATTAGTTGTTCTTGACCAAGGTTACCTTGGGTCCTTGTTTCTTTACATAAGAAAAGTTGGATATTACTGAGAATTCGGGTTGGGATTTATATCCCAAGGGATGATATCTTCTGGGAGGAATTATCCAGTCAGCAAGTGGATTAAAAGGTCTTCTAGATTAATTAGAGTTTCTATCAAAGTTAGGATTTTTATTAAGTCTGTCTGGGTTCGACGAAAAGTTGTAAGTTCGTCGACCAGAGTTCGATGAAGTGGGATAAGATCGTCGATCTCTGCTCAGAGAAAGAACATATTCATTTTTTGTGCCCCAAGTTCGTCGATCTCTGCTCGACGAACCATACGCAGTTTGTCGATCGCAGTAAGACAAATAATTATTATATAGATTTGCTTTCAAAGTTTGTCGACTTGAGTTCGACGAACTGGCCACATTTCGTCGATCTGAGTTCGACAAAATCTGTTGAACATTATTCTGGTTATGATTTTTCTTATCCTGACTTCTTTTCTTATTTTTGTGTGTAATTTCAATTTGACTGGGATTGTTATTATCTACCTTTTCTTTACCCTTTTCAGACACAAATTTTATTAGTATGGATAATATGTTCTTCTTGAGTATAGGGGGTAAACTTGATGATGCGCCCAAGCCCAGTTTATCATTCAGTCTGGCATTGACTATACTTGTGATGTCTGAAAGAACTAGTGCCTAAACACCTAGAGGGGGGGTGAATAGGTGCACTTAATCTTTTTAACTTTAAAAGCAGAAACACTGAATTATTAGACCTGTTTATGCAATCCTCTACAGCAATTCAGCACATATAACACAGCAATCACGGAATAAATCACACACAGAGAACACACAGATTTTATAGTGGTTCCCCAAGGTCTGGGTACATCCACTTTCCCCCTTCTCCTATCTAGTAGTGTACTAGATTCGGCCTAACTTCTCCACTTCTCCTCAGATCCTCAGATCTTACAACTCAGAACCCCAAATAGGTTCCTACAACTCAGAGTGATCCCACTCCTACAACTCAGGCACAAAAGCCCTACCACTCAGTCTTCACCAAGACCTACACTCAGCCTCCAATAAGGCCTACACTCAGCCTTCAACAAGGCCTACACTCAGAGAAATGTATCTCCTACACTCAGGCACACAAGCCCTACCACTCAGCCTTTATAAATATAGGCTTACAACTCAGATCCCTTAGGATCCTACAGAAAATAAATAGTACAAAGATTATTAACCACAACTTTGATTGAGAAAGATGAGTTGACTGGCTTCTTGATGAGTTCTTGAAAGAACTTTGCAGAGATCAACCTCCCTTGGCTTTCTTCAAAGCTTCTTGAATTAGAACATAGTAGGGTTATATCTCTATGCAGATGATCTTCAATCAACTGCTGACTTGAGAATCAGATCTCAATCTGAAACTTTCTTAGCAGCCTGGTTCAATAGCTGTCTTCTTAGAAGGAACTCTCTCTCTCCAACTTCTTAGATCTTCTCTTGAAGGTCTTCTTCTTGTTGAGTTGTTTTTCACTTCATTGATTGCTTTCTCTATCCTCTTCTGTTGAAGGAATAAGCCTTTATATAAGCTTTCTTCATGGTGACCGGCTGATCTGGTTTCTAACAAACTTCTGACAGCTCTGACAGTAGCAGTTGACCGGTTGAAATGGCAGCTGTCAAGTCATCCAGTCACTTCTTTAAATCTCTGTCACTGTCTGAAAGTGTCGAGACAGATAGTCTTTATGTGTCGACACAAATAGACCAAGTGTCTACACAAGTAGACTAAGTGTCGACACTAGCCTTCATGGTGTCGACACATCTCCTTGTGTTGTTGAAATAGCTTCTCGACACTACTTCTTCAGAATGTGTCGACACTGATCCTGTGTGTCGACACAAGTCCTTCTTCAATACTTAGTTGATTTCTGCTAAGTGTCGACACAACTCCTTTGTGTCGACACATCTTCTTGTGTTGAAACTTGCTAAGTGTCGACACATGCCTTCTGTGTTGAAACTTTGCTGTGTGTCGACACATCTCCTTTGTGTCGACACTTGTACTTAAACTTTGTTGAAGTTAGCTGAGTGTCGACACAGCCTCCTAGTGTCGACACATGTACTTGAACTTTGTTGAAGTTTGCTGAGTGTCGACATAGCCTCCTAGTGTCGACACGTTTGCTGTCGACAAAGTTTCTCTGGATGTCGACACTGCTTCTAAGTGTCGACACAGATATTGTTGACAATTTTTCATTGTGTGTCGACACAACCTGTATGTGTCGACACTTTTTTTCTGGTGTCGACTCTGCCTTCCTAGTGTCGACACAATTACTCCAAGTGTCGACACAGCTTCTCTGGGTGTCGACACAAGCCTTCTTAAGTGTCGACACTTTTCTTCTAGGTGTCGACACATGGACTTAGAAACTTTTCCTGCAAACCTGCAGTTACTTAACCTGCATAAATAAACTCAAAGCACATCAAATACACCTTGATGTATATCATTGAGTAGGGTGAGGCTTCTTCAAATCAGGTACATATATTTCAATGTACCCAACAATCTCCCCCTATTCTGAGAAGTCATAACCATTAGTCAATGATATACACCATACATAACAAATATTCAGTATGATGTAAAACAGTAATATATGACAGGGAAAATACTTAAACATGCATGAACTGAACATGTATATACAATTAGCTCAGAACAACTAATGTAATAGATTTGAATCATGACACAATGTTCTTATAAATTCCAACATTTTCATTAGTCAAAAGTTTACATAGAATTTTAATACAAATGATTACAATTTGTAAACTTAAGAAAATGTTATCTTATGGCTGCTCTGGTTCCTTGATTACAATCCCCTTTCCAGATTGAATCTTTGCTTGAACTATAGCTTCAGTGTTATCAGCAGCAATAGGCCTCTTCCCTTTGAGATCTTTCTTTTTCAGCTCTTCAGCCTTGATCTTCTGCCTTTCAAAATAGTGATAAGGCTTGGGGAAATACTTGCTAGGCTCCTGTGCATTAGGAGGTAGGTTTCCCAGTTTAGCCTTTCTTCTATATTGTACAATGGCCTCTTGCCTATTCTCATGTTTTCTCCACTCCAGGTCAGAATACCACTTGCCTCTATCCAGTACATTGTCCTTATTAGCCTTCCAAGCAGTCAAGATGATATTCCTGGATGTGGGGCTCCATTGTTCAAAATCAGGCCTTAATTCAGCTTGCTCTCTGAATCTTTTCTTAGATAATTGGGCCTCTTATTCTTTTAACAAAGCCTCTTGTTCTTTCAATATTGCCTCTGGCACAGGCTGGACAACTTTCTCTATGATGATATTCTAATTTCCCTCAGGAGGATTATACATAGACTGTATCTCTTGATGTATCATGTCAAAGTCTGGTGGAGGGTATATCACTTGAGCCACTTCAGCTTGCTCTCCTCCAAGGTATGCAGGATTGATTCCAGACTCTGCAACATTGTCATCATCACATAAGGGTGGATATCCAAGGGTGGCTCTGATGGAATTTGAAATCCATTTGGCATGATCAGAGCTTGCCTTGACTAATACCCTCTCCCCCTTTATGACTTCTCTCTCTATATGATCCCTCAGATCATCTTTCTGAAATCTTATCTGTGCATTCAGATAGTTAACTCCATCTTTATAAAAAGGTTTCAACCTTTGGAACTTTTCAGTTATGAGCTTCTGTGAATCTTCAATGGCAGTTTTCACAGCAGTGAGACTCTCCTGTAATTTCTTATCAAATTCTTCTTTGGCACTTGCACTCACTGTAGTCTGAGCAGTAGCTATATTTTTCATTTCAGTTATAATGGCATTATGTGAAGCAGTGAGATTATCATTCATCCTTATCTAGTTTTCTAGGATATATCCTTGCTTGACTTCTAGGTCATCAAGTTTTGACTTTATTTTCTCTTGATGTGTAGCCAGATAGACCACTGCATTGCCTCCTTTAGGGAAACAATCAGTCATTTCTTTCTTGTTGAGATTCACTTCAAATCTGATTGACTTGATGTCTTGTGCAAGATCAAACTGCAGGGATTTATTCCCTTCATCCACATATTTTTCTAGAGCTTGCCTTTGCTCATCCAGCTTAATCTGTAAAGCCACCATCAATGAACTATAATCAGTAGATGGGGCAGGCTGTGGAGCAATTGTCTGTAGGGCTTTCTTATAGTTCTGGCTCCTTCTCTTGAAGACTTGGAACTTCCTCTTCTTGGCTCTAGCAGCCTCTTCATCCTCTAAAGTAGATGTGCTGACTATGTCTACTCTTTCCTTAGGATTAGGATGTGCATCCTTCTCAGTCCTTGTTAGCCCTTCAGCATCTCTTGGCTCCTCAGTCTCCTTGTTTCCAGTTTCCTCTATAATCTCCACATGCTCCCCCTCAATATTGATCTTCTCCCCCTCAGCAGCAGCTTTCTCTCTCTCAAAATCAGTTTGTAGAAGATCAGGGAACAACTCTTCTAATGTGTATTCATGTTGAGAATGGGCTGGTGAGTCTCTAATTTCATCAACCACTTTATCAGCAACAGATGTGTCCACCATGACAACATCTTTTGGTTGAGGTTGTATATGTGTTTGCCGATGAACATCAGGTAATGAATCACTCAAAACTTCATTCTCAATAGTGAAATCTAATTGATTAATATCAGTGATTACCTCTAGTATGGTTTGAGTAGCCCTTTCTCTCTCTAGTGGAGTTGGCTCTTCCACATGTAGAGGATCCCCATGGAGTGGATCCAGGTGAATTGGGCTAGCTGAGGGTAGCTCCCCCTGCCTCTGTGCATCTTCTTGTCTTGCTGGAGACTGGCCAGCATTTCCAGTCTCTTCATCATCATGAGTAAAGACCACTTGCTCTTCAGAGCTGCTAGAGGATCCTTGAGCCACAATGTCTATCTTCTTCTTCTTCTGAGTTGTGTCCTTTACTGGAGTTGGCATTTCTTTTGTCAATACTCTATCCCACCTAGAGAGAATTCTCAAATCCATTCTCCTCATGTGATTTATCTTGGAACCTGCAGCCTGGTTCATCACTTCAGGTATACTACCAGCTAAGTATAGACTTAGAATTCTACCCAGATTGGGTTTCTTCATACTTTCTTTTATCTTATCAAACATAACTGCAGACCAATCAGTATCAAGTTTGAAGATAATCCTTGTCATCAAATTGAACATCTGAGCTGAAATTCTGTCATGTCCTCCAGGCTTGCTCAGGATGACCTTGCCAACTATCTCAGATAAGAATTTCCCTTGTATATTCATTCCTTTCCTATTAAAAACTGATCCAATTTTTAGGTTTGAATCCAGTCCACACCATCTCAATGCCTCTCTAGTCTTAGAAGCGGAGACATCTTCTTCCTCTTTTGTTCTTGGTAGTTGAAGTACCTTCCTTAGACTTTTCTGTGTGACCTTGACTTTGGTCCCATGAACTCTGGACTTAATCTTGAGTCCAGTATCATCAAGTGAAGTTGCACTCAGAAATTCAAGGACCTCCTTTTTTCAGATCTTGATTGGTTATGATACAAGGTATTCCAGTCCAGTTTCGGCAATTAGAGTTACCACACCTTTGATTTCGGGTTCCGCGTCATCAAAGGCGTGTCGCACAAGTTCATATCCTTCATTAATGTTCTCTTCTAGCTTGGGCGCCATTAGGGTTTGAAGATATTTTGAATTTGAGAAGAGAGATGTCGACACACAAGTTTGGTCTCGAAACTTTGATGAGCGTGTCGACAAACAATGGCGAAAACCTATTTATACCTTTCTAGAATCGAAGATGAAAAGGCGCGTCAAAATACTTAAATTGTGTCGACACTGTTGAAAAGTGTTGACACTTACTTATAATGTCTCGACAACTATGTGTCAACACAAGTATAGTCGACAGAATATATGTGTCGACACTTGTATATGTGTCGACACCACTTAGCTCGACACTTAGTCGAGACTCTACTAGACTAATTCTATGTAAAGCCTAAGTGTCGACACCACCTTGGATGTGTCGACACCTACACTGCATGAGTCGACACTAATTCTCTGAAGTGTTGACACAGACTTCCTAGATGTGTCGACACCATTTCTCTGAAATGTCAACAACACTTCTATGTGTCGATACAGACAACTCTGTGTGTCAACACCATTTTACTTAGCCAATTTTTGTAAACTATTCCAAGTTTATCATCCCTAATTCAATTTTAAATTTATTGAATTTGGTTTCATCTAAGGGCTTAGTATACATATCAGCTAACTGATTTTCTGTTTTAACATACTCTAGGGAAATATCTTCTTTTTCCACATGTTCTCTTAGAAAATGGTACTTTATTTCTATGTGCTTAGTCCTACTATGGGAGACAGGATTATTTGCAATAGAAATGGCACGAGTAGAATCACAAAATAAAGGTGTTCTACTTACTTGAATACCATAATCTTCTAGCTGATGTTGAATCCATAGAAGTTGAGCACAGCAACTTCCTGCACCAACATACTCTGACTCAGCTGTGGAGATAGCCACACTGGTCTGCTTCATGCTACTCCATGATATCAGCCTTCCACCTAGAAACTAACAGGTACCTGTGGTACTCTTTCTATCTTCCTTTCAGCCTGCAAAATCTGCATCTGAATAACCTGTCAGTTCAAAATCTTCATTCCTAGGGTACCAAAGGCCTAGATAAGGTGTGCCCTTAAGATATCTCAAAATTCTTTTGACTGCTGTCAAATGAGATTCTTTAGGGCATGCTTGGTACCTAGCACAGACACATGTAGCATTCATGATATCTGGTCTACTAGCAGTCAAATATAGTAGGGAGCCAACTATCCCTCTATACAATATTTCATCTACAGGTTTCCCTGCATCATCTTTGCTTAGAGACATTGTTGACCCCATAGGAGTTTTCATGGTAGTGGATGATTTCATACCATACTTCCTTATCAATTCTAGGGTGAACTTAGACTGGCATATGGATAATCCATCTTCAGTCTGTCTAACTTGGAGACCCAAGAAGAACTTAAGTTCCCCCATACTGCTCATTTCAAACTGTCTTTGCATTAGTTTTGCAAACTTTCTGCAAAGACTACTTTCTGTAGACCCAAATATTATGTCATCTATATATATTTGAACTAAGATAATCTTGCCTCTGGATTCCATAAGGAATAGAGTCTTGTCTATTTTCCCCCTTATGAATTTATTCTCAATGAGGAAACTAGACAGGGTTTCATACCAAGCCCTAGGGGCTTGTTTTAACCCATACAAAGCCTTCCTAAGTCTATAAACATAATTAGGTTTAGTAGAATCAACAAAACCTGATGGTTGTTCTACATAGACTTCTTCCTTCAGATTTCCATTCAGAAAAGCTGACTTAACATCCATTTGGTATACCTTGAACCCTTGAAATGTTGCATAGGCAAGGAACATCCTTATTGCTTCCAGTCTGGCTACTGGAGCAAAGGTTTGATCAAAATCAATACCTTCTTCCTACCTATATCCTTTAGCAACTAGTCTAGCTTTATTTTTTATAATAATTCCATTCTCATCCAACTTGTTCCTAAAGATCCACTTAGTTCCAATAATGTTGTGGCCCTTTATTTTAGGAATTAGCTCCCAGACCTTGCATCTTTTGAACTGGTTCAGCTCCTCTTGCATTGCCTCAATTCAATGAGGGTCTAGGATTGCTTCTTCAAATTTCTTTGGCTTTACTTGGGATAGAAAGCTGGAGTAGAGAACTGAACTTAGATTCCTGCTCCTTGTTTGTACCCCTTGACTGAGATCTCCAATAATTTGATTGGCTGGATGATCTTTTAAATGTTTACTTGCTGGAGGCAGCCTGTCTTCTGGTTGTACACCTTCAGCTTCTTCATTCAGCAGCTCCTCTTGGTCTTCTTCAGCAACAGGAGTATCTTGTACTCCCTGGACAGCAGCCACTATCATCTACTTGCTGACTTGCAGTAGAACCTTCTTCAAAAGTAAGCTTGTCTATCTTCTCAGTCACACATGTGGAGCTGCAAACACTTCTAGGCAATTCATTGTTAATGAGTCTAGCTTCATCAAAAACTACATGAACAGACTCTTCTACAACTTGAGTAGTCAAGTTGTAGACCCTATAAGCCCTACTCTTATTGTTGTACCCAACAAAGATCCCCTCTTGGGATTTGGCAACAAACTTGGTTAAATAAGACTTACCATTGTTAAGTATATAGCATTTATAACCAAAGATCCTGAAATAGGATAAATTTGGTTTTCTGCCCTTCACAATCTCATAGGGGGTCTTCTTGTGGCTCTTGGTGATAGTAGCCCTATTGATCACATGACAAGCAGTGTTTACTGCCTCAGCCCAGAAATATTCTGGGAGAGATGTGTCACTCAATAGGGTTCTACCAGCCTCTATCAAAGTTCTATTTTTACTTTCAGCAATACCATTTTGCTGAGGTGTTCTTGGTGAGGAAAATTCCTGAAATATCCCAAACTCTTCACATAGCTTTGTCATACTATCAGACTGGAATTCAGTACCATGGTCACTTCTTATTTTGACCACTGTACTGTCTAACTCATTCTGAATTTGTTTGACAAAACTATAAAAGATACTAGGAGTTTCAGATTTTTGTCTTAGGAAGAATACCCAGGAAAACCTTGAATAATCATCTACAACCACAAATGTGTAGACCTTCCTACCTAGGCTGTGAACTGGCATAGGACCAAAAAGATCGATATGCAAGAGGTATAGGCACCTCAGAGCATCTTTGTTCTCAATACTATGAAAGGTGGATTTGGTCTGCTTGCCCTTTTGACAAGCTGAGCATATCCCATCCTTTATACACTTAACCTGAGGACCATTCCTAACTAACTCTTTGCTAAAGAGTAGGCCAAATGTCTTATAGTTAAGATGAGTCAGCCTCTTGTGCCATTTAACACAATGTGAGACTTTCTCATCAGCTACAAGACAAATAGGAGAAACTATGTTCTCACATATAATGTCTAGACAATAGACATTTCTCTTCCTATATCCTGTCAGAATGATCTTTTGATCACTTGACCTACTGATATGACAACCATCCTTGACAAATGAGATGTCATATCCTAAATCACTCAGCTGACTTATACTAATGAGGTTATGTTTCAAACCATTTACATAAGCCACTTGAGTAATTGTAATTAGGTTGCTAGAAATGTTACCAAAGCCTTTGATTATTCCTTTTTCTGAACCACCAAAGGTAACCTTAGGACCATCCTTGATTGGTGTATAGTCCTTCAGCAATCCCCTAGTTCCAGTCATGTGCCTGGAACATCCACTGTCCAAGTACCATATTGGGGCATGGCCACTTGGACTCACCTGCAAAACAGATTACTTAACCTTAGAACCCAAATAATTCTTGGGTCCTTGGTGCAAGTTAGTCTGACTCTTAACAAAACTACCTGTAGCTTCTCTAGCAGGCAGTTTGCTACTCACCTTGGTACTTGAATTATGCCAACAATCTATGGCAAAGTGGCCTACCTTGCCACAACACCAGCACTCAAATCTGTTATACCTTTGTTTAGGTACAACCCTGGCTGTTTTATCTACAGCAGGCTTCTTGTTGAGTATTGTGGCTTTGCCCTTAGATTTGGACTTTACTGTCTAGGCAGGTTTTGTAAACCCCAATCCAGTTTTACCCTTATGAGGTACAAACTCATCTATCAAAGGTAGAACAGATTTTGGTTTAGGAAAACTTGCTACAATATCTCTCTTCTTCTGAAGTCTAGCCTCCAGATTTCTAATTTGATCATTATTGAATGTAATAGTACCCATCTGAATAACAGTAATATTCTTCAGCCTGGCTATTTCATTTAGTTTCTGATCAAGCAACTTGTCAAAATCTATTGCAGCCACTTTGAGACTAGCAATCTCCTTAGCTTGAGTTTTGGCCAAGAGTTTACTTTTCTTCAAAGCCTACAACAATACTCTATATTCATCAATCAACTGATGAATGTCTCCTTCAGATTCAGATTCACTCACATCACTTGATGCTGATGTATCTGATTCTGATCCAGCACTCAAACTTGAACTAGAAGAACAAATTTGTACCTTACTTGGTCCAGGCTGATCCTGGATCTTGTCTCCTTCTGATAAGGCCATCAGTCCATTGCACTGAATGTCCTGCTCATAAATTGAGTTCATTAGCTGCATGAACTCATTTTCTTCTTCTTCAGCAAACAAGCCAATATAGGCTTCAGCTTCTGAATCTGTTTCTGAAGATGACATATCAGTCAGACTTTTATCCTTCATGGCAACAAAGGACCTTTACTTTTTGCCCTTGAACTGTGTCTTCTTCATGTCAGTTGACTCTTTCCTCTTTGCTGGACAATCAGCTATTACATGTCCTTGTCTATTGCAACAATAGCATACTATCTTTGAGGATGTAGTTTTACTAGACTTGGACTTTCTCCTATCATTCCTTGATGACTTCCTGTTCTGATAATAGTCATCTTTTGTCTGTGAAGTGGATGGCTTGGACCTCCACTGCTTCTTCTTTAGAAACTTCTGAAAATGCCTAGTAAATGCAGCAAAGTCTTCATCACTTTCACTGCTTTCTGACTTCTTGCTATCTGAAGTATCTGTCTCAGTCTCAGCAACTTTTTGAGGTGGAGATGGAGACTTGCTTTTATATTTCCTAGTGGCTTCAGTCTCAAGGCCACGGCTCTTTCTTTGTGCTCCACCCTAGTAGTCTTTTCTTCCTCCTTCCTTATCATTAACTGCATCTCATAAGATAACAGTTTTCCAAACAAAGTTGGAGGAGGTATGTCAGCTAATTTGGTCATTTCCCTTATGGCACAAATCTTGATGTCCCAGTCCTTTGTCAGGGATCTCAAGAACTTATCATTCAACTCATAATTGTTGAACTCTCTTCCATAGGACATCAATTCATTGACTATCCTATAGAATTTCTTGTAGCATTCAGTTATGCTATCAGACCTGCCTTGTCTGAAGCTTTCATACTCTTGATTTAATAAAGACTTCCTGTCTTGTCTTACCTCTTCTGATCCCTCCATATAGACTATCAGTGTGTCCCACATTTCTTTTGATGTTTTGCAATGAATCAGATTCTGAAATGTGGCATCATCAATTGCACTTACAATAATATTCTGGGCCCTCTTGTCCATAGTGGCCAGAATTATTTCATCCTTGGTCATTTCTGAATAGTCTTTGGGAGTTCTCTGATTTGCATCTAGAACAGATACTTTCATTGGCACATAAGGCCCTTCTTTGACTGTAATGTAAATTCTTGGGTCAGAGGCTTCCATAAAAAGTCTAACCCTTTCTTTCCAAATGCCAAAGATCTCCTTTCTGCAGATTGGCAATTTCATGGATCCTAGCTCTTTGTGATTCTCAGTTGAACCCATTTTCTTGATTCTTGATTATGCTGATTCTGCCTCCAGGATCTTTACTCAGACTGTTATGTCCTTTTTGAGTAACCTGGCTCTGATACCACTTGAAAGAACTAGTGCCTAAACACCTAAAGGGGGGGTGAATAGGTGCACTTAATCTTTTTAACTTTAAAAGCAGAAACACTGAATTATTAGACCTGTTTATGCAATCCTCTACAGTAATTCAGCATATATAACACAGCAATCATAGAATAAATCACACACAGAGAACACACAGATTTTATAGTGGTTCTCCAAGGTCTGGGTACATCCACTTTCCCCCTTCGCCTATCTAGTAGTGTACTAGATTCTGCCTAACTTCTCCACTTCTCCTCAGATACTCAGATCTTACAACTCAGAACCCCAAATAGGTTCCTACAACTCAGAGTGATCCCACTCCTACAACTCAGGCACAAAAGCCCTACCACTCAGTCTTCACCAAGACGTGCACTCAGCCTCCAACAAGGCATACACTCAGCCTTCAACAAGGCCTACACTCAGAGAAATGTATCTCCTACACTCAGGCACACAAGCCCTACCACTCAGTCTTTATAAATATAGGCTTACAACTTAGATCCCTTAGGATCCTACAGAAAATAAAGAGTACAAAGATTATTAACCACAACTCTGATTGAGAAAGATGAGTTGACTGGCTTCTTGATGAGTTCTTGAAAGAACTTTGCAGAGATCAACCTCCCTTGGCTTTCTTCAAAGCTTCTTGAATTAGAACACAGTAGGGTTGTATCTCTATGCAGATGATCTTCAATCAACTGCTGACTTGAGAATCAGATCTCAATCTGAAACTTTCTTAGCAGCCTGGTTCAATAGCTGTCTTCTTAGAAGGAACTCTCTCTCTCTCTCCAACTTCTTAGATCTTCTCTTGAAGGTCTTCTTCTTGTTGAGTTGTTTTTCACTTCATTGATTTCTTTCTTTATCCTCTTCTGTTGAAGGAATAAGGCTTTATATAAGCTTTCTTCATGGTGACCGGCTGATCCGGTTTCTAACAAACTTCTGACAACTCTGACAGTAGCAGTTGACCGGTTGAAATGGCAGCTGTCAAGTCATCCAGTCACTTCTTGAAATCTCTGTCACTGTCTGAAAGTGTCGAGACAGATAGTCTTTATGTGTCGACACAAATAGACCAAGTGTCGACACAAGTAGACTAAGTGTCGACACTAGCCTTCATGGTGTCGACACATCTCCTTGTGTTGTTGAAATAGCTTCTCGACACTGCTTCTTCAGAATGTGTCGACACTGATCCTATGTTTCGACACAAGTCCTTCTTCTTCAATACTTAGTTGATTTCTGCTAAGTGTCGACACAACTCCTTTGTGTCGACACATCTTCTTGTGTTGAAACTTGATAAGTGTCGACACATCTTCTTTGTGTCGACACATACCTTCTGTGTTGAAACTTTGCTGTGTGTCGACATATCTCCTTTGTGTCGACACTTGTACTTAAACTTTGTTGAAGTTAGCTGACTGTCGACACAGCCTCCTAGTGTCGACACATGTACTTGAACTTTGTTGAAGTTTGCTGAGTGTCGACACAGCCTCCTAATGTCGACACGTTTGCTGTCGACAAAGTTTCTCTGTGTGTTGACACTGCTTCTAAGTGTCGACACAGATATTGTTGACAATTCTTCATTGTGTGTCGACACAACCTGTATGTGTCGACACTTTTCTTCTGGTGTCGACTCTGCCTTCCTAGTGTCGACACAATTACTCCAAGTGTCGACACAGCTTCTCTGGGTGTCGACACAAGCCTTCTTAAGTGTCGACACTTTTCTTCTAGGTGTCGACACATGGACTTAGAAACTTTTCCTGCAAACCTGCAGTTACTTAACCTGCACAAATAAACTCAAAGCACATCAAATACACCTTGATATATATCATTGAGTGGGGTGAGGCTTCTTCAAATCAGGTACATATATTCCAATGTACCCAACAATGTCCATCAGCTTAATTCTTCTCCCATTGAGAGATTACTCAAGTTTTTTGGCCTCACATAGCTCGATTTTAAAAGAATTGATTTGTTCATTAGCTAGAGTTAGTTCTTCTTTTAATTTAGTGTTTTCAGAAATTAGTTTTTTTTTATTGGCTAGTCTTTCCCTAAGTGTTTTAATTTCTTTTTCTGAGTTAATTAGATCAATACACAAGGTTTTAAACTCAGTTTTGAAAGTATCAGAACTATAATCAAAAGTTGAGAGTACCTGATCAGCTTCTGACTCTGATGCTCCTTCATTATCAGATTCTTCCTCATTGTTTGATTGACTGTTGGAGGCATTGATGGCCATGAGGCGGATTTCCTTGGCCCTTGCCTCTTCTTCCTCTTCACTGGAACTGGAAGATGTGGATTCATCTTTTGTCTCACTCCAGGTATCAGCAACAAAACCCTTCTCCTTCTTTTTGTATTTACTAGAAGAAGGTTTGTTGCTGTGTTGTCTTCTACAGTCCTTTTCTTTTCTTCTTTCTTTCTTCTGATTCTCTGGACACTCTGAGATAAAGTGCCCAGGTTTCCTACAGCCAATGCATACTACTTCTTTAGTAGGAGTTTTGTCATACCTTGGCTTATTATCCTGCCTGGATGATTTTCTTCGTGAAGTATTTCCTTGCCATTTTGTAAAATCATTTGGCAAAGAGACTCATTAGCTCTACATTTATTGTTGAAGCTTCAGACTCTTCAGCAGCCTTAAATGTCAAGTTGTGCTCCTTCCTTGCTGGTGGAGGAGTCCTTTGTTCAGCTGCATCTTTGGACTTTATTAGCTGCTCATAAGACTTGAGCTTTCCCAATAGAGATTCTGTGGAAATCACATTTAAGCTCCTGGCCTCCTTGATTGGCCAGATCCTTCAGTCACGTGAGCTTAGGAAGCACATGAGTATTTTATCATTTACTTCAGTAAGGGTGATGTCCTTATCCAAAGTCTTCAGCTCATTGATGATTGAGCTCAGTCTGTTGTACATGTCTACAACAGATTCTGCTTCCTCCTTTTTGAAGTTCTCATACTGGGATATAAGATTTGATCTTCTATCTTTTCTCTCATCAGCAGAGCCAGCTACCATTTGGTTGAGAGAGTCCCAAATGGCCTTGGCTGAAGTGCATTCAGCCACTTTCTGGAAGATGTCAACAGACATTGTTTGGGCTAGAATGTTCATGGCTTTAGCATCAGCAACCTTGGCTTTCTTCTGAGCATCGGTCCACTCAAGTGATGGAAGTGCATGAGTGCTTGAGGTTGTTGTAGATGTAGATGGTTGAGGAGGACCTGTCAAGATAGAATTGTATATGTCCTCATTAATAGAATTCATATAAAGTTTTATTCTTGCCTTTCATATGGCAAACTTGTTTAAGTTGCACACTCGAGGTCTGGTGCTTGCATAATCTTTGTTCTATGTCATGCTGTGAATATAATCCTAATAGAAATAAAAAATTAGATCTAACAAAGGATCTTTTGGTTCAAGGGTTAGCTTGTACAACCAAAGGAACCTGCTCTGATACAAATTGAAAGTGAGGGTTAGACCTGAAATACTCTAGAGGGGGGGTGAATATAGTATCTTTAAAACTTTTAATGCTTTTTGCTGATTAATAAAAACTACAGAGTTTGGAAGCTATTTGATACCAAAATTTGGCTGAGAGTAAAACAAGTCCTAAGATAAATTAATCTACCACAGGCACAGTAGAAATTAAACTAACTATAACATGCACAGCAAACCTAACTAGCACAGGCACAATAAGAACAAAAGAAAGAGGGAAACCAGACAACACAAGAATTTTATAGTGGTTCCCCAACCTGGGTACATCCACTCTTCTACCACCCTGGTAGGAATCCAATAACAGGTTTTGATCAGGTGACTGCCACCAATGAGCTTTTGATCAGGTGCTCAAAAATCAACCCAAGTCTTTTGATCAGGTGACTTACAACCAAGGAATAACTTTTGAAGGGAGTTAAAAAACCCTTTGTACAGTGAGGGGATGAGAGAGTGATGGTGTCTTCTCTTTCTCAAATACAACTGAGAAGACTTAGTGGATCTTTGATGTTAACAAAGCTCCCCCTGAGTTATAGAGTTGTTCAGGAAGATTGAGCCTTGTTTCAGGGTGAGTAGGTCTTCAATCTTTAGCTTTGACCTGAAGATCTCCAGGAACTTCTTGACTGATAAAGTTTTGTTGTCCTTGAAGAATCCCAAAATGAAGAATGAAGAAGACTCTTGATTTGTATGGATGTTCTTCTTCTTCTTCAGTATCTTGAATTATTTTTCTGGTCTGGGCTTCTTGTTTCTTGACTCTATATCTATGTTATTGTTCACTGTATGCTTGTTGTGTCTCTTCAAGAAGGAGGAAGAAGTCTCTTTTATATTTTCTATGAAATCCGTTGAATTTTTTTAATTCTTTCCTGCATTGATTACTGACGGCCTTGAGAATGTCTGCATTAATTGATTTCTCCAACTGTCTCATTGAAAAAGCAGCAAGTAATAATCCTGATGAATGTCATAATCATTGCTGCTTCTAATAGTAATATTCAGAGAATATTGAGCATTGATTATTCAGGAATTACTGCAATAAAATAAAGACAAAAGGAAGGAAAAGTCCATGTCTGGAACTCCACAGAAATCGTCGACCAAAGAACAGAATTCGTCAACCTGGGTCCAGAGTTCGTCGAGCTGAAACGTTATGTTCGTCGACTAGATAATTGTTGTTCGTCGACCTGAGATCCAAGATCGTCGACCTAAGAACAGTTAACTACTTTCTCTAGAACCTTGCCAATTCTGTGCATCAAGATTGTTGAGCTGAGAATCTAACTTTGTTGACTAGTGTTCAGAGAAATGATTCTTGGACTTTAGAATGTTTAAGTAGAGTATCCAGAAATCATCGACCTGAGAACTAAGTTCGTCGACCTGAGAACTGCTAACTGCTACTTGATAAACTTGTCAAGACTGTGGTCTAAGTTCGTCGAGCTGAGAACATGAATTCGTCGACTGGAGTTCAGTGAAATGATTCTGGACTTAGAATGTTGAAGTAGAGCATCCAGAAATCATCGAACTGAGAATCAAGTTCGTCGAGCTCAGCTCAGAGAATTGTCTCTAAGTTTATTGAGCTGAGCACAACTTTCGTCGAGCTGAGTTCGACGAACGTCGAACTCATTTTCCTTAGTCTTTGAAATTTTTCTAAGTCTTGAGTATTCTGTAGTCTGTTGTTGGCTGATCCATGCAGTGTTGAATCTAAGGACATGGCATATACTCTAGGACACAGACATGACCCTAGCTATACAGGTTGGGTCAAACATCCTAGTTTAGTGAACCTAGCCCAAATCCAACTAGGGATCCAACAGGTCGCTAGTTTCCTGGTTGCACCCTGACCATGGAGGAGTTCGGAAATATTTTCTTTAAAAGTACATTCCTGTGTCGATGAGGTTAGCCCATCGGAGGAAATTCATGCACTTGGTGCAGCGAGACAAGATAGTGGACGAGTATGTTCAGGAGTTTACTCGGTTGGGCTGTTATGCTGGAACGACCATGACTGACGTTGTGGAGAGGGACAACCTCTTCTACTATGGACTGAGGGAGAATATGAGGCAACCCCTCATATCTATGAAGAATGTTGGTTTCAATGAGCTGGTTGAGGCTGCCAGAACTTGGAGAGCGATTTGGAGCGAACCCAACGTCGAGAGGGTTTTGCTGCAAAGTAGGGAGAAGGAAAGTCTTCTCAATCTCAAGGAAGGGAGTAAGTGGAAGAATAAGTCTCATCCCTACAAGAATTCGGAGAAAGGAATAATGGCGGAGTCTAGCGCTTCTCGTTTCCAACCCGTGCAGCCAAGGGCATATAACCTTGGGCAGCAGGAAGCGATCCACCAACCCGAGGTGGTGATATGCTTTGTATTAGTTTCTGCGTACCCCGCTAGGGTACTGTTAGATACGGGAGCAAGAATTGAAACCCTAACTTAAGAAGTTTCCCTCTCTCCCTCTTCTTCTAAAATTTCGGCCCTCTCCCTCCCCTCTCTCTTGGTCGTCGCCACCACAACCTTCCCTCTCTCAATTCCGACCCTCCTCTCCTCCTCCTCTCCCTCCTCAAGATTTCCCTCTCCTTTTCATCCCTAAAGAAAACTCAACCCCCTCTCCTCCCTCTCTAATAACAATTTCGGCTACCCTCCTTCCCTCTTGAATTCGGCCAACCTAGCTTTTCCCTAGCAGCCACCCTCTTCCTCCCCTTCCACCACTCGGCCACCCTCCTCCACCACCTAACCCGAGTAAACATCCTCCTTCTACACCAAAACCGACCCCTATATCCATCTACCAAAGAAAATCGAGCAGCCCCACCCCCCCCCCCCCCCCTCGTGACAATATTTGGCCACCACCTTTTCTCTCTCCTATTCCAACATCTTTGGCCACCAAGGTTTCCCTCTCCTAGGGTTTCTTGAAAAGGACAACGACTCGCGTCTTCATCGTCCGATGCGGATCGGAGGATTTTTCATGTAAATAGACTCAACCACGGTCGTGTGTGTTTCCTCCACTCATCTTGTGGACGGATTTCTTGAGATTTAGGTAATGATTCCTAAACCTCTCTTGTGTGATTTCTTCTATAATATTTGTGAGGTTTAGAGGATTAGAAGGCTAGTAATTTGACCTAATTTATGTTGAAATTAGTGCCTTAATTAAAATTTGATTTTTAAGCATTAAATCTTTCGAATATTTTCTTATAACTTGAATCGGGTAGATCTCGTGAATGCCAGAGGAAATTGGTTTCCTTAACCTTGATTTCTCCTTTAGTTCAGTTGATTTGGTCACCCTTGTTTAAAATTAATTTGGGATCAATTTTGGACTTCTTTAAAATCGCTATTTTAGTCTGGATCCTCTTGTGTTAGTTTTGTTAATGCTTGCGGGTAAATTTAATTTGAATTGTTAATTGTCCGGATCAGGTAGGTCCTACTCATTTGAGCGAACATTGGCATATAGCCATTGTTCAATCTATAAAAGGGGTAGCGTCCCTTTGCTTTTGTGCATTGTTAAATTGTTTGAATCATCGGTAGAATTTTAGAGAGATCCTGCATGCTATGAATCTATTTTTAATTGTCGAACCCAAGAGTGTGTAGTTTAATCTGTCGTCCTATTGGCCTACATCAATTTGATATTAGAGGGAGGTTAACTCCAATTTCCTAATTGGCACCCTCCCCCTTTTCTTAGGATGTTGACACACACTTGTCTTGCACGTTTATTTGTCAAAATTTCAAAAACAATTCATCCAGTCTGTCAATAGCGGCCTAAATTTTTATTTTTTCTGCAAAAAAAATTAAAAAAAAATTATTTAATAATCTCCTATTTATTTTCAGCAAGAAAAAAATAAAAATGTATATATTTATTGCCTTAGTTGTTTAGCGGGAACAATTCTATTTGTTACAATTTTATAGGACCAGAGTCATTATTTCCTTGCATGTGCACCAGATTCGAGTAGAAGTTTTTGTCCCGTCACCATTAGAAAATGGCCTATGATGGGTATGCTTCCAGTTTAGACTATTTGTATGCTAAAGTTGTTGTTAATCACACCCCAGCCTTGCCTACATATTAGAGGAATACCAACCGTCCCCACACTTATCTTGACACTAGAAGACAGATACCCACTTATGACAGTTATGGGAGTCCTTAATTTTTTAGAGACTGGCTTAAGGGGATAGAAATTTATTTTGATTACCATGTATGGGACGACCACCAAAAGGTTGTCGTCGCCCGAGAGCGGTTATTAGGTCAAGCTCGCATGTTTTGGTTAAACGAAGAGCATCGTGTTGGTAGCTATCAATATGCTTGGCCGCACATGAGTAGCTTACTCGCGGATCAATTTGATCCCGACTACCTTCGTACTAATAGCACCACAACCATGAGCGCGAATAATTATGGCACTAGACTTTTATCTGCTTATAGGAGTGACATATTCCCTCAGGATAGACCCTTTCTCCATGTTGGTAGAGCTTCACATAGCATACCCGCACCCACCTATGGAGGAAATGAAAAGGTGATGTCCCCTATCCCGAGTTTTGTACAAGTGACTGCTATGACTGCCATAAGCCTGCGTGGTGAGAGTTGTCCTATTAGTAGGGAAAGATAGACGATTATGACATGTGAGTCTAGTGGCGTATCTGATCTTAGTTCTATTATGTGTCCTACTCTGAATACACTCGTAGTCCCTTTTGAGTCTCCCCCTGAGCTGCGTGATCTAGTCGTTGACTCTCCTGATGAGTCTGAGGCAGTGTCTAGGACTGAGCCCTCCACTGAGGGCGAGGCCGATTTAACTGATGATTTCAGTGTTGATGAGGAGCTTGGATATCCTAGTGATTTGGAAGATGATGTATGGGATGATGTAATTATGATCTGTGAGAGTATCTCGTTGCCTATTACATGCCCTGGTAGCATTGTGTTTGATCACCCTAGTATTGAGTGCCCTCTCCAGGCTACGATCCCCATCGTGATAGAGCCTACGATTATACCAGTTGAGATTGTATCTGAGTCATCTGAGGAGCCTGAGAGTGAGGATTTCCCTAGTGTTATTATGGATGATTTACCATATGAGGGAAGGATATTTTTGGATGAATTTAGCGTTGAGAACCCGAAAGATAATTTTTTGGTTATCACCATTGCCTGAAGCTCAATATGAATAAGAAAATTTATCGAGTTTGATTTTTCCTATTTCTGAGACTTTTACTGATTTTGATTTGGATGATGTCACCAGTGTGTTGGAAGAATTTCCAAGCGAGTAAGTTGTACTTTTGGATGACGTTATTGATATAGACCCGGATGAGAGTTCCTTGTAATTGTCACCATTTGATGAAAATTATACTGATTTGGATTTTGTCCCGGGAGTTATTGATATAGACTCACCGCCTTTTGATGACCCTGATGTCCACATGTTAGTGACTATAGTTGGGTCCCTTGAGTTGTATTGTTCGCATAATCTTTCACATCCGGGAGCGTCCAATTCTATCGTTTATGATGAGCGGTTCTCCTTGGCATATCTTCATGCCTAGCATGAGTATATTAAAGTTAAAATTAAAACTGCGGATTTGGAGCCCATTGAAATCATTTTTTATTATCAGGATCCCATGCCACCAGACTTAACCCCCCATATCCTCCACATTTGTGTCAAGTCATGTAGCACATGGTTTCACTCATCACGATCGTAAGTTACTTAGGCGCACTTTTAAAAAATAATCAATCGATTTGTGTCTTATTACTTATATGTCTTGCATGTATCTAGGACATTAGCGTTTCATTTTAATTTATGTCGCACGCACGTCCACTCCCTTCTGAGACCATCCTACACTAGAGTTAGTGATTTGGGTTTAGTCTGGTCAGCCCCCGAGCGGATGCCTTCTGGCTCCATTAATAATTTAATACGTAGGAATGCCGACCCATCCTTGGATATGAAGAACTTCAGATTTCTACTTTTCTTTCGGATTTTTATAAAGCACAGGGTGTTTCACTTTATTACAAGTTTCCAGACTTTTTATTGTACGTCTCTTTTCCATCTGAGTGGCTTTCTTCGTCGTTTCTTCCTTCCACTAAATGTTCTCTTGGGTTGGGGAGTGTTAGTTCTACCGTATCTATTTTCCACGTGGACTCCTTGGCTCTTGAACCGGATGGTAAGATTCAAGTTATTTTTCTTTTGCTTGACACCATTTCGCGTTTTCTCGAAAGTCTTGTGGTTTCTCTGTCTGACAGGTGCTCATTGCTATGCGATGTTAATGCTACTACGACATGGATGGCAGGGCCAGAATTTCCCCAAGTTGCTACTGCTTTCGACTGTTCTCCCCTCACGGTCCACTCATCATTGATGATTAATTTTGAGTGGGGGAGGATTGATGGTGACGTTGCTGATGCGGCCGTTGATCACCGACATAGAGAGTTCGTTGATTTGGACGAAAGTTGCCGCAAGCTCGAGGACGGGATTCTAGCACGTCGTTCTTCGCCAACGCCGCCGCTGCTACATGTTCTGCTCGACGTTCGTCATCACCATCAAATAAAAATATATAATTATATATTAGCAATTTTTAATTTAAGCATTTTATTTTAAGTGCTTATTTTATTTCATGTATGATGGGTGCCTATAATCATCAAGGATATTTTTATTTCATGCATTTAACTATTATATTTGTTATGCCATATTTATGATGAGTGCGTATAACCATCATGTGTTTATTTTATTTGAATGGAGGAGATTAAGTTGTGTAGGCTATAAAATATCATGCTTATGAAGAGAAATGAAGTTGATGAAAAAGAATGGAAACCCTAAATTGAGAAGTTTCCCTCTCTCCCTCTTCTTCCAAAATTTTGACACTCTCTCCCCTCTCTCTTGGCCGCCGACCACCACCACCTTCCCTCTCTCAATTCTGGCCCTCCTCGCCTCCTCCTCTCCCTCAAGATTTCCCTCTCCTTTTCATCCCTAAAGAAAACCTGACCCCCTCTCCTCCCTCTCCAAGAACAATTCCAGCCACCCACCTTCCCTCTTGAATTCGGCCAACCAATGTTTTCCCTAGCCACCACACTCTTCCTCCCCTTCCACCACTCGGCCACCCTCCTCGACCGCCTAACCCGAGTAAACATCCTCCTTCCACACCAAAACTGAACCTTCTATCCATCCACTAAAGAAAACCGAGCATCCCCCCCCCCCATGTGATAATATTTGGCCACCACCTTTTCTCTCTCCTATTCCAACATCTTTGGCCACCAAGGTTTCCCTCTCCTAGGGTTTCTTGCAAAGGACAATGTCTCTCGTCTTCATAGTCCGGTGTGGATCCAAGGATTTTTCGTGGAAATAGATTCAACCATCGCCGTGTGTGTTTCCTCCACTCATCTTATGGACGGATTTCTTGGGATTTGGGTAATGATTCCTAAACCTCTTTTGTGTGATTTCTTCTATAATATCTGTGAGGTTTGGTGGATTAGAAGGCTAGTAATTTGTCCTGATTTATATTGAAATTAGTGCCTTAATTAAAATCTGATTTTTAAGCGTTTAATCTTCCGAATATTTTCGTATAACTTGGATCGGGTAGATCTCGTGAACGCTAGAGGAAATTGGTTTCCTTAACCTTTATTTCTCCTTGAGTTCAAATGATTTGGCCACCCTTATTTTAAATTAATTTGGGATCGATTTTGGACTACTTTAAAATCGTTATTTTAGTCTAGATCCTCTCGTGTTGGTTTTGTGAATGCTTGCGGGTAAATTTAATTTGAATTGCTAATTATACTGACCGGGTAGGTCCTACTTGCTTGACCGAACATTGGCATACAGCCATTGTTCAATCTATAAAAGGTGTAGCGTCCCTTTGCTTTTGTGCATTGTTAAATTGGTTGAATCATCAGTAGAATTTTAGAGAGATCCCGCACGCTACGAATTTATTTTTAATTGTCGAACCCAAGAGCGCGTAGTTTAATATGTCTGACTCATTGGCCTGCATCAGAGGGGTGGGGTCATTATAAATTGGTTAGCTAAAGCTGACTGTTGCCTTGTTTTTCCTGTCTTGGTGGATTGTCCTTGTGCAGGTGCAGGAGAGACAAGCGGGAAGTAGCAGGCTGAAGCCCTTTGTGCTATATCATCCCTCGAATGCCAAGCAAAGCGTTTACTTATTTGCATGTGTTGTCAGTCTGCGTGCCGAAGTATGTAAACTACCTTGGTGTTAAATAATTCATATGTTGTAAGACCTTAAAGCCAGACTTTGTGTACGACTATCATTCTTATTATCTTATATAGTGGACATTACTGGTTATGGGTTCTTCTTTTTAAAATCTTCCGCTAGAATGTAACTCTTAGTTAGGGTACGTGGATGTTGCGGTTTCAATGCGTAACTCCACTGTATATCCGTGTAATATGGCGTGGGGCCCAGCCGAACCTTCTTTTATATTCTTTATGATGGATGGGGGTATTACAGGTTGATATTAAAAGTAACTTCATCAACTCCAACCCTAAATAGGAGCTTTTCGTTACTCACATCTATTATCGCACGGGAGGTGGCATGGAAGGGGTGGCTGAGTATGAGGGGTACTTTGACATCCTCTTTGGTGTCAAGGATGACAAAGTCTACCGGGAAGATGAACTTATCAACTTTGATGAGCATGTCCTCCACAACCCCTACTGGATATTTAACCGAACAATTTGCTAGTTAGATAGTCATTCGTGTTTGTCTTGTATCACATAAACCTAGTTTTTTGAATAGTGAATACGACATCAAATTTATGTCGGCTGATGTTTAGAACGACAAGTGCATCGGTCGCTAAAGTAATGTAAAATGGAAGTGTTTCCCCAAGTATCAATCTCATGTGGAACACAGAAAGGTGAAGTTATCTTTCGAGGAAGGACTTGAGATTGAAGTCTTTTTAATAATGCGGGTCACCAACACCGCTTCACAACGTAGGGGATTACACGGGCTATTAGCGTCCCTTCACTTGATGGATGGAAGAGTAGGCCCACGGAATGGATGAGTAGGCTCACAGAATGGATGAGTAGGCTTGCGGAATGGAAGAGAATGCTTGTGTAATGGAATGGACTGCAATGGGTGAATGGGCGCACTTCAAGCACAATCTAAACAAACCAAATATTTCATAACAATGAAATTACAAATGCAAAACATGTGTTTAGAGAGGCCTACATCATCAAGTAAAGAAGAATACATTCAACAACAACAATCTAAGTGAAGAAAAAGGCAAAAGATACTACCAAATCTGGAGGCTTGCTATAGATTCACAGTACGAATTGCTGGGTCATCAATCTGCATCCTAGCTCGGTCACAACAATCATCCGGGTTAGAGGAGGGTTATCACTTCCTCCTAATTGACCCGTCTTCTCCGATAAAATACAATCCGACCACATCTGATGTGAAGATCGCCTAGCTTATTGATGACATTGAGCGTAGATTCCTCTCCTTGAAGAGCTTGGATGATGTGAAGTGGCCTAGGGAAAAGCCCTAACAAGTGGTGGAGGAAGGAGGAGCCAAATCTCACCCCTTAGGGTTTGCGGCAGAACTGGGGCAAAATGAATTAGTCATCCCGAATTGGGTGGAAATCTGCGCTTATACAGAAAAAATCGTGAGAAATGAACTTGCACGGTCAAATTCACGATTGTGCGTTCGAACCGTGCGATATTTAAAAGAAAAATTTGTCTATTGGCCAAGGGTTTGCTAGTACGATTTCTTCTCATGCACGATTTCAACAACCGTGTGCGAACAAAAACACACGGGCAAAGACAGAACTCTGATTTTCAGGCCAAACACCAGGTTGTGCGGTTTTCTTCTCGCACGATTATATCCAACCGTGTGTGAAGGAAACGCATGACAAATAATAACAAAAAGTTTTAGATAAAGTAGGTCGCTCGTGCGAGTTGTTCTCGCATGGTTGGAATCAACAGCGTGTAACCAAAACACACGGGCAATGGCAAAACTCAGAATTCGGCACATTGGTCTCGCCCGGGCAAAACAGCCCCTGCACGAAGAAAATCACACAGTCGTGCGATAGGCGATCAAACAATCAAGTCGATAAAAGAAAACGCGCGGGTAGAATGCCCGTGCGAGAAGGAAAATCACACGACCGTGCGAAATTCACAGATTTCCTAAAAGGGTTTGGGCTCTGCCCCCGCACGACCAAAACTGCAATAAGAGCAACAAAATGCAACGGGGAGCACCATGTCCTTACCCCAGCAAAATAGAGCGCAATTGCACACCATAACGGACAAATTATGCACTTCGTATACGAATGAAGAACGAGTGAAATATAAGCAATTATATGTTAAATATCAAGTGCAAGTGCGTGAAAACGAGCACAAATGTGTCTGAAAAATCCTATATAAATTGGACTCATCACACCCCCCGGACTTACCCATTTGCTCATCCCAAGAAAACTATCTCCCATGCGGACGAGAAAATAAATACTGGCATAGAAATGAAAAAGCGAAGTACCATGCGAAGTCGCATACTTTCGCGTGTAGAAATCTAGTAACAGAAACTCTTAATTATACTAAATAGATTATAATTTTCTAGATGTGTATCTACATCTTATTTTTACTCATAAATTGAATCAAGGCAAATCCTCGGGTCTTGCGTATGGAGAAAGTAGATTGATCACTAAGATGGGCATTGCCAAAGACGGGGCTCAGGACAACCTCCAAAGAAATCCAACAATGTCGATGGCTATAAGCTCACTGATTCATACTCTCTCCACGACACTGGTTTTGTTCAATGCGCAAATTAATAGAACATAATGGTTTAGAATGAGGTTTAGGTTATGGTGGGGTATACAAAGATAGAATCGAAGGCTTGACACACCTAACTCAAATATGCTCGCAAATATAACTATCTAAGTATGAATAAAACACAAGTGCACCACACCCCCAGACTTAATCTTGAAACCATGGGTGTGTGCACCGCCTACTCTTAAATATTCTTCATAATTTTTTTTCATTTTCAATTTCTCTTTTCTTTCTTTTTTTTCTAGTTCACAATTTTGTCAACGTTTTCATCTTCTTTTTCTCTTAATTCTTTTCAATACTAGATTTCAGCTATAATTTTTTTAGTAACGCATTTCCACGCATACACGAATAAACACCATATCAACACTGTAACGACCTTAGCTGATCCAACGTGACAATCTCATGGCTCCGCTCTAGGTAACGTTACCGATTTCCAGCTCAAGCGGCTCAATTGTTGATAAGAAGTGAATGAACTTAGTAGTTAAGCATGCTTGGGTGAGAGTAGTACTGGGATGTGTGGCCTCTTGGGAAGTCCCCATATGTCCCAATATAACTATCAAGTTTGCTCATCAAATGGCGGTTGTGGCGACTAACAACCCTTCAGTGGGCTGGAGAGGGGTTGGGGTGCTTGAGCTATAGCCCGGTAGCGTCGCCTAGAGTGGAGTCGTGGCGTTGTCACGCTGGATTGACTAGGGTCATTATAATAAAAAGTGCACTTTTTTTTTGTAACGGCCTCCCCAGCATACAGCTCGAATGGACGACCGTCAGCACCCCCAACACCACGCTCGAAAGGGTTTAGCCTCAATAAGTATGCAGATTGTACACCCCAACCCCTCTCTAGTCCCACTAGCGGGTAGTTGGAGGACGCAACCTCCCTTTGACGAGAAGTGATCCAGTTAAGCGCCCCTATGAGGACTTCCCAGGAGGTCACCCATCCCGGAACTACTCCCATCCGAGTATGCTTAACTATAAAGTTTTTTCACTTCTCATCACCAATTGAGATGCAGCTACGAGAGTGGCCGGTGTTGACTACTGTGGCAAAAGTTAGGAGTTTTCTTGGGCTTGTTGGATACTATAGGCGCTTCGTAGAGAACTTTTTGCGGATATCTCTACCTCTCACTATATTGACAATGAAGGATCAGAAATTTATTTGGACGTCAGAGTGCGCGCAAGCTTTTGAGGAGTTGAATATTCGTCTGACCACGACGCCTATTTTGTGCTTGCCATGTGGTGCAGAATGCTATGAGATCTATAATGATGCCTCATGGAGCGGCTTAGGTTGTGTTCTTCTACATTTTGGGAAGGTTATAGCTTATGGCTCTCGCCAGCTGAAGGTGCGCGAGAGAAACTGTCTAGTTCATGACTTGGAGTTGGTGGCTGTGATATTCGCCCTGAAGCTGTGGCGGCATTACTTGTATTGCGTGAAGATTGACATCTTTACGGGCCATAAAAGACTAAAGTATTTGTTGAATCAGAAGGATTTGAATATGCGACAAAGGAGGTGGATTGAGTTCCTTGGGGACTATACTTTCGAGATACACTATGTTCCCGGGAAGGGAAATATTGTCACAGATGCGTTGAGTCACAAGGCTACAACACAGGCTAACTGGATACATATGCATGATGAGCATCTTATTCATGACTTGGAGGCCATGAAGATCTCTTGTTGATGGGAGATCTAGTGCAAATGCATGTTAAAACTGAACGGATATGCGATATGGACTCATGAACAGATTCAACATGCATTGGAGCTTGATGGCAGTATGAAACTCTACTTGGAAGAGACTATTGATGGGTCAAATGCCCAGTGTTTTGTTGACGAAGGTTTTTTAGGGAAGGACATTTGGTTGTGCGTCCCAAACGTGGGTAAATTACGGAAGAAATTGATGTACGAGGCACACTTTACAAGGTATTCAATCCACCCGGGGAGCACAAAGATCTTCAAGGACATGAAAAAGTTGTTCTTGTGGCCATGTCTGAAGGACATAGCTCTTTATGTGGTGAAGTGTCATACTTGCACCCTAGTAAAGGCTGAATGTCAAAAGCTTTGTGGATTCCTGAAGTCATTACTGATATCATAGTGGAAGTTTGACGACATATTTATGGATTTCGTGCACGGCTTGCCAAGATAGTAGTGCGGGAACAATGTCGTTTGGGTGATCGTTGACCATTTGACAAAGGTGTCATACTTCATTCCAAACAGAAGAGGTGATTTAGTGGAAAAGTTGGAAAATCTTTGTGTTGACAACCTAATATGATTACACTGTGTGCCCAGTAGTATCATTAGTGATCGATATGGGTGTTTCACTTTGAATGATTTGAGGCTAGTCCACAAACTGTTGGGTACCAAGCTGAAGTTCAGCACGGTATTTCATCCGCAAATGGATGGTCAGACTAAGGGTAAACATGACAATGGAGGATATGCTCTGTATATGCGTCGTGGATTTTGGGATGAGGTGGGAGGATCATCTCTATATGATCGAGTTCGTCTATAATAATAGTTACCAAGCAAGTATTAAGAAGGCGCCTTTGAGGTCTTATACGAAATAGATGAATCGTAGCTGAATAAGCATAAAGACATTGAAGATGAGACTTCGACGATACGTGTGATTCTAGAGCGCCTGTTGATTTCTTAAGACAGAAAGGTGAAGTACTACAACGCCAAGCACCGAAACGTTTAGTTTGCGGTGGGTGACTGGGTTTATCTCAAGATCAAGTTGTTTAAAGGTGTATCCCGGATTCGCCACTTGAAGAAGCTAAGTACGAGATACCTTGAGTCATTTAAGAATGTTGAACAAATTGGTGAAGATGATTTTCGTCTTGCTCTTTCAGCAGAGCTAAGTTGTTTTCATGATATGTTTCACATTTCGGTGTCGCGGAAGGCGGTGCAAGAGCCTACATAAGTGGTTGTTGGGGATCAGGTGTCGGTCGATAATGGGTTGACAACAAAAGTCAAGCCCATTCGAATCGAAGACACATAGGTCAAGCAGCTGTGGAACAAGTCGATCAGACTGGTCATGATCCGTTGGGACAACTATGGTTGTGAGGAACTATCATGGGAGTGCATGCAAACCTTGATCGAGGAGTTCCCCGAGCTGTTCCGATGAGGTACATTTTGTATATTTTGTACTTCTTTGTTGTTTTCTGAACTGTTTAAATTTCGGGATGAAATTTCTTAAAGGACAGGGGAGATTTGTAATACCCAGGTTTCCAATGTTTGAAAACAACAGTTTTCTGGTTACTAGAAGCTATCGTCCGGCGATAGCGGGAGTCAAGACGATGGCGTTGAGAACAAGTTGTGGCGTCGAGAACAATTTGTGGTGTCGAGAACAAGTTGTGGCAACGAGATGCTATCACCAAGCGATAGCAATACCACTGGCGATAGAATTCCACGTTTCGAGTGAAGCTGAGGTGGTTGTTAAACGGCAAAGCGACGATGACTTAGTCAAGCAGCCACCGCCTAGGCTATCGCGCCATGATAGCGAGTTATTTCCCGATGATAGAAATTTGTAAATGAATACTCAGTTTAATCGTGGTCATCCATTCCATAGGAAGTAGAGATCCTATAACTGAATTTTGGCTTAGGATTATTAAGTGGATGAGGGGATTATTTCCTTCTCATTCTCTCTTTCACTCTCTCTCTCTCTTCAAGTGAAGACAATAAACGAGAAGAAGGAAAGGAGAGGAAGAAGAAGTCTGAAACCAGTCCTTTATAAGTGCTTGGAAGGAGTTCTTATGGTTGGATTTGTGAACCAAGGCTAGATCTATGGAGAGGAAGGAGCTGCAAACACTTTTATTCTGATCACTTGCAATCTTATGGCTCCTAAGCGATCTACATGGGTAACGATTCTCCTCTTGGACAAGTGAAGTCCTTATTTGGCATGTTTGCATGGAAACCCTCACCAATTGGTGAATAATAGGCATTTTCCAAAGGGTTAATATGGAGTATGCCCAATTTAATTGTATATAGAATCTGGAATCGAAGTACATAATAGGCAAGCTTTGTGAAGCTCATATGGACAAGTTGGTCTTGATTGGTGATGATTGATTTGAGTGCTAGAGAAGACTTCATGGATAAACATGTAGTTTTACAGAGTTATGGGATGTGCAACTCGCTGCAGGTGGTGGTTGATGTGTGCTCCAAGAAACACACAAGTTTGTAATAGATATTATGTTCTGTTGCTATCTCCTGAGATAGTGATATTGATGGCAATAGCTATACTGGCAGAGACCAGTGAGTAGTTGTTTGTGCTGGGCGTGAACCCGAGCCTGAGACAGATGTGTGATTCTGTCGATATCGCGCGGCTATAGCGGCTACCGGTGTCGATAGCTCCAAGTGAGCTGATTTGTTATTGCTAGCCCAGGTCCTAGGGACAAGGTGGGATGCAAGTTAAGCTGTGAGGCCTGCAGTGCCTGGCTTAGTGGCCTTGAGTGCCGACCATATTTGGATAAAGTTTTTTATCTTTAACGGGCTGAGGTGAAGCTCTACCCGCATCGGACAGCATGATTCTGACGATTTGAGCACGGGAAATACTTATCGGAAGTCGTCCTTTATTGGTTGGTTAAGAGGTAGCCCCTTGGTGCACTATCTGATTTTGGGAGAGTCAGTAAGGCATGGTGTCCTTGGCAGTAAAAGCTCAATGTTGAACCATCAAGTCTGTGACTGTGGATGGTGGTGGGATTGAGAATCTAGTACACCGATAATATGCCCGGAGTGCACAGGACATGTGGCCATGTGCTCTAACGTCTGTGATGAATGGTGCTTAAATTGCACGTTCTTATGTCAATATATATACATGTTGTGTACCTGCAGTGAAGGAGCACCGCCTCCCTAAGTGAGGGGTAGGGTATTTATAAATTGGTCAATTAAATTTGACCATTATCTTATTTGCCACGTCGTGGTGTATTTTCCTTGTACAGGTGCGGGAGAGCCAAGTAGGAAGTAGTGGGATGAAGCCCCTTTGTGTTATGCTGACCCTCAAAGGCCAAGCGAAGTGTTTACTTATTTTAATTTGTTGTTGGCATGCGTGCCGAAATATGTAAACTACCTTGGTGCTAAACAATTCATATGTTTTAAGGCCTTAAGGCTAGACTTTGTGTATGACTATCATTCCTGTTGACTTATAAAGTGGACATTCCTGGTTTTGGGTTCTTATTAATTAAAAGCTTCCGCTAGAATATAACTCTAAGTTAGGATACGTGAATGTTTTGGTTTCAATGCATAACTCCACTAATTATCTGTGGAATATGGCGTGGTGCCCCGATCAGACCTTCTGTTATATTCTTTATGACGGATGGTGGTGTTACAATTTGGTATCAGCTTCTGGTGTCAATCTTTCTTTTTTGAATTTGTGGACGAATTCTTTTAAGGTATGGTGAGCACGTGTATGTGTGTTACCATTATAACATGAAAGAACCCATGAATGCCCACTTAGGAATGAAAATACACATGTTTGCAGAACCTGTGTGTTCTTTTAATTGTTATTTTGCAATATGATAGGTCGTTTAATTGTGTGCTTCATGATTATAGGTGACTAGAAGCGGTGTGGGGCGGTCTTATCCCCAGCGCTTGACGAAAAGTAGTGCACCAGCTGAGGTGCCTACACCACCTCCTTTTGCTGAAACGATACGATTGGTTGTTGAAGTTGTGTTCGCGCTAATCAATGCACCACCAGGAGGGCAAGTACAACCTCCTACCCATGCAGTTTCCCCGATGTAGTTTGGCACAGTTGAGCTTGTGGCTATGAGGCAAGTGCTTGATGAGCCTTTGGCGGCGAGGCGAGCGACAGTTATATAATTGAAGCATTTTCTGAGCTTCCATCCTCCAACGTTTGAGGGAACTAGATCCCCCACTCAGGCCAAAGATTGGCTCTCAAGAATAAAGAGAACCCTGACAGCAATAGAGATGGAGGAGAGGCAGAAGGTGATTGTATCTACCTTTCTTTTAGAAGGAGAGATAAGACTCTAGTGGGATGAGTTGAAACTACATCAGTTTGCTGGGAGGAAACTAACTGAGGCCTCGATGGATGAGTTTTCAAGACTTTTTTTGGCGAGGTATCTTCCATCTGCGCAGAGTAATACAATAGAGAATCAGTTCTAGAGGTTGACTGAGGGTGAGGGTCTTGTTGATAACTATTGCATGAGTTCACTAGATTGGGTCGGTATGAGGGCTCTACGTTTACTGATGAGGAGCATAATACAAATAGGTTCTATGAAGGTCTATGTGACGATCTGAGGTTACTTCTCTCAGGTCCGATGACACAAGGTTTTCTGACATTGGTGAATATTGCCCGATCCCTGGGGTTGGATCTTAAAATAGTCCAGAGTAATAAGGTGTTAGCGGTGAAAAAGTCAGAGTTCAGAGTACTGAGCTCTGCAAAGTCTAGATATCGCATGTGGAACAAAAAGTCGAGGTCTTCAGTGTCAGCTTCTTTTGTGATTTCTAGGGCGACTACTAGTAGAGGTCCGCTCACTTGTTATACTTGTGGCAAGCCAGGACATTTTGCTCGGGTTTGTCGCAGTGGTCCTCCGAGGATGGAGAAAAAGGCGGGTGCGGCTTATATAGATAAAGGTAAAGCGGCGAAGTCATATGTGTCCTATTATGCTCCAGCATAGCCTAGAGTGTACAATCTTAGACAATAAAAGGCCATTAAACAAAGCGATGTGGTAACAAGTACGGTTTAGTATACAACTTTTATTGCTTTATATACGTGTTACCTTGTGCATTACATAATTTGTTTGAATTAGACTTTGTCCTGATTCCAGACTATCCAGTGAGAGCACTGTTCGATATAAACACTTCTCATTCCTATCTGTCTGAGGACTTCGTGTTGTGTATCAGAGTGCATTAATTTATATCGACAGATAGATTGGATGTTTTGCTGCCTAATGGATACTTGATGCATGCAAATAGGGCTTGATGTGTTTAGGTGCGGATAAGAAATCATGACTTTGGATTGGAAGCATCTGCACTGTCAATATCTAAGTTTAATATGATCTATGGCATGGACTGGCTCTTGTAGCAGTGTGTCTCCAATGATTGTAACTCGAAGGAAGTCATAGTGGAGCAGAACACAGAATGTGAGACTAAATTCGCTAGTATGCGAGGATCGAGCAAGATATTGATGTCTGCTCTCACTACTAGAAAACAGACTTTTGGTCAGGGCAAACTGCCCTGGCAAAAAGTTCAAAACCATGGCTAAAAAGCTTTAGCCACGGTCTAGCCATGTGAAACATTTGTGGCTAAAGTCGGCAGGGCTAAAAATTTTAAGCCACGGATTGGCTGTAGCAAATAGTATTAGTCATGGGGAAAAACTGGCGTGGCAAATAAGCCAATTATTAGGCACGGTATGAAACCCTTGCTAAAAGTGAACTCATCATTTAAAAAAAACTATTTGCCACAGTTATAAGCCGTGACAAATACTAATTTATGTTTTTTTAAAAAAAAAAAACACATTCAAAATACTGTAATGCTAGACATGTACTCCCCTCATTGTAATATAGTATTGCAACAAGATCTATTGGCATAGAAATTATCAAAAAAATTCTCCATGGAGAGCTTTGTGAATTTCAAAGGCACAAAATAGAGTATATAACCAACCTCACTATAGTGGGATAAAGGTTTGAGTGTTGTTGTTGTAATGAAATTTCAGGATGTCACATAGCCAACCTCACTACATGGAGGTAATCGCATCACAGGATCTGTGATGTGTCATTACATGATCTAGGAAGCTTACGATCTCCTAAGATCGAAGACTACAAATAGGACATAAAAAATAGGGGGCACTTCACGTAGAATGTTAATTGAGGCGGCACATCATCCTATCATCTCTAGTTGTCCTTTTATTAGTAATAGCACAACATCATTTAAACCGTATTCTAAAACTTAGGTGCAAAAATAAAAAGTAATATATATGTAAAGACACTGAACACTGTTACGAACAACGAAAACACAAAAAGCATGAAATATTCACATAGTAAGCAAAAAATATATGTTTAATGATTTGTATCAAGGCCTACTTACCATTGCAAGTAAAATGCTAAACATGTCATTGAAAAACTTCAACATACGTAAGCCCGCACAAGTACAGTATGGAAAATAGAAGTCCACTACAAAGAAAATTAATCACAAGGGAAATTATCAAGCTGCATGGCAAATTAAATATTTGGGCAATGTTTCTTAGAATGAGAAGTAGAATGAAGCATCAAATGATAGGGCACTTAAATACAATAGAAGATCCATAAGGTGTATTTTCCTTGGGCAAGCAAACATATAGTATCAAGTGCATGTGCGTGTTTGAACTGATTTCTCAAGAGTCTGTATTGTTATAAACATAAATAACTAGTGTATGATGAATCAAACTAAAACAATCATATTGCAGACAGTTAATTCGTTAACTTCTAACATGAACTGAATCCAAACAAGACTCAATAAAACATTAGTGTCAACATTTAGATCATGAAATGGTCCATTTTGTACAACCCTGTATCCGACGAGTGGGGCGAACCAGGAACCAGACCGGCCGGCTCAAATCACCCAGGCCCCAGGCGAGCTCGGCAGAGAAACCCGAGCCCGAGTTCGGCATTCGTTGACCGCGAGCTCGGCATTCGCTGAGCTAAGTCAGTAATCGTCGAGCTGAGGCCGACTAATGGAGACCGACCGATGGGCGAGCTCGCCGTCCCAGCTCGCGCTCACGCAAAGGAGCTCGGCAATAGCAGGCGAGCCAGATCTCCAGGGGTCGCCGAGCTCCCCAGCTCGCCCGGATCTATGAGGTACTTTTTACTGTTTTGCCCCCGTCGGTCTGCCCATAGCCCTTCAAAACAGCAGAGTTTGGCTCTTGGAAGACCCAGCCAATGGTATTTTGGTAACTTCAGGTCAGTTCAGTTTGGTTATTAGCAGTTCAAATTCTGAAATCTATAAATAGGACCCAAGGGGTACCTCAGAAAGCATGCTTCCTGTGCTCTCTGGCTTCACCTCTCAAGTGCTTTCTGAGGATACCTTAGCTCGGCCTTTGGCTACGGAGGTGAAGCGCTCTAAGATCTTTCGAGTGTGTGGTGGGTCTTCCCCATCGAGCCCTTGGGTCAGTTTTTCCTTGTTTCCTTCTTTGTTTTGCTTGCAAGAGCGAAGTAGGTGTGCGATCACCCCTTCCCCAAGGGTGGACTCCACAAGAGACCGATTTTCGATTTCAATATTTAGGTGCGGCTAGCGTGGAGCGTGGTCAGCACAGAAAACCTTCAGCGAGCTCGATGACAGGAGGGCAAGGATCTGACAGGACGGACTCGCCCCCCCCCCCCCACACACACACCCACACACACACCTCTAGCCACGGTGGGGATGTTTGAAGATTTCAGAAACGAGGTGTTGGGCCTTGTCAAGTTCACACTCGGCACGTGGGCCGAGTGCTCGACTCCAGCAGTCCAGATCGCATCCGCCCCCTCTCTGGGTGAAGACGCCCCCGGCAGGCGAGCTGGGAAGGAAGTGGCTGAGGAGGGCCGAGGGTGCGAGCTCCCTGGGCACGAGCTCTTCCCTGTCTCGGTAAGCAGAGGCCGAATCGGAGAGCTGAGCCCGCGAGACACGCCAGCTCGCCCAGTAGGGGGAGGCAGCCCCTTCAGCGAGTTGGTCTCTTTAGCTCCAGTTCCAGAATGGTTTTGGGAACCCGATATGTCCTACTACACCGGGAAGGGAGACCAGGTCCAACACCTCCAGTATTTTGAGGACGTGGTCTCGATCCGGCAAATGTCGGATGGGTTCAAGTGCCGGCTCTTCGCCATCACCCACAAGGAGAAGGCGAGAGAGTGGTTTCATCAGCTACCGGCGAGCTCCATCTACTGCTTCAAGGACCTACGCTGGGGGTTCATGTTGAGGTTCACTACATCAAAGAGGAGGAAGAAGGAGTCTGAGTCCCTGTTCCACATCAAGCAGGGAGTGAATGAGACGCTGGGAAGCTATGTCGACCGGTTCCAGGAGGAGGTCACCCAGGTCCAGAAGATGCCAGGCCATAGTCTGATGATGGCTTTCACCCTGGGCCTGCAACAAGGTTTCTTCAGTATGGAGTTGAAGAGAGTACCCCCCCCCCCCCCTCTTACGAGGAGCAGATAGAGAGGGCGCGAGAGAAGTTGACGAGGAGGCGTCAAATCCGGAGTTCACTCAGAAGCTGGCCAGGTGGGCCATGGAGGAGGACAAAGAGTCGAGAGGAGGAAGAGGACAGGAGGAGAGGAGAGTCGAGCCCCAGCATAGGGAGCAGAGGCAGCTCCAAGGTGTTGAAGTATTAAACCGGGCGGCCTTGCGGTCTGATCCAGCGGTTTGTTGACCGAGCGGTCTGGCGGTCTCACTCTGAAGCCTGGAGACCGGGCGGTCTATCGGTCTCCCATTGCGTCCTATTCTATCCTGCTGGAGTTGCCGAGCGGTTAAACCATCTGTCTAACCGCGCGGCCTGTGCGGTCTCCTTTATTTCAAGCCGCTCAGTATTGTAAATGTTTAGTCCCACATTATTTGTATACTCTCTCTCATATCTCCTCCATTCTATATAAGGGAGGTCATACCTTTGTAAATGATACCTTTTTTGGATAATAAAATTTCAATTATTCAAAAGTCTATCCGTTTGTTCTTTCTTATTCGCTACTTTCTACATGGTATCAGAGGACACGGTCGTTTCCTCTTGATTGTGTGCGCTCAGCTTGTTTTCCGCTATCTGCGACCTGTCTCGCGGCTTGCCTTCCCTTCTATCCGCTGCCCTGTTCGCGCGGCTTGTTCCTGTCCGCTGCCCTGTTCGCGCAGCTTCTTCTCCTTGGTTCTCTTCTCCTACTGCTTTTCGTCGTCGCGACCTGTTTCGTTATCACCGCGACCTGTTTCTTGCCTCTCCGACTTCCTAGTCATTGCGGCCTGTTTCTGTTCGCCCGGCCTTGCGACTTGTTGTAGTCGCTGCTTCTTACCTCCTCTTCTCTTCTGTTCGCTCGGCCTTTTCAGTCCGCGCGACCTCTTCCCCGTTGTGCCTTTGACTGCTTTCTAGCCGCTTGTGTTCGCGCGGCTTCCTACTTTTCTATCTGCTACGGTTTCTTGCTGTATTCTATGACTACTTCCAGACTCACCACTACTCCTGCAGCTCCTTCTCCTCCTCCTCCTTCGGGCAACCTTGGCATCGTTTCTAAGCTTGTTGGCTCCAACTATCCCGATTGGAGCGTTTCTTTCACTTTTCTTCTTCGCCCTTCCGGTGATGCTCCTTCTTCGGCCTCCACCTCTTCTCGGCCGTCTGCCTCTGTGGCCACGACGTCAGGTAGTGCCCACATCGTTACCCAAGGTAAATGGCTGATTGACTCCGGTGCTACCAATCATATGACGGGCAACCCTCATTGCTTCTCCCGTCTTGAGACACATGACCTCTTACCCCCGGTCTGTGTGGCGGATGGTTCACCGTCCCCGGTTCATGGGACGGGCATGGTTCAACTCACCCCATCGCTTTGCTTGGAGGACACCCTCTATGTCTCGAAGTTCCCGTGCAATTTGTTATCAGTTACTACTTTATGCCGGCAACTTCAATGCTCCGTCTTATTCACTCCCACTACTTGTTCTTTTCAGGACCCGAGGACCCAATGGACGATTGCTACTGGGACTGAGAGCGGCGGCCTCTACTTCCTCGACGATGTTTCCGCTCTGTCCGCCTACTCCTCCTCTACAGATCTGCTTCACTGGCATCTTCGCCTTGGACATCCTCCTCCTCGGATTCTTCGCCAGCTTCTGCCCCACTTACCTCCTACCAGTTCTCCGCTCAACTGTGATGCGTGTCAGCTTGGCAAACATCATCGCTCCTCCTTCCCACCGAAGCAAGGCCGTGGCTCCTCTCGCCCGTTTGATCTTATTCATTCTGATGTATGGGGTCCTGCTCCTACCCTCACTGTTGGTCGGGGCAGTTCCTATTTTGTCACTTTTATAGATGATTTTTCCCGCTGTACTTGGGTGTATCTGTTAAAAGATCGCTCTGAACTTTTTTCTATTTGGCAGTCCTTTTATTTTATGATTCAGACTCAATTTGCTATTTCTATTAAAGTTCTACGTTCTGATAATGCCAAGGAATATCTGAATCATGAGTTCGCCTCTTTCTTTCACCAACATGGTCTGCTTCATCAAACGACTTGTGTTTACACCTCCCAGAAGAATGGGGTGGCGGAGCGTAAAAACCGTCACCTGCTTGATGTTGCTCGTACTCTCATGACGCAGATGCACGTCCCTCGCTCCTACTAGGGCTACGCTGTACTCCTCGCCTGCTATCTCATCAATCACCTTCCCTCCACAGTTCTCCACGGCCAGACTCTCTTCTCCATTCTCTACCCCCACAAGGAACCTTTTCCTCTCCCTCTCCGTGTCTTTGGATGTACGGCCTTTGTTCACGCTCCCTCCGCTACCCGCGACAAGCTTTCCCCTCGTTCCACCAAGTGTGTCTTTTTGGGGTACTCTACTACTCAAAAAGGCTATTGCTGCTTTGACCCCCTTCTCCGCAAGCAGTTTGTCTCCGCAGATGTGACCTTTTTCGAGAATGCTTCCTATTTCTCTCCTACATCTTCTCTTCCTTCTCATCTCTCCATTCCTTCCCCGCCTCTCGATGTTTTCCCACCTTCGTCTCCTCCTCCACCAACTCCTTCCCAGTCCGTCTCCCCACCCACCCCTCCACCCTCCTCTCTGCCGCCGTCTCTCTCTAATCCCGGGCCAGCCTTCTCCGCCACGGACGCTCCGGTCGCTGACGCTCCGGTCGCTGACGCTCCCGTCGACCTGGATCTTCTCATTGCTCTTCGCAAAGGGGTGCGGGCGTGTACTTAACACCCGCTTGCGGTAGTTGTTTCCTATGATCGGCTTTCTCCTTCTCGCAGGTGTTTTGCCTTGGCTATCTCTGCTACTTCTACTCCCCGCACCTACCAGGAGGCTCTTGCTCTCCCTCATTGGAAGTCTGCCATGGATGAGGAGATGGCTACTCTTACTGAACGGGGTACCTGGACCCTGGTTCCTCCTCCCGTGGGCACTGATGTGGTTGGCTATCGCTGGGTCTTCGTTGTGAAGTTTCGCCCCGACGGCACTGTGGATCGCTACAAAGCCCGGCTGGTGGCCAAGGGCTTCACTCAGACTTACGGTATTGATTACTTTGATACCTTTTCTCTGGTTGCTCGCCTCAGCACCATCCGGGTTCTCCTTTCTGTGGCTGTTAACCGGGATTGGGCTATTTCCCAGCTTGATGTGAAGAATGCCTTTCTCTATGGCGATCTTCAGGAGGACGTCTATATGGAGCAACCTCCTGGGTATGTTGCTCAGGGGGAGACACGTGTATGTCATTTGAAGAAGGCCATTTATGGCCTAAAGCAGAGCCCTCGGGCATGGTTCGACAAATTCAGTGGTATTGTGGCTACCATTGGCTTTCGAAGGAGTTCGGCCAATCACTCCTTATTCATTCGCAAAACGGCCTCGGGACTGGTGGTTTTGGCCGTATATGTGGATGATATTCTTCTTACTGGCGATGACCGAGATGGAGTGGACTTGACGAAGAAGCACCTCCGTCAGCACTTGGTCACAAAGGATATGGGCTCCCCGAAATACTTTTTGGGGATAGAAATCTCTCAGAAACTTGACTCGTTGGTTCTCTCCCAACGGAAGTATGCCCTTGATCTTCTACAAGAAGCAGGACTGACAGGTGCCAAACCGGCTCGGTTTCCCATGGCTATTGGAGAAGACAAAACGTGGACGGATGACTCGCCTCTTCTATCTGATGTCACAAGGTACAGACGTTTGGTAGGCAAACTCATCTATCTCATGGTGACTAGACCCGACATCGTCTATGCTGTAGGCAAGGTCAGTCAGTTTATGCAAGCTCCCAGGGACTGCCATCTTCAGTCCGCCCTGAAGATTTTAGAGTATATCAAAGCAGCACCAGGCAAAGGGTTACTCTTTCAGAAGAATGGTCATCTGAGGGTTGAGGCCTACTCAGATTCAAGTTACGAGGATGACAAAGGCGATCGTAAATCCACATCAGGTTTTTGTACCTTTGTTGGAGGTAATCTCGTGAGTTGGAAGAGCAAGAAACAGTCTGTTGTCTCCAGATCCAATGCAGAAGCCGAATACCGGAGTCTGGCGTCAACCACGTGTGAGTTAAAGTGGTTGCGGGCTCTCATGCTTGACCTGGGCGAGGTATATGACTGTCCTCTCCCTATGTTCTGTGACAACAAGGCCGCTATATACATATCCAGAAATCTGGTCTTCCATGAGAGAACAAAGCATATAGAGGTTGACTGTCACTTCATTCAGGAAGAGATTTTGAAGAAACAGATTTGTACTCCTTTTGTCACCTCTGACAAGGAATTGGCAGATATCTTCACCAAGCCGGTTTCTACTTCCTTCTTCCACATTTGTGACAAGCTGGGCATGATTGATATCTATGCTCCAGCTTGAGGGGGAGTGTTGAAGTATTAAACCGGGCGGCCTTGCGGTCTGATCCAGTGGTTTGTTGACCGAGCGGTCTGGCGGTCTCACTCTGAAGCCTGGAGACCGGGCGGTCTATCGGTCTCCCATTGCGGCCTATTCTATCCTGCTGGAGTTGTCGAGCGGTTAAACCATCTGTCTAACCGCGCGGCCTATGCGGTCTCCTTTATTTCTAGCCGCTCAGTATTGTAAATGTTTAGTCCCACATTGTTTGTATACTCTCTCTCATATCTCCTCCATTCTATATAAGGGAGGTCATACCTTTGTAAATGATACCTTTTTTGGATAATAAAATTTCAATTATTCAAAAGTCTATCCGTTTGTTCTTTCTTATTCGCTACTTTCTACACAAGGGCAGCAGCATCTCAGGTGAGGGCGTCAGGAACCCGACAGTCGGCTGGGCTGGAGGCCCGTGTGGCAAGAGCAGGGGCCTCAGAGAGGGTACCAAGGAAGGGACCACCACCGGGGGCAAGATCAATTACACCCCCCGAGCTGGAGGCAGGCCCAGAGGCCTCGACTTCCCGATCCAGAAGAGGCTATGGCCATAGACATAGGGGAGAGGAGGAGAGTAGCAAGGAGGAGGAGGAGAGAAGTTAGGGTGGAGTTGCCCTACTATGACTTCCATCAAGAGGAAGGGCCCGCCACAGCCACGTGCCCGGAGTTCCTCGAAATGAGGGAAAACAGGGACCAGCAGCAGCAGCAGGGGCATCAATAATTGAGGATCGAGGAGGTCCTGCCTCGGGCGGAGGAGGACCATTGCGAGGACCGGGTGGACGTCAGGACTCGAGGAGGGATCAGAGTGATCCACGGGGGGCTGGGGGTAGAGGCCTCCTTGAGGGCGAGCCTCCACACCATGTATCGCCAGAGCATTGGCTCCACATACCAAACCTCACCCCCAGAAGAGAGGATCGTCCTCTCTAGGAGCGATATGCCGGATCATGAGGATCCATTTTACGATGCGCTGGTCATCCAGACAGCCATCGAAAATTTTACCATCTCCCGGATCCTCGTCTACAATAGAAGCTCCGTCAACGTCGTCTTTAAAAAGGCATTTGACGTGATGAAGGTGGAGGCGAAGAGGGTGTTGTCCTCGGATGGGCCCTTGTTCAGATTTTTGGGGGAGAGGAAGGAGGTCGAAGGAGGTGTGGGGCTCCATGTCACCCTGGGGGGGCAGTCCAGGAACTATAGGTTCGTCATCGTGGATGCTCCCAGCAGCTACAGCGCCATCTTCGGGAGGCCCCTCATTAGCGCCTTCCACTGCGTCCCCTTATCGTTCCATCAATGCTAGAAGTTCAATCCAGAGGGGATTCAGGTCAGGGACTGGGGGGACCCAAAGTGCACGGGAATGCTACGTCACCGTTGTGAACTCCATCTCTTCGCAAGAGGGGGCCGAGGAGATGGAGAGAAGGATGGAGGAGGCGGAGCAGGAAGCTGGCAGAGAGGAGCTGGAGGTGGAGAGCTGCGCCGAGGTAGAGGCGGCAGGAGGAGATCGGGAGGAGTCGGCCGAGGCGATGGCCGTAGAAGAAGAGGTGGAGGCGGAGGTCCTCATCCCAGAGGAGAGGGATGTTGAGGAATGGGGGGAGCAGTACAGGCTAGAGGCTGTAGAAGAGGTGGTGGAGCTGGAGGTCCTCACCCATGAGGGCAGGGTAGAGAAGTTCCGCGTCAGCGGAGGGCTGACCCCGGAGGATCAAGATAGGATGCTGGCATGCATCCAGGAGAACGTGGACATCTTTGCATGGAGCGTCGTGGGGATGCCGGGGGTTGACGTGGATGTGGCTTGCCACCGCCTCAACTTGGACCCAAGAGCACGCCCCGTCCAACAAAAGAAGAGGTCCACCGCGGACAAGCTGGCAGAGCCTATCAGGGAGGAGGTAGCCAAACTCCTCAAGGCCGGCATCATATCTGAGATCAAATACCCCGACTGGGTCTCAAATGTAGTCATGGTTAAAAAAGGGGATGGTCGGTGGTGTATGTGTATCGACTTCTCTTTGCTTAATAAATCTTGTCCTAAGGACTGTTACCCCTTGCCTCGGATCGACGCGCTGGTTGACTCAGCCATTGGTTTTTCTATAATGAGTTTTCTAGATGCATTTTCAGGTTATCACCAAATCAGGATGCACCCCCGGACATCAAGGACGTCTCGTTCATCATGGGAGATGGGTGCTACTGTTATAAAATGATGCCCTTCGTGCTAAAGAATGCAGGAGTGACCTACCAAAAGATGATGGATATGGTCTTCAAAGAACAGAAGGGGAGGAACCTAGAGGTGTACGAAGATGATCTCATGATCAAGAGTCAGGATGTGGACTCTCACCTCCAAGACCTAGAGGAGACCTTTGCTACCCTATGCAAGTACAAGATGCGGTTGAACCCCCTGAAGTGTGTCTTCGGGGCTAGCAGGGGAAAGTTCTTAGGGCACCTCCTCACCCCTGCAGGGGTCGAGCCGAATCCTGATAAGGTCAAGTCTATCATGGAGCTGGGGTTATCGCGGAATACTAAGGAGGTGCAATGGCTGATGGGGAAGCAGGCAGGGCTAAGTAGGTTCCTCTCCCGGGCTGGGGAGAAGTGCTCCCCCTTCTTCAAAATACTGAGGGGGGGTCAAAAATTCGAGTGGACCAAGGAGTGTGAGGAGGCATTCCAGGCCCTCGAGATGTAGTTGACTCGGCCTCCATTGCACCAAGGGTCAAAGGAGGGGGAGGACCTATTTTTGTATCTCGGGGTCGGGGCGGAGGCCTTAAGCTATGTCCTAGTTCGTGAAGAGGGAAAGAAGCAGCTCCCTATATATTACGTGAGCTGGGTCCTGAGGAAGGCCAAGCTCTGGTATCCAATTTTGGAGAAGCTGGCCTTCGCCCTGGTCATCTCAGCCCGAAGGTTGCTGCCCTATTTCCAGGCACACTCAATCCGAGTGGTGACTGACCATCCCCTCTGCAACATCTTTGAGGGGGTGGAGCATTTTGGCAGGCTAGCCAAGTGTTTGGTGGAGTTGAGTGAGTTCGACGTCTCCTTCGTCCCCCGTATCTCGATCAAAGCTCAAGTGATGGCCGACTTCTTGGCCGATTATGCGATCGAAGTGGCGGAGGAAGAGCTCGCTCGTCCGACCCCATGGAAGGTGAAAGAGGATGGCGCCTCGGGGAGGCATTCCCTGGGGGTAGGGGTGATCATGGAGAGCCCCCAAGGAACTAGAATTGAGCAGACGGTGGTGGTGCACTTCCCCATCACCAACAATTAGGCCGATTATAAGGTCGTGATAGTAGGGCTACGCCTAGTCAGGGATCTGGGGGTGTTGGACGTGGAGGTCCTTAGTAACTCCATGGTGGTAGCTTCCCAGATCAATAGGGAGTTCGAGGAGAGATAGCCTACCCTGAGGCTATACTTAGCCAAAGTAAAGGGGGTCATTGGCACATTCCAAACTTTTTCCATCCAGCACGTGCCCCGGGAGGAGAATGAGTAGGTCGATCAGCTAGCGAAGCATGGTCCCCGGGTGGGGGGTACCATCACCGACCTATTCTGCCCTTCCATTGAATAGGGAGAGCTCATGGAGATAGATCAGCGGTCCTCGTGGATGGACTCGGTCACAACTTTCCTTTCCACGGGAGAGTATCCGGAGGGGGTGGACAGGAAGCAGCTCAGGTACAAATCGGTGTACTACCTCCTCCGGGATGGGCAGTTATATAGGAAAACTCTCTCGGGGATGTTGGCTTGGTGCGTGGCAGAGAGGGAGGTGCAAAGAATCTTGGAAGAAGTCCACTCTGGGAGTGTGGGAGTCACTCCGGGAGTCGGACCCTGGAAGTAAAGATCGTCGGGCAAGGGTATTTCTGGCCCACCCTGGGCCGCGATGCGACAGAGTTCGCAAGAAGATGTCACAAGTGCTAGTTGTTTGCCCCCTCCAGCTACAGCCGGCTCAGCGACTCAAGAGTATCACAGCCCCCTGGCCCTTCGTCATTTGGGGGATGGATTTGGTTGGACCGTTCCCCCATGCCAGTGGGCAGAGAAGGTTCCTACTAGTGATGATCGATTATTTCTCCAAGTGGTTGGAGGTGAAGGCACTGGCCAGGGTGACTTCCCAGGTCATCAGAAACTTCGTTTGGGGGGAGATCATCTGCTGTCATGGTGAAAGATATGGTACCTAAACACCTAGAGGGGGGGTGAATAGGTGACCTAAACCTTTTTAAAACTTTGTTGGCAGCACAACAGTTATTCCACAGAATTCTACAGCTAACAGCAATTACAGTTAATTCACAGCACAGCACAGCACAGCAGACACACTAATTTATAGTGGTTCCCCAATCTTTGGGTACATCCACTTTCCCCCTTCGCCTATCTAGCAGTGTACTAGATTCGGCCAACCTTCTCCACTATCTCAGAACCCAACTAGTTTCCTACACCTCAGGCGCAAAGCCTTACACTCAGCCACAAAGGCCTACACTCAGCCACCCAGGCCTACACTCAGCCAATTAAGGCCTACACTCAGAGTTCTTCAACTCCTACACTCAGGCAACCAAGCCCTACCCTCAGCCTTTATAATATAGGCTTACAATTCTCTCAGATCCAATGGATCCTACAAGTTAAAATAGAAATACAATAGCTATCTCTACAACTCAGAAAATAAGAGAGGAGTTGAGAGTTTCTTGAAGAGTTCTTGGAAGAACTCAGTTAGATCCAAACTGACTTAGCTTCCTTCAAAGCTTCTTGAGTTAGAACTGAATTAGTCTGAATCTTCTGCAGTTGATCCTTGACCTCTGCTTCTTGAGATCCAGATGATTCTGAATCCTTCTTCTCAGCCTTAGTTCCAAAGACTGAATTCTTGATTGGAGCTCTCTCTCTCCAACTTCTTAGATCTGCAGTTGGACTGCCAGATTTTCTTGTGTTGATCCTCTGTGTATCACTTTCCTGATTGCTTGAAGAATCTCATCAACCACTTTAAGTATTCTTGACAACTACTTGTAAGAACAACTTGTAATTCTTACATCAACAACAACTTCTGTAAACTGTGAGTGCCTATTTATAGGCTTCCTTCATGGTAACCGGCTGGTCCGGTTCATAACAGACTTCTGACTTCTCTGACAGTTGCTGTAGACCAGCTGGATCGGCAGCTGTCATGTCAACCAGTCACTTCTTGAAATTCTCTAACTGTCAGATAGTGTCGAGACTTTCTGTTCTTAAGTGTCGACACTTATAGACTAAGTGTCGACACATGCTGTGTAAGTGTCGACACAAGTCTACAAGGTGTCGACATAACTCCTTGTATGTCTCGACACAGATTCTTCTTCAAGTGTCGACACTGAAATTAAGTGTCGACACAAGTACTTGATCTTCTGTAACTTGTTGAATTCTTCTAAGTGTCGACACATCTCCTTTGTGTCGACACATCTCCATGTGTTGAAACTGTCAAGTGTCGACACTTCTTCTTGGTGTCGACACAAGTCTTCAATTTTGTTTCTTCAGCTGAGTGTCGACACATTCCCTTAGTGTCGACACTTGTACTTAGAATATTTTGTAAACTTTTCTGTTCCCTGCTAAGTGTCGACACAGCTCCTTGTGTCGACACTTTCTTCAAGTGTTGAGTCTTCAACTAAGTGTCAACACATCGTGCTGGGTGTCGACACTTTCTTCAAGTGTTGACTCTTCTGGTTGTGTGTCGACACATTGTGCTGAGTGTCGATACATACTTCAAGTATTGACTCCTTTGAGTGTGTGTCGACACATTGTGCTGAGTGTCGACACATTCTTCATATGTTGACTCTGTTGATTGAGTGTCGACACATTGTGTTGAGTGTCGACACTTGTCCTTAGTCTCTGCAGAATTTTGCTGAGTGTCGACACAACACCAAGTGTCGACACTTTCTGGTGTAGACACAGTTCTTCAGGGTGTCGACACTTCTGCTAAGTGTCGACACTGCTTTTCTGCATACTTCTTCACTGAGTGTCGACACAGCTCCAAGTGTCGACACTTTCTGTCTGGTGTCGACTCTTCATTCCAGGTGTCGACACAATGACTCCAAGTGTCGACACTGCTTGTCTGGGTGTCGACACAAGCTTTCTCAAGTGTTGACACTTTCCCTCTGGGTGTCGACACATGGACTTAGAAACTTTTAGCTTCAGTCCAGTGAGTACCTAACCTGCACAAGTAACTCAAACAAACATCAAACACATTATGATGTATATCATTGAGTTAGGTGAGGCTTCTTCAAATCAGGTACATTTGACCAATGTACCCAACAATCTCCCCCTATTTGGAGAAGTCATAACCCTTAGTCAATGATATACACCATTCATAATTAAAAAATTACAAAATGATGAAAAGCAGATTATAATCAACAGGGTTAACATGAACATGTAAAACTTCACACATATACACATTCAACATTCCAGAACAAATAAGAAACAAACACATTTCAGAACAATCATACTATATTTATCACATATTGTTCTAACATTGTTCCTTATACATTTTCAATGTTGTACAAAAATGTTTTTCATTTAAAAGATTACAATAAGCTTCAAGTTTAATTCCTAATCTATTTCTGATCAGGTTCTTTGATAACAATTCCTTTTCCAGCTTTAACTTGAGCTTTGACAGCAGCAGCAGGCTCAGCATCAGCGGGCTTCTTGCCTTTTGAGTCTTTCTTCTTTTGTTCTTCAGCCTTGATTTTCTGCCTCTCAAAGTAATGATAGGGCTTAGGAAAGTACTTGCTAGGCTCCATAGCTGTAGGAGGTAGCTTTCCTAACTTAGCCTTCCTTCTATACTGGACAATTGCTTCCTGCCTGATCTCATGCTTCCTCCATTCAGCTTCTGAGAACCACTTGTTTCTATCAGTAGTATTGTCTTTAGCAGCTTTCCAGGCAGTGAGAATGATATTTCTAGAGGTAGGGCTCTACTGTTCAAAATCTGGCTTTTGTTCTGCTAGTTCCCTAAACCTCTTCTTTGATAGTCTTGTCTCTTCTTCTTTGTCCAAAGCCTCTTGCATAGCTGTTGTTATAGGTTGAGTAACCTTTTCTAAATGGACATTGTCCTTGCCCCCAGATGGGCTATACATAGTGCTCACCTCTGCATGAATCATTTCAAAATCTGGAGGTGGATAAATGACTTGAGCTACTTCTTGTGGCTCACCTCCAAAATAGGCAGGGTTCAGTCCAGATTCAGCAACTTCATTGTCATCACACAGGGGAGGATATCCAAGTGTAGCCCTGATTGAATTTGAAATCCATTTTGCATGCTCAGAACTTGCCTTGACTAACACTCTCTCCCCCTTTATGACTTCTTGGGCTACATGGTCTCTTACATCATCCTTCTGGAACCTGATTTGGCTGTCCAAGTATCTGATTCCATCCTTAAAATAAGGTCTAAGCTTTGTAAGCTGTTCAGAAATGACCTTCTATGAATCCTTAATGGCAGTCTTGACAGCAGCAATTTCATCTTGAAAAGCCTTATCAAATTCAGCCTTTGCAGCAGCAGATGATGTTGAAGGTTCAGCAGTCTTACTCTTTAGTTCTGTGACTATAGTATTGTGGGAGGCAGTTAAATTATCATTCATCCTTAATTGATTTTCCAGTACATAGCCCTGCTTCAATGTTATATCATCTACTTGAGACTTTATTTTCTCTTGGTGGGTTGCCAGATAGACCACTGCATTTCCACCTTTGTGGAAGCATTCATTCATTTCTTTCTTATTCAGATTCATCTCAAACCTGATTGACTTGATGTCTTGAGCTAAGTCAAATTGTAAAGATTTTTGGCCCTCATCAATATATTTTTCTATGGCCCTCCTGTGCTCATCCAGCTTAACTTGCATTGCTACCATTAATCCACTATAATCAGTTGATGGAGCTTGTTGGACTAGAGAGTGTTGAGCAACAGTTTGTAGAGCCTTCTTGTAGCTCTGACTCCTTCTTTTGAATACAAAGAATTTCTTCTTTTTAGCTTGTTCAGTCTCATCATCCTCAGACTCTGAAGTACTTGCTATATTCACCCTATCCTTAGGGCTTGAGGGTTTGTCATCTTGCACATCAAGTGCATTCTCACTTTCCTGCCTAATAGGCTCTTCCTGATCTTCCAAGATCTCCCCCTCAACAGCAGCATCCTTCTCTTCATCAGCAGCAGTCTTGTCCATGTCAAAATCCTCTTGATCTAGATTCAGAAAGAGGTCTTCCATTGTGTATTCAGGAGGTGACTGAGCAGGAGAAGTGCTGGGTTCATCAACTACTTTATCAGGAACAACTTCATGTACTACTGATGTGTCTTGGAGAACAACATCTGGTACTTGATTTGCTTGCTGAGTTTGCTGATGGACATCAGACAAATCAGAATCTATTATAGAAAAATCTAAAGTATTGAGGTCAGACAGTACCTCTTGGATGATTATTGTAGCTTGCTCACTCTCCAGTGTAGAGGGTTGTTCTACAGCTGGAGGCTCCCCCTGTCTTGGATCCTTTTGCATGGGGCTAGCTGTAGGCAGCTCCCCCTGGATTTCTGCTGGCTCTTGAGGAGCAGGTGACTTCTCTGCAGCCACATCTATTGGACTATCAGGAGTGAAAACAACATGTTCTTCACTACCTGAGCTGCTGGAGGACTCTTGAGTCACAGCAGCTATCTTCCTCTTCTTCTTTGGGGGTGAATCTTTCTTAGAAACTTGCTTCTCAGGGGTAGGAACTTCCTTAGACAGCACTCTTTCCCATCTTGAAAGTATCCTCATATCCATCCTTCTCATGTGATTGATTTTAGTACCAGCAGCATTGCTCATGACCTCTGGTATTGTACCAGCCAGGTAGAGACTTAGTATTCTGCCCAGATTGGGCTTCTTTAGACTTTCCTTAACTTTCTCAAACACAACCATTGACCAGTCTGTTTTAAGGTTGAAAATGATTCTGGTCATAACACTGAACATGGAGGCTGACACCCTGTCATGCCCTCCAGTCTTACTGAGTATTACTTTACCCACAATTTCTGACAAGAATTTTCCTTGAGTATTCATTCCTCTCCTGTTGAATACTGATCCTATCTTTAGCTTAGGATCTAGTCCACACCAGGTAAGTGCTTCCCTGGTCTTAGATGTTATCACTTCCTCTTCTTCCTGAACTTTAGGTAGTTGAAGTACCTTTCTCAGAGATTTGGGTGTAATCTTGACCTTGGTGCCATGCACCCTTGATTTGATTCTGTAGCCTGAGTCATCTACAGACGCTCCCGTTAGGAATTCAAGAACTTCCTTCTTCCATATTTTAGTTGGTTCAGAAACCAAGTACTCCAATCCTAAATCGGTGACTAGGGTTACCACCGATTTGATTTCTTGATCGCCATCGTCAAAAGCACCTCGCACGAGCTCATAGCCTTCGTTAATATTCTCCTCGAGCTTGGGAGCCATTAGAGTTTAGAGATTTAGTCTTGAGGAAAGAGAAATGTCGACACAGTAGTTTGGTCTCGAAACTCTGAAAGCGTGTCGACACACAAAGACAGAATCTTATTTATACCTTTCAGGTTTGAAGACGAACAGGCGGGATGGATTACTAAAGATGTGTCGACACTGGCAATAAGTGTCGACACTGACTTATAATGTCTCGACACTCATGTGTCGACACAAGTTTAGTCAACAGACATTATGTGTCGACACTTGGTTATGTGTCGACACAACATAACTCGACACATCGTCGAGACTTTACTTAGAAAAATTCTGAGTAAATACTAAGTGTCGACACCACTTGGGATGTGTCGACACCTACTTGTCATGTGTCGACACTAACATTCTGAAGTGTCGACACCAACTTCCTAGATGTGTCGACACCATTTTCCTGATATGTCGACACTTACTATTCTGTGTCGACATAGACTTGTCTATGTGTCGACACCTTTTTACTTAGTCAATTTTTAGTTCTGTAAACTTAGTCTAAGTTTATCATACCTAGTTCAATTTTGAACATATTGAACTTAGCTTCTTCTAAGGGCTTAGTAAACATATCAGCTATCTGATTATCAGTTTTAACATATTCAAGTGCAATATCATTTCTTTCTACATGCTCCCTAAGAAAGTGATATTTAATCTCAATATGTTTAGTTCTACTATGTGATACAGGATTGTTAGCTATTGAAATAGCACTTGTAGAATCACAGTAAAGTGGAGTTCTACTTACCTGAAATTCATAGTCTTCTAGCTGATGTTGAATCCACAGAAGTTGAGCACAGCAACTTCCTGCAGCTACATATTCTGACTCAGCTGTGGAAATAGCCACACTGGTTTGCTTCTTACTGCTCCATGAAATAAGTCTTCCACCTAGGAATTGACAGGATCCAGTAGTTCTCTTTCTATCTTCTTTGCATCCTGCAAAGTCTGCATCTGAATAGCCTGTTAGATCAAAATCTCCATTCCTAGGGTACCAGAGGCCTAGATAGGGAGTGCCCTTTAGATATCTCAAGATTCTCTTGACTGCAGTCAAGTGAGACTCTTTGGGGCAGGCTTGATACCTGGCACAAACACATGTAGCATACATAATGTCAGGCCTACTTGCAGTCAAGTATAGTAGGGAGCCAACTATCCCTCTATACAAGGTCTCATCTACAGGTTTCCCTGCATCATCCTTGCTTAGAGACATACTTGACCCCATAGGAGTCTTCATGGTACTGGATGAATTCATACCATACTTCCTTATGAGTTCTAGGGTGAACTTAGACTGACATATGGATAGACCACTTCCAGTCTGTTTAACTTGGAGATCCAAGAAAAACTTCAGTTCTCCCATACTACTCATCTCAAATTGACTTTGCATAAGCTTTGCAAACTTTTTGCAAAGGCTACTTTCAGTAGACCCAAATATAATGTCATCTACATATATTTGGACAAGTATGACTTTGCCTCTAGATTCCCTAAGGAATAGAGTCTTATCTATTTTCCCCCTTGAGAACCTGTTCTTAATGAGGAAACTAGATAGGGTTTCATACCAAGCTCTAGGTGCTTGTTTTAACCCATATAATGCTTTCCTAAGTCTATACACATAATGAGGTAAAGTTGGATCAACAAAACCTGCAGGCTGCTCCACATAGACTTCTTCTTTCAAATTACCATTTAGGAATGCTGACTTCACATCCATTTGGTATACCTTGAATCCTTGATAAGTTGCATAGGCCAAGAACATCCTTATGGCCTCCAGTCTGGCTACTGGGGCAAAGGTTTGATCAAAATCAATACCTTCTTCTTGCCTATATCCTTTTGCAACCAATCTAGCTTTATTCTTAATGATAACTCCTTGTTCATCTAACTTATTCCTATAGATCCACTTTGTTCATATCACATTGTGATCTTTAGGTTTAGGAAACAGGTCCCAAACCTTGCACCTTTTGAACTGATTGAGCTCTTCCTGCATTGCTTCAGTCCACTGTGGATCTTGTATAGCTTCTTCAAATTTCTTTGGTTCTATTTGAGACAGAAAACTTGAATATACTACAGCATTCTGATTTCTGCTCCTTGTCTGAACACCTTGTCTTGGATCTCCAATTATCAGCTCTACTGGATGATCTCTCAGATGCCTGTTGGCTGGAGGCATCCTTACTTCTGGTTGTACTTCTACAGCATCTTCATCATGCTGAGTTCCTTGTACTTCTTCAGCTCCTGGTACATGTAGTTCTCCCCCTGGACATAAGCCATCTCCTTCTACTTGCTGTCTTGCAGCAGGTACATCTTCTATGGTTAGCTTGTCCATCTTCTTAGTAAGACCTGTGGGGCTGCATACATTGCTAGACAACTCATTGTTAATTAGTTGTGTCTCATCAAAAACTACATGCACAGACTCCTCTACAACTTGTGTAGTCAAGTTGTAGACTCTATAAGCCTTACTATTATTGCTGTACCCAACAAACACTCCCTCTTGGGACTTGGCAGCAAACTTAGTTAGGTAAGACTTTCCATTGTTAAGTATGAAGCATTTGCAACCAAAAATCCTGAAATAGGATAGATTTGGTTTCCTGCCTTTCACAACTTCATAGGGGGTCTTGTTTAACCTTTTAGTGATGGTAGCCCTATTTATCACATGGCATGCAGTGTTAACTGCTTCAGCCCAGAAATACTCAGGCAGTGATGTATCACTAAGTAGGGTTCTACCAGCCTCTATCAAGGTTCTATTCTTCCTCTCAGCAATGCCATTTTGCTGAGGTGTTCTAGGTGAAGAGAATTCTTGAAATATCCCAAAAGTCTTCACACAGTTTTGTCATGCTTTCAGATTGAAACTCAGTACCATGGTCACTTCTAATTCTGACCACTGTACAGTTCAATTCATTCTGAATTTGCTTAACAAAGCTATAGAAGACCCTAGGTGTTTCAGATTTCTGCCTTAAGAAGAACACCCAGGAAAACCTTGAGTAGTCATCAACAACTACAAAGGTATAGACCTTCCTACCTAAGCTGTGAACTGGCATTGGACCAAATAGATCCATATGCAAGAGGTATAAACACCTCACAGCATCTTTGTTGTCTAAGCTTCTAAAGGTGGATTTGGTCTGCTTGCCCTTTTGACAAGCTGAGCAAATGCCATCTTTGACACACTTAACTTGAGGACCATTCCTCACTAACTCTTTGCCAAAGAGTTTGCTAATAGTCTTGTAGTTAAGATGAGCTAGCCTCTTGTGCCACTTGACACAATGAGAGATTGTCTCATCAGCTACAAGACAGACAGGAGAACCATTGTTCTCAATCATAATGTCTAAGCAGTAGACATTCCTCTTTCTATATCCTGTCAAAATGATCTCTTGATCACTTGACCTCTTGATATGACAACCATTTTTAACAAATGAGATGTCATACCCTACATCACTTAACTGACTTATACTAATGAGGTTGTGTTTCAACCCTTTAACATAAGCCACTTGAGTAATGGTAACAAGGTTTGAAGAGATGTTACCAAACCCTTTGATGATTCCTTTTTCAGAACCACCAAAGGTCACTTTAGGACCATTTTTGATTGGAATGTAGTCCTTCAGTAGTCCCCTTGTTCCAGTCATATGTCTGGAACATCCACTATCCAAGTACCATGTTGGGGTATGGCCACTTGGATTCACCTGCAAAACAAATTAATGAACCTTAGAACCCAAAGTAAACTTGGGTCCTTGGTGATTGTTAGTTTGCAACTTGACATAGCTACCTGCTGGCTTTCCACCAGGTAACTTGCTACTCAACTTGGCACTGGCATTGTGCCAACAATCCAAGGCAAAGTGGCCAACCTTGCCACAACACCAGCATTCAAACTTGTTGTACCTTTGCTTAGGTACAGACTTGGTTGTCTTGACTACAGCAGGCTTATTGAATGTTGGGGTTTTGCCCTTGGACTTGGACTGATCCTGAACAGTCCTAGCTGGTTTAATAAAACCCAATCCAGCCTTTCCTTTATGATGAACAAATTCATCAATCAAGGGTAGCACTGATTTAGGTTTTGAAAACCTAGCAACTAGCTCTTTTTCCTTCTGGAGATTGATCCCCAGTAACTTAATTTGATCATTTTTATAAGTGATAGTTCCCATCTGAATCACAGTAATGTGTTTCAGCCTGGCTACCTCATTGAGATTTTGATCAAATTCCTTCTCAAAGTCTGTTGCAGCTGCCTTTAGATCAGCAATTTCCTTTGCCTGACTTTTGGCAAGGGACTTACTTTTCTTATAGGCTTGCAACAGTACTTTATATTCATCTAAGAGCTGATGAATATCTCCCTCAGATTCAGAAACACTTCCATCACTTGATGAAGATGAATCTGACTCTGAACTAGAACTGAAATCTGAATTTTGAGTTGGACTTTGTACCTGACTAGGTCCTGGCTGCTCCAGGATTTTGGTACTTTCAGTCAATGCCATCAGTCCTTGGCACTGACACTCTTCTTGTTCATAGATTGATTCCATGATCTGCATAAACTCTTCTTCTTCTTCAGCAAATAGCCCTATGTAGGCTTCAGCATCTGTCTCAGTGTCTGAAGAAGAAATGTATGAAAGAGTCTTCTCATTCTTTGCAATAAAGGACTTCTCCTTCTTTCCTTTGAAGTGAGTCTTCTTTTTGTCACTGGATTCTTTTCTTCTCTCAGGACAATCTGCAATTACATGACCATGTCTATTGCAGCAGTAACACACTATCTTAGACCCAGTTGTCTTGCTAGTCTTTGTCTTTTTCTTGTCCTTTTTTGAAGGCTTCTTCTCCTGATACTGGACTTCTTTCCCTTTGGAAAATGAAGGTCTGGACCTCCACTGTTTCTTCTTCAGGAATTTCTGAAAATGTCTGGTAAATGCAGCAAAGTCTTCATCACTTTCACTGCTTGTAGACTTTGTGCTAACAGACTCATCAGATTCTGATTCAACTACCTCTGGAGGAGGAGTTGATGACTTAGTCCTCCCCTTTCTAGGTACTTCTGACTTGAAGACAACAGTCCTTTCCCTGTGCTCAGTCCTTGTTGATTTTTCCTCCTCTTTTCTCACTGACAGCTGCATCTCATAAGACAACAACTTTCCAAACAGTGTGGGAGGAGGAATTTCTCCCAACTTTGTCATTTCTCTGATGGCACAGATCTTGGTGTCCCAATCTTTGGTTAGGGACCTTAAGAACTTATCATTCAATTCATAGTTAGTGAACTCTCTTCCATAGGACATGAGTTCATTAACAATTCTATAGAACTTCTTGTAGCATTCAGTGATGCTATCTCCTCTTCCTTGCCTAAAGCTCTCATACTCTTGATTAAGCAAGGACTTCATATCTTGCTTAACTTCTTCAGGTCCTTCCATATACACTATAAGAGTGTCCCACATCTCTTTTGCTGTCTTACAGTGAATTAAGTTCTGGAAGGTGGCATCATCAATGGCACTTACTATAATGTTTTGTGCCTTTTTGTCCATAGTGGCTAGGACAATTTCATCCTTGGTCATCTCAGAGAAATCCTTTGGAGTCCTCTGATTTGCATCCAATACTGAGATCTTCATGGGCACATATGGCCCTTCCTTAACTGTGATGTAGATTCTTGGGTCTGAGGCCTCCATAAATAGCCTAACCCTTTCTTTCCAGATTCCAAAAATCTCCTTCCTGCATATGGGTAACTTCATGGAACCCAACTCTTTGTGATTCTCATAAGAACCCATGTTTCTTGAAGTTCTTGAATTTCTTGAATCTGTTTTCTGACTTAGACTGTTTCTGCCAAACAGGATCTCCTTAGACTGTTAGTCCTTGTTTTGAGGAACCTCGCTCTGATACCACTTGAAAGATATGGTACCTAAACACCTAGAGGGGGGGTGAATAGGTGACCTAAACCTTTTTAAAACTTTGTTGGCAGCACAACAGTTATTCCACAGAATTCTACAGCTAACAGCAATTACAGTTAATTCACAGCACAGCACAGCACAGCAGACACACTAATTTATAGTGGTTCCCCAATCTTTGGGTACATCCACTTTCCCCCTTCGCCTATCTAGCAGTGTACTAGATTCGGCCAACCTTCTCCACTATCTCAGAACCCAACTAGGTTCCTACACCTCAGGCCCAAAGCCTTACACTCAGCCACAAAGGCCTACACTCAGCCACCCAGGCCTACACTCAGCCAATTAAGGCCTACACTCAGAGTTCTTCAACTCCTACACTCAGGCAACCAAGCCCTACCCTCAGCCTTTATAATATAGGCTTACAATTCTCTCAGATCCAATGGATCCTACAAGTTAAAATAGAAATACAATAGCTATCTCTACAACTCAGAAAATAAGAGAGGAGTTGAGAGTTTCTTGAAGAGTTCTTGGAAGAACTCAGTTAGATCCAAACTGACTTAGCTTCCTTCAAAGCTTCTTGAGTTAGAACTGAATTAGTCTGAATCTTCTGCAGTTGATCCTTGACCTCTGCTTCTTGAGATCCAGATGATTCTGAATCCTTCTTCTCAGCCTTAGTTCCAAAGACTGAATTCTTGATTGGAGCTCTCTCTCTCCAACTTCTTAGATCTGCAGTTGGACTGCCAGATCTTCTTGTGTTGATCCTCTGTGTATCACTTTCCTGATTGCTTGAAGAATCTGATCAACCACTTTAAGTATTCTTGACAACTACTTGTAAGAACAACTTGTAATTCTTACATCAACAACAACTTCTGTAAACTGTGAGTGCCTATTTATAGGCTTCCTTCATGGTAACCGGCTGGTCCGGTTCATAACAGACTTCTGACTTCTCTGACAGTTGCTGTAGACCGGCTGGATCGGCAGCTGTCATGTCAACCAGTCACTTCTTGAAGTTCTCTAACTGTCAGATAGTGTCGAGACTTTCTGTTCTTAAGTGTCGACACTTATAGACTAAGTGTCGACACATGCTGTGTAAGTGTCGACACAAGTCTACAAGGTGTCGACACAACTCCTTGTATGTCTCGACACAGATTCTTCTTCAAGTGTCGACACTGAAATTAAGTGTCGCCACAAGTACTTGATCTTCTGTAACTTGTTGAATTCTTCTAAGTGTCGACACATCTCCTTTGTGTCGACACATCTCCATGTGTTGAAACTGTCAAGTGTCGACACTGCTTCTTGGTGTCGACACAAGTCTTCAATTTTGTTTCTACAGCTGAGTGTCGACACATTCCCTTAGTGTCGACACTTGTACTTAGAATATTTTGTAAACTTTTCTGTTCTCTGCTAAGTGTCGACACAGCTCCTTGTGTCGACACTTTCTTCAAGTGTTGAGTCTTCAACTAAGTGTCGACACATCGTGCTGGGTGTCGACACTTTCTTCAAGTGTTGACTCTTCTGGTTGTGTGTCGACACATTGTGCTGAGTGTCGACACATACTTCAAGTGTTGACTCCTTTGAGTGTGTGTCGACACATTGTGCTGAGTGTCGACACATTCTTCATATGTTGACTCTGCTGATTGAGTGTCGACACATTGTGTTGAGTGTCGACACTTGTCCTTAGTCTCTGCAGAATTTTGCTGAGTGTCGACACAACACCAAGTGTCGACACTTTCTGGTGTAGACACAGTTCTTCAGGGTGTCGACACTTCTGCTAAGTGTCGACACTGCTTTTCTGCATACTTCTTCACTGAGTGTCGACACAGCTCCAAGTGTCGACACTTTCTGTCTGGTGTCGACTCTTCATTCCAGGTGTCGACACAATGACTCCAAGTGTCGACACTGCTTGTCTGGGTGTCGACACAAGCTTTCTCAAGTGTCGACACTTTCCCTCTGGGTGTCGACACATGGACTTAGAAACTTTTAGCTTCAGTCCAGTGAGTACCTAACCTGCACAAGTAACTCAAACAAACATCAAACACATTATGATGTATATCATTAAGTTAGGTGAGGCTTCTTCAAATCAGATACATTTGACCAATGTACCCAACACATGGGCTGCCCCAGGCCATTGTCATGGACAATGGGCCCCAGTTTGCTAGCGCGGAGTTTACCAGTTTCTGCGAGCAGCTTGGGATCGACCTCGGGTTCGCCTCGCTCCACCACCCTAGGAGAAACTGGCAGGTGGAGGCCGCGAACAAAATAATTGTTAACCTCCTAAAGAAGAAAGTGGAAAATCTGAAGGGGAGCTGGGTGGAGCAGCTTCCCGTGGTTCTTTAGGCCCTGAGGACCACCCCTAACATAGCTACAGGAGTGACCCCCTTCAAGCTCTCCTATGGGTGCGAGGCAGTGCTCCCCGTAGAATTTGAAGTCCGAACACCTCGAGTTATTGCGGCCAGGGAAGGCGGGGAAGAATGACAAGCTGAGAATGAGGAAGAGCTGCGGCTCTCCCTTGACATGGTGGAAGAGCTGCGGGACCTTTCCGTCGTTCGACAAGAAGAGGTGAATAGGAGGATGGCCAAGTACTTTGACAAGCACATCAAAGTCAAACAGTTTGTAGAGGGGGATTTGGTGTTGAAGAGGTGGATGCTGCAGGAAGGTCGGCAACCATGGGGAAGCTTAACCCCGGCTGGGAAGGACCATTCATTGTAAAAGAGGCATTGAAATCAGGAGGGTATCGACTCCAAAATGTGGAGGGAGAGACCTTGAGTCTCACCTGGAGTGGTGATGACTTGAAGCGCTTTTTTCCTTAAAACATGTAAGTGGTGCCTTGATTTTTAATAAAGTTCTTTGACACATCAATGCTGCCGCAATAAGTTTGCATGAAGAAGTGAAGTGTACTTAGACCCCGAGCAGATCCTATTGTCAGGCTCTCACCTAGCTGACAGGGCTGGATGTCACTCGATGGTGTCAGATCTGGACCCCGAGCAGATCACATTGTCAGGCTCTCACCTAGCTGGCAGGGCTGGAAGTCACTCGGTGTCAGCATTGGACCCCGAGCATATCCCGTTTTCAGGATCTCACCTAGCTGGCAGGGCTGGAAGTCACTCGATGGTGTCAGCCCTTGGACCCCGAGCAGATCCCGTTGTCAGGCTCTCACCTAGCTGGCAGGGCTAGAAGTCACTTGGTGTCAGCCCTGAACCCCGAACAGATCCCTCTATCAGGCTCTCCCCTAGCTGGCAGGGCTAGAAGTCACTCGGTGTCAGTCCTGAACCCCAAGCAGATCCAATTGTCAGGCTCTCACCTAACTGGCAGGGCTGGAAGTCACTCGATGGTGTCAGCCTTGGACCCCGAGCAGATCCCGTTGTCAGGTTCTCACCTAGCTGGCAGGGCTGGAAGTCACTCAGTGGTGTCAACCCTTGGACCCCAAGCAGATCTCGTTGTCAGGCTCTCACCTAGCTTGCAGGGCTAGAAGTCACTCGGTGTCAGCTTTGGACCCCGATCAGATCCCGCTGTCAGGATCTCACCTAGCTGGCAGGGCTGGAAGTCACTCGGTGTCAGCCTTGGATCCCGAACAGATCCCACTGTCAGGTTCTCACCTAGCTGACGGGGCTGGAAGTCACTCGATGGTGTCAACCCCTGGACCCTGAGAAGATCCCGCTGTTAGGCTCTCACCTAGCTGGTGGGGCTGGAATTCACTCGATGGTGTCAACCCCTGGACCCCGAGCAGATCCTGATGTCAGGCTCTCACCTAGATGGCAGGGCTGGAAGTCACTCGGTGTCAGCCTGGACCCCGAGCAGATCCCGCTGTCAGGCTCTCACCTAGCTGGCAGGTCTGGAAGTCACTCGATGGTGTCAACCCCTGGACCCCGAGCAGATCCCACTGTCATGCTCTCACCTAGCTGGCAGGGCTAGAAGTCACTCGATGGTGTCAACCCCTGGACCCCAAGCAGATCCCATTGTCAGGCTCTCACCTAGCTGGCAGGGCTGGAAGTCACTCGGTGTCAGCCTTGGACCCCGATCAGATGCCGCTGTCAGGCTCTCGCCTAGCTGGCAGGGCTGGAAGTCACTCGATGGTGTCAACCCCTGGATCCCGAGCAGATCCCGCTGTCAGGCTCTCACCTAGCTGGCAGAGCTGGAAGTCACTCGGTGTCAGCCTTGGACCCCGAGCAGATCCCGCTGTCAGGCTCTCACCTAGCTGGCAGGGCTGGAAGTCACTCGATGGTGTCAGACCTTGGACCCCAAGCAGATCCCGTTGTCAGGCTCTCATCTATCTGGCAGAGCTGGATGTCACTCGGTGTCAGCCCTGGATCCCGAGCAGATCCCGCTGTCAGGCTCTCACCTAGTTGGCAGGGCTGGAAGTCACTCGGTGTCAGCCCTGGACCCCGAGCAGATCCCGATGTCAGGATCTCACCTAGCTAGCAGGGCTGGAAGTCACTCGATTGTGTCAACCCTTGGACCCCAGAGCAGATCCCGCTGTCATGCTCTCACCTAGCTGGTAGGGTTGCAAGTCACTTGATGGTGTCAGCCCCGGACCCCGAGCGGATCCTACTGTCAAGCTCTCACCTAGCTGGCAGGGTCGGGTGTCATCCAGGAAAACTCCTACTCCCCAGGTAGTGTACAATAGGTTTGACATCTCCTAAGGATAGGGAGAGAGGGGCTCGGCATAGGCGAGTCAGAACTCGCCATCTCAGCTCGCCCTCGGTAGACGGGTGGCAAGCCAGACCCTTGGATCTCGCTGAAAGGAGGAGAGCTCTGGCAGAACGCTTCACCCCGTCTCAGTTTTACTTGTGAAATTTCATGGTTTTTGTATCACATTGATAAAAATGTAGGCATCTCGCGAGCGAGCTGAGGGTGACATGCCCAGTGCGACGGGTAGCCCATCCTGGATCACCTAAGATTCGGCGAGCTCTCAAAATATACTCTCAGGAGCGGGCTCTAACAATTATCCTACTCGCAACTCCTATATACGCGAGGTCGCTGGGGGAAGTCTCGCAGGTAAACAGGGCACGGCAGCGAAATCCAGCAAAAATATATATATATATACATATAATAATATTATTATAGTGGACATAGAAGGTATCAAAAATGTTCTTTCATTAAGTAATGATATTTACAGATAGAGCTCGCCTCGGCGAGATTACAAAAAAGAGGAAGAAATTTACAGGATCAGCCTTTTCCCCCCTCGCCGGACTAGTGACCATCCCCCTCCGCCAGGCAGATCCGGGAAGTCCTTCCCGAACAGCGTGTCAAGGCTATCTTCCTTCTCGCTGGGCGGCGTCGCCGGGAATAAGCTCGGCATCAGTTCCCGGGTTGAGATCTCCTCGCATCCCTCCACTAGCACTCTAGTGTCCTTCATCATCTAGAGGGAGCACTCGACGGCCTGGATGGAATTTATTCGTCGCCTCTCGGCGAGGTCGGCCTTGCCAAAAATCCTTGGCCTCTTGTGGGGGAGGGTAGGATCGGCGCTGCCGGTCGGGAAAAAGATCTCAGCCTGGCGGCGGACCTCGCGGCTGAGGCTCGTGTTCTCCTCCGTCAGCTTCGCGTTCGTCCCCTCCAGTCCAGTAAGGCGGGTTCGCAGCTGGCCAATCTCCTCTTCCTGCCCGGCGGCGCGAGCCCGCAGCTCTCCAGCAGCTTTAGCGTCCTGATAAAGAAGAATGACAGCAATAGCAGAAAATCCTAAGTAAAAAAGGAAAAGGGATGGACAACAGCCCGATGCTTACCAGTCCACCGGCGGCTTGGGTAAGAAGATTCTCGGCAATACCGAGCTACCTCTCCAAGTCGACGGCCTTGTCCTTGGCGACGTCGCGCGCTTGCTCGGCCTTTTGGAGGAGGTTGCAGAGGTTTAAGCTGCGTCGGACCACCATATGGTGGAGCTCCATAGCCCGCATATGCGCGTGCAGGCCCTCATGGTCGAGCTGGCACAGGGGGATGCCCTTGTAGGTCTCGACATCCTCGCGTCCATATATGCTGAAGCCAAGCGTGTAGGCATGACTGGTGGTGGGCTCACGGTCAGCCCAGGAGGGGTGGAGGGTGGATATGGAGACCAGAAGGGCCGCCTCGTCCCACTGGACCATCGGCTCGCCCGTCAAGTCCTTCCACCTCCCCCCAAAGCCGAAGAGGGGGTGTTCCTTCGGCCCGGCGGGCTCGCGAGCTGTCCTTCTCACTGCATGGTGTCACAACCCGCATTTTCTCGACGATTACATCGTATCAGAGCAAGATAAAATACGTGTTGTGATGCCATGCCGTGCAGGGGATAACTGCACACGGTCAGGCAAAATGCCAGACCTTAGATTTTAAGGAAAATCATAGTTTAATATGAAAGAAAACCAGTTATCCCCGTGATAAGGAGTGGTAATAAGACTCTCTTATCAAGATTGCGGGTTCGAGACCCCGTGGCAACAACCTACCGCTGCTGATAAACAGGTGCGGAGATTTGGTTGGGGTGCAATGGGCCTGCAGGCCTTGAAGTTTAGGCTTACTAACAGTGGTGTCGTGGGGCGAGACAAGCCGCTGGCCCAGGTAAGGGTGCGGTGGACCTCTGAGCTCTAAACCCGGGCTGCTGGTAGGCCGGCGACACCATGGGGCGGCCTAGTGGGCCTAAACCCGGGTCGTTACACAGGGGGAGCGGGGGTCGCCTCAGGAGGAGCAGGGGTCTCGGCAACTTCCTTCCCCTTGCTGGTGATCTCCTTGAGCGGGCTCTCTGGCGACCCGTCGGGGATGACCTCCGGCGAGCTAATGTATTTGGGGATTTAATGTTGTTGATGTTGTTTCGCACGCAGATCCAGCGCGGCTCTCCTCATATTGTTTGGTGGTTGTTGGTGATGGGGCGAGCTCGAACTCGCGAGCTCAGCTCGCTTCTTGCCGGACGAGGGCTTAAAGGAAGATGGCTCGTCTTGGCAAGCAGTCGTCGCCGCCCTCTCGCGAGCAAGCGGGGCCGCATGCAACCCCAAGTCCGCAAACGGCAGGTTCATGGGGATTAGATGCTCCCCTGCAAGAACAAACTTGGAAAAGTTAGAAGATTTTCAATGACAATATGGCGAGCTCGGCAATGGGGAGAGGACAATACCTTCGTCGGGCAGAACGGGGGGAGTAAATCAAGGCCCCTTCGCAGGAAGGCGATCTCGAAGTCCTTGTGGAGGAAGAATTTGTGGAGGTCGGCGTCGTTGCCGAACATGGTCGGCGGACGGTAGATCTCCTCGCCTTTTTGCTGGGGGGGAGAAGGGGATGTTGCCGAGATCGCCCTTGATGAAGGCGATCTTGGTCATCCAGTTGTGGTGTTTGTTCGCGATCTCGCGAACCTTGATCAGCGAGCCCATTAAGTAGGCAACGCCATCCGGCATTGCCTTGTAGGAGAAGAGCTTCCTGAACACCGTCAGGTTGAACTCAATCCTCTCTCGGCGGAGGTAGCTCGCGTACGCCACCATCATGGCGATGGCGTTTGAATTCAGCTACGCGGGCACCGGGCCATAATATTTCAGAATCTGGCAGATCTCCGGCCAGAGGGGAAGACGCAGCCCCACCTCAAAGTGAGAGATGTAGAAGGCAAGCTCATCATCATAGAAGGTGTCGATGGCCTCCCCCTGCCTCGGCCGGCGCGCCTCGAAACCTGGCGGCACGTGATCGCCGACAAATTCCGCGAGCTCCGCCTCGGTGGTGTTTGTTAGGTTTCTCTATGAGGATGGCACAGCACTTGTGCACGCAGCGGAAGAATAAAAACATCAAGAAAACCCAAAAGAGATGCGATCGGGTCATGGTAGTTGAATCAAGAAGTTAACATACAACTAGGCAAAAATTACCTCGGTGGCGTTGAGTCACAATTCAACAGAGATGCACCAAGCTTCGTGTTCTTGCTGGTGGCGAGTTCTACGTGGAATGATATCCCCGTCTCTGCAGAAATCCACACGAGCGGGAGAACACCGATCTATCCATCGCACGGATAATCGGGAAGGAGAAAGACCGCACCTTGCTTTTCCACGGACTGCTAGGTCCGCACCAGGAATCGCAACACCAGTGACGATCGCCGGAGAGGATGAGGTCGACGGAGCGAGCACGGCGGCGGAACCCTTCCGTCGGCGTTCGGGATCGGCGGAACCAAAGGAACGGCGGAACACTTCTGATTCGATCAACGAGCTTTGATTCGACCAAACAGATAAATCCCGAAAAGCCCTAAGTGTCTATTTATACCAAAGGCATAAACAGACCTAGGAATATCGCTATCCGCAGACCACCCAGAAAATTAGGGTTACAGAATCGGCGAGAATCACCTAGCAGATTCGGTGAGAATCAATCGGCGAGAATCACTTAGCAGATTCGGTGAGAATCAATCGGCGAGAATCACCTAGGATCGGCGAGAATCAGTCGGCGAGTATCATCTACGATCGGCGAGCATCAGAGTACAATACTCGACGATTCACGTCGAACGTCAGTTGACGATACACGACAATCGTCGACCTTACGGTCGACGATAGTCGACCCGCGGTCGACGATACTCGTCGATTCTCGACGATTCACGACGATCGGCGAGAATCAGAGTACAATACTCAACGATTCACGACGATCATCGACCTTCGGTCGACTATTCTTACCAATCCTTCAAGGCAACATTTGCCCAACCCGACGATCCTTTAAGGCAACACTTTGCCCATAACCCCATTCAGGTCGGTGATTGGTAACCTTTACCAATACAGTCAATCAACCAACTTCTCCACATCTCTTATGTGCGACCCTGCAGGCTCATATCGCGTTGGCAGTGAGATTACATGTTTGACCACTTCTAGAGCTTTCGTTCTTGCCTGAGAACAATTCTCAGGTTCCTGTACCAGTCCATGTAATTAGTCCCACTGAGCTTTCCTTCTCAAGGATGGCTCTCAGAGACAACGTGGAGTGTGAAACACTTGCCATGGAATTCTACAAGAGTTTATGCAGAATTAAAACCAGTACCAAAATTTCAAATACAATTTATTTTAATTTGAACTTCAATTAAAACACTCCCACTATTTTATTCGAAATGATAACCCTCACTAACAATTCGGAGAGTTCATGCGAGCTACTCTCTTAGTGGACAAGATCCGTATTTCACCAAGACAATGAGTCAGCTTTGGCTTTCCTCTCACGATGCGGTTATTTAGGTAGGCAACGCTTGCCAATTGCATCCTCATGCAATTCTTGTATGGTTGGTGAATAACTCCTTACTCGCATCCATCATATGGTGCATGCCAACCCTATTACTCTAGTCACTCAACCTTTGAGGTCACCTAGTTAAGCTGGACCCGATGTCGACGGTGGGATATCACAATTATCTGCTTGCACCCTTACCAAGATAGATTAATGCACCTTGCTTTGGCAAGCCCACACTTCATCGATCGAGGCAGGAAGAGTGTCATCCATCGGAAGGCATCCGAACACTTAATATTTGATGAAGGGATTTTGATTATAGGTTAACAGTTAACCATGATCAACATTTGATCAATGTGCACATCCAAAGAAAAACAATTTTTCTAAAACCACATGCATCCCTTATGTGCACAACCTGACACCATCAACATTTGATAGAAGGAATGGCTAAATCTGAACATCCGGAAACTTCCAAATCCTCAGATTTACATGCATTGGACAAATGCAAAGACAACTCAACTTAAAGCAGTAGACAAGCTCATCTCTCTATGTTGGATTCAAAATCCAAAACAAACTCGAGGGATGGTTACTGCTAAGGAGACTACGATTTCTAACAATTAGAAATTTCCACGAAATCCCAGACGTTCTTGGCGGGGTACCAAGACTAAATCTAGACATTTAGAACACTTCTAAATCCCTAGGTTTACATGCACTGGAATAACAAAACTTCCAATACAACAATCATGGCCGAAACCTCCCTCTGATACCACTGTTGGGTTTCTCTATGAGGATGGCACAACACTTGTGCACGCAGCGGAAGAATAAAAACATCAAGAAAACCCAAAAGAGATGGGATCGGGCCATGGTAGTTGAATCAAGAAGTTAACATACAACTAGGCAAAAATTATCTCGGTGGCGTTGAGTCACAACTCAACGGTGATGCACAAAGCTTCGTGTTCTTCCTGGTGGCGAGTTCTACGTGGAATGATATCTGATGAACTGTAAATATGCGTATTTTTGTGCACATTAATTTAGTCATTTTCATTTATTTTCGTCGTTTTTACTTATTTTTGTTCAATAAAATGCTCCTATTCTTGTAAATTTTCTCCTAACTTGTTTTATTTTATTTTGCAGAAAAATTCCAGAATCTGCCAAAATTTGGGAAGTACACGCCCGTGACACATTGGTCACGCCCGTGACCGGGCCGTGACTGCGCATTTCCCGTGAACTGGCAGATTTCTGAAGTAAAATGCTCGACACGCCTGGCGACACGCCCGTGTCACCCGACACGGGGCGTGACCCAAGCCCGTGTCCTCTCCTCTCGACGAATTCCTCTCGACGATCGTCGAGTGTCGACACCAACAGTCACGCCCAGCGTCACGCACGTGACCTGGGGCGTGACTCAATTTCCGCTCGACGATTTCGACTCGACACTTTCCACTCGACATTCGTCGAGTGTCGACCCCAACTGTCACGCCCATAGTCACGCCCGTGACATGGGGCGTGACCTTTCCAGCTGGCCCGACAAGATGCTGCCGAGGACATTTGACGCAACCCGCGCCCGGTTCTACCTCCCCGACACGCCCAGAGTCACGCCCGTGACCTGGGGCGTGACTGCTGCGAACTCAGCCCGAAGTCAACTTTGCTGTCCAATCGCCGGCCGCCTTCATGAATAGTACTGTCACGCCCCCCTACACGCCCGTGACCGAGGGCGTGTACTTAGAAATTTTTTCCTATAAATAGCCCAGTTCTGTAAGGTCCAAGGGTTCGGATTTTTGGGCCAAGTTAGTGTCTTTTTGTGGGCTTAATCCGTGGATACTAGTGCTATGTAAGGAGATTTCTCCCTTCTTATTTCATGTTTTGTTTTGCTTTATCTTTTAGCTCTGTAATAGTTTGAAAATTTTAATAAAAATGTTAGATTTTCTCTCTCTATTTAGCATGAAAAATTCATTTGGATGGCTCACCTCTTTCCCTTTTTATCCTTGGTTTCATCCTTGTTCTTCATTTAGTTCTTCATTTATGAAAGGTGTGTGTGTGTGTATGAGTGTAATGTATTTACTTCCATGTCCTTTTTCCCTTAACTTCTTCATGCTTAGGATTTTGATTTCATCCTTATGATTTTAGAAAAGAGATTTTAAAAAGTGAATTTGTTCTTTTTTTACTTAGTTTTCTTTTATGATTGTAAAAGCTCTTTTGTTCTTTTCATCTTCTTTTTCACTTTTTTATCACTTTCATAACATCATAAGAATGAAAATGTTGGTATTTTAATTATCCAAAAACTTTGGTTTTTAATTCGTTTTGAAAAACTTTTGTCTTCTAAAAATTGAAATTTCCTCTTTTTATTTGTTTTTGGCAAAACCTAAGCATGAAAAAGTTAAAGTTTTAATTTTTAGGTAACTTTGATTTTTCTTTGTTATTTGTGTGTGTGAGTGTATGAGCCTAAATTTCCTTTTGTTCTTCTTAAACTTCATGAAGTGTGTGTGAGTGTAGGTGTACTAACTTTTATGCTTTGATTTAAATTGTGTAGAGTGTGTGAGTGTAGGTGTTAACTTTTAATGCTTTCTTTTTAATTGCTTTCTTTTAATGCTTTATTCAAATTATGTAGAGTGTGTGAGTGTAGGTGTATAATTTTATTGCTTTCTTGAATTTCATATGGAGTGTGTGTGTTTGTGTGCATTTATTTTCGCCTACTCGTTAAGAGTTAAATGGCGCATCGTTTTCATTTTCAGTCCTACTCCTTCGAGTAGGACTTGTTATTTTTCTTTCTTTATTTTTTCTGCCTACTCACTTGAGTTAAATGGCCGGAATTTTTAGCCCTGTAATCGCATTTATTTTCTCCTACTCATTTGAGTAGGACTCGCTTTCATTTCAGTCCTACTCGTTTGAGTAGGACTTGCAATTTTCAGCCTTTATTTACCGCCCCCACTCGTTTGAGTGGGACTCGCAAATTTGAATTATGCAAATTTCTTTTTTATGCGTAACTTAGTTCCTTTTTAATTTATAATTTGGAGTGTGCGTGAGTTCTCGTTTTAGTTAACTTTTTAGCTTTCTAAATGTTGTTATTTTTCTTTTGTCCCTTTCTTATAAACGTTTAGTGTTTAATTTCGAACTCGCGCCTCACTAAATTATAAGCCGTCCCCATACCGATGTGTGGCTAATCGCTATTAGCCTCGGCATCGAAGAGCATTGGGACATTTAAAATGATTTATAATAATTAAAGCTCTTTATTTTCATTTTAATTTAAGCACTTAGGGTTTACCCCGGGTTTACGACGCGTAGGACCACATATCGATGTGTGGGCCCTATTTTCGTAGTCCATATGCTAGCTAGCCGAGAAGCCGTGCATATGGACCGATCACCCCTGGGTAAATAGAGTTGCGTGCATACCCTCGAGAGAGGACAAGCGTAATTCTACCGGATTGGGTTCCCCACCCAATAGCGGGGTTCTTAGCGTAAAGCGGGCGTTAAGAGGAATCCTTCGTCGGACTAACGTTCGGTCGAATAGTCTTAACGTTTAGGTGAGCGATATCCCTATAGCTAGGTGAGCTCACATTTGTGGAACCTCCACGGCCAAGTTGTCTTATTATTAATTTGAAAACTAAGTCTTTTTATTATTAAAAATTGTTTTAGTCTTAATCCGATTCGATGCCGAGCGTTAACCCTTCATCGAATATTTTCTAAATCGTTTTTTCGCTCCTTTGCTTTTCCGTCTTTTATTAAGTTAAAAAAAAAATCCATCTTTCTTTCAGTAAAATAATAGTCCTCCCGGAGGAGTAAGAATAGTCAACGCGACCCCGAGAACAATACGACCTCGGTATTCCCCCGAATATCGAGTACTACTTGCGATAGGTGCACTTGCCTACCCGAGCAAGCCCGCGGCGATCGACTCACCGAACCAACCACAGTAAGAGTCTGTTCGCGGGCACATCAAGTTTTTGGCGCCGTTACCGGGGACTCTCTTTTCGAGTTACTATTTCGAATTCCGGAGTCTATTAATTTTACTTATTTTCTACAAAACAGAAAAAACTAAAAACTTTATTTTAAAAACAAAAAAAAAGTTTATTTTTGTTTTATTTTTGTTTGGGTGTATGACCCGAGGACAACCCTCAGAGTCTGAAGATTTGGACTTCGACCCTGAGATCGAACGCTCTCTTGCGCGTATCCGATCTCAACGCCGAAATCCTTCTTTAGATCCCGAGGAATCTATCGGAGAACCCACTGTTGTAGTTATGGCCGCCCCTAACCTTCCCCCGGCGACCGAGCGTACTATCTCTTATTACGCCCGGCCTAACCTGGATGATTCTGGGTCGAGTATTGTTCGCCCTGCGGTGGCCAATAATAATTTTGAAATAAAGTCAAGTGTCATTCAAATGGTCCAAAACGCCGTGCAGTTCGATGGACTGCCGGATGAGGACCCGAATGTCCACTTGTCCAATTTCTTGGAGATATGCGACACCTTCAAGATCAATGGCGTCACTGATGACGCCATTCGTTTGCGTTTATTTCCTTTTTCCCTTAAGTCCAAAGCCAAGGCGTGGTTGAATGCCCTCCCGCGAGGATGTATCACCACGTGGGCTGAGTTGACGGAACGGTTCCTAACGAAGTACTTTCCGCCCGCAAAAACTGCAAAGTTGCGGGCGGACATTTCTTCGTTTGTGCAGAACGATCCTGAGTCTCTATACGAGACTTGGGAACGGTTTAAGGAATTCCTCCGCCGTTGCCCGCACCACGCGCTGCCAACGTGGTTGCAAGTTCAAATTTTTTATAATGGGCTGAATTTTCAGACGCGTCAAATGATTGACGCGGCTGCCGGGGGTACGCTTAACAACAAAACCCCCGAGGCCGCCCAGGCTTTATTCGAAGAGATGGCTATGAATGCCTATCAATGGAACGTCCCGCGGGGACGGCCAAAGCCGGCGGCTGGTCTTTTTGAAGTGGATGCCACTGCTCTCTTGACCCTTCAAGTTGAAAGGTTAACAAAGCAGGTGGCGGAGATGTCTGCTGCCTCCTCCACTCCGCCTTGTTTTATTCCCCCTAATGTCTGCGTAGCTGAAGAGTTCGTGGACTTCATGGGAAATTCGGGTCGTCCTCCCTTCAACCCCAACAACAACCCTTATAGTAATAACTATAATCCGGGTTGGAGGAATCACCCCAACTTCTCGTGGAGCAACCCGAATAATGCTCAGCGTCCCCCTATTTCTTATGCGCACGGATTTCTTCCTCCCCCTCCTCTTCCGAAACCCTCCCCGATGGAGGAAAATTTTTCGAAGTATATTGCGTCCAATGAGTCAAATATCCGGAACATCACCGGATCGCTAAAAACACTCGAACAACAGGTTGGACAGCTGGCGAGGATGATGTCTGAGCGCGCGCTCGGGGCACTGCCGGGAAACACGGAGCCCAATCCGCGGGAAAACGCCAACGCTATAACCCTCCGTAGCGGGAAGGAGGTGGTCGATCCAAAACGGACCGACCCTCAGGTACATATTTCACCTCCGACCCCTCTTCCCCTTTCTTCGCTTACGCCGCCTTTACCTATTATAAAAGAAAAAATTATTTTAAACAAGGCTCTTCCGTATCCGCATAAGTTAGATAACGAGCGTAAGGACGCGCAATATGAAAAATTTATTTTATTATTAAAACAAATTCACATTAATGTTCCTTTTTGCGAGGCTATCTCGCAAATGCCCAAATATGCGAAATTTTTAAAAGAACTACTTTCTAATAAACGCAAATTAGAGGATATTTCGCATGTATCTCTCAACGCTGTCTGCTCGGCGGCCCTTACTAATAAATTGCCCGCAAAACAAAACGACCCGGGACGGTTTTCCATCCCGTGCCTTTTTGGCGATATATTAGTAAAGTACGCCTTAGCTGATTTAGGGGCTAGCATTAATCTGATGTCGTTCTCGCTCTTTTCGCGTTTAGGTTTGGGTACTCCTAGTCCTACGAATATGCGCATCCAATTAGCGGATCGCTCGGTTAAGTTCCCTATCGGGGTAGTGGAGGACGTCCTTGTCCGAGTCGACAAGTTTACCTTCCCGGTAGACTTCGTCATCTTAGATATCGAGGAGGACGCCGAGGTACCAATAATACTCGGTCGCCCTTTTCTCGCCACCTCCCGCGCACTAATAGATGTTAGTAATGGTAGCCTTCTCCTCCGAGTAGGCGATGACCAAGTTACTTTCTCTATTAATCCCTCGATGGACAATTTGTCATCGAGCGACGATTTCTGCTATTCTTTAGATACCTTTTTCGGAGATCGTTCTTCTCCCATTTTTGAGTCCGTATTTTTAAACGACGATATTTATGCGCTCGAAAATTTCAACTGCGATGAGGATACGTCTATAGACTTGCCTTTCGAACCAATTGGTAAGAAAGACATAGGCATTAAAACCTCCCTAGAAGAACCGCCCATCCTAGACCTTAAACCCTTACCCGCCTCGCTCAAGTACGCTTTTTTGGGAAAAGGTGATACGCTCCCCGTTATCATTTCTTCGGCCTTGAGTGATTCGGAGACTTCTGATTTATTGGAAGTTTTATTTAAACATCGTCACGCAATTGCGTGGCAAATCTCTGACCTAAAGGGGATTAGCCCCTCCTTTTGCACCCATAAGATTTTCCTTAACGATAATTGCCGCAAAACGATTCAGCCGCAGCGTCGTCTTAACCCAAACATGAAAGACGTCGTTAAAGCCGAAATCATTAAGTTATTAGATGCGGGGATTATCTACCCTATTTCGGACAGTGCATGGGTTAGTCCCGTGCATGTCGTGCCCAAGAAAGGCGGTCTTACCGTAGTGGCGAATGAGCATAACGAGCTTGTCCCAACTCGTACTGTTACGGGTTGGCGAGTGTGCATCGACTATAGGAAACTTAATGACGCCACCCGCAAGGACCATTTCCCTCTGCCATTTCTAGACCAGATTTTAGAGCGTTTATCCGGTCATCCGTATTATTGTTTTCTTGATGGTTTATCGGGGTTTTTCCAAATCCCCATTTCCCCCGATGATCAAGAGAAAACAACTTTTACTTGCCCGTTCGGTACCTTCGCATATCGAAGAATGCCATTTGGACTCTACAACGCGCCAGCTACATTCCAAAGATGTATGCTAGCGATCTTTGGCGAGCTAGTAGAAGACATTATGGAAGTCTTTATGGATGACTTCTCTGTTTTCGGACGCTCTTTTCCCGATTGCCTTAACAATTTAGATCGTGTCCTTCAACGGTGCGAGGACACAAGCCTTGTTTTAAATTGGGAAAAATGCAACTTTATGGTTCGAGGAGGTTTGGTCCTCGGCCATATGATTTCGTCTAAGGGGATAGAGGTGGATAAGGCCAAGATAGAAATTATAGAAAAACTTCCACATCCAACAAACGTAAAATCTATTAGGAGTTTCTTAGGCCATGCGGGCTTTTATCGACGCTTTATTCAAGATTTTTCAAAAATAACAAAGCCGCTAACTCACCTCTTGGAAAAGGAATCACGTTTCATCTTTAGTAGCGAATGCGAGTCTGCCTTTAATTTGATAAAATAAAAACTTATCTCTTCACCAATTTTAGTGGCCCCTAATTGGTCCCTTCCGTTCGAAATAATGTGCGACGCTAGTGATATTGCCTTAGGTGCCGTTCTTGGCCAACGCGTAGAAAAACATTTTCATCCTATTTATTACGCTAGCAAGACGCTCACTTCCGCACAAATAAATTACACGACAACGGAAAAGGAACTCTTAGCCGTCGTTTTCGCTTTCGATAAGTTTCGCTCGTATATAACGCTATCTAAAGTTATCATTTTTACCGATCACTCCGCGCTTAAGTATTTATTAGCTAAAAATGATGCGAAGCCCCGCCTTCTTCGATGGATTCTCCTCCTACAAGAGTTTGATTTGGAGATCCGAGATAAGCGGGGAGCGGAAAATCTAGCGGCGGACCACCTCTCCCGTTTAGAAAATCCGGGTGCGGAAGCGCTCGTCGAATCTGAAATAAATGACAGATTCCCCGAGGAACGCCTTCTTGCCATTAATAAATCTTCGTCATCTTCGCCTTGGTTCGCAGATTTTGCAAATTTCTTAGTAGCGCGGGTCCTTCCAAAAGAGTTTTCCAGTCATCAAAAGAAGAAATTCTTTTCTGACTTGAAAAATTTCTTTTGGGAGGACCCATTTCTTTTTCGTATCTGCGCGGACCAAGCGGTCCGAAGATGCGTTGCGGGTGTGGAGTGCTTGCAAATTCTTAAGCACTGCCACGAGGGTCCAGCCGGTGGGCATTATCAAGCCAACCGGACCGCTCGGAAGGCGCTAGAGGCGGGCTACTTTTGGCCCACTCTCTTCAAAGACGCGCATAATTTTGTGCGCGCATGCGATAGCTGTCAGCGGTCGGGTAACATCTCTCGTCGCGACGAGATGCCCCAAAACATGTTTTAGAGTGCGAAGTCTTCGATTTGTGGGGCATAGATTTTGTTGGCCCCCTACCTCCGTCTTTCAAAAATATGTATATTTTAGTGGCGGTCGACTACGTATCGAGGTGGGCGTAAGCGCAAGCTCTCCCCACCAACGATGCGCGAGTCGTCGTTACATTTCTTAAAAAATTATTTTCTCGCTTCGGCACGCCTCGCGCAATTGTTAGTGATAGGGGAACGCATTTCTGTAACGCTCTTATGGCTAAGACGTTAGCTAAATATGGAGTCACGCACAAGCTTGCCACCCCCTACCACCCGCAAACAAGTGGCCAAGTCGAGGTAGTAAATCGAGAGATTAAGCGAATTTTAGAAAAAACTGTTTCGCTAAATAGGAAAGATTGGTCCGTTAAACTCGACGATGCGTTGTGGGCGTATCGGACGGCATATAAAACCGCTATCGGATGTACGCTGTTCTGGTTAGTCTACGGCAAAGCGTGCCATTTACCCGTAGAATTAGAACATCGCGCACTTTGGGCTTTAAAACTCTTAAACCTCGACTCCAACTTAGCCGCTCAAAATAGAAAACTGCAACTAAACGAGCTCGATGAATGGCGTGCGAACGCTTACGAGAGCAATAAATTCTATAAGGAGCGCTCTAAGTTCTATCACGATCGAAAAATCAAGTCCCAAAAATTATTTTCTCCGGGCGATCTTGTCCTTCTTTACAATTCACGTCTTAGGCTTTTTCCAGGTAAATTAAAATCTAGATGGTCCGGTCCCTTCCTAGTTGAAGAAGTTTTTCCTTATGGAACCGTACTCATCTCCCACCCGGACAAAGGCTCTTTTAAAGTAAACGGTCATCGGTTAAAGTCTTACATCGCGGGCGACCCAGTGATCGGTTTTAGCGAAACCATAACTTTCCTCCACATTATAAACCCGCCAAAATAGTCAAGCTACACGACTATAAACAAAGCGCTCCTGGGAGGCACCCCTCGCTTATCTTTTTCGCCCTTTCCTCATTACCTTTGCTGCTTTTTCTAATAAACGCAGGGTTTCTGATCGGCCTCCCCCTACGCGTTTCAGGGAAGCTTCTACCCCCTTCCCTTTCTTTTCTTTGTACATATTGTTTTTCCTTTCTGTTCCGCATACTTACGATACAACATTGGGGACAATGTTGGACTTAAGTATGGGGGTATTTTCGTGCTTTACTTTCTGCACTTCAATTTTTCTGCATCTCAAAAAAAGAAAAATACAAAAAAATACATATAACAACAAAACAAAAACAAAAACAAATTTTAAAAAACATCTTAAAATGAAACAAAAAATTTTAATGAAAAAACAAAAATCCAAAAAAATTTTTAATGCTTTGTTCTCTTTCTCTTTTCCAAAAACTCAAAAAACAAAACAAAAAAATTATTTTGTTTAGTTTCACTTTGTATATATTTTTTATTTTTTCTCTCTCCCCCTTCCTCATTCTTGTACAAACCTTTTTCTTTTTCTCCCTTATTTTTGTACATATTATGAAAATTCTCTTAAAAAATACAAAAAAAAAGGATAATAGTTCAAAAAACAAAATTTTCAAAAAAATTGCGAAAAACAAAAATACAAAAAAAAAGATAATAAATGAAAAACACAAAAAAAATGATAACAAAAACTATAAAAATCAAAAAAAATGTTTTGAAATAAATAAATTAAATATTTCATACTTACCTTTTCTGTTATCCAAAAATTCTGTTCTGAGTTTATTTATATGTGAATACTATTAATTCTCTGTTTGCTACCCGTTTGTTAATTATTGATTGAAACATTTAAATAGCCGGGGTTAAGTTTTAAAGAATTCTTTATGCTTTGTTAAAACTAGCGGACTCGTTTTAGGCACTACTTCTAATTTTTCATTAATAGGAGCACGTATATTATGTTAGGAAATAACGACTATAGAATTCAATTGTACTTACTTTTAGCTTTCTGAAAAAATTGGAACGTACAAATTATTAAGGTTGCTCTCAAAACTTTTTAGGATTACAATCTAGTTTTCCTTTCTCCCCTTACTTTTCATGACCTACTTGGCATGAAAAAATTTATCCTTAAAAGATCTTATGTCAATGGGAACAAGATTTCGTTCCGTAAACATAGGCACCCAATAATTTTAAAAGATTATATAGGGAGTAAGAGGATAAAATTCATTACTCCTACAAATATACATTGGGTTAATTTTTCTTATGAAGTTGAAAAACAAAAATCATATTAGGAAAATAAGATTTCGTTTTCCTAATAATCCAAAAGAAAAAAAACATGGAGGTTCGAAAAAATTACCTCACCTCAAATATCAAAACCCTCTTCATAAACCCACTACCCCCTTAGCCAATTCCACGATTCTAGAATTAATTCAAAATTTTTTTGAGAGCATAATTAGTAAATTGTATTATTTCCGGTAGCACTCATATAAGCTAGAGTTCTTATAATTCCAAACTATTTTCGTTAATCTAACCATTACAAATGTTGCCTTCTATTTGATTACATCAAGAAGTCTTTTGGCCAAAACTTTTGCGCTATTTAAATCATCTACATAATTTTAGGACTTAACTCTTACACCCCGTATATTTATTTCGATCTCTCTTATAATTGATTAAGCGATAGCCAAAACTTAGAGTTTTTTTTATTCCTTATAGATTCACCTCAAACTTTTGCTCTGGAATAGCAAAAGCCTAAGTATGGGGGTATTTGATGAACTGTAAATATGCGTATTTTTATGCACATTAATTTAGTCATTTTCATTTATTTTCGTCGTTTTTACTTATTTTTGTTCAATAAAATGCTCCTATTCTTGTAAATTTTCTCCTAACTTGTTTTATTTTATTTTGTAGAAAAATTCCAAAATCTGCCAAAATTTGGGAAGTACACGCCCGTGACACATTGGTCACGCCCGTGACCGGGCCGTGACTGCGCATTTCCCGTGAACTGGCAGATTTTTGAAGTAAAATGCTCGACACGCCTGGCGACACGCCCGTGTCACCCGACACGGGGCGTGACCCAAGCCCGTGTCCTCTCCTCTCGATGAATTCCTCTTGACGATCATCGAGTGTCGACACCAACAGTCACGCCCAGCGTCACGCCCGTGACCTGGGGCGTGACTCAATTTCCGCTCGACGATTTCGACTCGACACTTTCCACTCGACATTCATCGAGTGTCGACCCCAACTGTCACGCCCATAGTCACGCCCATGACATGGGGCGTGACCTTTCCAGCTGGCCCGACAAGATGCTGCCGAGGACATTTGACGCAACCCGCGCCCGGTTCTACCTCCCCGACACGCCCAGAGTCACGCCCGTGACCTGGGGCGTGACTGCTGCGAACTCAGCCCGAAGTCAACTTTGATGTCCAATCGCCGGCCGCCTTCATGAATAGTACTGTCACGCCCCCCCTACACGCCCGTGACCGAGGGCGTGTACTTAGAAACTTTTTCCTATAAATAGCCCAGTTCTGTAAGGTCCAAGGGTTCAGATTTTTGGGCCAAGTTAGTGTCTTTTTGTGGGCTTAATCCGTGGATACTAGTGCTATGTAAGGAGATTTCTCCCTTCTTATTTCATGTTTTGTTTTGCTTTATCTTTTAGCTTTGTAATAGTTTGAAAATTTTAATAAAAATGTTAGATTTTCTCTCTCTATTTAGCATGAAAAATTCATTTGGATGGCTCACCTCTTTCCCTTTTTATCCTTGGTTTCATCCTTGTTCTTCATTTAGTTCTTCATTTATGAAAGGTGTGTGTGTGTGTATGAGTGTAATGTATTTACTTTCCATGTCCTTTTTCCCTTAACTTTTTCATGCTTAGGATTTTGATTTCATCCTTATGATTTTAGAAAAGAGATTTTAAAAAGTGAATTTGTTCTTTTTTTACTTTGTTTTCTTTTAGGATTGTAAAAGCTCTTTTGTTCTTTTCATCTTCTTTTTCACTTTTTTATCACTTTCATAACATCATAAGAATGAAAATGTTGGTATTTTAATTATCCAAAAACTTTGGTTTTTAATTCGTTTTGAAAAACTTTTGTCTTCTAAAAATTGAAATTTCCTCTTTTTATTTGTTTTTGGCAAAACCTAAGCATGAAAAAGTTAAAGTTTTAATTTTTAGGTAACTTTGATTTTTCTTTGTTATTTGTGTGTGTGAGTGTATGAGCCTAAATTTCCTTTTGTTATTCTTAATCTTCATGAAGTGTGTGTGAGTGTAGGTGTATTAACTTTTATGCTTTGATTTAAATTGTGTAGAGTGTGTGAGTGTAGGTGTTAACTTTTAATGCTTTCTTTTTAATTGCTTTCTTTTAATGCTTTATTCAAATTATGTAGAGTGTGTGAGTGTAGGTGTATAATTTTATTGCTTTCTTGAATTTCATATGGAGTGTGTGTGTTTGTGTGCATTTATTTTCGCCTACTCGTTAAGAGTTAAATGGCGCATCGTTTTCATTTTCAGTCCTACTCGTTCGAGTAGGACTTGTTATTTTTCTTTCTTTATTTTTTCTGCCTACTCACTTGAGTTAAATGGCCGGACTTTTTAGCCCTGTAATCGCATTTATTTTCTCCTACTCATTTGAGTAGGACTCGCTTTCATTTCAGTCCTACTCGTTTGAGTAGGACTTGCAATTTTCAGCCTTTATTTACCGCCCCCACTCGTTTGAGTGGGACTCGCAAATTTGAATTATGCAAATTTCTTTTTTATGCGTAACTTAGTTCCTTTTAATTTATAATTTGGAGTGTGCGTGAGTTCTCGTTTTAGTTAACTTTTTAGCTTTCTAAATGTTGTTATTTTTCTTTTGTCCCTTTCTTATAAACGTTTAGTGTTTAATTTCGAACTCGCGCCTCACTAAATTATAAGCCGTCCCCATACCGATGTGTGGCTAATCGCTATTAGCCTCGGCATCGAAGAGCATTGGGACATTTAAAATGATTTATAATAACTAAAGCTCTTTATTTTCATTTTAATTTAAGCACTTAGGGTTTACCCCGGGTTTACGACGCGTAGGACCACATATCGATGCGTGGGCCCTATTTCCGTAGTCCATATGCTAGCTAGCCGAGAGGCCGTGCATATGGACCGATCACCCCTGGGTAAATAGAGTTGCGTGCATACCCTCGAGAGAGGACAAGCGTAATTCTACCGGATTGGGTTCCCCACCCAATAGCGGGGTTCTTAGCGTAAAGCGGGCGTTAAGAGGAATCCTTCGTCGGACTAACGTTCGGTCGAATAGTCTTACCGTTTAGGTGAGCGATATCCCTATAGCTAGGTGAGCTCACATTTGTGGAACCTCCACGGCCAAGTTGCCTTATTATTAATTTGAAAACTAAGTCTTTTTATTATTAAAAATTGTTTTAGTCTTAATCCGATTCGATGCCGAGCGTTAACCCTTCATCGAATATTTTCTAAATCGTTTTTTCGCTCATTTGCTTTTCCGTCTTTTATTAAGTAAAAAAAAATCCATCTTTCTTTCAGTAAAATAATAGTCCTCCCGGAGGAGTAAGAATAGTCAACGCGACCCCGAGAACAATACGACCTCGGTATTCCCCTGAATATCGAGTACTACTTGCGATAGGTGCACTTGCCTACCCGAGCAAGACCGCGGCGATCGACTCACCGAACCAACCACAGTAAGAGTCTGTTCGCGGGCCCATCAATATCCACGTCTCTGCAGAAATCCACACAAGCGGGAGAATACCGATCTATCCGTCGCACGGATAATCGGGAAGGAGAAAGACCGCACCTTGCTTTTCCACGGACTACTAGGTCCGCGCCAGGAATCGCAACACCAGCGATGATCGCCGGAGAGGATGAGGTCGACGGAGCGAGCACGGCGGCGGAACCCTTCCGTCGGCGTTCGGGATCGGCAGAACCAAAGGAACGGCGGAACACTTCTGATTCGATTAGCGAGCTTTGATTCGACCAGACAGATAAATCTCGAAAAGCCCTAAGTGTCTATTTATACCAAAGGCATAAACAGACCTAGGAATATCGCTATCCGCAGACCACCCAGAAAATTAGGGTTACAGAATCGGCGAGAATCACCTAGCAGATTCGGTGAGAATCAATCGGCGAGAATCACTTAGCAGATTCGGTGAGAATCAATCGGCGAGAATCACCTAGGATCGGCGAGAATCAGTCGGCGAGTATCATCTACGATCGGCGAGAATCAGAGTACAATACTCGACGATTCACGTCGAACGTCAGTTGACGATACACGACGATCGTCGACCTTGCGGTCGACAATAGTCAACCCGCGGTCGACGATACTCGTCGATTCTCGACGATTCACGACGATCGGCGAGAATCAGAGTACAATACTCAACGATTCACGACGATCGTCGACCTTCGGTCGACTATTCTTACCAATCCTTCAAGGCAACATTTGCCCAACCCGACGATCCTTTAAGGTAACACTTTGCCCATAACCCCATTCAGGTCGGTGATTGGTAACCTTTACCAACACAGTCAATCAACCAACTTCTCCACATCTCTTATGTGCGACCCTGCAGGCTCATATCGCATTGGCAGTGAGATTACATGTTTGACCACTTCTAGATCACCATGGTAACTCCAACAGTGTTCCCCTCGAAGAAGCAGTCATCGCCAAAGTGTTGGGCACACTTGGTGCGGCCATCAACGTCAGGATTGGTTTTGCCCATGCTCGCAAGAGGAGGTGGACCGCGAGTAGGAAAGAGGAAAAGCGCAAGAAGAGAGAGAAAGAGTAAGCAGTTAAGGCAGTAGTACGAGGGTTGGTGGGGGAGGGGCTATTTATAAAAAAAAGTAATCTGGGGGCCAAGTTGTCCAATCGGCCCAACTTGCCATCCCAGCTCGCCAACTCCCAGCTCGTCGACTTCCGGCGCGTTCCAACCAAGGCTAAGTCAAATAAGAAGCAATACAATTACTATTATTCAAACACAAGACACATCTAAGAATGTTTGAAGTTATTTATTACAGCAATCTAGTACAGGAATAAAGAAGCGGGGCGCGCGGGCAGAGGGGGAACCAGGAGACGAGTACCGGTCGGCTTTGCAAGGGAGCCGTCTTCTATCTACCCCGGCCTCGCATCCCCCATCCCCTAGACCGCCGCGGACAGAGGAGCTCGCGAATCCTCCCTGAATTCCTCTGCGCCACCGAGAGGTCGTCTTCTATCTCATCCAGGAGCCGGGAAGGAGACATCATCTCGCCAGCATGTTCGTTTCGCACCTCGTCAGCGAGACGCGCGTAGTCATGTTGGAGCACCTCGTTGACCTCCTGCACCTCGCGCACCCCACGCACGAGCTTCTTGAAGAGCTGGATCCTCCTCCTCGTCAACTCATCGTTCTCCACTTCAAGGCCTAGGTAAGAGTCCAGCGAGCTCGGGGAGGGGAGGGGAGAGTAATGGGCTGCCCGCGAAGATTCCTCGGCAGTGGATTGGCTAAGGGGAGCTGTGAAGACAGAAGCATCAGCAAGGGGAGGTGTGCTGGAAAATTGCATGACAAGAATCCGAGGACAAATTTACCTGACGAGATCGGCAACTCAAAGGAGGTGCGGGGACGGACAAACCTCAGGTCCTTCCCACACCCTGGTACACGCGTTCCCGATGAGAGGAGCTCGAATCCCGGGATGGGGATGGTCTCCACGCCCGCCCCCATGGTCACAACAGCTCGCTGAGGGGAGGGGGCGCGCACCGGCGAGCTCGGCTTCTGCGAGCTCACTCCCAAGGTCCGAAAGGGAGGGGACGAGTCCCGGGGACGGTTCTCCGGAGTCATGAATCGCGAGTCCCCAAGGTTGGTCTTGGCTCGCGGGGTGGTGTCTCGCGGCGGGGCGCCCCTCATGTCATTAAGCTGGCTGTCCGGGCCGTCGCAGATTACAACAATGTTCTTACCCTTTTCGTGGGCAGGCAAAGTGGAGGAGCCGGTCTCGTGCTCCAAGGTGGTTCTCAGATCATCGTAAATGGGTTCGGTTGTAACGCCCTGAAAGTGAGGGTTAGATCTACAATACTCTAGAGGAGGGTGAATAGAGTATATTAAAAATTTGTTAGGTACCAAAACAAAAAGTGTTGTTACAGTTTTTGCTGTAAAATGTAAGGTGCAGTAAATAAATAGAGAGCAGAAAAATAGATACTATTAATCCTACTCACAGCCACACAGCAAGAACAAAAAGAAAAGATAAGCAGCCAGACGACACAAGAAATTTATAGTGGTTCCCCCTCAACTGGGTACATCCACTCTTCTACCACCCTTGGTAGGAATTCACTCAGGTTTTTGATCAGGTGCCTGACACCAATGGGTTTTGATCAGGTCCCCAAAAACCAACTCAAGTCTTTTGGTATGGAGACTTGCAACCAGGAATCACTTTTGAAGGGAGATGACAACCCTTTATACAGGAGGGGGTGAGAGAGTGATTTTGTCTTCTCTGTCAACAATCAGAGAGAAGACTTATGTGGAATGATGTTAGCAAACAGCTCCCCCTGATATATAGAATGGTTCAGGGAAGATCTGGAGCTTTGCTGTAGGGTGATAGGTCTTCAATCAGAGTTCGGGACAAGCAGTGATACAGGATCTTCTTGACTGATTTGAAATCTGTTGTCCTTGGAGAAGTCCTGGAGAGAATGTTGAAGAAGAAGACTCGTGATATGTTATAGTTGTTCTTCTTCTTCTGAATATCACTGTCTATCATTGTAAGCTTCAGAATGAGTTTTTGTGTGAAGCTTTTCTGGTGCTAAATGAATTCTTGCAGTCAGTTTGTATGTCTGTATTTTTTTGATTGAGTATATTTGTTCTCTAATTCTTCTCTACTGATTGTCGATCTTCTTTTCTTCTATGTCCATTCAAAAATTTGAATCCTCTATAATAAATGCTGACGGCCTAAGAATAATCGGAATTAATGTATTTCCTCAACTATCCCGTTTAAAATCAGCAAGTAATATTCCTGAAGAAGACTGCAATTAATGCTTCCTCTAATGGCTACATTCAGAGAATGTTTGAGCATTTAATCTGTCAAGAATTATTTCATTTGAGGATTGAATGCCGGAAATGGCTAAGTCTGGAATCGTCGAACGAGTAACAGAATTCGTCGAGCTGAGTTACTAGTTCGTCGAGCTGAGTTCCAAGTTCGTCGAGCTGATAACAGAACTTGCATGTTTCAGAACTTTGCCTTTTCTGTCTGAAGTTCGTCGAGCTGACAATTGCATTCGTCGACTGGAGTTGAGCAACAGTTCTGGACTTAGTCAAATAGTTTGTGTTGACTGATATTCTGTGTTTCTACAAAAGTCTTCTGGTGTCGACACAGTTGGTGTCGACTCATAATCTTGGTGTCGACATAAATCTTCTGGTGTCGACATAAGCTTTCTAGTGTCGACATAAGTTGGTGTCGGCAGATAATTCTTGGTGTCGACATAAATCTTCTGGTGTCGACATAAGCTTTCAGGTGTCGACATAAGTTGGTGTCGGCAGATAATTCTTGGTGTCGACACAAATCTTCTGGTTCCAGAATTCGTCGAGTAGAGTACTGAGTTCGTCGACCTGAGAAGTTGACTTCGTCGACCTGAGAAGTTGTGAACTTGAGGTCCAAGTTCGTCGAGTTCAGAATCTTGTTCGTCGACCAAAGCCTGAAGTTGGACTTAGAATAATCTTGAGTTTATCCTGACTTTAGTCTCTTGAAGTATCCCAACTTTCGTCGACTAGGGAATGAAGATCGTCGAGCTCAGCTCAGAGAAAAATCTCAAAATCGTCGAGCTGAGAACGTCTTTCGTCGACCTGAGTTCGACGAACGTCGAACTCATTTTACTTAGTCTTGAAATCTTCTAAATCTTGAGTCTCTGATGGTCTTGTTGATAGCTGGTCCATCTGATATTGACTCTAAGGACTTGGCCTGGACTCTAGGACACAAATTTGACCCTAGCCATACATGTTGGGTCACATCCTAAGTTTAGTGAACCTAGCCCAAATCAACTAGGGATCCAATAATCTCCCCCTATTTGGGTGAGATCACTAATAGACTCAAAACATAAACATAAAGAAAAACAAAGCAAGAAAAAGATATATCTGGCAGAGAATTACTAACACATGCAGCAGATATATATGTACATAGGCTTTGTTTAAACAAACAACATAGTTTGAAAGTAAGTGCAGGAAGAAGAGCAAAGGAATTAAAACAAAGTAAGGATTACTTCTTCTGCTTCTTCTCTATGGTCTTGTCCTCTTTAGGCTTTTCTCTTGGCTTGGTAAAGATAATTTCTCTCTTTGGATCCAAAGCCTGTGCCTTTGTCATTGTCATATTAGCTGCCCCAATAATCTTCAGAGATGTAGTTCTAGGGACAACTGCTTCAGGATGGAGTTTCATGTAATCATCAACATTAAACAGTTTGTTTGCTTTATCAAATCTTTTTAGTTCTTCCTTCCTGTATTTTGACATAGTTGTATATTCTGATATGTCTTTGCCTTCAGCTTTTGCTTTATTAATCAAGGACAAACCAACAATTTCCTGAAATCTAGCCATTCTAGCAGTATTTGTTGTCTCAGGATCCTCAAAAGGAATAAGAGGTGAATCTGGCTTGTTGGTACTGTCAGTTTTCTGTTCTGCAGAGAGAGTTGGCTGTTGCTGCTGATGTTGTTGATGTTGTTGATGTTGCTTTCCTGAAGAATGATGCCCTTGCTGACTGCTTCCAGAGGATCTCCCTTGATGTCTCTGATAAGTTTGCATAGGGGCAGATCTCTAAGAGCTAGAGCCAGTGGTACCAGCTGTTGGAGGAGGTGGATCTCTCCTGTATCTCTGAACTGGTGGTGGAGAATATTTCCTACTTCTTTTCCTCTCCTTTTGCTGATTTTTAGACAGCCACATCCATGCTGGCATTCCTTTATAAGGAGTAATATTTTGAAGGATGTAGAATGGGGTGTCATTCTTTGAGCTTGGTTTAGCAGTAGGAGGAGGAGGGGCTTTCCTTTTCTTTGGCAGCATTTTCTTCTTCTTCTTGGCAGCTTCTTCATCTGAATCATCTTCATCATCATATTCATCATCATCACTTGCAGAACCCTGAGGATTATCATACAGAGCATCCAATACTTTCAAGGCTTTATCATAAGTGGCAGTCCTTTCTGGAGCAGTAGCAGAAGTTTCAAAAACTGGAGCTTCAGCAGTAGGTGAAGAAGAGACTATACAGGAATCAGAAGTAATTGGGACAGAGCTTTCAGCTGCTGCCTTATTTTCTTCTTCAATATCAGCCAAGATCAACTCATCTAAATCTGGCATAGGGGAGTCATCCATCACAAAGATTGGTGCTGTGATAGCTTCTGGAGAGGATGGAATGACTGCAGAGGTTGGTGCAAAAACTGGGATATCAAAACTGTCACATAGTTGCTGAGCAACTGCTGGACTAACAGGAGAAGTATAGGGTATAATAGCCAACTGTGGCTTAGTAAATTCTCCTGGAAGATATTGTATATGTACAGTGTCAAACCTTGTCAGCAATTCTTGTAAATTAACTGTGGGATTGAGGATAAAATCACCAATAGTTTCATCAATGTCCATATCAGTATCAATAAAATCAATTAATTCAATTAAATCTATATCTATACAATCTGTATATGCTGTTGGGGCTGAAGTCTCTACTGCTGCTGGGGTTGAAGTCTCTACTGGTGCTGCTGCTGAAGTATCTAAAGCTGTTGCTGCTGCTTCATCATCAGGCATCTCCCCCTGCCTGGTTTTAGTAGGAACTGAGGCCAGTCCCCTGACTGAGGAGGGGGCAGTAGTGAGGGCAGAGATTTGAGCAGATAAAGATTGAATGGTGGTAGCAAGAGGTGTAATGGCCTCTGCCATTAGGGATTTCAGAAGAGGGGTGATGATGGTGATGATAGATGAGATGGTAGGGGGGTCCAATGATAAAGTTGTAGATGGTGTTGCAGTTGGTGTGGAAGGGGTGGCAACTAGTGTAGAACAGGGGGTGGAACATCAGATATGTTGAGGTGAGATGTTGATGTGGAGGGAAGGGTGGTATATTGCATTATATTGTTTGTGGGTAGGATGTAAGATGGGATGGAAGATAAATGTGGAGGAAGTGGAGACTGTGGTGGTGTAGAAATGTGGGTGTCTTGAGGTGATTCAGGAGGTGTTGGTTGTGGATTCTCCTGAAGAGGGGTAGATGGAATGTCAGTGATGTCTAGTGGTGGAGATGGAGGTGGAGTTGGAACATGAGTATGATGTGGTGAGTGGGGTATTGAAGAAAGAATGGGAGAGGAAGTGAGTTGTTTTGCTGGAAGGGGTGCTGGAAGAGATGGTGGAGTGGGATGAATCTCTTTAGCAGGTGTGGGAGTGGCTTTAACAGCCCTGGTGCCTTCAGAAGCTAGGGTGGAAGAGGTAGAAGCCTTAGTGGGCTTGGTGATTGTCCTCTCCCACCTGTCAAATAAGGCACAGGTGAGCCTTTTACTAGCATTAATGAATATGGTTTGGGAGACCAGGGATTCAGCAGCCTTTTCCTTGAGGAAGATCCCTAGGATCCTTCCAAAACATACTTCCTTCTTGGTATTCTTCTTCTTTATCAAGTCAAACAGTAGTTGTGCCCAGTCTATTTTATTCTTATTGACAATGGCACACATAACTAGAAATTGTTGTCTAGTGATGTAGTCATGTGCTGTGTGTTTTTTGAGTAGCATTTTACCAACCAAGTCTGCTAAGAATTTATATGGCGCAGACAGATGTTTCTTCAACAATTTGTGTGGGTTGTCACCAGCACAACCCATCAGATTTAGCATCATAGTAAACTCTTCAGAATCAATTTCTAATTCCTCCTCTCCATTCGTCAAACCAAATATTTCAGTTAAAACCATGGGGGTTAAGGAGACAGTGTTACCGGCAATTGATCCTGTCATAGCATTGTCTTCATAAGTTGATGAAGTATAGACCCATTCTCGAATTTCTGTCCTGCCAACTTTATCATGGTGTTCATCAAGTTCTTTAGATTCTGTTCTTCGAGAAGTTCCAGAATATATAGGAAGATTGGATCTGAGTGCTGGAATGATTCGAAGTCGACATCAAAGCCCGTGTCAAACTTCATAGCAGCTAGAGCTCCTACTGGAATCGCCATTGAGATCACCCGCAAGAAAGACAGAGAAAACGACGATCAAGTGCAAGGGAACAAAAAGCGCTGGATGGAGGTAGAAGAAAACCTAGATATAAGGTTTTACAGAATATGAATCGACAATCTCCGTTCCACGAAAAGAAATTAGTTCTTCGAACTGAGGTCGACGAAATGATTTAATAATAAATAATTCGTCGAACTCATTCAGAAGACTTGAAGACAATTCGTCGAACTCCGGTCGACGAATATCTTCTGAAGCAAAGTCTGTTGAGCTCCGGTCGACGAAAATTATTTCACACAGAAAATTCGGCGAACTCCGTTCGACGAATATCTCTCAAACCTTCCCCGGTTCGTCGAACTCTGTTCGACGAACTCTGGAAAATTCGTCAATTGCAGACAGAACTTAAGCTAAGTCTTCTCCAATGATCATCCCCAGCTGATTTAGAAAGAAAGCATGATTTTTCTCATCCAGGGGTTTGGTGAATATGTCAGCTTTATGTAAATCAGTGTAGATATAGATAAGCTTAATCTTATTTTTGTCTACACACTCCCTAATGAAATGATGTCTTATATCAATATGTTTTGTCCTACTATGGTAAACTGGATTTTGTGATATGGCTATAGCACTAGTATTATCACAGAATAGTGTTGAATTATTTAAGTTGAACCCATAATCTAGGAGCTGATTCTATATCCAGAGCATCTGTGAACAACAGCTTCCTGCTGCAATATATTCTGCTTTAGCAGTTGAAGTTGACACTGATGTTTGTTTTTTATAGAACCAGGATACTAATCTCATACCCAGGAACTGACAAGTTCCTGAAGTACTTTTTCTATCTACCCTGCATCCAGCAAAATCAGCATCAGAGTATCCAGTTAACTCAAACTCTGATTCAGCAGGATACTATAGGCCTAGATGAAGACAACTCTTTATATATCTTAAAATCTTTTTAAAGAAAATTAGATGAGATTCTTTAGGGTTCACTTGGAACCTAACACAAAGGCATGTAGCAAACATAATATCTGGCCTACTTGCTGTGAGGTATAATAGGGACCCAACAATGCCCCTATAAAGTTTCTGATTTACAGGTTTTCTTGGTATATCAGAATCCACAACAGCTTTTGTGGCCATGGGAGTTTTCTTTGCTGAGGCATCAGCCATCCCAAACATCTTTAGAAGTTCTTTAGCATATTTTGCTTGTGAGATGAAGATGTCATCAGGAAGTTGTTTCACTTGGAGACCAAGGAAATATGAAAGCTCTCACATGCTACTCTTTTCAAATTTAGAATGCATGAGGTCAGAAAACCTCTTGCACAATTTTGAATCTGTAGAGCTAAATATGATGTCATTTACATAGATTTGTACTAACAAAATTTGGTCCTTATGATGTCTAGTGAAAAGGGTTTTATCTACAGTTCCTCTTGTAAATTTATGCTCTAATAAAAAACTTGTCAAGGTCTCATACCAAGCTCTTGGAGCTTGCTTTAGACCATAAAGAGCCTTATTTAATCTAAAAACATAAGAGGGATAAGTTGGAGAAACAAAACCTAGAGGTTGTTTTACATAAACCTCTTCTTATAGCACTCCATTTAAGAAGGCACTCTTCACATCCATTTGAAAGACTTTGAACTTCTTGAATGCTGCATAGGCAAGGAAAATCCTTATAGCTTCCAACCTTGCCACTGGTGCGAAGGTCTAATCATAGCCAATTCCTTCCTCTTGCCTATATCCTTGAGCAACAAGCCTAGCCTTGTTTCTCACAATAACTCCTTGGGCATCAAGCTTATTCCTGAAAACCCATTTGGTTCCAATAACTGGAAAGTTTTGGGGTCTTGGAACCAAATCTCAAACTCTACATCTCTCAAATTGGTTTAATTCCTCTTGCATTGCAAGGATCTAGTGGGGATCTTGCTCAGCATCATGAATGGTTAGAGGTTCAACTTGAGAGAGAAAACAGGCATGCATCAAGTCTTGGTTGAGTTTATGCCTTGTCTGTACACCTGCTGAAATGTTTCCAATTACCTTAGATCTTGGGTGATCCCTAAGTGTGACAAAATCAGTGGGTGGAGTTGGTTATGCAACAGCATTTTGAATAAGTTCCTCTTGTGGAATTATATTTGTTGTTGGTTGAGACTCATGTTCTTCAGCTTCATCTTCTTCACTATCTTCAATGACCTGTGGAGAGGGATAAGTGGGAACCTCTTGGGTGAGGTTTAGTCCATACAATGTCTCACACAAGTGGGGTACCTGCAAGTTGCTAATGGTAGAAACTTCTTTCTCCTTGTAGTATATGTTAGTCTCATCAAATGACACATGAATAGACTCTTCAACTTTTAAAGTTGATTTATTGAATACCCTATAAGCCTTACTTACTTGGGAGTATCCTAGAAAAACTCTCACTTCAGTCTTAGCTTCAAACTTTCTAATGTATTTCTTGTTGTTATTGTGTATATAGCATGTACAACCAAATACTTTAAAATAGTTAATTTTAGGTTTCTTCCCTTTGAGCAATTCATAGGGAGTCTTATTCTTTAGTTTGTGAATTAAACTCCTATTCAGGACATAGTTTGTTGTGCTTACAGCCTCTGCCCAAAAGGTTAGTGGCATGTATGCATCAGCAAGTAATGTACCTGCAGCTTCAATGAGTGTTCTATTTTTCCTTTCAGCTACCACATTTTGTTGGGGAGTTCTAGGAGCTGAGAAGCAATGCCTGATACCTTCCTTCTCACAGAACTCATGCATAAAAAGAGACTCAAACTCTGTATCATGATCACGTCTGATCAATGCAACATGAGTAAAGAACTCAATCTGTATGGTCCTGAGAAAATCTTTAAGAACCTTAAATGTATATGATTTTGTTCTCAGAAAGAATACCCAACTGAACCTAGAGAAGTCCTCCACAATAACCAAGGTGTATGATTTCCCTCCTAGGCTTTGTACTGCAATGGGTCCAAAAAGATCCAAGTGTAGCAAGTACAAGATCCTAGGTGAATCACTCTTATTAATTGATTTGAAGCTAGTTTTAGTTTGCTTACCTAATTGACAAGCCCTGTAGAGACCTTCCTTCTTATAAGGAGCAGAAGGTAGACCTCTAACAAGGTTGTGCTTAGATAACCTAGCTATATTTTTCAGATTTACATGTCCTAGTCTTTTGTGCCATAAATCATTCTGATTACTAGTTAAATACAGTAAGCAGATATCAGTTATGGCAGAAGTAAAATTCACTAGATAAATATTGTCTTATCTACTGCCAGTTAAAACAGTTTGGTTATTTTTATCGATAATAGTGCAAGTAGAAGGATTAAATTATACATGATAACCATCATCACATAATTGACTTATGGAGATGAGGTTATGCTTTAGTCCACTTACATATGTCACTTTTCTGAATGTGACAGCTCCTATTTTTACTTCTCCAACTCCTTCTGACTGACCACATTTTGAGTCACCAAAGATAACCTTTGGCCCCAATTTGGACTTGTAGTTGAGTAGGATGTCCTTGCTGCCAGTCATATGCTTGGAGCAGCCACTGTCCAGGTACCAAGTTTTATTTACCCCTGGACACTTTTTCACCTACAATATAAACAGTTAGTGATTTGTGACCCAGATTACCTTGGGCCCTTTGTATGGCTGATAAGAGAAACTAGAAATAACAAAAAATTCTGGTTGGGATTTATATCCTAGGGGGTGGTATCTCCTAGGAGGAATGGTCCAGTCATCTAGGGGATTAAATGATTTCCTAGAAGTATTTAAGTTTCTATTATAGTTAAAGTTTTGGTTAAGTCTTCCTGGGTTCGACGAATTTATGTAAGTTCGTCGACCAGAGTTCGATGAATTGGGTTGAGATCGTCGATCTCTGCCCAGAGAATAAACATGTTCATTTTATGTGCCCCACGTTCGTCGATCTCTGCTCGACGAACCATACAAAGTTCATCGATCGCAATTAGACGAATAATTATGACTATAGTTGGCGTTCAGAGTTCGTCGATCTGGGTTCGACGAACTGGCCCCTTTTCGTCGATCTGAGGTAGACGAAAATTGCTGAACTTTGTTTTTAGTTGGTGTTTTCTGTCTTTCAATTTTATCCTTAGTTTTAATTTGTTCTAGAATCTTATTTACCTTATTTACTTAATCGATGTTCTTCTTTCCTTTTTCAGAAATAAAATTTTTTTGTTGTGATAGGTGGTTTTTCTGAAGAACAGGTGGTTCACTAGATGATGCACCTAATCCTAACCTACTTCCATTAAACCTAGCATTAGATGTGTTAGTGATTTCTGCTAGTTGTTTACTTCTTCCATTTAGTGATTCTTCTAGTTGTTTTGCTTTATTTAATTCATCTTTTAAAAGGGTGATTTGTTCGCTAAACATATCTATTTTATTTTTCAATTTGGTGTTTTCTAATACTAAGCTATCATAGTTAACTTGCTTATCTTTGAGAAGTTTGATTTCCTTCTCAGAGTCGATTAAGTCTAAACACATGATTTTAAAATCTGATTTGAAAGATTCTGAATTATAATCAAACAATGATAATACTTCATCAGCTTCTGATTCAGAAGCTTCCTCATTGTTTGACTCTTCTTCTTCTGAATTGCTTCTTGAGGCATCAATTGCCATGAGGCAAACCTCTTTTGCTCTTTCTTCTTCATCATCTTCATTGGAGCTTGAAGATGTTGACTCCTCTTCAGTCTCACTCCAAGTCTCAGCTACAAACCACTTTTCCTTCCTCTTGTGTTTGCTGGAAGAGGGTTTGTTGGTGAACTGCTTTCTGGAGTCCTTTTCCTTTTCTCTTCTCTTCTCTTTCTTCTGATTCTCTGGGCATTCAGAGAGGAAATGCCCAGGCTTTCTGCATCCATAACACACCACTTCCTTTGTTGGTGTCTTATCATACTTTGGCCTGTCATCCTTTCTTGCTGACTTCCTCCTAAAGTCTTTTCTGGACATCTTGAAGAATCTCTTTGCAAAGAGACTCATGAGCTCTTCATTTGATATAGTGGCTTCTGATTCTTCTAAGGCTTTGAATGCTATGTTCTGATCTCTTCTGGGTGCAGGAGGTGTTCTTTGTTCAGCAGCCTTCCTTGTCTTAATTAGCTGCTCATATGATTTCAGTTTGCCCAATAGAGATTCAGTTGACATCTCATTCAGGCATCTAGCCTCCTTGATAGGCCAGATTCTTGTGTCCCATGAGCTTGAGAAGCACATCAGAATTTTGTCATTCACTTCAGTGAGAGTGATGACCTTGTCCAGAGTTTTTAGCTCATTAATGATTGAGCTTAGTCTATTATACATCTCTGAGACTGTTTCAAATTCCTGCTTCTTAAAATTCTCATATTGGGATATGAGATTGGATCTCCTGTCCTTCCTTTCATCAGCTGATCCCTTAACCATTTGGTTCAGGGAATCCCAAATGGCTTTTGCTGATGTGCACTCAGCAACCTTCTGGAAGATATCATCAAACATTATCTGTGCCAAAATATTTATGGCTTTTGCATCAGCCATCTTGGCTTTCCTGTAAGCGTCATTATAATATGGATGAGGGACTACAGTCATATCTGTAGAAGTGCTTGGAGGAGCTGCAGGTGGTTGAGGTACTCCTGTCAAGATGGAAGCAAAGATATCTTCATCAATAGAATTCATGTATAATTTGATTCTTGCCTTCTAGATTCCAAACTTTTGCAAGTTGCAAACTGGAGGTATGGTGCTTGCATAATCTTTGTTTTGTGTCATGGCTGTGGTTCTACTTTAAAATGTGAACAAAGTGATATGTAGATCTAACACAGGATCTTTGGTTCAAGGATTAACTTGTGCAACCAAAGGAACCTTGCTCTGATACCAATTGAAAGTGAGGGTTAGATCTACAATACTCTAGAGGGGGTGAATAGAGTATATTAAAAATTTGTTAGGTCTCAAAACAAAAAGTGTTGTTACAGCTTTTGCTGTAAACTGTAAGGTGCAGTAAATAAATAGAGAGCAGAAAAACAGATACTATTAATCCTACTCACAGCCACACAGCAAGAACAAAAAGAAAAGATAAGCAGCCAGACGACACAAGAAATTTATAGTGGTTCCCCCTCAACTGGGTACATCCACTCTTCTACCACCCTTGGTAGGAATCCACTCAGGTTTTTGATCAGGTGCCTGACACCAATGGGTTTTGATCAGGTCCCCAAAAACCAACTCAAGTCTTTTGTTAAGGAGACTTGCAATTAGGAATCACTTTTGAAGGGAGATGACAACTCTTTGTACAGGATGGGGTGAGAGAGTGATTTTGTCTTCTCTGTCAACAATCAGAGAGAAGACTTATGTGGAATGATGTTAGCAAACAGCTCCCCCTGAGATATAGAATGGTTTAGGGAAGATCTGGAGCTTTGCTGTAGGGTGATAGGTCTTCAATCAGAGTTCTGGACAAGCAGTGATACATGATCTTCTTGACTGATTTGAAATCTGTTGTCCTTGGAGAAGTCCTAGAGAGAATGTTGAAGAAGAAGACTCTTAATATATTATAGTTGTTCTTCTTCTTCTGAATATCACTGTCTATCATTGTAAGTGTTGGGTATTGTATCCACAATGTACCTGATTTGAAGAAGCCCCTGGACAAGCTAAGGTCAATAGACTATGTATTTTATAAACTCTTTCTAGTTGTGCTTGCAGTTTTTCCACGCTAAGTGCACACCAATGTCAGGGTGCAGTAGGTCAATATATACGGGTCTGCACGACGTAATCCCTCGTTGAGCAGATCAGTGTGTTGGCCTACGTGTACTCTCTCTATTGGAGTGCACTTACTTTCAAGCACAGGGTTGTAAATATGCAGGAGCAGACAAGGAGCAAGGATGGGTCAAGGAGCACCTCATAGGTGGAAAGACGAAAATTCGTCTAAGTTTAAATCGACGAGAATCACCAAGTGATTCTCGCCGATTCGGCGAGAATCACTTGGGATTCTCGCCGATTCGTCGAGAATCAGTAGTTGATTCTCGCCGCACTCGACCCAGCCACTTCTAAGCGAGCACCTCTGCTTCTAAGTAAGAATCGACGAGAATCACCAAGTGATTCTCGCCGATTCGGCGAGAATCACGTCGAATCGTCGAGAATCACTGGTTGATTCTCGCCGTCTCGACCTGGCCTAAAGCAGTGCGTGCAACCAAGGCAAATTCGACGAGAATCAATCTTGATTCTCGCCGAATCGTCGAGAATCACCTTTGATTCTCGACGAATCGGCAAGCATCACTTTCGATTCTCACCGATTTTGACTTGGGCGTTTTTCTGGATCTTCCTGAACCGGATTCTGCCGCTGTCAATGTTCTGGACCGGTTTTCGGGATTTTTCTTGTGGGTCCCACAACGGTCAAATTAGTAGTATCTACAGTATATATACAGGTATTTTGAACTGTAGACAAAAACAGAAAAAGGAGCCGAGCAGAGTAAACCCTAAAATCGCGAAACCGCTCCGCTCCGCCGCCGCCGCTCGCGTCAAGTGGTCGCCGCTGTTGGTCGTGTTTCTTCCCGATCTCCGGCAACAGAAGCTTAGCAAAGCTTGAGTCTCACGCGTCTATCCAGAGATCCCTTGTCTCTCGATTTGTTGATCGGGAAAAACTTCCCATCCGAATCGATCGAGACGACCGATCCTCGTGTGACCGTTGGTAGACCTAGCTTGCTTCGCTACGAAGATTGGATCTCTATTTTCAGCAGCCGCTCATCATCATAGCCGCCGATCCCGAAGCTAGCCGCCGCTCGTGTTGCCGCCGCCGGTTCCGGGGAGATCCTCTCCAAGAGAGACCAAGGTTGTAGACTCTTCGTTGACTTCACGAACACGTCGTCGAACGAAGAGGAACATCGTAGTCTCCAAACGAAGTTTGTATCTCGTGTATATTCTATATTTACTTTTGTTGTAAAGGAACTTTTGTTCCGTATTGTAAGGGTTGGGTGCAACCCGTTTTGTGGGAGTGTAGACTCTCACGTGTGGAAGGGTTCCTTCCGATAGTGCAGGGATTGGATTTCAATCCTGTTGGAGAAGAGACCGAGTCGTCCCTTGTTGGGAGATAGGTCGAAGGGGGAAAGTGGATGTACCCAAGTCGGGGAACCACTATAAATTGCCTGTGTATTCTGTGTGCTGTGCTTTTTATTTTTATTGTGCAGGTACATTCGTAAATTCCGCAAAAGCGCTACACGTCACCTATTCCCCCCCCCCCCCCATAGGTGCACATAGTTGACACTAGGTGGACTTTCAAGTGGTATCAAAGCGAGGTTGCTCATCAAAAAGGTTAACACCTTGAGTTGAATCCTGCCCCTAGTGTCAAGAAGAAGACAAACATCTACTATGGACGGGCTCAAGTTCTCCGGCAAGATCCCAGTGTGCACCAGGCTCAACTTTCCGATCTGGAAGGAAAGGATCAGGTTCTACATGGAAGCAGTCGATCCTCGACTCTTCATGATCGTGGAGGAGGGACCTTATGTCCCCACTAAGGCCTCCACCATTGATCCCACCAAGAAGGTGCCGAAGACACTTTCTGAAATGGACAAAGATGAGATGGTGCTAGTGGGATTGGACAAGAAGGCACGAAACATTCTGGTGAGCGCAGTTGATGATTCTATGATGCAAAACTTCAGCAACTACAGGACAGCACAGGAGATCTGGCAGTGCCTGATCATCCTAATGGAGGGCACGGATGAAGTGAGGGATGATCGGAGATCCCTCCTGAACCAAAAATATGAGGCCTTCAGGCAAGGGCCTAAGGAAGAGATCGGAGTCACCTACGAGAACTTCCTAAAGATTGTCAACGCCCTCAAGGGCTACGGAAGAGTGTTCACTAATGGTGAACTCAATGACAAATTCCTTAGGTCCCTTACTAAGGAATGGGACACAAAGATCTGCGCCATCAGAGAATTTGGCAGACTAGCAGAAACTGATCCACAAATCCTGTTTGGGAAGCTGATGTCCTATGAGCTTCAGCTGAACACCAGGAAAGCAGAGGAAGAAGCAGAGAAGGCTGCTGCAAGAGAAAAGACTGTGGCCCTAAAAGCCAGTTACTCCAGAAAAGGCAAGGGTGTGATGTCATATCGTGCGAGGAATAAGGAAGAGGAGGAGGACTCTGAACCATGCTCCTCCGGCTCAGAGCTATCGGAGGAGGATTTCTCCCTCATCACCCGAGAGTTCAAGAAGTTCCTCAAGATGAGTAATCAAAGAAAGAAAGACAGCTCCTCCTCCAGGCATCAGAAGAAAAATTATTCCTCTGACAGGTATGCATCTAAACCTAACAAACAACGCACTTCTGACATTATTTGCTTTGGATGCAATAAGCCAGGACACGTCGTGGCCGACTGCTATCAAAGCAAAAGAGAAAAAGGGAAAGGAGAGGAGCTCAAATCCTCTAGAGACAAGAAGAAGGAGCGGAGCTACATCGCCAAACGGCCGAAGACACTGAGTGAGTCTGACTCCTCAGACTCTAGTGCTGATGAGGAAGCCTACTTCGGGCTGGTGGGTCGCTCGGACTCAGAAGGAGAATGCCCCCCATTTACTGGGAAGGTAAAAGCTCACACCCCTCTCTCCGACTCCGACTCTGATCCTGAGTCTCAGGATGATGAACCTGAGGATGGCCCTTCGGCCCGTGAAGCTGAGCTCCTCGAGAAGTATGAGCTTCTGCTCAACACTTTCGATGAGTGTCGTAAGAGACTGAAGGCTGAGAAGAAGGAAGTAAAATTCCTTAAGGGTGAGTGTGTATCCCTAAGGGAAGAGGTCACTAGCTTGATTTCTCTCCGACAGGAGCACCTTGACCTGACTTCAAAGCATTCAGAGTCTTTGAAGCTCCTTCATCTTAAGCAGGAGGAAGTCAACAAGTTGGAAGAACTACTTGCAGCAGAAAGGAAGATCGTCAAGAGCTTTTCTATGCCAAAGACAGTTCTTCCAGTCTTTGATACCTTCTCTGCTCAGGCCAAAGGAGCTGGCTTGGGGCATATAGGGGTATCTGGTTCTTCATCTAGGAGAAACAAGAACCAGAGGAAGAATAAGGCCGCCAAGAAGGCCTCTGCTGATGAAAAGGGTAAGGCTCCTCTTAGTCCTGTTGCGTTCAGAAAGCCTGGCTTTCCTTACAGCCAACATGACTTTGAGTCAACATTTGGGCATCATTTCCGGCCCTCGGTTACAAAGCCAAAGAGCCGGTATGACGGTTGGAACTTTCCCCGAAACTTCGGTGAGAGTGCCTTCAAGGCACCTTATGAGGAAATCCACATGGGAAATTATGGTCCGTTCTCTAGCGGCCATAATGGAAAGCAGGCACCAAAAGCCAAGCCTGTTATACAGAAGGTGACGAAGTCATGTGACTGCTGTCACCATGAGGGCTCCTCCTCCAGATCCAAGGCCCCAGATGTACCCACCGTTCCCAGGGTAAGGCAGGAGCCTAGGAAGAGGTACAACAGATTCGACTGTTGGTGCTGTGGCAAAGTTGGTCACTTTGTCGTGGATTGTTGGTTTAATCCAAGGCATTACGAGACTCCCCATGTTAGCAATGCGAGGCCGACCACTCGTAGGGTTAACCAACCGAGGGGGAGTGTGCTAACCAGGAATTTAGGACCCAAGTTCGATTGGGTTCCTAAGGCAAATTAATTTTGTTTTGCAGGAATGTCCAAAGGCCACCAAAACGCCGATCTGGTATTTGGACAGTGGATGCTCCCGGCATATGACCGGGACAAGAAGCCTGCTGCGTGATTACACTCCAGTCAAGAATGGACCCAAAGTCATCTTTGGAGGGTCAGATCGAGGAGTCACCAGAGGTTACGGTATGATTTCCAACGGTATAATCTCTATCACCGACGTGGCTTATGTTGAAGGGTTAAACCATAACCTGATCAGTGTAAGTCAGTTATGTGATAAAGGTTATGACGTTAAGTTCTGCAAGGATAAATGTCTGATAATTTCACGTACCTCTTCTGAAACGGTATTATCAGGCATTAGGAGCAGAAATATCTTCTGTTTAGATTTTCTCAGTTTAGATTCATCTACCCCAGTATGCCTTGTGGCAACAGGCAGTGCATCTCTTTGTGAACAATGGCACAAGAGATTGGCACATATTAATTTCAAGACAATTAGTATGCTGTTTTCTAAGAACTTGGTAAGGGATGCTCCCAGTATCAAGTGCATCAAAGATAGCCCCTGTCCTGCATGTCAGATGGGCAAACAGACTCGGGCTACCTTTAAGAGCATCGCAGACAAAGACTCTTCCCGATGTCTTTACCTTTTACATATGGACTTGTTTGGTCCAATGCAAGTTCATAGCTTGGGAGGCAAGTCCTATACGCTAGTGATAGTTGATGATCATTCTCGGTTTACATGGGTGTTCTTTTTGAAACGAAAGTCAGATACGTTTGACATCTTCACTAATTTTGTCAAGCAGGTTCAGAACGAATTTAACTGCTCCGTGGTCAAAATCAGAAGTGACCATGGAACAGAATTCGAATCTGGTGCTATGATAGAATTTTGTGAAGAACAAGGTATCTTTCATGAGTTTTCCTCCCCGCGCACTCCTCAGCAAAATGGAGTTGTGGAGAGGAGAAATAAAACTCTCATTGAAGCCTGCACGACAATGTTGAAAGACGCTTCTCTCCCGGAATACTTCTGGGCAGAGGCTGTCAATACAGCTTGTCATGTACAAAACAGAGCATTGATCAACAAGCATCATCGTAAGACGCCCTACGAGCTACTGAAAGGCAGGAAACCAACCATGTCCTACTTGAGGATTTTTGGTTGCAGATGCTATGTACTGAATAATGGGAAGTACCCGCGTACTAAATTCGGTGAAAAATGCTTTGAAGGCATATTCATGGGCTATAGTTCCCATAGTCGGGCATATAAGGTCTTCAATAAGAAAACCCTAATGGTAGAAGAATCAATAAATGTTGTATTTGATGAAGGAAGTTTGCTTAACAGCAATTCTTCCAGTAGTATTCTTGAAGATGCAGGTGCTCGACTTGAACAGCTGAGTCTGGATGAGACCGCTAAAGATGACGCTCCTAAGTACGTCAAAGTTTCCACCTCCACGTCATCTGAAGATGTTGAAGATCAAAATGGAACAAATATCTTAGAAGAAGGAGAAGCCCAAGAAGTAGTCGAAGCTCCAGACGCCAGACTTCTTGAGCTCTGGCACGTGAGGGATCATCCTAGAGATCAGATCATCAGAGATCCTCGTGTCGGTGTCAGAACTCGAAGAGGTACTATTAACGATGTATTGCATCTTAGCTTCCTGTCACAGGTTGAGCCAAAGAAGTTCGACGAGGCGAACAAGGATGCGGCATGGATTCTGGCCATGCAAGAGGAACTACATCAATTCGAACGTTGCAATGTTTGGACGCTGGTTCCCAGACCATACAAGCAGAATGTGATTGGCACGAAGTAGATCTTCAGAAACAAGCTGGATGAACATGGTGTCATCGTAAAGAACAAGGCCAGGCTGGTGGCTCAAGGTTACAGATAGGAGGAAGGGATTGACTTCGACCAGACCTTCGCACCAGTAGCAAGGCTCGAGGCAATCAGGTTGTTCCTGGCGTATGCTTCACACAAAGGATTCACAGTCTATCAAATGGATATGAAATCGGCATTCCTGAACGGAGACTTGAAAGAGGAAGTATACGTCGCTCAACCCCCAGGTTTTGTCGATCCTACTTATCCCAATCATGTTTATTTTCTTAATAAGGCCTTATATGGGTTGAAACAAGCTCCATGAGCTTGGTATGAGACTTTATCTAGTTTTCTTCTTGAGAACAAGTTCTCCAGAGGTAAAATAGATAAAACATTGTTTCTCAGGAAAGTCAAAGGCAAGATTTTGCTGGTGCAAATCTATGTCGATGACATAATATTCGGCTCAACGGACAACAATCTTTGCAAAACGTTTTCTAAACTTATGCAAGGAAAGTTTGAAATGAGCAGTATGGGAGAGCTCAAGTATTTCTTAGGACTTCAAGTGAAACAGTCTGAGGATGGAATCTTCATCTCTCAGACGAAGTTCACAAATGAACTCCTTAAGAAATTTGGTATGGAGAGTGCAACCTCTATGAGGACTCCAATGGGATCCACCATGTCTCTGGATAAGGATGAGAAAGGTAAACCTTTCGATGAAACCAAATACAGAAGCATCATTGGATCCCTGCTCTACCTTACTGCCAGTAGACCGGATATCATGTTCTCCACATGTGTCTGTGCCAGATATCAGGTGAACACTAAGGAATCTCACTATGTCGCTGCAAAGCGAATTCTAAGATACCTTAAAGGTACTCCTAATCTTGGCTTGTGGTACCCGAGAAACAATGATGTCGAGCTAATAGGCTTTTCAGATGTTGATTTTGCAGGGAGTAGGGATGACAGGAAAAGCACTTCCGGGACGTGTCAATTCCTCGGAAGAAGGCTTATCTCATGGAACAGCAAGAAGCAGAACTGTGTGGCTACCTCCACAGCAGAATCTGAGTACATCTCAGCAGGCAGCTGTTGCGCACAACTCCTATGGATCAGAAACCAGTTAGCCTACTACGACCTTCAGTTCAAGGAAGTTCCAATGTACTGCGACTCCTCCAGTGCAATTGCCATTGCCAACAATCCTGTCTCGCACAGCAGAACGAAGCATATTGAAGTGCGCTACCACTTCATTCGGGAGCACGTGGAGAACAAGACATCTCTCTCTGTTATGTCCCCATGGACAAGCAGATTGCTGATATATTCACAAAGCTCTTAGACGAGGCCAAATTCAATCTTTTCAAGACTGAATTGGGGATGCTCAATTATGAGGAATGAAGACTACAGAAGCTCCAGGCTCGTGCACGATCTGAGCGGGAGCAAGGAAATCAAGTGTGAGCACAGACGCAAGCACTGAGGGGGAGCAAGGGGTCAAATGCTACCGCCCAAATTTGCAAAAGCCGAAAAGGGGGAGATTACCCTCTCGGCCAAGGCTAAGGTGGCTCCAAGCTTGCTCCCAAGAAATTGGTATTGGTAAGGGATAACTAACTCAACTCAATTTTAAGTTTATGGTTTTCATTCCCATTTGCTCTATTCACCTTAGCTTGTAGGGTTTAGGCTTCTTCAAATAGGGGGAGATTGTTGGGTATTGTATCCACAATGTACCTGATTTGAAGAAGCCCCTGGACAAGCTAAGGTCAATAGACTATGTATTTGATAAACTCTTTCTAGTTGTGCTTGCAGTTTTTCCATGCTAAGTGCACACCAATGTCAGGGTGCAGTAGGTCAATATACATGGGTCTGCACGACGTAATCCCTCGTTGAGCAGATCAGTGTGTTGGCCTACGTGTACTCTCTCTATTGGAGTGCACTTACTTTCAAGCATAGGGCTGTAAATATGCAGGAGCAGACAAGGAGCAAGGATGGGTCAAGGAGCACCTCATAGGTGGAAAGACGAAAATTCGTCTAAGTTTAAATCGACGAGAATCACCAAGTGATTCTCGCCGATTCGGCGAGAATCACTTGGGATTCTCGCTGATTCGTCGAGAATCAGTAGTTGATTCTCGCCGCACTCGACCCAGCCACTTCTAAGCGAGCACCTCTGCTTCTAAGTAAGAATCTACGAGAATCACCAAGTGATTCTCGCCGATTCGGCGAGAATCACTCGTGATTCTCGTCGAATCGTCGAGAATCACTGGTTGATTCTCGCCGTCTCGACCTGGCCTAAAGCAGTGCGTGCAACCAAGGCAAATTCGACGAGAATCAATCTTGATTCTCGCCGAATCGTCGAGAATCACCTTTGATTCTCGACGAATCGGCGAGCATCACTTTCGATTCTCACCGATTTTGACTTGGGCGTTTTTCTGGATCTTCCTGAACCGGATTCTGCCGCTGTCAATGTTCTGGACCGGTTTTCGGGATTTTTCTTGTGGGTCCCACAACGGTCAAATTAGTAGTATCTACAGTATATATACGGGTATTTTGAACTGTAGACAAAAACAGAAAAAGGAGCCGAGCAGAGTAAACCCTAAAATCGCGAAACCGCTCCGCTCCGCCGCCGCCGCTCGCGTCAAGTGGTCGCCGCTGTTGGTCGTGTTTCTTCCCGATCTCCGGCAACAGAAGCTTAGCAAAGCTTGAGTCTCACGCGTCTATCCAGAGATCCCTTGTCTCTCGATTTATTGATCGGGAAAAACTTCCCATCCGAATCGATCGAGACGACCGATCCTCGTGTGACCGTTGGTAGACCTAGCTTGCTTCGCTACGAAGATTGGATCTCTATTTTCAGCAGCCGCTCATCATCATAGCCGCCGATCCCGAAGCTAGCCGCCGCTCGTGTTGCCGCCGCCGGTTCCGGGGAGATCCTCTCCAAGAGAGACCAAGGTTGTAGACTCTTCGTTGACTTCACGAACATGTCGTCAAACGAAGAGGAACACCGTAGTCTCCAAACGAAGTTTGTATCTCGTGTACATTCTATATTTACTTTTGTTGTAAAGGAACTTTTATTCCGTGTTGTAAGAGTTGGGTGCAACCCGTTTTGTGGGAGTGTAGACTCTCACGTGTAGAAGGGTTCCTTCCGATAGTGCAGGGATTGGATTTCAATCCTGTTGGAGAAGAGACCGAGTCGTCCCTTGTTGGGAGATAGGTCGAAGGGGGAAAGTGGATGTACCCAAGTCGGGGAACCACTATAAATTGCCTGTGTATTCTGTGTGCTATGTTTTTTATTTTTATTGTGCAGGTACATTCGTAAATTCCGCAAAAGCGCTACACGTCACCTATTCCCCCCCCCCCCCATAGGTGCACATAGTTGACACTAGGTGGACTTTCAGTAAGCTTCAGAATGAGTTTTTGTGTGAAGCTTTTCTGGTGCTAAATGAATTCTTGCAGTCAGTTTGTATGTCTGTGTTTTTCTGACTGAGTATATTCTTGTTCTCTGATTCTTCTCTACTGATTGTCGATCTTCTTTTCTTCTATGTCCATTCAAAAATTTGAATCCTCTGTAATAAATGCTGATGGCCTAAGAATAATCGGCATTAATGTATTTCCCTAACTGTCCTGTGGAAAATCAGCAAGTAATATTCCTGAAAAAGACTGCAATTAATGCTTCCTCTAACGGCTACATTCAGAGAATGTTTGAGCATTTAATCTGTCAGGAATTATTGCATTTGAGGATTTAATGCTGGAAATGGCTAAGTCTGGAATCGTTGAACGAATAACAGAATTCGTCGAGCTGAGTTACTAGTTTGTCGAGCTGAGTTCCAAGTTCGTCGAGCTAATAACAGAACTTGCATGTTTGAGAACTTTGCCTTCTCTGTCTGAAGTTCGTCGAGCTGACAATTGCATTCGTCGACTGGAGTTCAGCAATAGTTCTGTACTTAGTCAAATAGTTTGTGTTGACTGATATTTTGTGTGTCGACAAAAGTCTTCTACTGTCGACACAGTTGGTGTCGACTCATAATCTTGGTGTCGACATAAATCTTCTGGTGTCGACATGAGATGCCAAGAAGAAGAAGAAAATGTTGTCAAAGAAGATGATGATGAAGATGATTCAGATGAAGAAGCTGCCAAGAAGAAGAAGAAAATGCTGTTAGAGAAAAGGAAAGCTCCTCCTCCTGCTCCTAAGCCCAATCCAACAGCTGACACTCCCTACTACATTTTGCATAATGTTACTCCTTATAAGGGAATGCCTGCTTGGATGTGGTTATCTAAGAACCAGCAAAAGGAAAGGAAAAGAAGTAGGAGATACTCTCCTCCACCAGTACAAAGATACAGAAAAGATCCACCACCTCCTCCTCCTCCAGCAGCTGGTGCCACTGGCTCTAGCTCTCAGGGATCTTCCCCTATGCAAACCTATCAGAGACATCAAGGGAGATCCTCTGGAAGCAGTCAGCAAAGACATCATTCCTCAGGAAATCAACAACAGCATCATCAACATCATCAGCAGCAACAGCCAGCTCTCTTTGTAGATCAGAAGGCTAAAAGTCCTGAAAGGCCAAATTCTCCTCCTATTCCTTTTGAGAATCCTAAAACAGCCAACACTGCAAAAATGGCCAGGTTCCAGGAACTAATTGGCCTATCTTTGATTAATAAGGCAAAAGCTGAAGGGAAGGACATTTCTGGATTCGCAACTATGTCAAAATACAGAAAAGAAGAATTAAAAAGGTTTGACAAAGCAAACAAGCTCTTCAATGTTGATGACTACATGAAGCTCCATCCTGAAGCAGTTGTCCCTAGAGCTACATCACTGAAGATTATTGGGGTAGCTGACATGACAATGACACAGACAGAGGCTATAGATCCAAATAGAGAAATTATCTTTAAAAAGTCAGGAGAGAAGACAAAAGAAGACAAGTCTATGCAGAAGAAGCAGAAGAAGTAATCTTTACTTTGTTTCAATTTCTTTCTGCACTTGCTTTCAAACTATGTTAATTGTTTAAACAAAGCCTATATACATATATATCTGCTGCATGTGTTAGTAATTCTCTACCAGATATATTTCTTTTCTTGCTTTGTTTATCTGTTTATTTATGTTTTGAGTTTCTTAGTGACCTCACCCAAATAGGGGGAGATTGTTGGATCCCTAGTTGATTTGTGCTAGGTTCACTAACTTAGGATGTGAGCCAACATGTATAGCCAGGGTCAATTTTGTGTCCTAGAGTCTAGGCCAAGTCCTTAGAGTCAATATCAGATGGACCAGCTATCAACAAGACCATCAGAGACTCGAGAATTAGAAGATTTCCAGACTAAGTAAAATGAGTTCGACGTTCGTCGAACTCAGGTCGATGAAAGGCGTTCTGAGCTCGATGATCTTGAGATATTTCTCTGTGCTGAGCTCGACGATCTTCGTTCTCTATTCGACGAAACTTGGGATACTTCAACAAACTAAAGTCAGGGTAACTCCAGATTTTTCTAAGTCCAATTTCAGGCTTTGGTCGACGAACAAGATTCTGAGCTCGACGATTTCTGGTCTACGATTTGAATCCTTCTCAGTCAGAGACTTCTCAGATTCTAAGTCCACAATCATTCTTCGGTCGACGATTTTGGAACTCAGTTCGACGAATGATGATTGTCTGTTCGACGAATGATGATTGTCTGTTCGACAAATGAAGATTGTCAGTTCGACGAAGATTGTAGCAGAATTGACAAGATTCCCTTGAAGACAAATTGCTATTGTCTGGTCGACGAACTCATCAGCTCAGCTCGACGAACTGTGAACTCAGCTCGACGATTCCTATTCTTTGTTCAACGATTCCAGACTAGGTCTTCTCCAATTTTCCGTCCCTTTTCTTGGTGATGATTCCTGAGTAATTAATGCCCAATCTTCTCGGAATGTTATCGTTAGACCGAGCATTGATCATGGATTATTACATGCCGTTTTTTCATGGTACAGTTAGGGAATTCAATGATTGTCGCTTCCTTCCCAGGCTGACTGCATTTACTGCTCAAGGTTGCAAATTTCGAATGTTCTTCAGTCAGTAAAGAGTCAGAAAAGAAAAGATCAAGCAGTACGACACACACATAGACAGACATTACTTTTCAAGAAGTTTTTCAGAAATCAAAAAAAATTTTCTGCAATCAGCCTAGGCCAGAGAACATCATCAAGAAGAAGAAGAACATTCAATCACTATCAAGAGTCTTCTTCTTTCAACCCTACAGGATAACTTCAGAAGGACAACAATCTCTATCTGTCAAAGAAGTTCCTGAAGCAGTCTTTGGTCAAGGCAATCAAGTTCTTGAAGACCTGTCACCCTGAAGCAGTGCTCCAGATTTTCTGATCCATTCAAGATCTCAGGGGGAGCAATCTGCTGAAATCAATCCACAAATCTTCTCAGTTGTTATTGAGAAAGAGAAGACACCATCACCCCTTTTCCATCTTCTGTACAGGGTTTTAATTCCCTTCAAAATTATTCCTGGTTGCAAGTCTCCTACCAAAAGACTTGAGGTTTTAGTTTTTGAGCACCTGAATAAAAGTTCATTGGTGTCAGGCACCTTATCAAAAATCTGAGTGGATTCCTACTAGGGTGGTAGAAGAGTGGATGTACCCAGGTTGGAGAACCACTATAAATTTCTTGTGTCGTTTAGTTGCCCTTTTTCTTTTGTTTTGACTGTGATCTGTGATTTGTTAGGATTGCTGTGCTTTTTACTTTATTTGCTAATCTGTTCACTTAGGATTACAGCAAAAGTTGTAAAAAGATTGTAGAGAGCACAATACTCTATTCACCCCCCCCCCCTAGAGTATTTCAGATATAACCTGCACTTTCAATTGGTATCAAAGCGAGGTTGGTTAAACTACCACACCTTAAGAGGTTAAATGTGTTGTACAGGCTAACACCTGAACCATAAAGATCCCTCTTGTTAGATCTGATTGTTTTGTTTCCTTTATTAGATTTATTGCTTTACAAAAATGGCTCAAAACAAAGATTATGCAAGCATCAGACCTCCAGTATGCAATCTTAACAGATTTGCCATCTGGAAGGCAAGAATCAAATTGTATATGAATTCTATTGATGAAGATATTTTTGCTTCTATCTTAACAGGAGTACCTCCAGCACCTGCAGCTTCTACAAGCACCTCTACAAACATGACTGTAGCACCTCCTCTAGATAATAATGATGCTTACAAGAAAGCCAAAATTGTAGATGCAAAAGCAATGAACATCTTGGCTCAGACTATGTCAGATGACATATTTCAGAAGGTGGCTGAGTGCACCTCAGCCAAGGCCATTTGGGACTCCCTCAACCAAATGGTAGTTGGTTCAACTGATGAAAGGAAAGATAGGAGATCAAATCTCATATCCCTGTATGAGAATTTTAAGAAGGATGAGGCTGAATCAGTTACTGAGATGTACAATAGGTTGAGCTCAATCAACAATGAGCTTAAAACCTTGGATAAAGATATCACCCTTACATGGGTGAATGGCAAAATCTTGATGTGCTTCCCTAGCTCTTGGGACTCAAGAATCTAGACTATCAAAAAAGACAGAAGCCTAAATGAGATATCAACTGAATCTCTGTTAGGTAAACTAAAGTCTTATGAGCAGTTGATTAAATCAAGAGAAGCAGCTGAATAGAAAGCAACAACTCTAGTGAGAAACGATCACAATATAGCTTTCAAAGCATCAGAGGAAAGTAAGACCTCAACATCCAATGAAGAACTAATGAGCCTCTTTGCAAAAAGATTTTATAAGATGGCTAGAAAGGACTTCAGAAGAAAATCATTCAGGCAGGATGATAACCCCGAATATGACAAGACACCAACCAAGGAGGTTGTGTGCTTTGGATGTAGAAAGCCTGGACATTACATCTCTGAATGTCCAGAAAGACAGAAGAAGGAGAAAAGCAGAGAAAAAGACTCCAGGAGAAAACACAGCAGCAGACCCTCCTCCAGCAAGTACAAAAAGAGAGACAAAGGCTTTATTGCTGAAACATGGAGTGATACTGAAGAAGAATCATCCTCTTCCAGCTCAAGTGAAGAACAGGAAGAAGCAAGATCCAAGGAGGTTTGCCATATGGCAATTGATGCCTCCAGGAGTTGTTCAGGATCAGAAGGTGAATCTGAAGATGAGGCAACCTCAGAGTTAGAGACAGATCAGGTTCTTTCAAGTTTCAATTTTAATTCTGATTCCTTTAAAATTGAATTCAAGCCTATGTGTTTAGATTTAATTAGTTCAGAGAAAGAAATAAAAACCCTTAGAGAAAAACTAGGAAATCTTGAATCTGTTAACCCAGAAAATCTTAAACTAAAAGATCAACTAACTTTAGCACATGAGCAGATAATTAAATTAAAATCTGATTTATGTGAGGCCAAACAACTTGAGCAATCTCTCAATGGAAGAAATCTCAAGCTGATGGACATAACAAGCACAATAAATGCCAGATTAAATGGCAAGCTGTGCTTGGGTGCATCATCAGGTTTGCCCCCCATAATTAAGAAAAATATTCTTACCACACCCATTAAATTTGTTTCTGCCAAGGGAAAAGAAAAGATAATAAACAAACCAATGTCTGAAAACAATCCAAAACCCATAGACAAGAGCAATAGAAATCAGAAAACAGCTAATAAAAACAAGGTTCAGCAGCATTCGTCGAACCCAGATCGACGAAATGTGGCCCGTTCGTCGAACCTAGATCGACGAACGCTGAACGCAAACTTCAGTAATAACAATTCTTCTAACTGCGATCGACGAACTTTGTATGGTTCGTCGAGCAGAGATCGATGAATATGGGGCGCAGAAAATGACTATTGTCATTCTCTGAGCAGAGATCGACGATCTCAGCCCTATTCGTCGAACTCTGGTCGACGAACTTACAAGAATTCGTCGAACCCAGAAGGACCAAACATAAATCATTTCTCTTACCGAAATTCTAAGCCAGCTAATAAACCATTCAATCCAGTAGCTGATTGGGTTATTCCACCTAGGAGATATCACCCTTTAGGTTATAAATCTCAACCTACTTTGTCAGTTATATCCAGCTTTTCATTTCAACCAAATAAAGGACCCAAGGTAACCTGGGTCAAGAACAATTGAGTTTTGTTTTTCATTACAGGTATAGGTGAAGAGCTGTCCAAGGGTGAGTCAAACCTAGTACTTGGACAGTGGTTGCTCCAAGCATATGACAGGCAGCAAGGACAATCTATCTAATTACAAGTCTAAGTTAGGACCAAAGGTAATTTTTGATGATTCAAATAGTGGCCAGTCGAAAGATATGGAATAGTAAAGATTGGAACAATTACTTTCAAGAGAGTAACATATGTAAGAGGACTCAAACATAACCTAATATCCATAAGTCAATTATGTGATGAAGGTTATCAGGTACACTTTAACTCTACCTCCTGTTCTATTATTAATAATGAAAACAAAACTGTTTTAATTGGAATTAGACAAGGTAATATATATCTAGTAGATTTTATTTCTGCCAAAACTGATGTTTGTTTACTCAATATCACTAGTAACCAAAATGAGTTGTGGCATAAAAGATTAGGTCATGTAAACCTTAAAAATATAGCTAGGTTATCTAAAGACAACCTTGTTAAAGGCTTATCTTCTGGCCCCTACAAGAAGGAAAACCTTTGCAGGGCTTGTCAATTAGGCAAGCAAACTAAAACTAGTTTCAAATCTATTAATAATAGTGATTCGCCTAGAATTTTGTATTTGCTTCATGTGGACCTATTTGGACCCATTGCAGTATAAAGCCTAGGAGGGAAGTCTTATACTTTAGTAATTGTTGATGACTTCTCCAGATTCAGTTGGGTGGCCTTTCTGAGAACTAAGTCTGATACATTCAAGGTTCTTACAGATTTTCTCAGGACCATACAGATTGAGTTCTCTACTCATATTGCATTGATCAGAAGTGATCATGGCACAGAGTTTGAGTCTCTTCTTATGCATGAGTTCTGTGAGAAGGAAGGTATCAGGCAGTGCTTCTCAGCTCCTAGAACTCCCCAACAAAATGGGGTAGCTGAAAGGAAAAATAGGACACTCATTGAAGCTGCAGGCACATTATTGGCAGATGCTTACATGTCTCTATCCTTTTGGGCAGAAGCTGTAAACACTGTTAACTATGTCCTGAATAGAAGCCTCATACACAAGCTGAAAAATAAGACCCCCTATGAATTGCTTAAAGAGAAGAAACCTAAAATCACATATTTTAAAGTTTTTGGTTGTATATGTTATATTCACACAAACAACAAAAGATACATTAGAAAGTTTGAGGCTAAGGCTGAAGAAGGGATTTTTTTAGGATACTCCCAAGTAAGCAAGGCCTATAGGGTGTTTAATAAATCCTCTCTTAAAATTAAAGAGTCGGTCCATGTATCTTTTGATGAAGCTAACATGTCTTATAAGGAGAAAGAGATTTCTACCATAAGCTCTTTGTATGTTTCACAACTGTGTGAGTCTATGGATGGACTAAACCTTACCCAAGAGGTGTCAACTCATCCTGCTCCACAGGTTGCTGAAGACAGTGAAGAAGAAAATCAAGTGGAAGTGGCTGAACTTCCCTCAACAGCTAATAACATTCCTCAAGAGGAATTAATTATAGAAGCTGTTGCTGAACAAACTCCACCAACTGATCTTGTCACACTTAGAGATCACCCCAGATCTCAAGTGATTGGGGGCATTTCAGCAGGTGTTCAGACAAGGCATCAACTCAACCAAGATTTGATGCATGCCTGTTTTCTCTCTCAGATTGAACCTCTCTCCATCCATGAAGCTGAGCAAGATCCCCACTAGATCATTGCAATGCAAGAGGAACTAAATCAGTTTGAGAGATGTAGAGTTTTGGATTTGGTTCCAAGACCTCATAACTACCCAGTTATTGGAACCAAATGGGTCTACAAAAATAAGCTAGATGCTCAAGGAAACATTGTGAGAAACAAGGCTAGGCTTGTTGCTCAGGGCTACAGGCAAGAGGAAGGAATTGACTATGATCAAACCTTTGCCCTTGTTGCAAGGTTAGAGGCCATAAGAATATTCCTTGCCTATGCAGCTCACAGGAGATTCAAAGTTTTCCAAATGGATGTCAAGAGTGCATTTTTGAATGGAGTGCTTCAACAAGAGGTTTATGTGGAACAACCTCTAGGTTTTATCTCTCTAACTCAACCCTCTTTTGTATTTAAATTGCATAAAGCTCTTTATGGTTTAAAGCAAGCTCCAAGAGCTTGGTATAATACCTTAGCAAGCTTTCTTTTAGAGCATAAATTTACATGAGGAACCATAGATAAAACTCTTTTCACTAGACATCATAAGGACCAAATTTTGTTAGTGCAAATATATATGGATGACATCATCTTTGGGTCTACTGATCCCAAATTATGCAAGAGGTTTGCTGACATCATGCATTCCAAATTTGAGATGAGTAGCATGGGTGAGCTTTCCTACTTCCTTGGTCTCCAAGTGAAGCAGCTCCCTGATGGTATCTTCCTCTCCCAAGCTAAGTATGCTAAAGAGTTTATTAAGAATTTTGGGATGGGTGATGCTTCAGGAATGAAAACACCTATGGCTACCAATGCTGTTGTGGATTCTGATGTAGCAGGGAAACTTGTAGATCAGAAGCATTATAGGGCAATTGTTGGATCCATATTATACCTAACAGCTAGCAGGCCTGATGTCATGTTTGTCACATGCCTTTGTGCTAAGTTCTAAGTGAACCCCAAAGAATCTCACCTTATTTTCTTAAAAAGAATTTTGAGATATATAAAGAGTTGCCCAAATCTAGGACTCTGGTATCCTGTAGAGTCAGAGTTTGAGTTAACTGGATACTCAGATGCTGACTATGCTGGATGTAAAGTGGACAGGAAGAGTACCTCTATAACTTACCAGTTCCTGGGCATGGGGCTTGTCTATTGGTTTTGTAAAAAGCAAACATCTATATCTACATCAACTGTAGAAGCAGAATATATGGTTGCTGGCAGCTGCTGTTCACAAATGTTATGGATACAAAACCAACTCCTAGACTATGGTGTCAACTTAAATAATTCAACATTATTTTGTGATAACACTAGTGTTATTGCTGTAGCACAGAATCCAGTTCACAATAGTAGGACTAAACATATTGATATAAGGCATCATTTTATTAGAGATAGTGTAGACAAAAAGAAAATTAACCTAATCCATATTCCTATTGATTTACAGAGAGCAGACATTTTCACCAAACCCTTAGATGAGAAAAATCATCTGTTCTTTATAAATCAACTAGGAATGAACAATGGAGAAGAGTTAAATTAATTTTTGTCTACATTTGACGAATTTTCCAGAGTTCGTCGAACGGAGTTCGACGAATTAGGGAAAGTTTGAGAGATGCTCGTCGAACGGAGATCGACGAATTCTCTATGTAGAAACAATTTTCGTCAACCGGAGATCGACGAACTTTGCTTCAAAAGATATTTCGTCGAACGGAGTTCGACGAACTATTTTCGTTTCTTCTGGATGAGATCGACGAATTATCTATCTATAATTTATTTCGTCGACCTCAGTTCGAATAACTGTTTCATTTTCATGGAACGGAGTTTGTCGATTCATATTCAGGAAAACCCTATATCTAGGTTTTCTTCGACCTCCGTCCCGCGCTTTCAGTTCCTGTTGCACTTGATCGCTGTTTGTTTCTCTTGCAGGTCATCAATGGCGATTCCAGCAAGCACCCTGGCTACAATGAAATTCGACACAGGATTTGATATGGACTTCGATTCATTCCAGCATTCTGACCCTATATTCTCTACATTCTGGAACTTTTAGAAGAGCAGGGTCTCAAGTATTTTATGACCCGGTGAATCAAACTGCATGCAACTGAGATTAAAGAATGGGTATATACTTCGTCTGCTTCTGAGGACAACATCTTGACAGGGAATATCGGGGGTAATGCTGTTTCCTTATCCCCCGTCATTCTTTTTGAGATTTGTTTCATTGGTCAATGGAGAAGATGATTTGGATATAGATTCAGATGAGTATAGTTCGATGCTGAAATTGATGGGGTTTACTGGGAGTAACCCTAATAAGTTGTTAAAGAAACAACTTTCTGCCGCCTACCAGTTCTTGGCGGATATTATGGGCAAAGTGCTGATGGGCAAGCACACCGCACATGATTACATAACAAGACATCAATTCCTTATCATGTGCGCGGTGGTCAATAAGCGTCCCATTGATTGGAGCAAGATCTTCTTTGATTTGATAAAGAAGAAAAACAGCAAGAAAGAGGTTTGCTTTGGAAGAATCCTGGGGATTTTCCTTCAAGCGAAAGCGGGTGAATTTATGGTCTCCCCGACCATTTTAATCAATGTCAGTAAGTGCCTCACATGTGCTTTGTTTAGCAGATGGGAGAGGACAATCACCAAGCCATCCAAGGCTTCCTCCTCTTCCATCCCAGCTTCTGAGAGCACTAGGGTCGTGAAGGCCACTCCCCACCCTGCAGAAGAGGCAATCTCATCTCCACAACCTCTTCCAACAACCCATCTTCAACCAGTCTTCCATCTCCTCCAGCACCCCAATCACAACAACATTCTCATGTCCCTACTCCTCCTCCCTCTCCACCACTTGACATCACTGATAGTCCATCTACCCCCCCCCCCCCCTTTAAGAGAATCCACACCCAACTCCTTCAGCATCACCTCCTCCACCTCATCTGTCTAACATTCCACATTTTCATATACCATCCCCATCTCCACCTCCACCAGACACCACCATAGCAGATGCCATTCCTCATCTATCTCCTCCATCTGTTCCCCCTACTTCATCTACTTCTCTACCTTCACCAACTACCTCTCCATCTTTGGAACCACCCACTGTATCTACCATCCTCACCCTGCTCACTCCCCTCATCAAATCCCTAATCACAGAGGTCATTACACCTCTTGTGAATTCTATCAATTCTTTATCTGCCCAAGTATCTCTTCTCTCTGCTGCCCCCTCTTCATTTAGGGGCCTGGCTCCAGGTTCTCCTGAACCCAGGCCGGGGGAGATGCTCTGTGATGAAGAAGCAGCAGTTGCATATGCAGCAGCAGCAGCAGCAGATACAGCAGCAGTTCCTCCTGCAGAAATTTTGCCAGAATTTGATTCAGATTTGATTGAATTGGTTCATTTCATGGATACTGACATTGACTTAGATGAGTCAGTTCCAGAGCAGATACAAACTGTTGGTGATTTCCATTTGAATCCCACAGTTGATTTGGCTAGTTTGTTGAGAAATTTTGATACAATTTATGTACAGTTCCCTTCCACTAAGCCACAGTTGGCTATTGTTCCTTATACTTCTCCTGTTAGTACAGCAGTTGCTAAGCAACTCTGTGACAGTTTTGACATTCCAGTTTTTGCTCCAACCTTTGCAGCTATTCCATCTTCTCTAGAAGCTGTCTCAGTATCAATTTTTGTTATGGATGACTCACCTATGCCAGATCTGGATGAGTTAATCTTGGCTGATATTGAAGAAGAAAATAAGGCAGTAGCTGAAAGCTCTATCCCTATTACCTCTGATTCTTGTATAGTTTCTGAAACTCTAGTTTTTGAAACTTCTGCTTCTACTACAGGAAAGGCTGTCATTGATGATAAAGCATTGGATGCTTTATATGATAACCCTCAGGGTTCTGGCAGTGAAGATGATGAAGATGATAATGAAGATGATTCATATGAAGAAGCTGCCAAGAAGAAGAAGAAAATACTGTCAAAGAAAAGGAAGGCTCCTCCTCCTCCTGCTCCTAAGCCCAATCCAACAGCTGACACTCCCTACTACATTTTGCATAATGTTACTCCATATAAGGGAATGCCTGATTGGATGTGGTTATCTAAGAACCAGCAAAAGGAAATGAAAAGAAGTAGGAGATACTCTCCTCCACCAGTACAGAGATACAGAAAAGATCCAACTCCTACACCTTCTCCAGCAGCTGGTGCCACTGGCTCTAGCTCTCAGGGATCTGCCCCTATGCAAACCTACCAAAGACATCAAGGGAGATCCTCTGTAAGCAGTCAGCAAAGACATCATTCCTCAGGAAATCAACAACAGCAATAGCCAGCTCTCTTTGTAGATCAGAAGGCTAAAAGTCCTGAAAGGCCAAATTCTCCTCCTATTCCTTTTGAGGATCCTGAAACAGCCAACACTGCAAAAATGGCCAGGTTCCAGGAACTGATTGGCCTATCTTTGATTAATAAGGCAAAAGCTGAAGGGATGGATATTTCTGGATTCACAACTATGTCAAAATACAGGAAAGAAGAATTAAAAAGGTTTGACAAAGCAAACAAGCTCGTCAATGTTGATGACTATATGAAGCTCCATCCTGAAGCAGTTGTCCCCAGAGCTACATCACTGAAGATTATTGGGGCAGTTGACATGACAATGACACAGACAGAGGCTATAGATCCAAATAGAGAAATTATCTTTAAAAAGCCAGAAGAGAAGACAAAAGAAGACAAGTCTATGCAGAAGAAGCAGAAGAAGTAATCTTTACTTTGTTTCAATTTCTTTCTGCACTTGCTTTCAAACTATGTTAATTGTTTAAACAAAGCCTATGTACATATATATCTGCTGCATGTGTTAGTAATTCTCTGTCAGATATATTTCTTTTCTTGTTTTGTTTATCTGTTTGTTTATGTTTTGAGTTTCTTAGTGACCTCACCCAAATAGGGGGAGATTGTTGGATCCCTAGTTGATTTGGGCTAGGTTCACTAACTTAGGATGTGACCCAACATGTATAGCCTTGGTCAATTTTGTGTCCTAGAGTTTAGGCCAAGTCCTTAGAGTCAATATCAGATGGACCAGCTATCAACAAGACCATCAGAGACTCAAGAATTAGAAGATTTCTAGACTAAGTAAAATGAGTTTGACGTTCGTTGAACTCAGGTCAACGAAAGGCATTCTGAGCTCGACGATCTTGAGATATTTCTCTGTGCTGAGCTCGACGATCTTCGTTCTCTATTCGACGAAACCTGGGATACTTCAACAAACTAAAGTCAGGGTAACTCCAGATTTTTCTAAGTCCAACTTCAGGCTTTGGTCGACAAATAAGATTCTGAGCTCGACGATTTCTGGTCTACGATTTGAATCCTTCTTAGTCAGAGACTTCTCAGATTCTAAGTCCACAATCATTCTTCGGTCGACGATTTTGGAACTCAATTCGACGAATGATGATTGTATGTTCGACGAATGATGATTGTCTATTCGACGAATGAAGATTGTCAGTTCGACGAAGATTGTAGCAGAATTGACAAGATTCCCTTGAAGACAAATTGTTATTGTCTGGTCGACGAACTCATCAGCTCAGCTCAACGAACTGTGAACTCAGCTCGACGATTCTTGTTCTTCGTTCAACGATTCCAGACTAGGACTTCTCTAGTTTTCCGTCCCTTTTCTTGGCGATGATTCCTGAGTAATTAATGCCCAATCTTCTTAGAATGTTACCGTTAGAACGAGCATTGATCATGGATTATTACATGCCATTTTTCATGGGACAGTTAGGGAATTCATTGATTGTCGCTTCCTTCCCAGGCCGACTGCATTTACTGCTCAAGGTTTCAAATTTCGAATATTCTTCAGTCAGTAAAGAGTCAGAAAAGAAAAGATCAAGCAGTACAACACACACATAGACAGACATTACTTTTCAAGAAGTTTTTCAGAAATCAAAAAGTTTTTTCTGCAATCAGCCTAGGCCAGAGAACATCATCAAGAAGAAGAAGAATATTCAATCACTATCAAGAGTCTTCTTCTTTCAACCCTACAGGATAACTTCATAAGGACAACAATCTCTATCTGTCAAAGAAGTTCCTGAAGCAATCTCTGGTCAAGGCAATCAAGTTCTTGAGGACCTGTCACACTGAAGCAGTGCTCTAGATTTCCTAATCCATTCAAGATCTCAGGGGGAGCAATCTGCTGAAATCAATCCACAAGTCTTCTCAGTTGTTATTGAGAAAGAGAAGACACTATCACCCCTTTTCCATCTTCTGTACAGGGTTTTAATTCCCTTCAAAATTACTCCTGGTTGCAAGTCTCCTACCAAAAGACTTGAGGTTTTGGTTTTTGAGCACCTGAACAAAAGCTCATTAGTGTTAGGCACCTGATCAAAAATCTGAGTGGATTCCTACCAGGGTGGTAGAAGAGTGGATGTACTCAGGTTGGGGAACCACTATAAATTTCTTGTGTCGTATGGTTGCCCTTTTTCTTTTGTTTTGACTGTGATCTGTGATTTGTTAGGATTGCTGTGCTTTTTACTTTATTTGCTAATCTGTTCACTTAGGATTACAGCAAAAGTTGTAAAAAGATTGTAGAGAGCACAATACTCTATTCACCCCCCCCCCCCCCCCTCTAGAGTATTTCAGATCTAACATGCACTTTCAATATATATATATATATATATATATATATATATATATATATATATATATATATATATATATATATATATATATATATATGTTTAAGCTTGAGTGCTGGAGCTCAAGTGGCTGATTATATATGATAAGTTTTAGCTAAGTGGCCGACTATACTTATATAATATTAGTGGCTTATATTATATTATATGCTTTGTTGCTAGTGGCCGGTTATTTTATCATAATTTAGATAGTGCTGGTATGATAATAATATTATAATACTATAGTGGGTGAGTATTATTTTAGCTTATCCCTATTCCTCTTCCCCAAACCCGACGGGAAGCTTCCAGCGGAAGGAATCAAGGAAGGAATCGGGCGGCGGAGGTGCTGGAGCTCCGGTCGGCGACTTCTGGATGTTTAGTGTCCGGATTTCTCGGGTAAAGGCAGATCTGAGCTGCTCTCGCCTAGATCTTTCTCCTTAGGTAAGTTTTGTTTGCTCTAGAGCTGTCTTAGAAGCTAGGTTTTTTGTGTTGCTCAGTTTTCTTTCCATATTAGCTTTAGGTTTGCTGTTTTTGCAGCCGATCTTGCCGCTGATGCTGGAGTTTGGAAGGACTGCTACTGTGTCCTGAAGATTTAGGCAAGTGGTGCTCTTTTCCCTTGTCAAGCTTCTTTCATTTGTGTTTGTTTTCAATTTTTCCTGGAAGTAGAAGCTTGGCTGCTGTAGCCTCTGTCCCAAGCTAGGTCTGCTAGATTTCAATATTTTTTTCCTCTCTCTCTCTTGGTTGCTGGTCTTGTGTCTAGGTAGTGGCTGGAGGAAGAGTTATAGTTTGCTAATTAGCCTAGCTTGGGGGGATAGTTGTAGCCGAGTAGAAGGGGTAGAAAGAGGAATTAGAATTTTATTTTCTCTAAGCCTTTTGGCTTAGTGTCGACACCTTCTGGCTTAGTGTCGACACCTTTTGGCATAGTGTCGACACCTTCTGGCTTAGTGTCGACACCTTCTGGCTTAGTGTCGACGCCTTCTGGCTTAGTGTCGACACCTTCTGGCTTAGTGTCGACACCTTCGGTCTTAGTGTCGACACTTTTTGGCTTAGTGTCGACACATTCTGGCTTAGTGTCGACACCTTCTGGCTTAGTGTCAACACCTTCTGGCTTAGTGTCGACACCTTCTGGCTTTGGTGTCGAGAGGGACTCGACACCTTGTGCTGAATGTCGAGAGGAACTCGACTCCTTCTGGCTTAGTGTCGAGAGGGACTCGACGCCTTTCTCCTTAGGCTGGTGTTTTCTCCTGAGTTGGTTAGGATGGGTTTATTTTGGGTTGTTGATGTTTCTCGGCTGGTTTTGAAGGCCGAGTCATAAATTATGGCAGGTGGTTTTGTTTGATGGCTCTGTGAGGGGTGGAGTGGTGTAGAGCCTTGGTCACCACCATTTTGGCCCCGGGATGGGCTGGTTGTTTGGTGTGTTGTCACCATTTTGGCCCCAGTTTAGGCTGGTTGTGTTGCTGTGTTGGACCTTAGGGCTACCACCGTTGAACCCTTGAGTATTTATGGGTCTAGTTGTTTGGATGAGGACTGTTTTTGGTCACCAACCCAGACCCATGGCTTTACCACTGCTAATGATGCACAAGTTAGAACTGTTAGTTCCTTTCTGTAAAGTTGTTATTTTGGCATATGCTTGACTTATTGTTGCTGCAGGTTTTTAGCAGGGCATGTTGTTTATTTCTCGCACTTGGTGCGTTTTTATCTTACCTTGGGCAGTATTTTACCCTTGATGTATTGTTCATTTTACCTTCACTCTTTTGATAGCACTTGTTGTGGGGTTGGTAAGCCTCTCTTTTATTACTTATGAATCTAATGCTCCACTTCTTTTCATTCTATTCTTGCTGAGGTATTTTTTCTTTGAATGCCTCAGGTTCAGGTTGTGGTCGATTGAGCGGCTAGTGTTCTGGTGGAGCTTGCTTGTGGCCTCCGGGGTAGCTGAGTTTGTTGTTCCTCGAATTGGTGAGGTAGTTTTCTTCTTTCTGTATAGACATACATACTCACCAGTGGGTTCGTGTCAGGTTGTTGACGCCCACCGGTGGCTTGCTTGTGATGCTGGATATGAACTGAGAACTGCTATTTTTTGCCTTTTTGGAGGTTGTTTACTTGCTTCTGGGAATGTTTTATGCTAGGTTGCATGTTAGGTATTTTTAAATGCTAAAATCATTACTATTTGTACCTCATGCACGTCATGTTTATAAAACTAAAGCACTACTTTCCCAAGTAACGAAAAAAAGGGCTATTTTTCTTATACTATGATAAATCTAGAGTCCTGCATTCCATGAGTTGTTCTTCGGGGACGTTTACACTCATGTAGGATGTCAAATCAACTTAACTAAAGTATTTTCCGTTGGGTATAAATATATTTTTACTTGTGGACTAGCTGATCCACTGTGCCGAGGGACACGACCATCAAACTTAACTGGTTTTCTTTCATATTAAATTATGATTTTATCCAAAGAATTAGAGTCTCGGGTTTTGCCTGAGCGTGTGCAGTTATCCCCTGCATGACGTGGCATCATGACACGTAATTTCTCTTGCTCTGATATGATTTAATTGTTGAGAAAATGCGGGTCGTGACAGTTGGTATCAGATGGAGGTTGCTTGACAATTGGTCGGGCAACTTTCCCTTGTTATTGTTAGTTATTTAGTGTCATATCATACACACACCGATGTGTCATCAGTACGTCTTGGCTGAAGCATGAGCACTACACTCATAAGCATGACAAGAAGTATACGGGGAATATTATGTAGTATGGGATGCATAATATGTGTTTGTATATGGATCCACCATAGGTGGCAACATGTGAGGGTTATGTAGTATGGGATGCATAACCTCGCCACATGAATGCCCTTTAGCACGTTTTCTTTTTTTTTCGTTGCATGCAATGTTATGTAGTATGGGATGCATAATATTGCATGTGTACACCGCTCATAACATGCATTAAGGCCTTTTTAGAACGCATAACACAACATGTATAACATAATATAGCATAAGCACAACGTGCCAAGCTAAAGATTTACATGATGACATATGTACACACATGGTTTTGAGTCAAAAGGAATATAAATTCATACATTTATGGTCTAAGCACATGAGTTAGTGTGATGATGGTGAATCATCCTAGGTTAGGCATAACATCATTATTGAAATGCCAGATCAAGTTAGCAGTTGAAGCTCATATTTAAGTATGTTTTGTCTGTACCGGGTAGTTTTGGACTAGCAGTTGGGTTAGGTCTTGATTGGTGCCAATTCGATTATAGGATGTCGAAGCGTCCTTCGACGAGGCTAACTCCCCAGTCTGAGGGCGAGTCTTCAGGTGCGTAGAGCAATGCGATGATGGAGAGTCTGCGACAGAGCAATGAGGCCTTGTCAAGGCAGATGGTGGATGTACATTCCCAGATCCAGTCTATGTTGACAATTGTGTCTGGGCTAGCTTCGAGAGTGCAGGACCTTGCTGTGGGTCTAGCTGTCCCTGACCCTCCTGCTCCTCTGGTGCCTCCAGTAGTGGTTCCACTAGAGATGACATTTATCTCTCAGTTTCAGCGACTCAGGCCTCCTACTTATGATGAAAAGGCAGACTTTATGGTCTTGGATGATTGGCTTATATCGATCGAAGAGATGTTTTCCTACTCTAGAGTTACTCACGATCAGAGAGTCATGATCTCCGCCTACCAGCTCAAGGGGTTAGCAAAAAGTTGGTGGCTGAGAGAGAAGGAGAGCTTGAAAGAAGAATGCTCTTGGGAGTCTTTTAAAGAGATGCTACTGGGAACGTTTCTACCCTCGGTCGAGCGGGACTGCCTGATGAATGATTTCTTACATTTGAAGCAGAGGCAGCTCACAGTTAGTGAGTATGAGATCGAGTTAGCAAGCTGAGTTGGTTTGCCCCCAGCTTGGTAAGCTCTGAGGCGGATTGAGTTAAAAGATTTCTGGGTCGTCTAAGAAGTGACATCCAGCAGCTAGCTGGTGCTTATGGAGCAATGAGTTATACCAGTGTGGTAGAAGCTGCGTTGAAGGTCGAGGCAATCGACAATGCTAAGAATAGAGGCCAGCAAATGAGAAAGGATAAGAGGAAATTGGTTGAAGGAAAGAGCCCTCAGGTGCCTGATGTTGCTTCAAGGAAGAAGAGTAAAGAGTTTTGTAGCTTCTGTGGCCGGTCAGGTGAAAGAATTAGTGCCTAACCACCTAGAGGGGGGTGAATAGGTGTAATTCCTTTTTATTTTTAAGGCAGCAAATCTATTCAGTTATTTACTTAACAACAGATAATTTTATAGCTAACACAGCACAAATTCACAGAATCACCACAACACAGATTGCACACAAAATTTATAGTGGTTCCCCAAGGTCTGGGTACATCCACTTTCCCCCTTCGCCTATCTAGCAGTGTGCTAGATTCGGCCTAACTTCTGCTCTTCACCTCAGATCCTCAGATCTTACAACTCAGAACCCAACAAGGCTCCTACAGCTCAGGCAATCTGCCCTACCTCAGCCTACACAAGGCCTACAACTCAGAGATACAATCTCCTACAACTCAGGCTCACAGCCCTACCTCAGCCTTCAACAAGGCCTACCACTCAGAGAAAATATTCTCCTACACTCAGCCTTTATATAATAGGCTTACAGCTCAGATCTAGAATAGATCCTACAGAAATTAGATTTTAAGTTTGTAATTAACCACAACCCAGATAGAGAGAGAAGGGATGGATGGTTTCTTGATCAGTTCTTGGAAGAATCTGATGGCAGAGAACAACCTCTCTTAGCTTTCTTCAAAGCTTCTTGAATCTGAACTCAGTAGGGTTGAACTCTTGAGAAGTTGATCTTCAATCAGCTTCTAACTTGAGATTCAGATCTCAATCTGAATCTTTCTTGGCAGCCTGGTTCAGCAACTGCATTTCTGTAGATGGAGCTCTCTCTCTCCAATTTCTTATTTTTCTCTTTCTTTAGAATTCTGTATATGTTTCTGTTGTGTCTTATTCATATGATCTGTTGAAGGAGAAATCATTTATATAGTCTTCCTCCATGTAACCGGCTGATCTGGTTTCTAACAAACTTCTGACAGCTTTGACAGTTGCAGTAGATCGGTTAGAAATGGCATCTGTCAAGTCATACAGTCACTTCTTGAAATACTGTCTCTGTCTGAAAGTGTCGAGATAGAACTTCATCATGTGTCGACACAAGTAGACTAAGTGTCGACACAAGTGAACTAAGTGTCGACACAAGCCTTGGTGGTGTCGACACATCTCTTCTGTTGTTGATACTGCTTCTCGACACAGCTTCTGCAGAATGTGTCGACACAAGCCTTTGTGGTATCGACACAGTCACTTATTTTCTTCATACAAATTTACTTTGTTGAAATTCTGCCATGTGTCGACACAAGTCCTGTGTGTCGACACATTTGATGTCGACAAGATCTTCTGTGTGTCGACACTGCCTCTATGTGTCGACACAAATACTTCTTCTCTTTAACTTTGTTGAAACTCTGCTATGTGTCGACACAAGTCCTGTGTGTTGACACAGTTGATGTTGACAAAGTCTTCTGTGTGTCGACACTGCCTCTGGGTGTCGACACAATTGATGTTGACTAGGTATTCCTGTATGTCGACACTGCCTCTTGGTGTCGACACAGTTGATGTCGACTATGCTTTCTCTGTATGTCGACAATGCCACTGTATGTCGACATAATTTCTTCAGCTGTCGACACAGCCTCTCCAAGTGTCGACACAATTAACTCCAAGTGTCGACACAGCTTTTCTTAAGTGTCGACACAAGCCTTCATAAGTGTCGACACAGTTTCTTCTGGTGTCGACACATGGACTTAGAAACTTTTTTGCATTCCTGCATTTTCTTAACCTGCACATATAAACTCAAAACAACATCAAATACACCTTGATGCATATCATTGAGTAAGGTGAGGCTTCTTCAAATCTGGTACACATTTTCCAATGTACCCAACAATCTCTCCCTATTTGGAGAATTCATAACCCTTAGTCAATGATATACACCATTCATAATAAATACACATTATGATGTATAACACATTATATGACAGTGAACATATAAACAAAACATATATGATAAGTCATCACAGAATAATAATGCAACCAGAATGAGCATTAATTAATGTTTTGTTTCAACTTCCAAAAGTTTCATAACAAAAGTTTGCATAGATTTTAAAAGATTACAAAGTTGTAAACTCAAGTAAATCTAATCTAAAGCTGATCTAGCTCCTTGATAACTATTCCTTTGTCTGATTGAACCTTGGCTTGTACAGGAGCATCAGTATCATCAACTGGCTTCTTGCCCTTTAGATATTTCTTCTTTTGCTCTTCAGCCCTTATTCTTTGTCTTTCAAAATAATGAAAAGGCTTAGGGAAATATTTGCTAGGCTCCAGAGCATTAGGAGGTAGCTTCGCAAGTTTTGCCTTTCTTCTATATTGAACTATGGCTTCTTGTCTGGCTTCATGCTTTTGTCATTCTTGTGCAGAGTACCATTTGCCCCTATCATGGGTCTTATCCTTTACAGCTTTCCAAGCAGTTAGTATAATGTTCCAAGAAGTAGGACTCCACTGCTCAAAATCAGGATTCAACTCAGCCTGTTCTCTGAATCTTTTCTTAGATAATAGAGCTTCTTGCTCTTTGTTCAAAACTTCCTCTGACACTGGATTGTCTACTTTCTCAAGGATAATATTGTGAGCATCCTCTGGAGGGCTGTACATAGACTGTACTTCTTGATGTATCATTTCAAAATCAGCTTTAGGATAGATAACTTGAGCAACTTCAGCTTGAACCCCTTCTAAGTAAGCAGGTTGCATACCAGAATCAGCCATATTGTCATCATCACAGAGGGGTGGATATCCAAGTGTGGCTCTGATGCTATTGGAAATCCATTTAGCATGGTCTAAGCTAGCTTTGACTAATACTCTCTCCCCCTTTATGACTTCTCTGGCCACATGATCCCTGATGTCATCTTTTTGAAATCTGATTTGTTCATCCAGAAAATGTACAACATCTTTGTAAAAAGACTTTAACTTTAGTAGCTGTGCAGAAATAGTCTTTTGAGAATCTTGAATAGCTGTTGTTACAGCAGCTACTCCTTCCTGCAATTTCTTATCAAACTCCCCCATATCTAACTCTGTTTTGGCGTTAGCCTTGTTCTCAGTCTGGGCAGTTGCAAGATTCTTTATTTCTGTAACAATCACATTATGTGATGCTGTCAGATTATCATTCATTCTAATCTGATTCTCTAGAACATAGCCTTGTTTAAGAGCTATATCATCAACTGGAGTCTTGATTTTCTCTTGATGTGTGGCGAGAAAAACCATAGCATTTCCGCCCTTGTGGAAACAATCAGTCATTTCCTTCTTATGCTGATTAACTTCAAATCTTATAGATTTAATATCCTGAGCCAAAGAGAATTGCAGATCTTTGTGAGTCTCATCCGTATATTTTTCCATTGCAATCCTTTGCACATCTAGCTTTACTTGCAGTGAGACTAATAAAGAGATATAATCAGCTGTTGGGGCAGATTGTGGAGCAACAGTTTGTAGTGCCTTCTTGTAGCTTTGGCTTCTCCTTTTGAAGACCATTAGCTTCCTCTTCTTATCTCTTGTAGCTTCTTCATCCTCAGATGTTGTGGAACTAGCTATATCAACTCTATCTTTAGGACTAGGAGGCAATAGCTGTTCAGTTCTAGGTTGCTCCCCCTGAGTCCCATGCTCCTCCTCAGTTCTTATCTGCTCCTCCGCAGTCCTTGCATTCTCCCCCTTAGACCTTACTTGCTCCCCCTCAAGGTTAGCTTGCTCCTCCTCAAGGTTAACTTGCTCCCCCTCAAAAGCTGCTTTCTCCCCCTCAAATTCAGGTTGTACTATATCTGGAAACAACTCTTCAAGGGTGAATTCTTGTTGAGTAGGGACTGGAGATTCTCTTATCTATGGAGCATCAGCAACTGCTGATGTATCCTCCATGATTACATCTTGAACTTGACTGTGTAGTTGTGTTCTTAGCTGGTCAACATCAATCAAAAATTCAGTTAGTGTCTCATCTTTATCAATGAGAATTGATTGATTCACCTCTTAGATCACCTCAAGGATTGTTTGTGTAGCCATTGTACTGTCCAAGTGGGTTGGCTCATCCTCAATATGAGGCTCCCCCTGCACTTATGCACCATCTGTAGAGTCTTGTGCAGGAATTTCTTGTGTTGTAGATTGTTCAGGAATCCCGTGCCTTTCTTCCTTAGGCATATACTTAGTGAGAACTCTATCCCATCTGGATATAATCCTGATGTCAATCCTTCTCATGTGATTTATCTTAGTCCCAGCTGATCGGTCTATTACTTCTGGTATTGTTGCAGCTAAATACAAGCTCACAATTCTTCCCAGATTTGGCTTCTTCATACTTTCCTTAACCTTCTCAAATATTACTGCTGACCAATCAGTATTTAGTGTGTAGATGATCCTGGTCATCAGACTGAATATATAGGCTGATATCTTATCATGCCCCCCTGGCTTGTAGAGTATAACTTTGCCAACTACTTCAGACAAGAACTTTCCTTGCATATTCATGCCTTTCCTATGCAAAGCTGAGCCAATCTTCATGGTGGAATCCAGTTCACACCATTGAAGTGCTTCCCTTAGCTTAGATGCAGGTACATCCACTTCTTCTTGTGTTCTTGGCAGGTGAAGAACTTTCCTTAGACTCTTTTGGGTAATTTTCACCTTTACTCCATGGATTGTGGATCTAATTTTAAGTCCAGTTTGATCTAGGGTAGCAGCACCAAAGAATTCTAGTGTTTCTTTCTTCCAAATCTTAGTTGGTTCAGAAACTAGAAACTCCAACTCATTCTTAGCAATTAGGGTTACTACAGCTTTAATTTCATGTTCCGCATGGTCAAAGGCGTTGCGTACCAGCACATATCCCTCATTGACATTGTCTTCAAGCTTGGGCGCCATTAGGGTTGAGAGAAATCTTGAATGGAGATGAGAGAATTTGTCGACGCAAAGATTTGGTCTCGAAACTATGGAGCGCGTGTCGACAGACAATGTTGTTGACCTATTTATACCTTTCTAAAAACGAAGGTGAAAAGTCACGTCATAATTCTCTTAATATGTCGACACTGTTGAAAAGTGTCGACACAGACTTCTAATGTCTCGACATAAGTGTTGACTTCTATGTGTCGACACTTATTCCTTTGCGCTCGACGAACAGTCGATTCTCCACTCGATGAAATTTGTGTTGATCTTAAGTGTCGACACCATCTCTGGATGTGTCGACACTACTCCTGGATGTGTCGACACAATTTCTCTGAAGTGTCGACACCAATTTTCTAGATGTGTCGACATCATTTCCCTAGAATGTTGACACCACTTCTATGTGTCGACACAGACAACTCCTTGTGTCGACACCATTTTACTTAGCCAATTTTGTTAAACAAATCTATGTTTAACATTCCTAATTCAATTTTAAACTTATTGAATTTAGTTTCATCTAGAGGCTTAGTAAACATATCTGCAATTTGATAATCTGTTTTGACAAATTCTAGTGAGATGTCCTCTTTCTCTACATATTCTCTAAGAAAATGGTATCCAATTTCTATATGCTTAGTCCTACTATGTGAAACAGGATTATTAGCAATAGAAATAGCACTTGTAGAATCATAATGCAAAGGTGTTCTACTTACCTGAATACCATAGTCTTCTAGCTGGTGCTGAATCCACAATAGTTGTGCACAACAACTTCCTGCTGCCACATATTCAGACTCAGCTGTGGAAATTGTCACACTAGTCTGCTTCTTACTGCTCCAAGACACCAATCTTCCTCCTAGAAATTGACAGGTGTCTGTAGTACTTTTTTCTATCTTCTTTGCAACCTGCAAAGTCTGCATCTGAATAGCCTGTCAGTAGAAAATCTCCATTCCTAGGGTACCAAAGGCCTAGATTAGGCGTGCCCTTAAGATATCTCAAAATCCTTTTGACTGCAGTCAGATGAGATTCTTTAGGGCAGGATTGGTACCTAGCATAGACACATGTAGCATACATGATATCTGGTCTACTAGTAGTCAGATATAGGAGGGAGCCAACTATTCCTCTGTACAAAGTTTCATCTACAGGTTTCCCTGCATCATCTTTGCTAAGAGAAACACTTGTCCTCATTGGAGTTCTTATGGTAGTGGATGATTCCATACCATACTTCTTAATTAACTCCTGGGTGAACTTGGATTGAGATATGGACAAGCCATCTTCAGTCTGTCTTACTTGGAGACCCAAGAAGAACTTAAGTTCTCTCATACTGCTCATTTCAAATTTTCCTTGCATAAGTTTTGCAAACTTTCTACAAAGGTTACTTTCAGTAGAACCAAATATAATGTCATCAACATATATTTGGACTAGGATTATCTTTTCTTTGGATTCCCTTTGGAATAGAGTCTTGTCTATTTTCCCCCTTGAGAATTTGTTCTCAATGAGGAAACTAGACAGGGTTTCATACCAAGCCCTTGGGGCTTGTTTCAACTCATACAAAGCTTTCCTAAGTCTATAAACATAATCAGGTTTGAGAGGATCAACAAAACCTGAGGGCTGCTCTACATAGACTTCTTCTTTTAGATTTCCATTTAGGAATGCTGATTTTACATCCATTTGGAATACCTTGAAGCCTTAATATGTTACATAAGCAAGGAACATCCTAATTGCTTCCAGTCTTGCTACTGGGGCAAAGGTTTGATCAAAGTCAATACCCTCTTCCTGTCTGTATCCTTTTGCAACAAGTCTTGCTTTGTTATTCACAATGATCCCATTCTCATCTAGTTTGTTCCTAAAGATCCACTTTATTCCAATGATGTTGTGGTCTTTTGGTTTAGGAACTAACTTCCAGACCTTGCACTTTCTGAATTAATTCAGCTCCTCTTGCATGGAATCAATCCAATGTGGGTCTAGAACAGCTTCTTCAAATTTCTTGGGTTCTACTTGTGATAAGAAGCTAGAGCAAAAAACTGTATTCAGATTCTTGCTCCTTATTTGTACTCCTTGTCTTGGATCACCAATTATCTGATTTGTTGGATGATTCTTTAAGTGTCTAATAGCTGGAGGTAGTCTATCTTCAGGTTGAACACCTCCAGTCTCTTCATTATGCTGCACCTCTTAATTTTCATCAGTATCTGGAGAGTCTTGTACTCCCCCTGGACAGCAACCACCATTTTCCACTTCCTGATTTGCAGTTGAATCTTCTGTAATGGTAAGCTTGTACATTCTCTCAGTTATACCTGTAGAACTACAAGAACTACTTGGCAACTCACTGTTAATAAGTCTTGTTTCATCAAAGACAACATGTACAGACTCTTCTACAACTTGAGTAATCAAGTTGTAGACCCTATAAGCCTTACTATTGTTGTTGTATCCAACAAATATCCCATCTTGGGATTTGGCAGCAAACTTAGTTAGATAAGACTTGCCATTGTTAAGGACATAACACTTGCAACCAAAGATCCTAAAATAGGATAAGTTTGGTTTTCTGCCCTTCATAATCTCATAGGGAGTCTTTTTGTGGCTTTTGGTGATAGAAGCCCTATTGATCACATGACATGCAGTGTTTACTATCTCATCCCAGAAATATTCTGGGAGAGAAGTGTCACTCAATAGAGTTCTACCAGCCTCAATAAGTGTTATATTCTTCCTTTCAGCAATACCATTTTGCTGTGGTGTTCTAGGTGAGGAAAATTCTTGAAAGATCCCAAATTCTTCACACAGTCTTGTCATACTCTCAGATTGAAATTCAGTGTCATGGTCACTTCTGATTTTGACCACAGTACTGTCCAGCTCATTCTGAATTTGTTTGACAAAACTATATAAAACACTTGGGGTTTCAGATTTTTGTCTCAGAAATAACACCCATGAATATCTAGAATAGTCATCTACCATCACAAAAGTATAGACCTTCCTACCTAGACTATGAACTGGCATAGGACAAAATAGATCCATATGCAAGAGATATAGACACCTCACTGAATCCTTGTTTTCAAGGCTATGAAAAGAGGATTTGGTCTGCTTGCCTTTTTGACAAGCTGAGCATATCTCATCCTTTATACACTTAACTTGAGGATCATTCCTCACTAACTCTTTGCTAAAGAGTTGGCCAATAGTCTTGTAGTTAAGATGGGCCAGCCTCTTGTGTCATTTAACACAATGAGAGGCTCTCTCATCAGCTACAAGACAAATAGGAGAAACATTGTTCTCACACTCAAAGTTGAGACAGTACGCATTTCTTTTTCTATGTCCTGTCAATATGACCTTTTGATCACTTGACCTTTTGATATGACAACCATTCTTGACAAATGAAATGTCATAACCTAAATCACTCAGCTGACTTATGCTAATTAGGTTATGTTTCAAACCCTTCACATAGGCCACTTGCGTGATAGTGATTGAGTTGGAAGAGATGTTACCAAATCCTTTGATGACTCCCTTTTCACAACCACCAAATATTACTTTAGGCCCATTCAGCATAGGTGAGTAGTCCTTCAGCAATCCCCTAGTTCCAGTCATATGCCTGGAACATCCACTGTCCAAGTACCATATAGGGGCATGGCAACTTGGACTCACCTGCAACACAGATTACTTAACCTTAGAACCCAAATAACTTTTGGGTCCTTGGTACAAGTTAGTCTGAACTTTAACAAATCTGCCTGCAGCTTTTCTGACAGGCAGACTGCTACTCTCCTTGACACTAATATTGTACCAACAATGTAAGGCAAAGTGGCCTACCTTGCCACAGCACCAGCACTCAAACTTGTTATACCTTTGTTTAGGTACAACCTTAGCTGAATTGTTTACAGCAGGGCTCTTGTTTTGTGCTGGGACTTTGCCTTTAGAATTGGACTTAGCAATCCATGCAGTTTTCTTAAACCCTAACCCATCCTTACTCTTTTGAGACACAAACTCATCAATCAAGGGTAATAAAGATTTTGGTTTAGAAAAACTAGCTACAATCTCCTTTTCTTTCTGAAGTCTATTCTCCAGACTTTTAATCTGATCATTTTTAAATGTGATAGTACCCATCTGAATAACAGTAATGTTTTTCAGTCTGGCTATCTCATTCAACTTTTGATCCAGCATCCTCTCTGAATCAGATGCAGCCATCTTAAGATCTGCAATTTCCTTAGCCTGAGTTTTGGCCAGGTTTTTGCTTTTCTTTAGTGCCTGCAACTAATCTCCATATTCATCTATCAGCTGATGAATATCACCTTCAGACTCAGACTCATCCACATCACTTGATGTTAATGTTGCTGACTCTGACCCAGTACTACAATCTGAATTTCTAAAAAAACATTGTACCTTACTAGGACCAGGCTGATCCTGGCACTTGTCTTCTTCGGACACAGCCATCAGTCTCTTACACTGATGGTCTTCTTATTCATAGATAGAGTTCAGCACTTGTAGAAACTCTTCTTCTTCATCGGCTGCATATAGACCAATGTATGCCTTAGCTTCAGATTCTGACTCTAAAGATGATTGGTCTGTCAAGCTCTTCTCCTTCTTAGCAACAAAGGATTTCTCCTTCTTGCTCTGATGTTGAATCTTCTTTTTATCAGCAGATTCTTTTCTTTTGTTTGGACACTCAGCCACAACATGTCCAGGCCTATTACAGCAGTAGCAAACTATCTTTGATGTTGTAGATTTGCTTGGCTTAGACCTGCTCCTGTCTTTCCTGGATGACTTCCTCTTTTGATAATAATCATCCTTAGGCTGAGATGTGGAAGGCTTAGACTTCCACTGCTTCTTCTTCAGGAATCTCTGAAACTGCCTTGTGAAGGCAGCAAAGTCTTCATCTGAGTCACTGCTTTCTGAACTTTGGTTGTCTGAATTATCTGAAGCAATTTCAGCAACTATCTTAGGAGGTGATGGAGACATCCTCCTATTCTTCCTAGTGGATTCAACCTTGAAAGTCACAGACTTTTCTCTATGCTCCCCTTTTGCACTTTTCTCTTCCTCTTTCCTAGTCATCAACTGCATCTCATATGACAGCAATTTTCCAAACAAAGTTGGAGGTGAGATATCTGCAAGTTTGGCCACTTCCCTAATGGCACAAATCTTAGTGTCTCAATCCTTTGTCAAGGATCTTAGGAATATATCATTCAGTTCATATGTACTGAAGATTCTTCCATAAGACATCAGCTCATTTACTATTCTATAGAACTTTTTGTAACACTCAGTTATACTGTCAGACTTTCCTTGTCTGAAACTCTCATATTCCTGGTTCAGCATAAACTTTCTATCTTGTCTGACTTCTTCAGAACCCTCCATGTAGACTATCAAAGTATCCCACATTTCCTTGGAGGTCTTACAGTGAATCAAATTTTGAAAGGTTGCATCATCTATGGCACTTACTATGATATTCTAGGCTCTTTTATCCATAGTTGCTATGATGATCTCATCCTTAGTCATCTCTGAAAAATCCTTGGGAATTCTTTGGTTTGCATCTTGAACTGAAATCTTCATAGGTATATAAGGACCTTCCTTTACTGTAATGTAGATCCTTGGATCAAAAGCCTCCATAAACAGCCTGACCCTTTCTTTCCATATTCCAAATATCTCCTTCCTGCATATGGGTAATTTCATAGAACCTAGTTCCTTATGATTTTCTCGTAAACCTATTTTCTTGATCTTGAATCTGCCTTAAGGATCTAACTCAGACTGCTAAGTCCTTATTTGAGGAACCTCGCTTTGATACCACTTGAAAAAATTAGTGCCTAACCACCTAGAGGGTGGGTGAATAGGTGTAATTCCTTTTTCTTTTTAAGGCAGCAAATCTATTCAGTTATTTACTTAACAATAGATAATTCTATAGCTAACACAGCACAAATTCACAGAATCACCACAACACAGATTGCACATAGATTTTATAGTGGTTCCCCAAGGTTTGGGTACATCCACTTTCCTCCTTTGTCTATCTAGCAGTGTGCTAGAGTCGGTCTAACTTCTGCTCTTCACCTCAGATCCTCAGATCTTACAACTCAGAACCCAACAAGGCTCCTACAGCTCAGGCAATCTGCCCTACCTCAGCCTACATAAGGCCTACAACTCAGAGATACAATTTCCTACAACTCAGGCTCACAGCCCTACCTCAGCCTTCAACAAGGCCTACCACTCAGAGAAAATATTCTCCTACACTCAGCCTTTATATAATAGGCGTACAACTCAGATCTAGAATAGATCCTATAGAAATTAGATTTTAAGTTTGTAATTAACCACCACCCAGATAGAGAGAGAAAGGATAGATGGTTTCTTGATCAGTTCTTGGAAGACTCTAATGGCAGAGAACAACCTCTCTTAGTGTACAACCCCATATTCGCTGAGTCAGACCAGGAGGCACAATGGTCGCGATTGGGCTAGCCAAAGGAGTTCCCGCCAGAAAGAAGATCTCGCCCAAGTAGGCGGGAACGCTTGCGCCAACATTAAGAAGAAGCTCCCGCCTATAGGCAGGCGAGAATGCTTGCGTCGTGCTCTGGACAGAAGGCTCTCTGCTCGGAGCTCTCGCCGAATGGGGCCCGGGGCCTTGGGTAAGATGACCAAATTACCCTCGGGTGAAATTACCCCTGTACCCTCAAAAAAACAGCGGGATTTGGCTATTGGCAGACCAACTAAGGGCATTTTAGTAATCTCAGGGCAGCAAAGACTATAAATAGACCCATAAGGGCTCTTTGGAAGGCAGGCTTTTCATTATCTTCCAACTTCTAGTGCTTTCTGAGGAGCTCCTAGCCCAGCTTTTGGCTTTGGAGGGGAAGCTCTCAGAGATCTTCCGAGTGTGAAGTGGGACCTCCCTGCTGAAGCTTTGGGTCAGTCTTAGGTCCTTTACAGCTAGTCGAGGGTTGAGGCTCGAGAGAAGTAGGTATTGGCTTCACTCTTGTTTTTGAACTCCCATTGAGGTCATTTTTGGCTTCAACAGTTCTGGTGCGGTGAGCGTGGAAAGCAACCGATACAAGAAAGCCTTGAGTCTTATCCCATGGATGGAGGTGAAGGTGAAGGGTCAGGTTCTGGAGGCTCCCCCACCCGAGGAGAGGAAGCGACGAAGAGGATGCTGGATGAATTCAGGCGAGAGGTCTTGCAGACGATCAGCTTGGCCTTCTCGGCCAGAAGCGAGTGGGCCACACCTCAGGTTCCCATAGAAGAGGTCCCGCTCTTGGGCGAGAACGCCCCAGGACAGCGCCCGGGAAAGGAGGTCCTGGCGGAGGCTGGCGAAAGAGATATGGCAGCGCAGGAACTCTTCCCAGGCCAGAGCCAGCGCCCGGGCAAGGAGGCGCTGACGGATCTGGGTGAGAAGGAAGCAGTAGTGTGAGAGCTCTTCCTGGGGAACGGTCTCGCGGATCGGGCCAGTCAGTCGAGGCCGCGGGACGTACCCTCTCGCCAGGCAGGAGGCGAGAGGCCATTCAGCGAGCTCATCATCTCAGCTCCGGTACCGGAGGGGTTCCAGGAGCCTGATATGTCCAACTACTCGGGGAAGGATGACCCTGTACAGCACGTGCAGTGGTTTGAAGACGTGGTTTCGATAAGGCAGATGACGGATGCCTTCAAGTGTCGGCTGTTTGTCATCATCTTGAAGGAGAAGGCGCGGGACTGGTTCCACCAGTTGTTGGCAAGATCAATCTACTACTTTGAAGATCTGCGAAGGAGTTTTTTGTTGAGGTTCTCAACCTCAAAGAAGCGGAAGAAGGAGGCAGAGTGCCTGTTTGCGGTGAGACAGAAGCTGGATGATACACTGGGTCACTATGTCGACCGGTTTCATGAAGAGATCCTCCTAGTCCAGGAGGTCCCAGGGTACGCACTGATGCTAGCCTTCACCCTGGGGCTGAGACTGGGATTCTTTAACATGGAGTTGAAGAGTGTGTCCCCCCCCCTCTCCTTTGAGGAGCTCATTGAGAGGGCGGCAAAGGATATAGACTTCGAGAGAGCAAACCCAGCATTTGCCAAGAAGTTGGCCAGGCTGGCGGAGGACGATGTGAAGGAACCAGCAGCAGGAAGGCAGAAGGAGCCGAGGGAGTAGAGGGAGCAGAGAGAAAAAAGGAGAAGGGAAGAGGATCCTGGCCTCGGATGGACCGTTGTTTGGGTTCTCCAAAGAAAGGAAGGAAGTGAAAGGGGGAGTAGGGTTGCACGTGAAGTTCGGGGGCGTGTCACGAAACTGCAGGTTCATGATCGTGGATGCCCCAAGCAGCTATAATGCCATCTTTGGGTGCCCCCTCATCAACGCCTTTCGCTGCGTCCCCTCCTCGTTCCATCAGTGCCTCAAGTTCAACAATGGAGGGGTGCAGGTCAGGGTAAGAGGGGACCCGAAGGTGGCAAGACAATGCTATGTTACAGCAGTCAACACCATATCATGGATGGCAGAGGCAGAGGAGTTGGAGATGAAGATGGCAGCACTTGAGGAGGATGTTGAGGAAGAGGAGATGGGCCTGGAGGAGGCGAGAGAGATAGCTGAGGAGGAAGTCAGAGAAGAGGAGACTGAGAAGCAGCAGGGAGAAGATGTGCAGGTGGTCCAGGGGGACGAGGAGCAGGAGAGCCCGGAAGGGGCGATGGAAGTAGAAGAACAAGAAGCAGGAGGAGTTGAGGGAGAGGCCCTGAGGGGCGTGGAAGTCGAGCAGCCGCAGGAGGGGCTGGAAGCAGCGATGGGGATCGAGGAGGAGGTAGAAAGGGGAGAGCTGGAGCTGGAGGAAGAGGTAAGGGTCGGCTGGGAGCAGTCGCGGCTGGAGCCGGCCAAAGAAGTGGTGGAGATGGAGGTCTTCACCAGTGCAGGGCAGGTGCAAAGGGTGCGGATCAGCGGGGGCTTGAGCCCCGAGGACCAGGAGCGAGTGTGGGCCTGCATTCAAAGTAACGTCGACATCTTCGCCTGGAGCGCAGCGGACATGTCGGGCATCGACGCGGACGTGGCCTGCCATCGCCTGAACCTGGACCCCCGCACTCTCCCCATACGATAAAAGATGAGAGCCATCGCCACCAAGCTGGAGGAGCCCATCCGCGAAGAGGTCAAGAAGCTCCTGGAAGCCGTCTTCATCTCAGAGATCCAGTATCCGGGCTGGATCTCGAATGTGGTAATGGTTAAAAATGGGGGTGGTAAATGGAGAATGTGTATTGACTTTTCTTTGTTAAATAAATCATGCCCTAAGGATTGCTACCCCCTGCCTTGGATCGACGCGCTGGTTGATTCAGCCGTCGGTTTTTCTGTCATGAGCTTTTTGGATGCTTTTTCAGGTTATCACCAGATCCGGATGCACCCTCCCGATACCAAGGATGTTTCCTTCATCACAAGGGAGGGATGCTTCAGTTACAAAATGATGCCCTTTGGGTTGAATAACGCAGGGGCTACTTACCAATGCATGATAGATCGGGTCTTCCGAGATCAGAGGGGGAGAAATTTGGAGGTCTACGTCGACGACCTAATGATCAAAAGCAAGTGCATGGATTCACACCTGAAAGATCTGGAAGAGACGTTTGCCACCTTAAGGAGGTTCAAGATGAGGCTGAACCCCCTAAAGTGTGTCTTCGGGGCCAGCCGCGGGAAGTTCCTCGGGCATCTCTTGACTCCGGCAGGGGTGGAGCCCAACCCGGACAAGGTGAAGGCCATCCTGGATTTGGAGTCACCTCGCAATGCCAAGGAGGTCCAGCATTTGACAGGAAAACTGGTAGGGTTGAGCAGGTTCCTCTCCAGATCGGGAGACAAGTGTTCCTCATTCTTTAAGGTGTTGCGGGGGAACCAGAGGTTTGAGTGGACCGCCGAGTGCGAGGAAGCCTTCCAGGGGCTGAAGAGGCAGCTCTCTCAGGCCCCTCTACTTCAGAGTCCAAAAGAAGGGGAGGACCTGACCTTGTATCTTGGAGTGGGAGCGGAGGCGGTAAGCTCCGTCCTAGTGAGGGAAGAAGGAAAGAAGCAACCGCCCATCTACTACGTCAGCCGGATATTGAGGAAAGCAGAGCTCCGCTACCCCATCCTCGAAAAGCTCGCTTACGCCTTGGTCATCTCTGCAAGGAAACTCCGACCATACTTTCAAGCACATTCGATTAGGGTGGTAACCGACCATCCTCTTCGCAAGATCTTCGAAGTAGTAGAGAACTCGGGGAGACTTGCTAGGTGGTCTATTGAGCTAAGCGAGTTCGACATCTCCTTTGTCCCAAGACTCTCCATCAAGCCGCAGGCAGTGGCGGACTTCCTAGCAGATTACATCGTTGAAGTCGAGGAGGGAGAGCAGCAGCCACGGGAAACGTGGAAGATGATGGTCGATGGGGCCTCGGGAAAACATTCCCTCGGGGGAGGAGTGGTGCTGATCAGCCCTCAGGGAGTCGCGATGGAGCAGGCAATGGCTTACCATTTCCCGATGACCAACAATCAAGCGGAGTATGAGGCTGTGATCGCCGGCCTTCGCTTGGCAAAGGAGCTGGAGATTCAGGATGTGGAAGCTTTCATGGAATCAAAGATAGTAGCGTCACATATCCGGGGGGAGTTTGAAGCTCGGGAACCTACCCTCATCAAATACCTCTCCAAGGTAAGGGCGATCATCAGTGGGTTCCGGTCATTCTCCATCCAATATGTTCCGAGGGAAGAAAGCATAGCTGTCGATCGATTGGCAAAGTTTGGACCTCGGGGAGGAGGAACCTTGACGGAACTATTTCGGCCGGCTATCGAGGAAGGAGAATTGATGGTGGTGGACTGGCGACCCTCGTGGGTGGATCGGTTGGTGACCTTCCTAACCACCGGTGGACTTCCTGAGGGGGCCAAGGACGGGAGAAGCTTCAAGCACAAGGCAACTAACTACCTAATGATAGAAGGGGGGCTGCATCGTAAAATGTTTTCAGGACTCCTAGCCAGGTGTGTGACCGAAGAAGAGATCCCGAGGATCTTGGAGGAGGTGCACTCGGGCGAGTGCGGCAGTCATCCTAGCCAGGTGTCAAAAATGTCAGCTCTGTGCCCCCCTTCAGCTCTTGGCATCTCAAAGGCTCCGAAGTATCACGGCACCGTGGCCGTTCGCCATCTGGGGAATGGATTTAGTTGGACCCTTTCCTCCGACTAGTGGGCAGAGGAGGTTCCTCTTGGTCATGGTCGATTATTTCTCAAAGTGGCTGGAGGTTAAAGCCCTAGCCAAGGTCACCTCACAAGTCATAAGGAACTTTATCTAGGGGGAGATCATTTGCAGACACGGATTGCCCCAAGCAATAGTGACAGATAACGGCCCCCAGTTTGCCAGTGAGGAGTTCATCAGCTTCTGCATCCAACTGGGGATAGACCTCGGTTTGCTTCTGTCCACCACCCCCGGAGTAACGGCCAGGTAGAAGCGGCGAACAAAATCATTGTGAACCTACTAAATAAAAAGGTGGAGAACTTAAAGGGAAATTGGGTGGATCAGCTCCCCTCGGTCCTATGGGCCCTGCGAACGACCCCGAACACGGCCACCGGTGAGACCCCCCCTTCAAGCTTTCTCATGGGTGTGAGGCTGTCCTACCAGTGGAGTTCGAGGTCCGATCCTCGCGAGTCACAGCCGCGGGTGAAGGAGATGAGACTTGGAGGTTGGAGAATGAGGAGGGGCAACGCCTCTCGCTGGATATGGTGGAAGAATTGCGAGACGTGGCAGCTATCCGGCAAGAAGAGATCAAGCGGCGGATGGTCAAGTATTTTGATAAGCATGTCAGGGTCAAGCAGTTCGCCGAAGGGGATCTGGTGCTGAGAAAGGTTGACGCGGCAGGAAGGTCGGCTCCCATGGGCTAGCTCAACCCGAATTGGGAAGGACCGTATATAGTGAAGGAAGTCCTTGGAACATGAGGATACTACCTCCAGGACGTAGAGGAGAGGGCCCTAAGTCACACCTGGAGCGGTGATGACCTAAAACGCTTCTACCCATGAAGGGGGAAGGATGTAACCATGTATCTCAAAAATAAGCTTGTTATACTACATCAGTTGATTTTCTCTTGATTATTGTCAATTTTTTTATAATATAACGCAATTATGTGTTTTGTAATACCCCGAGCCTGACTCGGCCCCAGGTAGACCCGCTGTGCAGGCTCTCATCTAGCTGGCAGGTCCGAAGGCTCGCCTGTGGGGGATAGGTTTGGTTTGAGATCATCATCGGCACCCCGAGCTCGGCTCGGCCCCAGGTAGACCCGCTGTGCAGGCTCTCATCTAGCTGGCAGGTCCGAAGGCTCGCCTGTGGGGGATAGGTTTGGTTTGAGATCGTCATCGGCACCCCGAGCTCGGCTCGGCCCCAGTTAGACCCGCTGCGCAGGCTCTCATCTAGCTGGCAGGTCCGAAGGCTCGCCTGTGGGGGATAGGTTTGGTTTGAGATCGTCATCGGCACCCCGAGCTCGGCTCGGCCCCAGGTAGACCCGCTGCACAGGCTCTCATCTAGCTGGCAGGTCCGAAGGCTCGCCTATGGGGGATAGGTTTGGTTTGAGATCGTCATCGGCACCCCGAGCTCGGCTCGGCCCCAGGTAGACCCGCTGCGCAGGCTCTCATCTAGCTGGCAGGTTCGAAGGCTCGCCTGTGGGGGATAGGTTTGGTTTAAGATCGTCATCGGCACCCCGAGCTCGGCTCGGCCCCAGGTAGACCCGCTGCGCAGGCTCTCATCTAGCTGGCAGGTCTGAAGGCTCGCATGTGAGGGATAGGTTTGGTTTGAGATCGTCATCGGCACCCCGAGCTCGGCTCGGCCCCAGGTAGACCCGCTGCGTAGGCTCTCATCTAGCTGGCAGGTCCGAAGGCTCGCCTGTGGGGGATAGGTTTGGTTTGAGATCATCATCGGCACCCCAAGCTCGGCTCGGCCTCAGGTAGACCCGCTGCGCAGGCTCTCATCTAGCTGGCAGGTCCGAAGGCTCGCCTGCGGGGGATAGGTTAGGATAGGTTAGGTTTGGTTTGTGGAAACTTCATCGGCACCCCGAGCTCGCCTCGGCCCCAGGTAGACCCGCTATGCATGCTCTCATCTAGCTGGCAGGTCCGAAGGCTCGCCTGCGGGGGATAGGTTAGGTTCGATTTGCGGAAACTTCATCGGCACCCCGAGCTCGGCTCGGCCCCAGGTAGACCCGCTGCGCAGGCTCTCATCTAGGTAGCAGGTCCGAAGGCTTGCCTGCGGGGGATAGGTTAGGATATGTTAGGTTCGGTTTGCGGAAACTTCATCGGCACCCCGAGCTCGGCTCGGCCCCAGGTAGACCCCTGCGCAGGCTCTCATCTAGCTGGCAGATCCGAAGGCTTGCCTGCGGGGGATAGGTTAGGATAGGTTAGGTTTGATTTGCGGAAACTTCATCAACACCGCGAGCTCGGCTCGGCCCCAGGTAGACCCGCTGCGCAGGCTCTCATCTAGCTGGCAGGTCCGAAGGCTTGCCTGCGGGGGATAGGTTAGGTTTGATTTGTGGAAGCTTCATCAGCAACCCGAGCTCGGCTCGGCCCTAGGTAGACCCGCTGCGCAGGCTCTCATCTAGCTGGCAGGTCCAAAGGCTCGCCTGTGGGGAATAGGTTTGGTTTGAGATCGTCATCGGCACCCCGAGCTCGGTTCGGCCCCAGGTAGACCCGCTGCGCAGGCTCTCATCTAGCTGGCAGGTCCGAAGGCTCGCCTGTGGGGGATAGGTTTGGTTTGAGATCGTCATCGGCACCCCGAGCTCGGCTCGTCCCCAGGTAGACTCGTTGCGCAAGCTCTCATCTAGCTGGCAGGTCCGAAGGCTTGCCTGTGAGGAATAGGTTTGGCTTGGTTAAGACAAGAAACGCACCCGGAATACGAAATGAAAAGAGGTGAAGATAAGAGAGGTCTCGGCGAGAATTGATCTCGGCAGGGAGACCCCCGTCAAGGAAGCCTCGCGGAAGGAGACTTTCAGCGAGAAGGCACTTAATAATATTCTTGGACAGCGAAACGGAAGCGTTATGCAACAGCCGTGTACGGTTCGCGCAACCTGAAGGAGGATGGCACCGTCTTAAGGGCTCGTGAGCCATGTTCCCGGCAGATAGTTTGCGTCAGGTTCCCGCCTATTCATCGCTAATGGAGACTACCCTAGGGAGGCCAGGGGCCTCGGCGAAAGCGTACGAAAGGAACACTCGGCCGCAGCAATTACATCAAGCACATTCACAATAACAGGACGAAGGCATTTACAATGAAATGTTTGCAATAAATATATTATATAAGTACAAGCTTAGAGCGTCTCGCGCTTTACATTAAGGCGAAAAGAAAAGAAAAAGGGGCCCCTCAAGGGACAAGTTGTACCCCTCAGAGCTCCCGCTGGAGCTTTCGCCGGAGCTCTCCCCGGAGGTCTCGCCACCCACAGCAGGGGATTTCGGGACATCCGAGGGTGGGGTATCAGGCGCGCCCGTGGGCTTTGGAACAGGCTCGAAGAGCCAGGGAACGAGCTGTTGAGCGGTGATGTTTTTGCCCCTCCCATCCCAGCAGTCGACATCTCGCAGCGTCTCCAGCGTCATCCTGACTGTAGCTTGCGCGTTGGCCTGGAGAAGCTTGTTGATGTCATAGACCGAGTAGTAGCGGCTCTTCAGTCTCTCGTCCAGAGGAGGTGGCGCATTCGCCTCCAGGCGCAAGATCTGGTCCCTCGGGAGAACATTCTCATACCGCACCTGAGACAGCTCCTCGCGAAGCGTGGCTTGGGCGGAATCCTGAACAGCGGGAGGTTAGCATGAAATGGAAAGGAGTTATAGTGGCGAGAGTAAGTGTCGTGGAAGATCTCGCTTACCCCTTCCGCCTGGCGCAAAGACAGGAGTTGCTGGGCGTCTGCCAGCTCCTTCGCCAAAGTGGCCGCCTGAGCCACCGTGTCATCCCTGGCCTTGAACATGTCCTGGAAATTGCGGTCTATGGTGATGCTCCGGCGAGCACACATATGCGCAAGCTCCAGCCCGCGCATTAGGGCGCGAGTGGAGTCATAAGCCAGCAGTCGGGTTGTCATCCTGTCGTAGACGCTGGCGTCCTCCCGGCTGTACAGGCAGTAGCCTAAGGCAAAAGCCTCGCTGGTAACCTCGTCTCGCTCCGCCCAGCTAGGTAGGAGGGACGAGATCAAGACCCTGTTGACGTCGGGGTCCCACTATAGCAGCGGCTTGTTCTCCACGTCCAGGCACTTCATGCCGAGACCAAAATTGCAGTGGCCCCGCGGTACCTCTCCAGACAGAGGCTGGCCGGAGGTCTCGGCGGCGGCTCCCTCACCGTCTGCAACACCAGGGGCCGGAGGGTTCTCGGCAGGGGCCTCAGCGCCGCCCTTAGTAGTTGTGATCTCGCTGACGACCTGCAAAATCTCCTCAAAGTAGCGGCCTGCAGCGAGAGGTTGGGAGGGCGGCACCGTAACGGCTTTACCCTTCTCGGTATCAGTTGTCTTGGGCCTCTTGATCGGTTGAGGCGGAGGGGCGTCGGGCTTTCGCTTCCCGGCAGCGGTTGAAGGACACGGGGCCGGCCCTTTCCGGCAAGCTTGTGTTGCGGCCTTTGCGAGAGCCAGCGGGTCTTTCGGAGGTTGGCTCCCGCCATCGCGAGCCTCGTCAAAAGGTTGGCATAGGGGGATCTCACGCTCTCCTACGAAAGTGACAAACACTCAATTCAAACGACAAAAAGAGGGGAATAACGAGATAAAGGCGAGACCTTACCTTCGCCCGGGAGTACGGGGAGGAGTGAATCAACGTCTCGCCGAAGGAAGAGGATGTCGAAGTCCTTGGTTCCGAAGAACTCAAGGAGGGCGCTCTCGCGCGAGCCTAAGGAGGGGGGCTTGTAGGCGGCATCCTCGTATTGGATGGGCGCGAGAGGCACGTTCCCGAAGTCGCTGGAAACGAAGATGAACCTCTCGCCCCAGTGGTGGTGCTTGTTGGCGAGACCGATTGTCTTGAGCAGTTGTCCTGAGAAGAAGACCACCCCTCCTTTGGCGCGGAAGGTGAACAGCTTGCGGAAGATTGGCAGGCTGAACTCGATCCTCTCGGACCGCATATAGCATATGAAAGCCACGAGAATCGCAACCGAATTTGGATTCAGTTGCGCGGGAACCACTCCGTAATACCGGAGGGCCTGGCACATCTCGGGCCACAGCGGGAGGCGGAAGCCCACCTCGAAGTGCTCAAGGGGGATGGCGAGCTCCCCCTCCCCCACGGTGTTTACCTTATCATGGTTGTCTGGGTTCCGCGCGGTGAAGCCGGCGGGAACGTAGCGAGTCTGGGTCAGGTTGAACTCGTCCATGGTGAGGGTGCATGAAGGGAAAATGTGCTTCTGGAAAGCTTCCGCGCAGTTGGATCGTCCCTCGCTTCCGCCCGGCATCGTGATGAAGAATTTGTAGGCGAGATCTTTAAGAAGGAGGCGAGAGCAAGAACCATGCGAGAACGGAAGGAGAAGGCGAAATCAAGCGAGAGCCTTTTGAGAAACCGCGAAAGCCACAGGAGAGGAGAGAGATTGGGATCGGAGAAATGAATGTGGTAGGTGAGCTCCTCTATTTATAGGAAACCGTGATCATCATGATTTTTCAGAAAAGGCGGCGGGGGTACAGCCGTCACGACCTGTGGCGGCGGCGCTTCATTTTCCCACCCAAATTTGACCCACTGACAGGTGATTGGCGCAAGTCCTGTGAGATGGCATTCGACAAACAACGGGAGCAGGTTGGCTCTCGCGGAGAAAGAAAGCTAAGTAAGGAGTAATAATAATAACCGCACACAACAGGAGAACAGATTGCTCTCGTCGGGCGAGAAGTAAACAGAGTGATAATAATAGCGTAAATAATTGTTTTTCTCGCCAAGCGAGAGCTGAATAAAAGAGTAAGCAGCATCAGTTGGACATAAACTAAGCGGGGTACATCTGAGAAGGGGAAGGCCTAGGGAGGAGAAGGGGAGGTCTCGCGATTCAATAAGTCTCCCACCTCCATCGCCCTTGCTCCCGCAGCTTGGTCCTGGGTGGCGCCTGCGGGTTGAAGTAGGACGATAGAACAGTGCATCCTAGGTTGACCCGGCGATACAGGTCCCGGATCCGCGCAATGCACCTTTCTGGAGAAGATCCGGCGGTAGGCCCTCCTGGCCGATCCATCTCGTCGATGAGATAATCCCGCTCTAGAGTCTCCAGCCTCCTCTCCACTGATTGGTGAAACTCTTTCGCCGCGAGATCTTGGGCTCGCTCCCGCCGGACAAGCTTCGATAGGACGGCGACAACCTTCTTCCCCCGTCTTTTGGCGCTCCCGGCACTGGTCAAGATCTCCTCCATCTCGTCAGATGAAGGGAAGGGGGAGCTCTCGCCGTCTTCCCCCTCTCTGTCTTCTTCTTCTTCTTCTTCCTCTACCTCAGCTCCAGGCCGCGAGCCCAGATCCCCTGACGAAAATTCCAGTTAAGGCAAGAGGCGAAGGATAATAGTGATAAACGTACCGCATACCTGCAATATGGCGAGGACCCCCGGTCGACGGCAGGCGAGAAGGCCCACCCCCCCCCCCCCCCTCAGCTCCAAAGAGTAGGTGGATCGGCTTTCCTTTTCCTGGGGAGTAGATTTTGCGAGTGGTAATCCCGGCTTGGCCGGAAGCGGGGGGGGAGGTCTCCTCTCCCGCAGGATGGCTGGCATCCAATGGAGGCGCGGAAGATTCGGCAGTCTTTCCTCCCGCCGGTAGGGAGGAATCAACCGTGAGGGCAGGCTGATTTGCAGCCCTTGCTTTGTTCTCCCGGGTAGCGAGACCCGGCTGGACGGAAGCTGGCGCTGCGAGAAGACAATTCAGCGTCCTAAGTTTTGAGTTAAGAGCAAGTGTGGAAATGTTACCTGCAGTTCTCGGGTCAAGCGGAGGAGCCGCCTCCGAAACCCAAGGTTGATCCTCAAGGTGGCGAGAGGATGGATCCAAGGGCTCCCGCAGGGACGTGATGACGTTGGGAACTGTTTCCTGCGAGAAATATCGCATCAACGACTGAGCGACTGGTGTTTTCAATAATTGGCGAATCAAACATACCTTCTGCGGCGAGGGATCGTCCGCACGGCTTGGGGTTGGGGTAGGCGGGCTCCTGTTCTCGCGGGGCAGGTCCCGCCGAACCACCTTCGCCCTCTTCTTTTTCTTCTTAGGCAGAGAAGGCTCAGCGGCCGACGACTGTCTCGCTAGCCATGGGGCAACCAAGGCGCTGTTAGCCTTGGCTCTCGCCTGCGCCGCATTAATGCGGTCTTGAAGATCCTGCGGGAGCGGTTTGTCGGCGCGTTTGGAAGGCATCGCGAGAAGAGGCGAGAACTCAGGCGAAGAAGGATGATTCAAGGGGAGAATTATGACCGTCTATCAGCACATATATTTATAGACACGGTACAGCCAACCAAAAGATTCCCTGATGATGACACGTGCTCAGCGTGTAAGACCCCCCTTTTTTTCAACACCGGGGTCTTAGGCCCAGAACCGCCGTTTTGCGGTGACTCCTTCACGCCCTGAAGAGTCATCACCACAAAGCGCCGATTCTGCCGGCCAATTCGATCACAGAAAAGTAGCATAATGAAGTAATAGAAACTAACAGTCCACAAAAAATCACATATCATCGTAAATAAATCTCCACGAAGGGAGTGTCCACAGAAACATGCATCAGAGTGCTAAAATATGGGCTTATGCCCGGTACATCATATCATCACTACAAAATCACTCATGCGGAAGCAAAAGCAGAAAAACTACTCAAGGTCGAGACTCACGGTCCCGGCTGTATGAACTCCGGAGCTAGACTGCCCCACCTCCAAGCGTACCGGTCTCTGGGGCTGCTCCTCCATGCTGGGCTCCACGATCCCCTAAATGATGCGGTTCGAAAACCGTTAGTCTAAAAGACTAAGTCCTATCATCCCCCACCCTTCCCCCATGGCTCCTAGGCACCGAGCGGAGAGGAATAAAGGGGAGGATTTGAAGGTGGAGAATAATCAAAAACAGATGGCAGCGGACCTACACTAGCAATTCTATAATAGTTGTTGTCAATAAGATGAAACATGAAAAATAAATTTCACTTATGTGAGAACACATAAGCCAGGGGGTATTCTGCAAGGCTCCCATCGTATAAAGAGTCTCATACCAATTTATACGTTGGGGTGTCGGTTATCACACAGTAATAAATAGATATATATCAAAATTGACCTTAATTTATAAACTTGCCCACACATGCTTATAGACCAAGGGGTCGTTTTGCAGGTCATAATGTATAAGCGTCCCATTCCACTTATACATTAGGTGTCAGGGATTAAATGAATCGATTATGCTATGACATGCAAGTGGGCATGATGGAACATGCAAGTACAACACACACACCTGAATCTGTGCACACAGACCTTTAGTTCCCCCTTTCTGGAGCCGTAACCTCCCAGGATACCTCCGTAGTGGCAGACGGAAGCGGTGGGTTGGTCCTCGCCCACCTCTAAACCATTAAAGCACTACCGGTCAGACCTATCGTACGCCTCAACGCTTGGTGCACGAAGCGGACTCCTGCGTACTCTTGCCGGCTGGCGCACCAGACTTCTGTTGGCGAAGTGCTAACCACACTTGCCGAGTCAACGTATTGGCGTCGGTGCATTGACCCTCCAATACCGAAGACCCACCACCTTAATTTTTCCTTTCTTTTATGCACATGCAAATTTAGCGTAATCAAAAACCGAGCCGAAGCTCCCCGGACCAAAACGTTCGTCTCAAACAATCGAGCCGAAGCTCCCCGGACCCAAAGTCCGTCTTTTAACCATACGAGCCGAAACTCCCAGCTATCTTCCGGTGCTATCAGTGTTTGTGAAAGGTGCAACACTAATTACTAAGTTACTCTTTTCAGCTTGATAAAACAGTTTACGTTAACTAAGGACTGCCCCCAGTATTCCCTGTGGAGGGCTCTCAAGGGGCACTAGGAACTATGTTGGGATTACGCCCAGCGTTCCCTTTCGCAAGGTACTTATCATTATTATTGGTTGATCCCCTTCCCATTACTTTCTCATGTTACAATAGGCTAATCCTAAGGTGATTTGACTCCACCTCACCTCGGGGAGGACGATCTTTCGTCGGACCCGAGCGTCTCTAAACCCTAGTCAAAACACACCCTACTCACTTTATCTTCCAATGATGCATCTAACTCTATTTATCATTTCCAGCAAACCAACAAAACCCAACACATGTGCTCTAATTCATATCCCGAATGATTTCCTGCAGTTTTGCTAAATGCAGACCACTTAAGCTATATGACCCGTAAAAAGGGAAGTATACCAAATGATCATCCAGTGCTCATACAATAATTATTGGAGGACTATATTGGCATTTGTAGCCTGAATCCATAATTTCCTAATTTTCTTATTTTAACCGATAATTTATTTATTTATTCTAAAAGCCAAAAGTTCCAAGGTTGAACATGAAGTACAAGATTTAGGCAAGATAAAATTCCACTAAATTTATGATAAATGCAAAATGAATAATCATCTAAAAATCCAGAATCTCTCAATTTTTCAGCAAGGTTCAAGCCCTTAAATTTTATTTCAAATTTATTCCATAATAAATCATTTAAAGGGGATGTACAACACAAATACTTCCAAAAATTCAGAGAAAGTTCCAGGAGGAGTATAAGGGCACATAAAACTTCCAAGTAAAGTTTCATAATTTATTTGAAAGAATTATTCCCTGAATTAACTAAATATCCAATTCTCAAAATTAGGGTCTTGTGAAGGAAGTTCTATAAAAAGACCTCTAAAAATTACAAATAAATTACTACAAGTACTGTTTGGCCTGAAAACATCAAAACCTAAGTCTCATGATTTTTCAACAGATAAATCATCAATAATTAATTTTATTCTACCAAGCCCTTTCCAAATCTTGTGAAGGAAGTACTAGATAAACTCAAGTAAAAATTATAATAAAATTCAGGGATATGCATTTAGGCCTTTAAGATATTCTGACCAAATTTCATTAGATTCAAAAGCAGAGAATAACCATAAGAAAATCAAACATCATTTTGGGCCTTATGGTAATTAACAAATGAAATACCATGAATAAAATCCATAAAATTCTATAGAAATTACCAGGAGTTCTAGATGGCCTAAAACCTACTCTACCCAAGTTTCATAACGTTTGGGGAAGGTTTAGTGGTTGAATCTTCAACTTTGTGCTCCTACCCTAAAACTAGGGTTAGGGTTTTGAGGTGTCTACCTTGCTCCAACTCCTCTAAGGTTCCTACCAGTGAACTAAGGTTACATTACCCTCAATTCTACTAGGTTTTCAAGGCCATACAAGGGCATTTACCCCCATGTCCTTCACAACCCTCAAAAGTCCTTCCTTAGGGTTTGAGGTTGAACCCTAGGGTAAATCGAGCCTAAATCATCCCATTTTCCTTAAGAGGGTGACATTGGCCATGCCAAGTCAGTGTCCAAAACCTCAGCCTCTGTTGAAGGGAGGGGACCACCCTAAGATCATAGTGCACTTGTAATCAAAAATATCCCTTAAAAGCCAATCTAGGGTTTGGTGATTCCCTAACCAAAACATATCCAAATGAGTTAAAATTTTGTACAAAACTAGGTCTTGATGCCAGGGACCACTCTCCAAAATTTAGAAGGGTTTGGAGGTCATTTTACCACTTAATTAAATTACCCTAGCATTATTAAATAAAAGTAAAAACTTTAGGCAAAGTGTCTCCAAAAATTCTGAGTTTTGGGCAGGCCTTAGGTATAGTTAGGTTAGACTCCCTGCCAAAATTTCAAGTGATTTGGGCCAGGGATGAGGTGTGGGCACTCTGTTTAATGACTGTCTAGCCCTAAGTATATGTCCCACCAAAATGGTTGCCCTGGTCAGATCATGCACCCAAATGGGTTCAAACAATTTTAAAATAAAGTAGACACAAAGGACTACAACGTTCATGTTGAAGGTGTTCCCACCAGGTGAGCCTAGGTATTTTTAAACTTTTAAAACATTAATATCAAAATCTGTGACATAAATCACATTAATATAAAAATATTTCCTATAGTTTAAAATCAATTGGAGCACGAATCTTGGCGCGTTTTCAACGGGATCCCATCATCTTCTTCATTGAGCCGGCGGCCAGGATCCATCCCACCTGGAGCCGCTTCCAAGCTCTGCTGCCGGCGATCCAGCCCCTTCCCCGGCCGGCCACCGCCACCACCACCTCCGTTGAGGTGGTGGCTGTCGCCAGGCGGCGTCTCAGCCGCCGGAGAGGTGTTTTTCGGCGGTTCTAGTAGGAAGTTTTTTTGCCGAAAAACCATGAAAATCATGGTTTGGATCGGGCTCAATTGAGCCCGAACCTTAAACCTAAGGAGACTTATGATCTACCCGTGAGTTAAGGAGAGGGGGAGGACCTTCCTGGCAGCCTGAATGCGGGAGGAGCGGCGGGATGCCATAGTCGACGGCGACAGCGCTCGGCTTCTGCAACAACACAGTGGGACGGCCTGTCTCCTCCATGTAAAAGCTCGAAAATGTTCCCCTCTGCCCACTGATGATGTTTAAATGGGAAATTGGGGAGGGGAGCGGCTGGTTCTTCAATGCCCTTCAACACCATTAATGGTGTGGCTCGGGTTAAGTGGAGGGGGCTGAATCTACCCCTTGGTGGCCGGGAAACGGCTGGAATCAACTCCTCTTCCCTAGAGGAGTTGATTGCAGCCATTAAAAGTGGATGTTGGCCTCCCTTTGGCCGGCTCCCACTCTCCCCTTCCTCTCTCCCATCTTCTCTCTCCACCATTAATATGAAGGGAAGCTCCCTTCTCTCTCCTAGTCACCCATGTTGACTGGTCAACACCATAGGCTATGTGCAGCCCACTTAGTCATGATGATTATGAAAGTGAGGTTAGTCTAAGGAAGAAGTGGCTTGGGCTTGGGTTAGCCCATTTGGGCTAGGTTTGACTTGGCTTAAGTTAGGGTTGACTTGGGTCAATTTGATCATCTAGGTTGACCCCATTGGGTCCTTTGTGACCCATTGGCCTCCCCTAAGGCCTATGTGGGGTTATGTATGGTTACCTTACACTTTAGAGGTCACCTACCCTTAATAAGGGCACTTTGACTAGATTAGGGGCATGAGTTGACTTGGGTCAACTTGGCCTCTAGGGCTGACCCCAATGTGACCTTAGTGACCCCTTGACTTCACTTTAGGGTTAGGGGGGCATAGGTGGGGTCCTCTAGGCTAGGAGTAGGTCAATTGACCCTAAGTAGGCTAGTTTGACCCATTTTGGGTTAGGGTTGACCTTGGTCAACTGAGTCTCTTTGATTGACCCCAATGGGTCCTGATGGCTCTAATGGGCCTCCCAAGGTATTAGGGGGTGTTGTGGTAGGGTCTTGGGGTCAAGGTGTAGCACCATGGTCATCCTAAACCATTGTTCAGACTATTTGCAGACCATGATGATTTCCACACTTTGTCTCCTATCCCTTGGCCCATTTCTGGCTTCCTAGGGTTTGTCATGATCTAGTCATAGACAAAACCACTCCTAGGGGTCTAGTTGGAAATGGGATGTTATAAATCCCAATAAACAAAACATAGATTTCGTCCCCGAAATCAGGGTTTTGACTACGGGAATTTCTACCGAGGAAAAGAAACTGTAACATCCCATCACGACGCCATGTTTGCTAAATTAAGTTTTGAGGGAAACTTAAGTTTATACCCATTTCGCCTAATCGGAGAGCCAAGATCCCAATAAACAAAAGATAAGCCCCCAATAAACAAAAGATAAGCCTCTACCTGCCTAGAGCAGCCCTTACTAGTTTAAAGCAGGAAAATAAATTAAACATCTTGAGGGGTTTGTGAGGTATACCTGACTGAACAGCTCTGGGTATCTTTATCGCATCAGGTCCTGCGGCTCCCAGGTATGCTCCTCCTGGTTGTGGTTCCTCCATAGGACCTTGACTAATGGGACCTTCTTGCGACGCAAGACCCGTACTCCTCGGTCGTCGATCCTAACCGGCTCCAAACGAACTGACCGGTCTGAAGCTACCGTCCCTTCGGTGGTCAAAATCTGCTGCTCCGGGCATAGCAGAGCCCTCCTCAGCGAGGAAATGTGGAAGACATCGTGCAGAGCTGCCAGCTCTGGTGGCAACTCCAACCTGTAGGCTAGGGGCCCGATCCGCTCCAGGATCCTGTAAGGGCCCATGTACCTAGGGCTGAGCTTCTTCCTCCGACCACACACCCACGAGACTCCATGCATGGGTCAGATCTTCAAAAACACTTGGTCCCCGACCTGGAACTCCACCTGCCGATGCCGGGCATCATAGTACTTAGCTTGTCTGCTCTGCGCCTCTAGCATCCTGTCTCTGATCAGCCTCACCTGAGCCTCGGTGTCTTTAACAAAATCTGATCCCAACACCTTCGGATCTTCGTCCTGAACCCAAGAAAGCGGGGTCCGGCATTTCCTTACATACAAGGCTTCGTAAGGCGCCATCCTGATGCTGGACTGGTAGCTGTTGTTATAGGAGAACTCGACCAGGGGTAAGCACTTCTCCCATGGTACCCCGTGGTCCAAAATACATAGCCTAAAAAGATCTTCCAGCGTCCGGTTGGTGCGTTCTGTCTGCTCGTCCGTCTGGGGATGGAACGCGGTGCTGAAGGTCAATCGCGTGCCTAAGTAAGCTTGCACGGATCTCCACTCCCTGGAAGTGAACCGGCCATCCCGATCCGACACGATCGTCTTGGGTACCCCATGATATCGAATGAACTGCTCCACAAATCTCCGTACTAATACTCCCACAGCGTCGTCCTTCCTGATTGGAATGAATTTAGCTACTTTTGTCAACCGATCGACGATGACCCAAATCGAGTCATTTCCTGTTCGAGATCGGGGAAGTCCGTGAATAAAGTCCATCGCGGTGTCTTCGAACTTCCACTCTAGTACCGGGAGTGGTTGCAACAAACCCGCGAGGTTTTTGCACTCTGCCTTCACTAGCTGGCAAGCTTCGCAGTGGGTCACAAACCGAGTGATATCCTTCTTCATGTCAGGCCAGTACATAGTCTTCTTCAAATCCGCAGTCATCTTCGTGATGCCCGGGTGCACCGAGTATCTGCTGTGGTGGGCCTCCGCCATAATGTCTTCCCGGACCTGGCCTCCTTCTGGTATATAAGTTCGACCTCTAAAACATACCACACCATCCCTCATCGTGTAATCTCCTGCTGCACCGTTCTCCAAGGCCTAGAATATCGGCTCCAATTTGCCATCTCGCCTCTGTCCCTCTCTGACTCGGTCCCGGATATCGTCGATAGCACTCACTGCAGCTAAATACTCCATGTAAAGCTCGGGGTCCTCGGATGACACTAGTGTGATGTGCATATCCTCCAATCTCCTCACCAGCTCCATAGACATAACCTGGGGCCCGGTCTCGGAAGTGGCAGCTCTCCGACTCAACGCGTCAGCCACCACGTTTGCCTTCCCTGGAAGGTAGTGCATCTCATACTGATAATCTGCTAAGAACTCCACCCAGTGCCTCTGCCTGATCATTTCTGGCCCTCCGGCCCTGATCCTCCACTTGCCGCTTCCGTCCCTGGGTGGTGTGCCAATCAGCCTCAATCCTCTTTGCCATCTCCAAAATCCGAGAGATAGGCCTGTCAGATACAGACAACAAGGCCTCCCTCAACTCCTCTTTCATACCCTTATAGAATCTCTTGATGTATCCTACTTCGTCCAACTGGTAAGAACCGGCATATCGAGCTAAATGGTCGAACTCTCGATGGTACTCCACCACCGTCCTGGTGCCCTGCCTCAGCTGTAAGAACCGCTCCTCCAACTCGTCCCTGGCCGACTGCGGAACAAAATGCTCCAGCAGCGTGGCCCTAAATTCCTCCCAAGTAATCTCTACAACCTCCATATCGGCAAATATCGTGTCCAACAGCGTCTTCCACCACCTCTTGGCATGAGACTCCAAGCAAGATACCACCAAAGCCACCCTCTCCTCCCGGGGGCACCGTATCCCGGTCAACATCTCGTACATAACATCCAGCCATTCATCTGTCCGCACTGCCGACTCTGTCCCAAAGTAGGACGGGGGAGAGAGTCCTCGGAAGGTGCTCATCCAGTTGGCCCCTGGGTTTGGCTGCTGGGTCGGGGCCTGTTGAGCCCGGAAGGCCTCCAGGATAGTTGTAAGGGTTTGCCCCATGTCTGACTGAAGGAAAGGTGTGGGGACCATGGGGGTGGTGCAATGTCCGGAGTCTGCTGAGCTCCACCTTGTGGGGTGGGCTGAGCTGGGGGCTGCAAAACGAACTACATTAGTAGATAATCGACTCAATACCTAATAAAAAGTGGACAATTTACATGTGATCCCTCATATGGGCACACCTCTGCTTCCGCTGTTTAGTTTGTCCGCAAACTAAACTCGCGCGGGGGTGACCCAGGGTTGTGGACTGCTACTTTTCGATCGAGGTCTCCTCTGATACCACTTGTAAGACCCCCCCCCCTTTTCAACACCGGGGTCTTAGGCCCAGAACCGTCATTTTGCGGTGACTCATTCACGCCCTGAAGAGTCATCACCACAAAGCGCCGATTCTGCCGGTCAATTCGATCACAGAAAAGTAGCATAATGAAGTAATAGAAACTAACTGTCCACAGAAAATCACATATCATCGTAAATAAATCTCCACGAAGGGAGTGTCCATAGAAACGTGCATCAAAGTGCTAAAATATGGGCTTATGTCCGGTACATCATATCCTCACTACAAAATCACTCATGCGGAAGCAAAAGCAAAAAAACTACTCAAGGTCGAGACTCACGGTCCCGACTGTATGAACTACGGAGCTAGACTGCCCCACCTCCAAGCGTACCGGTCTCTGGCGCTGCTCCTCCATGCTGGGCTCCACGATCCCCTAAATGATGCGGTTCGAAAACCGTTAGTCTAAAAGACTAAGTCCTATCATCCCCCACCCCTTCCCCCATGGCTCCTAGGCACCGAGCGGAGAGGAAGAAAGGGGAGGATTTGAAGGTGGAGAATAATCAAAAACAGATGGCAGCGGACCTACACTAGCAATTCTATAATAGTTGTTGCCAATAAGATGAAACATGAAAAATAACCTTCACTTATGTGAGAATACATAAGCCAAGGGGTCTTCTGCAAGGCTCCCATCGTATAAAGAGTCTTATACCAATTTATACGTTGGGGTGTCGGTTATCACACAGCAATAAATAGATATATATCAAAATTAACCTTAATTTATAAACTTGCCCACACAAGCTTATAGACCAAGGGGTCGTTTTGTAGGTCCTAATGTATAAGCGTCTCATTCCACTTATACATTAGGTGTCAGGGGTTAAATGAATCGATTATGCTATGACATGCAAGTGGGCATGATGGAACATGCAAGTGCAACACACACACCCGACTCTGTGCACACAGACCTTTAGTTCCCCCTTTCTGGAGTCGTAACCTCCTAGGATACCTCCGTAGTGGCAGATGGAAGCGGTGGGTTGGGCCTCGCCCACCTCTAAACAAGTAAAGCACTACCGGTCAGACCTATCGTACGCCTCAACGCTTGATGCACGAAGCGGACTCCTACGTACTCTTGCTGGCTGGCGCACCGGACTTCTGTTGGCGAAGTGCTAACCACACTTGCCAAGTTAACGTATTGGCGTCGGTGCATCGACCCTCCAATACCGAAGACCCACCACCTTAATTTTTTCCTTTCTTTTATGCACATGCAAATTTAGCGTAATCAAAAACCAAGCCGAAGCTCCCCGGACCAAAACGTCCGTCTCAAACAATCGAGCCGAAGCTCCCCGGACCCAAAGTCCGTCTTTTAACCATCTGAGCCGAAATTCTCAGCTATCTTCCGGTGCTATCAGTGTTTGTTAAAGGTGCAACCCTAATTACTAAGTTACTCTTTTCAGCTTGATAAAACAGTTTACGTTAACCCAGGACTGCCCCCGGTATTCCCTGTGAAGGGCTCTCAAGGGGCACTAGGAACTATGTTGGGATTACGCCCAGCGTTCCCTTTCGCAAGGTACTTATTATTATTATTGGTTGATCCCCTTCCCATTACTTTCTCATGTTACAATAGGCTAATCCTAAGGTGATTTGACTCCACCTCACCTCGGGGAGGACGATCTTTCGTCGGACTCGAGCGCCTCTAAACCCTAGCCAAAACACACCCTACTCACTTTATCTTCCAATGATGCATCTAACTCTATTTATCCTTTCCAGCAACCCAACAAAACCCAACACATGTGCTCTAATTCATATCCCGAATGATTTCCTGCAGTTTTGCTAAATGTAGACCACTTAAGCTATATGACCCGTAAAAAGGGAAGTATACCAAATAATCATCCAGTGCTCATATAATAATTATTGGAGGACTATATTGGCATTTGTAGCCTGAATCCATAATTTCCTGATTTTCTTAATTTAACCGATAATTTATTTATTTATTCTAAAAGCCAAAAGTTCCAAGATTGAACATGAAGTACACGATTTAGGCAAGATAAAATTCCACTAAATTTATGATAAATGCAAAATGAATAAACATCTAAAAATCCAGAATCTCGCAATTTTTTAGCAAGGTTTAAGCCCTTAAATTTTATTTCAAATTTATTCCATAATAAATCATTTAAAGGGGATGTACAACAAACATACTTCAAAAAATTCAGAGAAAATTCCAGGAGGAGTGTAAGGGCACATAAAACCTCCAAGTAAAGTTTCATAATTTATTTGAAAGAATTATTCCCTGAATTAACTAAATATCCAATTCTCAAAATTAGGGTCTTGTGAAGGAAGTTCTGTAAAGAGACCTCTAAAAATTACAAAAAAATTACTACAAGTACTTTTTGGCCTGGAAACATCCAAACCTAAGTCTCATGATTTTTCAACAGATAAATCATCAATAATTAATTTTATACTACCAAGCCCCTTTCCAAATCTTGTGAAGGAAGTACTAGATAAACTCAAGTAAAACTTATAATAAAATTCAGGGATATTCACTTAGACCTTTAAGATATTCTGACCAAATTTCATTAGATTTAAAAGCAGAGAATAACCATAAGAAAATCAAACATCATTTTGGGCCTTATGGTAATTAACAAATGAAATACCAGGAATAAAATCCATAAAATTCTATATAACTTATCAGGGGTTCTAGCTGGCCTAAAACCTACTCTACCCAAGTTTCATAACTTTTGGGGAAGGTTTAGTGGCTGAATCTTCAAATTTGTGCTCCTACCCTAAAACTAGGGTTAGGGTTTTGAGGTGCCTACCTTGCTCCAACTCCTGTAAGGTTCCTACCAGAGAACTAAGGTTACATTACCCTCAATTCCACTAGGTTTCCAAGGCCATACAAGGGCATTTGCCCTCATGTCCTTCACAACCCTCAAAAGTCCTTCCTTAGGGTTTGAGGTTGAACCCTAGGGTACATCGAGCCTAAATCATCCCATTTTCCTTAAGAGGGTGACATTGTCCATGCCAAGTCAGTATCCAAAACCTCAGCCTCTGTTGACGGGAGGGGACCACCCTAAGACCATAGTGCACTTGTAATCAAAAATACCCCTTAAAAGCCAATCTAGGGTTTGGTGATTCCCTAACCACAACATATCCAAATGAGTTAAAATTTTGTACAGAACTAGGTCTTGATGCCCGGGACAACTCTCCAAAATTTGGAAGGGTTTGGAGGTCATTTGACCACTTAATTAAATTACCATAGCATTATTAAATAAAAGTAAAAACTTTAGGCGAAGTGTCTCCAAAAATTCTGAGTTTTGGGCAGGCCCTAGGTATAGCTAGGTTAGACTCCCTGCCAAAATTTCAAGTTATTTGGGCCAGGTATGAGGTGTGGGCATTCTGTTTAATGACTACCTAGCCCTAAGTATATGTCCCACCAAAATGGGTGCCCTGGTCAGACCATGCAGCCAAATGGGTTCAAACAAATTTTAAAATAAAGTAGATACAAAGGACTACAACTTTCATGTTGAAGGTTTTCCCACCAGGTGAGCGTAGGTATTTTTAAAATTTAAAACCATTAATATCAAAATCTGTGACATAAATCACATTAATATAAAAATATTTCATATAGTTTAAAATCAATTGGAGCACGAATCTTGGCGCGTTTTCAACGGGATCCCATCGTCTTCTTCATTGAGCAGACGGCCAGGATCCATCCCGCCTGGAGCCGCTTCCAAGCTCTGCCGCCGGCGATCCAGCCCCTTCCCCGGCCGGCCACCTCCACCACCACCTCCGTTGAGGTGGTGGCCGTCGCCAGGCGTCGTCTCAACCGCCGGAGAGGTGTTTTCCGGCGGTTCTAGTAGGAAGTTTTTTTGCCGAAAAACCATGAAAATCATGGTTTGGATCGGGCTCAATTGAGCCCGAACCTTAAACATAAGGAGACCTATGATCTACCCGTGAGTTAAGGAGAGGGGGAGGACCTTCCTGGCGGCCTGAATGCAGGAGGAGCGGCGGGATGCCATAGTCGACGGCGGCGGCGCTCGGCTTCTACAACAACACAGTGGGACGGCCTGTCTCCTCCCGGTAAAAGCTCGAAAATGTTCCCCTCTGCCCAATGATGATGTTTAAATGGGCAATTGGGGAGGGGAGCGGCTGGTTCTTCAATGCCCTTCAACACCATTAATGGTGTGGCTCGGGTTAAGTGGAGGGGGCTGAATCTACCCCTTTTTGGCCGGGAAACGGCTGGAATCAACTCCTCTTCCCTAGAGGAGTTGATTGCAGTCATTAAAAGTGGTTGTTGGCCTCCCTTTGGCCGGCTCCCACTCTCCCCTTCCTCTCCCCCATCTTCTCTCTCCACCATTAACATGAAGGGAAGCTCCCTTCTCTCTCCTAGTCACCCATGTTGACTGGTCAACACCATAGACTATGTGCAGCCCACTTAGTCATGATGATCATGAAAGTGAGGTTAGCCTAAGGAAGAAGTGGCTTGGGCTTGGGTTAGCCCATTTGGGCTAGGTTTGACTTGGCTTAAGTTAGGGTTGACCTGGGTCAATTTGATCATCTGGGTTGACCCCATTGGGTCCTTGGTGACTCATTGGTCTCCCCTAAGGCCTATGTGGGGTTATATAGGGTTACCTTACACTTTAGAGGTCACCTACCCTTAATAAGTGCACTTTGACTAGATTAGGGGCTTGAGTTGACTTGGGTCAACTTGGCCTCTAGGGCTGACCCCAATGTGACCTTAGTGACCCCTTGACTTCACTTTATGGTTAGGGGGGCATAGGTGGGGTCCTCTAGGCTAGGAGTAGGTCAATTGACCCTAAGTAGGCTAGTTTGACCCATTTTGGGTTAGGGTTGACCTTGGTCAACTAAGTCTCTTTGATTGACCCCAATGGGTCCTTGTGGCTCTAATGGGCCTCCCAAGGTATTAGGGGGTGTTGTGGTAGGGTCTTGGGGTCAAGGTGTAGCCCCATGGTCATCCTAAACCATTGTTTAGAGTTCTATTATTTGCAGACCATGATGATTTCCACACTTTATCTCCTATCCCTTGGCCCATTTCTGGCTTCCTAGGGTTTATCATGACCTAGTCATAGACAAAACCACTCCTAAGGGTCTAGTTGAAAATGGGATGTTACACAGCGAATATTTTTGGGTTGGACGTGTCTTTTCGAGCGCAGAGCTAGCTCAAAAAGAGCGGGGATTGTGTACAACCCGATATTCGCTGAGTCAGACCAGGAGGCGCAATGGTCGCGATTGGGCTAGCCAAAGGAGTTCCCTCCCGAAAGAAGATCTCGCCCAAGTAGGCGGGAACGCTTGCGCCAACATTAAGAAGAAGCTCCCGCCTATAGGCAGGTGAGAACGCTTGCGTCGTGCTCTGGACAGAAGGCTCTCTGATCGGAGCTCTCGCCGAGTGGGGCCCAGGGCCTTGGGTAAGATGACCAAATTACCCTCGGATGAAATTACCCCTGCACCCTCAGAAAAATAGCGGGATTCGGCTATTGACAGACCAACTAGGGGCATTTTAGTAATCTCAGGGCAGCAAAGACTATAAATAGACCCATAAGGGCTCTTTGGAAGGCAGGCTTTTCATTATCTTCCAACTTCTAGTGCTTTCTGAGGAGCTCCTAGCCCAGCTTTTGGCTTTGGAGGGGAAGCTCTTAAAGATCTTCCGGGTGTGAGGTGAGACCTCCCTGCTGAGGCTTTGGGTCAGTCTTAGGTTTTTTATAGTTAGTCGAGGGTTGAGGCTTGAGAAAAGTAGGTATTGGCTGCACCCTTATTTTTGAACTCCAGTTGAGGTCATTTTTGGCTTCAACACTTAGCTTTCTTCAAAGCTTCTTGAATTTGAACTCAGTAGGGTTGAACTCTTGAGAAGTTGATCTTCAATCAGCTTCTAACTTGAGATTCAGATCTCAATCTGAATCTTTCTTGGCAGCCTGGTTCAGCAACTGCACTTCTGTAGATGGAGCTCTCTCTCCAACTTCTTATTTTTGTCTTTCTTTAGAATTCTGTATATGTTTCTGTTGTGTCTTATTCATATGATCTGTTGAAGGAGAAAGCCTTTATATAGTCTTCCTCCATGGTAACCGGCTGATCCGGTTTCTAACAAACTTCTGACAGCTTTGACAGTTGCAGTAGATCGGTTAGAAACGGCAGCTGTCAAGTCATCCAGTCACTTCTTGAAATACTGTCTCTGTCTGAAAGTGTCGAGACAGAACTTCATCATGTGTCGACACAAGTAGACTAAGTGTCGACACAAGTGAACTAAGTGTCGACACAAGCCTTGATGGTGTCGACACATCTCTTCTGTTGTTGATACTGCTTCTCAACACAGCTTTTGCAGAATGTGTCGACACAAGCCTTTGTGGTGTCGACACACCACTTATTTTCTTCATACAAATTTACTTTGTTGAAATTCTGCCATGTGTCGACACAACTCCTGTGTGTCGACACATTTGATGTCGACAAGATCTTCTGTGTGTCGACACTGCCTCTGTGTGTCGACACAAATACTTCTTCTCTTTAACTTTGTGGAAACTCTGATGTGTGTCGACACAAGTCCTGTGTGCCGACATAGTTGATGTTGACAAAGTCTTTTGTGTGTCGACACTGCCTCTGGGTGTCGACACAATTGATGTAGACTAAGTATTCATGTGTGTCGACACTGCCTCTTGGTGTCGACACAGTTGATGTCGACTATGCTTTCTCTGTATGTCGACAATGCCACTGTATGTCGACATAATTTCTTCAGCTGTCGACACAGCCTCTCCAAGTGTCGACACAATTAAATCCAACTGTCGACACAGCTTTTCTTAAGTGTCGACACAAGCCTTCATAAGTGTCGACACAGTTTCTTCTGGTGTCGACACATGGACTTAGAAACTTTTCTGCATTCCTGCATTTTCTTAACCTGCACATATAAACTCAAAACAACAACAAATACACCTTGATGCATATCATTGAGTAGGGTGAGGCTTCTTCAAATATGGTACATATTTTCCAATGTACCCAACATCAGGCAAGCCCTTTGAGAGATGTTTCAATAGGATAGGAGCTTAGAAGAAAGAGCAGGTTCTTGTGATTCAGGGTGCTCCTAAGAGGGACTTGGAATGTACCTTGTACAAGAAGAAGGGACATGATGTTGCCCGTTGCTGGTTAAAGGTTAAGGTTTGCTATCAGTGTGGACAAAGGGGCATGTTAAGGCTCAGTGCTCGTAGTTCTAGCCTGTGCTTCAACCAGTCCCACTTCAGGCATTGCCACTGCCTCAGCGATTGGATAAGGGTAAAGGAAAGTTGAATGTGATTTCCTCAGAGGAAGCTCAGAATTCGACTCAAGTTGTTTCAGGTTAGACTTCCTCCCTAGTTCTAATGTTTTAGTTCGTAATTATAGCTTTACCAATTGTGTCCTTGGATGCGAGCACAACTTTATAGGAAGATTTAAGATAAAGAACCGCTGGGCGCGTGTTCTCTTCAACTCTAGCGCTACCCACTCATTTGTGGCTAGAGCTTTCATGGATCGGTACCGTTTGGATCTAGATCGAGTTGGGGATGTCTTTTGCATCAAGTTCCCTTCCAGTGATTTTGTGGTTTCAGATCAGGGCATTCAGGATTGTTCGATTGTTTTAGGGGATTTTTTAGCTAAGGCAGATCTGAAGGTGATCGACTTGGAAGACTTTGATGTTATCTTAGGCATGGATTGGTTGTCCAGGTATGATGTTGTTATCTAGTGCAAGGGTAAGCGCTTAGACTTTGTAAAGGACAACAGTCAGCCTGAGAGTGTTTATGGTGATTCGCGTCAGGATTCTCTAGTTATTTCTGCGGTATGTGCTCGGGCGCTGCTAGTTTCCGGCTATTTTGCTTGTTTGGTCTCAGTTTTGGGGACCGTTGGTAGTTTGCCGTGTTTAGAAGAGATTCCTATTGTGCACGAGTTTTCTGATATTTTTCCTGAGGATCTTCCTGGACTTCCACCTGACAGATATGTTTAGTTTGTGATAGATTTGGAGCCGGGTACGCGTCCTATTGTTAAGGCGCCATACCGGATGGCCCCGCGAGAGCTGGAGGAGTTGCATATCCAGCTGGATGAGTTGTTAGAGAAGGGTTTTATAAGGCTGAGTTCATCGCCTTGGGGTGATCCTGTTCTGTTCGTAAAGAAGAAAGATGGATTGCGGAGGCTTTGCATCGATTATAGAGAGCTAAATAAAGTCACTATTAAGAATAGGTATCCTCTGCCGAGGATCGACGATTTGTTTGATCAGTTGTGTAGTAGCGCGGTATTTTCTAAGATTGATCTTCGTTCTAGTTACCATCAGCTCAGGATCCGTGAGTCGGATATTCCACGGATTGCTTTTCGATCGAGACATGGACATTTTGAATTTCTGATAATGTCGTTTGGTTTGACCAACACGCCCTCAACCTTTATGGATATGATGAACCGTGTGTTCAAAGATTTCCTGGACAAGTTCGTAGTCGTGTTTATCGACGACGTTCTAGTTTATTCCCGCAATACTGAGGAGCATGGCCAGCATCTGTGATTAGTTTTATCTGCTTTGAGGGACCATAAGATGCTCGCCAAGTTGAGTAAGTGCGAGTTTTAGTTTCCTCAGGTTTTGTTTTTGGGCCATGTGGTTAATAAGAATGGGATTTCAGTCGACCCAGAGAAAATAGCTGCAGTGATGGAATGGAGTAGACCTTGCACACCCAAGGAGATTAGGAGCTTCTTGGGGTTGGCCGGCTATTACAGGAGATTTGTGGAGGGTTTTTTTACCCTAGCTGCACCTTTGACGAGGTTGACTCAGAAGAATGTGGCTTTTGTTTGGAACGAGAAGTGTGAGGAAGCCTTGCTAGAGCTCAAGAACAGATTGTGCACTGCTCCCATTTTGACCCTGCCTACGGAGGGCATGGATTTTGATGTTTTTGTGGATGCATCGCTTGTTGGGCTTGGTTGCGTGTTGATGCAAGACGGTAAAGTGATTGCGTATGGGTCCAGGCGAATGAAGACTCATGAGAAGAACTACCCTACGTATGATTTAGAGTTTGTAGCTATAATTTTTGCGTTGAAGTTGTGGAGACATCTGCTTTATGGCACGCAGTGCAAGATTTTTACCGATCATAAGAGCTTAAAGTACGTCTTCACCCAGAAGGAATCGAATCTGCGCCTGCGGTGATGGTTGGAGTATGTTGCCGATTATGATGTTGAGATCCAGTACCATCTGGGCAAGGCTAATGTGGTGGTCGATGCCCTAAGTTGGAAGACAGGGAAGATTTTTAATCTCTCCGCCGAGCTATTAGTGGAAGAATTTCTCTTGATGAATATTTCTGTGGGGCGATGCGACTTGCAGAGTAGTTTGGTAGTAGCAGAGCCTTCTTGGATTGCGCTTATGAGGTTATATAAGAAAGATGATCCATATCTGCTGCATTTATATCTTAGAGCTGAGAAAGGGGAGTTACCAGATTTCTCGATTGATGATGCGGATACTTTGAAGTACCGCGGCAGATTTTGTATCCCCGCCGTTATGGATATCCGAGTTATGTTATGCAGAGAAGCGCATGGTTCGAGCATTTCCTACCATCCAGGATCTACCAAGTTGTATCATGACTTAAAGCAAATTGCATGGTGGAATGGGATGAAGAGAGGCGTAGCCAGTTTTGTATCTGAGTGCTATACTTGCAAGCGTGTTAAGGCCGATCATGGTAGGCCTGTTGGCAAGTTGACTCCGTTGGAGATTCCGACTTGGAAGTGGGAAAGCATTTCGATGGATTTCATCACAGGTTTACCGAGATCTCCTAGGGGATATGATTCAATTTGGGTGATTGTGGACAGATTAACGAAGTGTGCTCACTTAGTACCTTTTAAGATTGACTATCCGATGAAGAAAATAGCTGAGTTGTATTTGAATGAAGTTATCTGATTGCATGATGTTCCAGTCAGCATTATTTCATACTGAGACTCACGGTTTACATCTCGCTTCTGGAAGAGTTTGCAAGAAAGTTTGGGTACGGATTTGAGATATTCTACCGCTTACCACCCACAGACCAATGGTCAGACAGAGCGAGTTAATCAGATAGTGGAGGATATGATCAGATGCTATATTTTAGACCACATAGGAGCATGGGATGAGTGTTTGCGGCTTATGGAGTTTGCTTATAATAATAGTTATCAGGAAAGCTTGCAAATGACTCCTTTTGAAGCTCTGTATGGGAGACGCTGCAGAACTCGCCTATTTTGGACTGAGGTTGGCGAGAGATCTTTGTTGGGTCCGGATGCTCTTGAAGAAATAGAAGTTACTGTGAAGCTTATTCGGGAGAAGCTTCGGATAGCTCAAGAGCGATATGAGAAGAACGCCAACCGACGTAGATTTGATTTAGAGTTTGTTGTGGGGGACTTGGTTTTTCTTAAAGTCTCCCCGATGGTTGGAATCAAGAGGTTTGGTAAGAACTAGAAGTTGGATCCAAGATTTGTGGGACCGTTTAAGATTGTTGAGCGGATTGGTGTGACAGCTTATAGGCTTGATTTGCCCGCAAATTTTCTTGGTATGCACGATGTTTTCACGTTAGCCAGCTGCGGAAGTGTGTGCTGAGCGGCAGACAAGTTTTGGATTTTGTGCCTCAGTTAGAGTCAAATCTTTCTTATGTGGAGATGTCTGTCCGCATTTTGGATATGCAAGATCGTGTGTTGCAGAAGAAGACCATTCCAATGGTTAAAGTTTTATGGAGAAACCAGGATGTGGAAACTGCGACTTGGGAATTGGAGTCGGCTGTGAGGGAGGCTCACCCTCATCTATTTCCCTGACTTGTGTCTGGTATGTTTTGCATTTTCTAATATAGCTCTTGCTTGGCTATTTCTTTCTCCTTCTTGATAGGAGTGTTGTGCGTAAAGTTTCGGGGCGAAACTTTCTTTTAAAGGGGAGTGACTGTAACGCCTCTGGTTTTTCTGTGATTGTTTAATCATTGTTTGGCGTTACGTTGACGCGTTTCCAGCCATTGTCGTTGTTAGAGCGTCGTCTTAGCTCTTGAGGAGTTCTTAGTGGCTTGTTTTGTAGCCTGTTTGCAAGGTTCCCCAGCTACACGGAGTCTATTTTTGGTGACTCGACAGAGCCTCTCAGGGAATGCTTGTGTTTTGGATTCGGGAGATGTTAGCCCGAGTTTTGATCGTCGGATGTTATTCTCTACTTCGTCGTTGTTTTTGTAGCATGGGTGTTTAGTTAAGGTGCGAGTTTCGTCGAATTCCGAGATCGTTTGTTTTTCGCTTCAGTGGTCGGTTTTGCTTGGCTTCATATGTATGTGTTTATATATATATATATATATATATATATATATATATATATATATATATATATATATATATATATAGCTTGATTTTTAGCTTGAAATTTAGCTTGATTTATATATATATATATATATATATATATATATATATATATATATATATATATATATATATATATATATATATATATATATATATATATATATGTTTAAGCTTGAGTGTTGGAGCTCAAGTGGTTGATTATATATGATAAGTTTTAGCTAAGTGGCCGACTATACTTATATAATATTAGTGACTTATATTATATTATATGCTTTGTTGCTAGTGACCGATTATTTTATTATAGTTTAGATATTACTAGTATGATAATAATATTATAATACTATAGTTGGTGAGTATTATTTTACCTTATCCCTATTCCTCTTCCCCAAACCCGACGGGAAGCTTCCAGCGGAAGGAATCAAGGAAGGAATCGGGCGGCGGAGGTGCTGGAGCTCCGGCCGGTGACTTCTGGAGGTTTAGAGTCCGGATTTCTCGGGTAAAGGCAGATCTGAGCTGCTCTCGCCTAGATCTTCCTCCTTAGGTAAGTTTTACTTGCTCTAGATCTGTCTTAGAAGCTAGGGTTTTTGTGTTGCTCAGTTTTCTTTCCATCTTAGCTTTAGGTTTGGTATTTTTGCGGCCGATCATGTCGCTGATGCTGGAGTTTGGAAGAGATAATAAAAACTTACCATAATCATTGTGCTGAAAAATCTGAAGGCATCCATGAAAGCCAACTTTCCATATTCGGACGGTTTTGTCCATGGAAGAGATAATAAGACACTGCAAGGGGAATAAAAACTCAAGCATGAACAAAGATTACATTTACAGTAGATGCAACATGTTATGACAACAAAGAAAATCATGAAAAGAGGCTTACATTAGAAGTATACCATGAAAGATCTAGTATGTCGCTAGTATGCCCATGAAATTCTTGAAAAGGAGTTTCCATGATCCTAAAACACTTTTTGGGGATAACAATTGGGGCAGAGTTAACACCCTTCCTTCCAAATAAGGATTTACCGCCGTCAATTTTATCAGTAAATTTTCCAGAACCATCTCCCATGGAGTGTTTGCAGAATGGTTTCAATTCCTTAATCTGCCAGATGCGAACAACGCAGTTTTCACCAAAATCCAAAAAAAATAATTGATGCCTTTCGGAGTGGGAGGAGCAGAGGCTTGAAGCATAAAAATGAGAACCTTAAGGCGGCGGCTTGAGGGGAGGTACTCCGGAGGCGGAGCCTGATGAAAGGAGAAATGCTTGGAGAAGTCGGCCTCTACAACAAAACATGTACTAAATCACAAAATTAGTTGATGCCTTTCGGTGGGGGAGGAGCAGAAAGAAAGCATATAAATGAGAACCTTGAGGAGGGGGGAGCGCCGGTTAGGGGAGCGGCGGCCTGAGGGGCGGCGACATGAGTCGGCGCTGGTAGAGGCGCTCTGAGACGGCGCTGGCGGAGGAGTCTGAGTCGGCGGGGAGGAAGTGTTGTGGAGGCATGCAGACACCTCCGCAGGCGGCCTATGGTCGGGTGGTTAGGGTTGGGGAGCGGCGGGTTTAGCGTTTTTTTTATTTGTGCGGGGGAGCGGGGGAAAAACAAGGATGTTTTTTTATTTGTGCGGGGGTAGTGTGCGTAATTAAAGAGTTTTTTTTTCAAAAACGGGGTCCTTCTGATTCTGGGAGTTCGACCGTGTTTTTTCTCTGTTTTCTGATATTTTTGTTTTTTTTGTTATGCTGACATGTGGCATTTTTCAGCTTTCTTTAAGTAATGTAGATATCATATATAATAATAATAATAATAATAATAATAATAATAATAATAATACAAATTTTAACATTCAAATGCCTGTATCTTTCTCTATAGAATTTGGAAATTGTCCCGAATAGACTCGTTACGACCGTCTCGCTGACACGCATCCAACGGAACGAGTCACAGTCAGTTTCAGATTTATTTGCTCATTTTACGCTCTCTGGAGTGTTTCCGGCAAATTTACTTAAACTTCAAAACTGTCTAAATGACGTTAGAATCGCGAACGAATGACTCCATTGGACTTGTGTTATCATCACAAGTCTGATAAATTTATCCGAGATCATATCAGAGGTCAAGGGAAGGAGAATGGTCGACAAACTTGCGGTTGGGGGAATCTTCAGTCGGCCGACTGCTGGAGGCAGGACAAACTCGACGAAGAGGGTCGATAAGGTGAGATTTTGAGCTCGTGTGTTGGTTATCCGGTACCGAAAGTCGAAAGGGTTTTGGGACGAGAGGGAGGAAATGACTGTTGAACGGGAGGGAGGAAATGCTGTCGGGACGATAGGGAGAAAGAAATCAAAGAGGCGCGAGAGAGTAAGCGCAGGATCGAGCGGGAAATGAAAAAGTGTGACAAAAATTAAGGTCAATAATCTCTTTTTTCCATGAATATTATTTTTCATGGCTAATACATTTGTATTAGCCGCACTATTTATAACCCTGCCTAGAAAATAACTATTAATCACGGTTTTTGCAATCGTGGCTAATATCAGTGTATTAGCCACGATTTTTAGTCCCTAGCAAAAAAAGTGCAGCAATTACTCACTTTTCTAGTAGTGTCTCCAAGTGCTCAAGGCGATTTGGAAGGGCACATAGTTATTTTTCACGTTATTGGAGGTTGTAGAGCCGAATTCCAGTTTGAGTGGCATTCCTATTGTGTCAGAGTTTGCGGATGTGTTTCCTAAAAATCTTCCTGAAATTCCACCTCAGCGAGAGATCGACTTCACTATTGAGTGGGTGTCAGGTGCAAAAACATTGTCACACTCACAGTATCATATAATGTCAAAGGAGATGATAGAGTTGAAGGTTCAGTTACAGGAGCTGCAAGAGCAACGATATATACACCCAAGTATGTCACCTTGGAGTGCATCAGTCCTCTTTGTGAAGAAGGACAGAAGCTTGTGTCTATGTATTGACTACAACGAACTGAACAAGCTGACAGAGAAGAACAAGTACTGATTCCGAGAATCAATGTTTTGTTTGATCAGGTGGTTGGATCAACTGTCAATTCGAAACTGGATTTAAAGTCTGACTATTATTAATTTAGGATCAGGAAAAGTAATATTCTCAAGACAACGTTTGATACACGATATGGACACTATGAGTTCACAGTGATGTCATTTGGGCTAACAAATGCGTCATCGGTTTTCATGAATCTGATGCACATGACCTTTCAGGAGTATTTGGACTGATTTGTGATCGTCTTTATTGATGATATATTAGTATACTCTCAGTTAGAAGAGGATCATGCGAATCATTTAAGGTTGGTTTTGAATATCATGAGGAGGAATCGACTTTATGTCAAATTCTCTAAGTGTGAGTTTTGGTTATCGTTAGTGACTTTTCTTGGTCATGTGATTAGTGAAGAGAGTATTGTAGTGGATCCGACAAAGATAGTTGCAATACGAGAGTGACTGGTGTTGACTACTGTGGCAGAAGTCAAGATTTTTCTTATACTTGCTAGCTACTATAGGCGCTTCATAGAGAACTTTTCGCGGATAACTCTACCTCTCACTATGTTGACAAGGAAAGATCAGAATTTTGTTTGGACGTTAGAGTACGCGCGAGCTTTTGAGGAGTTGAAGAGTCGTCTGACCACGACGTCTATTTTGTGCTCGTCATGTGGTGTAGAAGGCTATGAGATCTATAACGATGCCTTAGGGAGCGGCTTAGGTTGCTTTCTTCTGCAGTTTGTGAAGGTTATAGCTTATGCCTCTTGCTGGCTGAAGGTGCACGAGTGAAACTATCCAGTCCATGACTTAGAGTTGACACTATGATATTCGCCCTGAATCTTTGACGACATTACTTGTATGGCGTGAAGATAAACATCTTTACGGAGCATAAGAATCTAAAGTTTTTGTTGAACCAAAAGGATTTGAATATGCGACAAAGAAGGTGAATGAAGTTCCTTGGGGACTACACTTTTGAGATACACTATGTTCTTGGAAAGGGAAATATTGTCGTAGATGTGTTGAGTCGCAGGGATCCAACACAGGCTAACTTGATATAGATGCATGATGAGCGTCTTATTCATGAATTGGAGGCCATGGAATTCTCCTATGTTGATGGGAGATCTAGTGAAAGTACATGTTTAAACTGGACGGATGTGCAATATGACCTCACAGATAGGATTCAACAAACATTGGAGTTTGATGGTTGCATGAAACGCAACTTGGCAGAGACTATGAATGTGTCAAATGTCTAGTTTTCTGTTGACGAAGGTCTTTTATAGAAGGACAGTCGGTTGTGCGTCCCGAACGTGGGTAAATTACGAGAGGAATTGATGTACGCGACATAATTTATAAAGTACTTAATTCACTAGGGGAGCACAAAGTTGTTCAAGAACATGAAAAAGCTGTTTTGGTGGTCAGGTCCGAAGAAGGACATAACTCTTTATGTGGCGAAGTGTCATACTTGCGCCCTAGTGAATGCTGAATGTCAAAAGCCTAGTGTATTCTTGAAGTGGTTACCGATACCAGAGTGAAAGTTTGATGACACATCTATGGATTTCTTGCACGGCTTTCCGAGATCGTAGTGTGGGAACAATATCGTTTGGGTGATCATTAACAGTTTGATAAATGTGTCACAGTTCATTCCGAATAAGAGGGACGATTTAGTGAAAAATTGACAATGTTGATAATATAGTACGATTGCACAGTATGCCCCGTAGTATCGTTAGTGACCCAGACGGGTGTTTCACTTTGAATGATTGGAGACTAGTCCACTAACTGTTGGTATCAAGTAGAAGTTCTGTGCAAGCAGGCTGCGGTCTGCTCATTGCAAGTCGCAAATTGAGCAGTGATTTGTGTGTGGCGACCTGTGGTTTGAAGCAGTGAAGTGCGGCCTGAAGTTGTGAGGTGCGACTTTGAATTGTTGAGTCTAGTATTGCTGTGTTGTTATATTTGTATTAGTCCAATACCTCACAAAACTGTCTTGTGTTGGTAATCTTCTTTGTCAATTGTACTCTTGTTATTTTTGCAAGCATTATTGTTCTTAAGTTGTGAATTCTGGTATCGTGCAAATGGAAGTTTTTAAAGGAATGACTCCTTTCGAGGCTATGTGCGGCCGCCAGTCCCCATGCATGCTATTAGGATATAACTATCCCAGAAAATTAGAAGTGGTAAATTCAGAAGTTCAACAAAGGGACTCACTCTTACATCAATTAACAAAAAACTTAAATCGGGCTCAGCAAAGGATGAAAGCTTTGGCTGACTCCAAACGTGTGCATATTACCTTCAATATTTGTGATGACGTCCTCCTCAAATAGAACCCTCAACGCCAACAGTCACTACATAATAAATAAGTTAAGAGATTAAGTTTGCGATATTATGGACCCTTCAAAATTCTGGAACGAATTGGTCAAACAATGTACAAAATTAAACTACCCACATATTCAAAGATCACCCAATTTTCCACGTATCCTTACTTAAACCATACCATGCCGCTTTTACTCAAATCCCATTACGTCTACCTCCACATTCTCAGGATAATAATCAGATCCATGAAGTGCTCTCCATTTTAGATGAAACACATTTTATGGATCAGAGGGCAAGCTGTGCATTAAGCACTTATACAATGAAAAAACTTACTACCTGCTGGTAGTTTGTGGGAAGATGTTTCTAATCTAGATCCCCATGAACGTTCCAAGTTAAAATAAAAATCGATCCACCACCACTTTGGGGTTCGAACGACCAGACGACTTCTAGTTTTACTCTGCAGGAAGCTTCAAAAAGAGCCTTAGACATTACTTCAGCTACATCTAACAGAGGCACCAATCGCGTCAAGTCTTCCGATGTCCTCAACAAGGGATCGTTCAAGCCATCCTCAACAACGACGACCATAGTTACCCGGCGATCAGCCCATCTCTGATGCTCACGCTTTAGTTTTTCAGGGATCTACATTCCTAGACGATGTTCTCTCCGAAAGTCATTCCACCAGCAAAACAGGCTTTAATAAAGTTCTCTAGCAACGTTTGTGTATAATGTATAATTTAGGAGTAACGTTCTTCTTGGGCTGGGCCCATTGGTCATATGGACCGATACTTGTATAAATATAGTTCGAGCATCGTTAGGAGAACACCTATTTTGGATATTAGCACACCATTGATATTGACACAACACAATTTTATTTGCAACCCAATTTTTTTTATGAGTACACTGACTTGATTTTTTTAATTTTTTTCATGAGCATAAACATAAATTAGTACTCAAAATTTTATCTTATTAATGCAAAACATTTAACCCAAAATGAAAACAAGACAAAACAACCACAACATACAATTAAAACATAAAAAACTAAGCCGGTGGTCATAGATGAAGAAACTAAACCGAGGTGTCGGAAGAGGAGGAAGGTCGGCGTCGGGCTTGGACAATCAGCATCGGGCTTGGTGAAAACGGAGGCAGGCGGCGCCGGAATTCGAGGAAGACAACTCCAGCGAGCCTATCAAGAAGGAAACACCGATGCGATTGAGTCGGCGTTGTCGCGTGTGAAGAGTCACAAAATTAGGGTTTGACGGGAATATAATTAACGAGCAAAAGTGAAAACACAGGTGTGCTTATAAGAAGTTGAACCAAGCTTAAAAAATATTATTTAAATTTTTAATTTGTTATTATTTAAAATAAATGTGCTCCTAACAATACTATGTAGTTATTGTATTTGTAATACGTTTTATATCTAATGAATCAAAAAGTATTCTTTACCGTACAATATGTCCTTTCTCTCTCCTTTTCTTATCTGTTCTGTCTCTCGGACTTCAGCTCTGTTTGACGCGGCTGCAACGACTGGAGAAACAGTGGTGGAAAACATTGGTGGAATAAAACATCTGTTTTGCAGAGTGATGACAGAATCTACGAATCTGTTTGAAAGAACAACGTTTGCTGTGCTGTTAATAATTTTATTTTATAAAGATTATATAAATAATATTGTATTCATTAATAATATATAATTTATATAATTATATTAATTTAATAACTTATAATATAATTTAATATAAATTTAATATAATAACTTATATATATTAATATAATAACTTATAATATATTAATATTAATATAATAACTTAATAATTTATATATATTAATATAATAATTTATAATATATTAATTATGTTAATAACTTAATATTATAATTTTTTAATATTAAAAAATTATTTTTTTTTATAAAATACGGCAGCAGTGCTGCGCTGCTGGAATAGCAGGCCACCGCTATTAATCAGGCACTGATGATGCACAATTTAACTGTTTGGCGCGGCTGTGGCAGAATTAGCGTGGTGCTAACGCCGCGCCAAACAGAGCCGTCATCTCCCCTTCTCCTTCCCTACTCGGTATGTAACAAGAGCATATTGCCCTGGTCTCCCCGATCTTCCCAGATTCGAGCCCTAATTCCACGACTTCTTCAAATGGTGTACTACTTGCTCTCCATTGCGGCGGATCTGGATAATCTGACGGACCTCCAGCCTCGTGGTGGTTGCGACGATCCAACCTACCCTTACTATTTCAAGGTTTCTCTCGGCTCTTCCTATTCCTGTTCATTATTTTCGTTGTTTTTTGGCCCTCCGTCTGATTATATTCCGACGCCATCAGGTGAAGTGTGAGGGATGTGGGGAGACCAGCCTGAAAGAATCGTGCGTTATGATATCTGAACAGGTGCCCCTCCCCACTGGCAAGGGAGTTGCTCATCTGGTTCAGAAGGTAACCAGCTTACCGTCTTCTGGTTTCTCCCTTTTCTGAAACCACATCTCTTTGGTAGCTTGCATGTTGTTCAGTTTTGATGAATTCAGAAAAAAATTGATTACTAGATTGTGTTATTGAGGAAGCATAATTTTTGTTTTCTTCTTCAGAGTTTCATTAAATGCAATTTTTAGTGATATATATGGTTTGTTCTGCTAAGTATTGAAGTTGGGTCTCCTATTATCTAGAATGATGCAATTTTAAGATGGAGTAAAGAATTCCATTGACTGTTTCTTCTTATTCACAAAATAGTAGCACCTTTCACAAGCGAGTGTCTTGGAGGATGAGTTAGTTAGGATTGTATAGGATGAATGGTTTTCAGTTAATTGAAAAAACACATCTATAGTACCGAAGCATATCTTATATAGATGCCATTTTGATTCATACTGCAACATCCGCAAAGAGAATCATGTCAGATACATAGTAAATTGGTGAATAAATAAATAAGATTAAAGAAACTGCAGCCGAATATCAATGTCGACAAGAGCAAAGACGGGATATGTTTATAGATGCACTCCCACAATATATTAAATAAGACGAGGGGTATATTAGTAATTATTTTTATCAATATTAATAGACTCATTACCTAAGTTATCAAATGCGCAAGGCGCACCGAAGCGCAAAAGGCCCCTGGAGCCTAGGCGCAAGGCGCAAGGCGCAGGCGCGCGCCTGAGGCACGTGAGGCGCAAAAATGAGGGAAAAAGGAAATTGGACGAATTGGGCGCCGAATTCGCTGAAATTGTGCGAATTGGGCGCCGAATTCGCTGAAATTGTGCGAATTGGGCGCCCAATTCGCTGAAATTGTGCGAATTGGGCGCCCAATTCGCTGAATTTGAGCGAATTGGGCGCCCAATTCGCTGAATTTGAGCGAATTGGGCGCCCAATTCGCTGAATTTGAGCGAATTGGGCTCCCAATTCGCTGAATTTGAGCGAATTGGGCGCCCAATTCGCACAATTTCAGCGAATTGGGCGCCCAATGCGCTCAATTTCAGCGAATTGGGCGCCCAAGTGCGCCTAGGGGGTGCCTCAGGTGTGTCTAAGATCATGTTTTTGCCCATATCAAATTTTTTTTAAAAAAAACCATGAAAGGCCCGGGCGCGCCCGGGAGCCTGTAAGGCGCGCACCTAGGCGCGCCTGGGCGCGCTTGAGCTGCGCCTGGGGCACATCGCCCGCCTCAACTGTGCTGAGGCGCGGCGGGCTGCGCCTGGTGCGCCCGGCGCCTCAGGCGCGCGCTTTGACAACTATGCTCATTACGATAAAATTTATTGATTGGAGCTTAAACAATCTTTTGAACTCTATAAATAGGCGGGTTGTGCCTTTGAAGGAGTTGCTTGAACTTTTGAGAAGAAACCTGTTGGGTTGAAAATGCCTCAACTCCATATTTGAGGAGAGGTGGTGCAAGTTAAGTACTTTAGATGGGAGATTACTCTGGAGTGTTAAGATAGAATTAATGTCGTGGACGGTGAAACCAAGTTTCACACAACTCGAACTGTAGTTGTGTATGATAGTATTGATTGAATGTGCGATTATAAGAGTTTAGTTCGCCACTAGTGGATTTCCTAGTACTTGGAAGGTCCGGGAATCGAGCTTGCCAAGTTTCTTGAGTAGCTCGATGACTCTGTTTGGGATCCATGGATTACTGTTCATCCCTTTTATACTTGTGGGGTACTACCCAAGCGGACAAGCTAACAAAGAAAATGCTTCCTTAGTACAGGAAAACGGGCAGTGGGAGAGGCGTGCATGAGATATGTTGGGAATTTTTGAGTTCACACAGATGATTGCTGGAAACTGAGGTTGTGTGGTTTCATCGGTAGTGTCCATTCGAGCTGCTGATATTGAGATTTTCTGTTGAGAAACACAATTTTTGAGGGTTGACTGCAGTCACTGTATTCCGGGTAAATAGGATTCCCTCATTTTTCCAAGTTTGCGAAGTCTTAAAAAAATTAAACTTTCGCGAATGATGCGAACTACCTTTAATGTCTTGTATTCTTATAAATACCACAAACGGCTTATTCATCTGAAAGATTATTCTATAGAAAACAGAACAATATTCACCAGTAGTGGTTTCTACTTTCCGAAAGTTGACATCTTCGGGAAATAATACTATTTTGCTCACTCTAATGAAGAAACACATATAGGTTTATTCATCATCGAGGAAGAAGACAACAAAAGTTCGATCAAAAGATGACGCGGCAGCCAGGGTAATGTCCGCAACATTACTCCAGGAATTTCCCCAATTGTCGATATAATGACCTCCAAAACTCTCCCTAGCTAGACTTGAGGGTCAATGATTTGCATACTAAAAAGCTTAACTAGTACCAGGATAGCGAACTATTTAAAGAGAATACTTATGTTTTGAGCTCACAGGAGGATGCACGTGATCTTTTTGAGAAGTTAATTGGAGTGGCTACTTTAGCAAGAGAAAGGATAAGAAAAGAGGGAGAAAAATTTCTTTGCCAACGTCTTCCAAGCCATTTTCTTCGAATTTGAAGTGGCAAAAGGCTGACATCCATGTTCTCCTCTTCAGGATGAAAATTGATTAAAGTCAGAAAAGTTGCTTTATTTGAAAAGCTCGAAAGTTTTGATGCCGTTGAGGTGGAGGTTGAGATGAGCAGTTGCGTGCTCAAACGGAGACAGAGGAGGCCGCGAAAAGGATTAGAGTTGAAGAGGAAAAGAAGACTGAGGAGGTGTGATGTCATGCCGCTGAAGAAAAAGTTGAGGTGGAGGCTAAGGCCGTAGCTGAGGTGGAGGCTAAGGCCGTAGTTGAGGCGGAGGCTAAGGCCACAGTTGAGGTGGAGGCTAAAGCCGCAGTGGAAGTTGGGGATAAAGCTGTAGCGGATGCTAAAGCAAAAGTTCTGGAGGATGCAAAATCCAAAGCCGCATCATCGAATTCAAAAGACAAAGCCGCGACGGGTGCCACATCATGGTCTATGACAGAGGCTAAGTAGAATTCTGCCGCCAAGGAAGGAGCTACTGCAAGGGAGAAGACCGATGTGGAGTTGCTGACACAGGTGGACACTGAGAAGCATTTGTAATGTAGGGTAGGCTGTGGAGTGAATTCTAAATGCACACTAATGAAGAGTGGGGTCGATCCCTAACAGTTCAATGCCTACAACACACGCGGTTCGACACAAGGATTAATATTAGCAACAAAGTATTATAATATAACGCACAAATTTTCATAAGCAAAGATAAACAATTTCTTAAAGCTTGAGACCTGGTTTTCCTCCGCAAGGAGGGCTATAGCGAGCGCGCGACGAATCAATCCGTTCTGCAGTCAGAGATTTTCACAAAACAAATAATAATGAACTTTTAATTCCACAAGCACAAGATTACCACAGCACGACAAAGTGTAATACTATCAACTAGTACAAAGCACCACAAAAATCTGGAATAAAATTAAGGCTGCAGTAATTCTAGGTAAATCTGAAATTTTGGAGGCGAGATGGAGTTTTCTGGATGGTGAAAGACTAGATCGGGTGAGGGGAAGTGGTTCCACGGAAGGGGGAAGGATGACAACAAAGGGGACTTGACGGGGTGGCTGGATCTGGCTGGAGGAGTCCAGATCTGGACTGGTTGAGGGAGAAAACAGCCAAGGGGGCTGTTGGGGCAAGGCCGGGTGGTGGAGGCGTCTATGGAGGGGCGGTGGTGGCTGGATCTGGGCCAAAGCAGGGAGGCGGGCCTGTTTTGGAGGTGGTCGGAGGAGCTAGGAGGGCGACGACTTGAGGGGAGTGGGCTGCGGCTTGAGGGGAGTGGGCTGCGGCGTTGGGAGGGGGCTGCCGGCCGGCAGGTTTGATGAGGGGGGGGGGGGCTGGCCCGTCAGTTGAGGGGGCTGGACAGCAATGGGAGAGGATGGCGGTGGAGGGAAAATCAAAAGAAACACAAAACTTACCCAAAGAGTCGTCATCAAGGGGATCCACGACGTCGACACCGCGGAAGAGATCACCAGAATGAAGGTATTTTTTCTCCAAACATTCAACAATCAGAATTCCTGCAGCCCTAAGGATATATATATAAGAAAACAAAGTTAGGGTAACCGAAATCGACGACTATGATTGGCCGGTGGTTCCGATGCCATAACTACATGAAATAAAACTCAAAATACATAATGTTATATATGAAACTAAATCTAAACGACGAGCCGGACGCATCCGCGGTGGCGGATCGCCGGTTCGGTCAAGTCCGTCAGCGAGAATACACGAAGGTGGGGTCCGCCTTGCGCCGAGTTGCGCCAGATGGTCCCCCATCAACTCCCCCCGACTGAAAAGCCTTCATCTCCGATGAATGAAGATGATCGTACTGTAGTCGAAGTCCAGGGGCGAGTCGATCAAGCTCTGCAACAACAATCCAGGTGTCGTCGGAGAAGGAACGTCCACGCCAGCGAACCAAGTAGCGGCACACGAGGCCACCCGTAGAGGGGACGTACTCATGCGCAATGATCTCGGTGATGTGCTCGTCGCTCAATGCTCGAGGAAGGAGATCCGGTGGAACCGACAGTGCTGGAGAGGGAGCCAGTGGGGACGAGATCTTGGGTAAGTGGAGGTCAATGGCGGACTGGGTGTCGGGAGCGGGTAGGGGTGGTATAGGCCAAGTGGTGGGAACAGGCTGTGGCGGTACAAGCTCCGGAGGATAATCCGAGTGGGGGTCAGGGTACTCGTGAGGTGCAAAGTATGGCGTCAGGTCCTCAACATTGAACACGAGGTGGATACCCATGCTCGCAGGAATATCTAGCTCATAAGCATTTGTCCCGATCCGTCTCAGTACTGAATAGGGACCGATTCGCCTGGCGCTTAGCTTCTTAGCAGACCCCCGGGGGAGTCTCTCGGTGCGGACTCTCACCATCACCTGCTCGCCTATCTGAAAATGTTTTTCTCGTTTATGTCTATCTGTTTGTTCTTTGTAATATTCGTTGCTTAAATTAATTTTGTGCCGAACTGACTCATGCAACTCATGCAAATGACGTGTGAAGGACTCTGCGGACTTACTAGGTCGTGACTCAGTCGGGACAGGAATAAGGTCAATGTGCTTCCTAGGGTCGTAGCCTGACACTATATGAAACGGACTTAGACCTGTCGACCTATTGATTGAGCTATTATATGCAAACTCCGCAACAGGGAGCACCGAATCCCAACTAGCTGTGTGGTCTCCCACAAGACACCTCAGTAAATTCCCTAAGCTCCTATTCACTACCTCAGTCTGACCATCTGTCTGAGGGTGATATGCAGATGAAAACTTCAGGCTCGCCCCGGTCTTTCTCCACAGGGTCTTTCAGAAATAACTAACGAACTGCACGTCTCTATCGGACACAATGGACTTTGGCAGACCGTGTAATCTAAAGACGTCCCTAATAAATAAGACCACAACGTGGGGTGCGTCCGCAGTCTTACTGCATGCAATGAAATGGACCATCTTAGAGAACCAGTCAACTACCACAAATATAAAATCATGCTTCCTCTGAGTACGAGAAAGCCCAAGCACGAAGTCCATGCTGATGTCCTCCCAAGGGCGATGGGGAACGGGAAGGGGTGTGTATAAGCCAGTGTTCTGCTTCATTCCCTTGACCGTCTGACAAATCCGACAATGCCCTACGATACGAGCCACGTCCTTCTTCAGACTCGGCCAATAGAAACGATCCTCGGCAATAGCGATCGACTTATCCCGCCCAAAGTGACCAGCGACACCTCCCGCAGATAATTCCCAAACTAAATAGTCGCGGTACGAAGTGCTGGGTACACACAAGCGGGGACCCCAAAATAAATATCCATCGATAAGCCTATACCCCTCAATATCGTCGGGCGGGTCCCTCGACAGCACAACAAATAAATCAGAGAAATCGCGACAAGTGGGGTAGTCTACGATCAATCTCTCAAACCCACCCACCTGGGTCCTCAATGTGTGGAGGAATGAGACTCGGCGACTGAGTGCGTCAGCGGGTTTGTTCTCAACTCCGGCGCGGTGTTTGAGAACGTAGTGAAAATCCTGTAAGTATTCTACCCACTTCGCATGCCGATGACTCAACTTCCTCTGAGAATCGAGGTATCGTAGGGTCTGGTGGTCCGAATAGAGGACAAACTCCCGAGGTAGAAGGTAGTGTCTCCAATACCGTAATGACTGGACAATAGCATAAAATTCTCGATTATAGTTCGAGTACTTTTGCCTAGCTTCGTTCAATTTCTCACTGAAGTAAGAAACCGGGTGTCCCTCTTGACTCAACACGCCTCCAATACCAACACCAGATGCGTCACAGGCGACCTCGAAAGCTCTACTGAAATCGGGAAGTCGAAGAACAGGAGCGGACGTCAGCTTGTCCTTTGTCTCCTCAAATGCGCGAGTGGCCGCGGCGGTCCACTGAAAGTCGCCCTTACGCAGGCAGCTAGTGAACGGGGACATAATCGAGCTAAAACCCCTAACGAATCTCCTATAAAAGGTCGCTAGCCCGTGGAAGCTGCGGGCCTCGTGGATGTTCGATGGTGTGGGCCATTCGCGGATGGACTGGACCTTCTCAGGGTCTACGGACATGCCTGAGGAAGAGATGATGAAACCGAGGAAATGGACTGACTCAGACAAGAAATAACACTTTTTCGTATTTATAAATAACTTCTCCTTCCGGAGGTTGTCAAACAACAGTCGCAAGTGCCCGAGGTGGTCCGACTCAGTGTGGCTATAAATCAGAATGTCGTCAAAGTATACGACGAGGAACTTACCCATGTAGGGTCACAGAATCTGAGTCATGACTCACATGAATGTGCTCGGGGCGTTCGACAGCCCAAATGACATGACTAACCACTCATACAGACCATCTTTGGTCTTGAATGCCGTCTTCCACTCGTCCCCCTCTCTAACCCTGATCTGGTGGTAACCGCTACGGAGGTCGATCTTCGAGAAGATCTGGGCTCCCGTCATCGTGTCTAAAAGATCGTCCAGGCGAGGGATCGGGAAGCGGTACTTCATAGTAATCTTATTGATAGCCCGACTATCGATACACATGCGCCAGCTGCCGTCCTTCTTAGGGGTGAGAAGGGCGGGGACTGCGCACGGGCTCAAACTCTCTCGAATGAACTGCTTTCGGAGAAGCTCGTCGACCTGTCTTTTGAGCTCAGCATGCTCAACGGGGTTCATGCGATAGTGCGGCAAATTTGGGAGCGAGGCCCCCGGGACTAGATCGATAGCGTGCTGGATGTCTCGCAGAGGGGGTAACTCATCAGGGAGCTCCTTTGGCATAATATCTGCAAACGCACCTAATAGAGGTCGAACGGCAGAGTGAATCTCAGGTGTAGGGCAATCAGATACCATAGTGGCTGCTACTACATACATAATGCCAGCATCAGTGCTGTCCCTCATAAACTCACTGCGCCTCAGGACGTGTACGGGTCTCGAGGCACTCGTACTAGTGGAAGGCTCAACCCGACCCTTGGGTCTCTCTCTGGGCTGGGTAGGTGATAGAGTGATCTTCCGCCCCTTGTCGTAAAAAACACACGTGTTCGAGCGACCGGAGCACGTGACGTCGCGATCAAAAAGCCAAGGGCGGCCCAATAGAACGTGGGCGACATCCATGGGTATGACGTCGCACCAGACTCGGTCCTCAAAGGAAGCGATGCTGATCTGTACGAGACAACGCTGGGTAACCTGTATCGCTGTCTTGTCTACCCAGATGACACGATAGGGGTGTGGGTGAGGCTCCGCCTTCACCTGCATACGGTCTAGACCCTTCTAGGCCACGATATTCACACAACTCCCACTATCGATGGCTAATTTGCAGGGTCCGCCTGCACTCGGGAAGTACGTGTAGAAGATGGTGGTGCGGCGCCAATCCTTATCAGCACGTGGGGTATGTAGGAGGCGCCTGACCACTCCCACCTCTAATGAACGTTCAGCGTCGCTCTCCCAGCCCTCCTCAACGGCGGTAGTAATCTCCTTAGTCACCTCCTCATCTCCCTCTAAACCCTGCTCCTCATCCTCAACCAACAGATTCCGCGTGGGGCACTACCCCCAGGCCTCTGGCCCTTAGTGGTGACAGCCTTACCCTTCATGTCAGTAGTGACCCGTGGGGGTGGGGCGGCTGTAGCAGTCTGGGGAAGAGCGGGCTTCCTGTATGTCGAAGAATCAGTCGGGGAGGGGAACTGCTTCGTACCAGACGTACGAAGATACTGTTCATACTCTAGGGCGAGCTGGAATATCTGGTCGACAGTCTCGAGGCGATGGGGAATCAACTCTCTCCGGAGCTCCGAGCGAAGGCCAGCCTTAAATCGAGAGGCAGTGGCAATGGGCTCCTCCGAAATATCGCTCCTAACGACTAGCTCGTCGAATCGAGCCATGTACTCGGCTACCGTAAGCGTCCCCTGACGTAAGCTCTGTAACTGATCAAGCAGCTGATCACGGTAAGAGGCAGGGAGATACTTATCCTTGAGTCTCTCCTTCATGTCCTCCCAACGGGTGAATGGGTAGTGGCCGTCTCTCTCAACAGCTCTCTCCACGCTAATCCAGAATACCTTGGCCTGCCCGATCAACTTCATCTTCGCAAACCGGACACAACGCTCGTCACTCATATCGTACCAATCAAAGTAATGGTCCATGTCTAGAAGCCAGTCACTAAAGGCTTTCGAATCCAAACGGCCATCGAATGTCGGGGAGTCCAGGCGAATCCGACGAGTAATGTCAAAGGCGTGGTCACCTCTCCGCGGGTCAGGGTAATCATCAGGAGGATCGTCTCGGTCGTACTCGTGCCGAGCGGGTGGGGGTCCGTGCTCACATCGACCCGGCGGGTAGTACTCATCTCGACGCTGGTCATAGCGACCGTGTGGGGGTACACGGTTCCTAAGGTCAGGCTGACGTGACATGCAGTATTCATCACGTTGAGGCGGGGGTCGGAAACGTGCTGGCTCTGGGTTTCGCCTTGCCGGTGGGGTTGGGACTCGCATGGGAGTATCACGACGATAGCGGTCTGCTGGCGGCGGATCATCTCTGAACCGCTGGCTGCGACGAGGGGAATCGTCAGGGTCATCCGCGATCTCATCGTCATGCTGTGAGGGAGTATCCATGGCGTTCTCTAACTGGTCGAGGCGGCGATTCACCGCGGCGATATCGTGACACACGTTATCGAACTGGGTACCTAATGCATCAAAACGTTCTAGGATAAGGCGCTGAAAGTCAGTGGTAGCGGTGCTCGAATTCGAGCCCGCTGCCCGGTCATTGGTGACTGGCAGATCTACCATGCTTCTAAATGCCCTACCACTACGGAGCATGCAAAATGGCCTGACCTGGGCTCTGATACCAACTGTTGTAGGGTAGGCTGTGGAGTGAATTCTAAATGCACACTAGTGAAGAGTGGGGTCGATCCCTAACGGTTCAATGCCTACAACACACGCGGTTCGGCGCAAGGATTAATATTAGCAACAAAGTATTATAATATATCGCACAAATTTTCATAAGCAAAGATAAACAATTTCTTAAAGCTTGAGACGTGGTTTTCCTCCGCAAGGAGGGCTATAGCGAGCGCGCGGCGAATCAATCCGTTCTGCAGTCAGAGATTTTCACAAAACAAATAATAATGGACTTTTAATTCCACAAGCACAAGATTTCCACAGCGCGACAAAGTGTAATACCATCAACTAGTACAAAGCACCACAAAAATCTGAAATAAAATTAAGGTTGCAGTAATTCTAGGTAAATCTGAAATTTTGGAGGCGAGGTGGAGTTTTCTGGATGGTGAAAGACTAGATCGGGTGAGGGAAAGTGGTTCCACGGAAGGGGGAAGGATGGCAGCAAAGGGGACTTGACAGGGTGGCTGGATCTGGCTGGAGGAGTCCAAATCTGGACTGGTTGAGGGAGAAAACAACCAAGGGGGCTGTTGGGGCAAGGCCGGGTGGTGGAGGCGGCTATGGAGGGGCGGTGGTGGTTGGATCTGGGCCAAAACAGGGAGGCGGGCGTGTTTTGGAGGTGGTCTGAGGAGCTAGGAGGGCGGCGGCCTGAGGGGAGTGGGCTGCGACGCTGGGAGGGGGCTGCCGGCCGGTGGTTTGATGGGGGGGGGGGGCTTGCCGGTCAGTTGAGGGGGCTGGACAACAGTAGGAGAGGGTGGCGGTGGAGAGAAAATCAAAAGAAACACAAAACTTACCCAAGGAGTCGTCACCAAGGGGATCCACGACGTCAACACCGCGGAGGAGATCACCGGAATGAAGGGATTTCTTCTCCAAACATTCAGCAATCAGAATTCCTGCAGCCCTAAGGATCTATTTATAAGAAAACAAAGTTAGGGCAACCGAAATCGACGACTATGATTGACCGGTGGTTCCGATGTCATAACTACATGAAATAAAACTCAAAATACATAATGTTATATATGAAACTAAATCTAAATGACGAGCCGGACGCATCCGCGGTGGCGGATCGTCGGTTCGGTCAAGTCCGTCTGCGAGAATACACGAAGGTGGGGTCCGCCTTGCGCCGAGTTGCGCCAGATGGTCCCCCATCAATTTGCGGCTTCAGAAGGAGAAGGTGTGTGTGTGTGTGGGGGGGGGGGGGGCGGGGGGTCCAGATTTCAGTTGTCGTTACCTCCAAGGAGAAAATGCTGATTCTCCAGTCTATCATCGTGAATCAGCGAGCACCATCTTTGTCCAAGTTATGGTGAGGTTCCTTTAAGTATTGAAGAACTGAAGCGGCTGTGGTTTCAAAAGGAGGTTAAATGAAAAAGTTACTTGTTACCATCGGTCCCGAACGCCAAAAACACCCGAACTTCTTAAATGATGGGATAGCTGCTGTGAATTCTTGAGTAGTTGAGGAGATTTGTCCGTGAGCTCGGGGAATGATGAATGTAGACGCTGACAATATATTCACGACATTTCAAATTGTATTTCTGATGTATGTCTTATTTTACTGATGTTTCCATGTTTCTTTTCTTGTAGTGACTGCGTTATCTGGTTCTGTAGCATCAGGAGAGGTGACGAAAATCCTAAAAGAGGCGCAGAGACTTTCAGACAGAGTTCGTTATCTAGAAAAAGATAACAAATATTATAAAGAGAAGGTTGATGAGTCCGATATTTATAGGGTTTTTCGGACTCATCTGGGCTGGTTTTCTCACTCGTGCACTGCATTTCAACCGGATATATGTTATATTTGCATCGTTCGGTCATGGACCATTTTGTGCACTGTTTTGGCTCGAGGGTGTGCAATTGCACATTCTGTTATTGGGGGTATTCACATGGTGCTCCCCGTGGCTCTTTCCTGGTGTTTTCTTTGCAGTATTTGGTGCTGGGAGCTTGTGCTCCAACTTTGATTTTGTTGTGCAGGTGGCGGCTACACACATTCCTACACTACCGAGAGTAGTAATAGAAGAAATCGTGAAGCTCCCTTGATCCTTTTGTTATCATCAGATAATAAAACATTTAATTCCAGCAGTTTTTTAGATTCACTCGGGATTAGAGTGGGAAGTGATGGCGATAGCGGCAAATCAACCTTGAAAGCCAAGGTGATGCCGCATGCGTTAAAGCACAACGTCGCTTCACTGGCTCTGAGGAATGGAACCCCAAGAATAGGCTTTGAATTATTTCCTATGGTGGAGAAATACAACCGAGCGCATGAAGGCTTTCCGAGATTCACGGCCGGAGTCAAGGGTTGTCGGGCCTTGTCCGAGCTCGGTCTACGAATGACGTCCGGGAACCAAGAATGGCTGTCACTTCCTTCGAATATCCCTTTTTCTTCGTGAATGATCACTGGGCTAGTTCTGACCGAAGAACTCCGCAAGTGCAACAACAATGAGCTCGGATGGTAGCTTGGAGGTCGGAGAAGGTGAAGGTGGCCGGAGACGCAACTATTGCAAGCTTTCTGAGGAGAAACGGTGTCCGGATCAACTCTCCAAGGAGGAGAGAGAAAATGGCGGCTGAAGGCGAGTTTTCCCGCTCGGAGGAGCGGAAATGGCGGGGGAGCGGAGCTGGATTGGAGGTGGAGAAATACAACAGAGCGCACGAAGGCTTTCCGAGATTCACGACCGGAGTCAAGGGTTGTCAGACCTTGCCCGAGCTCGGTCTACGGATGACGTCCGGGAACCAAGAAGGGCTGTCACTTCCTTCGAATATCCCGTCTTCTTCGTGAATGATCGTTGGGCTAGTTCTGACTGAAGAACTCCGCAAGTGCAGCAACAATGAGCTCGGATGGTAGCTTGGAGGTCGGAGAAGATGAAGGTGGCCGGAGACGCAACTATTGCAAGCTTTCTGAGGAGAAACGGTGGCCGGATCAACTCTCGAAGGAGGAGAGAGAAAATGGCGGTTGGAGGCGAGTTTTCCCGCTCGGAGGAGCGGAAATGGCGGGGTGTCGTGCGACGCGCTGGTTGGAGATCCCAAGCTTCTGGCGGTACCCCGTTTGACTCGGACGGATCTTGTGGGCTCAAGTCGCTCCCATGCACGCTGAAGTATGTCTTTCTAGGAGAGAAAGAAACTCATCTTGCCAATATTTCGGCTCTTCTTACATCTGATCAGGAGATCCGTCTTGTTGAAGTGCTGAAGTTACATAAAAATTTTTGAAAAAGAAAATATAAAGAGAAAAAAAGTAGTTTGATATGAAAGAAGAAAAAATTTAAATGAAAATTCCATTTGAGATTTTGTGCTGGTAGGGGGTGCATGCACCCGTTTTGCAAGTTCAAGTCTAGTGGTGTGGAGCACTTGTACGTATTGTTTGGCGAGAGGATATTTTGTATGAGGTCATTTGGGTTGTGCGTAGCCATTGTTTACCTTTTGCATCCTTACCTATGTATACGCCTAAGCCCCATTATCTTCCTAAAGTCCTGCGGATTTGCGCTCGAGTCAAACTAGCGCTGTGGAGAGAGTGTGAACGAGCAAGCTTATGGTTCCAGACATTGGTGGATTCCTTTGGAGGTGGTCCCGAGCCCCGGTCTTTGGCAATGCTCAACTTAGTGACGTGTCTACTTTCTTCCACCGCATTACCGAACGATTTTCCAAAATTCTATTTTTTAGTAGTTACAATACTTAATTACACTTGTCGAAATCTATAAACTTCGTAGCATAATTAAAAAGTTTATCTATTATATTTTCTGTACTCATGAGTATTTGATTTCTCGCTTTACTTTATTTTTGAAATTTCTAAGCCAGCTAGCTATTTTCTAGTGCATAGAGGGATGATTTGCTCGGGACGAGCAAATGTTTAATTCTGGTGGTGCGATGAGTCCAATATTTATAGGGTTTTTCGGACTCATCTGAGCTGGTTTTCTCACTCGTGCACTGTATCTCAACCGGATTTCAGTTATATTTGCATCGTTCGGTCATGGACCATTTTGTGTACTTTTTGGCGCGAGGGTGTGCAATTGCACATTCTGTTATTGGGGGTATGCACATGGTGCTCCCTATAGCTCTTTCCTGCTGTTTTCTTAGTTTTATATTTGTTGTTGGGAGCTTGTGCTCCAGCTTTGGTTTTGTTGTGCAGGTGTTGTGTTTTCTCCATAGACATGAATTCTGTCTTAAGAAAAACGCACGATCATGCGTTTCTTTCACGCACGGTTTGCGTGAAATCGTGCATTTTAGTCAGCTGGAAGAACGTCGAGCCGAGCTCGACGAATTTCGTCGAGCCGAGCTCGACTATCCTCACGCACGGTTGACGCACGGTTCGAAACCGTGCGTGAAGGAAACACACGGTTTTCCTGTAACTTTCTAGTTTGTTCCTTTCTGTGGCTAATCGTGCGATTTGTTCACGCACGGGCGGCAGCGCCCGTGCGCGAGTAGAACGCACAGGTTTCCTGTGTGTCCTTGTTTTCCAGCGCTCTGTCGCTACCCGTGCGATGTCCTTCACGCACGGGCGTAACTGCCCGTGCGCGAATTAAAACGCACGGGTCAACGCTTCTCCTTCCTCTTGTTTATCCTGGAAGTTAATATCGCACGGTTTGCGCACGGCCGTGCGCCAAACCGTGCGTGACCATTTTTTTCTGACTTTCTATTTAAGTTGCAGATTTCATCTTTCCAAGGATCCAGCTCCGCTCCTCCGCCATTTCCGCTCCTCCGAGCAGGAAAACTCGCCTCCAACCGCCATTTTCTCTCTCCTTCTTGGAGAGTTGATACGCCCACCGTTTCTCCTCAAAAAGCTTGCAATAATTGCGTCTCCGGCCACCTTCATCTTCTCCGACCTCCAAGCTACCATCCGAGCTCATTGTTGCTGCACTTGCAGAGTTCTTCGGTCAGAACTAGCCCAACGATCATTCACGAAGAAGACGAGATATTCGAAGAAAGTGACAGCCCTTCTTGGTTCCCGGACGTTATCCGTAGACCGAGCTCGGACAAGACCTGACAACCCTTGACTCCGGCCGTGAATCTCGGAAAGCCTTCGTGCGCTCAGTTGTATTTCTCCACCTCTTCTTGTGGTTACTTCATTCGGAACTTGTGATAGTGGGATTGTTGCTTGAGAACAATGTTTTGCTTAAGGTTTCAGCATGTCAATATGTTGTTATGTCTTAATCATTGCTTGTGTTGTTAAGCTTCGGTTTTTCCTGTGCTTGTTGTGATTGTGCCGTTCTAGCGATTGCTAGAAGCGTGCGTTGTGAAGAGGTGATTGCAACCCTCATTAGCTCATCCATCTTCCCTTTTACGCTCTAGAGTAATCCGCCCAAGCGACGCGGTGACGTCGACCCTCATTAGTTTTATTAGCATTAACTTAGGAAACCAAAACTAAACCCCCTTTGCCACGTTAACACTTGCAATCACTTGTCCAATAGCAAAACCACACTCCTTACTTGCACTCCTTGAGAGATCGATATCCGGGGATTCAAATCCTCACTTTTATTACTTGACAGCGATCGGTACACTTGCCGAGAGTGCATCAATTTTATGGTCTGCTATGCGAGCTCGACGAATTCCGCTTGGGCGCTTATGAGAGCACGAGCATATATAAGGAAAGAACCAAACGTTGGCATGATAGACAGATCTCGCCCAAGGAATTCAAGCCGGATGATCAGGATCTTTTGTATAATTCACGCCTGCGGCTATTTCCCGGGAAGTTAAAATCCAGATGGAGCGGCCCTTACACGGTTGTGAGTGCCTCTCCATACGGCGCAATAGAGATTCGGGATGACAAGGACACCACTTTCAAAGTAAACGGGCATCGCTTGAAACGCTTTCAATGGAAGGTCGCCGATAAAGATGTGCACTGCATATTACGGCAAGACCCCGATGGATATAACCTCACTTAGTTGTTTTGCTTACGTTTGTTGCTTGGATTTGCGCTTGGCTAGGATTGAAAAACAATATCTATATAACTGTTCATACAGGTATTTGGTCCACCTTAAGGACGGTAAAATAAAGACTTATGGGAGATGACCCAATGTTGCTGCTTGCTTTAAATTTGTGCAATTTAGTTGTTGTGCTTAATTGTGTATAGCTTTTTGTGGTTGAAGATATTCTATTTTGCAGGTGGAATTTGTTTGAGCCGTGAGTTTATTGCTGAAGTTTAACGCCAATCTTCTGGTATGCTCATTAGCTGCGTATGGGTAACCTCTCCCCCAACTTTCATTTCTTTAATTTTATTGCAAATCATGGATATATTATTTAGTATAAGTCTGGTGGGGGAAAGTTTCGCGAGTCACCTTTACACATGCACTTGCATACCATAAGAGTATTTTCATTTTCAGTTTTATCATGACAACATTGTGCACCTACACCGCATGAGCGCACACTTAAGCACGCGCTCGGCTCGAGTTTAATTTATTTCTTTTGTGTTAACTTTAAGATAGTGGTGCTGGCTTAGGATTTTCGGATAGGGTAGTGTGAAACTCGTGCAGTGTTGCTAATCGAGGACTCATGATGTGTAGAAATTGTATAGATTTAATTTTTCTTTATGCTCGTAGATTTATGGTTTTCTGGATTTGTAAATAATGTTTGTACTACTCAAAACGGTGGAATCTGGAGTAATCGAACGGTAGTGTAGAAATGTGTGTAGCCTCCACTAGTCTCGTATTGCTCGAGTCGGGAGGAAGGATCATCTTTCTCGGTGACTAAGAACTTGCCCCAAGGTACTCTCGAAGCATTTGTGCATGGTTCGTCAAGCGTGAGTGTGATGTAGACCATCATTTTGGCCCGGTTGAGCCTTGTACCCAGTCCTAACGAAATCCTTGTTAGCCTATTTTGAGCCTACCCCTCCTGTTGATTCAGCCCCACTCCGTGATCACCAAAGCCTAAAAGCCTATCCCAGTAGCACGCCTCTAGCTCGCGCTTTTAGTATATCATTTCTTCCATTTGGTGATGTTGCTGAGATGCAGTTTTGTGTTGCTGAGGTGCGGTTTTGTGTTTGCGAGGTGCAGATTTCATGATTATGTGGCTGAATGGATTTACAAATTTTTGAAAAAGAAAATAAAAAGATCGGTACACATGGTGCTGGGCTAGACTAACCATTTCCCTTCATCACTGCAACAATGAGCTCGGCTAGACTAACCATTTCCCTTCATCACTGCAACAATGAGCTCGGCTAGACTAACCATTTCCCTTCATCACTGCAACGGTGCCAAAAGTTGCGTCTAGCCCACCAATGTCGGGGACAATACGCTTGCCCGTTCACACTCTCTCCACGGTACTAGTTCGACTCAAGCGTGAATCTGTAGGACTTTAGGAGAATCATGTGGCTTGAGTTACGGTGAGGTAAACAAAGATAAACAGGAAGGTTATGCACCTAACCCAAATGATCTATCATAAAAAGAAAGAATCCAACTGCTAACCGAAATACATGCGGGTACACCACGGCGGAATGAGGGTCGAGAGTAATCCATCCATGAATACATGCGCCAGCTCATTGTTGCGGGCATACCACGACGGATTTAAAAAAAAATTTTCCTGTGCTTTTTGTGATTGTGCCATTCTAGCGATTGCTAGAAGCGTGCGTTGTGAAGAGGTGATTGCAACCCTCATTAGCTCATCCATCTTCCCTTTTACTCTCTAGAGTAATCCACCCAAGCGACGCGGTGACGACCACCCACATTAGTTTTATTAGCATTAAGCTTAGGAAATCGAAACTAAACCCCTTTTGCCACGTTAACACTTGCAATCACTTTTTCAATAGCAAAACCACACTCCCTACTTGCACTCCTTGAGAGATCGATATCCGGGGATTCAACTCCTCACTTTTATTACTTGACAGCGATCGGTACACTTGCCGAGAGTGCATCAAGTTTTTGGCGTCGTTGCAATTACACATTCTGTTATTGGGGGTATGCACATGATACTCCCCGTGACTCTTTCCTGGTGTTTTTTTTTGCAGTATTAGGTGCTGGAAGCTTGTGCTCCAGCTTTGGTTTTATTGTGCAGGTGGTGCGTTTTCCGACAAAACAGGAATTCTGTCTCAAGGAAAACGCACGGTCGTGCGTTTCTTTCGCGTACGGTTTGCGCTGGATCATGCATTTTGTTCATTTGGACGAATTTCGTCGAGCTGAGTTCGACGATCCTCACGCCCGGTTGACGCACGGTTTCTTTGAAACCGTGTGCGAAGGAAACGCACGGTTTTCCTGTAGCTTTCTTGTTTGTTCCTTTCTGTGGCTAATCGCGCGATTTGTTCACGCACGGGCGGCAGCGCCCGTGCACGAGTAGAACGCACAGTTTTCCAGCTCTGCAAGATGTTGAGAATCTTAATTTAAATGTCGAAACTAATATCCAGAAATCGCTTGTGCTAGCTGATGGGTCGGTGGTTAAAACTGGTGGGGTGATTAAAGAGGTGGAGGTGAAACTTAACGGGGCTGTGGTTGTTACCGACTTCCAGGTGTTGGGACCCATAGGAAATAATTTAAAGCCTATTCTTGGGGTTCCATTCCTGAAAGCCAGTGAAGCAACGCTGTGCTTTAACGCATGCGGCATCACCTTGGCTTCCAAGGTTGATTTGCCGCTATCGCCATCACTTCCCACTCTAATCCCGAGTGAATCTAAAAAACTGCTGGAATTAAATGTTTTATTATCTGATGATATATCTAGAGCTGATGAGACAGATGTTGTGCTGAATATGCAAGACCGGGCTGTGCAAGTAAAAGACGTGCTGATGATTGCTAACGGAGAAGCGAAGGAGGAATTGTTTGACGTGAAACAAGTTGCTGAAGAAAAGGAACGGGGTTGTGCACGGCTATTGGGAGCGTGCAGGAAACAGATTTAAAAACTTTGATTGAGCTTAATGAATGTTGTAAAACTGTTAAACAGGTGACTTGGGCTGATCTTTCACCCGCCGTGGGTAAGGAAAGGATGCCCCCCGATGAGAAAGATAGGCCTGTTGCTGATTTGGTTGGGGTGGATATACCACCCTGGCGATCCCCATCTGTTAATTTGAAAAGAAAAGAACTTATACGCAAGGCATCAGATTTTGCCCGCCGACGCGAGAAGGACGAGGCTAGGGGTAGGGGAGACTCGTCTTCCCTGGGCCCTAAAGCCTTCACCTCGCCCTCATCTCGCGTGACTTGGGGGATCTACCATAAGTCAGCGTTCAGCTGAAGAGTTAAGGATCTTCGGGGTCCACTTTCTTTTCGGTTCTTGTTTTATTTATCTTCATGCTGTGTGTAACTTTGGATTTTCTCATGCATTCTGAACTCTTGCTTTTGAACATTATCTATATAACTGTTAATATAGGTATTTGTCCACCTTAAGGACGGTAAAGAAAAGAACTTATGGGAGACGACCCAATGCTGCTTGCTTTAAATTTGTGCAATTTAGTTGTTGTGCTTAATTGTGTATAGCTTTTTGTGGTTGGAGATATTCTATTTTGCCGGTGGAATTTGTTTGGGTCGTGGGTTTATTGCTGAAGTTTAACGCCAATCTTCTGGTATGCTCATTAGTTGAGCATGGGTAACCTCTCCCCCAATTTTCATTTCTTTAATTTTATTGCAAATCATGGATATATTATTTAGTATAAGTCTAGTGAGGGAAAGTTTCGCGAGTCACCTTTGCACATGCACTTGTATACCACAAGAGTATTTTCATTTTCAGTTTTTATTTTATCATGACAGCATTGTCCACTTACACCGCATGAGCGCTCACTTAAGCACGCGCTCGACCCAAGTTTAATTTATTTCTTTTGTGTTAACTTTAAGATAGTAGTGCTGGCTTAGGATTTTAGGATAGGGTAGAGTGAAACTCGTGTAGTGCTCCTAATCGAGGACTCATGATGTGTAGAAATAGTATAGATTTAATTTTTCTTTATGCTCGTAGATTTATGCTTTTCTGCATTTGTAAATAATGTTTGTACTACTCAAAACTGTGGAATCTGGAGCAATCGAATGGTAGTGTAGGAATGTGTGTAGCCGCCACTAGCCTCGTATTGCTCGAGTCGGGAGGAAGGATCATCTTTCTCGGTGGCTAAGAACTTCCCCCAAGCTACTCTCGAAGCATTGGTGCATGATTAGTCAAGTGTGAGTGTGATGTAGGCCATCATTTCGGCCCGGTTGAGCCTTGTACCCAGTCCTAACGTAATCCTTGTTAGCCTATTTTGAGCCTACCCCTCCTGTTGATTCAGCCACACTCCGTGATCACCAAAGCCTAAAAGCCTATCCCAGTAGCATGCCCCTAGCTCGAGCTTTTAGTATATCAGTTCTTGCATTTGGTGATGTTGCTGAGGTGCAGTTTTGTGTTGCTGAGGTGCGGTTTTGTGTTTGCGAGGTGCAGATTTCATGATTATGTGGCTGAATGGATTTAAAAATTTTTGAAAAAGAAAAGAAAAAGAGAAAAAGAAAGCAGTTTGATATGAAAGAAGAAAAAGTTTAAATGAAAATTCCATTTGAGATTTTGTGCTGGTAGGCGGTATATGCACCCGTTTGTCAAGTCTAAGTCAAGTGGTGTGGAGCACCTGCACGTATTGCTTGGCGAGAGGATTTTTTGTATGAGCTCATTTGGGTTGTGCGTAGCCATTGTTTACCTTTTGCATCCTTACCTACTTATACGCCTAAGCCCCATTATCTTCCTAAAGTCCTGCGGATTTGCGCTCGAGTAAAACTAGCGCTGTGGAGAGAGTGTGAACGGACAAGTGTATGATCCCCGACATTGGTGGATTCCTTTGGAGGTGATCTCGAGCCCCGGTCTTTGTCAATGCTCAACTTAATGGCCTGCCTACTTTCTTTCTACGCATGACCGAACGATTCTCCAGAATTCTATTTTTGAGTAGCTATAATACTTAATTACACTTGTCAAAATCTATAAACTTTGTAGCATAATTAAAAAGTTTATCTATTATATTTTCTGTACCCATGAGTATTTGATTTCTCACTTTACCTTATTTTTGAAATCTCTATGCCAGCTAGCTATTTTCTAGTACACGGAGGGATGATTTACTCGAGACGAGCAAATGTTTAAGTCTGGTGGTGTGATGAGTCTGATATTTATAGGGTTTTTCGGACTCATCTGGGCTGGTTTTCTCACTCGTGCACTGCATTTCAACCGGATATCGGTTATATTTGCATCGTTTGGTCATGGACCATTTTGTGCACTGTTTTGGCCCGAGGGTGTGCAATTGCACATTCTGTTATTGGGGGTATGCACATGGTGCTCCCCGTGGCTCTTTCCTGGTGTTTTCTTTGCAGTATTTGGTGCTGGGAGCTTGTGCTCCAGCTTTGGTTTTGTTGTGCAGGTGGTGCGTTTTCCCCCAAGGCAGGAATTCTGTCTCAAGAAAAACACATGGTCGTGCGTTTCTTTCACGCACGGTTTGCGCTGGATCATGCGTTTTGTTCAGCTGGACGAATTTCGTCGAGTTGAGTTCGACGATCCTCAAGCAAGGTTGACTTCGAAACCGCGCGCGAAGGAAACACACGGTTTTCCTGTAGCTTTCTAGTTGGTTCTTTCTGTGGCTAATCGTGCGATTTGTTCACGCATGGGCGGCAGCGCCCGTGCGCGAGTAGAACGCACGGTTTTCCTGCGTGTCCCTGTTTTCCAGCTCTCTGTCGCTACTCGTGCGAGGTCCTTCACGCACGGGCGGAACTGCCCGTGCGCGAAGGAAAACGCACGGGTCAACGCTTCTCCTTTCTCATGTCTATCCTGAAAGTTAATATCGCACGGTTTGCGCACGACCGTGCGCCAAACCGTGTGTGACCATTTTTTTTTGACTTTTCTATTTAAGTTGCAGATTTCCTCTTTCCAAGGATCCAGCTCCGCTCCCCCGGCATTTCCGCTCCTCCGAGCTGGAAAACTCGCGTCCAACTGCCATTTTCTCTCTCCTCCTGGGAGAGTTGATCCGAACACCGTTTCTCCTCAGAAAGCTTGCAATAGTTGCGTCTCCGGCCACCTTCATCTTCTCCGAACTCCAAGCTACCATCCGAGCTCATTGTTGCTGCACTTGCGGAGTTCTTCGGTCAGAACTAGCCCAACGATCATTCATGAAGAAGTCGGGATATTCGAAGGAAGTGACAACCCTTCTTGGTTCCCGGACGTCATCCGTAGACCGAGCAAGGACAAGGCCTGACAACCCTTGACTCCGACCGTGAATCTCGGAAAGCCTTCGTGCGCTCGGTTGTATTCCTCCACCTATTCTTGTGGTTACTTCATTCTGAACTTGTGATAGTGGGATTGTTGCTTGAGAACAATGTTTTGCTTAAGGTTTTAGCATGTCAATATGTTGTTATGTCTTAATCATTGCTTGTGTTGTTAAGCTTCAGTTTTTCCTGTGCTTGTTGTGATTGTGCCGTTCTAGCGATTGCTAGAAGCGTGCGTTGTGAAGAGGTGATTGCAACCCTCATTAGCTCATCCATCTTCCCTTTTACTCTCTAGAGTAATCCACCCAAGCGACGCGGTGACGGCGACCCGCATTAGTTTTATTAGCATTAAGTTTAGAAAACCAAAACTAAACCCCCTTTGCCACGTTAACACTTGCAATCACTTTTCCAATAGCAAAACCACACTCCCTACTTGCACTTCTTGAGAGATCGATATCCGGGGATTCAACTGCTCACTTTTATTACTTGACAGCGATCGGTACACTTGTCGAGAGTGCATCAAAGGTCTCCCCATTTTTTGAAGAGGTGTCCGTCTTGAAGTAGCGACATGTTCCTCCAGTTGTTCCCCTACCCGATCAAGACTGGAGTCTCAAGAGACCAATGCGATCCCTCATGATATGCGGTTTGATAAAAAAATCGTCCGACTTCATGTGGTAGTTGCTCAAGTTAATAGCAATTTGGCGAACGTGTTCGCGGATATGATGAAAGTTGACATATGGTCTTCCTTATTTAGGGAGAGAGCGTAGGAACTAAAATTTAAGTTTGGTACTATGTTTATTTCTATTTCTCGGTGGACACTTGATGTTTTTGTGCTAATTACTTTTTGTGTTATGTTGTGGCCTGCTTTTATTTATTATAATTTAGTTTGTGCAAATGATTGTTTAATATTCCTCATCAGCTATTTTTCACCTATATTAAGGAGGTTAGAACTTAAAAATTCATAGTATGGCGTGTTCCTGATATTGAATTCACATTTATTGTTCGGACTTTTTACTTGTATGGGTGTATGGTTCTGAACATGTTTGTGCGAATACATTTATATGATACACAAACACTCTTATTTTTTGTCCTTTCGACTTCTCCTTCAACTACTATAAATAGGGAGGGGTTTCTTTTCCAAGCTTCACGTTATTAAGATTTGTCTTTGGCCCGTGGTTTGTATGAGACCGATGCAGATGTCAAAGCGAGTACTTCAAATGATGACCGCGAGATCTATAGATGCAAAGACATTCCTGGAAGCCTACAACTCCTACAACCACAACCTTAAATCAGGGCAATTTTTGGCAAGCCATGCCATTAATTCTCAATATGCGGTGCGGCTTCCGCATGCAAAAGAGTGCATAAATATTGTTAGGAACATCGAACTCGTGGTTCCTTCTGATCATTTTGATTATGGATGGAGGTTCCCAATCTTCCCGGAGATTGTGAAAAATCTGGCTCATTATAGTGTTATTCATGCTCAATTTTTCCCAGTTTCAATAGTGTCGATATATTAGTTTGTTATTTATTTGAGGATGGAGAGAGTTTACTTCACCTTTCCCATCTTTCACACTCTCTTTCATGTCATATCTACGGCGGGTTGCTTGATATACTTTGGATCAAAGAAGTTGTGGATATTGAACCTTCCAAATAAGATTCATTATCAAAGCGACTCTTTTACTTTTTTCGAATGCAATTTTGGTAACCTTTTCACTAGACCTCATGTTAGGGAGGAAAAGGAGTTGAGGGAAGTTGATGTGAAGGGTGTTGAAAAGGAGATAGTCGACTTTCTCTTCGGCTGTCCTTTGAATGTTTATTATAATGTGTCGTGAGCACTCGACGCGTTGAATATGGACGAAAATCAGGGTCGGAATTGCAAACATTATTGATGAATCCACGTGATAACCTGACTTTAATATTATTGACTTGCTCTGATTTTTGCAGTGGTCTTTACTGTCCCTATGAACAGACCAGTCGAGCCTGAAATTATTGCGATGTCCCCAATAGGGAAAAGAAAAATTAGAGAGAAAGATAGGAGTTGATGATGTAGTCCGAGAGGACCAATTCAAGATTTTAAGCGCGAAGTCACTCCGACATATGAATTTACGAGAGTTAGTTAATCATTATTTGAAGGAAAAATTCTTACGTATTTAAAGATTCGATTCAAAGCGATATTTGCATCTTCCGACAAACTTAAACACAACAACATTTATGAATAACGATAATAAAAATAAATTGAACGTCCTAGGCAAGCTTTTGCTAATTAACTGAATTGCGTACGACTAAGCTAATAAATAGGAGCAAGAAAAGGTCATAGTTTACCTGGGCATACATTAATTTACGGCGAGGAGAAAGCCTCCTCAAACTCAATTGCACATGGAGGCTAATTATTGAAACCGAGAACCAGCTTCTGTGTAGTTCGAACCCTTGGGGAAGGGGTGACCGCACACTTACTTCTCCTAGCAAGTTTGACTGTCTGAAGACTTAGAACTCAAAACTTACCCAAAGCTCCAGCACGGAGGTCCCGCCACGCATCGAAAAGATCTTATAGCGTTTCCTCTCCTTAGCCAATGCTGAGCTAAGGATATCTCAGAAAGCGTAAGAAGAGCAGGGAATGGGAAAACGGGAAGCTTGCCTTCTGAGGTACCCCCTTGAGCCTATTTATAGATTTTAAAATCTGGCCTGCAAATAGCGTGACTCCGCTGTTCTAAACGGCTATATGCAGCCCAAAGTGATCTGCAAACTGCTAAACTCCGCTGTTCTGAGGAGCTAAATGTAGACCTTTGCGGGCATCTAGGTAATTTTGCCTCTGGACCCTACTGAGCGAATGGTCCATGAAGACACCACTCGCCTAAGGGAGCGAGTGCATGAGAGCTATGCACTCGCCTCCTAGGCTCTTTCTGAAGGGCGAGTGCTAGCTTGGGCAACCACTCGCCTGGCTCGGGGAAATGTCTTCTTGCATGCGCGCTGAGGCGCGAGATTGGGGCGAGTGCGTGATGAGGATCGCACTCGCCTAAGGGCCTGATCGCTTTCCCCCTGGTCTGGGCGAGTGCTCCTTTGGGCACTGGGAGATTGCAGGTCAGCCTACCCCACTCGCCAATCTGGTATTTTTGGGCCTGAATGTCCTGTAATACCCTGAACCTGCCGGAAGGGGCCTACTCAGCGAATACGGGGTTGTACACAATCCCCGCTCTTTGCGAGCTTTCGCAAAGCTCGGAAATAATCATCCAACCCTGAGTATTTGATGAGTGCTTGCTAACCTGAAGGAGAATCTTTCGTGTGCCCCTCCATGGCTCTATAAATATCCAATCGCGGACAAACAAACTTTGCCCTACCTCTTTTCCTGGTGTTCTCGCCTCCAACTCGATGTCGCTCTCGAAAGAAGCCCAAGATCGGCTCAACGCCGCCCGAGCCGAGACCAAAACATCGATGGTCTCATTCGCCCCTTGGCTTGCCCGAAAAGCCCCGAGCTCTTCCCCCAAAATGAAGAAGGACAAGATGGTCAGGCGCGACCTGGCCAGGGATGAGTCCATTTCGCGGACTCCCTCCCAGTCCGGGATCCCTCAGGTATCCTCACTCTGTTTACATTCCTTACTGCGGTAAAAACAGATGCCAATGTGTTCGCCTGCAGATCCCGTCGACGAGGAAGGAGGTTGGGGAGGCGAGTGCTGCACCGTACTCGCTTGAGGCCGACAATGATGATATAGCCCCTGAGATCACCTCTCCTCACAAACTGAAGGATCTCCCGCAAGACAACGGTAACTCCTCTTTTGCCCATTCGCCTCTTATCAGTCTGCTTACCTTTGTTTTTACAGCTCCCGCCTTTGGGACCCTGGGACTGGGTACTACAACGCCAAAATCCCCTGCTCGCCCGATGCCCCTTGATCCCGCCTTGGGCCGACTACCTCCAGCGAGTGACGCGCCCAACCTTACCGCCCAAGATGTCGTTCCCGCCGCTGAGCCGACAATTCTGCGCCCCGGGCTCGGGAAGGCACATATCACCTTCGACACTCCTTCGAGGGGCGGCCCAGCACTTCTCGCCGACACTCGGGCAAGGACGAGGACTCCAGGCCAGGTAACCAATCACACTCGCTCTCTAAAAGGATTGTAGATCACGCACATCTAATACCATCAACTGCAGGCTACCGCTAGATCTCGTCGAACGATGTCAAAATTGACGAGGAGTTCTTGCCTCCCCCATTACCTGACCCAATCGCTGTCTTCCTAGGCAATCCGAAGGATGCCGAGGCGCTGAAGCGGCCAATGGCGGAGATTCTGCGGAAGCATGCCTTGATGCTGCGCGAGCTCTACAGCCAGGTTCGTGAGAACCACAAATCTATCGAGTGGGTGCTCTGCCTGGAGAACAACTACATGCAACTGATTGTCGAGCTGGGGGGAGATGCTGGTGGCGGGAGGGACTTTCCCGGAATCCATGTCACGCGAGCAGAAAATCAACTGCGCCTTGCCTAGCAGGAGCTGCAGACCATCCGCGCACTGCAGTATTCTCGCATGATGCCTAAGGCAGGAAGGGGAGGCCGGAGACGGTGGTGACGACCCAAGGCGGGCCTACCGGCTCTCGCCTTCCTGCACTCTTTCTTCAATCTGTCTGTAATAATTCTTGGCCCTTGTGCCGAATGCTAACAGACAATGAAACTGCACTATTATTTTCTTTTTCTTTTCTATGTCGCTTAAACATTCTCGCCATCTGTTCTTTCTGTTTTCGCACATGTTTTGTTTCTGAACTTATTTTTAAGGCTTTGTAGCATTCAACTTTATCTTGGCGGCGAGTGAGGGAGTGCGATATCTCAAAAGGATTGTAGGCGGGATCCGGGGAATTGGCTATCCGCACTTTTCCCTGCCCGGACCTTTTTCCGCCCAAAATTTCCTATAAATAGATCCCTCACCTACTGCATTAACCACCGCTTTAATAGCTTCCAACACATTTTCTTGTTTTTCATTCCTTTGCACTCGCGCTTCTACGCTTTCTCCCCAACTCTCGCGAGATGACATGAGACACCGATGGTCGAACCAAGTGCGCAGCCGCATTCGCCGGCTACCCCTTCATGAACTGCAACCTATCTGAAGAAAAGTAGCACTCGCTCCATAGTCTCTATATCCCGCTAGGCTTCACCGCGCGACACCCGGAGAAAGACAAATTAACCAACCACTTCTCGCCCTATGAACTCTCCATTCCTGCCGAACACTTTGAGGTAGGATTGCGCCTCCCCATCTAGTCAGAAGTCCGCCAGGCCTTGCGTTATTTTGGCGTCGTTCCCGCACAACTCAACGCCAACTCCATCGCTTTGCTAGTAGCATTTGCCTGCTACTTGCGGGAGGAGCGAATGGAGTTCAGTCTTTCCGTCTTCCGCAAACTATTCAACTTCCGCGCCAAGAGGGACGAGATCGCGTTCTTCCCCAGCAACAACCTCAAGGCCAATGGTCTCGCCAACAAAAACCATCACTGGATTCGGATGTTCATTTTCGTCTTCGGGGATTTCGGCAACCTCCCCCTCTCACCAGTCCAACAGGAAGAGTCGACCTACCACCCTCCATCTCTCGGCGGCCACGAGTCCAAGCTCCATCAATTCCTTTTCGAAAAGGACTTCGACATTCCCTATCTGAGAAGGAACGTCGACTCACTCCTACCTGTACTCGCCGGGGAAGGTAGTTCTCGCAATCTTATACCCTTAGAAAAAATGGAACTTTGCTAACCTATGACACATATGCAGGGGCGCAAGATCTTCCCCTCAACCCACCTTTCCCGAGCGGCACAACACTCGTCTCCGGGAAAGCATGCGCGGAGGCCGCCGCTGCGGCATGCAGAAGCGAGCCAAAGTCGCTGCCGAAATCAGGCATCCAAAAGAGGAATCCCGAGACACTTCCTCCTCCACCGCCTCCTAAGAAGCCCACAACCGCAGATCCCGCCAAAGGCAAGGAGGCCATCTCAGATCCTCCCGCGAGTGTCTTGGTTGCTGGCGAGACTGCGGGGAAGAAGACGGACGAGAGCGGCAGGACCTCTGCGGCGACAGAGAAACCAGAGCCCGGAGGCCATAGAAACTTTGTCCTGGGCGAAAAGTTGCTAGACGACTCCGGCGAGCCCCTGCTGGTCTGGGACCGGGAGGACAACAGGACCCATGTCTCCACAGTCCTCCCCTCCTGGCAGGAGGGTGAGACTGTATCCGGCCAAGCCTACGCACTCGCCTTTGGGCTATACGGGCGGGACAACGCCGCCTATTACGATGACGCGCACATGCAGTCACTCGCCTATGAGAGCCTGCGACCCCAATTTCGCGCCATCAAGCTTGCCCATATGACGGCTCACCGCGGCATCCGCTTGTCGCGGCAGGTGGCAGATGTCAGCGACGCGCGGTCGACACTCTCCAAAGATGTGGCAACCTTGAAGGAGAAGCTCGCCGTTGCCGAGAACGATCTCACCGGGCGTGTGGGCGGAGTGGTAAGCTTTCTCCCATCCCGTTCATTCGCTGAATGTCTTTCTCGCTCTAACGTTGATTGCCTTGCAGGATTCCGCGACTGTTGCCAAGAAGGATGTGCGCAAAGCCCACCTCGAGGAGGAGAATCAGAGGTTAAAGGCCTAGAACCAACAGTGGATCGGCTCACTGATTCCCTCTCCCCCAGTCAAGAAGAAAAAAGCTTTGCTGTACTCGCAGCACGAGATAGAGCTGATGATGCAGGAGAATGCCATCGCGGCTACAAGACACTCGCTCCAGACGATGCAGAGAGCTGGATTCCTGAAGGGCGAGGGCGAGAAGGTGACCACCGAGATCCTGGTTCCGGAGCTCTTCCTCCCCATCCCCGAACCCGAGGACAGTGCTGACGACGCCTCCGGTGAGAGCGAGCAATCAACATCATCGCCTTGAAGCTCTCACTTATATATTTTGTATTTTTTATTTTTGGGCCTTGCCCTTCTTTTGCGAGATGTAACAGTTGACTAATGAATGAAAATGATAAGATTTTAAAATTTTTCTATCTTCTTTCCTTTTGTTCTACTTTTGAATGATCTGTCATGCAGAAACACATTCTACTCGCTCTTCAACTTAGGTAGCCCAAGGCCGAGACATCTCGCGAGCCCATAGATCAACTTTTTGCTGCGTCAACCCTTAGACTTCATTTTGCTATCTCGATACATATAGAACTGATCTCGCGTCGTTCTCGCCCCATTGGCTCATGCGCGCTTAAAGTGCTCGACTTCTCGAACTTTGCAACTTAGAATAGGGCCCATCGCCATTCTCGCCGTATTGGCTCACGCGCACTGACAACGCTTGACTTGGAACCTTTTGTTTCAGATTTTAGCCCGAGTGCCATTCTCTCCATATTGGCTTACGCGCGCCTGAAGTGAGTGACATGCGAGATCTTCTTCCTGGCATTCACATTTGCTTGTAGGCTGTCCTGCCCATGGCACTTTTGCCTCAGGCTTATCCTTGAGTGCCTTCTAGCGACTAGCGAGATCCCTGACGGCGAGATCCCTGATGGCGAGATCCCTGATGACGAGATCCCTGAGGATTCTTCAATAACTCCAATATTCCAACGAGGACCTTCCAGACTCGTCAGCTAGGTAAGAGCCTGACAGCGGGGGCAATTCCGGGCCTAGCTTCAAAACTTTTCACAACGCCCACCGAGGGCCCAACAACCCTATCAGCTAGGTGAGAGCCTGACAGCGGGAGGTGAACATCAACCATGTTTTCCCTTTCGACCAATCATCGGGCGTTATCACCTGCCCAATCAGCTAGTGAGAGCCTGACAGCGGGTGTTGAGCATCAACCAGACATATCTCTTTAGCCAGCCACCGGGCGCTACCACCGACCCTATCAGCTAGTGAAAGCCTGACGGCGGGTGTTCAACATCAACCAGACATATCTCTTTGGCCAGCCACCGGGCGCTACCACCGGCCCAATCAGCCAGTGAAAGCCTGACGACGGGTGTTGAGCATCAACCAGACATATCTCTTTGGCCAGCCACCGGGCGCTACCATCGACCCAATCAGCTAGTGAAAGCCTGACGACGGGTGTCGAGCATTAACCAGACATATCTCTTTGGCCAGCCACTGGGCGCTACCACCGGCCCAATCAGCTAGTGAAAGACTGACGACAGGTGTTGAACATCAACCAGACATATCCTTTTGGCCAGCCACCGGACGCTACCACCAGCCCAATCAACTAGTGAAAGCATGATGACGGGTGTTGAGCATCAACCAGAAATATCTATTTGGCCAGCTACTGGGTGCTACCACCTGCCCAATCAGCTAGTGAAAGCCTGACGGCGGGTGTTGAGCATCAACCAGACATATCTCTTTGGCCAGCTACCGGGCGCTACCATCGACCCAATCAACTAGTGAAAGCCTGACGGTGGATGTTGAGCATTAACCGGACATATCTCTTTGGCCAGCCACCGTCCATATTCCTCCTGTTGAGTAAATGAGCTATCGAAAAGAAATAAGAATATGAAAGAAAACCATTTCCTTACTCTCAGGGATAGAAGCGTTTTAAGTCATCGCCACTCCAGGTGTAACTGAGGGGCTCCCCCTCCACATCTTGAAGGTGATATCCCCCCGACTTCAAGGTTTCTTTGACAACATAAGGACCTTCCCAGTTAGGATTCAATTTGTCGACGGCTGCCGACCTCCCGAACGCATCGACTTTCTTTAAGACCATGTCTCCCTTTTCAAACTGCTTGATCCGGGCGTGCTTGTCGAAGTACTTGGCCATCCGCCGCTTGATCTCTTCCTGCCGGATGGCTGACAAATCACGCAGCTCCTCCACCATATCTAAGGAGAGTCGCAACTTGTCTTAGTTCTCATCCCTCCATTCTTCTCTGCCTTCCTCTGCCTCCATTATCCGTGGCGTCCGGATCTCGAATTCTATCGGGAGCACAGCTTCGCATCCATGAGAGAGCTTGAAGGGCGTTTCTCCCGTGACTGTGTTGAGAGTGGTTCTCAGGGCCCAAAGGACTGAAGGGAGTTGCTCCACCCAACTCTCCTTCAATTCTCCACCTTTTTAAACAAGTTTACAATTATCTTGTTGCCTCTACCTGCCCATTACTCCGGGGGTGGTGGACCGACGCGAACCAAAGATCGATCCCTAGCTAACCACAAAAACTGATGAACTCCGTGCTGGCGAACTGTGCTGCATTGTCCGTGACAATGGCCCGAGGCAGCCCGTGCCGACAAATGATCTCTCCCCACATGAAGTTTTGAATCACCTGGGAGGTCACCTTGACCTCCAATCACTTAGAAAAATAATCAATCATGACCAGCAAGAACCTCCTCTGTCCGCTGGCCTGGGGGAAGGGTCCTACAAGATCCATTCCCTAAATGACGAAGGCCCAGGGGGCAATGATGCTTCTGAGCCTCTGAGCTGGTAGCAGTTGGAGAGGGGCGAACAACTGACACTTCTTCACAAACTCGGTGGCGTCTTGACCCAGGGTTGGCCAGTAATTCCCTTGCCTTACTATCCTTCCCTCTAGGGTCCTGCTCCCTGAGTGACTTCCGCACTCCCTGGAATGAACTTCCTCCAAGATCCTCAAAACCTCCTCTTCAGCCACGCAATGTGCTAGAACCCCGAGAGAGTTTTCCGATACAGCTTCTCATCGCGCATCAGGTAGTACACTGATTTATACTTGAATCATTTTTTGTCCAGGCCTTCTGGAAACTCGCCTGTGGACTGGAAGGTTGTGAAGAGATCCATCCAGGAGGGGCGCCGATCCACTTCCATCATCTCCCCCTCTTCAATGAAAGGGTGGAATAAGTCGGTCAGGGTTCCACCTGCACAGGGTCCGAACTTGTCTAGCTGATCCACTTGCTCATTTTCTTTCCGTGGCACGTGTTAGATGGAGAATATTTGGAACATGCCGATGACCCCTTTCACTTTTGACAGGTATAACTGGTGGGTATGTTTCCTTGCTTCGAACTCGTCGTTGATTTGAGAGGACACCACCATGAAGTCCGTTAGCACCTCCACATCGTGCACTCCCAATTCCCTGGCCAGCCGCAGCCCCGCTATCACTGTCTCGTACTCTGCTTGATTATTGGTAATGGGAAAATGAATGACCACCGTCTGCTCTATCCCTGTCCCTTGAGGGCTCTCCAGGATCACCCCTATGCCCAAAGAATGTCTTCCCGACGCACCATCCACCATCACCTTCCAAGGGACCGGATAAGTGAGTTTGGTTTCCGCCACCTCGATCACACAGTCTGCCAAGAAGTCGGCCATCGCCGGGGCCTTGATCGAGATGCGAGGGACAAAAGAAATGTCAAATTCGCTCAGATCTACCGACCACTTTGCCAGCCTTCCAGAATGTTCCACCCCCTCAAAGATGTTGCGAAGGGGATGGTCAGCCACTACCCGGATAGAATATGCCTGGAAGTATGGTCGGAGCCTCCGAGCCGAGACGACCAGGGCGAAAGCCAACTTTTCCAAAATAGGGTACCGAAGCTCTGCCTTCCTTAGGACCCTACTCACATAGTATATCGGCAGCTGCTTCTTTCCCTCTTCCCAGACCAGGACAGAGCTCACGGTCTCGGCCCCGACCCCAAGGTATAGGGATAAATCTTCCCCCTCCTTTGGTCCCTGAAGAAGCGGAGCCTGGGTCAACTGTCTCTTCAAGGCTTGAAAAGGCCCCTCGCACTCCTCGGACCATTCGAATTTTTGGCCTCCTATCAACGTTTTGAAGAAAGGCGAGCATTTCTCGCATGCATGAGAGAGGAACCTGCTTAACCCTGCAGCTTCCTTGTTAAACGTTGGATCTCCTTGGCTTTCCGAGGTGACCCCAACTCCATAATTGCCCTCACCTTATCAGGGTTGGGCTCCACCCCCGCGGGAGTAAGGAGATGACATAGGAACTTGCCCCTGCTTGCCCCGAAGACACTTCAAGGGGTTCAACCTCATTTTATACCTTCGAAGGGTGCCGAAAGTCTCTTGCAGATCTTGGAGGTGAGAGTACACATCCCGACTCTTGATCATGAGGTCATCCACGTACACCTACAGGTTCCTTCTCTTCTGCTCCCGGAAGACCCGGTCCATCATCCTTTGATATGTCGCCCCTGCATTTTTCAGCCCAAAGGGCATCATTTTATAATACTAGCACCCCTCCCCTGTGATGAATGAGACATCTTTCATGTCGGGCGGGTGCATCTTGATCTAGTGATAACCTGAAAATGTATCTAGAAAGCTCATTAGAGAAAAATCGACGGCTGAGTCAACCAGCGCGTCGATTTGAGGCAGGAGGTAACAATCTTTAGGATATGCTTTATTTAAAATAGAGAAGTTAATACACATCCTCCAGCGGTCATCTCCCTTTTTTACCATCAACACATTGGAGACCTAACCCGGATACTGGATTTCCGATACAAACCCCGCCTTCAGGAGCTTTTTCATCTCTTCACGGATGGGCTCAGCCAGCTTGTCAGTGGTAGACCTCTTCTTCTGCCGGATGGGGTGAGCCTCAGGATCAAGGTTGAGGCGGTGACAAGCAACATCCGCATCATTCTCTAGCATGTCTGTCGCGCTCCATGAGAAGATGTCCATGGTTTGTGAGTTCTTCCTAATCACTGTTGGGTACTCCCCGGTTTTTTTGTTTTCCTATCTCGCTGAGTTCCTTTTTTGTTCTAATCTATGTCAACTCCTCCGAGCACTCTTGGCCCTCCACAAACATTTCTTTCTAGTTCTTTTGGAATTCTTGGGGTGATTTCAAAATTGATGGGTCCAAATTATTCCGATTGGAATGTTTCATTTGCTTTTCTCCTTTGCTCTCAACGCAAATGACATCATCTCACCGATGCTCCACCTTATTCCATGTCTCCCACATTTACTGATTGGGATGCTGGTGACTCACTGGTTCATACAAGGCTTGCTAACAATGTCTTGTAAGCATGTTAGCCCATTATCCATCATGACAACACTGTCAAGGTCGCTTGAGATCATCTTGTTATTCTTTACTCTAAGGGTCCGTTCGTTTCGCAGGAATTGAGCTGCAGGAATTGGAATTGAATTCAATTCTCATTCCCGCAGGAATTGGAATTGAATTCAATTCCAATTCTGCTGTTCGGCTGAATGCAGGAATTCTGTCATGGGAATTGGAATTAGTAATTTCACTGTTCGGCTTCATATAAGAATTTTCTGTCCAAACGTGCATTTTTTTGCCCCGGAGCACATTTTTTTGCCCGGGGGCATATTTTTTGCATGGGAGCGCAATTTTCGTCCGGGCGAGCATTTTTCGCCAGGACACACAGTTTTCGCACGACCGCACATTTTTTCGCACGGCCGCACATTTTTTCACTGCGAAAAATTCACGTCCGCCGGTCGAAAAATGCGCACCCGGGCGAAAAATGTGTGCGCAGGCGAAAAATTCGGGACCGACCGAAAAATTCGCGCCCGAGCAAAAAAATCGAGCACAACCAGAAAATACGCGGTCGGGCAAAAAATTCGTGTCTGTGGAAAAATTGCGCGCCCGAGTGAATATTGCGAGCACGGACGAAAATGCGCTCCAGGACGAAAAATGCGTGCTCGGACGAAAAAAGCGCAACCAGACGAAAAATGGGTGCTCGGGAGGAAAAATGGGCGTCAGGACGAAAAATGCGCGCCCGCGCGAAAAATGCCCGCCTGGGCGAAAAAGCGCGCCCGGGCGAAAAATGCGCGCCCGCGACGAAAAATGCGCACCCGGGCCGAAAAATTCGCGCCCGGCCGAAAAAATCGCTTCAAGGAGAAAAATTCGCGCACGGGAGGAAATTTTGCATCGTGACGAAAATGCGCGCCCGAACGAAAAATATGCGCCCGAGCGAAAAATATGCGCTCGACCGAAAAATACGCGCCCGAGCGAAATATTCGCATCCGTGCGAAAAATGAGATCCCTGGCGAAAATACGTGCATTGGAAAAAAAATGCGTGCTCGGGCAAAAAATACGCGTCGGGGTAGGGGGGATACGTGCCCTGACGGAAAATTCGCGCCCGAGCGAAAAATTCACGCATGGGCGAAATATTCGCTCTCAGGCGTAAAATTCATTCCCGAGCATAAAATTCACTCCCGAGCGAAAAAAATCGCGCTCATGCGAAAAATGCTCCCTGGCGAAAAATATGTATCCGGGGAAAAAATGCGCGCACGGGCGAAAAATGCGCTCCATGGCGAAAAATGGTTGTTGTGGCGGAAAAATGCACGCCCGGCCGAAAAATGCGTGCTCTGGCGAAAAATGAGCTCCCGAGCGAAAAATTCGATCCCAGGCAGAAAATGTGCGCTTCATCGAAAAATTTGATCTTCGGCAAAAAATTCGGTCATGGGCGAACAACATTATTTGCGTTGATGTTTTTTTGAGAGAGTTAGGGACGCGCTGGTAGGGGTGGGAATCACGAATTCTTACCTCATGAGGTAAGAATTGAGGGAGACATGTTTTTTCTATAATCAATTCTCATGGGAATTGAAATGAATTCCAATTCCAATGTAATTTTATGACCGCCGAACAGCCACAATTGGAATTGACAAATGAATGCCAATTCCAAAGGCCCAATTCCCGCTTAACGAACGGAGCCTAAGGGTTTCAAAACATTTCACATTTACAATCATCAGTCTGTCTTACTTACAGACCCAAGAAGAACTTGAGCTCACCCATACTGCTCATCTCAAACTTCTCTTGCATAAGTTTGACAAACTTCTCTTGCATAAGTTTGACAAACTTCCTGCAAAGGTTGTCATCAGTAGATCCAAAGATTATGTCATCAACATAAATCTGGACTAGGATGATCTTACCCTTAGATTCTCTTAGGAATAGGGTCTGTCTATCTTTCCCATTGAGAATTTGTTCTCAATGAGAAAACTAGAAAATATTTCATATCATGCTCTAGGAGCTTGTTTCAACACATATAGAGCTTTCCTAAATCTATAAACAGATTCAGGTGAGTTAAGGTCAACAAAACCTGCAAGCTGTTCAACATAAACCTCTTCCGTTAACTCACCATTCAGAAAGACTGACTTCACATTCATCTGATAGACTTTGAATCTTTGGTATACAACATATGCAAGGAATAGTCCGATGACTTCCAATCTGGCTACTGGGGCAAGGATTTGATCAAAATCAATACTTTTTTCTTGCATGTATTCTTTAGCCACCAGTCTAGTATTATTCTTAACTATAATGTCATTTTCATCAAGTTTGTTCCTGTAGATCCACTTGGTTCCAATGACATTATGTGTTTGTGGTCTGGAAACCAACTTCCAGACCTTACACCTCTTAAACTGATTCAGTTCCTCTTGTATAACTACAATCAAGAACTGATCTATGTTGGTCTCTTCAAATCTCTTGGGCTCAACCTGTGACAGGAAAATAAAATACAAAGCTGTATTCAGACTTTTACTCCTTATCACCACTCCTTGGTTAACATCACCAATAATCTGGTGTCTTGGATGATCCCTTAGATGCCTGATTACTGGAGGCAATCTTGCTCCAGCTTCCTGATCTTCATTATCTTCATTTTGTTGATCATCATCCACAGTCTGTGTCTTGTGCTTCCTATGGAACGCACACTCTGTCAGCTTCATCTTGAACTATTGGAGTAGCTTTTTTGATAGTTAGCTTGTCCATCATCAGCTCTGTACCAGCAGGACTAGAAGAGGAGCTTGATAGCTCACTGGTAATCATAGTTGACTCATCAAATACTACATTAACACTCTTCTATAACTTGACTTGTGAAGTTGTAGATTCTATAGATCTTACTATGATTATTGTACCCAACAAAAATCCTTTCATTGGACTTGACAACAAACTTAGTCACATGAGACTTCCCATTATTCAACACATAATATTTGCTACCAAAGATCCTGAGATAACCCAGGTTTGGTTTTCTGCCCTTCAAGATCTCATAGAGAGTCTTCTTGTGGCTCTTGATGATAGAGACTCTGTTAAGGACATGACATGCAACATACACAGCCTCAGCCCAAAAATATTCTGGGAGAAATGTGTCACTCAACATGGTCCTTCTAGCCTCTATGAGTGTCATATTCTTCCTCCCAGCAATCCTATTTTGCTGGGGTGTTCTTGGAGAAGAAAATTCTTGGTGAATCCCTTGCTCTTCACAGAACTTTGTCATGCTATCAGACTGAAATTCAGTACCATGGTCACTTCTGATTTTGACCACAGTACTGTCAAATTCATTCTGAATTTGCTTGACAAATGTCTTGAAGACATCAGAGGTTTCAGACTTTTTCTTCAAAAAAAATCCAAGCAAATTTGAAAAAGTCATCAACAACCACGAGGGTGTAGACTTTCCTACCTAGACTATGAACTGACATAAAACCAAACAAGTCCATATGCAAGAGGTATAAACACCTCACAGAGTCTTTGATCCCAATGCTCTTGAAAGAAGCTTTGGTCTGCTTGCCATTTTGACATGCAGAGCAAATACCTTGCTTAATGCATTTCATTTTAGGACCATTCCTAACTAGCTCTTTACTAAAGAGCTTGTCATTTGTCTTATAGTTCAAATGAGTTGTCTCTTGTGCCATTGGACACAATTTGAAAAAGTCATCAACAACCACGAGGGTGTAGACTTTCCTACCTAGACTATGAACTGACATAAAACCAAACAAGTCCATATGCAAGAGGTATAAACACCTCACAGAGTCTTTGATCCCAATGCTCTTGAAAGAAGCTTTGGTCTGCTTGCCATTTTGACATGCAGAGCAAATACCTTGCTTAATGCATTTCATTTTAGGACCATTCCTAACTAGCTCTTTACTAAAGAGCTTGTCATTTGTCTTATAGTTCAAATGAGTTGTCTCTTGTGCCATTGGACACAATATGAGACTTTCTCATTTGCAACTAGACATATATGAGAGTCTATATCTAAACACAAAAAATTTAAATAATGAACATTCTCACTACTAGTACCTTTCAAGATGACCTATTGGTCACTCAACCTCTTAATATGACACTCATACTTGTGGAATACTATGTAATATCCAAAATCATAAAGTTGACCTATGCTTATCAGGTTGTGTTGCAACCCTTTCACATAAACTACTTTTGTGATAGTGACTATGCCATTTGTGATCTTACCATAACCTCCGGTGGCTCCTCTGTCTGATCTACCAAAGATAACTTTGGGTCCATCCTTCACTGGAGCGGACTCCCTCAAGTTGTTTCTTGTTCCAGTCATGTGTCTGGAACATCCACTGTCCAAGTACCATATAGGGGTATGGGCACTTGGACTAACCTGCAAGACTTGATTTAGTTTACGTTAGGACCCTAATAGGTATTGGGTCCTAGGTTCTGATTAGTCTGGAAAAAGACTTGTCTACCAGTAGCTTTTCTGACTGGTGGACTAACTATTGCTCTAGCCACACTGGGGTTATGCCAGCAATATATGACATAGTGACACACTTTCCCACAACACCAGCACTCATGAATATTGTACCTTCTTTTCTGAGCTGGTCTGCTAGCTGTGCTGACAACAACTCTTTGTCCAGAAGGAACAACCATTTTCAGGTTCCTTTCAGCTAGGATTTGGCTGAAGGTAAGTCTTCCAGTAGACTTATTTGGCCTGCTCTGAATGTCATCAGTAACAGTCTTCTTTGCAAAAGACATGCTCTTGATAGCATCAGAAATAGCCAAATCAGGCTTGCTGATAGAATGACCATTGGTCAGAGTTTTTGCTGGATGACCCGGAAATTTGGCTGCTACCACATTCTTAAGAGTGTGGGTTGGAGCACCAAAGACAAATGGTCCATGATGGGCCATTTGAATTTCTTCATGGGCTGCCTTGAAGGCACTCATCCCCATTCCTCTTCTCCTTTCATTGGAATGTATACTTGTATTCTTCCAGGAACAATTCTCATTCTTCCAGTGACCATACATGGAGTCCTAGTCATACCTGTTAGAAGGGAGTATTACCCTTTCAAAGATAATGAGTGGCTGAACTGGAGCTTTTCCCTTTCCTTTGAAAGGGGCATCCCTTGTGTTTCCCTTGAATCCTAAGCCCCTCTTGTTTCTCTGAGAGGAGTCAATGATGGGCAACACAGAATTGGGCTTAAAATAGCTAGCCACAATCCTTTTCTCCCTCTGGAGTTTCTCTTCCAGATTTCTAATGAGACTGTCCTTGTATTTAATGGTGTCAATCTGAATGACTGTGATGTTCTTCAGTTGGCTAACCTCCCTTATTTTCTGTTGCAGCAAGGTTGCTGACTCAGACTTTAGGGAAGCAGCATGCTGAAGGGAGATAATCTCCTCAGCCTGCTTTTTGACCAGCTTCTTGCTTTTCTTCAAAGATTCAGAAGTTCATCATACCTATCAATCCGTTGATTGATATCTTCCTCAGATTCAGAGTCACCTTCATCCCTGGATGAAGATGCTTCAGAATTTGGACCAATCTCATATTCTGACTCAGATGATGAACTAGACAGAGAGTGTACCTTAACTGGACCAAGTTGATCCTGGCTGGATTCCTCATCAGACCTTGCCATCAGCCCATAGCGGTTGATGTTGACTTCATCTCTTTCATCCTCCTCCGAGTCACTGTCTGACTGTGACAGAGGGGCCCTGATCCCTATCCTGGCTGCAAGATAGTCTTCAGCTTCTTCTGCCTCAACAGCAACCAGCCCTATGTAGTCTTCTTATTCTTCTTCATCTTCAGACTCTGATGAAGATGAGTCAGTCCAGCTCTTCTCCTTTTTTGCAATGAAGGACTTCTCCTTCTTTCCCTTGTGTTGTTGAACCTTCTTCTCACCAACATCCTTTCTCTTGACTGGGCAGTCGGCTATAACATGTCCTGGGTTGCTGCAACAGTAACACAACTTTAAAAGAAATATGTTTACAAGTTTTAGAGTCATACCTGCCCTCCTTGGAGGGTTTCTTCTCAGTTCTGTAGTGGTCCTTCTTGTGATGAGAGGAGGAGGGTCTGGTCCTCCACCCCTTCCTCTTCATCAACTTCAGAAATTGCCCAGAGAAGGCAGCAAATTTCTCATCAGACATATTATAGTCTGATGTGCTTGGTTCTGAGCTGTCTGACTCAGCTGGCCTTCTTGGAGGAGAGACAATCCTCTCCTTCTCCCTGATTTGGGATCTGCTGCTTGTCTCCTCCTCTTTCTTGGCAGTCACCTGCATTTCATAAGACAACAACTTCCCAAATAGAGTTGGTGGTGGTGTATCAGCCAGCTTTGCCACCTCCCTGATAACACAAATCTTGGTGTCTCAGTCTCTAGTTAGAGACCTTTGGGAACTTGTCATTAAGTTCATAATTGCTAAAGACCCGGCCATAGGTTCTTAGCTCATTTACTATTCTGAAGAATCTTTCATAGCAGCTAGCTATGCCCTCTTCTTTGGACTGTCTGAAAGCCTCATACTCTTCCTTGCACTTCACCAAAAACTCGGCTCCTAGGAGCTTACAACACGATCCCGCAGGACCAATCAGTCTCCTCCAAGACCTACAGCTCGGGCACAAAGCCCTACAACTCAGTGATCAAAAGATCACCTACCTCAGGCCAAGAGGCCCTACCACTCAAGCTAGGAGGATAGCCCTACCTCAGATCCAAAGGATCCTACAACTCAGACACAAGTGCCCTACAACTCAGGTCAAAGTCCTACACTCAGATCCAACCTGGATCCTACAACTCAGATTCACACTTGAATCCTACCACTCAGGCTAAAGCCCTATACTCAGATTCTTAACAGAATCCTACTACTCAAATCTATACAAGGTCCTACACTCGGCCTTTATAAATAGACTTACAACTCAGATCTAGAAAGATCCTACAGAAAGTTAGGTTTGTTGATGTTAAATAGACAATAGAGAAATGATCTCTGTGTATTCCTCCTTCTGTACTAAGAAAACTCAGACCAGATTCCTTCTTCACAGCACCAGAAAATAATCTTCAGGATAAGCTCTGTTTGCCCTATGAAGTAACTGTAGCTGGGGTTGGCCTTGACTGCTTTTCTCTCAGAGAAATATCTCTGACCTTACTGTTGACGGTGTTGATCTCAACAACAATCTTGATGACCTTTTGGGTTCAGTCGATTTTTAACTTCTGCTTCGAGCTCTGTAACAATGGCGAGGAAGAAGAAGTTGCGCCGCTTTGCGAAAAGACAAACCATTGAAAGATTGCTTTCTTCTCCGCCGATCTCATTCCATTTATCATCCGCCGTCCAACGGCTCTTTTGACCTGTGAGCCCAGCTTTAATTGCATATATATAGCCTTCTTTTTATAGAATAAATCTTACAGCAGGCCGCCGACGCCATTAGTGGTGGACTGCAGCTTTTCCGTAAAGAATTTGAATTCCGTTGACAGTTGTTGACTTTTGCTGACGTCAGCATCTGTGGACATAGCCAAATTCTCAGTTCCAACTCAGGCGTTGAGTGAACAAGCTTCACTCAACACAAAAACACTTAGTCAGATAAACTGCACTTCCAGGCGTTGAGAGCGTTGAGTGAACAATCTGAACCTTTCTGCATCTTATGCGTTGAGAGCGTTGAGTGAACTGACTTCACTCAACGCCTCTGGACTTAGCTAATTCTTCTGTCTTGCTTAGGCGTTGAGTGCGTTGAGTGAACTGGCTTCACTCAACGCCTCTGGACTTAGCCAATTCTTTTGCCTTGCTTAGGCGTTGAGTGCGTTGAGTGAACTGGCTTCACTCAACGTCTCTGGACTTAAACAATTTTTCTGTCTATCTTCATTAAGCTTTGACTGACCATAGCTCTGTCGACGCTTTCCTCTTTGGGCGTTGAGTGAGCTGAGCTCACTCAACACTTCTAGACTTAGTTAATTTTTCTGTCTCCTTTGACTTTGACAGAATTATCATGGCGTTGAGTGAACTGGCTTCACTCAATGCTTCTAGACTTAGCCATATTTCTTTGACAGATTCTCTGTGGCGTTGAGTGAGTTGACATCACTTAACGGCTGTCGACTTGGTTATTTTTCTGTCTTCCTTCTTCTTAAGCTTTGACTGCACAGTCTTTTCTTAGCGCTTTTTGTTGTATGACGTTGAGTGAACTGACTTCACTCAATGTCTATGGACCCAGCCGCTTTTCTTCACTGCCAAAGCTAAGGCTTTGACTGACTGGTCTTTACTCGACGCTTCTGCTCATCTGACGTTGAGTGAGCTGTCCTCACTCAACGCCTTTGGACTTAACCAGAATTTTTCCTTTGTCAACAAATCTTCTTGACATCTGGCGTTGAGTGAACTGACTTCACTCAACGCCTGTGGACTTAGTCGAATATCTCTTTTCAGCTTTCTTTCGTAGACATCTTGCATTGAGTGAGCTTGCTTCACTCGACGCCTTTGGATTTAGACAGATTCCTATCTTTCCAGCATCCTTCTTTGAGTCCACCTGTCCAATCCAAGTGACAAGGAACCACCTGCATGCATGAGCTTGGACATACATCAAATACAACTAGGTGTGTATCATTGACTTGTTTGACTTCTTACAAATCTGGGACATTGGGATCAATGGACCCAACAGATCTCAAAGTCTTTTCAGACTAGGTTATAAACATAAAGACCTATTTTGAGTGGTATTGTATGACGGAAGAACAAAAGGTTCAGTTTGGCAAGATGAGGTTGTTTGAGCGAGCGAAAATCTTTTGGATAGGTGAGGAACAAAGTATAGAGAGGATTGGACGCCCTCCAATTACACACTGAGCACACATGAAAGCTATATTGGAGGAGCAGTACATTCCCCAACACTACCAGATCCGTCTACGAGACGAGCTAACGTCTCTACGTCAAGGGTCCAAATTCATTTTTGATTATTTAGCTGAAATGAAGGATCTTATGATTAGGTGCAACGTAGTCGAACACCCACGAGATACATTATCTAAATTTAAGTGTGGACTACGATCTGAGATTCGCGATGAGTTGATTCGATATGATCACTATTCTTTTGCTGCGACTGTATCTATCACCATCGATATAGAAGAGCACCAAAAGAGAACCTCCCGGTTCAAACCTCAAAACAAAACGAATACCTCTTACAAGAAAGAAGAACCAAAAGGTCAGGAGTGCGACAAAGCCTACCTCGACTTATACGAGAGATCAAAAAGGGAAGTCCCCCATGGGAACTGTGACCCCTGTTGGGTTTCTCTATGAGGATGACACAACACTTGTGCACGCAGCGGAAGAATAAAAACATCAAGAAAACTCAAAAGAGATGGGATCGGGCCATGGTAGTTGAATCAAGAAGTTAACATACAACTAGACAAAAATTACCTCGGTGGCGTTGAGTCACAACTCAACGGAGATGCTCCAAGCTTCGTGTTCTTGCTGGTGGCGAGTTCTACGTGGAATGATGTCCACGTCTCTGCAGAAATCCACACGAGCGGGAGAACACCGATCTTTCCGTCGCACGGATAATCGGGAAGGAGATTGACCACACCTTGCTTTTCCACGGACTGCTAGGTCCGCGCCAGGAATAGCAACACCAGCGACAATCGCCGGAGAGGAGGAGGTCGACGGAGCGAGCACGGCGGCGGAACTTTTCCGTCGGCGGGATTCGGGATCGGCGGAACGAACGAACGGACGGCGGAACGCTTCCGTCGGCGGGATTCGATCGGATCGCCGGAACGAACGGGATCAACGAAGAAAGGCGGGATTCGGGATCGCCAGAGAACTTCGATTCGATCAGCACTCCCATTCCCGAAAACCCTAAGTGTCTATTTATACCAAAGACATAAACAGACTTAGGAATATCGCTATCCGCAGACCACCCAGAAAATTAGGGTTCCAGAATCGGCAAGAATCACCTAGCAGATTCGGTGAGAATCAATCGGCGAGAATCACCTAGTAGATTCGGTGAGAATCAATCGGCGAGAATCACCTAGGATCGGCGAGAATCACCTAGGATCGGCGAGAATCACCTAGGATCGGCGAGAATCAGAGTACAATACTCGACGATTCACGTCGAACGTCGGTCGACTATCGTCGACCCTCGGTCGACTATTCTTACCAATCCTTCAAGGCAACATTTGCCCAACCCGACGATCCTTTAAGGCAACACTTTGCCCATAACCCCATTCAGGTCGGTGATTGGTAACCTTTACCAACACAGTCAATCATCCAACTTCTCCACATCTCTTATGTGCGACCCTGCAGGCTCATATCGCGTTGGCAGTGAGATTACATGTTTGACCACTTCTAGATCACCATGGTAACTCCAACAGTCTCCCACTTGATCTTGAAAGTATCAAACCAAAAACCACACAAACAATGAGCGGCATCTAACAATGCATCATTGCTCCCCAAGCAATAAGAGTTTATAACTCATAAGCCTTTATGACCAGTGTATCAGCGTTGTCTTTGTCCCTTTGTCCCTTACATCCGGAAAGAACTAGAGGCATGGACCGTGTCACCCTCGTAATAGCTCAATCCAAGTTTCTTGATCCAGGACGGACTTCCAGAGAATGGTGAGTACAATATCACATATTGACTCAACCAAGCATGACCATGCATTTCTCAGTCCAGTTCCATCAAGGGGCCCATGGATGCAACTCCTGTCATACAGGAGGACAAATCCCATATCTGCTCACACACAAACACCCAAATGATTCGTAATATGCCCAACAACCACCCTTATCATCAACCTTTCTTAATGAAGACTTTAGATGACATCAAAGCACGCTCTTCCTCACTTGATGAATGTTGTGACTTCAGGTCAAAGGACCACAACACCATTGTCAATTGAGACCTACTCGTGACACGATTGGATGACAATCCACAGAGTAGTCTCAGGTTGGGTCTGTCCAGTACAACTTGTTCACTAACAAGTACCCACGTGATGACTTGATATCACAATATCATGACCTGTGAGAACCGGTCATCAGTCAACGCACGTGCTAGCCTTCATGTACCATCATCACCCTTAGCTTCTATGATGATACTCGACCAGAGACCTTTTAAGAATGAAGCTTCAAATAAATCATAGGCTCTCACATTCAAGTCACGTACTTGATGTCACATGGAAGCGAACATTCTAAGGGTATCTATTATGTTAACATTTAACTATCATATAAAAAGAAAAACTCATAATAAAAGAACTTGCCATTAATTGTAAGAGAAAAACTAGGTACACTGTTCATCATATGAACAAATGACCAACAAAATACATGTTTACATGCAATCCACAAGATTCTCACTAGAGTTGATCATTTAGGTATCGTATACCCATCGATCTAGTATGACCATCATGCTTTCTCTGCGCGAGAGGCTTTGTCAGTGGATCCGCAATATTCTCCTCAGTCGGCACTCTGCAAATGTTCACATCTCCTCGTTCGACAATCTCACGAATAAGATGAAACCGCCGAAGTATGTGCTTGGAGCGCTGATGGGATCTAGGTTCCTTAGATTGTGCAATTGCACCATTGTTATCACAGTAGAGAACTACGGGACCAACAATGCTAGGAACTACATCAAGCTCGCCGATGAATTTCCTAATCCATACAGCCTCCTTCGCCGCATTAGCTGCGACGATATACTCGGCCTCTGTTGTAGAATCAGCAACTGTCTCTTGCTTGGAACTCTTCCAGCTCACAGCTCCTCCATTCAGGCAAAACACAAAACCTGACTGAGACTTGGAGTCGTCTCTATCAGTTTGGAAGCTAGCATCCGTGTAACCACTTACAACGAGCTCTTCCTCTCCGCCATACACCAAGAACACATCCTTAGTCTTTCTCAAGTACTTCAGGACATTCTTGACTGCAATCCAGTGACACTCACCGGGGTCTGACTGATACCTGCTAGTCATGCTCAAAGCAAAGGAGACGTCGGGTCGAGTACATAACATCGCGTACACGATTGATCCAATTGCCGAAGCATATGGAATCAACTTCATGCGGTCCTTATCTTCGCAAGACTTTGGACACTGGTCCTTAGAGAGATTCACACCATGAGACATGGGCAAAAATCCTTTCTTGGACTCAAGCATGTTGAACCTCTTCAACACCTTTTCGATGTACGTACTCTGGGTCAAACCCAGTAACTTCTTCGATCTATCTCTATAGATCTTAATACCGAGTATATAAGTCGCTTCACCCAAATCCTTCATTGAAAAGCAGTTCCCTAGGTTGTTCTTAACAACTTTCAGGGTAGGAATGTCATTCCCAATCAACAGTATGTCATCTACATACAATATCAGGAAGACAACAATGCTCCCACTGATTCGCTTGTAAACACAAGGCTCATCTTCATTATTGATGAAACCAAACTCTTTGATTTTCTCATCAAAACGAAGATTCCAACTTCGAGAGGCCTGTTTCAGTCCATAAATGGACTTATTCAACTTGCATATTTTAGTGGCTTCATCTGGGGATACAAAACCCTCGGGTTGTGTCATATACACTTCCTCAAGGAGGTTTCCATTAAGGAAAGCCGTTTTGACATCCATCTGCCAGATCTCGTAGTCATAATACGCAGTAACAACAAGTAATATCCTTATGGACTTTACCATGGCAACAGGGGAAAAGGTCTCATCATAGACAATACCATGAATTTGCTTGAAACCCTTAGCCACCAGTCGCCCTTTGAATGTCTGTACATTCCCATCCATGTCGGTTTTCTTCTTGAAGACCCACTTGCACCCTATGGGTCGTACCCCTTCAGGTGGTTCCACCAAGTTCCAAACTTGGTTTGCATACATGGAGTCCATTTCGGATTTCATAGCCTCAAGTCATTTGTCGGAGTCCGGTCCATTCATAGCCTCTTGGTAGGTTGCTGGTTCATCATCATGATCCATAAGCAACACATTACCTATTTGAGAGACGAGAAATCCATATCTCTCAGGCTCAAACCTCGGTCTACCAGATCTACGTAGGACTTGTGTTCCTTGAGCAGGTTCTCTAGCTACAACATCTTGTAGTCCTGTCTCAGAATCCAATTCCGGTTCATTCACTACATGTGGTTTTTGAACTTCTTCAAGCTCTACCTTTTCAGTCTTTCTTGATAAGAACTCTTTCTCCAAGAAGACACCAGTACTTGCGACAAACACTTTGCCCTCAGACGGTAGGTAAAAGTAATACCCTTTCGTTTCCTTAGGATATCCCACCAGATAACATTTATCCGATTTGAGTTCCAGCTTGTCAGGCATTTGATGTCTCACGTATGCCTCACAGCCCCAAATTTTAATGAACGACATACTAGGACGCTTCCCAGTCCATATTTCATATGGTGTCTTCAGAACCGTTTTCGTTGGAGCGCGATTCAATGTCATTGCAGCAGTCTCTAAAGCAAAACCCCAAAAGGAAACAGACAAGTCTGCATGACTCATCATCGAACGTACCATGTCTAACAGAGTACGATTTCTCCTCTCAGACACACCATTATGTTGTGGTGTTCTAGGTGGAGTGAGCTGTGATACAATACCACACTCTTTCAGATGATCACGGAACTCATGACTCAGGTATTCGCCACCTCGATCAGATCGGAGTGCTTTAACCCTTTTACCCAACTAGTTTTCTACTTCATTCTTGAACTCTTTGAACTTTTCAAAAGTCTCGGATTTGCACTTCATAAGATACATATATCCGTATCTACTGAAATCATCAGTAAATATAACAAAGTAGAAATACCCACCTCTAGCCATGGAACTCATGGGTCCGCATGCATCACTATGTACAACACTCAAGTGATCCTCAGCCCTCTCAGTATAACCAGTGAAAGGAGCTTTAGTCATCTTGCCTAACAAATAAGATTCGCATCGCTCAAATGATTCATAATCAAATGAGTCCAAAAGTTCATCTCTATGGAGCTTGGAGATGCGCTTTTCGTTGATATGGCCCAGACGACAATGCCAGAGAAATGTAGGGTTCGAGTCATTTGTTCTTAGTCTTTTATTATTTTCTACATTACAGATCAGATGGTCCAAGTTCAAAACATAAAGACCATTAAACAATTGGGCTACAACATAACAAACATCATTCTTAAATATAGAACAACAGTTGTTCTTAATTATAAAAGAAAATCCAATCATGTCCAAACATGAAATAGATATAATGTTTCTAGTTATGGCCGGAACAAAATAACAATTATCTAGTTCTATTACAAGCCCACTGGGCAAAGAAAGACGGTAAACCCCTACGGCTACAGCAGCAACTCTTGCTCTATTGCCGACGCGGAGGTCCACCTCCCCTTTACTCAGCAATCTTCTCCTTCCCAGTTCCTGCACATTTGTACAAATGTGAGAACCACATCCGGTATCCAATACCCAAGATGAAGGAGCAGAAAAGTTTATCTCTATAACGTGAACATTTGAAGCGGAAGTCATACCTCCCTTCATTTTTTGCAGACCTTCAATGTACGAAAGACAGTTCCTCCTCCAATGACCAGCCTTGCCACAGTGGTGGCATTTCCCTTCCTTCACCGTGCTTTTCTTTTTCATCAGTGCAGAAGACTTGGGCTCAAGGTATGACTTAGGTCCCACCTTCGTCTTCTTAGAGCCCTTGGCCTTGCCCTTACCCTTATGCACCATCAGTATGGGGCTGGCAGACTTGGCCTTCTTCATATTGATTTCGGCAGTTCTCAACATGCCTAGGAGTTCGGGCAGTGTCTTGTCTATTTCATTCATGTTGTAGTTCAAGATGAACTGCTCATAACTGTCCGGCAACGATTGCAGGATCAGATCTGTGGCCAACTCTTGACCAAGAGAAAAACCCAGCCTTTCAAGGTTCTCTATATACCCAATCATCTTGAGTACGTGAGTCCCTACTGAGTCTCGAACTCCCATCTTGCACTGAAACAACGCTTTTGTGATGTCGAACCTCTCTTGACGAGCCTGCCCTTGAAACATTTTCTTGAGATGCTCGTCAATCTCCTTGCACCCCATGTTCTCATGTTGCTTCTGAAGCTCAGAGTTCATAGTGGCAAGCATAAGGCATTCGACTCTAAAACATCATCAGTATACTTCTTATAAGCATCCTTCTCAGCACGGGAAGAGTTCCCGGTCGGCACCTCGGGGGCTTCTTCTTCCAAGACATAGAGCTTTCGCTCTTGCCTGAGAACAATTCTCAGGTTCCTGTACCAGTCCATGTAATTAGTCTCACTGAGCTTATCCTTCTCAAGGATGGCTCTCAGAGACAACGTGGAGTGTGAAACACTTGCCATGAAATTCTACAAGAATTTATGCAGAATAAAATCAGTACCAAAATTTCAAATACAATTTGTTTTAATTTGAACTTCAATTAAAACACTCCCACTATTTTATTCGAAATGATAGCCCTCACTAACAATTCGGAGAGTTCATGGGAGTTACTCTCTTAGTGGACAAGATCCGTATTTCACCAACACAATGAGTCAGCTTTGGCTTTCCTCTCACGATGCGGTTATTTAGGTAGGCAACGCTTGCCAATTGCATCCTCATGCAATTCTTGTATGGTTGGTGAATAACTCCTTACTCGCATCCATCATATGGTGCATGCCAACCCTATGCCTCTAGGCACTCAACCTTTGATGTCACCTAGTTAAGCTGGACCCGATGTCGACAGTAGGATATCACAATTATCCGCTCGCACCCTTACCAAGATAGATTAATGCACCTTGCTTTGGCAAGCCCACACTTCATCGATCGAGGCAGGAAGAGTGTCATCCATCGGAAGGCATCCGAACACTTAATATTTGATGAAGGGATTTTGATTATAGGTTAACAGTTAACCATGATCAACATTTGATCAATGTGCACATCCAAAGAAAAACAATTTTTCTAAAACCACATGCATCCCTTATGTGCACAACCTGACACCATCAACATTTGATAGAAGGAAGGGCTAAATCTGAACATCCGGAAACTTCCAAATCCTCAGATTTACATGCATTGGACAAAAGCAAAGACAACTCAACTTAAAGCAGTAGACAAGCTCATCTCTCTATGTTGGATTCAAAATCCAAAACAATCACGAGGGATGGTTACTGCTAAGGAGACTACAATTTCTAACAATTAGAAATTTCCACGAAATCCCAGAAGTTCTTGGCGGGGTACCAAGACTAAATCTAGACATTTAGAACACTTCTAAATCCCTAGATTTACACGCACTGGAATAACAAAACTTCCAATACAACAATCATGGCCGAAACCTCGCTTTGATACCACTGTTGGGTTTCTCTATGAGGATGGAACAACACTTGTGCACGCAGCGGAAGAATAAAAACATCAAGAAAACTCAAAAGAGATGAGATCGGACCATGATAGTTGAATCAAAAAGTTAACATACAACTAGACAAAAATTACCTCGGTGGCGTTGAGTCACAACTCAACGGAGATGCTCCAAGCTTCGTGTTCTTGCTGGTGGCGAGTTCTACGTGGAATGATATCCACGTCTCTACAGAAATCCACACGAGCGGGAGAACACCGATCTTTCCGTCGCACGGATAATCGGGAAGGAGATTGACCACACCTTGCTTTTCCACGGACTGCTAGGTCCGCGCCAGGAATAGCAACACCAGCGACAATCGCCGGAGAGGAGGAGGTCGACGGAGCGAGCACGGCGGCGGAACTTTTCCGTCGGCGGGATTCGGGATCGGCGGAACGAACGAACGGACGGCGGAACGCTTCCGTCGGCGGGATTCGATCGGATTGCCAGAACGAACGGGATCAACGAAGAACGGCGGGATTCGGGATCGCCAGAGAACTTCGATTCGATCAGCACTCCCATTCCCGAAAACCCTAAGTGTCTATTTATACCAAAGACATAAACAGACTTAGGAATATCGCTATCCGCAGACCACCCAGAAAATTATGGTTCCAGAATCGGCGAGAATCACCTAGCAGATTCGGTGAGAATCAATCGGCGAGAATCACCTAGCAGATTCGGTGAGAATCAATCGGCGAGAATCACCTAGGATCGGCGAGAATCAGTCGGCGAGAATCACCTAGGATCGGCGAGAATCACCTAGGATCGACGAGAATCAGAGTACAATACTCGACGATTCACGTCGAACGTCGGTCGACTATCGTCGACCCTCGGTCGACTATTCTTACCAATCCTTCAAGGCAACATTTGCCCAACCCGACGATCCTTTAAGGCAACACTTTGCCCATAACCCCATTCAGGTCGGTGATTGGTAACCTTTACCAACACAGTCAATCATCCAACTTCTCCACATCTCTTATGTACGACCCTGCAGGCTCATATCGCGTTGGCAGTGAGATTACATGTTTGACCACTTCTAGATCACCATGGTAACTCCAACAACCGCTTCACAGATACGATGTTATGAGTGTCAGCAGATGTGTCATATATCTAGGGATTGTCCCAAGAGAAAATGCATGCTAATTATTCATGAGATGACCGAGGAGGATGAGCCTGTAGAAGAAGATGGAGTCGATAAGGACTCACACGTTTTGAATGATGAGGTGTACGGTACACCTAGTGATGATGAGATAGATCCCGACGTTCTAGTGGTGAGATGTATGTTATTTACACCAAAACAATCAGCCGATTATTGGCGGACGAACATCTTCCAGGCCTACTTCAAGGTTGGGGAGAATGTGTGTCGTTTAGTAGCGGATAGCGATAGTTGTATGAATGTGATAGCTGAGACCGCTTTAGCCCGCATAGGACTCACTGCTGAGCCGCACCCATCCCCATTCCAGGTAGCTTGGGTCACCAAGATTACCTTATCATTGACTAGGAGATGTTTAGTGCCCATCACTATCGGTACGTATTCCGATAAGATTTGGTGTGACGTTATGTCTATGGATGTGTGCCACGCATTACTAGAGAGACCTTGGTTGTATGTCCGAGATGTCCTCATACATGGCAGTTCCAACACTTGCTCCTTTCTATTGGACGGAAAGACAACAATGTTGAACCCGGTGCGACCCACAACACCAACATCCCACACGAGTAGTAGTGCGAAAAAATCTCTTCCTCCCACTGAAAGGAAGAAGACTCTTAGTATTATACGAGGTGTTGAATTCCATCGAGAGTTTTGATGGTGGATTTTATTATACCTTAGTGGTTTTATAGGCATCTGACGTATTAGAGAGATACGAGTCTATTCATATACCTGCTAGGAGACTATTAGAGCAGTTCCAAGATATACACCCTGATGTGCTTTCGGCTGAGTTACCTCCCATGAGATGTATTCAACACGCGATCGATCTTGTTCTTGGAGCTTCCCTCCCACATTTACCGCATTACCGATTGAATCCTGTCGCCCATGAGGAGCCGCAGAAGCAGATTGGAGAGTTACTTGATAGAGGCTTTATTCGACATAACATTAGTCCATGTGCGGTGCCTGCCCTCCTTGCCCCAAAAAAAGATGGTACTTGACGTATGTGCGTTAACAGTCGTGCTGTCAACAAGATCACCGTGAAATACAGATTCCTGATACCCCGACTGGATGACATGTTGGACATGTTGACCGGAGCCACGATCTTTTCTATAATCGACCTTCGTATTAGTTATCATCAGATTCGTATATGCGAAAAAGACGAGCGGAAGACTGCCTTCAAGTCAGATGATGACCTTTATGAGTGGCTTATGATGCCCTTTGAGTTATCCAATGCCCCTAGTACTTTCGCTCGGATGATGACCCAAGTCTTCAGACCTTATATTGGGAAGTTCGTAGTGGTTTATTTTGACGACATTTTGATATAGTCAGACTGAGAGTGAACATTTGACTCACCTACATACTATCTTTGAGCTCCTGCGAGCCGAGCGACTGTATGTCAACTTGAAGAAGTGTGTTTTTATGGCTGAGTCTGTTATCTTTCTTATATATATAGTGAGCTTCGTTGGTATCACTATGGATCTTGAGAAAATTCGAGCGATTCGTGAGTGGCTTACCCCTCAGAACATTCGTGATGTCCGTAGCTTTCATGGACTAGCCACATTTTATCGTCGATTCATTAAGAACTTCAGTACGATTATGACACCTGTCACTGAGTGTACGAAGAAGAGATTTTTTTAGTGGACATCATCGACAACTAGAGCCTTTGAGATTATCAAGGATAAGATGTCCACTACACCTATTTTGAGACTCCCTGATTTCAGTCAGGTATTCGAGGTATCTTGTGATGCCTCTGGAGTTGGGATATGAGGTGTACTTAGTCATGATGGTCACCCCGTTGGATTTTAAGTGAAAAGATCTCAGGATCGAAGCTGAATTATTTCTACTATGAGCGCGAGTTCTATGCGATTGTACAGACGTTACGTCATTGGAGGTATTATTTGCTGTCTAAGGAGTTTGTTCTCCACTCTGATCATCAGGCGTTGCGTTATATCAATTCGCAACAGAAATTGAACCCTCGACAGGCTAAGTGAGTATCATATTTACAAGAATACACATTTGTTCTCAAGCACTGTAAGAGAACGGAGAATAAGGTTGTCGCGCACTTTTAGGAAACACGATTTCATACTTGTAGTGGTTGATCGGTTCTCTAAAATATCGTATTTCATCCTTTGTAACAAAACCGATGACACCTCTCATATAGCTCGTATTTATTATAAAGAGGTTGTCGCACATCGAGCATTACCTAAGACTATCGTTACCGTTCGAGACGTTAAGTTCACTGGTTATTTTTGGAAGTTACTCTGGAGACTTTTAGGTACTAAAATTCTATTTTTGACCGCTTATCATCCACAGACCGACCGTCAAACTGAAGTTGTGAATAGAAGTTTAGAAAACTTATTGCGAGGTTTGGTAGTAGATCACCAGGGAAATTGGGATCTAATTCTTCTGTATGCTCAGTTAGCATATAATAATTCGAAGAATAGATCCACGAGTTTATCACCTAATGAGGTTGTTTATGGTCACACTGCACTAGTGCCGTTAGATTTAGCACCACTACCACCCGCTTTTAGGACTAGCCAGTTTGCACATGAGTATGCATTGCATTTGCATGATTTGCATAAAGAAATAGAGTGGAAGTTCCGTAGTACTTAGATTTTTACGCAAATCAAGTTAACAAGCACAAGTGAGCTACTAGTTTTAAAGTGGATGACTTGGTTATGGTTCGGCTAAATCCGGAACAGTTACCATCAGGTACCGTAAAGCTAGCTGACCGTAGAACTGGACTCTTTAGAGTGGTGAAGCGGATTGGGCAAAATGCGTATGAAATTGAGATGCCTTCTGTTTGGGGAGTCAATCCTGTTTTTGACGCAGCCGATCTGACTTTATTCCACGATTACCTGCATGAGTCTTTAGATTTTCCATTGTCTTCTCTTCCATTTGATTTTTCTGGTTGGTGAGTGAGAGTGAGGAGCCACATTCAGGACATACCGACATTCATTCTGCTACTGATACGTCCACTGCAGTTCCTCCTGTTTCCGCTGACAGTTTTCAGGTTACGCATGAGACACCAAAAGATTCTTCTATACCAGTTCCCAGAGCTGCTGATCGAATTCCGCGACAGATTTTGGTTCCTGAGCAGATATTAGATGGCGAGATAGTGACCACTACTGATGGTGATTTTCAAAGATATTTGGTTCGTTGGCATGACAGACCACAGACCAAGACCAGCTGGATCTTGGCCGAGGAGTTACAACGCATGAATGTTGATCTTCTACAACACTACTACTCTGAGTACTCACCAGAGACGAGTGATTTCGAGATGGGGAGAGTTGGTGGAGACCAGCCCAGATTAGGTCGTTGCAAAATTGCCCGACATTGCACACGATCAGACCTTTATCGGCCTTGAGTCTTTCATATCAGGGCAGCCGAGCAGGAGGAAAAAGAAAATTCACACTGTTCATCTTCCGCCTGAATCCCGCAGTTTCTCCCGCACCCGCCATTACCGGCCTAAGCTCAGCAGAATTCATGCTCCTCCGCTCGCCAGACGCCACAGTTCGATGCCATCAGAGGCTACAATGCTCACTCCCGCACGCCCCGCAGCCATGAAATGTTCGCGATCGTCCCGCCATGGCCGCACCCTCAAGTTCCACCAGTACCTGTTTAGTTTTCTTTCTGAAACCCTATATAAAGGGATCTCAGTATTTTTTTTTGTGATTGATGAATACATTTTGGAGATTTCCTGTTCTTGTTTTCCTATAAAAACTGTTTGAAGACTGCATTTGCTTCCTAGTTTGAAGACTGCATTTGCTTCCGATAGAGTGGATTTTGCTATTCTCTTAACAGCTCCACTTAATTTGATCCCAATTGTGAGAACCTGTTGTTAATTAAAGAGGTGCTACCTGTTCTTTTTTTTTGCCGAGAAGACGAACAGTATAAATAAATTTATTGTGCTAAGGTTGTGATTTCCCATTTGACCGATAACAGTGATTGCTAACTTCGTTTTTTGTACTGTTGCCGTGAACAGTAGAAATTGGTTGTTTGATTGTCCAAATTAGTGAAGTGTTAGATAATTTTGTGGAACCACTTCTGTGAGGAAGAGAGTGAAATTAATTTCGTGGAACCACTTCCGTGAAAGAGAGTGTGTTTAGATTGTTAGTTTGCGACTTCCTTACTTTGTTGAGTTATTCCATGGAATCACCTACTATGAGTGAGCGATTTAACTCCGTGGTGCCCGTATGCGATTTAACTCCGTGGTGCCCGTATGCGATAGCGGCCGACCTCAGAGCGGAAGATCGACGGTGACGAGGACCAGCGATGCTCTATGGTTGAAGTGGAGAGGCGTGTCAGGGATCTTGTGTGATCGTAAAGTATCATTAAAACTTAAGGGCAAGTTCTACCGTATTGCGATTAGACCAGTGATGCTCTATGGTTCTGATAGTTTGGCAGGGAATTGGTACATGAGCAAAAAATGAGAGTTGCGGAGATGACAATGCTTAGGTGGATGTGTGGACACATGAGACTGGATAGAATTATGAATGAATGTATCAGGGGTAAGACAGGAGTAGCACCAATTGCAAAGAAGATGCAAGAAGCTTGACTAAGATGGTTTGGACACGTACAAAGGAGACCATTAGAGGCACCGGTTAGGCATTGTGAGAGTCTAGTCACTAGTCATGTTAAACGAGGGAGGGGTAGACCAATAAAGACTTGGAATGAAACTATAAGGAAAGACATGAGGTACTTGGGCATTATTGAGAATATGACAGAAGATAGGGTACAATGGTGACAGAGGATCCATATACTCTAGTGGGATAAAACCTTGAGTGTTGTTGTTGTTATTTTATGTTACACCCTGAAATATAAATTTAAATTTCTTGTACTTGAAAGATAGTAAACTAATTTTGATTGTGAAAAGAAAAAAAAATATCAAAAATTGTAATTCTCTGACTGCTTGTTATAACGTATTAATTATAACATCCATACACCAAGCGTTTGGGATTTACCGTATCTAGTATACATGCTTCTTAATTTAACATAGGATTTTGATATTTTCCCAAGTATGCAAGCGCCTAACAATTTGCTCCATCTCTATTGAGAGATTCTGTATGTAATTTTTGAAACTTTTTTCTTTATCCTGTCAACTTTATTTATTAGTGTAAACTGTGTGGAAGAGAAGGAAACGTTCAGATGATTACTGGACATGGACAACCGTTAACTCTACAGCAGAGCCAGAGAGAAGAATATTGCAAATTGATGATTTTTGATAGCAGAGGCTTTGAGCCCACTGATTTCTCGTTTGCAGATGGTTGGAAAGCTCAGTCTGTAAGTGATGTTCTTATTTCTTGTGGTAACTTATCATGTTTGTATTTCCCTCTATTATGGTCCTTCCTGCTTCGTAATCTCATTTCAAATTTTTTACATTATTATGTTCTCTGGAAATCGAGAATAAGTACCTTCTGTTATATAATCTTATTCACTGTGTATCAAATAGTATCTATTTGATATATGATATTGCAAAGAGGATAATAAATTCCTGCCCGAAGCAATCATAAAAACCATGCATCAATATTCTAGCTATTTTTATTTAGTAGATAACTTAATAGTTGATATTCATTTTAGAGTTGTAATGTTCAAAATATTACTTGTTTTTAGGAAGTCTAAAAATAATATCTGAAAATAATGGTAGTTGTTATAGATTGTCTTTTATTGGAAGAGTTGGCAATAGAATCTGATGCGGAGCAGAGACGAGGACGAGCTTTGGGCCCATTCGGGGATGATTTGGAGACTTACTATATATGACGTGCACGGATCGACGATCCGACTCCGTGGATGCTTCCGGATTCGCATTGCGAATCAATTTCTTATATAGCCTATGTTGTTAAAGGCGCAAGGCGTACCGAGGCGCAAAGGGGCCCTGGAGACGAGGCGCATGGAGCATGACACAAGGCGCGCGCCTGAGGCACGTGAGGCGCAAAATTGGGGAAAAAAAAATTGAGCGAATTGGGAGCCCAATTCGCCAAAATTGAGCGAATTGGGCTCCCAATTCGCCAAATTGAGCGAATTGGGCGCCCAATTCGCTCAGTTTCAGCGAATTGGGCCCCAAGTCGCTCAGTTTCAGCGAATTGGGCCCTCAAGTCGCTCAGTTTCAGCGAATTGGGCCCCCAAGTCGCTCAGTTTCAGCGAATTGGGCCCCCAAGTGTGCCTATGTGTGCCTGAGGTGAGTCTAAAATCATAATTTTGCCCATCTCCCTAAAAAAAGCTGAAAAAACACCTTGAAATTCCCAGGCGCCTTTGGTGCGCCTATAAGGCGCGCGCCGGGGCGCGCCTGGGGCACATCGCCTGCCTCAGCCATGTTGAGGTGCGGCGGGCGGCGCCCGACGCCTCAGGCGCGCTCCTTGACAACATAGTATATAGCTTTCTACTTTTCGGATTTTATTTCATGTAGTTTTGGCCCCGAGACCAACGATCAATCATAGTCGTTGATTCTGGGTGCCCTAATTTTTATTTCTTATAAATAGATGGTTTAGGGCTGCCGTCATTTCTCATTGCTGAATGTTTGGAGAGTCTTCTTCCTTCATTCCGGTGATCTCCTCCGCGGTGCCGACTCCGTGGAGCCTCCTTGTTGACGACTCCTTGAGTAAGTGTGTATCCTTTGTTATTTTCCTCCCTTCTCCCTGTTTTTCCCTTTGTTGTCCAGCCACCGTTCTCCTCCGAAACCCTCATCCGCAGCCCCTATAACCCACAAAATAGCCTGCCCGTTTTGTTGTTTAGAAAGCACAGTCAATGTTCACGACACTGTTCACGACACTGTTCATTTATATCATTTACTGTTCATTGCATATGTTTTTTTTCCCATTGCTGTAGCCTTCCAGAGCTGCCAGACCCCCTCCAGCCGCCTGTCCAGCCCCCTGTCCAGCCGCCTCCACCCCTCCTGCCGCCCACCAGCAGGCTGCCCAGCCTCCTCTGCCCCTCCAGCCGCCCACCAATGAGCCGCCGCCCTCCCTCTACCTAACCCCATCCCACCCACACCCTCTCTATCTCCGTCCAACAACCGCCAGGCTGTTTTCAGCCCCAAACCAGTCCAGATCTGGGCATTCCAGACCAGATCCAGCCACCCCGCCCTTTCCTTTTGCTGCCCTCGCTCCCCATCACGTGGAACCACCTCTAAACAACCACCCACTGTCAGATCTGCTCTGATCCGGGCAATCCAGCCCGCCCATCCCCCAATCCTGGCCTCGTAACACCAACCAGCCATCCCCCTTACCCGTCCCGGCCTCCCCATCACCAGAACCCTTCTCCTTGCCCTCCAACATTCAGATCTCTTTTATTGGCAGCAACCTTAATATTTGTGTGGTGTATTTGTATTGCTATTTGGTTGTAAGACATGAATATGGTGTGATTATTACATGTTTGTTTGGTATTTCAGTTTGTTATAGTTATTTGCTCCTGTACTAATCTCTAACTGCAGGAAGGATTCATTCGCTGCACGCTCTTGCTTTGGCCCTCCACGCGTAGGAAAGCCTAAGCTTGTTTTTGGTCTAATAGAAATATTTTGCCTTATCGCGGATTTATTTTGCGTGTGATGTTTTATTTATTATCCAATTGTGATATAACCGTCGGATTTGCATAGCATGTAGGGTTAGGTCGCAGGTTTCCCGTTGCCTATAGATTCCTTCTACGTCAATTGGTATCAGAGGTTGGTTGCACGCAGCCAGGTTGCGCACAATTTTCGATACGCAGTCGTAGATTCTATATGTTTTTCATTATGTCTAGGTATCACCACTTGTCCGCACCTCACTTTGAAGGTCTTGAGTCCACTTGCACCCTCTCTCACAGTGCCCCGTCAGGGAGATCCCCACATTATTAAGACGATCATTCTCGATCACAGTGCACCACTTTCAGAGATCGTGTTGACCCACCGACACGATCCCACTAAGCTAGAGGCGATCGGTATGATGATTGTCGTCGTGCTTATCCGTACGCGCGAGTAGATCGTGTTGATCTTTCGACACGACTCGGTTACCTTAGGAATGATTATTATGAGGATAGTCGTTCCGAGAGAGATCTTGAGAGTCAGTTTCGTACTGCTTCCCCTTCCTTTGACAGCTCATCGAGTCCCGAGTCTTTCAACTATTGGCTCGTGGATATGAAGTATTATTTAGATCATTTTGAGTTATACGGTGAGCGTCGCGTCAAGTTTGCGAAACTTAGACTTTTAGACCAGACGAGGGCTTATTGGGCTAGCGTTGAGAGGACCCGCGAGCGAGACCGTCTTCGTCGCATCACTAGTTGGGCGGACATGAAGCGTATATTGTATCAGAGATATCTGCCTTCGTCATATCCGAGTCGCTTCCTCGACCAATTATTTTCCCTCCAACAAGGATCCATGTCTGTCTCTGAGTACATGGATCGCTGTGATGAGTTAGTTTTGAGGAGAAATCTCCGAGAGGACCCAGCAATGTCCACTTCCAGATTTCGGTCTGGGCTTCGATCTGACATTCATACTAAGGTAGTTTATCATACCTCGGAGTCGCTCGAGCAGACATATCAGCTCGTCCTTCATTATGAACTATCATTGAGATCCGCAAGAGCTGGTCGATGAGATTCTCATCCTGACCTCCACAGTACTAGTACCCCCCCATGTTGAGGTCACCATGACGCCTACCACTATCCTGTCAGCCACGACAGAAGTGATACACGAGGCGGATTGCTCTCACCCCAGTGAGGTGCTTAGCCCAGTGAGTGACCTATCTTTTGTTTTTGACCCGTCTCCTGCGAGCCCGATTGAGAGTGAGTCTGAGCGACCTATTGAGTCTGCAGTATTGTGTCCCTCACTCACACCTCTTCTGCAATGCACCGGGTTAGTTAACACCCTCACCGTAGACTCAATTCTTGAAACTACACCCACAGACCCATTCTTGAGTGTAGGTCTATGTTGCTCTCCCGTTGTCATTGCCCGGAGTCACATCACAACCGAGAGCCCAGAGCTTAATGTTGATCTCGCAGTGACTATGTCACCCATTTACGGGGACACGACCCCTTACGACGATGGTACGCTTGAGCTTCCTGATGAGACTCCTGATGAGCCTCCTGATGAGCCGCCATATCCTGGTGAGGATACGATTCGGGTGAGACGCTCGTTTATGAGCTTTGAGTTATTGGTGTCTCTTTCGCTATCATCTATCGCGTTGTCCCAGAGAATTGATCTTGCGTGGAACATAACGTATGTAGGGTCTTCCTTGAGTACGCTTGATCATAAACATATTTTGAGGCCCTATCTTATGGCACATCACACCCTCGATATGTTTTGGGGCACGCCACCTGCTGACTCACCCGATGAGTTCTTCCTTGTCAGGGACACTCACCACACTCGAGAGTCACGTCTTCTAGTTAGTGTGCACGATCTTCATTCAGGTGGTTGCCTCATTCACGATGACTTCTCGTACACACCTCCTGGTGAGCCCCCCGATGTGTCACGTTCCCTGAGAGACATTTGGCTCTTTACGAGCCCGTATTTTAGTATAGTTGTCTCTCACGATCATCTGAGCACTCGTCACACACAGGATGAGTTTATCTACACTCCACCGAGAGAGCCCCTGATAGGCCACAATATTTTAGAGACGTCCCGGTCATTATTAGACTTTCCTGTAGCAAGTACGTTGTGTCGGTCATGTGTCATTTGGATCATTTGCATGAGTCTGTTGAGTCGTTTCATCATCTTTTGCATGAGTCTGTTGTGTTGTCTGTTCATCGTTTGCATGTGTGTCATGAGTCAGTGCAACGAATAATCCATATTGGTAATAAATCTTGTAAATCACGTGCGGATGTTCATTGACACGTGCAAGTACTTCATGAAGGCGAGCAGGTGATTGTAAGAATCTGCGTTGTGAGGCTCCCTGCGAGGCTTGCTAAAAGCTTGAGCGTTAGGCGAATGAGTCCCTACTCAGTCTTGAGACGCATCGGGATAAATGCTTATGAGCTGGACATCCCCACGAGCATGGGTACCCATACTGTGTTTAATGTCGAGGACCTGATGCCATACTTTGCACCTCACAAGTATTCGGGCCCACATCTTGGTGTCCCTCCCGAGCCTTTACCACCGTTTTTACCACCCACCACTCAGTCTACCCCCGAGCCCTTGCCACCACATTCATTGCCCCGTGCTCAGCCCATTTCTGACCCCCACTTACTCGGGATCCTGCCCCCAACGGTTCCACCATTGACACCTCAGATCTCACCGGATCCTTCTGTTACTATGTTGAGAGATGAGATTATCACTGAGATATTTACGCATGAGTCCGTCGCCTCTACAGACGTTCTTTGCGGGCGCAGACGATCCTTCATTTGACGACACCTGGATGCCACCAGCGGAGCTTGATCGACTCGCCCTGGACTTCGACTTCAGTACGACCGTCTCCATTCATTAGAGATGGAAGCTTTTCAGTCAGGAGGAGTTGATTTTGGAGGAGTTGATTGGTGAGGACACTTTTCCAGCGACGACACTTGAGCGACCTCTAGTGGACCTCTTCGAGCTTTACCTGACATGCAGCGAGAGAATTTTGATCCTTATTCATCGGGAGATGAATTCTTTCAAGCCGGGGAAACTGATGCAGAGCAGAGACGAGGATGAGCTCTGAGCCCATTCGGGGCTGATTTGGAGACTTAGCATATATGACGTGCCCGGATCGACGATCCGACTCCGTAGATGCGTCCAGATTTGCGTTACGAATCAATTTCATATATAGCTTTGTACTTTTCGGATTCTATTTCTTGTAGTTTTGGCCCCGTGACCAATGACCAATCATAGCCGTTGATTCCGGGTGCTATAATTTTTATTTCTTATAAATAGATGGTTTAGGGCTGCCGTCATTTCTCATTGCTGAATGTTTAGAGAGTCTTCTTCCTTCATTTCGGTGATCTCCTCCGCGGTGCCGACTCCGTGGAGCCCCCTTGGTGATGACTCCTTGGGTAAGTGTGTATCCTTTGTTATTTTCCTCCCTCCCTGTTTTTCCCTTTGCTGACCAACCACCGTTCTCCTCTGAAACCCTCATTCGCAGCCCATAAAACCCACAAAATAGCCGGCCGTTTTGCTGTTCAGAAAGCACAGTCACTTTTCACGACACTGTTCACAGCAACGTTCACGGTACTGTTCACGACACTGTTCACGGTACTGTTCATTTATATCATTTATTGTTCATTGCATATGTTTTTTTCCCCATTGTTGTATCCTTCCCGAGCCGCCAGACTCCCTCCAACCGCCTGTCCATCCCCCTGTCCAGCCGCCTCCACCCCTCTCGCTGCCTACCAGCAAGCTGCCCAGCCTCCTCTGCCCCTCCAGCCGCCCACCAGTGAGCCGCCGCCCTCCCTTTGCCCAACGCCATCCCACCCACACCCTCTCTATCTCCGCCCAACAGCCGTCAGGCTGTTTTCAGCCCCAAACCAGTCCAGATATGGGCATTCCAGCCCAGATCCAGCCACCCCGCCCTTTCCTTTTGCTGCCCTCACTCCCCCATCACGCGGAACCACCTCTAAACAGCCACCCACTGTCAGATATGCTCTGATCCGGGCTATCCCACCCCAGATCCAGCCCGCCCATCCCCCGATCCAGGCCTCGCAACACCAACCAGCCATCCCCCTTACCCGTCCCAGCCTGCCCATCGCCGGAACCCTTCTCCAAGCTCTCCAACGTTCATATCTCTTTTATTGGCAGCAACCCTAATATTTGTGTAGTGTATTTGTATTGGTATTTGGTTGTAAGACATGAATATGATGTGATTATTAAATGTTTGTTTGATATTTCAGTTTGTTATAGTTTTTTACTCCTGTACTAATCTCTAACTGCAGGAAGGATTCATTCGCCGCGCGCTCTTGCTTTGGCCCTCCACGCGGAGGAAAGCCTAAACTTGCTTTTGCCCTAATAAAAATATTTTGCCTTGTCATGGATTTATTTTGCGTGAGATGTTTTATTTATTATCCCATTGTGATCTAACCGTCAGATTTGCATAGCATGTAGGGTTAGGTCTCAGATTTCCCGCCGCCTATAGATTCGTCCCGCATCAGAATCAAGCATGGATAATGTGTCCTAGAGATTTGAAAGATAAACCTATTGAAGTGAATAGGGTTAGAATCCTATGTTGTCACTACTTAGTGTCGAGTGCTAGTGTGCGTGGTCACTTAAGAGAACAGCTAGATCGGAATCCTTAAATTTGATAATAATTGATGTAATTGTTGTTAGTGCCCGTGTTCCTTAAATTTGATAATAAATTCATTTTAAAAATATGTTTGGAAATGAAAGCGGGGAAGTTGGATCTGAATATTTTTAAAATGAAGTAAAAATTCCAAGTAGAAGTAAAAACTTTGGCGCACAATTTATTGCAGGTCAATTCCAAGTAGATGTTAAATTATAAATAAGATCTGAATCTTCTAAATCTTTCCTAGAACAGAAAGATTAAAAGAAGAAAACGTAAAATATTTCAGAAATAGAAAGAAGTCACAGATCTAAGTTATACTGCATTCGACCATATGACAAAAAGAAAGTTTATAGAGATTCCCCAAAACATGGGTTATCCTCTCCTCTACGATGTGTGGGATGGCACTGCCTTAACCAAGACGACGAGCATTTTCCACTGGGGACCCAAGAATCCTTTTGTGTCTTTTACACCGGGGACTCCAAAACCATTGCACAGATTTTTTGAAGGGAAATCAGATGACACTTGCATCATAATAAGAGAAGGATGTTGAGAGTGAGATAGACGAGGAGGTTGGTAGCTGTGTATATAAAGAATAGAACATAGTTTACATTAGATAAATAGAGAGGTTAGAGAAGGTGTGGAGAGTTACAACGATAGAGCTAGGATGTTAGAAGAGATAATGCTCCACATTCATGAGAAGAAGGGAGATTGTTCCACTCATTTTTCATTCTTTTTTCCGTCACTTTAATTTGCATTCTCTATGTTCTTTTACTTTTCCCTAACTAATCTTCAAGTCCTCGATCCTCTTAAGTACCTTCCTCAAATTGGAGAGGGCTCAAGGGAAACCCCGTTATCTTCTGCCCTTCCGAGCCCTGATAAGGTAAGAGCGCAAAAACTGGCTTCAACTTTTTTGACTTATGCAACAACGCTATTCCTAGTCTCGACAAATTTTCAACTCAGTCAACGAACACTGTTCTTTGGTCGGTCAGCGATTGTTGAGTTCTGTCCGACGTTCAGGGAATGCAAAATCTTTCCTCTTTGAACGCTGATGAAAGGATGGCTTGGTCTACGATCAACTTCAGCTCTGGTCCATGCTTGACGATATCTAACTGATCTGGGAGCGCTACAGCTGAGAATGACAGTTTGCGATCCGTTTTCCGATCGGTGATCCGATAATCGGTCAATGATTGAATCCCCGATCGCAGATTACCTTGTCAATGATATCCGACAGTTTCAGGATGAGGCCTACTTTCCAATCTCTTTTCCTAGAGAGCTTCCTTCACACTTCTTCCTGCTTCAGAGTCGCTCCTTATGAAGTCTAAACTGCTAAACTCTTATTATTTTCTTATCATCAATCAGATAAGGTTTTTGTACCATCAAATCCAAGGGGTTTTTCCAATAATTTTCTTTTCTTTATGCTTTAACATTCTCTCTCAAGCTGGAGCATATATGTTGATCATTTCTAACTTGACACAAATATTTGAAAAAGATGAATTAGTTTGGTAAAAATGTCAACCAACTTTATATCTGAAGAGATATATAGAGTGTATATTTACTTTTTCATAACTTTCTCTCTAATGAATTGACAATCAACTTCAATATGTTTTGTTCTTTCATGAAATACTAGATTTTTAGATATATAGATGACAACTTTATTATCACATAACATAGATAGAGGATGATCATATATTTCTCCCAAGTCCTTTAGAAGTGTTCATAACCACTTTCATGCAGACATAGTTTGATCCATACTTCTATATTCAACTTCTGCACTTGACCTGGATACCAATGTTCGTTTCATGTTTTTTCAAGTAACAAGATTTCCTCTAACGAACATGCATAGTCCAGAAGTGTATTTGCAATCTCCTTTATCATATGCTTCACCACTCAAATTGTTATTTCCTTGAAATAATGTCTTTTCTCGGAGATCCTTTGATATATTGTAATTTTTAATACAACATCCAGATGACACTTTTCTGGAGCTTGCATGAATTGACTGAGCTTTCCAACAACATAGGAGATTTTAGGTCTGGTTATGGTAAGATAAACGAGTTTACCGACCTGTCGCCTAATATCTTAAAGGAGATATCTCACTCCAAAATTTGTTATCACCCACTGATATAAGACTTTGTGCAGGTTTTGTGCCAAGAAGATAGTTCTGTTGACTCGATCTAGGATATTAATGCGTTGGTACTTGGGAGAGAACAATATAGTTGTTTTGTCATGCGATTTTTATTCCCAAGAAGTATATGGGAAGACCCGTATCTTTAGTGGCAAAGTGTTCACGAAGATGTTTTTTTGTTATCTCTATTCCAAAAGAGTCATCTCTCGTAAGAAGAATGTCATCAGCATAGACAATCAGAATAACCAATCAGTGGTTGATTTTTCTTATAAAGAGAGAATGATCAGTAGTTCTTATGGAAAAAACCAATGGTAGAGACAACCTGCGTAAATTTTTCAAATCATGCTCGAGGGTTTTACTTTAGATCATAAATAGCCTTACAAAGCTTACACACCTAAGAATTCCCCTCAGGAGGTTGCTCCATATTGACTTATTCGTGCAGGACACCATAGAGGAAGGTTTTTTTTTAATATTAAGATTATTCATTTGCCAATTCTTGTTGACAACAATAGAGAAGATGACTCAGATAGTACCAGTACGGGCAACTATAGAGATTGTGTCAAAGAAATCAAGACCGTAAGTCTGGGTGAACCCCTTTGCAACCCAACGAGCATTGTATCTATCCACAGTGCCGTCATAAAGAAATTTGATGACAAAGACCTAATGACAACCAATAATATCAACCCATAATGGGTAGGAACAAGAGTCCAAGTACCCCATGATGTCAAGTTGACATTTCTTCCTCTATAGCCGCCTTCCAGCAAGGTATACGAAGGGATTCATGATAAGTAGTCAAGATGGGGTTGGTAGAGAGTGCCAGAGCAAGTTGGCTGCAAGGACTAAGATTTGCATAAGATACGACATTAACAATTAGATGGTGAGTAATCCTTATTCCCTTGTGCATGTCAATGAGGACATCCAAATTTGAGGAAGGAGCCTTTAGTAAAGGAGAAAGGTAGTCTAGGAACTAGTAGTGGGGACTCTGGAGTGGAAGGTGCAAGGAAATGATGGGAAGCTAGACAATGATGATAATGATAAGGTGGAAATAAGAGGTATATGTTCAATAAGTGGTGGCAACTGTGGGATATCTGGCGGAGACACATAAATGATAGGGAAAGATGAAATAAAGGTAGAAGGGGATGAGAAAGGAGGAGGTTGAGCCTCGCGAGTGAGAGACTCACCTTTCATGGAAAAATAGGGAGTAAATCCAAAAAATGTAACATCAATAGAGACATATTGACGTTTAAAGATACGGTCGAAACACCGATATCCCTTCTGAGTTGGGGATTGCGATATATTTGATGGCGCGTGCGCAGAGTTTGCGTTGACTAGGTACTGGAGTGTGTACGAAAGTAGCGCACACAAACACACGAGGGATGGGAGCAGAATGTGTGGCATCTAGATAAAGAAGAGAAAACAAAGTCTTTCCTTAAAGAGTGAAAGAAGGTACAACCTCCGCCCATGGCCCCATGTGTCTGCTTGACGTTACGATGCGTTTCAGCACATTTAATGTCCTTATTAAATTTTATTTTATGCAGTTTTTTAGTCAAAATCTGAATTTCCTGCACTAGTTCAAACATTTATATGTTTTGTTTAATTTCAATGGCTAGGATGAAGCCATTTTGTTGTGTTGTTGAGATCTATTGTAAAGGGACTATTTATATGGATCCTCATATTGAGGAAAGCAGATTTTTGAGAACCCTAAAAAAAAGAATCCGGCTGCTGCCTAGTGTTCGGCCGAACCCGAACTCCCACCGCCCCTTCCCTGCGCTATGCTCGCCGCTCGCTGCCCTCGGACGGCCGCTCCGCTGCCGGGAAAGCTTCTCTGGTGTGATTCCATAGAAGTCTTGGTGTGAGTATCCTTCTCTCCGTGTGACTCCGGTGGATCCGTGGAAGAGAGATTCTCCACAACCTTGTATCAACTATTGTGGGTAACGATTTCTTCCTCCTCTCCCCGTGTGTTCTTCTCTATCGTATTTTCGATGGACGAGGCCGGGCGTTGCCTCCGAAATCTTTGTGGATTCTTGGGTTTTTATTTGCCAAGTTTTAGCCATTTTTTTTAGATTTTGATGATCTAGAGGATTGAATAAATCCTGAAATTTGATTATTAAAGGATTGGGTAATCCTTCGTCATTTCTTGTTTTCGGGAATAATTCCGACCTCTTTCCGAATCGTCGTTTTGGTTGGAATTTTCTCTCTTGTGTAGCTTGTGCTTGTGTTGCGAACAAAGGTGTTGTATTGTGTGGCTAAGAAGTTTTAATGCGTAACGTTGATCGGAAGGGAGTTGAGTGACGCGTCTCTTAAAGTGTCACGATCGCGTCGGCACGTAGGCCTACATAAGGCCGGGTGTTCATGAACGGTAGTTCATAACTACCTTGTTCCCAATCGCCACCGCCGTGTCAAGTGGACCATTAGTGAATCACAATTTCACCCTTTGCACTGCAAAAATATTGCCACGCCCAACCCAACTTTCAATTACACGTCAGGTTGTTGGACCCTGCAGAGCATCACTTGCCGTCACAATGAACTCCTCTTAGCAAGCTTTGTAATTTACACTATCATTGATAGTTCTCATTCCACGATGTGGGTATCCTGCATTCTGTTTTAATTTTTGATTCTTTTTATTCTTGGATGAGGACCCAAGAGCAAGCCTTAGTTCTTCTTTTGCCTCCTGAAAAAATTATTTAAAATTATTAATTTTAATTCCTGTTTTTTATCCGGCATGCGGGCCCAAGTGCAAGCCTCAGTTCTTCTCTTGCCTATTGATAAAAAATTATTTTAATTTATTAGATTTAGTTCCTGTTTGTTTATCCTGCATGCAGGCCCAAGTGCAAGCCTTAGTTCTTCCCTTGCCTATTGACAAAAACATTTGTTGCACTTTTGTTGAAAGTGGGCCCGCCGACCATAGAAAGGTCAAGGCCGACCATATAAAGGTCAAGACCCGGGCCCACAGCCCGACTGCAGTCGGTGCACCCCAACCCGCTCTCCGCCTTGGATATAAACCGTGCGGCGGGTTGTTGAGGCCGGGAATCGATCCCAGGACCTCCTTTATAAGAGGATTTTATCTCCTCCTCTCATCCCCATCTGCAGCTCAGATGGGGATGAGAGGAGGAGATAAAATCCTCTTATAAAGGAGGTCCTGAGATCGATTCCCGGCCTCAACAACCCGCCGCACGGTTTATATCCAAGGCGGAGAGCGGGTTGGGGTGCACCGACTGCAGTCGGGCTGTGGGCCCGGGTCTTGACCTTTATATGGTCGGGCTTGACCTTTCTATGGTCGGCGGGCCCACTTTCAACAAAAGTGCAGCTCAGATGGGGATGAGAGGAGGAGATAAAATTCTCTTATAAAGGAGGTCCTGAGATCGATTCCCGGCCTCAACAACCCGCCGCACGGTTTATATCCAAGGCGGAGAGCGGGTTGGGGTGCACCGACTGCAGTCGGGCTGTGGGCCCGGGTCTTGACCTTTATATGGTCGGCCTTGACCTTTCTATGGTCGGCGGGCCCACTTTCAACAACATTTAAATACATTATATTGATGAACATCATCAACAACACTCAAGCTTTTATCTCACTATAGTGGGGTCGGCTACATGGATCCTTTGTCGCCATTATTCCCTATCTTTTGTCATAATCTCAATAATGCTTAAGTACATCATATCTTTCCTAGTAGTTTCATTCCAAGTCTTTATTGGTCTACCCCTCCCTCGTTTAACTTGCCTAGTGACTAGACTCTCACAACGCCTAACAGCCAACAGATGCCTCTAATGGTCTTTTTTGTACGTGTCCAAACCATCTTAGTCGAGTTTCTCGTATCTTCTCCGCAATTGGTGCTACGCCCGTCTTATCCCTGATACATTCATTTTGAATTTTATCCAATCTCGTGTGTCCACACATCCACCTAAGCATTCTCATCTCTGCAACTCCCATTTTTTGCTCATGTACACAATTCATTGCCCAACACTCAAAACCATAGAGCTTCGCTGGTATAATTGCAGTACGGTAAAACTTGCCCTTAAGTTTTAATGGTACTTTACGATCACAGAAGATCCTTGACGCGCCTCTCCACTTCAACAAACCTGCTTAGATTCTGTGTCACATCTTTATCAATACCTCCGTCGTTTTGAACTATCGATCCAAGATATTTGAAACACTTTCTACTGGAAATATCTTTATCACCCAACTTAATAACGAAATCACACGTCTTTCTTGCACTGCTAAATTTAAGCTCCATATACTCTGTTTTTACACCGCTCAACCTAAAACCCTTCTTTTTATATCATATGATTAAATTTTTTTTTTATGTTCACAAAATATAATTATATGCTTTGAAGTTAAAAAAATTAATATAACAAGTAAACGAACAAGGAGTCATGCATATTCAAATATACATTCAAAAATATCCAAAATAATATATTATTAATAAGTACAAATTATTAAATCATAAAATATATTTAATATTATACAATAGTTTTATTTTGATAACAATACATTTTATAGCAAATAAAAAAGGTTTAAAAGCTAAATATCATTTATTGATTGTAAATATTTCCAACTTAATAAATTTATTTTAAATGTATAAAAAGTAATTAATTATACTAAATACATTATGAAATAATTATATAGAATTAATTTTAAGAATAACACATTAAAAAATATGAAATAATAATTCTTATTGATTTAACCATAAATATTATAGTGCATATAAGTGATTTAAGTATATAATGTGAGTCTGCTAACACTATAGAATAAAATAGTGGGCAATATAGTCCAAAATCTTATCAACAGATATATTAGAAAAAAAATGATATTCGACTTTTATTTTACGAAAGTACATAATCTATTTTCTTAGACAAAATATTGTTTTATCCTCGAAAATGACATGTCAACGGACATGTGAACAACTTTTGTAACATCCGAAAATCTGACGCGAAATTATTTAAAATTTGTAGTGGCAAGTCGCGACGGAGTTTGATCGATGCAGCGCGACGTCAAGCTACAATGTTACTATACCTTGGGTCGCATTCGTTAAATTGTAATTTATCTCAGATGTAGTGGTAAAGAGACACATTTTATGTTAGTGACGAAGGCGCGACAAATTAATATGTGTTGAATAGGAGTAAATGAGAATTTCTATTTTGGGGTGCCAATAGCTGGTTTCAATTCCCCCCCCCCCCTCTATTCTTACGGTTATCAAAACCGCAAGTATTAAAATCCCGCAAGCTCTTTCTTCTCACGGGATTTAGAAACCGCAAGCCGCCCGACGCCCCTTTCCGCAAGCAGACCCGCGACTTTTCCGTCTCCCGCTGCGATCGAAGCCGGCGCATCCCGCTACCCTAGCCGGCGGCTATTCCTCCACCGGAACTCCTCTCCGGCCACTCCTCTCTCCTCTACGAGCGCCGGTGGACATTCCTTTTCATTCCTTTGGCGTGAAAGTTGTTGAAGTTGGTGACCGAGCGGTCTGGCGGTTTGTCTTGGCGGGTTGAAGACCGCGCGGTCTGGCGGTTTGTCTCAGTCGGCTTGGAGACCGGGCGGTCTGGCGGTCTTCCCTGGCAGTCTCTCTTCCTCTCTGGTGGTAGCCGTGCGGTTAGCCCTGCTGTCTAACCGCGCGGCTTGTGCGGTTTGTTTTGTATAGTCCGCTTGTCCTGTAAATTATAGTCCCACATCTCTTATTTGTATTCTCTCATCTCTCCTCCATTCTATATAAAGGAGGGCATACCTTTGTAATAGACATCTTTTTTGGATAATAAAATTTCAATTATTCAAAAGTTTATTCGCTTGTTCTCTACTTTTCGCTTCTTTTCTCTACTTTCTAACATGGTATCAGAGGACACGGTCATTTCCTCCTGATTCTGTGCGCCCTCTGTTGTTCGCAGCTTGTTTTCAGCATTCTGCGACTTGGCTTCTCTCTGTCCGCGCGGCTTGTTTCTACCCGCGCGGCTTGTTTCTGTCCGCTGCCCTGTTCGCACGGCTTGCTTCTTCTTCTCTTCTCCTACTGATCTTTGTCGCGGCGACCTGTTTCCTTGTCGCCGCGCTCCTTGCTCTTTCCTCCCGCTCCGACTTCCTAGTCGTTGCGGTCTGTCCCTATCCGCGTGTGTTGTCTCTCTACTCGCGGCTTGCTGCTGTGATCTGCCTGACCGTGCGGGTTGTTCCTTTCTCACCCGCATCTTGGTCGCGGTCACCAGCTCTTCTCCTCTCTTCTGTTCGCTCGGCCTTTTTAGTCCGCGCGACCTCTTCCCCGCTGTGCCTTTGACCGCCTTCTCGCAGCTGCTGTGTTCTGCCTGACCGTGCGGGTTATTCCTTTCTTACCCGCATCTTGGTCGCGGTCACCTGCTCTTCTCTTTTCTTCTGTTCGCTCGGTCTTCTCAGTCCGCGCGACCTCTTCCCCGCTGGACCTTTGCCTTCTTTTTCGCCGCTTTCTTCTTGTTGCCTTCTACCCGCTCCTGCTTGCTAGTCGCCTCGGTCTCATCTTTGGCCGCGCGACTTGTTCTCCTCTGTTCGCCCGACTTTTTTAGGTCGTGCGACTTCTTTCCCTCTGCTTTGCTCGGCTTCTTGGAAGCGGCCTTTCTAGCCGCCCGACCTATTTTCTGGTCGCCCGGCTTGGTGCTCTATTCTCTTCTCGCGGCTTGTTCTTCTCGTAGCGGTTTGCTACTCTCTTGCTTCCATGGCTTTCCTCTCATCCAGCCCGTCCGCCTCCGTGGTCACCTCTTCTGGTAGTGCTCATGTTGTGACTCGCGGACGATGGCTCATCGACTCTGGTGCAACAAGTCATATGACAGGCAACCCTCAATTTTTCTCTCTTCTTGACACACAGGCTCAGTTGCCCCCAGTCATTGTCGCTGATGGATCTCCCTCCCCGGTCCATGGGACGGGCATGGTTCAAGTCACTCCGTCTCTCTGCTTGGCTGATACCCTATATGTGCCCACGTTTCCGTGCAATTTATTATCGGTTACTTTTTTATGCAAACAACTACAGTGTTCTGTCACATTCACCCCTACCTCTTGTGCTTTTCAGGATCCGGACTCCCAACGGACGATTGCTACCGGGACTGAGAGTGGTGACCTCTACTTCCTTGACAACGCTTCTGCTCTATCCGTCTTCTCCTCCTCCTCTACAGATCTTCTCCAATGGCATCTTCGCCTTGGTCATGCTCCTCCCCGTATTCTACGACAACTCCTGCCGCACCTCCCTTCTCATCATCCTCCTCTAAACTGTGATGCATGTCAACTTGGCAAACATCACCGCTCCTCCTTCCCACCATCGCAGAGTCGGGGCTCCTCCCATCCGTTCGACCTCGTTCACTCTGACATATGGGGTCCCGCTCCTACCCTCACCATCGGTCGGGGCAGTTCCTATTTTGTCACCTTCATTGATGATTTCTCTCGATCTACGTGGGTATATCTTCTTAAAGATCGCTCCGAGTTATTCTCTGTTTGGACCTCCTTTTATTCGATGGTTAAAACTCAGTTCGCTACGTCTATTAAAATCCTTCGTTCTGACAATGCTCAGGAGTATCTTAGCCACGACTTCTCCTCCTTTTGCACTCATCATGGTGTTATTCGTCAAACCAGCTGTGTCTACACTTCCCAACAAAATGGGGTGGCGGAACGCAAAAACCGTCACCTCCTCGATGTCGCTCGCACTATGATGAATCAAATGCATGTTCCTCGCTCCTATTGGGGCTATGCTGTCCTTCTCTCCTGCTATCTCATCAATCGCCTTCCCTCCACCGTTCTCCACGGTGCTACCCCCTTCTCCCTTCTTTATCCGGACAAGGATCCCTTTCCTCTTCCTCTACACATCTTTGGGTGCACCGCTTTTGTGCACTCTCCCGCTGCCACCCGTGATAAACTCTCACCCCGTGCCACCAAATGTGTCTTTCTGGGCTATTCTCCCACTCAGAAAGGCTATTGTTGCTTTGACCCTGTTACCCGCAAGCAATTTGTCTCTGCGGATGTCACCTTCTTTGCCAATGCCTCTTACTTCTCTCCCGCTTCCTCTTCTCCTCCTCCTGCTCCTTCTCATACCAACTCATCCCTTCCATCTGCTCCCACTGAGGTTCCGTCCTCTCCACCTACTCCACCGCCTTCCCCATCCTCCTCATCTCCACCCTCTACTCCGCTTTCTCCCTCCACTCCGCTGCCATCTCTCTCTACTCCCGGGCCAGCTCTCTCCACCACGGATACTCCGGATACTGAGGCACCTGCTGACCTGGATCTCCCGATTGCTCTTCGCAAAGGGGTTCGGGCTTGTACCCACCATCCTCTTGCTGCGGTTGTTTCCTACGATCGCCTTACCCCTGCTCGCCGAGCCTTTGCCCTGGCTATCTCGGCTACTACCACCCCCCGTTCCTACCAGGAGGCCCTTACTATTCCTCACTGGAAAGTTGCCATGGATGAGGAGATTGCTACTCTCACTGAACGGGGTACCTGGACACTTGTTCCGCCTCCTTTCGGCACCGATGTTGTTGGTTGTCGCTGGGTCTTCGTAGTGAAGTTTCTCCCAGATGGCAGTGTGGATCGTTATAAGGCTCGCCTGGTTGCCAAGGGTTTTACCCAAACTTATGGGGTTAATTACTTTGACACTTTCTCGCCCGTGGCTCGCCTCAGCACTATTCGGGTTCTTCTCTCTGTAGCTGTCAACAGGGATTGGCCTATCTCGCAGCTAGATATTAAGAATGCCTTCCTCTATGGAGATCTGCAGGAAGCTGTTTACATGGAGTAACCTCCTGGGTATGTTGCTCAGGGGGAGACACGGGTATGCCGGCTAAAGAAGGCTATCTATGGCCTCAAGCAGAGTGCTCGTGCCTGGTTTGACAAGTTCAGTGGCATTGTTGCGGCCATTGGTTTTACACGAAGCTCAGCAGATCACTCATTGTTTGTTCGGAAAATCGCCTCTGGTCTTGTTGTTTTTGCGGTTTATGTTGATGACATTCTTCTTACTGGCGATGACCAGGATGAGATACTGATGACCAAGAAACACCTTCGTCAACATCTGGTTACAAAAGATATGGGCTCCCCGAAATACTTTCTGGGGATTGAAATCTCTAGAAAGCCCAACTCCATGGTCCTTTCACAACGGAAGTATGCTCTTGATCTTTTAAAGGATGCAGGACTCACTGGTGCTAAACCTGCACGTTGTCCTATGGCTGCTGGAGAAGACAAAACTTGGACAGATGACTCACCTCTTCTCTCTGATCTTACGAGATACCGGCGTCTGGTGGGCAAGCTCATATATCTCACGGTAACCAGACCCGACATCTCCTATGCTGTTGGCAAGGTGAGCCAGTTCATGCAAGCTCCGAGGGAGTGTCATCTACAATCTGCTCTGAGGATATTAGAGTATATTAAAGCTGCTCCAGGGAAAGGACTCCTATTTCAGAAGAATGGTCACCTAAGGGTTGAAGCTTACTCTGATTCAAGCTATGCAGATGACAAAGGGGACCGCAAATCGACTTCAGGTTTCTGCACATTTGTTGGAGGCAATCTTGTGAGTTGGAAGAGCAAGAAACAGTCTGTCGTTTCCAGGTCTAGTGCAGAGGCTGAATATCGTAGCATGGCATCGACTACATGTGAGTTGAAGTGGTTGCGGGCTCTCATGCTTGACCTAGGAGAGGTTTACAACTATCCTCTTCCTATGTTCTGTGACAATAAGGCCGCGATACACATTTCCAAAAATCCGGTCTTTCATGAGAGAACAAAACACATAGAAGTCGACTGTCATTTTATTCGAGAAGAAATATTGAAGAAACAGATTTGCACTCCATTTGTCACGTCCGACAACGAGTTGGCAGACGTCTTCACCAAGCTAGTGTCCGCTTCCTTTTTCCACATCTGTGACAAGCTGGGCATGATCGATATATATGCTCCAGCTTGAGGGGGAGTGTTGAAGTTGGTTACCGGGCGGTCTGGCGGTTTGTCTTGGCGGGTTGAAGACCGCGCGGTCTGGCGGTTTGTCTCAGTCGGCTTGGAGACCGGGCGGTCTGGCGGTCTTCCCTGGCAGTCTCTCTTCCTCTCTGGTGGTAGCCGTGCGGTTAGCCCTGCTGTCTAACCGCGCGGCTTGTGCGGTTTATTTTGTATAGTCCGTTTGTCCTGTAAATTATAGTCTCACATCTCTTATTTGTATTCTCTCATCTCTCCTCCATTCTATATAAAGGAGGGCATACCTTTGTAATAGACATCTTTTTTGGATAATAAAATTTCAATTATTCAAAAGTTTATTCGCTTGTTCTCTACTTTTCGCTTCTTTTCTCTACTTTCTAACAAAAGTGTCGGATTCAACCCTAACCGGTGGAACTTGGAATTTTTCGGTTTCGGTGAGTTTATTTCTTCCTTTTCTCGATTTTCTCACGGAAATTCTTCGATTTCGGAGTTAGTATAACCTAGGTTTTCTTCCTTGTGCCCTAATTAGGTTTTGGAGCACGGTTTCCACCGCGAAACTGGAGTTCGGCGCATTGGAAGCTTCAATCCCTCCCACGTGAAGGTAGTACGCTATGTTAGCCATTAATTTTGGACGACTCCAGCATTTTGGAATTTTTTCAAAAGGTTAACCTTAAGGGTAAAATGCGATAATTAGGACTGCCTTGAATTTGCAGGACTTTGTTGGGGTCGGGGCAACATTCTAAAGGTCCCCAGCAGTAGGGTTTGCTTTTGGAAGAGAAAATGTCGCCGCGCCGAGTATACGAGCGTCGCAACACCTCTGTAAGGAAATACTAATTTCTTTTAGTTAGACATATCAAAAAATTATATTTTATACGCATGAGTAGGTTTCGTACAAACATCATAACCATGCATAGAAAAGTGTGGCGGTAGGAAAATAATCGTGGAAACGCGTATGATAACGCCTTATTCCATAACCGCGTTAGTAAAGTCATGAACAGTTAGTTAAGTATGAAACTTCACACGTGTACGTAAGTTTGGAGAGTGTCCAATTAAGGGTGCGAATATCCTTTCAAGTCGACTACGAGAAAGTCAAGGGTCGCTCAGTAGTACACCAGAAAAGATATCCCATGCAGAGTAGCGTCAGACCAAAAAGGTCAGTAGCACACCAGTCTTTTCGTGCTTGGTAGAGGCGCACTACCATCCTCATAGGGCATATGGTATCCTATGAGTTACAGTCTTGTGAGTTGACTCCCCTTTGAGACAGTTAGTAGATTCGAGACCGTGTCCGCGTGTCACTAGAACAATTGAGTTCGTCAGATGGTCTCGGGTCGTCAGTTTCAGATTTTGCGCGTTAGGAGCTACTCTGCCTAGAGCCTTCCCAGTAAACGTGTAGGCTATAAGCTACTTAGAACTCAAGTACAGGTTTGACGTAAGACAGTACACTAGTTAGTGAACGTCAGGACTTGGGTAAATGAACGAAAAGTCATGAATATAGAATTATAGTGTGTTCACCAGGAAGTATAGGAAAAGCATGCATATCATATATCATAAAATGTTTTCAGTGCACGAGACTAGTTTTAAAGACATGCATACATTCATATGTAAATCTATTTTAGTGTCACTAAGAGGAATTGCTTTTCTTTACTCTGACCATTCGTGAGCAATGTTTTTCAGGTGACCCAGGTGGGAAACTACGTATAGGATGAGCGTCATGGTGTTGTCAGTTTGTAGTACTTTTACCATTCAGTTTACTCCATTTCAGCATGTACTTGTAGTTGTGGACTGTGTATCTCATTAATATTTTATATATCTTGTATCAGACTTATTATGATAGTTCAGATTTTCAGTTATTACAATTCCATTCTTGTTTAGTGGCTCTGTGAATCCAATTATCAGGTATGTGGTTACCCTTAGTTTATTTCTGTTACTTCCGCTGTAAGTCTTAAATTTGTTTAGTATAGACTTTTATTACCTGCTGCTACTAGTTTTAATACTGTTTTCTAGTTTTCTTTATATCGCTGACCCGGCCGGACGGCTGATTTCTGAAATACTGGGAAGAGGTGTTACAAATTGGTATCAGAGCCAGGTTTAGGATCCCTGGACCCTAGAAGGTTTTCACAGAGCCATATGATTGTGTAAGAGTTAACTATTGTTAGTAGAATATTTTAAGTTGTGTTTAAGCCTTAGTTTTCGCAAGAGTACGAAATAAAGTTGTCAAGCCAGTTTTAGCAGATGCTTAATAAATAACCAGATTTCTTTTATATGTTCTATCAGGCAACTCGAGTAAATGAACCAGGTGAATCTTCACATCAGGACCCTGTTCCTAACGCGACTAAGGGAGATGCTGCAGTGCCACAGGTACCACCAGTTCCAGCAGCTCCAGAGGGCACTGACATAGCGTCTCAGATTGCCAAAGCGGTCACTGTTGCCTTGATGGAGTTTCAGAGAGGACTGGCTGCAGGGTTTCCAGTTCCAGTACAAGTACCAGCCCCTGCACCAGCTCCTGCCCCAGCACCCGTGGAGATGACCCTGGAGCGCTATTTGAGAAATTTTAGAGAGCTTCAACCTTCGAACTACAGTGGGGACGAGACCCCGATGGACACAGATGATTGGGTGACAAACACCAGAGACTTGCTGGATGTTTTAGAGTGCCCAGAGAACAAGAAGGTTCCTCTGGCAGTTTTCCTCCTCCGAGGTGAGGCAAATGTCTGGTGGGACAAGTACCGGACAGATGATCCCGCAGGTAAATGGTTATGAAAATTCCTTTTATTTTTTGGAAGTGATATGTTCCCTTTTTAAATAATATGACCATGCTTTTGGCCAGGTCGTACGCCAGACATGTTTACGTGGGGCGAATTTTATAGAGCCCTTTCGAGTTGGTTCGTGTCTCCTTCCGCACGACGAGGTCTACAGGAGAGATACCATAGGCTTTTCTAGGGGGACAGGACTGTTGCTGAGTACGAGCAAGAGCTTACCCATCTGGCTCGATATGCGGGCGTGATTCAGGGAGACCAGACTGAGAAGTGCAGCCGCTTTGTGGATGGTTTACGTGACTCGTTGAGACAGCCGCTGATGACTATGGTCAATGCTGATTACAGGAGCTTAGTGGATACGGCTCGCAGGCTGGAGGCTGACCAGCAGAAGGTTCAAAAGCGAAGTAATTTCCGTGCGAAGCGATCTCAGGATTCACATCAGTCGCAGCAGAGCAGGAATGAACAGGGGAAGAACTGAAATAAGAAGCAGAAGCCTGATGCGAGGAAGAATGATCAATCTGGTGACAGGAGCAGGGACTACCCCCTTTGTCCCAAGTGTCAGCGTCGCCATCCAGGAGAGTGTTTGGCCAGCGCGGGCGTGTGTTACAAGTGTCGTCAACCTGGACACATAGCTCGTTTCTGTCAGGAATGTGGTTCGAATCATGTAATCAACCTTGTTGTATTTTTGTACATTTTTGAATTTTCTGTATATGACAAGTGTAATTTGTTCCTGCAGTCGAAGTATGAGGTTGGTGGCCCTAGTAGAGCAGACAAGGGCAAAACTTTGATGATTACTGATGGAAGACCACAGCAGGGTCGAGATTTGGTTCAGCCCGGAGCTTATGGGCTTGGTTAGAAGGAGGCTAAGGAGTAGGAGGATGTAATGACAGGTAAGTGTTTACTTTGTCTGACAAGTTTATTTAATTCTCCGTAGTGACACTCTTTTCTTTTTGAAAATCATTCATGTAGGCATCCTTATGATTCGTGATTTACCCTCCAAGATTCTATTTGATACGGGTGCCTCACACTCGTTTATCGCGGAATCTCTAGTGCGTAAGTTGGATTTAGAAATCGTCCCAGAGGCAGTACCGCTGGAAGTCATGATGCCGAATGGATCCCTTCTGCAGACCAGAGATAGGTGCAGGATACTGGTGCAGTTTGGTGACACCGAGATTGTAGTGGAAGCTTTGCAGCTACCTATTGCATGATTCGATCTGATTTTTGGAATGGACTGGCTTTCGGCAGTCAACGCCAGGATTGACTGTAGGGCGAAGCAGATACAGTTTGATGGCCCCAATCAGACTTCTTTTTCTTTTCAGGGCTTGAAGGGAGTAGTGAAGATGATCATATCTGCAGTCCAAGCGAGAAGGTGCATCAGTAAGGGTTGTGAAACCTTCGTAGTACTGATGAATGCAGAGACTAAGGCTGACTTGTCAGAGGTACCAGTGGTGCAGGAGTTCCCCGATGTTTTCCCGGAAGAGCTCCCTGGTGCCCCTCCAGATAGAGAGATTGAGTTCCCGATAGACTTGCAGCCTGGGGCTACACCGGTAGCCAAATCTCCCTATCGGATGGCTCTAAGGGAACTAGCTGAGTTAAAGAGTCAGTTGCAAGAGTTGCTTGATTTGGGTTTTATACGCCCCAGTACTTCACCATGGAGTGTTGCAGTGCTTTTTATGAAGAAGAAGGATGGTAGTCTGAGACTGTGCATAGATTACCGTGAGTTGAACAAACTGACAGTAAAGAACAAGTACCCGATTCACAGGATTGATGATTTGTTTGACCAGTTGGTGAGATCGAACACTTTCTGCAAGTTAGATCTGAGGTCAGGCTATCATCAGTTAAAGATTCGGGACGTTGATATTTAGAAGACGGCTTTCAGCACCAGATATGGACACTTCGAGTTCGTGGTCATGCCGTTTGGGCTGACCAATGCTCCTTCAGTATATATGGACCTGATGAACAGGGTATTTCGGGAGTACTTGGATCGTTTTGTCATCGTCTTCATAGATGACATCTTGGTGTTCTCTAAGAGTGTAGAAGATCATGTCGCACACCTCAGGATTGTTTTGAGCACACTCAGGGAGAACCAGTTGTTTGCCAAGTTTTCAAAGTGCGAGTTTTGGCTTTCAGAGATTGCATTCTTAGGCCACATCATCAGTCAGAAAGGGGTTAGTGTTGATCCGAAAAAGATAGAGGCCATTAAGAATTGGCCAAGGCCGACGACCGTTTCAGAGGTTCGCAGCTTTTTGGGTCTTGCTGGTTACTACAGGAGATTCATCAGGGATTTTTCGAGGATAGCCTTACCACTGACTTCTCTCACTATGAAGGGTAAGGGTTTGGATTGGACGGTGGAGTGTGAGTTGGCGTTTGAGGACTTGAAGGGCAGGTTGATGACTGCATCGATTTTAAGTTTACCTTCAGGGCCTGACGGGTTTCAGATCTACAGCGATGCATCAGGTCAGGGTTTGGGATGTGTTCTCATGCAGCATGGAAATGTCGTAGCCTATGCCCCGAGACAATTAAAGGTTCATGAGAGGAACTATCCAGTGCATGACTTGGAGCTTGCGGCAGTCATACATGCCCTAAAGATTTGGAGGCACTATCTCTATGAAGTGCGTTGTGAGATCTTCACTGATCATAAGAGCCTCAAGTATATCTTTGATCAGCGAGAGCTCAATTTGAGGCAGCGCAGATGGTTAGAGTTTCTATCAGACTACGACGTAGACATTCAGTACCATCCAGGAAAAGCGAACGTTGTAGCTGATGCCCTTAGCCGTAGAGGTTCGTGTTTCTCCCTTCTAACTCAGCAGGAGGAGTTAGTGCGAGAGCTAGAGAGACTGGATATTACCGTTGTGCCACGCAGTAGTTTTGGTTCTGCAAGTTTGAGTTGGATGGAGATTACCTGTGATATCAAGGATAGAATCAGGACAGCTCTACCGTTGGATCCAAAGATGACAGAGATTTGGAGCTCAGTGCAGACAGGCCAGAAGGAGGGATTCACTATTCAGGATGATTTATTGTTGTTTGATGGCAGGGTGTGTATCCCCGATGTTAGTCGTTTTCGCGAGAATATTTTATTTGAGGCACACAATTCCAGATATTCTATACATCCGGGTAGCACGAAGATGTATGCAGATCTCAAGAAGTTAGTCTGGTGGCTAGGCTTGAAGAGTGATGTTGCAGTTTATGTAGGGAAGTGCGAGACGTGCAAGTTGGTTAAGGCCGAGTGCCAAAGGCCTTGAGGCAAGTTGCAGCCACTTCCCATTCCTGAGTGGACATTCGAAGATATATCCATGGATTTCATTCATGGTTTGCCGAGATCGCAGAGTGGGAATGATTCCGTGTGAGTTATAGTTGATCGACTTTCTAAGGTCGCCCATTTCATTCCTCTTAGGAAGACGGATCAAGGTCCGAAGCTGGCACAGTTATATTTGGACGAGATAGTTCGGCTTCACGGTGTTCCCAGGACTATAGTTTCAGACCGAGATGGCAGATTCACCTCCAGAGAGTGGCGATACGTACAGGAGCGGTTGGGTATCAGATTACATTTCAGCACCGCATTTCATCCCCAGACCGATGGACAGACTGAGCGCACAAATAGGACTTTGGAGGATTTGTTTCGGATGTGCATTTTGGACTTTGGAGGAAAGTGGGAGAAATATGTTACTCTTGTGGAGTTCTCCTACAACAACAGTTTTCAGACGAGTATTGTGATGACACCGTTCGAGGCCCTCTATGGCAGACGTTATCGGACACCGTTATGTTGGGCTGAAAGTGAAGAGAGATCCACAATCAGGGAGTCATGGATTGATAAGACCACTGATAGGATCAAGCTTATTCAGGAGCGTATGAAGACAGCTCAGGATCGCCAGGCCAAGTATCATGATCAGAAGCACAGGTCAGTAGAGTTCAGTGTTGGAGACTATGTTTATCTAAAGGTCAGACCAGTCAGAGGAGTCTCTAGAATAAAGCGGATGAAAAAGCTGAGCCCCAGATTCGTTGGTCCTTTTGAGGTACTGGAAAGAGTCGGTGAGGTTGCTTACAGGTTGGCCTTACCTGAGGAAATGAGTGGTGTACATGATGTATTCCACGTCTCCTATCTGAGGAGAGCAGTCAGAGATCCTAGTCAGATCATCAGTACCGAGGAAGCACCAATTGAGACAGATCTTAGTATTGGGGTTAGACCAGTCAGAATAGTGGATTCAAGAATACAGAAGGTCAGAAATAGAGGGATTCGCATGATCAAAGTCCTTTGGATGAACTGTGGCAAGCCAGAGTATACTTGGGAGCGAGAGGATGAGCTTAAGAGCAATGCAGATTACTCTTTTCTCTTCGATTCAGGTATGGCTACAATTTTCGAGGACGAAAATTTTTGTTAGGAGGGGAGATTTGTAACATCCGAAAATCTGACGCGAAATTTTTTAAAATTTGTAGGGGCAAGTCGCGACGGAGTTTGATCGATGCAGCGCGACGTCAAGGTACAATGTTACTATACCTTGGGTCGCATTCGTTAAATTGTAATTTATCTCAGATGTAGTGGTAAAGAGACACATTTTATGTTAGTGACGAAGGCGCGACAAATTAATGTGTGTTGAATAGAAGTAAATGAGAATTTCTATTTTGGGGTGCCAATAGCTGGTTTCAATTCCCCCCCCCTCTATGCTTACGGTTATCAAAACCGCAAGTATTAAAATTCCGCAAGCTCTTTCTTCTCACGGGATTTAGAAACCGCAAGCCACCCGACGCCCCTTTCCGCAAGCAGACCCGCGACTTTTCCGTTTCCCGCTGCGATCGAAGCTGGCGCATCCCGCTACCCTAGCCGGCGGCTATTCCTCCACCGGAACTCCTCTCCGACCACTCCTCCCTCCTCTACGAGCGCCGGTGGACATTCCTTTTCCTTCCTTGGGCGTGAAAGTGTCGGATTCAACCCTAACCGGTGGAACTTGGAATTTTTCGGTTTCGGTGAGTTTATTTCTTCCTTTTCTCCATTTCCTCACGGAAATCCTTCGATTTCGGAGTTAGTATAACCTAGGTTTTCTTCCTTATGCCCTAATTAGGTTTTGGAGCACGGTTTCCACCGCGAAATTGAAGTTGGGCGCATTGGAAGCTTCAATCCCTCCCACGTGAAGGTAGTACGCTATGTTAGTCATTAATTTTGGACGACTCCAGCATTTTGGAATTTTTTCAAAAGGTTAACCCTAAGGGGAAAATGTGATAATTAGGACTGCCTTGAATTTGCAGGACTTTGGTGGGGTCGGGGCAACATTCTAAAGGTCCCCAGCAGTAGGGTTTGCTTTTGGAAGAGAAAATGTCGTCGCGCCGAGTATACGAGCGTCGCAGCACCTCTGTAAGGAAATACTAATTTCTTTTAGTTAGACATATCAAAAAATTATATTTTATACGCATGAATAGGTTTCGTACAAACATCATAACCATGCATAGAAAAGTGTGGCGGTAGGAAAATAATCGTGGAAACGCGTATGATAACGCCTTATTCCATAACCGCGTTAGTAAAGTCATGAACAGTTAGTTAAGTACGAAACTTCACACGTGTACGTAAGTTTGGAGAGTGTCCAATTAAGGGTGCGAAGATCCTTTCAAGTCGACTACGAGAAAGTCAAGAGTCGCTCAGTAGTACACCAAAAAAGATATCCCATGCAGAGTAGCGTCAAACCAAAAAGGTCAGTAGCACACCAGTCTTTTCGTGCTTGGTAGAGGCGCACTACCATCCTCATAGGGCATATGGTATCCTATGAGTTACAGTCTTGGGAGTTGACTCCCCTTTGAGACAGTTAGTAGATTCGAGACCGTGTCCGCGTGACACTAGAACAATTGAGTTCGTCAGATGGTCTCGGGTCGTCAGTTTCAGATTTTGCGCGTTAGGAGCTACTCTGCCTAGAGCCTTCACAGTAAACGTGTAGGCTAGAAGTCACTTAGAACTCAAGTACAGGCTTGACGTAAGACAATACACTAGTTAGTGAACGTCAGGACTTGGGTAAATGAACGGAAAGTCATGAATATTGAATTATAGTGTGTTCACCAGAAAGTATATGAAAAGCATGCATATCATATATCATAAAATGTTTTCAGTGCACGAGATTAGTTTTAAAGACATGCATGCATTCATATGTAAATCTATTTTAGTGTCACTAAGGGGAATTGTTTTTCTTTACTCTGACCCTTCGTGGACAATGTTTTTCAGGTGACCCAGGTGGGAAACTACGTCTAGGATGAGCGTCATGGTGGTGTCAGTTTGTAGTACTTTTACCATTCAGTTTACTCCATTTCAGCATGTACTTGTAGTTGTCGACAGTGTATCTCATTAATATTTTATATATCTTGTATCAGACTTATTATGATAGTTCAGATTTTCAGTTATTACAATTCCATTCTTGTTTAGTGGCTTTGTGAGTCCAATTATCAGGTATGTGGTTACCCTTAGTTTATTTCTGTTACTTCCGCTGTAAGTCTTAAATCTGTTTAGTATAGACTTTTATTACCTGCTGCTACTAGTTTTAATACTGTTTCCTAGTTTTCTTTATATCGCTGACCCGGCCGGACGGCTGATTTCTGAAATACTGGGAAGGAGTGTTACAACTTTGAGGACACTTAACACAATGTATGCACTTCAGATTGAAGTCATAGTCCATCACATATCCTTTGTGACAATGTTTTGTACTTTGCTTCAACATTTGACCTTGCTACCTCATTTTATTACTTCTTTAGGTCACGGGATTCCCCCAACAAAAGAACATATCCCCGAAACACCAAGGGGTGCATGCATAGGCCTGCAAGCCAAGCAGCCCTATTTTGTGTCCAAACTTCAACTGCAATGCATCAAAGCCAAGCAGCCCTATTTTGTGTCTGTTTTTCCGATTTTTATAGAGTTGGCACTTGTGTATTTTATAGAATTGGTACTTGCAATGAAATTCAAATGAAAGTTGTAGCAAGCATTGAACTACTCATATTGGTATGAAATCAGCAATTGTAGTTGAATCCCCAAAAAAACAAAATAAATCATTGGCTGATCTAAACTGAAATAATAATGAACATCTGGAAAAACTAAGAAATACTGAAGAGTGTTATACTTCGGTTTTGGATCTTTGAGTTTGGTTCAAGAAGGAAATCCAAGAATACGAGCCACAGGAGAAACTCATTAAGGTTCTGTTTGGGGGGACTTATTTTCACCGGTCAAGCGGTTACCACCGCATGAATTGGACCTTAATTATAATCCGATTCATGCGGTCGTAACCGCTTGACCGGTGAAAATAAGTCTCCCCCAAATGGAGCATAAGTCGGATATGAGACACTGGACTGAATGTCTAAAAGTAAATTGAGGTTGTTAAATGAAAACTTGTTTCCTAAATACTTGGAGAGGCGTTGCCACGTCGAGGAGCTGAGGGTTCAAGCAGCCCTGTGACATCCATTTCTTGCGGTTTCTTAGAAGTACAGGATAGTGAGGAAATGACGACGGAAGATTGGACCAACATACATCACATTGGTCCCTTAAATCCATCCTCACGATAAGCCAATCTCCACTCGTTACAAGCATGTGGAGATAACGAACACTCACTTTTTCAAGTGCATCATCCCTCCAAATTAAAAATAAATTAAGCAATCTACAAGCTAAAACATCTAAACAAGTTTTATCGTTAGGTCTTCAACACTAATATATATATATATATATATATATATATATATATATATATATATATATATATATATATATATATATATATATATATATATGGCCATTTACCGGGACCTCCCCTCTAACTTTGCTAAATTACTGACAACACCCCTCTTATTTTCGAAATTACAAAAACTTTCCCTAAAGTTTTCATTTCATTACAAAAACCTCCCATGAAGTTTTAATTTCATAACATCCATGCACAAAAACACCCCCCTCGGTGAACAGTGTCCAGGAGGTATTTTTCTTCATGGATGCAATAAAATGAACAGAACAGGGGAGGTTTTGGTAATGAAATGAAAGCTTAAGGGGAGTTTTTATAATTTCAAAAATAAGAGAGGTGCTCTCACTAATTATGCTACTTTACCGGGGATGTTTGGGTAATTATATATATATATACTATATATTATAGTTTTAAGAGAGTTTAACATTATACGAGCAAAATAATTTGGATCGTCTAAATAATATACAACAACAGCACTCAAGCATTTAACCCATTATAGTGTGGTCGGCTATATGGATCCTTTGTCACCATTGTGCCCTATCTTGTGTCATAATCTCACTAATGCCTAAGTACATCATGTCTTTCTTTATAGTTTCATTCCAAGTCTTTATTGGTCTTACCCTCCCTCGTTTATCATGCCTAATGACTAGACTCTCACAACGTCTAACAAGTGCCTCTAATGGTTTCCTTTGTACGTGTCCAAACTATCTTAGTCGAGCTTCTCGCATCTTGTCTACAATTGGTGCTACTCCTGTCTTATCTCTGATACATTCATTCCTAATTTTATCCAGTCTCGTGTGTCCACACATCCACGTAAGCATTCTCATCGCCGCAACTCCCATTTTTTGCTCATGTGCACAATTCACTGCCCATCACTCAGAACCATACAACATCGTTGGTCTAATCGCAGTACGATAGAACTTTCCCTTAAATTTTAATGGTACTTTACGATCACACATGATCCCGGACGCACCTCTCCACTTCAACCAACCCGCTTGGATTTTTTGTGTCACATCTTTATCAATACCTCCGTTCGATCCAGGATATTTAAAACATTCACTACGGAAAATATCTTGATCACCCAAGTTCATAACAAAGTCATCCGTTCTTGCACTGCTAAATTTAAGCTCCATATACTCCGTCTTTGTCCTGCTCATCTAAAACCCTTCTTTTCTAAAGTGTCTCGCCATGTTTCAGGTTTTGCCCCTACACCCTCACATGTCTCATCGACCAAAACAATATCATTCACAAAAAATAAACACCAAGGTATTTCTTGTTGGATATAAACTGATAAAATCAAATTCGTTAAACTAAATAGAACACTAAATAAATAAATATAAACTGAGAAGAATAAATAATATAAAAATTATCTAAATGTGCATTATTTGGGTGCTTGTTCATCTGCAAACTGAGTTAGGGTCCGTTTGATGTGATGTTTTTGCTCTGGTGAGTTTGAACAAAAAACACCACAATCATGATATATGTATTTGACATGAAAATAGTTATACCGTCACTAAGGGAAAAAAATTAGTTTTGAACACAAAAGTAGATGGAGTTAGTGAGGTCGGGTGTTCACGAACGGCAGTTCATAACTACCTTGTTCCCAAATGCCACCTCCATGTCAAACGGACCATTAGTGAATCACAATTTCACCCAATGCACTGCAAAAATATTACCACGCCCAACCCAACTTTCAATTACACATCTTCGGGTTGTTGGACCCTACAGAGTAGCACTTGCCGTCACAATGAACTCCTCTTAGCAAGCTTTGTAAGTTACACTATCATTGATAGTTCTCATTCCACGATGTGGGTATCCTGCTTACTGTTATAATTTTTGAATTTTTTTTAATCCTGGATGAGGACCCAAGAGCAAGCCTTAGTTCTTATTTTGCCTGCTGAAAAAATTATTAATTTTAATTCCTGTTTTTTATCCAGCATGCGGGCCCAAGTTTAAGCCTCAGTTCTTCTCTTGCCTATTGATAAAAATTATTTTAATTTATGACATTTAATTCCTGTTTGTTTATCCTACATGCGGGCCCAACTGCAAGCCTCGGTTCTTCCCTTACCTATTGACAAAAACATTTAAATACATTAAGGCTCTATTTGTTTGAGCATTTCGGTGCTCCGTTTTGGGCAAACGCCGCCGGAAGGCGGGTAAACAAATGAACCTCCGGCGGCGTTTGCTCCGTTTCCACCCGCCCGCCTTGAGAAACGCCCCAAAAAGCTCCGTTTGGAGCAGCCACCTCCCCCCTCCGTTTCGAACACTCCGTTTCCACCCGCCGGATCCACCCGCCACCGCCGAAACAAATGAAGCCTAAATTGCTGAACATCATGAACAACACTCAAGCTTTTATCTCACTATATTGGGGTCGGCTATATGGATCCTTTGTCGCCATTATGCCCTATCTTTTATCATAATCTCACTAATGCCTAAGTACATCATGTCTTTCCTTTTAGTTTCATTACAAGTCTTTATTGGTCTACCCCTCCCTCGTTTAACGTGCCTAGTGACTAGACTCTCACAACGTCTAACTGGCTAACAACCAACAGTGTCTCTAATGGTCTTTTTGTACACGTCCAATCCGAGCTTCTCGCATCTTCTCTGCAATTGGTGCTACTCCTGTTTTTTCTCTGGTACATTCATTCCTAATTTTATCCAGTCTCGTGTGTCCACACATCAACCTAACCATTCTCATCTCCATAACTCCCAGTTTTTTCTCATGTATACAATTCACTGCCCAACACTCAGAACCATAGAGCATCGCTAGTCTAATTGCAGTATGGTAAAACTTGCCCTTAAGTTTTAATGGTACCTTACGATTACATAAGATCCTTGACACGCCTCTCCGCTTCAACCAACCCGCTTGGAGTCTATGTGGCACATCTTTATCAATACCTCCATCTTTTTGAACTATTGATCCAAGATATTTAAAACACGCACTATGAGAAATATCTTGATCACTCAAACTTAATAACGAAGTCATCCATTTTTCCCGTCCCTCAAAATTTAAGCTCCATATACTCCGTCTTTTCCCCTCTCAAACTAAAACCCTTCTTTTATAAAGTGTTGTTGTGAGCTTGTTTTGTTGAAGTTCGTTTGAGGTAGAGGATACAAGGGCAATCCCTAGAATGAGGGTAGAGGAGGAGAAGTTTAGAAGAAGAAGCTTGGAGAAGAAGATGAGAGGAAAACCCTAGAGGGGAAGAGGGTTAGAGAAGAGAAGAAGTATAGAGAGAGAGAGAGGTGCTTGAGAGAGAAAAAGAACCTTGATTAATTTCTTGCATAACTACGATGACCCCACGAGTCCCCTTAAATAGAAATCATAATGGCATAAACATAAATACAACAATAGACGTGAATATTAAAATACTACGATTCAAATACTACGACTCGACTCGATAATAACAACTTAATACAATACGACTCAACATATAAATAATAATAACAACACACGATAATTGACGGCGGATCTGTAACACTCCATCCGTCCTTGACATCGAGCTTGATCACAAGCTCGAACTTCACATGGCTGGTCAAATCATTCAGTATCTTGACCTCCCTCCAGAACAACGCCCGGTGACGCCTAGCTGCGGCGGAGGCGAAGGGCGGCGGCGCCAGCAGTAAAATGGGTGACATGGAATAACTTTTTTGGGTCCGCTCGAGGGGAGGTGAGCAACAGCCACACAAAGGTCGGAGGGCCGACATGCGGCGGTAGGAATGGATCTATCGGGATCGGTGGAGCAAGCGGCGGCGGCAGAGGCAAAGACGACGACGGCGGAGGCAAAGACGACGACGGCGGCGGCAACTGCATGATTTGTGTCAGTGGGGGCGGCGGCGGCGTTGGCGTCGATGGCGGCGGCGGCGACGGCGGCTCGAGATAAGTCGGTGGCGGCAATGACGGTGGCAGTGGCATAGGTCGCGGCGGTGAAGGCGACACAAGCTGTGCGGGCTGAGAGGGCTCCGACACTGGAAGAGGTGGAACGCCAAAGTGTTCTGAAGTCACCAATTTGTCTAGTGTAGTGTTGAGGCGAGAGGTGGAAGCTTGAAATGACGTCAACATTTTCCACAACGTCGAACAAAGGGCTTCATCCGCGGCACAAAGTTGAATCTCCATACAAATTAATTGATTAATTAATTAATTGATTAATAAATTAATTGTAGATGGCCAGTTGATGAAGAGATGAAGAGGGCCGGTTGATGCCCAAATCAAGAAGATAGGACTGGGGGAAAAGAGAGTGGAGGTGGGCCCGAGAGGGAAAAATAAACGCAAAACAAGAAGGGAAGAGGCGGGATTGCGTGTGCAGCCGACTGTAAGAGAAAATAAGGGGGGAAAAGAAAGAGGGAAAAACCGGTGGGCCCCATGAAGGAAAATAGGAAGAAAGTGACGGGATGGGGAAAAGAGGCACGACATTAGGTGGGGCTCGTTGAGAAGGCGTGTTGTGGAGGAAGGCAAGCAGCGGGAGGGTTGAGCCAAGTAAGGAATGACTCTGATACCAAAATGTTATGAGCTTGTTTTGTTGAAGATCGTTGGAGGTCGGGGATACAAGGGCAAGCCCTAGAATGGGGGTAGAGGAGGAGAAGTTTAGAAGAAGAAGCCGATGAGAGGAAAACCCTGGAGGGGAAGCGAGTTAGAGAAGAGAAGAACTAGAGAGAGAGAGAGAGAGGAGCTTGAGAAAGAAAGAGAACCTTGATTAATTTCCTGCATAACTACAATTATCCCATGAGTCCCCTTAAATAGAACTCATCATGACATAAACGTAAATACAACAATAAACGTGAATATTAAAATACTACGACTCTAAGTCTACGACTCAACTCGATAATAACGACTCAATACAACACGGCTCAACATATAAATAATAATAACAACACACGATGACTGATGGCAGATTCGTAACAAGTGTTTTGCCAAGATTTAAGTTTTGCATTGACACCCTCGCACATCTCATCGACCAAAATGATATCATCTGCAAATTATAAACAACAAGATATTGCTTGTTGGATATGCTCGGTGAGCTCATCTAAGATAAGGGCTTAAAGCTGAACCTTGATGTAAGCCAACAGTGATAGAAAATTCCTGTGATAATGCTCTAGATGTCCTTACCCTTATCACTTAATTTGTATTCATATCTTTGGTTATGTCAATGTATGATACATTTACACATTTCTTCTCTAAGACTCTTCATAAGATTTCTCTTGGAATCTATCATAAGCCTTCTCAAGTTTGATAAGCAACATATGCAAATCTTGTTTTATTTCTCAATAGTTGTCAATGAGTCTCCTCAAAAGATGTATACTTTCATGATTGACCGCCCGGACATGAATGCAAATTGATAAATTGATGAACATCAAAATAAAAAAATGTATGTATTTAAATACGTTAGATTTATGAATATCAAAATAAATATATTTATTTAATAATTTTATTTATAAATAGATTTATTTAATAATGTCGTTAATAAACAAGTAGTCTCGCACGAGCTTCTCCAGTGCTTACGGTTCTCAAGAGCACATGCTTCACCTGTGCTCATCATGGCTCACGCACCTTGGTCTCCCACCTTGATAGGAGATCGAGTGACAGCTGTGTTAGTGTATATTTGGACTAATAACGGGTTCAGAGGCTTAACGGGTTAGTTAGGGTACACGGTTAACCCATACCCGTAGTAACTCCTAAGAGTTTTGCCTATTTATACCCACCTATGGGCAACGGGTAGGGGATTCCACTTTGATCCCCATCCGGATGCTTCGAGCAACTTCCACAATCTCGAAGTTTATGCCCCGTTGCTCGAAAAAAATCCCGTAACCGCTCACTCTCCTCGTTTTCCCTTCTCCCGTCCCGATTTCGCGGCGACGCTTTTGCTCCCGTAAGAAAAAAAACAGTTGCGGCCGGTGCTCAGATCGAGGGAAGGAGGAATCTCGCCGACTGAGAACACGCCGCTTCTCTCTCTCGCGGCGGTGGAAACGTGAGTCCCGCGGCTCTCGCAGTCTCCCATAACTGCTCGATTCGCCGATCAGGAAAACCGCCGCCTGGTTTCGGAAAAGAAACCCCCCGCCTCCACTGCGGCGTTCGTTTTCGTGGCTTCTGATGATCGATCGAAAAGAGAAAGAAAGCGCCACGACTGCAAGGACAAGCCTCTGTGTGCTCGCCGATCGGGAAATCCACCGCCTGGATTAGGATAAAGAGGAAGACGCATCCCGCCGCCTGGTTTCGGAAAGGAAACCTAGTCGTCGCTGCTTTCGATCGGGAGGAGTTCCGCCGCTGGGTTCGAAAAAGGAGGTTTACGTTTTTTTTTCTCTCGCTGAAATCGGAAGGAACGGTGATTTCTTCTGTCGTTGGTGCCATTGATCGGGACAACGGAGAAAGGATTAGCCCCTGTCGTCCGCCGCTCCTGAATGTGAATCCACTGCAAGGACAAGCCACCGTCTGGAACAGGAGTAAAAGGCAGCCGAAAGGAGAAATTTTTGTTTCCCCCGTCATTGATTGCAGAGCCAGCCGCCTGATTTTCCACGGGGAGGAAAGGGCACCGCCTGTGTTTAGAGGAAAGGAAGCTTGATTTCCTGTACCACTGCTTGAGAATCACCGCTTGGTTTTCCACGGGTTGAAGTTGTTAATCAGATTCACATATTTTGTGAACTACAAATATCAGTTGAGGAACTCCATACTTCCGGTTCTTATTCATTGAAAAGAGAGACGTTCAGTGCTCCCATCGCCGCTATCAGCATGATGAAGGGGAACAATTTCTCGTCTCCCGTTCCGATGATAAAATTGGAGAAATTTACGGCAACTGAATTCAATGACTGGAAGCTGAATACCCAGTTTGGAATGAAGTATCTGAACGTGTTCTACACTGTTCAGTCTGATCGTGCTAATATTTTGGGGACTGACGATGAAGCCCAGTAGGTTGTTGATGAGGACTTCTGCCGCGACTACCTGCTGAACTGCTTGTCCTCCAGCCTGGCGAAGACGTACATCAAAATGAAGACCGCCAAGGAAATCTGGGAGACACTGGAGGAGCACTTCAGACAAGAGGAGGATCTGTCCAAGGCACACCTGGTGGACAAATTCCACTCCTTCATGTTCGACGAGGAGAAGGCGATTCTCCCTCAGGTATCGGATTTTGAAGCTATAGTAGATTCTTTACATAGTGAGAACATTTCCCTGCCAGACAGCTTTGTTGCTGGCACGATTATTTTTAAACTGCCCTCTATGTGGTACAACTTTAAAACTGAAATGTACCGCAAGAAGATGCAGGTCGGTCTTAATGACCTCAAGCGATTTATTCGCATTGAGGATGAAAATAGGATTCGACACGCTTTAGAAACTGTTAGCAAGCAGAAGGCTGCGGCTAACATGCTTCTTAGTTCTAAACGTGTGCCGAACCTTAAGAGGACCAGACCCTCCCATGGTAGCTCCCAAGTTGCAGGCCCTAATAAACGTAATAAAAAATTTAAGGGCAAGTGTTTTAACTGCAACAAGTGGGGACACAATACATCTGATTGCAGGCTCCCTAAAAGGGAAAGAACCAAAGCACCACAGGATGACAACCAAGCAAATATGGTTAGCCAAGCTGAGCCTTCCGACTTTGTTGCAATGGTCGGAAACGCTAAGGCCAGCACGGAGTGATACTTGGATTCGGGGGCGACGTGACACGTTTGCAACAATTCTGCTCTTATGACAGGTCTCAATACTGTGAAAGAGTTTGTGACGGTGGCCAATGGCGACACAGCTGACGTACTGAAGGTGGGGAACGCAACCTTGCTGCTGTCCTCAGGTAAGTCTTTAATTTTAAAGCATGTCAAATTTATTCCTTCACTAGCTGCTAACTTAGTGTCTATTAGTCTTTTATGTGATGCTGGTATGTCATTTACTTTTTGTAGCGGTAGAGTAACACTGTCAGTTAACTCACACTATTTTGGATGTGCATACGTCCAAAATAGGATGTACCGACTAAGTCTAGCAAATGAAGTAGTTCAACAAGTTCAAACAAACATAGTTAGCCCTAAGACTCTACATGAGAGACTAGGACACGTGAACTATAGGAAAATGTTCCAAATAGCTAGAACTCATCAGATCACATTAGACACTAAGTTACAGCCTGAGAAATGTGACGTGTGTGCTCAGACTAAGATCACTAGGAAACCTTTTAGTGCGGTTACTAGGAGCACGACACCTCTAGAGCTTATACATTCCGACATATGTGACTTTAAAAGTTTTGTCACCAGAGGAGGAAGAAAGTATATGATCACGTTTATAAATGACTGCTCTAGGTTCTGTCACATCTATCTTCTTAAAACTAAAGATGAAGCGTTTGAAAAGTTCTGTCTTTTCAAAACCAGGGTAGAGAACCAACTAGACATGAGAATTAAGCGGTTTAGAAGTGATAGATGAGGAGAATACATGTCCAGTGAGTTCCGGGGTTTCCTTGCCTCTCAAGGGATCATAGCAGAAACCACTGCTCCTTACTCACCCCAATCAAATGGTATAGCCGAGCGAAAAAATAGAACGTTAACAGAGATGTTGAACTCTATGTTGCTCACTGCTGGCATGCCTACTGCCTATTGGGGAGAAGTAGTTTTAACTGCAAACAACATTCTGAACAAAGTCCCTCATGCTAAGTTAGACGTCACACCCTACGAGCTTTGGTTTAAGAGACCCCCGACATTGACTAAACTTAAGACCTGGGGCTGCATAGCCTATGTCAGGGTCTCTGACCCTAGACGGTCTAAACTTGGTCCTAGGACCAACACGTGTGTCTACTTAGGTTGTGCTGAAGATAGTGCTGCAGATAGATTTCTAGACCTGTCTAATAATATAATTATTGAATATAAGGATGCTGTGTTCTTTGAGGATAAGTTCCTTAAGGATAAGAACCTGACCATCCCAGGTATGCAAGCAACTATTACTGAGGAAGAACCTGACCATCCCAGGATAAGTTCCACGGGGGATTGAGCGGTGGGAGTCTTGTCGAGCACTGATGGGGCCATGCTCTCAAAAACAGTGAGCACAGACGAGGTCTTTGCAAGATTGCTTGTGTGCTTGTATGTAATAAATAAAATAAGAGTAAACAAAAACATTGTGAAAACACAAAGAAAACCTTAAATAAAATAAAATAAATTAGAAATAAATGAAGGGGAAAAAACAAAATAAAGCCTAGATGCATCATGGAGGGCTAGAGAGGAGATTTTGATTATGAAAATTAGTATTTGTTTTTAACATTAGTATGCAGTAAAAGTGAATAGTTCTTTCAACCTCTTATGAGTTGATGATTTAGTTTTCTTGCATTGTAGATTGCAGGCACAAGTTTTGACGTTGATCTATCTACTGGGGAGTTTGCAGAGTATGATGACAAGGGAAAGCACCCCGTTGGAATAGTGAATGTTCGAGCCAAATTTAGCATCGTCAGGAGGAAGGATCGACAGGGAAGGAAGGATTCCTTCATCTGAAGTATTTATCATTTGACTGTTGAAAACTTGAGCACTGTTTATGTTCAACCAGTCCTCTCTGATCTTGCTTGGTTATGTATAGATACACGTGGGTAGACTTCTAATCTCATACGAGAGAAACCACTGTTATCCTGCAATACTACTATCGAGTTATATCTGGGATCAAAGGAAAACACAGAATTACAAAGAATGCTGCCTATAAAAATATTGTGCGCTCAACATATGTACCGCATAGTGCAGAAATAAACAGGATGTTTTTTTTTTTAAATCACAGCTCCACCACATTTCCCCTCCTGCATGCAAATAACTTCCGAACCCTAGCTTCAAACCCCCCACAAACCTTGGATATGCTTCGCCTGCCTCTGGCGAAACCATCGAATTCGAAGTTATTTTTGTTGGGATATTAAGGGGAAAGTCGTCTTGAAGGCCTTATATGCACAACAAACTACTTGTTGGAGAACCGAGAAGTAATTTTTCGAGTAGGTAGTTTAGGTTTCGTTTTCCGTGGAGTTTGGTGATTTATGATAATATTCATGAATCTACAAGATCTTATTTCATGATTTATTTTTATTCAGTCTTTTCTTATGCTGTACATTCTGTCTTATGTTTGTCTAAGGTTTTATTCATGACTTGTGGAAACTTAACATTCCTTATTAAAAATACAGTTGTTTTTTTTATCGTTTTATATGGTTGTGTTTTTACAGTTGCATACTGTTGTTTTATTTCGATATGATTAAGTATTTACAGTTGCATTTTGGTTATTTAGTCTTATCTACTTATGTTTTTATAGTTGAATATTATTGTTTTAGTTATGTATGGTTAAGTATTTACAGTTGTATTTTGGTTATTTAATCTTATCTGATTATGTTTTTACACCTGCATACTATTTTTTGTAGTCCTATATGGTTAAGTATTTACGGTTGCATTTTTGATTATTTTGTCCTATCTGGCTATGTTTTTATTGTTTCATGTTTTTTTGTAGTGATGTGTGGTTTAGTATTTACAGTTCTCTTGTAGTTATGTTGTCATAACTTCGGGGGATTTTAAGAATTCGTAGGAAGGTATGCCGGAAATAATTGTTGAAATTGTGGGCGAACTATTTAAAACATTCTCTAATATTATTATATCTATGAAAAAGCCTGAATTGAAGAGTTGAAAATATTTGATTAAGGACGGTTGAAAATATTTGTTTGGTTCAATTTAAATTCGCTCTTTGTTTTGAGACAGTTAAGATCTGTTGCTCATGTTCCAGCCAATGTTTTTTAGGCATGCAACATTATGTACTTAAATAGAGCTTTGGACATAAAAACTGTTTGGAACATTTCAGGCAATATTTTTTAGGCATTTAATTCCTGAGCGGTAAAGGAGCATTGCCATTCTTCATACTGTGCAATATTCTTAAACAAAATCCACTTACAATTAAACAGAAATTAACTTACTTGAAAATTATAAACAATTGTTATAATTTGAATACGTCAGATATGCTAGAAAAATTACATGAGATATTCAAAAGTAATCATCATTTAAATTTAAACATGTTGAAGTGGTTGGTTTATATGATTGCTGCTCATTAGTTGAAACATTGAAAAAGTTGAACAATATTGCTTGTGGTGAACTATTGTCTCTAACAACAGCCTATTAAATTTCTTTTCTTTTTATATAAAGAAATTTAAATTTGATTTATTTAATTTCTTACTAAAACACAATAAATAAAATAAGAAACTTGACTTAAAATACATAATGACAACATTACTTGTCTTTTATTCCCCAACTCTCAATGATCTTTCAAATAGGCGTTTGAAATGCCGTTTGGCCTCTTTGCCGATGAATCCCTTACCACTGTTCTACTTCTATCCTTCTTGTCTATGAAATCTTTCTTTTGCCTTTCATCCCAGTCTTATTAGTTTTGTTTGCCAAATCATTCCTGATAGTTGATGGGTATCTCATTCATTTATAATTTAAGATGGTTTGTGGATAGCACATTCATCACCAAAATGGGGCTGCGGGTAGCAGAATTCCTTCATTAGGAGGACTCATAACAGGGGAAGACGAAATCGCCGTAACTATTGAGAAGCCGCTCGACCGTCGGGCGCGCACGTGTGCGGACACGTGCACCTGGCCCCACCCTGCACAGCCTCATTGCACGACAGGGCTGGTCCGACAACTGCCTGACTGCACAGCCGGCAAAATGCCACGGTCGATCGAGCGGCCTTTACGACATGGCACTGCGTGCGCTCTCCCGGACGTGCTGCCCTGACAGCGTGGCCCTGACCGCGCTACCGGGCCCGCTGCCCTGGACTCCATGTGTGAGGCCTTGGTCGAGCGCCCACTAGCATGTGGTGTTGGTCGCGTGCACGCCCTGGAACGCAGGATCATATTCGCCGTGTGGCCCCATCCGCATGCTTCTTTTCATCAAGCGCCCATGTGTGCTCTGTTACCAATCTGTTCTATAGGACCCACCAACGTATATTAAGATGCGTGAACCCCGAGCGTAATGCCCTCACACGAGCGCGAGCACACGAAAATCCTTCCGAGCGCACACTGCAATTTACCCTCTTTACCTCTTGTGTTCACAAGGATTGCAAGACTGTTCGTATTATAAATGAAGGGATTCTGCTATCCGCAACCCCATTTTCATGCCGTTCTCCCCGTGCGCGACCTTGGTCGAGCGCCCGCTAGCGTGTGGCGTTGGTCGCGCGCGCGCCCTGGAACGCATGCTCATGTCCTGCGTGCGGCCCCATCCGCATGCTTTTTTTCATCAAACGCCCATGTGTGCTCTTACCAATCTATTATATACGTCCCACCACCGTATATTAAGACGTGTGAACCCCGAGCGTATTGCCCTCACGTTAGTGCGAACACACGAAATTACTTCCAAGCGCACACTACAATTTACCCCTCTTTACCTCTTATGTTCATAAGGATTGCAAGACTATTTGTGCTCGCCATTATCACTACATCTGTCGATCCTGCCGAACTGCCTGAGGTGAAATATCGTCATATCCACAAAATTTCCCCTGATTAAGGAACGTGATTTGTCTGTGTGGTAATTATGGTGGTTAAGGAACATGATTTGTCTGCCTGGTAGTTATGGCGGTCACAACGACTCAATTACAACACTGCCTATGTTTAAGGTTATAAAAGGAGTGCACATATTAGATAGTTGATGGGTATTCCTTTCATTTAAGATGGTCTGCGAATAGCGCATTCACCACCAAAACGGGGATGTGGATAGCAGAATCCCTTTAATTGAGTCGATACCCAGGGGGTACCATATGATTGAAGGGTCGATCCCTAGGTGGTACATTGATCTAGCTCCCTGTCACTCGCTTGTAAGCGCATCTCTTGCAGAAGAGACCATGATTGCGTCCATAGAGGCATTGGATGGACACATGTGCCCAATAGTAGTGCATCAGGCTGAGATGCTCCCCCTCTTAAGAAACTTAGGAGTTTCTCAAATCCCCATTCCATCCCCCAAATCTGGCAATCTGCCTTCGCCTACTCAGAATCGTGCTCTGAATGAGGACGTCGTACTCGAATATCTCACCAGACGAATTTATAAACAAGGCCACTCCCTCAAATGTAATGCTGGCACGACGAGCTGAAAAAAACAATTCATCATTTAAAGAGATGCTTAGGAGCAATGGAATCCACTAACAAATATGAAAAGCGAAAAAAAATCGTATATATATCAGACCATAATTTTAAACATCAAAGCAAACAAGCTATAAAACAAAAAAGAGGACAAAAATACATATCGAGTACAAATCAAACGCTGCCTCTACATCCGAACATTCATCCTGGGAGAGGTCCCCTCCACCAAGATCAGTAAGGGCCCGTTCGTTTGCACCGTTTTCATACAACGTTTTCGTTTTGAGTTTTCGCGGACCAAATGTAGGTGTTCGTTTGACTATGTTTTGCATCGTTTTCGTTTTGAGATGAAAACGCTGTGTTTTCATTTCTAAATTTGCCTGGCTCTAAAACACACCTCAAGAGGTGTGTTTTGCTGTGTTTTGAGAATAGATTGTTCTCTTCTTCCTTCTTCCCAGACGATTTTCCGCAAGGAGGGGTCGGCGTGGTCATCGTGGGCGGCTGCCCAGCTCGGGGACCGTAGCTGGGAGGAAACGGGGAGGAGGAGGAGGATAATAGACCGGCAATGTTCATACTGGAGCTTCCGTCACTGCTGTAGTTCCAGACCGGTCGGCGACTGACGACGATGTGGAGAATGAACTTCTCTTGCGCGACCTCAAAATCTTGTTTGTCGACAACGACCTTGCTGGCTGGGCTGGAGATGACGTGGACGCCTTCATTGGCTTCTGCAAGAGAATCCGCTTGTTTTATGATTTCGGTTTGGAGAAGTGAGGCGTGGGAGAGCTCATGGGGTGTAGCCGCTGGATTTTTCTAGAGCTTGATGAACTCGTTCTTGCACAGAAGTTCAACTTTTTTCTGAATCTGGGCATGAGGATGGAGGAGGTAGGACTTTTTACACTAAATAATCCAGTCATTTTGGACCTTGATCGCGACAATGCAGACATTGTGATACCGGATTATCTAATTAGAATTGGATTGAGCAATGAAGAAGCTGATTTTCTCATGAAGGATCTCCTTTCTCTAGGGTAGATGTATTTGCATACAGGAGCTGCAGGAGGAAGAAGATGCCCATGGACTTAATTGACTTTGACTTTGACCCCGAAAAAATGCAAGGTGAAATAAGCAGCGCTCCCGCCCCGTGAATGTTACAAACGAACATCAGTTTTTGTTTTGCTCTAAAACGAACACAAAAAACATTCTTCAAACGAATGTAAGTTTTCGTTTTACTCCAAAACTAAAACTCATGATTTTTTGTTTTGGGTCAAAACGAAAACATTTCCATGAAAACTTGTAAACGAACGAGCCCTAATGTTGTATCCAAGCCTTCTCTCCACAATGCGAATAGTCTTCTCGACGCCTCTGAAAGGATATCTTACTCCAGCAACAAATTCACCTTCTTAGGGCCTGTTTGAGAGGGCTTTTTAGCTTCTTTTCATTTTCTCGAAAACGCTAGCACACTTAAAAAACCGTTTGGATTGTCTACTGGTGGGAAAAGCTATCGCGAAAAACTCCATTTTCTCATCTTTTGGAAAAGTCACTTACCACCAGTTTTTATCTTTTTGAAAAGCACTTCTTCATCACAAAAAAGTTTCTCTTAAAAAAATTTCAAACTTGATTTTTTTGTCCAACTACGATTTTTTTCCAGGCGTAATTTTTTTACCCAGGCATATTTTTTTGTTTGGGCGCGAATTTTTCAACTGGACACAAATTTTACGCCCCGGCACAAATTTTTCGCCCGGGCACAAAATTTTCGCCCGGGCTGGCATTTTTCGCCCAAGTGCGGGGTTTTTCGCCCGGGTGCGCTTTTTTCGCCCGAGTGCGATTTTTTCGCCAGTGCATGATTTTTTTCGCCCGGTCGGGTTTTTTCACCCGACCGAATTTTTTGTCCGGACGCGAATTTTTCGTACGAGCGCGAATTTTTCGTACGAGCGCGAATTTTTCGCCCGGACGCGAATATTTCGCCCGGGCCAGATTTTTTATTCCGGGCACAAGATTTTTCGCCCAAGTGCGTTTTTTTCGCCCGAGTGCAGTTTTTTCTCCCGTGCACGTTTTTTTTCGCCCGGATGCATTTTATTCGCCCGGACCGATTTTTTCTTCCGGGCGTGATTTTTTTGCACCGGCGCGAATTTTTCGCCAGGGCGACATTTTTTTGCCGGGGCGTGATTTTTCGCCCGGGCGAGATTTTTTTGCCCGGGCGAGATTTTTTTCGTTCGGGCGGGATTTTTTCCTCGGGAGCGAATTTTTTGCCCGGGCTCGAATTTTTCGCCCAAGCGCGATATTTTTTCATCGAAGCTTGTTTTTTTCTCCGGTGAGCGGTTTTTTCTCCCGCACGCAATTTTTCGCCCGAGCGCGGTTTTTTCGCCTGAGAACAAATTTTTGCCCCGGGAGCTGCTTTTTTCGCCCGATCGTGAATTTTTCGACAGAGAGCGAATTTTTCTCCCATGAGCGATATTTTTTGTCTGGACACGTTTTTTTTGTCCGACCGAGATTTTGTCGCCTAAGCGCCCCCCGTGGCGAATTTTTGCTCGGATGCGAATTTTTTTGCCTCGGTGTGATTTTTTCGCTCGTTCGTGTTTTTTTTCCCTGACCCCGTATTTTTTTCGCCCGGATGCTTTTTTTTTTCGCTCGAATGCATTTTTTCGCTTACGGGCAAAAATATCAAGTCTGTGAGAAAATATCGTGTTCGGGCTAAAAATTCAAGCCCGTGTAAAAAATTCACCTCCAGGCAAAATATTCGCGCTCGGGCGAAAAAATCGCGCCCGTACAAAAAATTCGCGTCCGGTTGAAAAATTGGCGCTCGGGCGAAAATATAGCACCCTCCCGAAAAATTTGGGCCCTGGCGGAAAATATCACCCCCGGGCGAAAAATTCACGGTTGGGCAAAAAAACCACGTCCGAGTGAAAAAACTGCGTCCCGGCGAAAAAACTGCGCCCGAGCCAAAAAACCGTGTCCTAGCGAAAAAAGCGCGCCCGAGCGAAAAAATCGCGCCCGTTCGAAAAAACCGCGCCCGGGCTAAAAAATCGAGCCTGGGCGGAAAAACAGCTCTCGCTCGAAAAAAAACGTGTCAGGGCGAAAAAAATGACGCCTTTTCACCCCCCCCCCAACGCATATTTTTGGTCGGGTGCGCATTTTCCGCCTGGGCGCACATTTTCGCCCCGCGCGCTCATTTTCCCCCGGACGCACTTTTTTAATAAAAAAAGTTACCGCCACGGAGATTTGCCAAACGGTTTATAAAATGCTTCTCTTTCTGAAAAGTTCTATAAATTGAGTTTACCCAAACAGTTCTCCTTTTCTAATAGACATTTTCCAAAAGCTCCTTTTTCTACCAACCTTTTGTCACCACTCATTCTCCTTTCTGAAAAGATTTCCCAAACAAGCCCTTAGTCATGATCTTTGCACGAAGCTCCTCTTTCATGTGAGAGTGCTCCTCCCCAAAGTCCAAAGAATCTTTATACTCAGAAACTTCCACATCCTGGCCTCCTTGACACCCTGCTCCAAGGTAGAGAGCCTCACCACCTCGCTTTTCAAGAATCCAAGCTTGCCATCCCGACGAAACATGTTTTCCCAGGCCTCCGTCAGCTGCCGAATAACATCCTGAGCAAGCGCCTTCTCCGCACAGTGCTCCCCTTGCACTCTCTCGAGCAAAGCCTGAGAACGAGCAATATCGAACTCTTGCCGCTAGATGCAGGAAGCATGATGCTCAACTTTCTTGGAATCATCTAGAGAACTTTCACCCTTCATACATCCTCTTGGAGAGTGAAATACCCGTCCTACATACCCATAAAGCAGTCATTTCAGGTGTGGATGATGTAGTTCAACTCTCCAAGCTGCAAAGAAAAAAGGAGATCGGAACTCACTACAAACAAAGTAATAAATGTACAAACAACAGTAGCCCAGCTTACCTTCGACGTCGTCGTCAGCATCGAAGAAGAGTCTCGTCTCGCCACCCCTAATGTAGAGGGAGGAGTATCTGTTGGAAGCGTTTCCAATGGGCACAACACAGAAAAGGAGGCAAATAACTTCACTATTTCAAACAAGAGGTTACAAAACACAACTTACAAACTTGACTTCACACAAGTTATAACTCAACACCTTCACTACACAATTTCTCACACTAAAACTCGTCAACAAAAGAGTTCGCCGCACTTTAATGTCACCGGAGCTGCTGTCAGCGATGCTTTGTCCACAATACTTTGTCCGCAATGCTTTGTCCGCAAAGGCAGTCCGTCAACTTTAAAGAAGCACCAAAATTTCTGTTCCCGGATAGCAAAAACTGAGACCGCAATTTTAATTATTTTCTATGCCTTTGCATGCTTCTGCGTGCTATCACTTCACGCGCTGCTTTGACACTGCGACACACTTTGCCGGTTAGCAATTGGAGACCGCAACCCTTCTTATTGCTTCCTATACATGCTTCTTTTGAAGGCTTCCGCTTATATTTATTTCAAGGAAATACCTACCTATCTATAAGCATAGCAAACCAATGAGGATATGCCATGTGTCCCACTATTCACTTCATCTGAATTCACGCCTCTTGAATTCACGCCTCCTCCTTTAATTGATACACCCTATTATATTATTATAAATATATATATAATAATAGTCATTGACTAGTCAACCACCACAATGAAAATATTATATATATTCTCTCTCTTAGCCTTTGACTTCAGTCAAACCAAATAATCTTGCCAACAATCTCTCCCTCAAACACGGCAGCACATGCCGAGTTTGTTTTTGCACATTATGAACGACTCAGCCTTCAACGCTTTTGTGAAAATATCTGCCATCTGCTCTCCTGTGGGGCAGTAGACTAACTCCACCACCTTCTGCTGCACATGTTCTCGAAGAAAGTGATACTTCGTCTCTATATGCTTGGTACGCCCATGCAGCACTGGATTCTTCGCTAGCTGAATTGCAGACATGTTATCCACATACACCGTCACAGGACCATCCTGTGCATGGTGCAACTCTTGCAGGAGATTTCTCAACCAAATTGCTTGACAAGTACAGGCTGCCGCAGCGATGTACTCAGCTTCGCAGGTAGACAAGGCGACCGTTGCCTGTTTCTTTGAACACCATGAGAACACAGTCGTTCCCATATGAAAAGCGTATCCAGAAGTGCTCTTCCGGTCATTCACATATCCTCCGTAATCACTATCGGAGTACCCGACCAGCTTCAACTCCTCTGCAGTTGAGTACATCAAACCATGATCTCTCGTCCCATTCACATACCTCAAGATTCTCTTCGCTGCTGTGAAGTGATCTTGCTTCGGCACCTCCATATATCTACTAACAACTCCAACTGCATACATGATATCGGGCCTAGTGAAAGTCAGGTAGTGTAGACTTCCAACTAGACTCTTGAACATCGTAGAGTCAACTGCTTCCTCCTTCGAATCCTTCCTCAGCTTCACTCCCGGATCTGCAGGAGTAGAGATAGCCTTACTGTTCTCCATCCGGAACTTCTTCAGAATCTCCTCCGCATACTTCTTCTGAGAGATCATGAAGATCCCTTCTTCACTTTGTTGCACTTCTATGCCCAAGAAATAAGTGAGTTCACCCAAATCTGTCATCTCAAATTCCTTCTTCATTGTCTTCCTAAACTCTTCGAACATGAGAGGGTTGTTGCCTGTGAATATCATGTCGTCAACATACAAGCATACAACCATGATATCACCGTTCTTCTCCACATTCGTATAGAGTGCATATTCATACGGGCTCTTCATGTATCCGTTTTTCTGAAAGTATGCATCTATTCTTTCATTCCAAACACGAGGCGCTTGCTTCAACCCGTACAACGCCTTCTTCAATTTGTAGACCTTCCTCTCTTGGCCTTTCACTTCATATCCAGGAGGCTGCTGGACATACACATCTTCTTCCAGATAACCATTGAGAAAAACAGACTTGACGTCCATCTGACAGATCTTCCAATTATACTAAGCAGCTAGTGCTATGATCAGTCTGATAGTGTCTATCCGCGCCACTGGAGCAAAGACCTCGTCGTAGTCCACACCTTGGACTTGTCGGTAGCCTTTTGCGACGAGTCTTGCCTTGTGCTTCTCCACTTCTCCATCCTTTTTCTTCTTCACTTTATACACCCATTTCACACCAATGGGCTTATGACCTGCCGGCAGAGTGACCAACTCCCAAGTATCATTTCTTTTGATGGATGTCATCTCTTCATCCATTACTTTCCTCCAAGTCTTCTCTTGAGCAGCTTCATCATACGAGTATGGCTCACAATCTGCTAAAAGACAATATAAAGAAAAGTTAGCATGAATTGACTCTGTCTCTTCGTAGATCTCCTCCAACCTTCTCATCCTAGGTTGAGAACCACTAGAGATGCTCCTGCTGGTGCTTGCTCTATCAGAATTGCTTTTGTTGGTGCTTACTCCACTAGAGTAGGGAGTCGAACCTCCCCCTGAATCTCTTCTCGGTGGTGATGGTGGTTCAGCTCCACCATCCTCAACTTCAGCTTCATGACCACCTTCTTCTTCATCATCATCATAAAACATACCCTTGATGCTTCTCTCTTTCTCATCCCAGCTCCAACAACTATCTTCCTCAAACAAGACATCTCTTGAGATGATTGCCTTCTTTGTCACAGGATTGTATAACTTGTAAGCTTTGCTCATCGGAGCGTAGCCTACAAATATACACTTCTCGCTCTTGTCATCAAGCTTCTTCCGCTTCTGATCAGGGATGTGAGCATAAGCTACACACCCAAACACTCTCAAGTGTTGCACACTTGGCTTCCATCCACTCCATGCCTCATATGGAGTCTTGAACTTCACACTCTTAGTCGGACATCTATTCAGCAAGTACACAACACATTGTACTACTTCAGCCCAGAACATCTTCGGCAACTTCTTGCCCTTTATCATACTCCTTGCCATGTTCTGAATCGTCAAGTTCTTTCTCTCAGCAACTCCATTCTGCTGAGCCGAGTATGCGGCTGTCAACTGATGAGCAATCCCATGCTCTTTGCAGAAAGCATCAAATAACTTAGAGGTGTACTCCCCACCTCTATCAGTCCTGAGCACCTTCAGTGGTTGTCCACTCTCCTTCTCTGTCATTGTCTTGAACTCCTTGAACTTGTCAAGGGCCTCAGATTTCTCCTTCAAGAAGTAAACCCAACACTTACGACTAAAGTCATCAATGAAGGTAATATAGTATTTGCTTCCTCCAACTGAGGCAATATCAAACGGACCGGCAATGTCCGAATGAATCAGTTCAAGCTGTCTTCTTGCTCTACGAGACTTTCCTACTTCAAAACTCCGCCGCTTCTGCTTTCCCTTCGTACAAGCTTCACAGATCTTCTATGGCGGTAAGATCTTAGGCAAACCTTCCACCATCTTTGCATGTGACAGAAGCTTCAGACCACTAAAGCCTAAGTGACCCATCCTATGGTGCCACAACCAGGCTTCTTCTTCCTCATCAGTTCTTTCTAGGCATGCCGTCTTCTCGGCATCCATCTTCAACGTAAAGAGACGATTTGTCGTCATCTTTACTTTCACCACCTCTTTTCCTTGTTGGTTCTTCATAGTCAACAAACCATCCTTCAACTGAATGCAGTAACCTTTCTCCACCAACTGTCCAAGGCTTAAGATGCTACTCTTCAAGCCAGGAACATAGAACACATCATTGAGATGCACCTTCACGCCATTGAGAGTGACCACTATCAACCCTTTGCCTTCTACAGAGATCTTTGAAGCATCACCAAAGCTAACCTCACCAGCACTTGGTTCAAGGTTAGCAAACAACTCCTTCTCACCACACATATGGTTGCTCGCTCCTGTGTCCAAGTACCAAACTTCATTTTTACCACCTTCAGCTCCTATGTAAGTTAAGAACATCATTGGATCACCACTAGTGTTTCTTGCTTCAACATAGTGGTTGGTCTCCTCATTCCTCCTCGGAAGTCTGCAGTCATAACTCATATGCCCAAACCTGTTACAGTTGTAACATTGGACTTGGGTCATTCCACCACGGCCTCTGCCTCGGGCTCTTCCACGGCCTCTTCCTCTTCCTTCTTGCTCTCTACCTTGAGATTGCTCTGCCTCTCTTTGAAAGTTCTGATGTCTTCCTCCTCCTCCTCCTCTGCCTCTGCCTTGGTAGCCTCGACCTCGCTGGCCACCTTCTCTTCCTGAACTCTCTCCAAAGTTCAGCTGAGTCTGAAGTGCTTTCTCTAAGCCATTTGACTCTTCATCTTGTAGCATGCGGTATTCATGGGCTTGAAGAGAGCCTATGAGTTCATCAACAGATATCTGAGTGAGATCCTTCGACTATTCTATCGCCACTACTATATAGTTGAACTTCTTTGACATCGATCGCAGAAGTTTCTCCATGAAACTCACATCATCAATCGTCTCTCCGTTGCGCTACATTTCGTTTGCAAGCATTCGCAGACGAGTCACATAGTCACCAACTTTCTCAGAATTTTGCATCTTCATAACTTCATACTCTGCTCGGAGAGATTGCAGCTTCACCTTCTTTGCCTTGTCGACTCCTTGCAAGGAGCGTTGCAAGGTTTCCCATGCTTCCTTAGAACTTCGAGCATCAGAGATCTTCTCAAAGGTTGCTTCATCAACCCCTTGATATAACAAGAACAATGCCTTCTTGTCTCTCTTTCTTGCCTCTCTCAGTGCCGTCCTTTGTGCGTTAGTCAACGCCGCCTCTTGCTCAGTAGTCTGCTCTTCATACCCATCATCAACTATCTCCCAAAGCTCCTTTGTTGCTAGCAACACTCTCATCTGGATGCTCCAGTTCCCATAGTTCGTCTTCGTCAACTTGAGAACTTGACCCGGCATAGAATTTACCATCTCCATGGTTGTGATCTCTTCAACCCTTCTGAGTTACTATCAAGGTTCGCAACCTCGCTCTGATACCACTGTTGGAAGCATTTCCAATGGGCACAACACAGAAAAGGAGGCAAATAACTTCACTATTTCAAACAAGAGCTTACAAAACACAACTTACAAACTTGACTTCACACAAGTTACAACTCAACACCTTCACTACACAATTTCTCACACTAAAACTCGTCAACAAAAGAGTTCGCCGCACTTTAATGTCACCAGAGCTGCTGTCAACGATGCTTTGTCCACAATACTTTGTCTGCAATGCTTTGTCCGCAAAGGCAGACCGTCAACTTTAAAGAAGCACCAAAATTTCTGTTCCCGGATAGCAAAAACTGAGACCGCAATTTTAATTATTTTCTATGCCTTTGCATGCTTCTGCGTGCTATCACTTCACGCGCTGCTTTGACACTGCGGCACACTTTTCCGGTTAGCGATTGGAGACCGCAGCCCTTCTTATTGCTTCCTATACATGCTTCTTTTGAAGGCTTCCGCTTATATTTATTTCAAGGAAATACCTGCCTATTTATAGACATAGCAAACCAATGAGGATATGCCATGTGTCCCACTATTCACTTCATCTGAATTCACGCCTCTTGAATTCACGCCTCCTCCTTTAATTGATACACACTATTATATTATTATAAATATATATATAATAATAGCCATTGACTAGTCAACCACCACAATGAAAATATTATATATATTCTCTCTCTTAGCCTTTGACTTCAGTCAAACCAAACAATCTTGCCAACAGTATCGTCTTGAGGGGGCGGCTCAGTGACACATGTGACCAAAATCCCCTCAATCTTGGGGTCGTCAACATCAACCTCCTCGACAGGATTGCTTGGAACTATCTTGCCAGCATAACTTATTTCCCGAGAGGTGGAAGGCGTAGCATCGGAACCCCCACGTTTGAAAATAAGCTTCCTGTTCTTATCACTAGCAAAGGGAATGACGACATCACGCTCTGCAATCTGTCCTCTTACATGTAGTTGGTGATGCAAAAAAGGGCCTCCGATAACCCAACTCTATTCATAAAGCCTGCGATATGAAAGAAGTCACTCTCTCATCCAGCTTGTCGACGACAACGACTAGGGAGCTCTCTGTTGGAAGCTAACAAAAAATAGTGGGCACAACACAAGATAAAGGAGCAAACTACTTCCTTTAATATCAAACAAGATATTACAAAAAAAAAACACGACAACAACTTGTTGTCCCAATTACAACTCAACACCACAAGACTATCCACACTTGGGTATTACAACTTCACAATAGCACTTCTAACCACAAAAGTTGCGCAGAACTGCTATCCGCAACCTTCTTTTTTTTCGTTTGTGAGCTGGTTGTCCGCTATATTCAGTTCGCAAGAATTGTTCGCAAAAGGCTTGCCGCAAAGACCAGTTCGCAAGACCGGTTTGCAATAGCTGTTCGCAGCTTTGGATGCCCGCCAACTTCTATATAGAGTTTCTGTTCGTCCGTGAGAAAGAGGAGACCGCAACATTTATTTTTCCTGCTTGGCGTTGCTTCCCGACTTTGCCAAATTTCCGCACACTTCTTTTTTTAAGGAAATACAAGCTTATATATAGGCATAGCAAACAAATGAAATCCTGCCATGTGTCCCCTACAATCAATGCACCCGTTTCCAAAACTACACGCCTCATCATTCGCGCCTCCTCATTGTTAGACTAATATATTAATTAATATATATTATCATATATATATATATATAATATAATCTGGGCGTTGACTTCGGTCAATACAATCATATCCGCCAACAATCTCCCCCTCAAACACGGCAACACATGTCGAGTTTGCTCTTGCATTTCAAAAACATCTCACTCTTCAATGCCTTTGTAAAAATATCTGCTATTTGTTCTCCTGATGGGCAATAAACCAACTCTACCACCTTCTGCTGCACCCGCTCACGAACAAAGTGATACTTTGTTTCGATATGTTTGCTGCGCCCATGCAGCACTGGGTTCTTTGCAAGTTGAATCGCCGACATGTTGTCCACAAAAACCTTCACAGGACTCTCCTGTGGATGATGTAACTCCTGCAAGAGATTTTTCAACCAAATCGCCTGACATGTACATGCTGCCGCTGCAATGTATTCAGCTTCACAGGTAGACAAGGCAATCATTGCCTGCTTCTTCGAACTCCATGAGAGCACAGCTATTCCAATATGAAAAGCATACCCGGAAGTGCTTTTTCGATCATTCACATCACCGCCATAATCACTATCGGAGTACCCGACCAGTTTCAACTCTTCTGCAGATGAGTACATCAAACCATGATCTCTCGTTCCATTCACATACCTCAAGATCCTCTTCGCAGCTATGAAGTCATCTTGCTTCGGCTTCTCCATATATCTGCTAACAACTCCAACGGCATACATGATATCAGGTCTAGTGAAAGTTAGGTAGCGTAGACTTCCAACAAGACTCTTGAACAGCGTTGAGTCAACTGCTTCTTCCTTTGAATCCTTCCCCGGCTTCACTCCCGGATCTGCAGGAGTAGAGATTGCTTTGCTATTCTCCATTCGGAACTTCTTCAGAATCTCCTCCGCATACTTCTTCTGAAAAATGAAGATCCCATCTTCACTCTGGTGTACTTCAATGCCCAAGAAGTAAGTGAGTTCTCCCAGATCAGTCATATCGAACTCCTTCTTCATTGTCTTCTTAAACTCTTCAAATATTAGAGGGTTGTTGCCGGTGAATATCATGTCATCAACATACATGCACACGACCATGAAATCACCATTCTTTTCCACCTTCGTGTAGAGTGCATACTCATACGGGCTCTTCATGTACCCGTTCTTCTGGAAGTATCCATCAATTCTTTCATTCCACACGCGAGGCGCTTGCTTCAACCCGTGCAACGCATTCTTCAATTTGTACACCTTCCTCTCTTGGCCTTTCACTTCATATCAAGGAGGCTGCTGGACGTACACATCTTCTTCCAGATAACCATTAAGAAATGAGGACTTGACGTCCATCTGACAGATCTTCCACTTATATTGAGCAGCTAGTGCAATGATCAGTCTGATAGTGTCTATCCGCGCCACTGGAGCAAAAACCTCGTCGTAGTCCACACCTTGGACTTGTCGGTAGCCTTTAGCGACGAGTCTTGCCTTGTGCTTCTCCACTTCTCCATCCTTGTTCTTCTTCACTCTATACACCCATTTCACACCAATAGGCTTATGACCTGTCGGCAGAGTGACCAACTCCCAAGTATCATTCCTATTGATGGATGTCATCTCTTCATCCATTGCTTTCCTCCAAGTCTTCTCTTGAGCAGCTTCATCATACGAGTATGACTCACAATCTGCTAAAAGACAATATAAAGAAAAGTTAGCATGAATTGGCTCTGTCTCCTCGTAGATCTCCTCCAACCTTCTCATCCTATGTTGAGAACCATCAGAGATGCTCCTGCTGGTGCTTGCTCTGTCAGAACTGCTTCTGTTGGTGCTTGCTCTGTCAGAACTGCTTCTGTTGGTGCTTACTCCACTAGAGCAGGGAGTCGAAGCTCCCCCTGAATCTCTGCTCGGTGGTGATGGTGGTTCAGCTCCATTATCCGCAGCTTCAGCTTCATGAACACCTTCTTCATCATCATCATCATAAAACATCCCCTTGATGCTTCTCTCTTTCTCATCCTAGCTCCAACAACTGTCTTCCTCAAACAAGACATCTCTTGAGATGATCGCCTTCTTTGTCACAGGATTATATAACTTGTAAGCGTTGCTCATCAGAGCGTAGCCTACAAATATACACTTCTCGCTCTTGTCATCAAGCTTCTTTCGCTTCGGATCAGGGATGTGTGCATAAGCTACATACCCAAACACTCTCAAGTGTTGTACACTTGGCTTCCATCCACTCTATGCCTCATATGGAGTCTTGAACTTCACACTCTTAGTCGGACATCTGTTCAACAAGGACACATCACATTGTACTGCTTCAGCCCAGAACATCTTTGACAACTTCTTTCCCTTTATCATACTTCTCGCCATATTTTGAATTGTCAAATTCTTTCTCTCAGCCACTCCATTCTGCTGAGGCGAGTATGCGGCTGTCAACTGATGAGCAATCCCATGCTCTTTGCAGAAAGCATCAAATAACTTAGAGCTGTACTCTCCACCTCTATCAGTCCTGAGCACCTTTAGTGGTTGTCCACTCTCCTTCTCTGTCATTGTCTTGAACTCCTTGAACTTGTCAAGGGCCTCAGACTTCTCCTTTAAGAAGTAAACCCAACACTTCCGACTAAAGTCATCAGTGAAGGTAATATAGTATTTGCTTCCTCCAACTGAGCCAATATCAAACGGACCGGCAATGTCTGAATGAACAAGTTCAAGTTGTCTCCTTGCTCTACGAGACTTTCCTACTTCAAAACTCTGCCGCTTCTGCTTTCCCTTCGTACAAGCTTCACAGATCTTCTGTGGTGGTAAGATCTTAGGCAAACCTTCCACCATCTTTGCATGTGACAGAAGCTTCAGACCACTAAAGCCTAAGTGACCCATCTTATGGTGCCACAACCAGGCTTCTGCTTCCTCTTCAGTTCTTACTAGGCATGCCGTCTCCTCGGCATCCATCTTCAACATAAAGAGACGATTCGTCGTCATTTTTACTTTCACCACCTCTTTTCCTTGCTGGTTCTTCATAGTCAACAAACCATCCTTCAACAGAATGAAATAACCTTTCTCCACCAACTGTCCAAGGCTTAAGATGTTACTCTTCAAGCCAGGAACATAGAACAAATCATTAAGATGCACCTTCACGCCATTGAGAGTGACCACTATCAACCCTTTGCCTTCTACTGAGATCTTTGAAGCATCACCAAAGCTAACCTCACCAGCACTTGATTCAATGTTAGTGAACAACTCTTTCTCACCACACATATAGTTGCTCGCTCCTGTGTCCAAGTACCAAACTTCATTTCTACCTCCTTCAGCTCCTCTGTAAGTCAAGAACATCATTGGATCACCACTAATGTTTCTTGCTTCAGCATAATGGTTGGTCTCCTCATTCCTCCTCGAAAGTCTGCAGTTATAACTCATGTGCCCAAACCTGTTATAGTTGTAACATTGGACTTGGGTCATTCCACCACGGCCTCTGCCTCGAACTCTTCAACGACCTCTTCCTCTTCCTTCTTGCTCTCTACCTTGAGGTTGTTCTGCCTTTCTCTGGAAGTTCTGATGTCGTCCTCCTCTTCTTCCTCTGCCTCTGCCTTGGTAGCCTTGACCTCGCTGGCTAACTCCTATTCCTGAACTCTCTCCAAAGTTCAACTGAGTCTGAAGTGCTTTTTCTAAGCCACTTGACTCTTCATCTTGTAGCATGCAGTATTCATGGGCTTGCAGAGAGCCTATGAGTTCATCAACAGATATCTGAGTGAGATCCTTCGACTCTTCTATCGCCACTACTATATAGTTGAACTTCTTTGACATCGATCGCAGAAGTTTCTCCATGAAACTCACATCATCAATTGTCTCTCCGTTGCGCTTCATTTCATTTGCAAGCGTCCGCAGACAAGTCACATAGTCACCAACTTTCTCAGAGTTTTGCATCTTCATTACTTCATACTTAGATCAGAGAGATTGAAGTTTCACCTTCTTTGCCTTGTCAACTCCTTGCAAGGAGCGTTGCAAGATTTCCCATGCTTCTTTAGAAGTTCTAGCATCTGAGATCTTCTCAAAGGTTGTTTCATCAACCCCTTGATATAACAAGAACAATGCCTTCTTGTCTCTCTTCCTTGCCTCTCTCAGTGTCGTCCTTTGTGCGTTTGTCAATACCGCCTCTTGCTCAGTTGTCTGCTCTTCATACCCATCATCAACAATCTCCCAAAGCTCTTTTGATGCTAGCAACACTCTCATCTGGATGCTCCAGTTCCCATAGTTCGCCTTGTTAAATTTTCTCAACGTGGTCAGCAAGATAGCCCAAACGCCAAATTAATATCTTCGAAACTACCCAGTTCGCACGTTGAACCTGCGGAAAACCCAAGGACTAGAGGTTTCACCCAACAAACAATGGAAGCACAAGAAGGTCTCTTTTATTCATTCACTTCTTTACAATCCGAGACATACATAGCAAGACAAGATTTCGCTAGTATTACAGCTGTAAACAGAAAGCACCAAAAAAATAAGCCGGGCGGACATAACCGGAGTCCGCCGAGACCGCCGAGGTCACCGAGGTCGCCGAGGCCGCCCGAACTATGCTGCAATCCGCCGAATACCACGGAGTCCGCCGAAGCCGCGAAGCCGCGCGGACACACCGTTATTCGCCTCCTGCTGAACCCGAACTGAGGAACACCCCTACCCGCCTGAAGCCGGCGGACAGGTTATTGAAGCTGGCAAAGTTGAAACAGAACTGACAAGTCGCAGAGCGACCTCCTGCTGAGTCCGCAGAGACCGCACACTTCCAAGCACTGACCGAAGTCACAGCCAAACTCCTGGCTCCTTGAAGTTATCCGCGCGACCTGCACACAGCAAACCGTCAGCCTGAAACAATCCGCGCGGCCTGGCAAACACAGACCGCAACACTTCACACACCCCAACTTACTGTTCACTCAAGTTACTTAAATTACTGTAGATGTGCCAGGGGGTCCTATTTATAGGCAAGGTGAGGAGTGTGGTCACCGCCCAAGAGATAGCGACACCGCCCCAGCCCGCGCGAATACAAACCACCATCCGCCGAGTCCGCGAGGACTTGGCCGGTTACCAAGGAAAACCGCCAGGAGCAAGGCAACCGATGACGAACCCTCTCCAGTCCGCCTAAGCTAAGCGGACAAGGCATCAGCCCGCAAAGCTCCAACCGCTTCAGGACAGCAACCCCCTTCAATGGCTGTCCGCACCAACCCGAGGGAGTCCGCAAGACTGAGACCTCAATCCGCCATAAGTCCACGACCAAAGGCAGCTAGCAACAGACCACCTGGTCATAGCGGACTTGGCAGATACGGCGGACACACTGAACTCGGCACCAAGTGTGACCAAGCCCAGAACCATTAAGGGCCAATGCGAGCATGGCGGACGCAAAACCCCAGTCCGCCAACACATCACAGCGCAGACCGCCACAGTCCGCGAGCTGCTCGCACTCCTGCCCTACCACAGCGGTCTAATCCCGGACGCCAACACCAGGCCGCCAACACGATCTCCACAGCAAACACCTGCTGTGCCACCAGAGCTCGACAGGGCCTCAACCAAGCTCTAAGCTCAGTCCGCAACAGCCCAAACCGCGGACACGCCAGTCCGCAAGCTTCCCGCGAACAAGAGCCAACCCGCCTATCAGCACAAGCTTGCACCCGCGGCCACTGAGCAAAGCACCAGTCCGCAAGCCTCTCTATCCGCAGATACCAGGCCGCACCAAACCGCGGACTCCATGCAACAACCCGCTCAGAACACAGCCGGCTTCCACCAGACTTTTCACCAGGCCGCAAACCTCAGTCCGCCCAGTCCGCCCAGTCCGCCAAAGCTGTCCGCCAAGGCTGTCCGCCACAGGCCGCGCGGCCTGTCCCGTCACCCACTTCCACTTCACAAATTTCAACACTCCCCCTTGAAGTGAGAAGTGGTGACCAAGCCCAGCAAGCTGCGCAAGCGTTCAAAGGGCCCCTTCGACAGTGGCTTCGTGAAGATGTCAGCAAGATTATCTTCACTCCGAACATGCCCGACCAGCAGAGATCCTTCCAACACCTTCTCCCTGATGAAATGATGATCAATCTCTATATGTTTGGTCCTGTCGTGACACACTGGATTGTTAACCAGTTTGAGAGCACTCTCATTGTCACCCTGGAGTAAAGTAGGCCCTTGCACTTCTTCATGGACATCCTCTATAAGTCTCCTCAACCAAACGGCTTCCCGAGCAGCCAAGGCCGAAGCCTTATACTCCGCCTCCGTGGTTGAAACCGACACCGAGTCCTGCTTCTTGCTACACCACGAGATGCTAGCTGAACCGCAAGTGAACACATAACCTGAAGTAGACCTCCGATCATCCGAATCACCGCCATAGTCAGCATCCGTGTACCCAAGCAACGCAAACTCCGCATCCCTTCCATAGAGGAGTCCCATGTCAGAAGTCACCTTGACATACTTCAGAATCCCCTTTGCTGCCACTAGATGAGATTGCCTTGGTTCAGCCATATACCGACTTACTCGGCCAACAACATAAGCTATATCCGGCCTTGTAATCGTCAGGTAAATCAAGCTCCCAACAAGAGCTCTGAACACCAAGGGATCATGAAGAACCCTTCCCTCATCTCGTCGAAGCTTCAGCCCAGATTCCAGTGGAGTAGAGCACTTATTCCCTTCGCCCATGCCAAACCGCTTCACAATGCGATCAGCATACCCTTTCTGGCTAATGAGAATCCCGCACTCCTTCCTCTCCACTTCCAGACCGAGAAAGTGATGCAACTCTCCCAAGTCCTTCATCTCGAAGCGTATAGCAAGCTCAGCCCTAAGCCTTGCTACTTCCTCCTCCGAATTCCCTGTGATGATCATGTCATCCACATACAGCAGGACCAAGACTCGAAGCTCTCCCTTCTTCTTGACGAACAAGCTTGAATTCGAGTTGGAAGCAAAGTATCCACAGAATTGCAGGTACTCTGCAATCTTCCCATACCACGCTCTAGGAGCTTGCTTCAACCCGCAGAGAGCCTTCCTGAGGTTGCAGACATAGTCCGGATGCTTTTCAGAGACAAAACCAAGCGGCTGATCCATGAATATGTCCTTGTCAATCTCTCCGTAAAGAAAGGCATTCTACACATTGAGTTGCCACAACCTCCATCCCTTGCTAGCAGCCAAGGCGATCACCACTTTTACAGAAGTCATCTTCGCAACTGGGCTGAATGTCTCCTCATAGTCTTCTCCATACTGCTGTGAGAATCCTCTAGCGACCAGGCGAGCCTTGAAACGATCAATGCTCCCATCAGCCTTCTTCTTCAACTTATACACCCACTTGCAAGTAACCGGAGTAATGCCATCAACCTTGGGCACAAGATCCCAGGTTTCATTCTTCTTCAGAGCATCAATCTCTTCCTTCATGGCACCTTCCCACTCCTTCACTCCAGTGGCCTCGTTGAAGTTTGCAGGCTCTCGCTCATCCAGAGGACCTGCAAAGAAGCAGGAGACAAAGCTCACTGCATTCCCATCACAGTACCGAGACGGTGGCTTAACCACCCTCTTCGATCTCCGAAGACATGGCTCCTTGCTCACGGCTTCCGTTGCTTCTTCAGGCTCCACTCCTACCTGGGGCAAGCATTGAATAGTGCTCCCCCTGCTTCCTGAGCCAGAAGGCTCAGCCTTGGAGTTCGAAGCAACAGGAGCTGCTGGTGAAACAGCAAGCTCCTCTTCCAAGCCTTCAGCAGCCACCACCGATGCTTCCTCAACCTTGCTACTTCTGGTTAGCTCCACCGAGCCACCTCCAAATGACATCAGCTCGTCAAAGACAACGTCTCTTGAAACCACGAACTTCTTCGTCACAGGGTCCATTCATTTCCATCCCTTCTTCCGCTCATCGTAGCCAACAAAAACAAGTTTCCTTGCCTTCGCATCCAGCTTTGTCCGTGAAGCATCCGGGACATGCACATAGCAAGTTGAACCGAACACCCTAAGGTGTCCAACACTCGGCTTCTCCTTCAGCAACAGCTCAATAGGAGTCTTCATGTTGATAGGGCTGAGTGGCATCCAGTTGATAACATAAGCAGCGCAAGACATTCCCTCCGCCCAAAAGGACCTTGGGATATCTTTCGCATGAAGCCAGCATTTGCAGGTCTCCGTCAGATGACGTATCTTCCGCTCCGCTACCCCATTTTGTTGTGGAGTGTGAGCACAAGTAAGCTCCCGTTGGATCCCGTGCTTCCTGCAGAAGTTAGAAAACTCGGAGGAAACAAATTCACCCCCGTTATCAGTTCTAAACTTCTTAATCCGCAAGCCAAGCCGGCCTTCTACCAACTCCTTGAACTCCACGAACAAACGGAAGGCTTCCGACTTCTCCTTTAAGAAGTACACCCAAGTATACCTTGAGTAGTCATCAACCAAGACAAGCATGTATTTGCTTCCACCAAGGCTGGCAGTAACCGTCGGTCCCATCAGGTCGCCATGAATACACTCCAATGGTTTCTTGCTCCTTGTTTGTGATTTATCAAATGGAAGGCGATGTGCCTTACCATATTGACAGCCCGCACAAACATGCCCATCACCAAAGGAGGACAACATCGACAACCCCCTCACCAGACTTCTACTAGCCATTGCCTTTAGCTTGTCCATGCCAACATGCCCCAGCCTCTCATGCCAGATAGCAGCACTATCATTGGCCCTCATTCTATCAACATAGGCATTGGTGGAAAGAACAAACAAGTTCTTCACCCTCCTCCCAACATGAGCAACATCAGCCTTCACCGCTGATACGTTGCGAAGGAACCTCACGTCTGTTGGCCCAAACAGAACGTGATACCCAGCGTCCACCGCGTTGGTCACCGAGAAGAGGTTCTTCTTCATGCCCGGCACGTGATACACACTCCTTAACGTGAGTGGCCCCTGATCACTACCCAAAGACACGACCCCCTCCTTCTCTACTGCATAAACAATATTATCAACAGTGATAATAGCTTCATTACCTGAGTAAGCCTGCATGGAGGTGAACTTCGATTTGTCTCCGGTGAGGTGATGACCACACCCGGAGTCGATGATCCACTCGCTGTTGAAGTCCTCAGCAGATAAGGCCCGGACACAAGTGCTCGTCAAGAAAGCTCCTCCCCATTCTGCTTCTTCACTTCTCGAGAAAGCTTCCTCCTTTCCCGCAGCATGCCCAGGCTGCAGTTTGACCTTGCAGTCCCGCTTGAAGTGCCCTCGCTGATGACACCGATAGCACTTCAGATTCTTCTTCCAGTCCTTAGGAGCATTGCTCCTCTCTGGCGGATATGAAGTTGAAGGCTCCTTCTCACCAGCGGCCTGCACCTTCTTCTTCTTCTTCCCTTCCCATCCCTTCTTCTTGCCTGAGAAGAGGGCTTCGCTGCCTTCCTGATTCAGGTTCACTCCAGCCATTTGCCTTGCTAAGCTCTCCTGCAAGGCAAGCAGATTCTCCAGCTCCAGCAGAGACGGCTGAGTAGCCCACCCTTGAACAGATGTAACAAATGCCACATACTCCTTCCGCAAGCCGCGGATAATGTGCCTTTTCATCTTTGCCTCAGAGATAGGCTCATCAGGATCCAGTGCCGACAGCTCAGCACACAAGCTCTTCATCTTTAAGAAGTATTTGGAGATGGAAAGGTCTCCCTGAGTTTCCCTGGCCAACTCATTCTCCAGGAACTGAAGCCGCGCCACATTCTTCCTATTGAACAACTCATCAATGGTTGTCCAAATATCAGCAGCCGACTCACATCCAATGATGTGATCAAATAGTTCCGGAGAGACAGCTCTCTTCAGAATGAACTCTGCCTTAGCATTTATTCTTCTCTAGAGCCTCACCTGCTCAGCAGTACCGAAAGTAGCAGTAACTTCCTGTCTGTCGTCACCACCGACGACTTCCCACAGCTCCTCGCCAAGAAGATAACTCTTCATGCACGACTTCCACTTCTTGAAGTTAGTCGGCGTTAAGAGTTCAATGCCAAGACCTCTTGCAAAGCTTCCTTCCATTGCAAACACCTGTTGGTACCATTCAGCAGCTCCGAGCAACAACACAGGTTGATCACCACTCAATCACTGAGTCACAACGCTGGCTGACTTCCGCTCACGCAACTGAACCTCCTCAACCTCAAGAACCTCGCTTTGATACCATGTTAAATTTTCTCAACGTGGTCAGCAAGATAGCCCAAACGCCAAATTAATATCTTCGGAACTACCCAGTTCGCACGTTGAACCTGCGGAAAACCCAAGGACTAGAGGTTTCACCCAACAAACAATGGAAGCACAAGAAGGTCTCATTTATTCATTCACTTCTTTACAATCCGAGGCATACATAGCGAGACATGATTTCACTAGTATTACAGCTGTAAACAGAAAGCACCAAAAAAACTAGCCGGGCGGACAGAACCGGAGACCGCCGAGGTCGCCGAGGTCGCCGAGGCCGCCCGAACTATGCTGCAATCCGCCGAATACCACGGAGTCCGCCGAAGCCGCGAAGCCGCGCGGACACACCGTTATTCGCCTCCTGCTGAACCCGAACTGAGGAACACCCCTACCCGCCTGAAGCCGGCGGACAGGTTATTGAAGCTGGCAAAGTTGAAACAGAACTGACAAGTCGCAGAGCGACCTCCTGCTGAGTCCGCAGAGACCGCACACTTCCAAGCACTGACCGAAGTCACAGCCAAACTCCTGGCTCCTTGAAGTTATCCGCGCGACCTGCACACAGCAAACCGTCAGCCTGAAACAATCCGCGCGGCCTGGCAAACACAGACCGCAGCACTTCGCACACCCCAACTTACTGTTCACTCAAGTTACTTAGATTACTGTAGATGTGCCAGGGGGTCCTATTTATAGGCAAGGTGAGGAGTGTGGTCACCGCCCAAGAGATAGCGACACCGCCCCAGCCCGCGCGAATACAAACCACCGTCCGCCGAGTCCGCGAGGACTTGGCCGGTTACCAAGGAAAACCGCCAGGAGCAAGGCAACCGATGACGAACCCTCTCCAGTCCGCCTAAGCTAAGCGGACAAGGCATCAGCCCGCAAAGCTCCAACCGCTTCAGGATAGCAACCCCCTTCAATGGCTGTCCGCACCAACCCGAGGGAGTCCGCAAGACTGAGACCTCAATCAGCCATAAGTCCACGACCAAAGGCAGCTAGCAATAGACCGCCCGGTCACAGCGGACTTTGCGGATACGGCGGACACACTGAACTCGGCACCAAGTGTGACCAAGCCCAGAACCATTAAGGGCCAATGCGAGCATGGCGGACGCAAAACCCCAGTCCGCCAACACATCACAGCGCAGACCGCCATAGTCCGCGAGCTCCTCGCACTCCTGCCCTACCACAGCGGTCTAATCCCGGACTCCAACACTAGGCCGCCAACACGATCTCCACAGCAAACACCTGCTGTGCCACCAGAGCTCGACAGGGCCTCAGCCAAGCTCTAAGCTCAGTCCTCAACAGCCCAAACCGCGGACACGCCAGTCCGCAAGCTTCCCGCGAACAAGAGCCAACCCGCCTATCAGCATAAGCTTGCACCCGCGGCCACTGAGCAAAGCACCAGTCCGCAAGCCTCTCTATCCGCAGATACCAGGCCGCACCAAACCGCGGACTCCATGCAACAACCCGCTCAGAACACAGCCGGCTTCCACCAGACTTTTCACCAGGCCGCAAACCTCAGTCCGCCCAGTCCGCCCAGTCCGCCAAAGCTGTCCGCCAAGGCTGTCCTCCACAGGCCGCGCGGCCTGTCCCGTCACCAACTTCCACTTCACAAATTTCAACACGCCTTCGTCAACTTGGGAACTTGACCTGGCATAGCATTTATCGTCTCCATTATTGCGATCTCTTCAACTCTGCTGAGTTACCAACAAGGCTCGAACCTCGCTTTGATACCACTGTTGGAAGCTAACAAAAAATAGTGGGCACAACACAAGATAAATGAGCAAACTACTTCCTTTAATATCAAACAAGATATTACAAAAAAAAACACGACAACAACTTGTTGTCCCAATTACAACTCAACACCACAAGACTATCCACACTTGGGTATTACAACTTCACAATAGCACTTCTAACCACAAAAGTTGCGCAGAACTGTTGTCCGCAACCTTCTTTTTTTTCGTTTGTGAGGTGGTTGTCCGCATATTCAGTTCACAAGAATTGTTCGCAAAAGGCTTGCCGCAAAGACCAGTTCGCAAGACCGGTTTGCAATAGCTGTTCGCAGCTTTGGATGTCCGCCAACTTCTATATAGAGTTTCTGTTCGTCCGTGAGAAAGAGGAGACCGCAGCATTTATTTTTCCTGCTTGGCGTTGCTTCCCGACTTTGCCAAATTTCCGCACACTTCTTTTTTTAAGGAAATACATGCCTATATATAGGCATAGCAAACAAATGAAATCCTGCCATGTGTCCCCTACAATCAATGCACCCGTTTCCAAAACTACACGCCTCATCATTCATGCCTCCTCATTGTAAGACTAATATATTTAATAATATATATTATCATATATATATTATCATATATATATAATATAATCTGAGCGTTGACTTCGGTCAATACAATCATATCCGCCAACACTCTCTCCACAACTCGAGCAACACTCATTGGTTCCTGACGTTTCCATAAAAGGTGTTCCCAAGGAGATAGTCTGACCTCTCCCCAAATTAGAACCATCTATTGTTGCTGTAGACCTGTATCCTATCACCAGGAGTAGTGAAAATCTCGCACCATTCCTTGAAGATCTTTACAGTAAATTGCAAGTCGTGATCCTAGAAGAGCACAATCAGCCTTATGATCCTTATCATCCTAATAGGAGTGAACTGGGAAATCGGCACTCCGAAAATGAAAGATCTCTAAGAGAGTAATTAAACCTGTCAGTGGATTCTGAGCACCCTCCTCAGCACGCGAAATTTTCATTTCAACACTGGCAGACAGTCAGAATCGTTTTCACCATGTGTCTACTCGCACAGTATTAAGTATGCAACACAACTACATCAATCTGCCTTGCCTTGGTCCCTTAAAATATAAAAAATCTAAACACAGGTCAAGAAAATGTTATAAGAAAATCCCAAGCAAGTTATCTCCGACGCTACAGGACACTCGCCCAAAAGAATCTGGGCGACTGAAAGCGCAAAAAGGAGAAGTGGGCAAGCAAAAAAACTTGCGATGTCGTAGGAACATTCCCACCACCCCCCCAAGGAAAAATGGTCATGTAGAGAGGCTTTGGGTGCATGTTGTACACTATAACTTGATAACAACTGATGACCAAGTAGTGGCCTACGTAGCAGTGGCCTATGGGTCGGTCCAACCGTTATAATAAAAGTGTACTTTTTATTATAATAGCCGGACCAACCCACAGGCCTCCCGCTATGCAGACCACTACCTAGTCATTCACTGTTACCATGTTGCAGCTTATGTACCCTAAAGCCACTTCGCGCCCGTTTCTCGGTCACGACACATTGTTGAGATTGGGTCTCTCAATCGATGATGAGGAGTGGTTTGAAGGCCCCTTAACAAGGGGTTGCAGGTTCGAGACCCAGCCTCAACAATGCATCGCTGCCGAGAAACAGACGTGAAGAGCCTTTGGGGTGCATGAGGTGCAACCTGGTAACGCTGGCTGACCAGGTCATGGCCCACGTAGCGGGTGGCCTGTGGGTTGGTCCGACTGTTACATAGTGGTCGGTCCTGCCACTTCTGGGTGTGGATGTACCGCACTATCCAGACCCCAATGTACAACCTAGTGTACTACTGAATGTGAGCAGCATCCGGTGGTAACTGAATTTGGTCAACCAGTGAAGGGACCTAGTGGGGCATATAAAATACGGCCAAGCTCCCAAGGTGCACTACTCCCTGTTGCCTAGAGCCATCAACCTTCGCGTGCCGGTACGTACGGTCTATGAGCATGACCAACCTGTCACTTTTCACCGCAAACAATCCACAAGCATTTTAATAAAGTAAATAACATGCACTTTTCGGGTTTGCGGCGGCTTGTTGTACTTGACATGAAATAATTCGAGCAGACGATCGTACAACTTGATCATACTGCTCAATTTTAGATATGGATCGTAGAGATCGAAAGAGTCCATTATTTAGGGCTGGCCTTGGAGGAAAAACTCATCATCAAGTTAACCATAACTAATTTTCAACAAAGATAAAACCGCTTGTCAAAGCAGGACTCAACATAAAGGTCCATAAATGAAGCATTAGTAAATTGCAGTAAGAAAGTGCTGTAAAGAAATTGCTATTGTAAGTGAAATATAGAAATTGAAATACTGAAATGAACTACAGTAAATAAAATACAGAACCGAAATAAGATCAGTACTGATATAAAATGTAATAACTGAGATACTGAATAAAAGAGTAATATAAGTGATAGTTCAGTTTTGCAGTTGCATCTCCTTTTAAAGAGGCAAGTTTAGTTCTTCACTTCATATATAGGAGACTTATCCGTTCATAGGAGGTAAGTTTAGATCTTCACTTCATTCATTGGAGGCAAGTTTTAATTATTCCGCAGCGAGTTCTTCATATTTTACTATTTTAGGGTCAGTCAGTTTATATGAAACTGATAGTTACTTTCGTTGCACCTTTTTAGGGTGACTTCTCGAAGTTGCGTAAAATTATTAGAGCTTTGTTATAATCCACAACCTCTTTATTATAAGCACCTAACTTATTCATTGAAACACAAAATCTCTGCAAGAGCTTTAACATAAGATTTCAACCTCAATTGCTGACACCGGGGCAAATTAAATTTTTGTATTATGAGTGACATTACACGAACCCAACAAAAAGGAACATGTATGTCTAAACTAAACAACAAAAACATTATGCTACCTCACAAAGGTGAGGAAAAGAAAACAACAACGACTACAGAACACCAACAACCACCTAAACTAGCCGCTCAACCGGCTACTGCTCCAAATCTGAGACATTCCAAAGAAAAGAATACCTCAGCAAGAATATACAAGTGGAAAATAGAATCAACAATAGATAATAATCAAATGAAAGCAAAAGGGGTTACCAAACCCAACCACAGGAATGGCTGGCGAACTTCAGCTAATAAGTCAAACTATAACAAGTAAGGTATAATTCTCAACAATAGAGTAAGAGAAGTTGCACCAAGTACGGATTGAAGCCATGCTTCAATAAAATCTGCAAAAGTAAGCATCCAACATTTGTCTATACAATAGGAAAAAAAGACTTAACAACTCTAAACACGTGAATCATTAACACTAGTAAAAAACGGTTTTGGGTCGGTGGCCACAATGTCCAACATGAACTAACAGACTCAAACATCTCGGGAAGGCACTATGGTGGTGGCAACAAGGTCCAACACAACCCAACAGTCCAAACATCTCAAAAAGGCACTGTGATGGTGGCAACAAGGTCCAACACAACTAGAGCTGTCACTTAAAGCCAAAAACCAAAAACCGAACCAGAACCGCAAAGAACCGAATCGAACCGTTCACAAATTATTTAGGTTCCGGTTTGAATTTTGGAAACATGAACATCATTGGTCCGGGTGTGGTTCTTTCATTTTATTATCTGAGCCAGAACCGAAACCGGAACCGCAACATACAAGTCTCAAGCGGTTCCAAGATTTTTAGGCCCGATCCGAACCTGATCGAAGCAGAACCGTACCGCAACCCGTTTATTATTATAATTTATTAATAATAATAAATTTATTATATTGTTATTTTTTTTATAATCTATCTATAATATCTATACTGACTAATATGAGTGAAACTGACATGATTTGATCCAAACCGCAATCGCACTCAAAGAGGTTGGTTTTGTACCGAACAAAATCGCATCACGCCAAAATTGTGCAGCGTGGTTTGAAATTGGTGCGGTTTGGAGTCGGTTTTTACGGTACAGTTTTGATTTTTATACTATTATATAATGTATTTTCATTTTTACTCATACATTTCTTGAAATAATTAAAATAACTTGTACTTATTGACGATGATTAGAATATCATGCTCTCTTGAAAAAAATGATGCGGCACAGTTTTGTCAGTTTTGCACCGCCAAAAATAGCACTGCAAACTATGTTGTTTTACAACCCACGAAGCCCCTCTACAACCAAATCATTTATAACAGTTTAAAATCGGCACAGTTTAAAATCAGTGCAGTATGGTGCAATTTTGTGATTTTGTGATTTTAGTTTTTAATTTTCAGTGCTACTGACTATATTACAAAAAAAAGTAATCTCACTTGGAGTAATGCAAAATTCCTACGCCCGGGCCCCGGGCTTTGAAGTCCTTGCAAAAAAACTGAACGGATTTACATTTCTCCTCTGTTTTTTTTTATTTTTGACCTCCCCAATTCATTTTGCCAAATTTAGTTTTGGTTATACTTGGAACCGATTGGAATCGGACCGAACCGTTAGTGGCCGGTTTAGTTTTGATTCTTGTTGAACTGTAATTGAAACCATTGGCATGACGGTTCTAAAAATTATTCTGGAACCGGAACCATAACCGTAACCGGTCAAACCAACTAATATTTTGATTTTAATTTAAAGAACTCTTACCTTAGCGGTTTGGTTTGCGGTTTTATTAGAATCGGAACCAAAACGGAACCGTGATAGCTCTAAACACAACCCAACAGTCCAAACATCTCAAAAAGGCACTATGGTGGTGGCAACAAGGTCCAACACAACCCAATAGTCCAAATATCTCAAAAAGGCACTGTGGTGGCGGCAACAAAGTCCAACACAACCCAACAGTCCAAGAGAAAACATCAAAAAAACCACCAAGTGTAATGATTCATGAGCCGACACTAGGTCGGTGGTACTTTATCCACTGCCAACCTTGGGTCGCACCTAAATATCCATAAACACCTATAAAACCCCAACCAAAACACCGCACTTCTCCAATGACAGGAAGGAAGAAAATCTAGAACTCTACCCTAAGCCCTAAACTCGACGAATTAGACTTAATTTGGCGAAAAAACTAAGTCCATACTGATTCGCCGAGTATACTCGACGAATACAATAGATACACGACGAACTATACTTGGAAAATCAACTATCTTAACGATATTGAACGATTCTGCGTAATTATCTTGATACTCGACGAATCGACGAAATAAACTAAGTCCACGGAAATTCGTCGAGTATACTCGATGCCTCGCTGAGTCCACTCAGCGCCTGGACTTAACTCCACGATTTTACTTCACTCAACGCCTTCACTCGACGCTCTCGACGCCAACCGACAATACTCGATCAATTCGTCGATATTACACGACGCTTTTGACTTAGCCTCGCCCACACTCAACGCTCTCGACGCCAAAGCCATATCACTCAATGCCAAGTCTATAACTCGACAAACTCAACGCCTAATACTAAACTAATGCAGAATCACTCAACGCTGAGACTAATATTTGACGAAATCTTCGAGATTACTCGACAAATCTGACTTAGACTCACAGGACACTAGACGCTCTCGACGCCAAGTCACATTCACTCAACGCCAAGCGATATTAGATGAATTCGTCGTGAATACTCGACGAATTTGCCTTACTCACAAAGATCAATCAACACTAACACTACACTCAACGATAAAGGCTAATACTCAGCGAATTCGTCGGGATTACTCGACAAATTTGACTTCACTCAACTCTTAAACTATTTGACGAATTTGACTTAATCCCAGACCATACTTAACGAATTTCAATCAGGCTAACCCCACCATACTCGATGAATTTTTAAACCTAAGCTAAAGGTCATATTCAACAAATTTGTCTATACTTAGACTGTCATATACGACGGAATAACCTAGACTAATTGTCATATACTCAAAGAATCCTACATAGACTAAATGTCATAAACTTGACGAGTTAACCTGGACTAACAATCATATATGACGAATCCTACCTTTACTTGATTGGTAATTTTACACTATTCAGTAGATTTTACTTGGCTGATCCCTACACTACTCCTAATCCTAAGGATGGAAGAAGAAAACAACAAGAAAATACACGAAAAAAGACTTGTCAAGCGGAAGAAATCACCACCCTCTAACTACAGAAATACGGCCACACAAGCACCCTTTCTCACGAATCCGGCCGCAAGAACACCTTGGCTACACTTCCTGAAACTTTTCAAGGAAAAAGAGTGTCAAAACCGCATAACCTAACGTCAAAAAGTTCAAGAAACGGGAAAAACTCACCACACGCACGCAGATCTCGGCGAGAGCAGTTCAAATCCGCTCTCCGATGACGATTTCGAGCACCAAAGCTCCAGCAATCGACGGACGAAAGCCGAGAAATGTCTGTGTTCTTCTCTTTCGCAAAACAGTGCGACGGCTTGGGAAGAAGACGATGAATAGGATTTCCGTGAAACCGTAAAACTATTTATACTTATAATATATTAATAATATAATATAGTATTATTATTGACACTTAAATGTCCAAACTACCGATAAATGCAATCAACTCGGATTTTCACGAAACTCGCACCAAAACTAAATATTGATGCTACGAATCCAACAACGAAGTCAAAATCAAAATCAAAATCCGACAAACAAAACTTGGTTAAAAACTCAATGATGTCCAAAACACCAATTATTCCAAAAAGACTTCATCGAGTTGCAAAACAAACCCGCCTCACAAGGGATATCTCAAAAACACTCTAGAAATTAGCCATAGTAATATTCTAAGTCAAAACCTCAGATACCAAATGAGCAAAAGTCACACTCCAGTAATGGTACCTATCAACTATGCGTCAACGTAATGCTCTGACGTCAAAAATACGTCACTAAAGGAATTAAAATAAACATAGAAAAATCAGGGGCATTACAACCACTCCCCCTAAACGAAAGTTTCATCTCGAAACTTGATACACAATATAATCTACTAATGGGGGATATAAGCAAGGGTTATGGAACAAAAACACTTACCCAAAAGAAACTAGGAGAACAGATGAGGATGAGACTCCCTCATGGCTGACTCCAACTCCGAAGTCCCGCTCTCCACGTCTTGGTTTCGCCACAAAACTTTGACATGAGTATTGTCTTATTTTGCAACACCCGATCTTAAGTATCCAGAATACAAAAAGACATCTCAACATAAGAAAGGTTAGGCTGCAACTGAGGCGCCGAATCAAGAACATTTCGATCACTAAGCACACACTTCCGCAACTGGCTCACATAAAACACATCGTGCACACCGGGAAAATTAGCAGGTAAATATAGCCTATAAGCTGACACTCTGACACGTTCAATAACTTGGAAAGGTCCCACATACCTGGGATCCAACTTATGTTTCTTTCCAAACCTCTTAATAGCATCCATTGAAGAAACCTTAAGAAAAACCATGTCTCCAACTACAAATTCCAGATCAATCCTTCTCCGATTAGCTTTCTTCTCATAACGCTCCTGAGATATTCGAAGCTTCTCTCGAATATGTGTCACAGAAGTATTCATCTCTTTCAAAGCTTCTGGACCCAACAACGGTCCTTCACCAACTTCGGCCCAAAACAAGGGAGTTCTGCAACGTCTCCCATACAAAGCCTCAAACGGGGCCATCTACAAGCTCTCCTGATAATTGTTATTATAGGAGAAATCCATCAATCTCAGCAGCTCATCTCGCGCTCCTCCATGGTCCAAGATGTAACATCTTATCATGTCTTCCACAATCTGATTAACTCACTCCATCTGATCATTGGTCTGCGGATGATAAGCGGTTGAATATCTGATGTTGGTACCCAACCCTTCCTGTAAAATCTTCCGAAAATGAGACGTAAACCTGGAATCTCGATCTGACACAATACTAACAGGCACTCCATGTAGTCTGATGACCTCATCCAAATATAACTCTGCTATTTTCTTCATGGAGTAATCAATTTTGAATGGCACGAAGTGAGCACACTTCGTTAGTCTGCCAACTATGAACCACATTAAATCATGTCCTCGGGGTGATCTCGACAAACCGGTAATAAAGTCCATCAAAATACTCTCTCACTTCCAACTTGGAATCTCCAAGGGCGTCAGCTTGCCACTAGGCCATCCATGATTTGCTTTCACATGCTTGCAGGTGAAACACTCAAACATAAACTTGGCTTATCATTCTTCATTCCATACCACCAAATGATATGTTTGAAATCTCTATACATCTTAGTAAATTCAGGGTGGTAGTCAACACCAGAACCATGCTCCTCATTGCACAACTTAGCTCGAATATCCTCTATTGCGGGGATATAATATCTACATCGGTACTTCAAAGTACCCGCATCATCAATTGAAAAGTCTGGTAATTCTCCTTTCTCAGTTCTATTACGAAGGTGCTGCAAATCAGGATCGTCGCTTTGATGTAGCCTTGTAAGCATAATCTATAATGGCTCTGCTACTTCCAAGTTGCTTGGCGAGTCGCTACTTCCGACCGAGATACCCATTAACAGAAACTCTTCCACCAAAGATTCCATCAAAAGATTAAGGATCTGCGCGGTCTTCCTACTCAAGGCATCGACTACCACATTAGCTTTGCCCGGATGATATTGGATCTCGACATCGTAATTCACAACATATTCTATCTGTCTACACCGACGCAAATTTAATTCCTTCTGAGTGAAGACGTACTTCAAACTCTTATGATCCGCGTAAATCTTGCACATTGCTCTATACAAAAGATGTCTCCACAACTTCAAGGCATAAATTACTGTCGCAAACTCTAAATCATGAGTATGGTAGTTCCTTTCATATATCTTTAATTGCCTCGACCCATACGCAATTTCCTTGCCCTCTGCATCAAGATGCATCCAAACCCGACGTGCGATACATCCACATAAACAACATACTCCAATCCTTCAGTAGGCAAAGTCAACACTGGAGCAGTGCACAGTCTCTTTTTCAATTTCTGAAAATCTTCATCGCACTTATTGCTCCAAACAAACATTGTGTTGTTCTATGTAAGCTTAGTCAGCAACGCAGATATCATAAAAAATCTTTCCACAAACCTTCCACGATAGTTTGCCAACCCTAGGAAGCTTCTTATCTCTTTGGGTGCGGTAGGTCTTTTCCAATCCATTACGACAACTATTTTTTTTGGGTCAACAAAAATTCCGTCCTTATTCACAACATGAACCAAAAAGAAAACCTGAGGTAGACAAAACTCACACCTTCTCAACTTTGCATACAACTTATGCTCTCTCAAAGTAGATAAAACTAACGGCAAGTGCTTGGCATGCTCCTCAGCACTTCAGGAATAAACCAGAACATCATCAATAAAAACGACCACAAAACGGTTCAGAAAATCCTTGAATACTCTGTTCATGATGTTCATAAAAGCAGAGGGTGCATTCGTCAATCCAAAGGACATCACCAAGAACTCAAATGTCCATGCTGAGAATGAAAGCAGTCCGCAGAACATCTGACTCACGGATTCTCAACTGATGGTAGCCTGAACGAAGGTTAATCTTCGTAAATATCATACTACCACACAATTGATCCAACAAATCATCTATTCGTGACAAGGGATACCTATTCTTGATAGTTACCCTATTCAATTCTCTATAATCGATGCACAACCTCATACGTCCATCCTTCTTCTTTACAAACAACTCAGGATCACCCCAAGACGAAGAAATTTGCCTAATGAGTCCACACTGCAATAACTCATCCAGCTGGGTACGCAACTCTTTCCAGCTCACGCCGGGCCATACGGTACAGTGCCTTCGTAATAGTACGAGTACCTGGCCCCAAATCGATAACGAACTTCACATCCCCCTCGGGCGGAAGACCAGGAAGATTAACTGGGAAGACATCAGGAAACTCTCGCAGCATAGGACTGCCCTCGATACATGGAAAACTACCAACAGTTTCCAAAATAGATACCAAACAAGCAAAACAGTTGGAATCTAAAAGCTTCCAAATACATACAACAAACATGATCGGGGAATCCTGGCGTGGAAAACCATACACACTCCTGGGGTGGCCGTTGTCCATCTGGAAGTCCAAATGCTTAACCTTGCATTGGATAACTGCATCATATCTGGACAACCAGTCTATGCCCAAGATCACATCAAAGTCCTCTAGGTCTAATACCTTCAAATCAGCAAAAGCTAGGATATCACCTAAAAGGATCGGACAACTGTAAATACCCTGGTCCGAAACCACTGAATCACCGGAAGGAAACTTAATGCAAAACAAATCGCCAACTAGATCGAGAGTCAGACGATTACGCTCTACAAAAGTCCTAGCCACGAACGAGTGGGTAGCACCAGAATCGAAGAGAACGCGTGCCCAACGGTTATTTACCTTAAATTTCCCTATAAAATCACCTACGTAACTAGACAAACAAACATCGAAACTAAAGCTAAAATCTAACCTGAGATCACTTGTGCAGAAGTTTTTGCTTCTCCCAAAGTCACCGCAATCAGTTTACCTTTTCCTTTATCCAAATGCTGCAGCTGCACCAAGGACTGGGTCTGCGAGCACCCAGACTTCAAATGCCCTTTCTGCCCTCACTGGAAATAGACTTTATCCTCTGACCAACAATGGGCAAGGTTGTGCCCCTTTCGCTTACACGAAGCGCAAACTAGATCTTCTTTTGGTATGCTCTGTATTGCAAGAACTTGTCGTTGATTCTGCGCTCCCAACCTCTTGAAATACTTCTCGAAGGGACGACCTGCTCGGCCACAGAAGCTACACACTTCCTTGCTTCCTCTCTTTGGGGAAGTACTAATATCCTAGGGCTATTGCAATCATCAGCCTTCCTCTTTTCTTTCCTCAATATCATACTGCGATCCTTGGCATACATGTTGAGAACAAAGGTCCAGCGGGATTGGGTGTGTGTGGGACTGCATATTTGGGCTTCCCCATCGCGTTCCAGGTCTGGGTGTTGACCCCGGTGGGCCCCCCGTGTGGCGGAATATCCCCGCCATCCCGTGGATGGATTAGTCCCACATTGCCTGTAGCGGGTGGTCCTTGGTGTTTATGTACCCCTGTCCCCCCTTGCCATCACCTCGGGGTTTTGGGAAGATGTGTGGTGACGGGTGGTTTCCACATGGTATCAGAGTCATCCCGCTGCGGGGGTGTGTTGAGAACAAAGTGTTGGAACACCCTTTTACTAATTTGGGTCAGGATCACTATGTCTCTAGGAATCTTTGCTTGACCTTCTGTATAGCTTAATAGGTCAATTAGAATTGAGTCTAAGGGTTAGAAGTCTAGGTTTGGAAGCTGCCCTGAAGACCAGGATTCTCAGTCTGGAGACTAAGTCTGATCGTCGAGCTCAGCACGACGATTCGTCGAACTCCGGTCGACGATCGTCTAGCTCAACTTCGACAGATCGTCGAACTCCATTCGACGATCGCTGAGCTCAACTTCATAATATCGTCGAACTCCATTCGACGATCAGTGAGCTCAGGTCGACGATTTTGACTCTGCATTAGATCTTTATCTCTGAGCTCAGTTCGACGATCTTTGAGCTCAGATCGACGATTATTCTGCTGCTTAAGATTTCCAGATCGCTGAGCTCAGCTCGACGATAGCAGAGCTCAGTTCGACGATTTCTGATAACTTCCAGAATTCAAATTCAAATCAGTTAGGAGTTATTCTGCAATTAATTCAGAGATTTGCTAGCCGTTTTCATTCAATTCTGGACCAAGTTTCAAGGGATTTCTCAAGGAATAATTCTGTGGACTTTCCTCTAGAAGAGATCATGCAATTAAGGATGCAATCAATGCAGGCCAACGACTATCCTTGACAGAGAATAATATTCTATTCTGTAACAGAGAATAAAAGACAGAATGTTTTTTGAATCTCTACCAACAACAAGAAGAATAGAGAACACACAACAGAGAGAGAATACTGATTACAGAAAAATATTCAAAAATCTTCTGTCAAAAAGAATTCTCAAGAACACTCATCCAAGGAGATCAAGTTTTCAAATCTTCAGATCTCTTTTAGTCTTCAAAGTGTTCAAGGCCAACATATTCCAGACTCCAGACATTCAACATTTCAGCTATTGCTGAAATCATCTTCTGCTGGAGTTCAACCTTTGAAGGCCTATCACCCTCCGCAAAGCTTCTCTTCCTGAAGATCTCAAGGGTTCAGGGGGAGCTTTGACATCAATCCACATAGTCTTCTCAGTTGTTTGAGAAAGAGAAGACTGCCATCACTCTCTCACCCCCACTCTGTAAAGGGTTTTTCAAACTCCCTTCAAAAGTTTGAATTTGGTTTTTGAGCACCTTGTCAAAAGCTCATTGGTGGCAAGACACTTGATCAAAAAATCTGCTTTGGTTTTTGAGCACCTTATCAAAAGCTCATTGGTGCCCAGGACACCTGATCAACTCATCCTGCAGTGGATTCCTACCTAGGGTGGTAGAAGAGTGGATGTACCCAAGTTTGGGGAACCACTATATTCCCTTGTGTCATCTGGTTTTGGCTTGCTTTCTTTTTGTTTCTGGCCTTGATTTTTCTGTGCTTAGTTTTTGTATAGCTTAGTACTGTGATTAGATTTATTTCTGCTTCCCTGCTCACACATATTACAACAATTGTTGTAAAAGTTTGTAAAAGTTTTTAAAGCACCATATACTCTATTCACCCCCCTCTAGAGTATATCAGATCTAGTTGCACTTTCACAAAGGTCCAGCGGGATTGGGTGTGTGTGGGACCGCATATTTGGGCTTCCCCATCGCGTTCCAGGTCTGGGTGTTGACCCCGGTGGGCCCCCAGTGTGGCGGAATATCCCCGCCATCCCGTGGATGGATTAGTCCCACATTGCCTGCAGCGGGATGTCGGAATATCCTCGCCATCCCGTGGAAACCACCCGTCACCCCACATCTTCCCAAAACCCCGAGGTGATGGTAAGGGGGGACAGGGGTACATAAACACCAAGGACCACCCGCTACAGGAAATGTGGGACTAATCCATCCACGGGATGGCGGGGATATTCCGCCATACGGGGGGCCCACCGGGGTCAACACCCAGACCTGGAATGCGATGGGGAAGCCCAAATATGCGGTCCCACACACACCCAATCCCGCGGGACCTTTGTTCTCAACACACCCCCGCAGCGGGATGACTCTGATACCATGTGGAAACCACCCGTCACCCTACATCTTCCCAAAACCCCGAGGTGATGGTAAGGGGGGACGGGGGTACATAAACACCAAGGACCACCCGCTGCAGGCAATGTGGGACTAATCCATCCACGGGATGGCGGGGATATTCCGCCACACGGGGGGCCCACCGGGGTCAACACCCAGACCTGGAACGCGATGGGGAAGCCCAAATATGCGGTCCCACACACACCCAATCCCGCTGGACCTTTGTTCTCAACAATACCCAATAGCCTCAACCCCCAGGGCAGCTTTCACTACTTTCGCATTAGTCCCGCATTGGTAAGCATTGACAAATTGCTGGATGTCATTTTGGATACATCCCAAGAATATTTTAACTCTGCACTCCTCAACAGCCATCAATTTAGAAGCAATCCTACTCAATTTACTGATCTCACTCTCATTCTCGACCACTGCAGGGGTCTGCTCACCAAGCTGTCGCCCCAAGGTAGCAGTCAACAATGCCTGCAATTATGCTTGCATTGCTACCACCTTCCTTATAAGAGTCTCAATACTCTGGCATAACCTTTCAATCACGGCCTCACTTTGCACACCTGACGACTCGCCCTCAGACTGGGGAGTCGATCTCCTCGCAATACCCTTAGGCGACATCCTAATAATACAACGAATGACCAATCATAACCTAGCTTAATGTTATAACTACTCAACTTAGTTCAGATCATATATGTATAGATACTTGCTCATGCTACTAACTTGCTCTGGGATTTTATAAATGATGTTATGCTTAAACTTAGGATGATATACCGTCATCCTATTGACTCATGTGCATAAACTTATGAATGCATGAATTCTTATTCTTTTTGCTTTAAAAACATGTGTGAATGTATGTGATCATGTAGATCTTTAGCTTGACACATGTGCTAATGCTATATTATGTCATGCATGTTGTACTAGACAATCTAATAAAGGCCTTAATGCATGTTATGAGCAGCGTACACATGAAATATTATGCATCCCATACTGCATAATATCACATGTAACGAAAAGAAAAATCTAATATACATTCATGTGATTATTGTTATGCATCTCATACTACATAACAATCACTATACAACCCCGTATTCGGCGAGTAGGCTCGGCAGGAGCTAGACTGGCCAGATCGGGTAGTTCAAGTCCCGGGCGAGCACCCAAGGGGCCAGAGTTTGGCAGCCCCGACTCACACGGGCGAGGTGGAATCATTGGGAGGCGAGTGGAGCTGGAGGACCTGCACTCACCCCAGGGGAGCTCGGCAAGCGGCAGGCGAGTAGGGCCAGTCGGGCCCGTACTCGCAAAGGTCCAGGGAGAGGCGTCGAGTGCCAGCTCCATCGAGCACTCGCCGCCCTAGGCGAGTTGAGGCTTTAAAGGGCCACTCGCCCAGTTCTGTGATGTTCTTTACCATTTTTCCCCCGCTGGTCTGTCCATAGCCTTCGAGAACAGTGGAGCTATGCTGTTGGCAGGCCAACCTGGACTGCATATAGTAATTTGGAACATCGAAGGTTGGCTATTTGCAGGCCATTTTCTGAAATCTATAAATAGACCCAAGGGGGGTACCTCAGAAGTCATGATTTCTTGTGCCCCGGTCTTCTTGCGCTTTCTGAGGTATCCTTAGCTCGGTATTTGGCTAAGGAGGGGAAGCACTCTGATATCTTCTAGGTGTATGGTGGGACCTCCACGCCGAGCCCTTGGGTCAGTTCCCTGTACTTTTTCCTTTGTCATTTGGCTCGCAGGGGAGAAGTAAGTGTGCGATCACCCCTTCCCCAAAGGTGAACTCCACAAAGACCGAGTTTTTGGTTTCAACATTTTGGTGTGGTGAGCGTGGTCAGCATAGAAAATCTTCAGCTAGCTTGATGACCGGAGGAGAAGGGCAAGGTTCGGGCGGAGCCAACTCGCCACCCCCACCTCCCCCTCTCACCACCGTCGACATATTGGACGAGTTCAGACATAAAATGCGGAGTCTCGTCATGTTCTCACTCGCACTCGCGTAGAGTGCTTGACACCAACGGTTCCAGCGGTCTCTGCCCCAGCCCTGGGCAATGACGTACCCGGCAGGTGAGCCGGGAAGGAGGTAGTAGATGGAGGAGGCGAGCGTGAGCTGCAGGGGCACGCACACTTCTAAATCTCCAAATCTGCAGGCCGGTTTGGTGAGATGGGGGGGGGGGGGAGATCCCCCTACTCGCCCAACAGAGGGGGGAAGCCCCTTCAGCAAGTTTGCTTCATCAGCACCAGTTCCAGAGGGCTTCCAGGAGCCGGAGATGTCCTACTACACTGGTAAGGGGGACCCGGTTCAGCACGTACAGTGGTTTGAGGACGTTGTCTCGATCCGACAGATGTCAGATGGGTTCAAGTGTAGGTTCTTCGCCATCACCCTCAAAGAGAAGGCGAGAGAGTGGTTCCACCAGCTCCCGACCAGCTTCATCTACTGTTTTGAGGACCTACATCAGGGGTTCATGTTGAGGTTAAATACCTCAAGGAAAAGGAAGGAGTCTAAGTCCCTATTCCGCATAAAGCAGAGTGTGAACGAGACCTTGGGGTGCTGCTTGGATAGGTTCCATGAGGAGATTCTCCAGGTGCAGGAGATGTCAGGGCATACCATGATAGTGGCCTTCACCCTCGGGCTTCAGCTAGGGTTCTTTAGAATGGAGGTGAAGAGGACGCCTCTAGGGTCCTTTGAGGCACTGATGGAGAGAGTAGCAAGGGAGGTCGACATGGAGGCGACAAACCCGGATTTTGCCCAGAAGCGGGCCAGGTGGGCCGCGGAGGAGGAGAAGGAGCCAAGAGGTGGCAGAGGTCAGGAGGAGAGGAGAGCTGAACCACGGTAGAGGGAGCAACAACAATAATAAAAACCCAGGTTGGGGCGCCAGGAGCCGAACCATCGGCTAGGTTGGAGGACGGAGTGGAAGGACCAGGGGTTGCGGAGGGGTTTCCATGGGGAAGAAAACCGCCATGGGGGCTAGGGTCGGTTTCATCCTCCAGGTTGGAGGCAAGCCCAAAGGCCCTCTCTCCCATATCAAAATCAGGATATGGCTATAACCATGGGGGAGAGGAGGAGAGCTGCACGGAGAAGGAGAAGGGAAGTTAGGGTGGAGTTTCCCAACTGTGACTTCCATCAGGAGGAGTGGCACACCACAGCCACGTGCCCGGTGTTCCTCGAGATGAGAGGAAACAGGGAGCAACAACAACAACAATAAGGACGCTAGGAAGTGCTGATTGAGGAGGTTTTGCCTCGAACAGAGGAGGATAGGTGTGAAGATCGGGTGGACGTTGGAACCCAAGGAGGGATCAGAGTTATCCATGGGGGCGGATCGAGGCTTCTCGGAAGGTGAGCCTCCACACAATGTATCGAAGGAGCGTTGGCTCCGCGTCCCAAACCCCACCCCCATAGGAGAAGATCACCTTCTCAAGAAAGGATATGTCGGATCATGATGATCCATTTTGCGATGCGCTGTTCATCCAGACAGCCATCGAGAACTTCGCCATCTCCCGAATCCTCATCGACAACGGGAGTTCGATCAATGTCATCTTTAAGAAGGCGTTTGCCGCGATGAAGGTGGAGGCCAAGAGGGTGCAGGCCTCAAATGGGCCTCTATTCGGATTTTCTGGGGAGAGGAAGGAGGTAGGAGGAGTGGGGCTCCATGTCACTCCGGGGGGACAGTCCCGTAACTATATGTTCATCATCGTGGACGCGCCTAGTAGCTACAATGCCATCTTTGGGCAACCTCTCATCAGCGCCTTCCATTGTGTCCCCTCGTCCTTCCAATAGTGCCTGAAGTTCAGCACCGATGGGATCCAGGTCCGGGTCTGGGGTGACCCCAAGGTGGCGAGGGAATGCTACGTAAATGCCATTGTGCGAACAGAAAACAAATAGGTCGAAAATTTGTAGTAATAAATTTTATTATCCAAAAAAGTTATCTTACAAAGGTATGACCTCCCTTTTATAGAATGGAGGAGAGAAGAGAGATTACAAATAAGCAATGTAAGACTAATAATTACAGGAACAAGCACATATACAAGACGCATAAGCCGCGTGGTTAGACTACCAGTACGACAATTACAATGTGTAGAAGACATCCCAAGAATATCTACAAGTCGCCATAGATAAGCCGCCAGAACGCCAGACACCAATCATCCACAGCTCGGCTACCAAGCCGCTGGGAGAAGCTGCCAGACCGCCAGACACCAACCAACAACAGCCCGACTACCAAGCCACTGGGAGAAGCCGCCAGATTGCTAGACAAACTGACAGATCGCCAGACAAACCGCCAGACCGCCCGGTCTCCATATTGCAACACTCCCCCTCAAGATGGAGCATAGATATCAATCATGCCCAGCTTGTCACAAATGTGAAACAAGGAAGTGTTCACTGGCTTGGTGAAGATATCTGCCAATTCGTTGTCAGAAGTGACAAATGAAGTACAAATCTGTTTCTTCAAAATCTCTTCTCGAATAAAATGACAGTCAACTTCTTTGTATTTTGTTCTCTCATGAAAGACCAGATTTTTGGAGATGTATATCGCGACCTTATTGTCACAGAACATAGGAAGAGGATACTTGTAGACCTCTCTTAAGTCAAGCATGAGAGCTCGTAACCACTTTAACTCACATATGGTCGACGCCATACTATGATATTCTGCTTCTGCACTAGACCGGGAGATAATAGACTGTTTCTTACTCTTCCAGCTCACAAGATTTCCTCCAACAAATGTGTAAAAGCCCGTTGTTGACTTGCAGTCTCCTTTATCATCATCATAGCTCGAATCTGAGTACGCTTCAACCCTCAAGTGACCGTTCCTCTAAAAAAGCAATCCTTTCCCTTATGCTGCTTTGACATACTCCAATATCCTCAGGGTAGACTGTAGATGGCACTCCCTAGGAGGTTGCATGAATTAGCTAACCTAGCCTACAACATAGGAGATGTCGGGTCTGGTCACCGTGAGATAAATGAGTTTGCCCACCAAACGCCGGTACCTCATAGTATCAAATAGAGGAGGCGAGTCATCTGTCCATGTTTTTTCTTCTCCATTAGTCATTAGAGATCGGGCAGGTTTAACACCAGTCAACCGTGCCTCCATTAGTAAATCAAGAGCATACTTACGTTGGGAGAGGACCAAAGAGTTGGGCTTCTGAGAGATTTCAATCCCCAGAAAGTATTTGGTGGAGCCCATATCCTTCATGACCAGGTGCTGATCGAGGTGTTTCTTTATCAAAGCTACCACAGCCTGGTCATCGCCAGTAAGAAGAATGTCATCCACATATACAACAAAAACCACTAGACCCGACGAGATTTTGCGAATGAATAAGGAGTGATCGGAAAAACTTCTTGCAAAACCAATAGCTGTAATAATACCGCTAAACTTGTCAAACCAAGCCCGGGGGCTTTGTTTTAGGCCATAGATGACCTTCTTCAGCCAGCATACTCGTGTATCCCCCTGAGCAACATACCCAGGAGGTTGCTTTATGTATACATGTTCCTTAAGATCACCATAGAGAAAGGAATTCTTGACATCTAGCTGGGAAATGGGTCAATCCCTGTTGACAACCACAGAGAGAAGGACCCGAATGGTGCTGAGACGAGCAACATGAGAGAAGATGTCAAAGTAATCAACACCATAAGTCTGACTGAAGCCTTTGGCGACCAGGCGGGCCTTGTATCGATCAACCCTACCGTATGGACGGAACTTTACAACAAAGATCCAGCGACAACCAACCACATCAGTAGCCAAAGGGGGAGGAACAAGGGTCCAGGTACCCCTTTCAGTGAGGGTAGCAATTTCCTCATCCATGATAGCCTTCCAATGAGGAACAACAAGAGCTTCCTGGTAGGTGCGGGGAGCGGTAGTTGCAGATATAGCCAATGCAAATGCCCTGTGAGAAGGAGTTAGACGATCATAGGAAACAATAGTAATAAGAGGTTGCTGGGTACACAACCGCACCCCGTTACAAAGAGCAATGTGAAGATTTAAGTCGGCGTGTTCCTTAGTAACTGGAGCATCCGCGGCGGAGAGAGCTGACCCGGGACAGGAGAGATACGGCCGCAGAGAGGAGGGAGAGAGCAGCGATGGAGAGGGAGAGAGAGGAGTAGACGGTGGAGACAACAGTGGAGAAAGCTCGATGGGAGTAGATGTGGTGGCGGGGACGGTAGGAGGAGCAGAAATATCTGGAGAGGGAGAGGAATCATAAGAGAAATAGGACGCATTCTCGAATAAGGTCACATCTGGGGTTACATATTATTTACGAAGAATGGTGTCAAAGCAACAATAGCCTTTCTGAGTAGTAGAGTAACCCAAAAAGACAAACTTGGTGGCACGTGGGGAGATTTTTTCATGAGTGGTGGAAGGAGCATGCACAAAAACCGTGCACCCAAAGATACGCAGAGGGAGAGGAAACAGATCCTTGCCCAGATAGAGAATGGAGAATGGGGTTTGACCATGGAGAACTGTGGAAGGAATTCGATTAATGAGATAGCGGGAGATGAGGACGGCGTAGCCCCATTAGGAGCGAGGAACCTGCCTCCGTGTCATCAGAGTGCGAGTGCATCGAGGAGGTGATGGTTTTTACGTTCCGCTACCACATTTTACTGTGAGGTATAAACACAACTAGTTTGATGAATAATACCATGTTACAGACAGAAAGAAGAGAAATCATTACTAAGATATTCCTTAGCATTGTCAGAGCGAGAGATTTTAATAGATTGATCAAACTGATTCTTAATCATATTATAGAACGATGTCCATATAGAAAATAGTTCGGAGCGATCCTTTAAAAGATACACCCACATACATCGAGAGAAATCATCAATAAAGGTTACAAAATATGAACTACCCTGACCTATTGTGAGGGTAGGAGCAGGACCCCAGATGTCGGAGTACACTAGATCAAACGGTCGGGAAGATCCACGACCTTGCTTCAGTGGGAAGGAGGAGCGATGATGCTTGTCAAGCTGACATGCGTCACAGTTGAGAGGACTCTGCGAAGGAAGATGGGGCAGAAGCTGACAAAGAAGTCTTGGAGGAGCATGACCAAGACGAAGGTGTCATTGGAGAAAATCGGTAGAGGAGGAGGGGAAGACGGACAGTGTAGAAACGTTGTTGAGGAAGTAGAGGCCGCCGCTCTCAGTCCCAGTAGCAATCGTCCGTTTGGAGCCCAAATCCTAAAAAGAACAAGTAGTAGAAGTGAATGTGACGGAACACTGTAGTTGCTTGCAAAGAGAAGTAACAGATAACAAATTGCAAGGGAAAGTGGGCACGTAGAGGGTGTCTGCCAAGCGAAGAGATGGAGTGACCTGAACCACTCCTGTTCCATTGACTGGTGAGGGAGAGCCGTCCTCAATAAGGACTGGGAGCAACCGATCATGATGTTCTAGGAGAGAAAAACATTGCGGATTGCCGGTAATATGATTGGTAGCACCATAGTCGATCAGCCATTTACCTTCTGTAGCAATGTGGGCACTACCTGAAAACATGACCACAGAGGCGACCGGCTTCGAGGAAGAAGTTGCCATAGAAGAGTGCAGAGAGAATAACAAGTCGTGGGTTGTAAAGGAGGGCACGATGACTAAGCACAGGGTGCGGCAAGAAGAGCAGGTCGCGGATACTTAACAAAAATTCGCAGTGACTTAAGAAGAAGATAACTAGAATAGGAGGACGCAGCGACTAAGCATAGGCCGCGACAAGAGAACAGGTCGCAACGACTTAAGAACAGGTCGCATCGAGAAGAAAGGGGAATCAAAGAGGCCGCACACACACAGGGGAATGACAAGGAGCGAAAGAAACCGCGCGAACAAGGCGAAAGAGGGCGAAAGAAATACGTCGAGAAGATAGGTCGTGAGAAGAAGAATCAAGCTGCGCGGACAGAGAGGGCTCACAAAATTAGAAGGAAAAGATCGAGTCCTCTGATATCATGAAAGAACCCTCCAACCTAACTGAAAGCGAGGGTTAGATCTATAATACTCTAAGGGGGGGGGGGGGGGGGTGAATAGGGTATGTTTAAAAACTATTAGGTCCCAATTCAGGTGCTGTTATAGCTTTTGCTGTAAACTGAAAATGTGCAGTAAGTAGAAAACTGAAAAACAATAAGTAATAATCCTAGTCACAACCCCACAACAAGAAACAAAAAGAAAAGATGAGCAACCAGACGACACAAGAAATTTATAGTGGTTCCCCTTCAACTAGGTACATCCACTCTTCTACCACCCTTGGTAGGAATCCACTCAGGTTTTTGATCAGGTGCCTGAAACCAATGTGTTGGAACACCCTATTACTAATTTGGGTCAGGATCACTATGTCTTTAGGAAACCAGTTTTTGACCTCATTGTATAGATCTAAAGGTCAATTAGAATTGAGTCTAAGGGTTAGTAGTTGGGTTTGAAAGCTGCCCTCAAGACAAAGGTTTTTCCAGTTTGGAGACTAAGTCATTTCGTCGAGCTCAGTATGACGAATCGTCGAACTCCATTCGACGATCGTTGAGCTCACTTCGACGAGTCATCGAACTCCATTCGACAATCTCTGAGCTCAACTTCATCAAAGTCGTCGAACTCCATTCGACGATCTTCGAGCTTAGTTCGACGATCTTGACTCCAGTTTGTTCCGCTATCTCTGAGCTCAGTTCGACGATAGTTGAGCTCAGATCGACGAACTCTGTTTCTGTATATGTCCAAATCGCTGAGCTCAGTTCGACGATAGTGGAGCTCAGTTCGACGTTTTTCTGAAGAGTTCAATGACTTTCAAGATTCAAATTCAGACAGTTGAAGAATTATTGTCAGCATTTAATTCAGAAGATTTTGTAGCCGTTTTCATTTATTCTGGAGCAAGTTTCAAGGAATTATCAAGGAATGTTTCATTGGACTTTCCCCCAGAAGACAAAAGCAATTAAGGAAGTCATTTATGACAGGCCAACGACTATCTTGACAGTGGATCATTTCTGTTCAAACAACAAGAGAATAAAAGATTAGATTTTTTAGAACTGAAAAGAGAAGAATAAGGGAGAGACACGCATTCTGTAATATTCATTCTCTGCAAATCTTCTTCTGCAACAACTCTCACAACCACAATCACACAAGAGAAATAAAAAGAGTTGCAGACATTCTCTGTCTCAAAGAATTCATACAAGAACACTATCACTAAAAGAGATCAACCATCTGAAATCTTCAGATCTCTTTTGATTCAAGTGTTCAAGACCATCATAATTCAAGACTCCAGACATCTCACATTTCAGCTGTTGCTGAAATCATCATTTGCTGGAGATCAATTTTCTGAAAGCCTATCACCCTACTGCAAAGCTTTAATTCCTGAACAACTACAGATCTTAGGGGGAGCTTTGACAACATCAATATCCACATAGTATTCTCAGCTGCTTTGAGAAAGAGAAGACTTCCATAACTCTCTCATCCCCACCTCTGTAAAGGGTTTTTCAAACTCCCTTCAAAAGTTTGTGTGTGGTTTTTGAGCACCTTATCAAAAGCTCATTGGTGGCAAGACACCTGATCAAAAAATCTGGTTTGGTTTTTGAGCACCTTATCAAAAGCTCATTGGGCCCAGGACACCTGATCAACTCATCCTGCAATGAATTCCTACCTAGGGTGGTAGAAGAGTGGATGTACCCAAGTTTAGGGGAACCACTATAGCTCATTGTGTCTTCTGGTTGCTTGTTTTTCTTTTGTTTCTGGCTGTTGGAACACCCTATTACTAATTTGGGTCAGGATCACTATGTCTTTAGGAAACCTGTTTTTGACCTCATTGTATAGATCTAAAGGTCAATTAGAATTGAGTCTAAGGGTTAGTAGTTAGGTTTGGAAGCTGCCCTAAAGACCAAAGATTTTCAGTTTGAAGACTAAGTCATATCGTCAAACTCTAATCGATGATCGTTGAGCTCACTTCGACGAATCGTCGAACTCCAATCGACGATCGTTGAGCTCACTTCGACGGATCGTCGAACTCCATTCGACGATCGCTGAGCTCAACTTCAACAAATCGTCGAACTCCATTCGATGATCTTCGAGCTCAGTTCGACGATCTTGACTTCGGTATTGATTCTCTATCTCTGAGCTCAGTTCGACGATAGTTAAGCTCAGATCGACGATCTCTGTTGCTGTCTAAGTCCAAATCGCTGAGCTCAGTTCGACGATAGTGGAGCTCAGTTCAACATTTTTCTGAAGAGTTAAATGATTTTCAAGATTCAAATTCAGAACAGTTAAGGAGTTATTCAGCAATTAATTCAAAAGATCTTGTAGTCGTTTTCATTTATTCTGGACCAAGTTTCAAGGGATTATCAAGGAATGTTTCTTTGGACTTTCTCCCAGAAATCAATTGCAATTAAGGAAGTCATTTAATGACAGACTAACGGCTATTCTGGACATGGATCATTTCTATTCAGAACAAAGGGAATAAAAGACAAGATTTTTGAATCTCTCAAGAGACCTAACAGACAAGAGATCAATCTGCAGAGAGTGCACAAGAAGAAGAACAAAATATTCTCTGCTATAACTTCTCTCTAGAACAACAACTCTCTCAACAACAATTACATAAGAGAAAGAGTTGTAGACACTCTCTGTCAAAAAGAATTCATACAGAACACACATCCAAGGAGATCAACCATCTGAAATCTTCAGATCTCTTGTGATTCAAGTGTTCAAGGCCAACATCATTCAAAGACTCCAGACACCTAACATTTCAGCTGTTACTGAAATCATCAATTGCTGGAGATCATTTTCTGAAGGCCTATCACCCTACAACAGAGCTTCATTTCCTGAACTTTCAAGAACTCAGGGGGAGCTTTGACAACATCAAAATCCATATAGTCTTCTTAGCTGCTTTGAGAAAGAGAAGACTTCCATCACTCTCTCATCCCCATCTCTGTAAAGGGTTTTTCAAACCCCCTTCAAAAGTTTGTGCTTGGTTTTTGAGCACCTTATCAAAAGCTCATTGGTGGCAAGACACCTGATCAAAAAATCTGATTTGGTTTTTGAGCACCTTATCAAAAGCTTATTGGTGCCCAGGACACCTGATCAACTCATCCTGCATTGGATTCCTACCTAGGGTGGTAGAAGAGTAGATGTACCCAAGTTTAGGGGAACCACTATAGCTGCTTGTGTCTTCTGGCTTGCTTATCTTTTTTTTTTGTTTCTGGCTGTGATCTGTGATTAGTTAGGATTTGTGATTAGCTTCTTTTGTAGATTATAATTAAATAAATACTGTGTTTAGATTTATCATTTGCTTCCCTGTTCACTCAGATTGCAACGATTGTTATAAAAATTTGTTAAGCACCATACTCTATTCACCCCCCTCTAGAGTATATCAGATCTAGCTGCACTTTCTATTGGTATCAAAGTCAGGTTGGTTAAACATACCACACCTTGGTGGTTGCACAGGCTAACACCTGAACCCAAAGATTCCTAGTTAGATCTGTTTTCTATTGATTTTATTATTAGATTATCTCCTCACAAATCATGGCCCAAAACAAATATTATGTTAGCACCAGACCTCCAGTGTGCAATCTGTCTAAATTTGCACTTTGTAAAGCAAGGATTAGATTATACATGAATTCTATTGACGAGGACATTTTTAATTCTATTTTGACAGTTTGTCCAAGACCTCCAGAGAACACAAGCACAAATGCTGTTCCACCTCCATCAGGAACAGATGCTGAAATCAAGAAGTGGAAGGTTGCAGATGCAAAGACTATGAACATCTTAGCCCAGACCATGTCTGATGACATCTTCCAAAAGGTGGCTGAATGCAATTCAGCAAAGAAAATTTGGGATAAGCTCTCTGAAATAGTCTCAGGATCTGCTGATTAAAGAAAGGACAGGAGATCCCACCTCATATCCCAATATGAGAACTTCAAGAAGGGAGAAGCTGAGTCAGTTGGAGATATGTATAACAGGCTCAGTATGATAGTCAATGAACTCAAGACTTTGGATAAAGAGATTTCACTGACTGAACTTAATGACAAAATCCTTATGTACTTCCCAAGCACTTGGGAGTCAAGGATCTGGCCAATCAAGGATGCCAGAAGTCTGAATGAGATCACAACAGAAGCTATTTTGGGCAAGCTCAAATCTTATGAGCTGCTCATTAAGAACAGAGAAGAAGAGCAGAAGGCTGCCTCACCAGCCACAAGAAAAGAGAAGACAATAGCTTTCAAAGCAACTGAAGATCAGCCTGAAGATAAAGTCACAGGCAATAATGAGCTGCTCAGTCTATTGGCCAAAATATTTTACAAGATGGCCAGAAAGGACTTCAGAAAGAGATCATACAAGGAACATGATAAGCCAAGGTATGATAAGTCAAACAATAAAGAAATTGTTTGCTTTGGTTGCAGGAAGCCAGAGCACATTGTACCTGACTGTCCAGAGAACAAAAACAAGGACAGAAAGAATAAGAAAGAAATAAGAAGAGAAAATGACTTCAAGAAAAGTAGCAATGGCAAACCCTCCTCAAGCAAGAACAAACACACAAGGAAGGGATTTGTTGCTGAATCCTGGAGTGAAACTGAAGAAGAATCAGAAGCCTCATCCAGCTCCAATGATGATGAAGATGATGCAGAAGAGAAGGAGTTCTGCATGATGACAATCAATGACTCTCAACATAATTCAGATGAAGAAGAGTCAGAGTCAGACTCAGAGACTCAACTTGAAGAGGACCAGGTAATTAGTTCTTTTGATTTTAATTCAGAGGAATTTAAATCTGAGTTTAAAGCATTATGTTTAGACTTACTAAAATCTGAGAAGAAAATTATCTCTCTCAGAAATCAATTGTCTGAACATAGTTCCTTAAAGTCGAAAAACCTCAAACTCTCTCAGTAGTTGGAGTGTTGTAGGGAGCAGATAGCTTCACTGAAAGGTGAGCTATCAGAGGCCAAGAAGCTTGAAGAATCCCTTAATGGGATAAGTATCAAGCTGATGGACATCATAAGCACAGTGAACACCAGATTCAATAGTACACTGGGCTTGGGTGCTTCATCCAGCCAACCTATTATTCTAACAACCCCAATCAAGTTTATTTCTGATAAAGGGAAGGGAGTTGTAGAGGTAGCTAGGAAAAAATCTGATCTGCCTAAGAAAACTAAGTTCCAGCAAAAATCATCGAACGGAGCTCGATGATCGCCGAACGTAGATCGACGATCTCAGGAAAAATCGTCGAACTCAGGTCGACGATCTCTAACTTCTGAACTCTGGCACAGTCGACCGTCGAATTGAGCTCGAAGATCTGACCCAAGATCATCGAACGCAGCTCCACGATCTTCGAACAGAGATCAGAGCTCTGGAAATTCTTTCAAGGGCAAATCAAAATCCAATCCTAGGGGTCCTTCATCCCAAAGCTTTAACCCTTATACTGAATGGATAATACCTCTAAGGAGATATCATCCTGAAGGTTATAAGAGTCAACCTGGGATGTCTTTCATTTATGAGTTTAAAGGTTATCAACCTAGGCCCAAGGTAAACTGGGTCAAAAACAAATGAATTATTTTATATGCAGGTGAAGACCTATCCAACATCAAACCAGCAATGGTACTTGGATAGTGGGTGCTCAAAGCACATGACAGGAAACAAGGACAACGTCACATCCTTTAAAGCCAAGCTTGGAGCCAAAGTTATGTTTGGTGATTCAAACTTTGGACAAACTAAAGGATATGGTGCCGTCCAGATTGGGACAGTGACATTCAAGAAGGTAGCCTATGTGGAAGGACTGAAGCACAATCTGATCAGTATCAGTCAGCTGTGTGATGAAGGCTACCAGGTGACTTTCAGCAAAGCTTTATGCAAGATCAAGTCAGAGGACAACACAACTATGTTGACAGGTAAAAGGAATGGTAACATCTATCTAGTAGATTCTCTTTCAACAGATGTAGATATTTGCCTGTTTAATTCTGTTTGTAGACCAAATGTTTTATGACATAAGAGGCTAGGACATTTAAACCTTAGAACAATTGCTAGGCTATCCAAGGACAACCTTGTTAGAGGACTACCTTCTGGCCCCTACAAGAAGGAAGGACTCTGCAGGGCTTGTCAATTAGGCAAGAAAACTAAAAATAGTTTCAAATCACTTAATAAGAGTGATTCACCTAGGATTTTCTATATGTTACACATGGATCTTTTTGGACCCATTACAGTACAAAGCTTAGGAGGGAAATCTTACACTTTAGTAGTTGTAGATGACTTCTCTAGATTCACATGGGTGTTCTTTCTGAGGAAGAAGTCTGATAACTTTAAGAGTTTGACAGAGTTTCTCAAATGTATACAGATTGAGTTCAATACTCACATTGCCCTGATCAGAAGTGATCATGGGACAGAGTTTGATTCTCTTCTTATGCAAGAGTTCTGTCAGAGTGAAGGGATCAGGCATACATTCTCAACTCCTAGAACTCCTCAACAAAATGGGGTAGCTGAAAGGAAAAATAGAACCCTTATTGAATTTGCCACTACATTGTTGTCAGATGCTCACCTTCCTCTATCCTTTTGGGCAGAGGCAGTGAACACCTCCAACTATGTGTTGAACAGAAGTTTGATACATAAACTAAAGGGGAAGACTCCCTATGAATTACTCAAAGGGAAGAAACCTAAAGTTGATTATTTTAGAATTTTTGGTTGTATTTGTTATATACATAATAATGACAAGAGATATTTAGCAAAATTTCAAGCTAAAGCTGATGAAGGAGTGTTTCTGGGATATTCCATGATCAGTAAGGCTTATATGATTTATAATAAATCATCTCTTAAAATTGAAGAATCTGTTCACATATCATTTGATGAATCTAACATGTCTTTCAAGGAGAATAATACTTTTACCATAGAACCTTTGCAGGTACATTCTCTTGCTGAAGATTTGAACAAGTTACAGGTCACACAAAAAGAGGAAAGCAGTGAAGATGAAGAAAACAGTCAACATATTGAAGAGAAATAACTTGAAGAGACAGTTGTTGTACCATAAGAGGAAACAACAACACATGTTGGTGAACAATCAACACCCCCTGTTGATTTAGTAACATCAAGAGATCATCCAATTTCCCAAATAATTGGAGACATCTCAGCTGGTGTGCAAACCAGAAATCAGGTCAACCAAAACCTGTTGCACACTTGCTTACTATCTCAAATTGAACCTCAAACCATTCAAGATGCAGAGCAAGATCCACACTGGGTCATTGCAATGCAAGAAGAGTTGCATCAATTTAAAAGGAACAAAGTTTGGGAACTAGTGCCTAAGCCTAAGGATCACTCCATTGTTGGAACAAAGTGGGTGTTCAGAAACAAATTGGATGATCAAGGAGTAATTGTAAGGAACAAGGCAAGACTAGTTGCTCAAGGATACTCACAAGAAGAAGGCATAGACTATGACCAGTCTTTTGCACCAGTTGCAAGATTGGAAGCCATCAGAATCTTCTTAGCTTATGCAGTACACAAAGGCTTCAAGGTATATCAGATAGATGTAAAGAGTGCATTTCTCAATGAAGACATCAAAGAAGAAGTCTATGTCAGACAACCTCCAGGTTTTATCTCTCCAACCTATCCTGATTATGTTTTTAAATTGAACAAGGCATTATATGGTCTCAAGCAAGCTCCTAGATCATGGTATGAGACCCTAGCATGCTTCCTTCTGGAAAATGGATTTATAAGGGGTAGAGTAGACCAAACTCTTTTCATTAGAACCCATAAGTCCCATACCATACTAGTACAGATTTATGTGGATGATATTATTTTTGGTTCTACTGATTCAAACTTGTGCAGAAGGTTTTCCAACCTAATGCATTCTAAATTTGAAATGAGTAGCATGGGTGAGCTATCCTTCTTTCTAGGATTGCAAGTCAAACAACATAGTGAAGGCATCTTCATTTCTCAAACCAAGTATGCAAATGAATTGGTTAAGAAATTTGGCATGTCTGAAGCATCTTGTATGAAAATACCCATGTCTACCAATGCTGTATTGGATGCTGATGAATATGGGAAACCTATTGATCAGACAACATATAGAGCAATGATTGGCTCCTTACTGTACCTTATAGCTAGTAGACCTGATATAATGTTTGCTACATGCATATGTACTAGGTTCCAAGTAAGCCCTAGAGAGTCACACCTAACATTAGTAAAAAGGATTCTCAGGTATGTTAAAAGTTGTCCAAATCTAGGTCTCTGGTATCCAAAAGATTCAGCATTTGAATTAACTGGATTTTCTGATGCTGATTATGCTGGATGCAGAATTGACAGGAAAAGCACCAGTGGACCTTGTCAGTTTCTTAGTGACAGACTTGTCTCTTGGTTTTGCAAGAAACAAACTTCTGTGTCAACTTCAACTGCTGAAGCTGAATATGTGGCTGCCGGCAGTTGTTGTTCATAAATATTGTGGATTCAAAACCAACTCCTAGACTATGACTACAACTTAGAGAAGTCAAAAATCTTTTGTGATAACACCAGTGCTATTTCTATAGCTCAAAATCAAGTCCTCTATAGTAAGACAAAACACATAGAAATTAGGCATCACTTTTTAAGGGATAATGTTGAGAAGAATAAAATTGAGCTTCAATATATCCCAACTGATTTGCAAAGGGGAGATATTTTCACCAAACCCTTGGATGAAAAGAAATACACCTTCTTCCTAAATTAGTTAGGAATGTTAGATGGAGGAAGTCTATAATAATATCCAAGATTTTAAAACTTTGAAAATTGACCAAGACTAGGCAAACATCTTTATTTTTCTAGTATCTAGATTGTATTTCTCGTCTCTGAACTGCGCTCGACGATTTTCCCCCAGATCGTCGAACAGAGATCGACGATTTCCGAAATCGTCGACCTGAGTTCAGCGCTTCTCAGATAGTGTTCAACTATCTCTTCCGGTCAACGATCGTCGAACGGTGCTCTACGATTTCATTCTCTGAACGATCGTCGAACAGAGCTCGACGCTCTATAATATCGTCGAACGGAGATCGATGATATTGAAGACCCTTCAGATTCCTTAGAAGCCCCGATCGTCGAACTGAGTTCAACGATCTTTCCTTTTTTGCTTCGAAACCTAATATAAAATTCATTTTTCGGCCGTCGTTCTCCTTTTGCGCTTTCGATCTCTCTGCAAAAATTCTCTTTCCCTCCAAACATCTCTACACTTGGTCGTTTTGTTTGTTGATTTTTGCAGGTAACCATGGCCATCTCTGTTGCCGTTCTAGCCGCAATGAAATTCGATGCTGGATTTGATATAGACATGGAGTCTTTTAGCACCACTGATCAGGTTTTTCAAGACATTTTGGAACTGTTCAAGGAGCAGAAATTAGCCACCATCATGTCCACCAGAATCAAGTTGGCTGCTGATGAGATTAAGGAGTAGGTCTATACTGCCCACAACCAGGACCAAAACACAGTGGTCGGTTCAATTTCTGAAACTCAGGTACCACTGACTCCTGCCATTATGACAAAGGTTTTTGAGTTCAGTTCTGGAAGAGATTCTGCTGAGTTATCTGGAGAGGAATTTTTTGATTTACTTGCAAGAATGGGTCAATCTGATGCTAACCCTAGCAAGCTGCTGAAAAAGAACCTAGTTGTGGAATACAAGTTCTTAGATGATGTAGTAGGAATGGTTTTGCTGGCTAAGCATTCAGCACATGATACTATCTCTAGGTATCAGCTGTGCTTGATGGGAGCCATTGTGGATAAGAAACAGTTGAACTGGGGAGAGGTCTTATTTGACTTGATTAAGAAGAAAATAAATAAGAATTTTGTGAATTTTGGGAGGATCCTAGGGCTCTTTCTTCACAACAGATGCCCTGCCCTGCTTGTATCTTCTGGGATGCACATCAATGCATCAAAGAGATTGTCCTGTGCCCTCTTTGGCAAATGGGACATGCAGATAACAAAGCCCAGCAGGCCTTCTGCAAGCACAAATTCAGGCACAAGGACTGTAATAGTCTCTTCCCCTCAAGTCTCTGCCCCTGCAGAAGACTTGCCTGCTGCTTCTTCTCCTTCTCCAACTCCTATCTCATCTCCACCAGTAACCTTCATCATTCAAACTCCATCCAAAATCATTATTTCCAGCCCATCTCCAACATCAATTCCATCTCCAATTCCTACTCTTCCAATAACAGAAGAAACATTCCACCCATTACACCACTACCCTCAACCAGACATTGACACATCATCCACCATTCCATCTTTCAATATTCTTGATGATTCCTTCATGGATGATTCACCTTCATCTTCTCCTGAGCTACGCTCCTCCTCCACATCTTACCAACAGCTTCTACAAGATATTATTGATCAACCCTCTTTCACACCCTCTATCTCAATACCACTGTCTTCCATTTCCACAATACCCACACCTCAACCTTCACTTCCCCCATACACCAGCTCTCCACCACCATCACCAGTTGCTCCTCCATCCCTCTCTACCTCTGCTCAAATCCCTGCTGAGCAAGTAGACATTCCTGCCCTAGCTGACAAGTTATATGAACTGCTAGCCCCGAGGCTATCACTTCTATTGGAGACCTCCTTGGCTCCACTTCTTCAGTCAGTGGTAGCCCTTTCTGCCAGGCTCTCCTCTCTCTTTCCTCAGGCAATCCCTTCATCAGTGTGCCTTGATCCAGCATTCTTTGAATCCAGGCAGGGGGAGATGCCTAATGAAGTGGTGAGATTGCCTGCTGCTGCTGCCATTTCTTCAGTCCCTGCTGCTGCTGTTGTTACTCAAGCTCCAGTTTCAACTCCTCCAGTTGCAGTCTTCTCAGTGGACATCAGGTCCTTATTATCAAATTTTGATTCAGTCTACTTCAGCTGTCTTCTAGAGAAAGTTGCAGTCCAGTCCTTAGAGGATCTCTCCAAGGCCATTGTGCCCTTCTCAAGCTGTGACTCCAGCTTAATTAGCTCTTACATAAATTCCCTCTCTAATGCTGAGCCTTCTGGTTCCAGTGATGCTGCTGCTATTCCTGCTGAAAATATTGTTGCTGTTTCTATTGCTGCTGCTGTCAGTGATGATGATGATGATGCTGATGTTCCAGTTTCTGAGGATATGCAGACAGAGGCATATGATTTCGAGCCTACTGTTATTGCTGATGTTATTCCTGCTGTTATTACTGATGCTGAGGTTCCTGTATCTGAAAGTATTTTCTCTGAATTTGTTGCTGCTCCAGTTACTGCTGATATTACTGCTGCTATATCTTCTGCAAGGATTGCTCCAGAATCTTCTGTATCTATTGTTACTACTGCTACTGCTACAACTTCTGTTGTTACTAGTGTTGTATCTGCTGCTGCTACAACTGCTGTTTCATCTGCTCCAACCCAACTTCAGAAAGATTATTTGAAAAAGATTGATGCTTTATATGATGAGCAAAGCTCTGAAAGTGATGAATTTACGACTGATTCTGATGATTCCTCTGCCACCATAGCCAGGAAAAGAAAGGCAAGGAGCAAAGCTATGAAAAGGGTGCCTCCAGCCAAAGTAAAGGACATCAATGACATTCCTTATTACATTCTTCATGACTGCCCCATTATTGAACATTGGATGTAGTATTCCAAGAACCAACTTAAAGCCATGAAGAAGAAGAGGAAGTATGAAAAAGGATCTTCTCAGTTTCATCATCCTCATCCTCCTCCACCACCTCCTCCTGATGTAGGTGCAGGTGGAAGCTCATCTACTCATCCCTCTGCCAAAAGCCAAACCCCCTATCAGCCTCATGCAGGATCTCATTATAGGGGAAGCCAGTCCAGAGGTTCTCAATCTAGAAGAGGAAACTACAGAGGAATCCAAAGGGAATTCCAAGTCTACTCAAAAGGCTATTCAAGACAACATCCTTACTCTAGGGAAGGACAAGCTTCTTCAGATACAACTTCAGGTCCTTTTCCCTATAAGCTGAAAGAAGTAGTCTCATCCAGAGCTCCTCCAGATAATCCATCCAACAGATATGAGCCTCCAGTGCCCTTTGAAGATCCAGAAAATAATCCTGCTGCATGGACTGCCAGAATGAAAGAATTAGCTGCCTTGGATCAAATCAAGAAAGCTAAAGAGTAAGGCAGAGATACCTCTAACATTACTACTTTGTCTGAACAAAGAAAGAAGGAACTGGAAAGATACGCCTCAAGCAAATGTTTTGATTCGGGAAGATATATGGAGCTGCATCCTGAAGCTGTGGTTCCAAGGCCTAAACAACAAACCTCTTTAGGTGCAGCTGATGACAGAAGGTCAAAGAAAGAAGCTCTTAATCCTAATAGAGAAATTAAACTTATAAAGAGCAAGGAGAAAGAATAATTCTATAAGGTGACAATTATTCTGATGTCTGATTTCTGTCTGGGATAATATATCTGTGATTCTGCTTTGTTGATGTTTATTGTTGCTTTGTATGTTGTTCTTTAATTTTTCCAAATTCTGTAAATAGTAATCCTAACCCAAATAGGGGGAGATTGTTGGAACACCCTATTACTAATTTGGGTCAGGATCACTATGTCTTTAGGAAACCTGTTTTTGACCTCATTGTATAGATCTAAAGGTCAATTAGAATTGAGTCTAAGGGTTAGTAGTTAGGTTTGGAAGCTGCCCTCAAGACCAAGGATTTTTAGTTTGAAGACTAAGTCATATCGTCGAACTCCAATCGACGATCGTTGAGCTCACTTCGACGAATCATCAAACTCCAATCGACGATCGTTGAGCTCACTTCGACGGATCGTCGAACTCCATTCGACGATCGCTGAGCTCAACTTCAACAAATCGTCGAACTCCATTCGACGATCTTCGAGCTCAGTTCGACGATCTTGACTTCGGTATTGATTCTCTATCTCTGAGCTCAGTTCGACGATAGCTAAGCTCAGATCGACAATCTCTGTTGCTGTCTAAGTCCAAATCGCTGAGCTCAGTTCGACGATAGTGGAGCTCAGTTCGACATTTTTCTGAAGAGTTAAATGATTTTCAAGATTCAAATTCAGAACAGTTAAGGAGTTATTCAGCAATTAGTTCAAAAGATCTTGTAGCCATTTTCATTTATTCTGGACCAAGTTTCAAGGGATTATCAAGGAATGTTTCTTTGGACTTTCCCCCAGAAATCAATTGCAATTAAGGAAGTCATTTAATGACAGGCTAACAGCTATTCTTGACAGGGATCATTTCTATTCAGAACAAAGGGAATAAAAGACAAGATTTTTGAATCTCTCAAGAGACCTAACAGACAAGAGATCAATCTGCAGAGAGTGCACAAGAAGAAGAAGAACAAAATATTCTCTACTACAACTTCTCTCTGGAACAACAACTCTCTCAACAACAATTACACAAGAGAAAGAGTTGTAGACACTCTCTGTCAAAAAGAATTCATACAGAACACACATCCAAGGAGATCAACCATCTGAAATCTTCAGATCTCTTGTGATTCAAGTGTTCAAGGCCAACATCATTCAAAGACTCCCGACACCTAACATTTCAGCTGTTGCTGAAATCATCAATTGTTGGAGATCATTTTCTGAAGGCCTATCACCCTATAGTAAAGCTTCATTTCTTGAACTCTCAAGAACTCAGGGGGAGCTTTGACAACATCAAAATCCACATAGTCTTCTCAGCTGCTTTGAGAAAGAGAAGACTTCCATCACTCTCTCATCCCCATCTCTGTAAAGGGTTTTTCAAACTCCCTTCAAAAGTTTGTGCTTGGTTTTTGAGCACCTTATCAAAAGCTCATTGATGGCAAGACACCTGACCAAAAAATCTGATTTGGTTTTTGAGCACCTTATCAAAAGCTCATTGGTGCTTAGGATACCTGATCAACTCATCCTGTAGTGGATTCCTACCTAGGGTGGTAGAAGAGTGGATGTACCCAAGTTTAGGGGAACCACTATACCTCCTTGTGTCTTCTGGCTTGCTTATCTTTATTTTTGTTTCTGGCTGTGATCTGTGATTAGTTAGGATCTGTGATTAGCTTCTTTTGTAGGTTGTAATTAGATAACTGCTGTGTTTAGATTTATCATTTGCTTCCCTGTTCACTCAGATTGCAACGATTGTTGTAAAAAGTTGTTAAGCACCATACTCTATTCACCCCCCTCTAGAGTATATTAGATCTAGCTGCACTTTCACTGGCTGTGGCTTGTGTTTAGTTTCTTTTGTAGTTTGTGATTATTCTGTGCTTAGATTTACTATTTGCTTCCCTGTTCACATTAGAATACAACAACTGTTGTAAAAGTTTTCAGCAAGCACCATACTCTATTCACCCCTTCTAGAGTATATCAGATCTAACTCACACTTTCAATTGGTATCAAAGCGAGGTTGGTTAAACATACCACACCTTGGTGGTTGCACAGGCTAACATCTAAACCCAAAGAGTCCTAGTTAGCTCTGCTTGTTGTAGATTTTGTTATTAGAATTATTTCTTCACAAAACATGGCCCAAAACAAAGATTATGCTAGCACTAGACCTCCAGTGTGCAATCTGTCTAAGTTTGCACTTTGGAAGGCAAGGATTAGACTCTACATGAATTCTATTGATAGGGACATTTTTAATTTTGTTTTGACAGTTTGTCCAAGACCTCCAGAGAACACAAGTATAAATGCTGTTCCACCTCCTTCAGGAATAGATGCAGAGATCAAGAAGTGGAAGGTAGCAGATGCAAAGGCTATGAACATCTTAGCCCAGACTATGTCTGATGACATTTTCCAAAAGGTAGCTGAATGCAACTCAACAAAGGAAATCTGGGACTAGCTATCTGAAATAGTCTCAGGATCTGCTGATGAAAGAAAAGACAGAAGATCTCACCTCATATCCTAATATGAGAATTTCAAGAAAGGAGAAGCTGAGCCAGTAGCTGAAATGTCTAACAGGCTCAGTCTGATAGTCAATGAACTGAAGACTCTAGATAAAGAGATCTCATTGACTGAGCTAAATGACAAAATCCTAATGTGCTTCCCAAGCACTTGGGACTCAAGAATCTGGCCAATCAAGGATGCCAGAAGTCTGAATGAGATTACAATAGAAGCTCTCTTGGGCAAGCTCAAGTCTTATGAGCTGCTCATTAAGAATAGAGAAGAAGAGCAGAAGGCTGCCTCACCAACCACAAGAAAGGAAAAGACAATAGCTTTCAAAGACACTGAAGATCAGCCTGAAGACAAAGTCATAGGCAATGATGAGCTGCTTAGTCTACTGGCTAAAAGATCTTACAAGATGGCCATGAAGGACTTCAGGAAGAGATCATACAAAGAGCATGACAAGCCAAGGTATGATAGATCAAATAATAAAGAAATTGTTTGCTTTGGTTGCAGGAAACTAGGGCACATTGTGCCTGACTGTCCAGAGAACAAAAACAAGGACAGAAAGGATAAGAGAGAAAGAAGAAAAGATAAGGACTTCAAGAGGAGTAGCAATGCCAAACCCTCCTCAAGCAAGAACAAACACATAAGGAAGGGATTTGTTGTTGAATCTTGGAGTGATACTGAAGAGGAATCAGAAGCTTCATCCAGCTCAAGTGATGATGAAGATGATGCTGAAGAGAAGGAGTTCTGCATGATGGCAATCAATGCCTCTCAACATAATTCTGATGCAGAAGATTCAGAGTCAGACTCAAAGACTCAACTTGAAGAGGACCAGGTAATTAGTTCTTTTGATTTCAATTCTGAGGACTTTAAGTATGAATTTAAAGCACTGTGCTTAGACTTATTAAAATATGAGAAGGAAATTATCTCTCTCAGAAATCAATTGTCTGAACACAGTTCCTTAAAATTAGAAACCTCAAACTCTTTGAGAAGTTGGAGTGCTGTAGGGAGCAGATAGCCTCACTAAAAAGTGAGCTGTCAGAGGCCAAAAAGCTTGAAGAATCCCTTAATTGGAGAAGCATCAAGCTAATGGACATCACAAGCACAGTGAACTCTAGATTTAATAGTACACTGGGCTTGGGTGCTTCATCCAGCCAACCTATAGTTCTAACAACCCCAATTAAGTTTATTTCTGATAAAGGGAAGGGAGTTGTAGAGGTAGCTAGGAAAAATTCTGATTTTCCTAAGAAAACCAAGTTCCAGCAGAAATCGTCGAACGGAGCTCGACGATCGCCGAACGCAGATCGACGATCTCAGGAAAAATCATCGAACTCAGGTCGATGATCTCTAATTCCTGAACTCTGCCACAGTCGACCGTCGAACGGAGCTCGACGATCTGACCCAAGATCGTCGAACGCAGCTCAACGATCGTCGAACAGAGATCAGAGCTTTGGAAATTCCTTCAAGGGCAAATCAAAATCCAATCCTAGGGGTCCTTCATCCCAAAGACTTAACCCTTATACTGAATGGATAATACCTCCAAGGAGATATCATCCTGAAGGTTATAAGAGTCAACTAAGGATGTCATTTATTTCTGAGTTTAAAGATTATCAACCTAGGCCCAAGGTAAACTGGGTCAAAAACAAGTGAATTATTTTATGTGCAGGTGAAAACCTATCCAACATCAAACCAGCAATGGTATTTGGATAGTGGGTGCTCAAAGAACATGACAGGAAACAAGGACAACCTCACATCCTTTAAGCCAAGCTTGGACCCAAAGTCATATTTGGTGATTCAAACTTTGGACTGACAAAAGGATATGGTGCAGTTCAAATTGGCATAGTCACATTCAAGAAAGTAGCCTATGTGGAAGGACTAAAGCACAATTTGATCAGTATCAGTCAGCTATGTGATGAAGGCTATCAGGTGACTTTCAGCAAAGCCTTATGCAAGATCAAGTCAGAGGACAACACAACTGTGTTGGCAGGTAAAAGGAAAGGTAACATCTACTTAGTAGATTTTCTTTCAACAGATGTAGACATTTGCCTGTTTAATTCTGTTAGTAGACCTAATATTTTATGGCATAAGAGACTAGGGCATATAAACCTTAGAACCATTGCTAGGCTATCCAAGGACAACCTTGTTAGAGGACTACCTTTTGGCCCCTACAAGAAGGAAGGACTCTGCAGGGCTTGTCAATTAGGCAAGCAAACTAAAAATAGTTTCAAGTCACTTAATAAGAGTGATTCACCTAGGATTTTGTATCTGTTACACATGGATCTTTTTGGAGCCATTACAGTACAAAGCTTAGGAGGGAAATCTTACACTTTAGTAGTTGTAGATGACTTCTCTAGATTCACAAGGGTGTTCTTTCTGAGGAAGAAGTCTGATAACTTTAAGTGTTTGACAGAGTTTCTCAAATGCATACAGACTGAGTTCAATACTCACATTGCCCTGATTAGAAGTGATCATGGGATAGAGTTTGATTCTCTTCTTATGCAAGAGTTCTATCAGAGTGAAGGGATCAGACACACTTTCTTAGCTCCTAGAACTCCTCAACAAAATGGGATAGCTGAAAGGAAAAATAGAACCCTTATTGAATCTGCCACTACATTGTTGTCAGATGCTCACCTTCCTATCTTTTTGGGCAGAGGCAGTGAACACCTCCAACTATGTGCTGAACAGAAGTTTAATACATAAACTAAAGGGCAAGACTCCCTATGAATTACTCAAAGGGAAGAAACCTAAAGTAGATTATTTTAGAGTTTTTGGTTGTATTTCTTATATACATAATAATGACAAGAAGTATTTAGCAAAATTTCAAGCTAAAGCTGATGAAGGAGGGTTTTTGAGATACTCCATGATCAGTAAGACTTATAGGGTTTATAATAAATCAACTCTTAAAATTGAAGAATCTGTTCACATATATTTTGATGAATCTAACATGTCTTTCAAGGAGAAGAACACTTCTACCATAGAACCTTTGCAGGTACACTATCTAGCTGAAGACTTGGACAGATTACAAATCATTCAAAAAGAGGAAAGCAGTGAAGATGAAGAAGACATTCAACATCATGAAGAGAAACTTCTTGAAGAGCCAGTTGTTGTACCACAAGAGGAAACAACAACACAGGTTGGTGAACAATCAACACCCCCTGTTGATTTAGTAACATCAAGAGACCATCCAATTTCCCAAGTAATTGAAGACATCTCAGCTGGTGTGCAAACCAGAAATCAGGTCAACCAAAATCTGTTGCACACTTGCTTCCTATCTCAAATTGAACCTCAATCCATTCAAGATGCAGAGCAAGATCCACACTGGATCATGGCAATGCAAGAAGAGTTGCATCAATTTGAGAGGAATAAAGTTTGGGAACTAGTACCAAAGCCTAAGGATCACTCCATTGTTGGAACAAAGTGGGTGTTCAGAAACAAATTGGATGATCAAGGAGTAATTGTAAGGAACAAGGCAAGGCTAGTTGCTCAAGGGTACTCTCAAGAAGAAGGCATAGATTATGACCAGACTTTTGCACCAGTTGCACGGTTGGATGCTATTAGAATCTTCTTAGTATATGCAGCACATAAAGGTTTCAAGGTGTATCAGATGGATGTAAAGAGTGCCTTTCTCAATGGAGACATCAAAGAAGAAGTCTATGTCAGACAACCTCCAGGTTTTATCTCTCCAACCCATCCTGATTATATTTTTAAGCTGAACAAAGCATTATATGGTCTCAAGCAAGCTCCTAGAGCATGGTATGAGGCCCTAGCATGCTTTCTCCTGAAAAATGAATTTATAAGGGTAGAGTAGACCAAACTCTTTTCATTAGAACCCATAAGTCTCATACCCTACTAGTACAGATCTATGTAGATGATATTATCTTTGGTTCTACTGATTCAAATTTGTGCAGAAGGTTATCCAACTTAATGCATTCTAAATTTGAAATGAGCAGCATGTGTGAGCTATCCTTCTTTCTAGGATTGCAAGTCAAACAACATGCTGAAGGCATATTCATTTCTCAAACCAAGTATGCAAAAGAATTGGTTAAGAAATTTGGTATGTCTGAAGCATCTTGTATGAAAACACCTACGCCTACTAATGCTGTATTGGATGCTGATGAACATGGGAAACCTGTTGATCATACAACATATAGAGCAATGATTGGCTCTTTACTGTACCTTACAGCTAGTAGACCAGACATAATGTTTGCTACATGCATATGTGCTAGATTCCAAGTAAGCCCTAGAGAGTCACACCTAACATTAGTTAAAAGGATTCTCAGGTATGTTAAAAGTTGTCCAAATCTAGGTCTCTGGTATCCAAAAGATTCAGCATTTGACTTAACTGGATTTTCTGATGCTGATTATACCAGATGCAGAATTGACAGGAAAAGCACCAGTGGAACTTGTCAGTTTCTTGGTGACAGACTTGTCTCTTGGTTTTGTAAGAAACAAACATCTGTGTCAACTTCAATTGCTGAAGCTGAATATATGGCTGTAGACAGTTGTTGTTCACAAATATTGTGGATTCACCTAGACTATGGTTACAACTTAGAGAAGTCTAAAATCTTTTATGATAATACCAGTGCTATTTCTATAGCTCAAAATCCAGTCCTCCATAGTAGGACAAAACACATAGAACTTAGGCATCACTTCTTAAGGGATAATGTTGAGAAGAATATAGTTGAACTTCAATATGTCCCAACTGATTTGCAAAGGGAAGATATTTTCACCAAGCCCTTGGATGAAAAGAAACACACCTTCTTCCTAAATTAGTTAAGAATGTTAGATGGAGGAAGTCTAAAATAAGTTCCAAGACTTTGAAACTCTAAAAATTGACTAAGACTAGACAAACATCTTAATTTTTATAGTGTCTAGAGTGTTTCTGGTCTCTGAACTGCGCTCGACGATTTTCCCCCAGATCGTCGAACGGAGATCGACGCTTTCCGAAATAGTCGACCAGAGTTCAGCGCTTCTCATATAGTGCTCAACTATCTCTCCAGGTCAACGATCGTCGAACGGTGCTCGATGATTTTGTTTTCTAAACTATCATCGAACTGAGCTCGACACTCTCCAATATCGTCGAATGGAGATCGACGATATTAAAGACCTTTCAGATTCCTTTAGAAGCCCCGATCGTCGAACTGAGTTCAACGATCTTTCCTTTTCTGCGTCGAACCCTAATATAAAATTCATTTTTTGGCCGTCATTCTCATTTTGCGCTTTCAATCTCTCTGCAAATTTTCTCTTTCCCTCCAAACATCTCTACACTTGGTCGTTTGGTTGTTTATTTTTTGCAGGAAACCATGACCGTCTCCGTCGCCGTTCTGGTCGCCATGAAATTTGATGCAGGTTTCGATATTGATACAGATTCTTTCAGCACCAGTGATCAGGTTTTTCAAGACATTCTAAAACTATTCAAGGAGTAAAAGCTAGTCACTATCATGTCCACCAGAATCAAACTGGCTGCTGATGAAATCAAGGAGTGGGTGTATACTGCCCACAACCAAGACCAAAATACAGTTGTTGGATCAATTTCAGGAACCCATGTAACTCTTACACCTGCTATTCTGACAGAGATTTTTGGATTAAATTCTGGAAGAGATTCTGTTGAAATGTCTGGAGAAGAATTTACTACTATGCTTGATAGAATGGGTCATTCTGATGCAAACCCTAGCAAGCTGCTGAAAAAGAATTTAGCTGTTGAATACAGATTTTTAGCTGATGTTGTAGGAAAAGTTCTTTTAGCCAAGCACTCAGCCCATGATACCATCTCCAGGTATCAGCTGTGCCTGATGGGTGCTTTAGTGGATAAGAAATAATTAAACTGTGGAGAGATCTTCTTTGATCTGATTAAGAAGAAGATCAATAAGAATTTTGTGAATTATGGAAGGATTCTAGGGCTGTTTCTTCAAAACAGATGTCCTGCCCTGCTTGTATCAAATGGGATGCACATCAATGCCTCTAAGAGGCTCTCCTGTGCCCTCTTTGGCAAGTGGGACAGACAGATAGTGAAGCCCAGCAGGTCCTCTGCAGCTGTAACTTCAGGCACAAGGACTGTTACAGTCTCTTCCCCTCAAGTCTCTGCCCCTGCAGAAGACTTGCCTGCTGCTTCTCCTCCTCCACCACCTCTTATTTCATCTCCACCAGTAACCTCCACCATTCAAATTTCATCCACCATAATTATTTCCAGCCCATCTCCTACTTCAATTCCATCTCTAATTCCTACTCTCACAGAAGAAATCTTCCACCCTCTACATCACTACCCTCAACCAGATCTTGTCACATCATCTCACATTCCATCATTCAATCTAATAGATTATTCCTTCATGGATGATTCACCTTCATCCCCTCCTGATCTACCCTCTTCATCCACATCATATCAACAGCTACTGCAAGAAATCATTGCTCAACCCTCCTTCACACCTTCTATCTCCATACCACTATCTTCCATTTCCACAATCCCCACACCTCAACCTTCCTTTCCCCCATACACCAGCTCTCCACCAACATCTCCAGCTACTCCACCTTCATTCTCTACCTCTGCTCAAGTCCCTACTGAGCATGTAGATATTCCAGCCTTAGCTGACATACTGTATGAGCTGATAGCTCCCAGGCTCTCACTCTTGTTGGAGACCTCCTTGGCTCCACTTCTACAGTCAGTTGCAGCCCTTTCTGCCAGGCTATCTTCTCTCATTCCTTAGGCAATCCCTTCCTTTGGGTGCCTTGATCCAGCTATCTCTAAATCTAGGCAGGGGGAGATGCCTCATGAAGATGTTAGATTGCCTACTGCTGCCATTTCTTCAGTCCCTACTGCTGCTATTTCAAGTTGCTGTCTCTTCAACTCAAGCTCAAGCTTCAACACCACCTCAGGTTGCAGTTTTCTCAGTGAACCTCAGGTCACTTTTATCAGAGTTTGATTATATATACTTCAGCTATCTTCCAGAGCAGAATGCAGTCCAGTCATCTGAGGATCTATCCAAGGCCATTGTGCCCTTTTCCAGCTGTGACACCCGTCTCATTAAGTATTTTTATAAAGTCCCTTTCTGCTGTTGCCCCTACTGTTTATGTTGTTGTTGAAAGCACCGATGCTGCTCCTACTACTGTAAATGTTGCTGGTTCTGTTAGTTCTGATGTGGCTGATGTTTCAGTTTCTAAGGATATACATATGACAGAGGCATATGACTTTGAGCCTGCTGTCACTGCTGATGTTGCCCCTGCTGATGTTTTTGTATCTGAAAATGTTATCTCTGAATCTGCTGCTGCCCTAGTTGCTGCTGTTACTACTGCTGCTGTATATTCTGAGAGTGTTGCTCCTAAAAGTTCTGTATCTGCTGTATCTACTGCTGCTGCTACAACTTCTGCCAGTGCTATTTCTGCTTCTACTGCTGCTGCTACAATTACTGTCACTACTGTTACATCTGCTCCAACCCAACAACAGAAAGATTATCTGAAAAGGATTGATGCTTTATATGATGAACAAAGCTCTGGAAGTGATCAGTTCAGAACTAATTCTGATGACTCCTCAACCACTATAGCAAGGAAAAGAAAAGCAAGAAGCAAGGCAATGAAAAGAGTTCCACCAGCAAAAGTTAAAGATACAAATGATATTCCCTACTATATTCTGCATGACTGCCCTATAACTGAACATTGGATGCAATACTCCAAGAATCAATTAAAGGCTATGAAAAAGAAAAGAAAATATGAGAAAGGTTCCTCTCAGTTCCATCATCCTCCTCCACCTCCTCCTCCTGATGCAGGTGCAGGTGGTAGCTCTGCTATTCATCCTTTTGCCAGAAGTCAAACCCCCTATCAGCCTCAAGGAAGATCTCAATATAGGGGAAGACAATCAAGAGGCTCTCAATCTAGGAGAGGAAACTATAGAGGCAACCAAAGAGAACTTCAAGTTTATTCCAAAGGTTACTCCAGACAACATCCTTACTCAAGGTAAGGACCAGGTTCATCTGATACTACTTCAGGTCCATTTCCTTATAAGTTGAAAGAATTAGTCTCCTCCAGAGCTCCTCCAGATAATCCCTCTAACAGATATGAGCCTCCAGTGCCCTTTGAGGATCCAGAGAACAATCCAACTGCCTGGACTGCTAGAATGAAGGAATTAGCTGCCTTGGATCAGATTAAGAAAGCCAGAGAGCAAGACAAGGACACCTCCAGCATTACTACTCTGTCTGATCAAAGAAAGGAGGAACTTGAAAGATATGCCTCCAGCAAGTTTTTTGATTCTGAAAGATACATGGAGCTGCACCCTGAAGTTGTAGTACCAAGGCCTAAACATCAAACATATCTAGGTACAGCTGATGACAGAAGATCAAAGAAGGAAGCTCTTAATCCAAATAGAGAAATTAAACTTATAAAGAGCAAGGAGAAAGAGTAATTCTGTAAGGTGACAATTATTCTGATTTCTGATCTGTCTGAGATATTATATTTGTGATTCTGCAATATTGTTGTTTATTATATTGTTGCTTTGTATGCTGTTTTTAATTTCTCCAATTTCTGTAAATAGTAATCCTAACCCAAATAGGGGGAGATTGTTGGAACACCCTATTACTAATTTGGGTCAGGATCACTATGTCTTTAGGAAACCTGTTTTTGACCACATTGTATAGATCTAAAGGTCAATTAGAATTGAGTCTAAGGGTTAGTAGTTAGGTTTGGAAGCTGCCCTCAAGACCAAGGTTTTTTAGTTTGGAGACTAAGTCATTTCGTCGAGCTCAGTACGACGAATCATCGAACTCCATTCGACGATCGTTGAGCTCACTTCGACGAGTCGTCAAACTCCATTCGATGATCTCTGAGCTCAACTTCATCAAAGTCGTCGAACTCCATTCGACGATTTTCGAGCTCAGTTCAACGATCTTGACTCCAGTTTGTTCCGCTATCTCTGAGCTCAGTTCGACGATAGTTGAGCTCAGATCGACGAACTCTGTTTATATATATGTCCAAATCACTGAGCTCAGTTCGACGATAGTAGAACTCAGTTCGACATTTTTCTGAAGAGTTCAACGGCTTTCAAGATTCAAATTCAGACAGTTGAAGAATTATTGTCAGCATTTAATTCAGAAGATTTTGTAGCTGTTTTCATTTATTCTGGAGCAAGTTTCAAGGAATTATCAAGGAATGTTTCATTGGACTTTCCCCCAGAAGACAAAAGCAATTAAGGAAGTCATTTATGACAGGCCAACGGCTATCTTGATAGTGGATCATTTCTGTTCAAACAATAAGAGAATACAAGATTAGATTTTTTAGAACTGAAAAGAGAAGAACAAGGGAGAGACACACATTCTGCAATATTCATTCTCTGCAAATCTTCTTCTACAATAACTCTCACAACCACAATCACACAAGAGAAAGAAAAAGAGTTGCAGACATTCTCTGTCTCAAAGAATTCATACAAGAACACCATCATTAAAAGGGATCAACCATCTGAAATCTTCAGATCTCTTTTGATTCAAGTGTTCAAGGCCATCGTCATTCAAGACTCCAGACATCTCACATTTCAGCTGTTGCTGAAATCATCATTTGCTGGAGATCAATTTTCTGAAGGCCTATCACCCTACTGCAAAGCTTCAATTCCTGAACATCTACAGATCTCAGGGGGAGCTTTGACAACATCAATATCCACATAGTCTTCTCAGCTGCTTTGAGAAAGAGAAGACTTCCATCACTCTCTCATCCCCACCTCTATAAAGGGTTTTTCAAACTCCCTTCAAAAGTTTGTGTGTGGTTTTTGAGCACCTTATCAAAAGCTCATTGGTGGCAAGACACCTGATCAAAAAATCTGGTTTGGTTTTTGAGCACCTTATCAAAAGCTCATTGGTGCCCAGGACACCTGATCAACTCATCCTGCAGTGGATTCCTACCTAGGGTGGTAGAAGAGTGGATGTACCCAAGTTTAGGGGAACCACTATAGCTCCTTGTGTCTTCTAGTTACTTGTTTTTCTTTTGTTTCTGGCTGTGGCTTGTGTTTAGTTTCTTTTATAGTTTGTGATTATTCTGTGCTTAGATTTACTATTTGCTTCCATGTTCACATTAGAATACAATAACTGTTGTAAAAGTTTTTAGCAAGCATCATACTCTATTCACCCCCCTCTAGAGTATATCAGATCTAACTCAAACGTTCACAATGGGTTTTGATCAGGTCCCCTGTTGAAATTTGTGAAGTGGAGGTGGTTGATGGGACAGGCCGGGCGGCCTGGGCGGATAGCTTTGGCGGACTAGGCGGACTAGGCAGACTGTGATGTGCGGCCTGGTGGAAAGTCTAGTGGAAGCCGGCTATCGTCTGAGCGGGTTGTTTGCATGGAGTCCGCGGACTGTGCGGCCTGGTATCTGCGGATAGAGAGGCTTGCGGACTGGTGCATTGCTCAGTGGTCGTGGTGCAAGCTTGTACTGATAGGCGGTTTGACTCGTGTCCGCGGGAAGCTTGCGGACTGATATGTCCGTGGTGCGGGCTGTTACGGACTGAGCATAGAGCTTGGCTGAGGCCTTGTCGAGCTCTGGTGGTACAACAGGTGCTTTGCTGTGGAGGTCGTTGGCGGACTGGCTTTGGAGTCCGGGAGGAGGTTGCTGCATTGGACAGGAGTGCGAGGAGCTCACGGACTGTTGGCGGTCTGTGCTAGGGTGTTTGGCGGACGGGTGTTTGTGTCCGCCATGCTCGCATTGGCCTTTGATGGTTTTGGACTTGGTCACACTCTGTGCCAAGACCATGGTGTCCGCCGTATCCGCCAAGTCCGTTGTGACCGGGCGGACTGTTGCTATCTGCCTTTGTTGTGGACTTGTGGCGGATTGAGGTGTGAGTCTTGCAGACTGCCTCGGGTTTGGGCGGACTACAATTGAAGGGGGATTACTGTCCTGCAGTGATTGGAGCTTTGCAGGCTGATGCCTTGTCCGCATAGCTTGGGCGGACTGGAGAGGGTTCGCCAATGTTGTCTTGCTCCTAGCGGTTTTCCTTGGTATCCGGCTAAGTCCTTGCAGACTCGGCGGACGGTGTTTTGCTATCGCGCGGGCTGTGGCGGTGTCTCTATCTCTAGGGCGGTGACCACACTCCTCACCTCGCCTATAAATAGGACCCCCCTGGAAGGTCTACAGTAACTTGAGTGAACAGTAAGTTGGGTTGGGCAAGGAGCTGCGGTCTCAGTTTGTCTGTCCGCGCAGATTGTTTCAGTGCTGACGTTTGCTGTGTGCAGGTCGCGCGGTGTGATTCAAGGAGCCAGGAGTTTGGCTGTGACTTCGGTCAAGTACTTGGAAGTGTGCGGTCTCTGCGGATTCAGCAGGAGGTCGCTCTGCGGCTTGTCAGCTCTGTTTCATCTTTTCCAGCTTCAATAACCTGTCCGCCGGCTTTAGGCAGGTAGGGGGTGTTCCTTAGTTCAGCTTCAGCAGGAGACGAATAACGGTGTGTCCGCGCGGCCTGGCGGCTTCGGCGGACTCCGTGGCTATTCGGCAGTTTGCAGCTTAAGTTCGGGCGATCTCAGCGGACTCGGCGACCTCGGCGGTCTCGGCGGACTCCGGTGCTGTCCGCCCGGCTTGGATTTTTTAGTGCTTTCTGCTTACAGCTGTTATACTAGCGAAATCATGTCTCGCTATGTATGCCTCGTGTTGTAAAGAAGTGAATGAATAAAAGACCTGCTTATGCTTCCATTGTTTGTTGGGATTAACCCTTGTTCCTTGGTTTTCCGCTGGTTCAACGTGAGAACTGGGTAGTTCCGAAGATATTAATTTGGTGTTTGGGCTATCTTGCTGACCACGTTGAGAAAATTTAACATGGTATCAGAGGGAGGTTCAGTTGCGTGAGCGGAAGTCAACCATCGTTGTTACTCAGAGATTGAGTGGCGCTCAACATGTATTATTTGCTCGGAGCTTCTGAAAGGGTGCCAACAGGTGTTGCAATGGAAGGGAGTTTTGCAAGAGGTCTGGGCATTGAACTCTTAACGCCGACTAACTTCAAGAAGTGGAAGTCATGCATGAAGAGTTATCTTCTTGGCGAGGAGCTGTGGGAAGTCGTCAGTGGTGACGACAGACAGGAAGTGACTGTTGCGTTCGGTACTGCTGGGTAGGTTAGGCTCTGGAGAAGAACAAATGCTAAGGTGGAGTTCATTCTGAAGAGAGCCGTGTCTCCGGAACTATTTGATCACATCGTTGGATGTGAGTCGGCTGCTGATATTTGGACAACCATTGATGAGCTGTTCAATAGGAAGAATATGGCGCGGCTTCAGTTCCTGGAGAATGAGTTGGCCAGGGCAACTCAGGGAGACCTTTCCATCTCCAAGTACTTCTTAAAGATGAAGAGCTTGTGTGCTGAGCTGTCGGCACTGGATCCTGATGAGCCTATCTTTGAGGCTAAGATGAAAAGGCACATTATCCGCGACTTGCGGAAGGAGTATGTGGCCTTTGTCACATCTGTTCAAGGGTGGGCTACTCAGCTATCTTTGCTGGAGCTGGAGAATCTGCTTGCATCGCAGGAGAGCTTGGCAAGGCAGATGGCTGGAGTGAACCTGAATCAGGAAGGCAGCGAAGCTCTCTTCTCAGGCAAGAAGAAAGGATGGGAAGGGAAGAAGAAGAAGAAGGTGCAGGTCGTTGGTGAGAAGGAGACTTCATCTTCATATCAGCCGGAGAGGAGCAATGCTCCTAAGAACTGAAAGAAGAATTTGAAGTGCTACAGGTGTCATCAGCGAGGGCACTTCAAGCGGGACTGCAAGGTCAAACTGCAGCCTGGGCATGCTGCAAAAAAGGAGGAAGCTTGCTCGAGAAGTGAAGAAGCAGAATGGGGCGGAGCTTTTATGACGGGCACTTGTGTCCGGGCCTTGTTTGCTGAGGACTTCAACGACGAGTGGATCGTGGACTCCGGGTGTGGTCATCACCTCACCGGAGACAAGTCAAAGTTCACCTCCATGCATGCGTACTCAGGTAATGAAGCTATTATCACTGCTGATAATATTGTTTATGCAGTAGAGAAAGAGGGGGTCGTGTCTTTGGGTAGTGATCAGGTGCCACTCATGTTAAGGAGTGTGTATCACGTGCCGGACATGAAGAAGAATCTCTTTTCGGTGACCAATGCGGTGGATGCTGGGTATCACGTTCTGTTTGGGCCAACAGACGTGAGGTTCCTTCGCAACGTATCAACGGTTAAGGCTGATGTTGCTCATGTTGGGAGGAGGGTGAAGAACTTGTTTGTTCTTTCCACCAATGCTTATGTTGATAGAATCAGGGCTAATGATAGTGCTGCTATCTGGCATGAGAGGCTGGGGCATGTTGGCATGGACAAGCTAAAGGCAATGGCGAGTAGAAGTCTGGTGAAGGGGTTGCCGAAGTTATCCTCCTTTGGTGATGGGCATGTTTGCGCGGGCTGTCAATACGGTAAGGCACATCACCTTCCGTTTGATAAATCACAAACAAGTAGCAAGAAACCATTGGAGTGCATTCATGGCGACCTGATGAGACCGACGGTTACTGCCAGCCTTGGTGGAAGCAGGTACATGCTTGTCTTGGTTGATGACTACTCAAGGTATACTTGGGTGTACTTCTTAAAGGAGAAGTCGGAAGCCTTCCGTTTGTTTGTGGAGTTCAAGGAGTTGGTAGAAGGCCGGCTTGGCTTGCGGATTAAGAAGCTTAGAACTGATAATGGGGGTGAATTTGTTTCCTCCGAGTTTTCTAACTTCTGCAGGAAGCACGGGATCCAACGAGAGCTTACTTGTGCTCACACTCCACAACAAAATGGGGTAGCGGAGCGGAAGATCCGTCATCTGACGGAGACCTGCAAATGCTGGCTTTATGCGAAAGATATCCCAAGGTCCTTTTGGGCGGAGGGAATGTCTTGTGCTGTTTATGTTATCAACCAGATGCCACTCAGCCCTATCAACATGAAGACTCCTATTGAGCTGTTGCTGAAGGAGAAGCCTAGTGTTGGACACCTTAGGGTGTTCAGTTCAACTTGCTGCGTGCATGTCCCGGATACTTCACGGATAAAGCTGGATGCGAAGGCAAGGAAACTTGTCTTTGTTGGCTACGATGAGCAGAAGAAGGGATGGAAATGCATGGACCCTGTGACGAAGAAGTTCGTGGTATCAAGAGACATTGTCTTTGACGAGCTGACGTCATATGGAGGTGGCTCGGTGGAGCTAACCGGAAGTAGCAAGGTTGATGAAGCACCGGTGGTGGCTGCTGAAGGCTTGGAAGAGGAGCTTGCTGTTTCACCAGCAGCTCCTATTGCTTCGAACTCCGAGGCTGAGCCTTCTGGCTAAGGAAGCAGAGGGAGCACTGCTCAATGCTTGCCCCAGGTAGGAGTGGAGCCTGAAGAAGCAACGGAAGCCGTGAGCAAGGAGCCGATTCTTCGGAGATCGAAGAGGGTGGTTAAGCCACCGGCTCGGTACTGTGATGGGAATGCAGTGAGCTTTGTCTCCTGCTTCTTTGCAGGTCCTCTAGATGAGCGAGAGCCTGCAAACTTCAATGAGGCCACTGGAGTTAAGGAGTGGGAAGGTGTCATAAAAGAAGAGATTGATGCTCTGAAGAAGAATGAAACCTGGGACCTTGTGCCCAAGGTTGATGGCATTACTCCGGTTACTTGCAAGTGGGTGTATAAGTTGAAGAAGAAGGCTGATGGGAGCATTGATCGTTTCAAGGCTCACCTGGTCGCTAGAGGATTCTCACAACAGTATGGAGAAGACTATGAGGAGACATTCAGTCCAGTTGCGAATATGACTTCAGTAAGAGTGGTGATCGCCTTGGCTGCTAGCAAGGGATGGATGTTGTGGCAACTCGATGTGAAGAATGCCTTTATTTACGGAGAGATTGACAAGGACATCTTCATGGATCAGCCGCTTGGTTTTGTCTCTGAAAAGCATCCGGACTATGTCTGCAAACTCAGGAAGGCTCTCTATGGGTTGAAGCAAGCTCCTAGAGCGTGGTATGGGAAGATTGCAGAGTACTTGCAATTCTGTGGATACGTTGCTTCTATCTCGGATTCAAGCTTGTTCGTCAAGAAGAAGGGAGAGCTACGAGTCTTGGTCCTATTGTATGTGGATGACATGATCATCACAGGGAATTCAGAGGGGGAAGTAGCAAGGCTCAGGGCTGAGCTTGCTATACGCTTCGAGATGAAAGACTTGGGAGAGTTGCATCACTTTCTCGGTCTGGAAGTGGAGAGGAAGGAGTGCGGGATTCTCATTAGCCAGAAAGGGTATGCTGATCGCATTGTGAAGCGGTTCGGCATGGGCGAAGGGAAGAAGTGCTCTACTCCACTGGAACCTGGGAAAAAGCTTCGACGAGATGAGGGAAGGGTTCTTCATGATCCCTTGGTGTTCAGGGCTCTTGTTGGGAGCTTGATTTACCTGACGATTACAAGGCTAGACGTTGCTTATGTTGTTGGCCGAGTAAGTCGGTATACGGCTGAACCAAGGCAATCTCATCTAGTGGCGGCAAAGGGAATTCTGAAGTATGTCAAGGTGACTTCTGACATGGAACTCCTCTATGTAAGGGACTCAGAGTTTGCGTTGATCAGGTACACGGATGTTGACTATGGCGGTGATTCAGATGATCGGAGGTCTACTTCAGGTTATGTGTTCACTTGCAGTTCAGCTAGCATCTCGTGGTGTAGCAAGAAGCAGGACTCGGTGTCGGTTTCAACCACGGAGGTGGAGTATAAGGCTTCGGCCTTGGCTGTTCGGGAAGCCGCTTGGTTGAGGAGGCTTATAGAGGATGTTCATGAAGAAGTGCAAGGGCCTACTTTACTCCGGGGTGACAATGAGAGTGCTCTCAAATTGGTTAACAATCCAGTGTGTCATGCTAGGACCAAGCATATAGAGATTGATCACCATTTCATCAGGGAGAAGGTGTTGGAAGGATCTCTGCTGGCCGGGCATGTTCGGAGTGAAGATAATCTTGCTGACATTTTCACGAAGCCACTGTCGAAGGGGCCCTTTGAACGCTTGCGTAGCTTGCTGGGCTTGGTCACCACTTCCCACTTCAAGGGGGAGTGTTGAAATTTGTGAAGTGGAAGTGGTTGATGGGACAGGCCGGGCGGCCTGGGTGGACAGCTTTGGTGGACTAGGCGGACTGGGCGGACTATGATGTGCGGCCTGGTGGAAAGTCTAGTGGAAGCCGGCTGTCTTCTGAGCGGGTTGTTTGCATGGAGTCCGCAGACTGTGCGGCCTGATATCTGCGGATAGAGAGGCATGCGGACTGGTTCATTGCTCAGTGGTCGTGGTGCAAGCTTGTGCTGATAGGCAGTTTGGCTCGTGTCCGCGGGAAGCTTACGGACTGATATGTCCGCGATGCGGGCTGTTGCGGACTGAGCATAGAGCTTGGCTGAGGCCTTGTCGAGCTCTGGTGGTACAGCATGTGCTTTGCTGTGGAGGTCGTTGGCGGACTGGCTTTGGAGTCCGGGAGGAGGTTGCTGCGTTGGACAGGAGTGCGAGGAGCTCGCGGACTGTTGGCGGTTTGTGCTAGGGTGTTTGGCGGACGAGTGTTTGTGTCCGCCATGCTCGCATTGGCCTTTGATGGTTTTGGACTTGGTCACACTCTGTGCCAAGACCATGGTGTCTGCCGTATCCTCCAAGTCCGCTGTGACCGGGCGGACTGTTGATATCTGCCTTGGTTGTGGACTTGTTGCGGATTGAGGTGTGAGTCTTGCGGACTGCCTCAGGTTTGGGCGGACTGTCATTGAAGGGGGATTGCTGTCCTGCAGTGATTGGAGCTTTGCGGGCTGATGCCTTGTCCGCATAGCTTGGGAGGACTGGAGAGGGTTCGCCAATGTTGCCTTGCTCCTGGCGGTTTTCCTTGGTATCCGGCTAAGTCCTTGCGGACTCGGCAGACGGTGTTTTGCTATCGCGCGTGCTGGGGCGGTGTCTCTATCTCTAAGGCGGTGACCACACTCCTCACCTCGCCTATAAATAGGACCCCCCTGGCAGGTCTACAGTAACTTGAGTGAACATTAAGTTGGGTTGGGCAAGGAGCTGCGGTCTCAGTTTGTCTGTCTGCGCGGATTGTTTCAGTGCTGACATTTGCTGTGTGTAGGTCACGCGGTGTGCTTCAAGGAGCCAGGAGTTTGGCTGTGACTTCGGTCAAGTACTTGTAAGTGTGCGGTCTCTGCAGATTCAGCAGGAGGTCGCTTTGCGGCTTGTCAGCTCTGTATCATCTTTGCCAGCTTCAATAACCTGTCCGCCGACTTCAGGCGGGTAGGGGGTGTTCCTCAGTTCAGCTTCAGCAGGAGACGAATAACGGTGTGTCCGTGCGGCCTCGCGGCTTCGGCGGACTCCGTGGCTATTCGGCAGTTTGCAGCTTAAGTTCGGGCGATCTCAGCGGACTCGGCGACCTCGGCGGTCTCGGCGGACTCCGGTGCTGTCCGCCCGGCTTGGTTTTTTGGTTCTTTCTATTTACAGCTGTTATACTAGCGAAATCATGTCTCGCTATGTATGCCTCGTGTTGTAAAGAAGTGAATGAATAAAAGACCTGCTTGTGCTTCCATTGTTTGTTGGGATTAACCCTTGTTCCTTGGTTTTCCTCTGGTTCAACGTGAGAACTGGGTAGTTCCGAAGATATTAATTTGGTGTTTGGGCTATCTTGCTGACCACGTTGAGAAAATTTAACATCCCCAAAAACCAACTCAAGTCTTTTGGTAAGGAGACTTGCAGCCAGGAATCACTTTTGAAGGGAGATGACAACCCTTTATACTGGAGGGGTGGAGAGAGTGATTTTGTCTTCTCTGTCAACAATCAGAGAGAATACTTATGGATTGATGTTTAGCAAATAGCTCCCCGTGAGATGTAGAATGTTTCAGGGAAGATCTGGAGCTTTGTTGTAGGGTGATAGGTCTTCAATCAGAGTTCTGGATAAGCAGTGATGCAGGATCTTCTTGACTGATTTGATAACTGTTGTACTTGGAAGTCCTGGAGAGAATGTTGAAGAAGAAGACTCTTGATATATTATAGTTGTTCTTCTTCTTCTGAATATCACTGCCTATCACTGTAAGCTTTTCTATAATCTTCTTGTGAGAAGCTTTTTTGTTGCTGTATGAGAACTCTCACAGTTATTTTTTGTGTCCCTGATTTTCTAACTCAGTATTGTTATTGTGATTTTCTTTTTTTGTGTGTGTAGTGTTGCAGATTCTCAAAATTTTCTTTTCTTCTGTCTCTATTAAAAAATTTTAATCCTCTATAATTAATGCTGACGGCCTGAGAATAATCGGCATTGATGTATTTCCCAACTGTCTTGTGGAAAATCAGCAAGCACTATTCCTGAAGAGGACTGTAATTAATACTTCCTCTAACAGATACATTCAGAGAATGTAGAGCATTAATTACTCAGGAATTTCCGCATTAGAATGAGGACAGAATGTCGGAAATGGCTAAGTCTGGATTCGTCGAACGAATAACAGATTTCGTCGAGCTGAGTTACCAGTTTGTCGAGATGATATTTTGTATTCGTCGACCAGACATATTCTGTTCGTCGAGCTGATAACAGAACTTGTATACTTCAGAACCTTTGCCTTTTCTGTCTGAAGTTTGTCAAGCGGATAATTGAATTCGTCGACTGGAGTTCAGCAACAGTTTTGGACTTAGACAAATAGTTTGTGTTGACTGATATTCTGTATGTCGACATGAAAACTTCTGGTGTCGACACAAGTGGGTGTCGACTGATTAATCTTGGTATCGACATAAATCTTCTGGTGTCGACATAAGTTTTCTTGGTGTCGACATAAGTTGGAGTCGACACATGCCCTAAGTGTCGACACAAGTCCTCTGATTCCAGAATTCGTCGAGTATAGTACTGAGTTCGTCGACCTGAGAAGTTGACTTCGTCGACCTGAGAAGTTGTGAACTTGAGGTCCAAGTTTGTCGAGCTCAGAATCTTGTTCGTCGACCAAAGCCTGTAGTTGGAGATAGAAAAATCTGTAGTTACCCTGACTTTAGTTTGTTGAAGTGTCCCATTTTTTGTCGAACAGAGAATGCAGATCGTCGAGCTCAGCTCAGAGAAATATCTCAAGATCGTCGAGCTGAGAACGCCTTTCGTCGAACGAATTTTACTTGGTCTTGAAATATTCTAAGTCTTGAGTCTCTAATGGTCTTATTGATAGCTGTTCCATCTAATATTGACTCTAAGGACTTGGCCTAGACTCTAGGACACAAATTTGACCCTGGCTATACATGTTGGGTCACAACCTAAGTTAGTGAACCTAGCCCAAATCAACTAGGGATCCAACAATCTCCCCCTATTTGGGTGAGGTCACTAATAGACTCAAAACATAAACATACAGATAAACAAAGCAAGAAAAGATATATCTGGCAGAGAATTACTAACATATGCAGCAGATATATATGTACATAGGCTTTATTTAAACAAATAACATAGTTTGAAAGCAAATACAGAAAGAAATTGAAACAAAGTTAAGATTACTTCTTCTGCTTCTTCTGCATAGACTTGTCTTCTTTTGTCCTTTCTCCTGGCTTTTTAAAGATAATTTCTCTATTTGGATTTAAAGCTTGTGCCCGTGACATTGTCATGTCAGCTGCCCCAATGATCTTCAGTGATGTAGCTCTGGGGACAACTGCTTCAGGATGGAGCTTCATGTAATCATCAACATTAAACAATTTGTTAGCTTTATCAAATCATTTTAGTTCTTCTTTTCTATACTTTGACATAGTTGTGTATCCAGAAATGTCCTTCCCTTCAGCTTTTGCTTTATTAATCAATGATAGGCCAATCAGTTCCTGGAATCTGGCCATTTTTGCAGTGTTAGCTGTTTCAGGATCCTCAAAAGGAATAGGAGGAGAATATGGCCTTTTGGGACTGTCAGCCTTCTGTTCTACATATACATTTTGTTGTTGCTGCTGAGGTTGTTGCTGCTGAGGTTGTTGCTGCTGATGTTGCTGTTGTTGATTTCCTGAAGAATGATATCTTTGTTGACTGCTTCCAGAGGATCTCCCTTGATGTCTCTGATAGGTTTGCATAGGGGCAGATCCCTGAGAGCTAGAGCCAGTGGCACCAGCTGCTGGAGGAGGTGGAGGAGGTGGATCTTTTCTGTATCTATGAACTGGTGGAGGAGAGTATCTCCTACTTCTTTTCCTCTCCTTTTGCTAATTATTTGACAACCACATCCAAGCAGGCATTCTCTTATAAGGAGTAACATTATGCAAGATGTAGTAGGGAGTGTCAGCTGTTAGATTAGGCTTAGGAGCAGGAGGAGCCTTCCTTTTCTTTGACAACAATTGCTTCTTCTTCTTGGCAGCTTCTTCATCTGAATCATCTTCATCATCTTCACTGCCAGAGCCCTGAGGTTTATCATATAAAGCATCCAATGCTTTCAAAGCTTTATCATCAATGACAGCCTTTTCTGTAGCAGGGGCAGAAGTTTCAAAAACTGGAGTTTCAGCAGTAGTTGAAGAAGAGACTGTACATGCATCATAAGTAATTGGGACCGAGCTTTCAGCTGCTGCCTTATTTTCTTCTTCAATATCAGCCAAGATCAGCTCATCTAGATCTGGCATAGGTGAGTCATCCATCACAAAGGTTAGTGCTGAGATAGCTTCTGGAGAGGATGTAATAACTGCAGAAATTGGAATTTCAAAACTGTCATAGAGTATCTTAGCAACTGCTGGACTAACAGGAGAAGTATAAGGCACAATAGCCAACTGTGGTTTAGTAAGTTCTCCTGGAAGATACTGCATATGTACAGTGTCAAAACTTTTCAGCAATGCTTGTAAATTAATTGTGGGAATGAGGATAAAATCATCAAGAGTTTCATCAATGTCCATATCAGTATCAATAAAATCAATTAAATCAATTAAATCTATATATGCTCCTGTGGGGACTAAAATATCTGCTGTATCTGCTGGAGCTGAAGTATCTGAAGCTGTTGCTGCTTCTTCATCATCAGGCATCTCCCCCTGCCTGGTTTCAGTAGGAACTGAGTTCAGGCCCTAGACTGAGGAGGGGGCAGCAGTAAGAGCAGAGATTTGGGCAGATAAGGATTGAATGGTGGTAGCAAGAGGTATAATGGCCTCTGCTATAAGAGATTTCAGAATGGGGGTGATGATGGTGAGGATAGAGGATATGGTAGAGGGATCAAATGAGGAAGTGGGAGATGTTGCATTTAGTGTGGAGGAGGGAGCAACTAGTGATGGAATGGAGGGTGGAACAACATGTATGTGAGGAGTGGATGGGGATGAGGATGGAAGGGTGGCATCTGGTATTACAGTGTCTAAGGATAGGATGTAAGATGAGATGGAGGATAAATGTGGGGGGAAGTGAAGACTGTGGTGGTGTAGGAATATATATGTCATGAGGGGAAGCGGGAGGTGTTGGTTGTTGATTTGCTTGAAGAGGGGAAGATGGAATGTGAGTGATGTCAAGTGATGGAGATGGAGGTGGAGTAGGCATAGGAGTATGCTGTTGTGATTGAAGTGTTGAAGAAATAATGAGAGATGAAGTGAGTTGTTTTGCTGGAAGGGGTGCTGGAAGAGATGGTGGAGTGGGATGAATCTCCTCAGCAGGTGTGGGAGTGGCTTTAACAGCCCTGGTGCCTTCAGAAGCTTATGTGGAAGAGGTAGAAGCCTTAGTGGGCTTGGTGATTAACTGTGGGAATGAGGATAAAATCACCAATAGTTTCATCAATGTCCATATCAGTATCAATAAAATCAATTAAATCAATTAAATCTGTATATGCTCCTGTGGGGACTAAAATATCTGCTGTATCTGCTGGAGCTGAAGTATCTGAAGCTGTTGCTGCTTCTTCATCATCAGGCATCTCCCCCTGCCTGGTTTCAGTAGGAACTGAGTTCAGGCCCTAGACTGAGGAGGGGGCAGCAGTAAGAGCAGAGATTTGGGCAGATAAGGATTGAATGGTGGTAGCAAGAGGTATAATGGCCTCTGCTATAAGAGATTTCAGAATGGGGGTGATGATGGTGAGGATAGAGGATATGGTAGAGGGATCAAATGAGGAAGTGGGAGATGTTGCATTTAGTGTGGAGGAGGGAGCAACTAGTGATGGCATGGAGGGTGGAACAACATGTATGTGAGGAGTGGATGGTGATGAGGATGGAAGGGTGGCATCTGGTATTACAGTGTTTAAGGATAGGATGTAAGATGGGATGGAGGATAAATGTGGGGGGAAGTGAAGACTGTGGTGGTGTAGGAATATATATGTCATGAGGGGAAGCGGGAGGTGTTGGTTGTTGATTTGCTTGAAGAGGGGAAGATGGAATGTGAGTGATGTCAAGTGATGGAGATGGAGGTGGAGTAGGCATAGGAGTATGCTGTTGTGATTGAAGTGTTGAAGAAAGAATGAGAGATGAAGTGAGTGGTTTTGCTGGAAGGGGTGCTGGAAGAGATGGTGGAGTGGGATGAATCTCCTCAGCAGGTGTGGGAGTGGCTTTAACAGCCCTGGTGCCTTCAGAAGCTTATGTGGAAGAGGTAGAAGCCTTAGTGAGCTTGGTGATTGTCCTCTCCCACCTGCCAAATAAGGCACAAGTGAGCCTTTTACTGGCATTAATGAATATGGTCTGGGAGACCAGGGATTCAGCAACCTTTTCCTTGAGAAAGATTCCTAGGATCCTTCCAAAACATACTTCCTTCTTGGTATTCTTCTTCTTAATCAAGTCAAACAGTAGTTATGCCTAGTCTATTTGTTTCTTGTTGACAATGACACACATGACCAGAAACTGTTGTCTAGTGATGTAGTCGTGTGCTGTATGTTTGCCGAGTAGCACTTTACCAACCAAGTCTGCTAAGAATTTATATGGCGCAGACAAGTGTTTCTTCAACAATTTGTTAGGGTTGTCACCAGCATAACCCATCAAATTTAGCATCACAGTAAACTCTTCAGAATCAATTTCTAAGTCCTCGTCGTCATTTGTCAAACCAAAAATTTCAGTTAACACTGTGGGGGTTAAGGAGACAGCGTTACCGGCGATTGATCATGTCAACGTATTGTCTTCAGAAATGGATGAAGTAAAGACCCATTCCCTGATTTCTCTTCCTGCCAACTTTATCCTGGTGGTCATCAGGTTCTTCAGATTCTGTTCTTCCAAAAGTTCCAGAATATAAAGGAAGATTGGATCTGAGTGCTGGAATGAGTCGAAGTCGACATCAAAGCCAGTGTCAAACTTCATTGTGGCTAGAGCTCCTGTTGGAATCGCCATTGAGATCACCTGCAAGAAAGATAGAGAAAACGACAATCAAGTGCAAGGGAACAAAAAGCGCGGGATGGAGGTCGAAGAAAAACTAGATATAAGGTTTTCCAGAATATGAATCGACAATCTCCATTCCACAAAAGTAAGATTAGTTCTTCGAACTGAGGTCGACGAAATGATTTAATAATAAATAATTCGTCGATCTCAGTCAGGAGACTTGAAGACAATTCGTCGAACTCCGGTCGACAAATATCTTCTGAAGCAAGGTTCGTCGATCTCTGGTCGATGAAACTTATTTCACTCACAGAGAGTTCATCGAACTCCATTCGACGAGTACCTCTCAATCTTTCCCTGGTTCGTCGAACTCCGTTCGACGAACTTTGGAACATTCATCGAATGCATACATAACTTAAGTGAAGTCTTCTCCATTGATCATTCCCAGCTGATTCAGATAAAAAGCATGATTTTTCTCATCCAGAGGTTTGGTTAATATATCAGCTTTCTGTAAATCAGTGTAGATATAGACAAGCTTAATCTTATTTTTGTCTACACACTCCTTAATGAAATGATGTCTTATATCAATATGCTTAGACCTACTATGGTGAACTGGATTTTGTGCTATGGCTATAACACTAGTATTATCACAAAATAGGGTTGAATTATTTACGTTGAACCCATAATCTCGAAGCTGATTCTGTATCCAGATCATCTGTGAACAACAGCTGCCTGCTGCAATATATTCTGCTTCAGCAGTTGAAGTTGACACAGATGTTTGCTTTTTACAGAACCATGATACTAATCTCATACCTAGGAACTGGCAAGTTCCTGAAGTAATTTTTCTATCAACCCTGCATCCAGCAAAATCAGCATCAGAGTATCCAGTTAACTCAAATTCTGATTCAGCAGGATACCAAAGGCCTAGATCAGGACAACTCTTTATATACTTTAAAATCCTTTTTAAGAAAATAAGATGAGATTCTTTATGGTTCACTTGGAACCTAGCACAAAGGCATGTAACAAACATAATATCTGGCCTACTTGCTGTGAGGTATAATAGGGACCCAACAATGCCCCTATAAAGTTTCTGATCTACAGGTTTTCCTGGTATATCAGAGTCCACAACAACATTGGTTGCCATAGGAGTTTTCTTAGCCGAGGCATCAACCATCCCAAACTTCTTTAGAAGTTATCTAGCATATTTTGCTTGAGAGATGAAGATGCCATCAGAGAGTTGTTTCACTTGGAGACCAAGGAAGTATGAAAGCTCTCCCATGCTACTCATTTCAAATTTAGAATACATGAGGTCAGAAAACCTCTTGCACAATTTTGAATCTGTAGAGCCAAATATGATGTCATCTACATAGATTTGTACTAACAAAATTTGGTCCTTATGATGTCTAGTGAAAAGGGTTTTATCTACAGTTCCTCTTGTAAATTTATGCTCTAATAAGAAACTTGCCAAGGTCTCATACCAAGCTCTTGGAGCTTGCTTTAGACCATAAAGAGCCTTATTTAATCTAAAAATATAAGAGGGATAAGTTGGAGAGACAAAACCTGGAGTTTGTTCTACATAAACCTCTTCTTGTAGCACTCCATTTAAGAAGGCACTTTTCACATTCATTTGAAAGATTTTGAACTTCTTGAAGGCTGCATAGGCAAGGAAAATCCTTATAGCTTCCAACCTTGCAACTGGTACAAAGGTCCGATCATAGTCAATTCCTTCCTCTTGCCTATATCCATGAGCAACAAGCCTAGCCTTGTTCCTCATAATGACTCCTTGGGCATCAAGCTTATTCCTGAAAACCCATTTGGTTCCAATAACTGAATAGTTTTGGGGTCTTGGAACCAAATCCCAAACTCTACATCTCTCAAATTGGTTTAGTTCCTCTTGCATTGCAAGGATCCAGTGGGAATCTTTCTCAGCTTCATGGATGGTGAGAGGTTCAACCTGAGAGAGAAAACAAGCATGCATCAAGTCTTGGTTGAGTTGATGCCTTATCTGTACACCTGCTGACATGTCTCCAATTACTTGAGATCTGGGGTGATCCCTAAGTGTGACAAAATCAGTGGGTGGAGTTGGTTGTGCAACAACATTTTGAATAAATTCCTCTTGTGGAATTATATTTGCTGTTGGTTGAGTCTCATGCTCTTCAGCTTCATCCTCTTCACTATCTTCAATGACCTGTGGAGAAGGATATGTTGGAACCTCTTGGGTGAGGTTTAGTCCATCCAATGTCTCACATAAGTGGGGTACCTGCAAGTTGCTAATGGTAGAAACTTCTTTCTCCTTGCAGTACATGTTAGTCTCATCAAATGACATATGAATAGACTCATCAACTTTTAAGGTTGTTTTATTGAATACCCTATAAGCCTTGCTTACTTGGGAGTATCCTAGAAAAACTCTCACTTTAGCCTTAGCTTCAAACTTTCTAATATACTTCTCGTTGTTATTATGTATGTAGCATGTACAGCCAAAAACTTTAAAGTAGTTAATTTTAGGTTTTTTCCCTTTAAGAAATTCATCGGAAGTCCTATTCTTCAGTTTGTGAATTAAACTTCTATTCAGTACATAGTTTGCTGTGCTCATAGCCTCTGCCCAAAAGGTCAGTGACATGTATGCACCAACAAGTAATGTACCTGCAGCTTCAATGAGTGTTCTATTTTTCCTTTCAGCTACCCCATTTTGTTGGGGAGTTCTAGGAGCTGATAAGCAATGCCTGATACCTTCCTTCTCACAGAACTCATGCATAAGAAGAGAATCAAACTCTGTGCCATAATCACTTCTGATCAATGCAACATGAGTAGAGAACTCAATCTGTAAATTCCTGAGAAAATCTGTAAGAACCTTGAATGTATCTGACTTTGTTCTCAGAAAGAATACCCAACTGAACCTAGAGAAGTCATCCACAATAACTAAGGTGTAGGATTTCCCTCCTAGGCTTTGTACTACAATGAGTCTAAAAAGATCCAAGTGTAGTAGGTACAAGATCTTTGGTGAATCACTCTTATTAATTGATTTGAAACTAGTTTTAGTTTGCTTGCCTAGTTGACAAGCCCTGCAGAGACTTTCCTTCTTGTAGGGAGCAGAAAGTAGACCTCTAACAAGGTTGTCTTTAGATAACCTAGCTATATTTTAAGGTTTACATGACCTAATCTTTTATGCCACAACTAATTTTGGTTACTAGTGATATTGAGCAAACAAACATCAGTTTTGGCAGAAATAAAATCTACTAGATATATGTTACCTTGTCTAGTTCGAATTAAAACAGTTTTGTTTTCATTATTAATAATAGAACAGGAGGAAGAGGTAAAGTATACCTGATAAACTTCATCACATAATTGGCTTATGGATATTAGGTTATGTTTGAGTCCTCTTACATATGTTACTCTCTTTAAAGTAATTGTTCCAATCTTTACTGCTCCATATCCTTCAGACTAGCCACTATTTGAATCACCAAAGATCACCATTGGTCCTAGCTTGGACTTGTAATTAGATAGATTGTCCTTGCTGCCTGTCATATGCTTGGAGCAACCACTGTCCAAGTACCAGGTCTGACTCACTCTTGGACAGCTCTTCACCTGTAGTGAAAAACAAAAATTAATTGTTCTTGACCCAGGTTACCTTGGGTCCTTTATTTGGTTGAAATTAAAAGCTGGATATAACTGACATATAGGTTGAGATTTATAACCTAAGGGGTGATATCTCCTAGGTGGAATGACCCAATCAGCTACTGGATTGAATGGTTTATTAGCTGGCTTAGAATTTCTGTAAGAGAAATGATTTATGTTTGGTCCTTCTGGGTTCGACGAATTCTTGTAAGTTCGTCAACCAGAGTTCAATGAATAGGGCTAAGATCGTCGATCTCTACTCAGAGAATGACAATAGTCATTTTTTGCGCCCCATGTTCGTCGACCTCTGCTCGACGAACCATACAGAGTTCGTCGATCGCAGTTAGACGAGTTGTTATTACTGAAGTTTGCGTTCAGCGTTCGTCGATCTAGGTTCGACGAACGGGCCATATTTTGTCGATCTGGGTTCGACGAATGCTGCTGAACCTTGTTTTTATTAGCTATTTTTTTATTTTTATTGCTATTGTCTATGGGTTTTGGATTGTTTTCAGACATTGGTTTGTTTATTATCTTCTCTTTTCCCTTGGCAGAAACAAATTTAATGGGTGTGGTAAGAATATTTTTCTTAATTATGGGGGGCAAACCTGATGAAGCACCCAAGCCTAGCTTGCCATTTAATCTGTCATTTACTGTGCTTGTTATGTCCATCAGCTTGAGACTTCTTCCATTGAGAGATTGCTCAAGTTGTTTGGCATCACATAGATTAGATTTTAATTTAATTATCTGCTCATGTGCTAGAGTTAGTTGATCTTTTAGTTTAAGATTTTCTGAGTTAACAGATTCAAGATTTCCTAGTTTTTCTCTAAGGGTTTTTATTTCTTTCTCTGAACTAATTAAATCTAAACACATAGCCTTGAATTCGATTTTAAAGGAATCAGAATTAAAATTAAAACTTGAAAGAACCTGATCTGCCCCTCACTCTGAGGCCGCCTCATCTTCAGATTCACCTTCTGATCCTGAACTACTCCTGGAGGCATCAATTGCCATAAGGCAAACCTCCTTGGATCTTGCTTCTTCCACTTCTTCACTTGAGCTGGAAGAGGATGATTCTTCTTTAGTATCACTCCATGTTTCAGCAACAAAGCTTTTTTCTCTCTTTTTGTACTTGCTGGAGGAGGGTCTGCTGCTGTGTTTTCTCCTGGAGTCTTTTTCTCTGCTTTTCTCCTTCTTCTGGCTTTCTGGACATTCAGAGATGTAATGTCCCGACTTTCTACATCCAAAGCACACAACCTCCTTGGTTGGTGTCTTGTCAAATTTGGGCTTATCATCCTGCCTGCATGATTTTCTTCTGAACTCCTTTCTATCCATCTTATAAAACCTTTTTGCAAAGAACCTCATTAGTTCTTCATTGGATGTTGAGGTCTCACTTTCCTCTGATGCCTTGAAAGCTATAGTGTGATCTTTTCTCACTGGAGTTGTTGATTTCTGTTCAGCTGCTTCTCTTGATTTAATCAACTGCTCATAAGACTTTAGTTTGCCTACCAGAGATTCAATTGATATCTCATTTAGGCTTCTGGCTTCTTTGATAGGCCAGATTCTTGAGTCCCAAGAGCTAGGGAAGCACATCAAGATTTTGTCATTCACCTCTGTAAGGGTGATATCTTTATCCAAGGTTTTAAGCTCATTGATGATTGAGCTCAACCTATTGTACATTTCAGCAACTAATTCAGCCTCATCCTTCTTAAAATTCTCATACAGGGATATGAGATTTGATCTCCGATCTTTCCTTTCATCAGCTGAACCAGCTACCATTTGGTTGAGGGAATCCTAAATGGCCTTGGCTGAGGTGCACTCAGCCACCTTCTGAAATATATCATCTGACATAGTCTGAGCCAAGATGTTCATGGCTTTTGCATCAGCCATCTTAGCTTTGCTGTAAGCATCATTATTATCTGGAGGAGGTACTGCAGTCATGTTTGTAGAGGTGCTTGTAGAAGCTGCAGGTGATGGAGGTACTCCTGTCAAGATGGAAGAAAAAATATCTTCATCAATAGAATTCATGTATAGTTTGATTCTTGCCTTTCAGATTCCAAACTTTTGCAAATTACAAACTGGATGTCTGGTGCTTGCATAATCTTTGTTCTGTGTCATAGCTGTGGTTCTACTCTAAAATGTGAACTAGGTGATATGTAGATCTAACTCAGGATCTTTGGTTCAAGGGTTAACTTGTGCAATCAAAGGAACCTTGCTTTGATACCAATTGAAAGTAAGGGTTAGATCTACAATACTCTAGGGGGGGGGGTGGTGAATAAAGTATGTTTAAAAACTATTAGGTCCCAATTCAGGTGCTGTTACAGCTTTTGCTGTAAACTAAAAATGTGCAGTAAGTAGAAAACTGAAAAACAATAAGTAATAATCCTAGTCACAGCCACACAGCAAGAAATAAAAAGAAAAGATGAGCAACTAGACGACACAAGAAATTTATAGTGGTTCCCCTTCAACTGGGTACATCCACTATTCTACCACCCTTGGTAGGAATCCACTCAGGTTTTTGATCAGGTGCCTGACACCAATGACTTTTGATCAGGTCCCCAAAAACTAACTCAAGTCTTTTGGTAAGGAGACTTGCAACCAGGAATCACTTTTGAAGGGAGATGACAACCCTTTATACAGGAGGGGGGGAAAGAATGATTTTGTCTTCTCTGTCAAAAATCTGAGAGAAGACTTGTGGATTGATGTTTAGCAAATATCTCCCCCTGAGATGTAGAATGTTTCAGGGAAGATCTGGAGCTTTGCTGTAGGGTGATAGGTCTTCAATCAGAGTTCTGGACAAGCAGTGATGCATGATCTTCTTGACTGATTTGATAACTGTTGTCCTTGGAAGTCCTGGAGAGAATGTTGAAGAAGAAGACTCTTGATATATTATAGTTGTTCTTCTTCTTCTGAATATCACTGCCTATCACTGTAAGCGTTTATATAATCTTCTTGTGTGAAGCTTTTCTGTTACTGTATGAGAACTCTCGCAGTCATTTTTTGTGTCCCTGATTTTCTAACTTAGTATTGTTATTGTTCTTTTCTTTTTTTTGTGTGTAGTGTTGCAGATTCTCAAAATCTTCTTTTCTTCTATCTCTATTCAAAAATTTGAATCCTCTATAATTAATGCTGATGGCCTGAGAATATTCGGCATTGATGTATTTACCAACTATCTTGTGGAAAATCAGCAAGCAATATTCCTGAAGAGGACTGTAATTAATACTTACTCTAACGGATAAATTCAGAGAATGTAGAGCATTAATTACTCAGGAATTTCCGCATTAGAATGTGGACAGAATGCCGGAAATGGCTAAGTCTGGATTCGTCGAACGAATAACAGATTTCGTCGAGCTGAGTTACCAGTTCGTCGAGCTGAGATTTTGTATTCGTCGACCAGACATCTTCTGTTCGTCGAGATGATAACAGAACTTGTATACTTCAGAACCTTTTCCTTTTCTGTCTGAAGTTCGTCGAGCTGATAATTGAATTCGTCGACTAGAGTTCAGCAACAGTTATGGACTTAGACAAATAGTTTGTGTTGACTGATATTCTGTATGTCGACATGAAAACTTATGGTGTCAACACAAGTGGGTGTCGACTGATTAATCTTGGTGTCGACACAAATCTTCTGGTGTCGACATAAGTTTTCCTGGTGTCGACATAAGTTGGTGTCGACACATGCCCTAAGTGTCGACACAAGTCCTCTGATTCAAAAATTCGTCGAGTAGAGTACTGAGTTCGTCGACCTGAGAAGTTGTGAACTTAAGGTCCAAGTTCGTCGAGCTCAGAATCTTGTTCGTCGACCAAAGCCTGAAGTTGGACTTAGAAAAATCTAGAGTTACCTGACTTTAGTTTGTTGAAATGTCCCAATTTTCGTCGAATAGAGAATGCAGATCGTCGAGCTCATCTCAGTGAAATATCTCAAGATCGTCGAGCTGAGAACGCTTTTCGTCGAACGCATTTTACTTGGTCATGAAATATTCTAAGTCTTGAGTCTCTGATGGACTTGTAGATAGCTTGTCCATCTGATATTGACTTTAAGGACTTGGCCTAGAATCTAGGACACAAATTTGACTCTGGCTATACATGTTGGGTCACATCCTAAGTTAGTAAACCTAGCCCAAATCAACTAGGGATCCAACACCAACAGTTCATCTCAAAACCCAGGTATTGAGATGAAGTGTGGCGGGGTACATGAACACGGAGGGGAGAAAGCTGCAGGCGATGTTGGATTAATCCTAACCACAGGACGGCAGGGATATTCCACCACAGGGGCCCACCGGGGTCAACACCCAGACCTGGAATGTGGTGGGGAAGCCATAACACGGTCCCACATACACATGTCCTGTTGGCAAATCAATCTCAACAGTCATGAACTCCATCTCTTGGTAGGAGGGAGCCGAGGAGATGGAGCTGAGGATGGAGGAGGCGGAGCAGGAGGTTAGTGGAGAGGAGATGGAAGTGGAGGAGATCAGCACACAGGCGAAGGTGACAGGAGTCTGGGAGGAGCCGGCCGAGGCTATGGCCGTGGAGGAGGCTAAGGAGGAGGTCCTTGTCCCGGGAGAGGGGAACATTGGAGAATGGGGGGAGCAGTCTCGCTTGGAGGCTGCGGAGGAAGTGTTTGAGATGGAAGTTCACACCCTTGGAGGCAGGGTGGAGAAGGTGAGAATTAGCGGGGGGCTGACCCCAGTGGACAAGGAGAGGATGCTGGCATGCATCTAGAAGAATGTGGACATCTTATCCTGGAGCACAATAGATATGCCAGGGATCGAAGCATATGCTGCCTGTCATCACCTCAACCTGGACCCGGAAGCTCACCCCGTTCAGCAGAAGAAGAGGTCCATCGCGGATAAGCTGGCCGAGCCCATCAGGGAGGAGGTGTCCAAGCTTCTGAAGGCTGGTTTTGTATCTGAAATACAATACCCCGGCTAGGTCTCCAATGTAGTCATGGTTAAAAAGGGAGACGGCCGATGGCATATGTATGTGGATTTTTCTTTACTTAATAAATAATGCCCTAAGGACTATTATCCTTAACTCAGATCGACGCACTGGTTGACTCAGCCGTCGGTTTTCCTGTAATGAGTTTTCTAGATGCATTTTCAGGTTACCACCAAACCATGATGCCCCCCCCCGACATAAAAGATGTCTCATTCATCACAGAGGATGAGTGCTACTACTACAAAATGATGCCCTTTGGGCTGAAGAATACCGGGGCGACGCACCAAAAGATGATGGACAGGATATTTTGAGAACAAAAAGGAAGGAACCTGGAAGTGTATTTAGATGATCTTATGATCAAGAGTCGAGACGTGGACTCTCACCTCTAAGACCTGAAGGAAACCTTCATCACCTTGAGCTAGTACAAGATTCGGCTGAACCCCTTGAAGTGCATTTTTGGGGCTAGCAAGGGAAAGTTCTTGGGCCATCTCCTTACCTCTGTCGGAGTTGAACCAAATCCAGACAAGGTTAGGGCAATCATGGAGTTGGGGTCACCTCAGAATGCTAAGGAGGTGCAACGGATGACAGGAAAATTGGCAGGGCTGAGCAGGTTCCTTTCCCGGGCTGGGGAGAAGTGCTCTCCCTTCTTCAAAGCATTGAGGGGAGGCAAGAAGTTCGAATGGACTAGGGAATACGAGGAGGCGTTCCAGGCCTTGAAGAGGCAGTTAACTCAGGCCCCCTTGATCCAAGGGCCGAAGTATTGGGATGACCTATGTTTGTATCTTTAGTTCGAAGCAGAGGCCTTGAGCTTCGTCCTGGTTCGAGAAGAGAGGAAGCAGCAGCTCCCCATATACTATATAAGATGGGTCCTGAGGAAGCCAGAGCTTCGTTATCCCATCTTAGAGAAGCCGGCCTTCGCTCTGGTCATCTCGGCTCAGAGGCTCCGACCCTACTTCTAGGCACACTCCATATGAGTGGTGACTGACCACCCCCTCTACAACATCTTCGAGGGGGTGGAGCATTCGGGTAGGTTGGCCAAGTGGTCGGTGGAACTGAGTGAGTTCAATATCTCGTTTTTCACCCTCCTCTCGATCAAGGCCCAAGCGATAGCCGACTTTTTGGCTAACTATATGGTCGAGGTGGCGGAGGAAAAACTCACTCACCCAGCTCCATGGAAGGTGATGGTGGACGGCGCTTCGAGAAGACATTGCCTGGGGGGGGGGGGTGATCTTGGAGAGCCCCCAGGGAATGAGGACCGAACAAACGGTGGTTGTGTACTTTCCCATCACTAACAACTAGCTGAATTTGAGGCTGTGATAGCAGGGTTGCGCCTGGCAAGGGAGATGGGGGTGCAAGATGTGGAGGTCCTCACTGACTCCATGGTGGTGGCTTCCTAGATCAATGGGGAGTTCGAGGCAAGGGATCATACCCTCCAAATATACTTAACAAAGGTGAAGGGGGTCATTGGCATGTTCCAGACCATCTCCATTTGACACATGCCCAGGGAGGAGAATGAGCAGATCGATCAACTGGCAAAGTATGATCCCCGGGTGGGGGGTGCCATCACTGACCTATTCCGCCCTTCCATAGAAGAGGGAGAGCTGATGGAGGTGGATCAACTCCCCTCATGGATGGACCCTTTCACAACATTCCTTTCCACGTGGGAGTATCCATATGTGATGGACAAAAAGAAGTTCAAGTACAAGTCATCGTACTATCTCATCCGCAATGGGAAGTTGTACAGAAAGACCCTCTTGGGGATGTTGGCACGTTGCGTGGCGGAGAGGGAGGTGCAGAGAATCTTGTAGGAGGTCCACTCCGGGGAGTGCGGGAGTCACTCCGGGAGTCAAACCCTAGAAGGAAGGATTGTCAGGTAAGGGTATTTCTGGCCTACCCTGGGCCACAATGCTGCAAAATTCACGAAGAAGTGCCACAAGTGCCAGTTGTTCGCCCCCTCCAACTGCAACCAGCCCAGCACCTCAGAAGTATCATGGCCCCTTGGCCCTTTCCATCTAGGGGATGGATTTGATAGGATCTTTCCCCCAGGCTAGCGGGCAAAGGAGATTACTGTTAGTAATGATTGACTATTTATCTAAGTGGTTGGAGGTGAAGGCATTAGCCAAGGTGACCTCCCAGGTCACCAAGAACTTTGTTTAGGGGGAGATCATCTGCCGGAATGGGTTGCCACAGGACATCATCATAGACAATGGGCCTCAGTTTGCCAGCGCTGAATTCATCAGTTTCTACAGGCAGCTTGGGATCGACCTCAGATTTTCCTCAGTCTACCATCCTAGAAGCAACAAGCAGGTGGATGCGGCAAACAAGATCATAGTCAACCTCCTAAAGAAAAAAGTTGAAAACTTGAAGTGGAGGTGAGTGGAGCAACTTCCCTCGGTCCTCTGGGCTCCAAGGACCCCCCTAACATGGCCACATGGGAGACCCCCTTCAAGCTCTCCCATGGATGCAAGGTAATACTCCCAGTAGATTTCGAGGTCCGGACGCCTCGGGTGGTCGAGGGAGAGGAAGGCAGAGAAGAGTGGCAGGCTGAAAATGAGGAGAAACTACTACTCTCCCTTGACATGGTGAAGGAGCCACGTGATCTCTCCGCCATCTGACATGAAGAAGTAAAAAGAAGAATAGCTAAGTACTCTGACAATCACGTCAGGGTCAAATAGTTCGCGGAGGGGGACTTGGTCCTGAAAAAGGTGGTTGCAGCGGGAAGATTAGCCGCTGTGGGGAAGCTCATCCCCAACTGGGAGGGTCCGTACATTGTGAAAGAAGCATTAAAATCTGGAGAGTATCACCTCCGTAATGTGGAGGGAGAGACCCTAAGTCTCACCTTGAGTGGTGATTACTTTAAGCGCTTTTACTCTTAAGTTATATAAGTGATGTCTTTTTTTAATAAAGTTTCTTGGTGTGCCAATTCTCCTATAATGATCCATGTAAGTAAGTGAAGAGTTCACTTAACAGACCCTGAGCAGATCCCGCTACCAGGCTCTCCACCTAGCTGGTAGGGCCGGATGTCACTTGCGAGAGTCTACCAAACCCCGAGTAGATCCCGCTGCCAGGATCTTACCTAGCTGGCAGTGTTGGATGTCACTCGAGAGAGTCTACCCAGACCCCGAGCAGATCTCGTTGTCAGGCTCTCACCTAGCTGGTCGAGTTGGATGTCACTCGAGAGAGTCTACCCATACCCTAAGCAGATCCCACTGTCAGGCTCTCAACTAGTTGATAGAGATGGATGTCACTCGACAGAGTCTACCCAGACCCCGAGCAGATCCCGCTATCAGGCTCTCACCTAGCTGATAGGGCTGGATGTCACTCGACAGAGTGTAACGCCCCAAAACTCAAAAGAGGGACGAGTGGCATTTTGAGCCAAGTTTCAGACTTGGTAGAGGTCACACGGCCTGGGACACGGGCGTGTCCCAGGGGTGTGTCGTGCTCGGGTTTGACGATGGCCTTGTGATCGATGAAATTACAGTCGACGATCGTCGAACAACAAACACATCTTGAGACACAGCCGTGTCCCAGGCCGTGTCCTACTGGGGTGGTTAGCCGTGCTGTGTCGGGGGGGTGGAACATGGCCTGGAGCCCAGGTGTGTTCAGCCTAACACGGGCCTGTCGAGTACCCGTGTTCTTCTCGGGTTGGTGTTGGTCCTGTGTCGATGGAGGAACACACCTCGCTACATGGGTGTATACTGGATGACACAGGCGTGTCAAGCCTGACACGAGCATGTCGAGAGCCCGTGTTCTTTTCGGGATGCAACAGTTTCAGCGTCGAATGGGGCACACGGCCTTGGACACTGGCGTGTCACAATCCGTGTTCGGCCTAGTTTTGGATTTTAAGTGTGAATCGTGGACTTCTGTTTCCTTCCTTTGGGATCCAAGGGTCCTGGCTAATCCTAACAGGGTTTAACCCGGGAATAGGGTTTAGAAATCCTCATTTATTTTGGATTTCCACTTTCTAAGAGTTCTAGAGAGAGGGGAGAGCAAGGAAGAAGAAGGAGGAGAGATCCGGCCGCTAGTGGAGCTTCAGAGCCCCAAATCGCAAGACGGGTTCAGATCTACGGAGGCGAGGTCGTTGCAGTGCTTTTCATTCGCATAGATCTTCATGGCGCCAAAGAGAAATGCTAGGGTAACGATTCTCATCTTGGACATGTGAAGTCCTCTTTTTCCTTACATAGGAAGCCCCGCTCTCGCGAGTTTGCGGTGAGTGTGAGGTGTTCCTTCGGGTAGACATGAATAGTCCCCATTATTTTGCATGTAGAGTCCGTAATCGAGAAAACGGACATAGGCATGATGTGTGAAGCCTACCCGGACAAGTTGGTATGGATCGGTTATGTTGCATTGCATGAATGGCTGGAGAAGACTCAGCGCAGATGATTATTGTTTGGGTTTTCTATGCGGTAGATTGCAATAGGGAGCCTTGGGGACTAACTCCAAGGTGCATCCGAAAAACTGGGCAAATACGTGATTCTGCCAACTTGGTGGCCTAGGATCCAACTTGTACATAACCAGGTTATGTAAAGTGTGTGATTGATTTGGGACTCGGGAAAGCTTGACCCTCACATATGGCTTAAATTGACATTGTGGTGTGAGCAACGGGTTAGGTGGAATTGTACCCGCTCTATGTCGATCGATACAAGCGACATAAAGTACGTGGGACTTGCCGTTGGCATAGATGGAGGGTCTTAGGCGGTATATGGATTAAATTGACGTGACTTATGCCGAAAATACCAAAATGCTCACGATAAATTTCCATCCAAGGGGCGGTGGTGAGATCGCGAACTTTGACCAGGTTCACCGAGAATGTGCCCTAAGAGCACGGGGTGTGTGGCCGTGCGAGCCTACGCCTGTGATGATGTGAAATTTCTCTATTTTATGGCTATGAAAATAAAGTGCAGGGAAGGAGCATTGCCGCCCCGAGTTTAGTGACGGGATCGTTATAATTTGGTCAGCTTAGCTGACCGTTGCTTTTGTTTGTCACTGCTCGGTGGATTGTTGCTTGCAGGTGCTGCAGAGCCAATTGGCAAATAGTGGGCAAAAGCCCTTGTTGCTGAGCTGGCCCTCGAAGGACTTTATTTGAATGTTTACTTTGTTTCTCATGTGTGACCGGCCTGCGTGCCGAGGTTTGGAAGACACTTTTATTTGAGAAAACTATTGTAAGGCCATAAGACCAAGTACGTGTGTATTTGTACGTTCATTCCTGTTAGGTTTATGTAGTGGACATTCATGTTGTTGGCTGGGTTCTTTGTTTGCAACTTTTAAATTGCTTCCACTAGAATGTACTTTGTGTAGGACGTTGGGTATTGGCAGGATGGTTTCCATTGCGTAACCTTCCAGTCTGTCTATGGTATATGACGTCGGGCCCCGGCCGGACCTACTACTCTATGCTATGTGACAGATAGGGGGTGTTACAATTTGGTATCATACTACTTGTTTTGGTCAACTTAAATGAATTCGTGGACGAATTCGTTTAAGGGGTGGTGAGCACATGTGTGCGCGTCATCGTTATAACATAAAAGAACCCATGAATGTCCACTTAGGAATGAAAATACACATGTTTGAGGAACCTGCGTGTTCCTATAATTTCTTTTTTCAATATTGTTTGGTCGCTTAACGGTGTGTTATACGACTATAGGTGACCCGGAGTGGCGCAGGGAGGTCAGAACGCTCGCTTTCTGAGGAAAGTAATGCACCTAATGACGTGCTTGTAACCCTTCCATTCGCCGAAACCATAAGAATGGTGGTTGAATCAGTCTTCGCTGTGATTGATGCACAAAATGGAAGACGTGTACAATCCCCTATTCCTGAGATAACTCCAATGCCGGGTGGAGTGATGGAGCAAACGATATTTAAATGGCCATTAGGTCAGTAGTTGAACATGCTTCTATTGCAGGGTATGCACTCAGTTGAGGAATATTTGCAGGCATTTCTTATGATAAGACGCTACCCAGGTTCTGAAGTGGAGAGCGAGCAGTCTATGGTTGATAGATTTTATAATGGCCTGCGCGGCGAGTTATGAGTTTTATTGCTAGGACCAAAATTATTGGGATTCCGAGCCTTGGTGGAGTCAGCCAGATCTTTGGAAGTAGATTTGGCAAAAGCCAATCAGACGTTGGAGTTCAGGGCACTAAACTCTCCAGATTCTGCAAAGCCTGTTTACCGAAGGAGGAAAAAGAAGCCTAAAATGCATACTAGACATGCTCCATATGATTGTTTTAATTGTGGCAAGGGAGGGAACTTTGCCCGAGATTGACGTAATGGAGCACAGAATATGAAGAAAGTTATGACAGGAGCTGCTATAGGGCAGAGTGTCAAAGAACATAGTGGTATCCCAATGGCACAGAAGACTGGATCTGGAGCAGCCATTGGGAGGAAGGCAATTATATGTTTTAACTGTGCGAAGCCGGGACATTTTGCCCGAGACTGTTGGCGCGGACGTCAGAAGTCTGAAAAGAAACCTGGATCTACCTACGAGGAGAAGGGCAAGGGGTCGGAGGCAACCGCATCGCATTATGCCCCAACCCAGCCAAAAGTGTACAACCTTAGCCAGCAATAGGCCATGAAGCAGTTTGGCGTGGTGACAGGTATGTATAACAGGTTAGCTTTAAATACTTATTGCCCTACGCATGTTAGCCTATGACTGGTTGTGTTAGGCTTGTTTTGATTTTCAATTATCCGACGAGAGCACTGTTCGATGCCGAAGCTTCACATTCTTTTTGTCCGAAGAGTTTGTATCGCACATCGGAATAGCTCCTTTGATGGAAAGGGACAAATTGGATGGGCAGCTGCCTACGGGTGTTCTATGTGCACGGATAGAGTTTATTGCATTAAGGTAAGGCATGAGAGTCATGTTGATGACTTGTAAGCATCGTTACTGCCGCTAGTGGAGTTCGACGTGATATTTGGTATGGAATGGCTCTCGGAGCAGCAATCATACATTGATTGCAATCTCAAGAAGGTCAAGTTGGGAACTGGTCGTGAGACGACGTTTGCGGTCTTGAAAGGCTCGAGCAAGACTTTGATGTCTGCTCTTCAGGTGGTTAAGGTGGTTCGTGCTGGTGCAAAGCTGTTCTTCACGCTAGTCGAGGCTTCGAAGCCTAAGCCTCCTTTGGACAACATCCCAATAGTATCTGAATACCCTGATGTGTTCCTGAAGATCTCCCTAGAGTCTCACCTCAGCGGGAGATAAACTTCACTATCGAGCTAGTGCCAGGTGCAAAACCTGTGTCACGCTCTCCGTATCGGCTAGAGCCTAAGGATATGGCGGAGCTGAAGTTAAAACTTCAAGAGCTTTTGGAATAGGGTTATGTGCGTCCAAGTTCGTCGCCTTGGAGTGCACCGCTCCTTTTTGTGAAGAAGAAGGATGGAAGTTTGCGGCTCTGTATTAATTATCGAGAACTGAACAAGTTGACGAAGAAGATCAAGTACCTGATCCCAAGAATTGATGATCTGTTCGATCAGTTAGTTGGGTCAACTGTGTACTCGAAATTGGATCTTAAGTCGGGTATTATCAGCTGAGGATAAGGGAAAGTGATATCCCCAAGACAGCTTTTAGTACGAGATATGAGCATTACGAGTTTACGGTCATGCCATTTGGGCTGACTAATACGCCGTCAGTGTTCATGGATCTGATGAACAGGACTTTCATAGAGTACCTAGACCACTTTATGATCGTCTTCATCAACGATATATTGGTGTACTCGCAGAGTGAGGAGGATCACTTTAAGCATCTGCATTTGGTGATGGAGACGCTGAGGAGGAATCAACTGTACGCCAAGTTCTCCAAATGCGAGTTTTGGTTGTCCTCAGTAGCGTTCCTTGGTCACATAGTCAGTGGAGAGGGAATTGCAGTGGATCCGACGAAGATTGTTGCTATACGAGAGTGACCTGTGCTGTCTACGGTAGCGGAAGTCCAGAGTTTTCTGGGGCTTGCCGGCTATTACAGGCGCTTCGCGGAGAACTTCTCGCGGATAGCGTTACCCCTTACGACTCTGATGAGGAAAGAGCAGAAGTTTATATGGACGCAAGAGTGCGCATGAGCCTTTGAGGAGTTGAAGAGTCGGTTTACCACGATGCCTGTGCTAAGTTTGCCGAGTGGGACCGAAGGCTTTGAGATCTACAACGATGCTTCAGGCAGTGGATTGGGTTGTGTCCTACTGCAGCATGGAAGTGTGATAGCCTATGGCTCGCGTCAGTTGAAGGTGCATGAGAGTAATTATCCGGTCCATGACTTAGAATTAGCAGTTGTGATATTTGCCCTAAAGCTGTGGAGGCATTACTTGTACGGGGTGAAGGTCGATATCTATACCGACCACAAGAGCCTGAAGTACTTGTTGGATCAAAAAGATCTAAACATGCGATAGCAGAGATGGATGGAGTTCCCAGGGGACTACACATTCAAGATTCATTATGTGCCTGGGAAAGGCAATGCAGTTGCAGATGCGTTGAGTCGCAGGGCCCCAGCTCAAGCCAACTAGCTGTCGGTTCATGACGAGCGTTTGGTTCGGGAGTTGGAGGCGTTGGAGATCTCTTGTGTTGACAAGCAGTCTAGTGCCGAAGCGCTATTGAACAGGACTGAAGTTCAGTGTGACCTGGCTGATCGAATTCGGCAGGCTCTGGATTTGGATGGCTACATGAATCAAATCATTGTTGAGGCTTTGGATGGGTCAAATTCCCAATTTGAGGTTGTGGATGGATTGTTGTGGAAGGACATTCGTTTGTGCGTCCCGAATGTGGGCAAATTGCGGGTGGAATTGTTGTACGAGGCTCATCATACCAAGTACTCAATTCACTCGGGGAGCACAAAGATGTACCGTGATATGAAGAAATTGTTCTAGTGGCTAGGACTTAAGAAGGATGTGACACTGTATGTGGCGAAGTGTCAAACATGCGCCTTAGTGAAGGCGGAGTGCCAGAAGCCTGGAGGTTTCTTGAAGTCCTTGCCTATTCCACAGTGGAAGTTCGACGATATTACTATGGACTTTGTGCATGGGTTGCCAAAGTCGCAGAAGGGAAACAACGCCATCTGGGTGGTCGTAGATCGTTTGATGAAAGTGTCGCACTTCATTCCGCATAGGAAGGATGATTCAGTGGAGAAAGTGGCAAAGTTATATGTGGATAATATTGTACAGCTTCACGGTATACCCTGCAGCATCGTGAGTGACCGAGATGGGCGGTTCACGTCCAATGATTGGAGGTTGGTGCAATAGATGTTGGGAACAAAGCTGAGTTTCAGCACATCCTTTCATCCACAAACGGATGGTCAGACCGAGAGAGTCAATAGGACGATGGAAGACATGCTTCGCATGTGCGTCCTGGATTTCGGGAAGCAGTGGGAAGATCACCTGTACTTGGTGGAATTCGCTTACAACAATAGATACCAGGCGAGCATTCAGATGGCGCCCTTTGAGACCCTTTATGGTAGGAGATGTCGTACACCGTTATCATGGTTGGAAACAGGTGAGTCAAAGCTATATAAGCGGAAAGAAGTGGAAGATGCAACCTCATTGGTACGAACCATTCGAGAAAGATTTCTAGTCGCTCAGGACCGGCAAGCTAAGTACTATAACGCCAAGCATACGAATGTGGAGTTCGCTGTTGGCAATTGGGTGTACTTGAAGATTAAGCCGTTCAAGGGTGTCTCGCGAGTATGGCGCTTGAAGAAGCTAAGCTCGAGGTACCTTGAACCGTTTGAGGTTTTGGAGCGGATTGGCGAAGCAGCTTATCGATTGAAGATATCAGTGGAGCTAAGTGGTCTACATGATGTATTCCACATATAGGTGCTGTAGAAGGCGGTGCAAGAGCCTCGTAAATGATTGCGATCGATCAAGTGTCGGTTGTTAAAGGGTTGACGACGAAGCTCAAGCCTGTTCGCATTGAGGACTCAGAAGTCAAGCGACTGCGTAATAAAGACATCAGGATGACCAAGGTCTTTTGGGACAACTATGGTCGAGAGGAGCTCTCGTGGGAGCGAGAGCAGACCATGCTTGAGGAGTACCCAGAGTTATTCCACTTAGGTACCGTTTAAGTTTTGTGTATATCTTTCCTTTCTATAATTTGGGGACGAAATTCTTTTAAGAGAGATAGAGCTGTAACGCCCCAAAACTCAAAAGAGGGACGGGTGGCGTTTTGAGCCAAGTTTCAAACTTGGTAGAGGTCACACGGCCTGTGACACGGGCGTGTCCCAGGGGCGTGTTGTGCTCGGGTTCGACGATGGCCGTGTGGTCGATGAAATTGCAGTCGACGATCGTCGAGCAGTGAACATGGCCTGAGACACGGGCATGTCCCAGGCCGTGTCCTACTCGGGTGGTTAGTCGTACTGTGTCGGGGGGAGGAGCACGGCCTGGAGCCCAGGCGTGTTCAGCCTGACACAGGCATGTCAAATTCGACACGGGCGTGTCGAGTACCAGTGTTCTTCTCGGGTTGGTTTGGTCCTGTGTCGATGGAGGAACACGCCCCGCTACACGGGCGTGTACTGGATGACACGGGCATGTCGAGAGCCCGTGTTCTTTTTGCGATGCGATGGTTTTGGCGTCGAATGGGGCACACAGCCTTGGATACAGGCGTGTCAGAAGCCATGTTCGGCCCAGGTTTTGGATTTTAAGTGCGAATCGTGGCCATCCATTTCCTTCCTTTGGGATCCAAGGGTCCTGGCTGATCCTGACAGGGTTTAACCCGGGAATAGGGTTTAGAAACCCTCATTTCTTTTGGATTTCCTCTTTCTAAGAGTTATAGAGAGAGGGGAGAGCAAGGAAGAAGAAGGTGGAGAGATCCGGCAGCCGGTGGAGCTTCAGAGCCCCAAATGGCAAGCCGAGTTCTGATCTACGTAGACGAGGACGTTACAGTGTTTTTCATCCGCATAGATCTTCATGGTGCCAAATAGAAATGTTAGGGTAACGATTCTCATCTTGGACATGTGAAGTCCTCTTTTCCCTTGCATAGGAAGCCCGCTCTCGTGAGTTTGCGATGACTATTTGTGTAGATAAGCAATCAAGTGCTGAAGCAATACTGAATTGGACTGAAGTCCAATATGACCTAGCAGATCGGATTCGGCAGGCATTGGATTTAGATGACCACATGAAGCAGTTCATGGTAGAGGCTCTGGATGGGTCAAATTCCCAATTTGTTGTGGAGGACAGATTACTTTGGAAAGACGGTCGTCTATGCGTCCCAAGTGTGGGAAATTTGCGGGTGGAATTATTGTACGAGGCACATCATACCAAGTACTCGATTCACCCAGGGAGCACGAAGATGTACCGCGATGTAAAGAAACTGTTTGGTGGTCGGGTTTGAAGAAGGATGTGGCACTCTATGTGGCGAAGTGCCAAACTTGCGCCTTGGTGAAGGTGGAGTGCCAAAAGCCGAGAGGATTTCTGAAGTCCTTGCCTATTCCGGAGTGGAAATTCGACGACATCTCTATGGACTTTGTGCACGGTTTGCCAAGGTCGCAAAAGGGGAACGACGCCATTTGGGTGGTCGTAGATCGGCTAACAAAGGTGTCGCATTTCATTCCGCATAGGAAGGATAATCCGGTGGAGAAGTTGGCAAAACTATATGTGGATAATATAGTACGGCTTCATGGTGTGCCTCGCAGCATCGTGAGTGACCGAGATGGGCGGTTCACGTCCAATGATTGGAGGCTAGTGCAGCAAATGTTGGGAACAAAGTTAAAATTCAGCACAGCTTTCCATCCGCAAACGGATGGGCATACCGAGAGGGTCAATAGAACTATGGAAGACATGCTCTGCATATATATCTTGGACTTTGGAAAGCAATGAGAAGACCATCTTTATTTGGTGGAGTTTGCGTACAACAGTAGCTACCAGGCGAGTATTCAAATGGCGCCCTTCGAGGCCCTATATGGTAGAAAATGTCGCACGCCGTTGTCTTGGTTAGAAACAGGTGAGTCAAAATTGTACAAGCGCCAAGAGGTGGAAGATGCTACGTCCTTGGTTCGTACCATTCGGGAAAGGTTGCTAATCGCTCAGGACTGCCAAGCGAAGTACTATAATGCCAAGCACAGGAACGTGGAGTTTGCTGTGGGCGACTGGGTGTACTTAAAGATCTAGCCGTTCAAGGGTGTCTCGCGGGTGCGGCGATTGAAAAAGCTAAGCCCGAGGTACCTTGGGCCGTTTGAGGTTCTGGAGCTAGTTGGTGAAGCAGCCTATCGGTTGAAGCTTTCAGTGGAGATTAGTGGTTTACATGATGTATTCCATATATCGGTGCTACGGAAGGCGGTGCAAGAGCCTTCGCAAGTGATCGCGGTTGATCAAGTGTCGGTGGATAGTGGGTTGACGACAAAGGTCAAACCTGTGCGGATTGAGGACTCGGAGGTCAAGCGGCTACGCAATAAAGAGATCAGGATGGTCAAGGTCCGATGGGACAATTGCGGTCATGAGGAGCTCTCTTGGGAGCGAGAGCAGACTATGCTTGACGAATATCCGGAGTTGTTCCGCTCAGGTACAAATTTTGGTTTTGTACTTATCTTTCTTTATGTAATTTCGTGGATGAAATTCTTTTAAGAGGGGGAGAGTTGTAATGCCCCGAAACTCAAAAGAGCGACGGGAGGCGTTTTGGGCCAAATCTGGAATTTGGCAGGGGGCACACGTCCTAGGATACGGGCGTGTCCAAGGGCGTGTCAGGCTCGAGTCGACGATTTGGCCGCGAGGTCGACGAAATTTGCAGTCGACGATCGTCAAGCAGGGAACACGGCCTGAGACACGGGCGTGTCTCAGGGCGTGTCGAGCCCGTGTCGACGATCGGCCAGGGAAGTCCACGATTTTTGCTCGACGATGTGTCGATACAAGGCACACGGCCTAGGATACGGGCGTGTCTAAGGCCGTGTCGGATGGTCGACGAACTTCGCTTGATGAAGTGTCGAGACAGTGAACATGGCCTGGAGCCCCGGCTTGTTCGGGTTTGACACGGGCGTGTCAAATAGGACACGGGCGTGTCCAAGACCCGTGTGAGTCTCGGGTTATTTTCGGAGATGTGTCGATGGGGGTACACGACCGTGTCAGTTGGAACACGGGCATGTCAGGTCGAACGCGGGCATGTTGGATGCCCGTGTGTTGTTCCAGACGCGTCGATTTTCACGACGAATGGGGGACACGGCCCTGGACACGGGCGTGTCGCAGGTCGTGTTCAACCAAGTTTTAACATTTCAGGCCCGAATCAAGGCCGTTCGTTTCTTTAATTTGGGATCCAACGGCTGGGGGTTGTTCCTGATGGGATATATACGGGATTGGACCCTTGAAACCCTCATTTCACTTGAGAGGTTCTCTTTCTAAAGTATAGAGAGAGAGGAGAGCCAAGGAGGAAGAAGAAGCTTAGATCCGGTCTTTGGAGGAGCTTCAGAGCTCCAAATCGCGAACCGACTTCGGATCTACGGAGGCAAAGAGAGTGTTGTGCTTTTCATCCGCTTACATTTCCACGGTGCCAAGGAAGAACAATAGGGTAACGATTCTCTTCTTGAGCATGTGAAGCTCTCCTTCTTTGCATAGGAAGCCCGCTCTCGCGAGTTTGCGGTGAGTTGGAGGCGTTCCTTCGGGTAGATATGTAAATTCCCCGTTGTTTAGAGTCTGTATTCGAGAACGGACATAGGCATGATGTGTGAAGCCTATTCGTACATGTTGGTCTGGATCGGTGATGTTGCATTGCATAAATGCTGGAGAAGACTCCGTGCGATTGTTTGTTTTTCGGATTTTCTACGTAGTAGATTGCAACAGGGAGCCTTGGGGATTAACCCTAAGGTGCACCCGGAAAAATGGGCGGATGCGTGATCTTGCCAACTTGGTGGCCTGAGAGCCAACTTGAACATAACCGGGTTATGTGAAATGTGATGGAAACGGGGCTTGGGAGAAGTTTGACCCGCGCATATGGCTTAAATTGTCGTTGCAATGTGAGCACAGGTTAGATGGAACTGTACCCGTTCTATGTCGTTCGGTTAGAGTCGTTGGCATAGATGAGGGTCTTCGGCGGTCTATGGCTTAAATTGACGTGATCCATGCCAAGAAGACAAAATGCTCATATGTTTGGACGTCAAAGTGGAGGCGGTGAGTCCGGAATGTCTATGGCTTAAATTGACGTGACATTGGCCGGTTCACCAAGAATGTGCCCTAAGAGCACGGGGAGTGTGGCCGTGCGTGCCAACGCCTGTGATGCAATGTATATTTATATACTGTTTGGTTATGCTAATAAGTGTAGGGAAGGAGCATCGCCGCCCAGAATTGGGGGCGGGATCGTTATAATTTGGTCAGCATTGCTGACCGTTGCTTTTGTTTGCCACCGTGCGGTGGTTTATTGCTTGCAGGTGCTGCTAGACCAAGCGGTTAATATCGTGCTAAAGCCCAAATTGCGAAGCCGGACCTTGAAGGCCTAATTGAAGTGTTTACTTGCTTTTGTTCATGTATGACCGGCCTGCGTGCCGTGGTATGGAAAAATGTAATATTGAGTAAACCATTTTGTAAGGCCTTAAGGCCTGTACCTGTGTATGTACTACATTCCTATTTTGTGTATTAGTGGACATTCATGCTTGGTGCTGAGTTCTTTTAATTACAACTTATAAAACTGCTTCCGCTAGAATGCTCTGTGTAGGACGTTATGATTGGTTGGATGGTTTCCATTGAGTAACCACCCAGTCTGTCTGTGGTATATGGCGTCGGGCCCCGACCGGACCTACTGTTATATGCTATGCGACGGATAGGGGGTGTTACATTTGTGCTCCCATGGTGAATTGAGTACTTCGTATAGTGAGCTTCGTACATCAACTCTTCTCGTAGTTTACCCAAACTCGGGACGCACAAACGGCCCTCTTTCTGCAAAAGGCCGTCATCCCAGGAGAATTTGTCCTCTGGCTCGTCCTTGACATAGCGTTGGAGACTCTCATCCAGCTTCGTTGTTCGTTGAACCCTGTCTGCAAGGTCACACTGCACCTCCGTCCAGTTCAAACATGCATCGGCTATAGAATTCTTGTCAACACAAGAAATCTCTAATGCTTCCAACTCATGGATTAGACATTCATCATGCCGCTGCAACTAACTTGCCCTTGCCGGAGCTCTACGACTCAAGGCATCAGCGACCACAATTCCTTTTCCGGGAATATAATCAATCGCAAAGGTGTAGTCCCCAAGGAACTCCAACCACCTTCATTGTCGCATATTCAGGTCCTTCTGCTCCAACAAATACTTTTGGCTCTTGTAGTCTGCATAGATTTCCACTTTCACGCCATACAGATAATGCCTCCATAACTTCAGTGCAAAGATCACCACCACCAACTCTAAGTCGTGGACGGGATAATTTCGCTCATGCACCTTCAATTGGCGAGAGCCATAAGCAATCACTTTCCAATTTTGCAGAATAACACAGCCTAAGTCGCTTCCTAAAGCATCACTGTAGATCTCCAATCCGCCAGTACCACATGGCGATGTCAACACAGGTGTCGCGGTCAACCGACTCTTCAGCTCTTCAAAAGCTCGTGTGCACTCCGACGTCCAAACAAACTTCTGATCCTTTCTCGTCAGTGTGGTTAGAGGCAAAGCAATCCGCGAGAAGTTTTCCACAAACCGTCTATAGTAGCCCACCAGTCCAAGGAAGCTCCTGACTTCGGCCACCGAAGACAACACTGTCCACTCTTGTATGGCCCTTATCTTTGCCGGATCCACTGCTATGCCTTTTCCACTTACCACATGGCCCAGAAAAGCCACCGACGATGGCCAAAACTCGCACTTTGAGAACTTGGCATAGAGCTTATTCTTCCTCAACGTCTACAACACCAACCGCAAGTGGTTTTCGTGATCGGCTTCCGATTGCGAGTACACCAGGATATCATCAATGAACACAATCATGAACAAGTCCAGGTACTCTCAGAACGTTCGGTGCATCAGATCCATAAACACCGATGGCGCATTGCATAGCCCAAACAGCATTACCGTGAACTCATAATGCCCGTAACGTGTTCCAAATGCGGTCTTGGGAATGTCACCTTCCCGAATTTGCAACTGGTAATAACCAGACTTCAAATCCAACTTGGAGTAGATGGTTGATCCCACCAGCTGATCGAACAATTCATCTATCCGTGGAATCAGATACTTGTTCTTCTCGGTCAGCTTATTTAGTTTGCGATAGTCAATACATAACCGCAAACCACCGTCCTTTTTCACAAACAGAACAGGCGCGCTCTAAGGTGACATGCTTGGGCGTATATAACCCTGCTCCAGCAACTCTTGTAGTTGGACTTTCAACTCCGCCATTTCCTTTGGCGCGACGAGATATGGCGAGCGGGCCACAGGTTTCGCACCTGGCACAAACTCGATCGTGAAGTAAATCTCTCGCTGTGGTGGTACCCAGGGAGATCCTTGGGAAACACATCTGCAAAGTCCGATACAATCGTAGCATCGCTTACACCGTCCTTTGGCTCAACAGCCTGAATCAACGTGAAGTAGCACTTCGCGCCCTTCTGAACAACCTTGAGGACTTGGAGTGCAGACATCAATGTCCCGCCCACTCCTCGCATACCCGCGAACTTCATCTCCTGCTCGGTATTCTGGCCCAACGTGATCTCTTTGGCATTACAATCAGTCAAGGCATGCTGCTCCGCGAGCCAATCCATACCAAATATCACGTCAAATTCCGATATCGGCAATACAGATGCAGTCAAACAGAAATCCTGACTTCCTATTTGCACCGCCATATCACAAGCCCGATCTGTGATAATCAAACAACCATTCGGCAACACCACCCTGACGCTATCTGTCTTCACAAGACTAGGTATCCTAAGTCGCGCTATGAAGTCTTTAGATAGAAAAGAATGCGATGCACCCGTATCAAACAGTGCTCGTACCAGTGTGTTTCGAATCATCACAAAGCCTGTGGCAATTGCATCACACACAAGCCACATACACAGCATAATATAAAAAAAAGCCTACAATCAACAAACCAATGCAATAACGTAACTCGTACCTATGACGACATCACTCTGCTTAATGGCCTTATGCAGGCCAAGTTTGTTGACCCGGAGCTACGCCTGAGATACAAAGGACTCCACCACTACTTTTCCTTTCTCAGCATACGACGCTCCCGCCTTCTTCTCACCCTTTGGTGTACCACTCCGGCAATGGTGGGATATATGCCCCACTTTTCCACATGTGAAGAAGGTACGAGTCTCCGACTTTGAAGAGGCCCCCGACGTTGCACCTGATGCAACAGCAGATGGAGCTTGTCTAACCGACATGGACATCTTGCCCCAATTCTTCTTATAGTATGATTTCCCAGATCGGGGCGCCTTGAACTCCAGCTGTATCATAGCCAAGGCCCTCTTCCCTTGCACCCTCTTCATGTCCTTTTCCAGTGCGCATGCAGTTTCAACCAACACCTGGAATCCTTGTTTCATGGAACTAGAGAGCAGGAACCGCAATTCATCCGCAATCCTTCGTAGAACCTATTCATCTTCCTATGCTCATCAGCAAATATCAAACCCGCATACCGTCCCAACCTCGTGAACTCATGCAGGTACATGTCAACACTGCCCTCTCCTTATGTCAGCCTCTGGAACTCGTTCTCCATGGCAATGAGCTTTGCCGACGGGAGGTGCTTTGCCAGGAAGAGTCGAGTGAATTCCTTAATCGTCACTTGTGTTAATGGCCTCCCTGCTAAATGGTGTAGTTCCATCTCATCCCACCATAAATGAGCCTTGCCTTCAAGTAAGAAGGTGGCTAAGGTGACCTTCTGCTCCTCCATCCCGATCGTCGTCATTATCTGCTTGAAGCGCGACAACCAATCCTCTGCCTGCGTAGGAGATCCCACTCCCCCAAACATAGGCAGATTGAAAATCATGAACTGCTTCAACTACCTTATAGCTGCTCGAGGATCCACAACCGCAACAGGTTCTGGCCTCACCGCCACCTGTTCTGGCCTCAATGCCGGCTGTGCTTGCCCTTGCGCCTGACCAAGAGGTTTTGCTTAAAACATGGCAAACAGGGCCTCAGCAACTAATTGCACAGTTTCTGCAGAAGGCGGAGGTGTAGGCACCTCAGCTGGTGTCGTACTTTCATCAGAACATTGGTGCTCTGATTGCACAGTGCCACTTTGAGTCACCTATAGGTGAACACGACACGCACATTAGCAACCTTACACAAGCAATAACAACAAGATAGGAATGCACAGGTTCCTCAAACACATGTATTTGCATTCCTAACGTGGACATTCAAGAGTTCATTTGTGTTAATGCGGTTTGCACATACACGTGCTTGTCACACCACAAAAGAATTCGACCATGAATTCGAAAGGGAAAAACCGCCCTCTGATACCAAAAATATAATGGCTCCATCCGTTCATATAGTATATAATAGAAGTTCCGGCTGGGGCCCCACACCATATACCACAAAATAGGAGGCGAAGTCACAGAGTGATACCAGAGTTGCGCATCCTAACACAAAATCATTCTAACAGAAGCTTCTAACACGACACTGAACTCCAAACATGAATGTCCACCATATAAAAATCCACATTTATATATAAAACAGGAATGTTTACCACATACAAAACATTTGGCCTTATGGCCTTACAAGTCTTTCACCATAGTGGCCTTAAACATTGGCGTGCAGGCCGGCCACATATAAACAACTGTAGTATTTTAAGCTTCTCCTTTAGGGGCTAGCGGCTGCAGCAGCAACAGCAGCCGAGACTTCAGCATTTATATGTCCCGCTTGGCTCTCCAGCACCTGTACAAGGACATTCCACCCAACGGTGGCAAACAAGGCAACGGTCAGCATTCAGCTGACCAAATTTATAACGACCCTACCCCTTTCCCGAGGCAGTGGTATTCCTTCCCTGCAGGTAGAGCATTTCACAGGCAAATATATACATTGTGCTCTCACGCACATACATTCCATCACAATCATCAGCCACGCGGCCCGACGATCCATGCTCTCAGGGTACATTCTTAGTGTACCGGCGAACCAGTTGCTGACTACCGTATCAGGATCGCAACCCAATGGCAAAACATTGAGCATTTACTTCATGGCGTACAGCCGGAGATTGCAGTCTTAATGACCCAGGATTGGACAGTAGCCCCCCATGGTGTCGTGGCGCGTATACCTAATACTCTCGCTATGCGTTTTTGCCAAATGCCAATTCATCTAGACATCCATGTCAGACAACCATAACGCGGATACAGTTCAGCCTTTTCCCGTTGCTCAAATCGTTAGTTCTATAACCAGACTAACGCGGGTCGGCATTCCCTTGTCCGTTTAGCAAATAGCCATAATGTCCTTGCAGGACAAGCTTTCACAATCACAGGTTAGCTAGGTGCCACACTCAACGGTTGCGACAAAACTCATTTTCCATCCCTAGCGCTTAACCATTTGCGGGTATTTTCCTGGGCTTTCCTACCAGTACTTCCTGCTACTTCCCTTCACAGGCACAGCCCAACAAACATCACAAGCATCAGAGGAATTTTTCCGGCTTATCACGCCAGTACTTCCTGCTACTACCCTTCACAGGTACAACCCATTCAGCATAAGCATTATACGGGTATTTTCCTGGAGTACCACTCTAGTACTTCCTTCTACTGCCCTTCGCAGGTCCAACCCGTCGACTCCTTAAACTACATGTCTATCACGGAGTCTTCTCTGGTGTGTATATGCAACATCACCAATCCAGACCAACCTGTCCAGATGGGCTTCACACAGCATGCCTATTCTGTACTCCATTTCTGGATCTATATGCCAAATAATCGGGGATTCCATGAATCAACCCAAAAGACTCTCATAACAAGCCACCCTCTGGTGGGGGAATCGTATGCACATGCCAAAAAGGAAGCCTTCACATAGCTAGGAAAAAAGATCGTTACCCTTGAAGAACGCGTCAGAGTCATGGATTCCTAGTCGGCTGAACAGCATCGCAACGGCTTCGCCTCCACAATGCTGGCCTCGGTTCTCTAACTGGAACTCCGCAGCTCCACCGGTGGCCGGCTCCTCTTCCTCCTCCTCCTTCCTCTCTTTCTCTCTCTAGGCTTGTAGAAAGATAAAGGCCAAAACAAATGAGGATTTCCTTCACAAGCCTCGGCCTTAGGGAAGCAGGAAGGAACCACAGCCATTGGATCCCAGCTGAGGAAGTTGACAGCCACTATTTTGCCACAAAATACTATTTTTTTCCTGACACGACCTGTGACAGCGGCACACAACCGACTTATCCAGACCAATACACGCCCATATGACATGCCTGTGTCACGGGCCGTGTCACCTGACACGCCTTCAGATGTGCCCATGTCTATGGTCATGTAAATCAGGCTGCACAAAACCAATTTCATCCCGATCGGGACACGGCGAGTGACACGCCCGTGTCACTGGCCATGTACCACAAGACAACCTGTCGTGCTCGTGTTCATCAGGGCTCATATGCCTTGGGCACATCCAGCAAAGGACACGGCCTGTGACACGCCCGTGTCACAGGCCATATGCCCACACACGACAACAGACACGCCTGGAGCTCGACTTCGTCGAGCTGAAGTTCGTCGAGCAGAGGAGGACACAGCCTCTGATACGCCCATGTCAGATGGCGTGTCCCCCCCTTGTTCATCGAACGAATTTTCGTCGAACTTTCGCCGGCTGCTCACCCGAGCAGGACACGCCCTGGGACACGCCCGTGTCCCAGGCCGTGTCACCTAGCTTTTTCCCAATCCTACGCTTTGGGGTGTTACATCCAGTACGATCAGAAAGGGCATAAGTGTTGGAGTTACCATGATGATCTGGAAGTGGTCAAACATGTAATCTCACTGCAAATGCAATATGAGCCTGCAGGGTCGCACATAAGAGATGTGGAGAAGTTGGATGACTGACTGTGTTGGTAAAGGTTACCAATCACCGACCTGAATAGGGTTATGGGCAAAGTGTTGCCTTAAAGAATCATCGGGTTGGGCAAATGTTGCCTTGAAGGGCTGGTTAGGTTTGTCGTCCGAGGGTCAATGACATTAGTCGAGAATCGTCTTCTGATTCCCGTCGATCGGCGAGAATCGTCTCCCTGATTCTCGCCGATCGACGAGAATCGACGAGAATCAATTGTTGATTCTCGACGATCGACTACCTTGACAATTGTCGTCGACCGCGGCTCGACGATCGTCGAGTATCATTGTGAATCGTCGAGCGCAGCTCGACGATCGGCGAGAATCGTCGAGTATTGTACTCTGATTCTCGCCGATCCAGTGTGATACTCGTCGAGTGATTCTCGCCGAACCTGCTCAGTGATTCTCGCCGATTGTCGCCGATTCTCACCGGTTAATACTCGCCGATTCTGAACCCTAGTTCTGGGTGGTCTGCGGATAGCGAATTTCCTGGGTTTATTTATACCTTGGTATAAATAGGACCCTTAGGGTTTATCGGGACAAAAAAAAAGCATTCGGCTCGCGATTTTCTCCTGTAGCAAATCGAAACCCGACGGAAGCTGTTCCGCCTCTCGCTCCGCCGATCCCGCCGCCGGAAAGTGTTCCGCCGCCGCGTTCGCTCCGCTGCCACCTCTTCTCCGGCGACTGTCGCTGGTGCTGCTCTTCCTGGCGCGGACCTAGCAGTCCGTGGATTAGCCGAGGTGCGGTCTTCTCCATCCCGATCTTCCGTGCGACGGAAAGCTCGGCGTTCTCCCGCTCGTGTGGACTTCTGCAGAAACGTGGACACTATTCCACGTAGGTCTCGCCACTAGCAAGAAGATAAAGTTTGGAGCTCCTCCGTTGAGTTGTGACTCAACGCCACCGAGGTAATTTTTGCCTTTTTTGCTAACTTCTTGATTCAACGTTCATGGCCCGATCCACATCTCTTTGGGTTTTTCTTGATGTTTTACTTTTCCGCTGCGTGCACAAGCGTTGTGCCAACCCTATAGAGAAACCCAACAGTGGTATCAGAGCCAGGTTCGGCCATGACTGTTGTTTTGGAAGTTTGGTCACTCCAGTGCGTGTAAACCTAGAGATTTAGAAGCGTTCTAAATGTCTAGATTTAGTCTTGGCACTTCGCCAAGAACGATTGGAATTTCGGTGGAATTTCTAAGTGTTAGAAATTGCTGTCTCCTTAGCAGTAACCATCCCTCGAGTATGTTTTGGATTTAGAATCCAACGTAGAGAGATGAGCTTGTCTACTGCTTAAGTTGAGTTGTCTTTGCCTTCTGTCCAATGCATGTAAATCTGAGGATTTGGAAATTTCCGGATGTTCAGATTTAGCCCTTCCTTCTATCAAATTGTTGATGGTGTAAGGATGTGCACATAAGGGATGCATGTGGTGTAGAATTGTTTTTTCTTTGGATGTGCACATAGATCAAATGTTGATCATGGTTAACTGTTAACCTAAAATTGAAATCCCTTCTTTTAATATTAAGTGTTCGGATGCCTTCCGATGGATGACACTCTTCCTGCCTCGATCGATGAAATGTGGGCTTGCCAAAGCAAGGTGCATTAATCTATCTTGGTAAGGGTGCGAGCGGATAATTGTGTTATCCCACTGTCGACATCGGGTCCAGCTTAGCTAGATGACCTCAAAGGTTGAGTGCCTAGAGGCATAGGGTTGGCATGCACCATATGATGGATGCGAATAAGGAGTTATTCACCAACCATACAAGAATTGCATGAGGCTGCAATTGGCAAGCGTTGCCTACCTAAATAACCACATCGTGAGAGGAACGCCAAAGCGGACTCATTGTGTTGGTGAAATACGGATCTTGTCCACTAAGAGAGTAGCTCGCATGAACTCTCCGAATTGTTAGTGAGGGCTATCATTTCGAATAAAATAGTGGGAGTATTTTTAATTGAAGTCCTAATTAGAATAAATTGTAATTGAAATTTAGGTGCTGATTTTATTCTGCATAAATTCTTGTAGAATTCCATGGCAAGCGTTTCACACTCCACGCTGTCTCTGAGAGCCATCCTTGAGAAGGATAAGCTCAGTGGGACAAATTATATGGACTGGTATCGGAACCTGAGAATTGTTCTCAGGCAAGAGCGAAAGCTCTATGTCTTAGAAGAAGAAGCCCCCGAGGTGCCGACCGGGAACTCTTCCCGTGCTGAGAAGGATACTTATAAGAAGTATACTGACGATGCTTTGGATGTCGAGTGCCTTATGCTTGCCACCATGAACTCTGAGCTTCAGAAGCAACATGAGAACATGGGGTGCAAGGAGATTGACGAGCATCTCAAGAAAATGTTTCAAGGGCAGGCTCGTCAAGAGAGGTTCGACATCACGAAAGCGTTGTTTCAGTGCAAGATGGGAGTTCGAGACTCAGTAGGGACTCACGTACTCAAGATGATTGGGTATATCGAGAACCTTGAAAGGCTGGGTTTTCCTCTTGGTCAAGAGTTGGCCACGGATCTGATCCTGCAATCATTGCCGGACAGTTATGAGCAGTTTGTCTTGAACTACAACATGAATGAGATAGACAAGACACTGCCCGAACTCCTAGGCATGTTAAGAACTGCCGAGATCAACATGAAGAAGGCCAAGCCTGCCAGCCCCATACTGATGGTGCATAAGGGCAAGGGCAAAGCCAAGGGCTCCAAGAAGACAAAGGTAGGACCTAAGTCACATCTTGAGCCCAAGTCTTCAGCACTGATGAAGAAGAAGAGCACGGTGAAGGAAGGGAAATGCCACCACTGTGGCAAGGCTGGTCATTGGCGGAGGAACTGTCCTTCGTATATTGAGGGTCTGCAGAAATTGAAGGGAGGTATGACTTCCGCTTCTAATGTTTACGTTATAGAGATAAACCTTTCTGCTCCTTCATCTTGGGTATTGGATACCGGATGTGGTTCTCACATTTGTACAAATGTGCAGGAACTGGGAAGGAGAAGATTGCTGAGTAAAGGGGAGGTGGACCTCCGCGTCGGCAATGGAGCAAGAGTTGCTGCTGTAGCCGTAGGAGTTTACCGTCTTTCTTTGCCTAGTGGGCTTGTAATAGAACTTGATAACTGTTATTTTGTTCCGGCGATAACTAGAAACATTATATATATTTCATGTTTGGAAATGATTGGATTTTCTTTTATAATTAAGAACAATTGTTGTTCAATATTTAAGAATGATGTTTGTTATGCTGTAGCCCAATTGTTTAATGGTCTTTACGTTTTGAACTTGGACCATCTGATCTATAATGTAGAAAATAATAAAAGACTAAGAACAAATGACTCGAACCCTACTTTTCTCTGGCATTGTCGTTTGGGCCATATCAGCGAGAAGCGCATATCCAAACTCCATAGAGATGGACTTTTGGACTCATTTGATTATGAATCATTTGAGCGATGCGAGTCTTGTTTATTAGGCAAGATGACTAAAGCTTCTTTCACTGGTTATACTGAGAGGGCTGAGGATCTCTTGGGTGTTGTACATAGTGATGTATGCGGACCCATGAGTTCCATGGCTAGAGGTGGGTATTTCTACTTTGTTACGTTTACTGATGATTTCAGTAGATACGGATATGTGTATCTTGTGAAGTGCAAATCCGAGACCTTTGAAAAGTTCAAAGAGTTCAAGAATGAAGTAGAAAACCAGTTGGGTAAAAGGGTTAAAGCACTCCGATCTGATCGAGGTGGCGAATACCTGAGTCATGAGTTCCGTGATCATCTCAAAGAGTGTGGTATTGTATCACAACTCACTCCACCTAGAACGCCACAACATAATGGTGTGTCTGAGAGGAGAAATCGTACTCTGTTAGACATGGTACGTTCGATGATGAGTCATGCAGACTTGCCTGTTTCCTTTTGGGGTTTTGCTTTAGAGACTGCTGCAATGACATTGAATCGCGCTCCAACGAAAACGGTTCTGAAGACACCATATGAGATATGGACTGGGAAGCGTCCTAGTATGTCGTTCATTAAAATTTGGGGCTGTGAGGCATACGTGAGACGTCAAATGCCTGACAAGCTGGAACCCAAATCGGATAAATGTTATCTGGTGGGATATCCTAAGGAAACGAAAGGGTATTACTTTTACCTACCGTCTGAGGGCAAAGTGTTTGTCGCAAGGACTGGTGTCTTCTTGGAGAAAGAGTTCTTATCAAGAAAGACTGAAAAGGTAAAGCTTGAAGAAGTTCAAGAGCCACATGTAGTGAATGAACCGGAATTGGATCCTGAGACAGGACTACAAGATGTTGTAGCTAGAGAACCTGATCAGGGAACACAAGTCCTACGTAGATCTGGTAGACCGAGGTTTGAGCCTGAGAGATATGGATTTCTCGTGTCTCAAATAGGTAATGTGTTGCTTATGGATCATGATGATGAACCAGCAACCTACCAAGAGGCTATGAATGGACCGGACTCCGACAAATGGCTTGAGGCTATGAAATCCTAAATGGACTCCATGTATGCAAACCAAGTTTGGAACTTGGTGGAACCACCTGAAGGGGTACGACCCATAGGGTGCAAGTGAGTCTTCAAGAAGAAGACCGACATGGATGGGAATGTACAGACATTCAAAGGGCGACTTGTGGCTAAAGGTTTCAAGCAAATTCATGGTATTGACTATGATGAGACCTTTTCCCCTGTTGCCATGGTAAAGTCCATAAGGATATTGCTTGCTATTGCTGCGTATTATTACTACGAGATCTGGCAGATGGATGTCAAAACGGCTTTCCTTAATGGAAACCTCCTTGAGGAAGTGTATATGACACAACCCGAGGGTTTTGTATCCCCAGATGAAGCAACTAAAATATGCAAGCTGAATAAGTCCATTTATGGACTGAAACAGGCCTCTCGAAGTTGGAATCTTCGTTTTGATGAGAAAATCAAAGAGTTTGGTTTCATCAAGAATGAAGATGAGCCTTGTGTTTACAAGCGAATCAGTGGGAGCATTGTTGTCTTCCTGATATTGTATGTAGATGACATACTGTTGATTGGGAATGACATTCCTACCCTGCAAGTTGTTAAGAACAACCTAGGGAACTGCTTTTCAATGAAGGATTTGGGTAAAGCGACTTATATACTTGGTATTAAGATCTATAGAGATAGATCGAAGAAGTTGCTGGGTTTGACCCAGAGTACGTACATCCAAAAGGTGTTGAAGCGGTTCAACATGCTTGAGTCCAAGAAAGGATTTTTGCCCATGTCTAATGGTGTGAATCTCTCTAAGGACCAGTGTCCAAAGTCTTGTGAAGACAAGGACCGCATGAAGTTGATTCCATATGCTTCGGCAATTGGATCAATCATGTACGCGATGTTATGTACTCGACCCGATGTCTCCTTTGCTTTGAGCATGACTAGCAGGTATCAGTCAGACCCCGGTGAGTGTCACTGGATTGCAGTCAAGAATGTCCTGAAGTACTTGAGAAGGACTAAGGACGTGTTCTTGGTGTATGGTGGAGAGGAAGAGCTCGTTGTAAGTGGTTACACGGATGCTAGCTTCCAAACTGATAGAGACGACTCCAAGTCTCAGTCAGGTTTTGTGTTTTGCCTGAATGGAGGAGCTGTGAGCTGGAAGAGTTCCAAGCAAGAGACAGTTGCTGATTCTACAACAGAGGCCGAGTATATCGCAACAGCTAATGCAGCGAAGGAGGCTGTATGGATTAGGAAATTCATCGGCGAGCTTGATGTAGTTCCTAGCATTGTTGGTCCCGTAGTTCTCTACTGTGATAACAATGGTGCAATTGCACAATCTAAGGAACCTAGATCTCATCAGCGCTCCAAGCACATACTTCGGCGGTTTCATCTTATTCGTGAGATTGTCGAATGAGGAGATGTAAACATTTGCAAAGTGCCGACTGAGGAAAATATTGCGGATCCGCTGACAAAGCCTCTCGCGCAGAGAAAGCATGATGGTCATACTAGATCGATGGGTATGCGATACCTAAACGATCAACTCTAGCGAGGATCTTGTGGATTGCATGTAAATATGTATTTTGTTGGCTGTTTGTTCATATGATGAACTGTGTACCTAGTTTTTCTTTTATAATTAATGGCAAATTCTTTTATTATGAGTTTTTCTATATATGATAGTTAAATGTTAACATAATAGACACCCTTAGAATGTTCGCTTCCATAGGACATCAAGTACGTGACTTGAATGTGAGAGCCTATGATTTATTTGAAGCTTCATTCTTAAAGGTCCCTGGTCGAGTATCATCATAGAAGCTAAGGGTGATGATGATACATGAAGGCTAGCACGTGCGTTGACTGATGACTGGTTCTCACAGGTCATGATATTGTGATATCAAGTCATCACGTGGGTACTTGTTAGTGAACAAGTTGTACTGGACAGACCCAACCTGAGACTACTCTGTGGATTGTCATCCAATCGTGTCACGAGTAGGTCTCATTTGATAATGGTGTTGTGGTCCTTTGACCTGAAGTCACAGCATTCATCAAATGAGGAAGAGCGTGCTTTGATGCCATCTAAAGTCTTCCTTGAGAAAGGTTGATGATAAGGGTGGTTGTTGGGCATGTTACAAATCATTTAGGTGTTTGTGTGTGAGCAGATATGGAATTTGTCCTCCTGTATGACAGGAGTTGCATCCATGGGCCCCTTGATGGAACTGGACTGAGAAATGCATGGCCATGCTTGGTTGAGTCAATATGTGATATTGGACTCACCATTCTCTGGAAGTCCGTCCTGGATCAAGAAACTTGGATTGAGCTATTACGAGGGTGACACGGTCCATGCCTCTAGTTCTTTCCGGATGTAAGGGACAAAGGGACAAAGACAACGCTGATACATTGGTCATAAAGGCTTATGAGTTATTAACTCTTATTGCTTGGGGAGCAATGATGCATTGCTAGATGCCGCTCATTGTTTGTGAGGTTTTTGGTTTGATACTTTCGAGATCAAGTGGGAGTCTGTTGGAGTTACCATGATGATCTGGAAGTGGTCAAACATGTAATCTCACTGCCAACGCAATATGAGCCTGCAGGGTCGCACATAAGAGATGCGGAGAAGTTGGATGACTGACTGTGTTGGTAAAGGTTACCAATCACCGACCTGAATAGGGTTATGGGCAAAGTGTTGCCTTAAAGAATCATCGGGTTGGGTAAATGTTGCCTTGAAGGGCTGGTTAGGTTTGTCGTCCGAGGGTCAATGACATTAGTCGAGAATCGTCTTCTGATTCCCGTCGATCGGCGAGAATCGTCTCCCTGATTCTCGCCGATCGACGAGAATCGACGAGAATCAATTGTTGATTCTCGACGATCGACTACCTTGACAATTGTCGTCGACCGCGGCTCGACGATCGTCGAGTATCATTGTGAATCGTCGAGCGCAGCTCGACGATCGGCGAGAATCGTCGAGTATTGTACTCTGATTCTCGCCGATCCAGTGTGATACTCGTCGAGTGATTCTCGCCGAACCTGCTCAGTGATTCTCGCCGATTGTCGCCGATTCTCACCGGTTAATACTCGCCGATTCTGAACCCTAGTTCTGGGTGGTCTGCGGATAGCGAATTTCCTGGGTTTATTTATACCTTGGTATAAATAGGACCCTTAGGGTTTATCGGGACAAAAAAAAGCATTCGGCTAGCGATTTTCTCCTGTAGCAAATCGAAACCCGACGGAAGCTGTTCCGCCTCTCGCTCCGCCGATCCCGATCCCGCCGCCGGAAAGTGTTCCGCCGCCGCGTTCGCTCCGCTGCCACCTCTTCTCCGGCGACTGTCGCTGGTGCTGCTCTTCCTGGCGCGGACCTAGCAGTCCGTGGATTAGCCGAGGTGCGGTCTTCTCCATCCCGATCTTCCGTGCGACGGAAAGCTCGGCGTTCTCCCGCTCGTGTGGACTTCTGCAGAAACGTGGACACTATTCCACGTAGGTCTCGCCACTAGCAAGAAGATAAAGTTTGGAGCTCCTCCGTTGAGTTGTGACTCAACGCCACCGAGGTAATTTTTGCCTTTTTTGCTAACTTCTTGATTCAACGTTCATGGCCCGATCCACATCTCTTTGGGTTTTTCTTGATGTTTTACTTTTCCGCTGCGTGCACAAGCGTTGTGCCAACCCTATAGAGAAACACAACAATAAGAAGATTGATTGTCCGCAGACCCAGCCCACGCGACAAGTAGTTCCTTTGCAGACTCTACTGCCTCCCTTGCAGCACGTGGACAAGGGGAATGGAAAGCTCAATGTGTTGACTAAGGATGAGGCTCAGTCCTCTGCCCAAGTGATTTCAGGTTGGTCTAGGTCATAGCTAGCAATCTTTTTTGGTGGATTTTAGATTTCTATGTTTTTTAGTTGCACACGCAATGTTTTTAGGTGAAATTAAGGTGAAGAATAAGTAGGCGTGTGTTCTCCTTGATTTGTGTGCTACTCACTCCTTCGTGGCTAAGAGTTTTATAGACCGACATCGTTGGGTCATTTTTCAGTTAGAGGATGTTCTTAATGTCAAGTTCCCCTTATGAGATCTGGTAATGTCAAGTCAGGGTATTCAAAAGTGCCATATTTCTCAAGGTGGTCTCCTTGATTTTACAGATCTGAAAGTGCTAGATCTGGAGGACTTTGATGTGATCTTGGGCATGGATTGGTTGTCCCGATATGATATTGTTATCCAGTGTAAGGTTAAGCACTTGGATTTCAGGGGGACAATGGCCAACCCTTGATCCTGTATGACTTGCTGCGTCAGGACTCCCCAATCATTTTTGTGGTATATGCTCGTCAATTCTTAGAGTCTAACTATGAGTCTTTCCTTGTTTATGTTTCTGTTCTGGAATATGTCGAGGACATTTCTGTGGTGCAAGAGTTTCTAAATGTTTTTTCTGCTAGTCTTCCGGGACTCCCTCCTGAGAGAGACGTGGAGTTTATTATAGATATTGAGTCGGGTACTCATCTTATTGCAAAAACACCTTACCGCATATCGTTGCGTGAGTTCGAGGAGTTTCATACCCAGTTGGATGAGCTATTGTAGTATGGTGTTATTAGGCCAAGTTCTTCACCCTGGGGTGCACCAGTCCTTTTCGTGAAGAAAAAGGATGGGTCGATGAGGCTGTGTATAGATTATCAAGAGCTGAACAAGGTAACTATCAAGAATAGGTATCCACTGCCTCAGATCGGTGACTTGTTTGACCAATTGCAAGGCAGTTTGATATTCTCAAAGATTGACCTTCGTTCGGGCTACCATCAGTTGAGAATCCGTGAGTTAGATGTTTAGCAGATTTCTTTTTGCTCCCGATACGGTCATTTTGAGTTTCTGGTAATGTCGTTCGGGTTAACGAATACACCTTCTGCCTTCATGGACATGGTAAAAAGAGTGTTCAAGTACTTTCTGGATTAGTTTGTGATTATATTCATAGACGATGTTCTGGTATATTCCAGAACTACTAAAGAGCATGCCTTGCACTTGCGCTTGGTTTTGACTACTCTGAGGGAGCATAAGTTGTATACGAAGCTAAGCAAGTGTGAGTTTTGACTATTGTAGGTGTCTTTCTTAGGTCATGTTGTAAGTAAATGTGGTATCTCTATGGACCCAACAAAGATAACCGCAGTGTTGGATTAGAAGTGGCCTTCAACGCCTAAGGAGATAAGGAGCTTCTTAGGATTGACAGGGTACTATAAGAGATTCATGAAAGGATTTTCAATGATGTTTGTGTCGTTGACCAATCTTACGCAGAAGTGCAAAGCTTTTGTTTGGAGTGATGTCTGTGAAGAAGTCTTTCAGGAGCTTAAGAAGAGATTATGTTCTGCTCCAGTTTTGGCTTTGCCTACTGAAGGAGTAGAATATGTTGTTTATGTGGTTGCTTCGTGAGTTGGAATCGGTTGCATTTTGATGCAGGATGACAAAGTGATTGTGTATGGATTGAGACAATTGAAGGTCCATGAAAAGAACTATCCAACTCATGACTTGGAGTTTGTTGTTATCGTGTGTACTTTGAAGCTGTGGAGACATCTTCTGTATGGAGTGTCGTGCAAGATCTATACAGATCACAAGAGTCTAAAGTATGTCTTCACTTAGAAGGAGATAAATTTATGCCAGCATAGATGGTTAGAGTATGTTGCGGACTATGAGGTCGAAATCCTTTATCATCCCGACAAGGCTAACATGGTGGCGGATGCCTTGAGCTGAAAGCCTGCACATGTCTTTAACCTCTCTGTGCAATCCTTAGTAGAGGAGTTCTTGTTGATGGACATAACCATTGGGAGTAGTGCTTCGCCAAGTAGCTTGGAAGTGGTAGAGACTTCATGGATTATGCTTACTAGGCTACATCAGAAGGACGATCCTGATCTGCAGCATATCAGAAGTATAACTAACAAAGGAGAATTACCGGACTTTTAGATCAATGATATGAGTACCTTGAAGTTTCGCGGTAGATATTGCATTCTCGCTGTTGAGAACGTTCAAGCAAAGATATGTAGTGAGGCGCACGGTTCGAGTGTTGCCTACCATCCTGATTCCACAAAGATGTAGCAAGATCTGAAGCAAATTATATATTGGTCATGTATGAAGAATGATATAACAAGGTTTGTATCTGAGTGATATACTTGCCAGCATGTTAAAGCTGATCATAGAAGACCTGGTGGTAAGTTAATGTTGTTGGATATTTCGAGTTGAAAGTGGGAGAGAATTTCTATGGATTTCATTACCGGTTTGTCGAGGACTCCCCGAGGGCATGATGCAGTGCGGGTTATTATCGATAGACTGACAAAGTGTGCTCACTTTGTGCCCTTCAAGATTGACTATTCTTTGGAAAAGATAGTTGAGCTTTATCTGGACGAAGTCATCGGGTTGCATGGTCTGCCTACAAGTATTGTGTCAGACCAAGACTCCAGGTTCATGTCTGGTTTCTGGCAAAGCATGTAGGGAGCTTTAGGCACTGATCTTAGATATTCTACTGCTTATCATCCTCAGACTAATGATCATACGGAAAGAGTGAATCAGATTTTGGAGGACATGATTAAATGTTATATTTTGGACCATGGAGGAGCTTGGAATAAACGCCTTGGACTGATGGAGTTCGCGTATAATAATAGCTATCATGAGAGTTTATAGATGACAACCTTTGAAGCCTTATATGGGAGGCATTGTCAAACTCCCCTGTTTTGGGCTGAAGTTGGTGAGAAGCCATTGCTCGGTTTGGAAGCTTTAGAAGATATGAGCATTTCAGTGACGCATATTCGTGAAAAGGTACGGTTCGCTCAGGAGCGATACAAAAAGTATGTAAATCAACGCAGGATTTATCTAGAGTTTGCAATTGGGGACATGGTTTTTCTGAAGGTCTCTCCGATGTCAGGTATTAAGAGGTTTGTAAGGAACCATAAGTTGGATCCCAGGTATGTGAGACCTTTCAAGATTGTGGAGCGTATCAGAGTGTCATCATATAGGCTGGAGTTGCCTACTTCTTTCCCTGGTGTTCACGACGTATTTCACGTGAGCCAGTTGCGAAAGTGTATCTGTAGCAATCGATATGTCCTAGACTTAGTGCTTTAGTTGCAGCCTAATCTCTCATATGTTGATGAGCCTGTCTGTATTCAGGAGACACAAGATCGAGTGCAGAGAAAGAAGACAATTCCAATGGTTAAAGTTCTCTGGCAAAATCAGGATGTCAAGAGTGCCACTTGATAATTGGAATCTACAATAAGAGAATCTCACTCTCAACTGTTCTTCTAGTCCTCTCTGGTTAGTATTTCTATCGAGCAAGTTTTAGTGTATTTCTCTCTTTGCTCTCTTATTTCGATGTGCGTCCCAAGTTTCGGGATGAATCTTCCTTTTTGGAGGGGTGACTGTAACACCCCTGACTTTTTGTTCAATTATTTTATTTCTCTTGGTGATGTCAAAATGATTTGAGGGTGTTACATTAATGCAGAGTTGACGACGTGTCATAATTTGTTCGTTTTAGCGTCTGTTAGGTCGAACCGACCAAATCTTGGAATTCCCATCGAAATTATACAATTTCACGATACGAAATTAAATCAATTAATTTTGAATTTGCCCGTCAAGTTTCGTCGCGATCCGTGCAATATTAGAGGCTCGGCGAATTTTCGAAGTTTTGTTTATTTAATGTTCGCAGTAAACTTTAAAAATTTATATCTTGAGAACGACGCGTCGGATTTTGACTTCACCGTTGAATTCATAGCACCAACTTTTGTCTTAGGTGCAAATTTCGTTCGAATCGGTGTGCGTTTAGCCCTTCGTAATAATATAATATTTATATTATTACTATTTGAAAGTCTTTATTTCAAGGATAGCTAAATCACCTAGAGGGGGGTGAATAGGTTTCTTAGTCGTTCATGACTTATCTTTAATTTTCCTTCCTTTATGTGCTTTATTAGTTGGTTGGATTTGGCTTTCAAGATATGTAACCTGCAATACAACAAACACACAAAGCACACACAAGATTTGTAGTGTTTTCCCTAACAAGAGTACATCCACTTTCCCTCCTACATCCAACTATCTTGTTGGACTAGACACTTCTCCAAAACTCTGCTCCAAAGAGCTTACACCTCAGATCCCTCAGGATCTCTCAGTCTCCTACAATACTTATAGCTCAGACACAAAAGCCCATAACTCAGTGATCAGCAGATCACCAACCTTAGGCCAAAGGCCCTACACTCATGCTAGGGGATAGCCCTACCTAAGATCCACTAGGAATCCTACCTCAGAGAGAATGACTCTCCTACAATCTCAGACACAAAGGCCCTACCTCAGATCTGCAGCCAGATCATACCTCATGCACAAGTGTCCTATAGCTCAGTGAGAATGACTCACCTACCTCAGACTTGAAGTCAAGTCCTACAGCTCAGATTCTCAACAGAATCCTACCTCAGAGCAAATTTGCTCCGACCACTCAGATCCAAAAGGATCCTACAAGTTGGAAGTGGGTTGTGTGGTTGATCTTGACACAAGAGATGTTTATCTATGCCAAACATCTGGACAGAGATAAACTCAGCCCCACTATGACTCCAGGAAAATATTTCTTGAGTCTACTTTTACCTGAATTGAGATATACTCAGTCCTAACTTCTTCTTCTCAGCACCAGGAATTTTTCCTGTTGGAACTAAGAAGTGACTGCAGTAAAACTTGTTGCTACCTGAGCTGACAGAATCCCATACCTACTTTCTTCACAGCAACAAGGATGTAGATCTTCAGGATGCTTTGACTTGTGCTGGAGGTAAGTAGCAGTAAACTTCTCTGCTTCTTTCTCCTTCCTAGGACAGAATCAATAACTTTTTTTCTTTCTTCTTCTCAGCTTCATAAGTAGATGTTCAGATGTTGAGCTGGCTGAACTGAGAAGCAACTTGATCTGCAGAAACTTGTTCTCTGTTTCTGCTTCTCCCTTAGAAGGAAGACCTTCTGAACTTGCCGGTGTAGGTGAATATGGCACCAGCTAACTTGTTGTCTTTTATTTAGAGGTTTGCTCTGATCTTGCTGATGTCGATGAAGAAGACACTCAGCTAACTTGCTAACCCTTCAGGCTTGCTATCTTAGGCTTCATGTTCTTTTATCATAGCAACAATGGCGATGAAGAAAAATAACACCAACAGCTGCCTTATCTATAAAAAGGCTTCTCCTTTTATTGATTGTATCTCAACGGCTCTTTTAGCAGTGGGTCCCACACTATTAATGGCCTGCTGCAATCTTGCTTTAACGCTAACTGTCATACAATAACTATGTTGTGCTTTTTATCATGTACTGTATCCTTCTCGCTATCAATTTGAATAAAGTTGACTTGTTGACTGGCTGACGTTAGAGCCTCTGGACTTAGTCAAAATCAAGCATCAGCAGAATAGGCATTGAGAGAATGAGCTTCACCCAATGCCAAGACATTTAGATAGAATTCTGTCTTTCTAAGCATTGACAGCGTTGAGTGAGCATGCCTCACTCAATGCCTTTTGCCTTAGCATATTTTTCAGCCTTTTCTGTATGCTTAGCGTTGAGATCATTAAGTGAGCATGCCTCACTCAACGCCTTGTCCCTTAGCCATGCTTTTTGTACTTTCGGCGTTGAGAGCGTTGAGTGAGCACTCCTCGCTTAACGCTTTATGCCTTAGCCAATTTCCTGCTTCTTCAGCATCTTAAGCGTTGAGAGCATTGAGTGACCACGCCTCACTAAATGCTTTTTGCTTTAGCCAGATTTTCTGAATAATGGCGTTGAGAGCATTAAGCGAGCATGTCTCACTCAATGCTTCCTGCCTTAGCCAGATTTTTTTGAATCATGGCGTTGAGGGCGTTGAGTGAGCATGTCTCACTCAACGCTTTCTGCCTTAGCCAGATTTTTTTGCTTCTTGGAGTTCAGTGAGTAAGCACCATTCAGCGCCAAACTACTTAACATATTTTATTATATTTATCTGGCATTGAGTGAGTAAGCTACACTCAACGCATTTGGACTTAGCCAAATATCAGCATAGATTTTGTGTGGCTTTGACTTATAAGGCAATACTCAACGAATATAGAGTATGGCGTTGAGTGAGTGATACTCACTCAATGCCTGTGGACTTAGCCACTTTTTTCCCATTTCTCCTTAGGCTTTTACAGCATTAGCCTGTCTCACAGCCTTTTATTGTATGGTATTGAGTGAGTTGACTTCACTCAACACCTGTGGACTTAGCCACTTTCTTAGGTTACAACTACTTTGGCTTTGACTGTATAGGCTCCACTCAGCGCTATAAGTCATCTGGCGTTGAGTGAAATGACCTTCACTCAACGTTTGTGGACGTAGATAGTTTTTTATCTATCCACACCTTGGGTAAGTGTTTACTTGACCTAGACACTTAGGCTACATGTCCCATCATTATGGTTAGGACATCCTGCAATCACTAAACTTGAGCACAAGTTAGATCACCACTTGTGTATACATTGTTTGCTAGGTCTTATTCAAATCCAGGACATTGGGATCAATGGACCCAACAATCTCCCCTTATTTGAAGAGTTCAAAACCTATGACAATGTATACACTAACACAATTATACAATATAATCAATAACCAATAAACTACATCAAACAGAAATAATGATTATCAACACATTGATTTTCATTTAACTTTTATTGAATAACAGTTCATATGCATTTAACAAAACAACACACATTCTGTAACACCGCAAATCCCAAATTTGGGTTCAGGATGGGTGATACGACCTGGGACACGGCCGTGTCCCACGCCGTATCCTGCTCTGTGCACTCGAGTGGATCTCGAGTGGGTCTCGAGTGGGCCTCGAGTGTGCCTCAAGTGAGGCGCATGGCCTGGGACACGGGCGTGTCCTAGGCCGTGTCCTCCTCTGGTCGACGAACTTCTTGAGTGGTGGACGAAATGCACTCGAGATAGTGAACACGACCATGTTTTGGTTGACACGGGAATGTCAATATCGACACGGGCGTGTTGGGAACCCGTGTCCTCTTCGGGTTGTTTTTGGTCCTGTGTCAATTGAGAAACACACCATGCCACACGGGCATGTACTGAGTGACACGGGCGTGTCAAGGATAACACGGGCGTGTCTAACCCTGTGTCCTGGTCGGGTTTAAGTCGGTTCCTTTGCCGCTTAAGGAACACGACCTGTGACACAGGCGTGTCATAGGCCGTGTCAGCCCAAGAAAGTGCTTTTTGTTGCAATATGGAGGTCGGGCGGTCTGTTGCTGTTCGGAGACCGGGTGGTCTACCGGTTTATTCTGGTCGGTCTATCTGCCGGGCTGTTGTTTGTTGAAGTATTGACCGGGCGGCTTAGCGGTCTGATCCAGCGGTTTGTTGACCGAGCGGCTTAGCGGTCTGATCCAGCGGTTTGTTGACCGAGCGGTCTATCGGTCTACCTCTGCGGCCTGTTCTATCCTGCTGGAGTTGCCGAGCGGTTAACCCATCTGTCTAACCGCGCGGCCTGTGCGGTCTCCATTATTCTAGCCGCTCAGTACTGTAAATGTTTAGTCCCACATTGTTTGTATACTCTCTTCTTATCTCCTCCATTCTATATAAGGGAGGCCATACCTTTGTAAATGATATCTTTTTTGGATAATAAAATTTCAATTATTCAAAAGTCTGTTCGCTTGTTCTCTACTTTAAGCTTCTTTTCGCTACTTTATAACATGGTATCAGAGCACACGGTCATTTCCTCCTGATTCTGTGCGCTCTCTGTTGTTCGCGGCTTGTTTTCCGCGTTCTGCGACTTGATTCACGACTTGCCTTCTCTTCTGTCCGCGCGGCTTGTTTCTATCAGCGCGGCTTGTTTCTGTCCGCTGCCCTGTTCGCGCGGCTTGCTTCTTCTTGGTTCTCTTCTCCTACTGCTCTGTGTCGCAGCGACCTGTTTCCTTGTCGCCGCGCTCCTTGTTCTTTCCTGCCGCTCCGACTTCCTAGTCGTCGCGGCCTGTCCCTGTCCACGTGTGTTGTCTCTCTACTCGCGGTTTGCTGCTGTGATCTGCCTGACCGTGCGGGTTGTTCCTTTCTCACCCGCATCTTGGTCGCGGTCACCAGCTCTTCTCCTCTTTTCTGTTCGCTCGGCCTTTTCAGTCCGCGCGACCTCTTCCCCGCTGTGCCTTTGACCGCCTTCTAGCCGCTGCTGTGATCTGCTTGACCGTGCGGGTTGTACCTTTCTTACCCGCATCTTGGTCGCGGTCACCTGCTCTTCTCCTCTCTTCTGTTCGCTCGGCCTTTTCAGTCCGCGCGACCTCTTCCCCACTGTGCCTTTGCCTCTTTCTAGCCGCTACTGTTCGCGCGGCTTCTTCTGTTTTCTAACCGCTTCTGTTTGCGCGGCTTCTTCTGCTTGCCGGGTTCTATGACTACCTCCGGTCTCACCACTACTCCTGCAGCTCCTTCTCCCCCTCCTCCTTCGGGCAACCTTGGCACCCTTTCCAAGCTTGTTGGCTCCAACTATCCCGATTGGAGCGTTTCTTTCACCTTTCTCCTTCGTTCTTAACGCAAGCGTCATCACCTCACCGATGACCCTCCTCCTCGCACCTCTCCTAAGTTTGATGACTGGGATGCGAGTGATGCTCTTGTTTGCACCTGGCTGGCCAACAGCCTTTCTGATGAGTGCCTTCCCGTCATTCGCCATGATGAGACGGTCAAGGCCGCCTGGCTTCACCTCGCTTCTCTCTATTCTAAGGGGGGCGAGACGTCCCGCATTTATACTCTCTATGCGGACCTCTTCGCCCGCCCTTCCATGTCACCGGCTGCGGCTTATCAGCAGGTTCAGGCGCTTGGTGCTGAAATCCTCCAGAATCGCCCCTTCTCCGCGGACTTGGCCGACCAGCACAAACACTTCCAGGAACTCCTGGTTGTTTGTTATCTTCTCCGTCTTCCCGACTCTTATGATATGATCCGCCAGCAGATCTTGGGTGAGGCGGAATCTCCTACTTTGGATGCCACTGCGGCTCGCATTGCCGTCGTTACTTCGCTCCTCCAGCAGCCTCTGTTGGCCTCCCCCCCTTCCCAGGACTCCTCTGCTCACCAAGCTCAGCGGGGGGGCCCTAGTGGCCGTGGCTCCTCTGGCGGACGGGGTTCCTCCCGGTTCCTCTGCTCTCACTGTGGTCGTACTGGCCATACTGTTGACCGCTGCTGGCAGAAACATCCTCATCTTCGCCCTTCCGGTGATACTCCTTCGGCCTCCGCCTCTTCTAGGCCGTCTGCCTCTGTGGCCACGACGTCAGGTAGTGCCCACGTCGTTACCCAAGGTAAATGGCTGATTGACTCCGGTGCCACCAATCATATGACGGGCAACCCTCATTACTTCTCCCGTCTTGAGACCCATGACCGCTTACCCCCAGTTCGTGTGGCGGATGGTTCCCCGTCCCCGGTTCATGGGACGGGCATGGTTCAACTCACTCCATCGCTTTGCTTGGAGGATACCCTCTATGTCCCGAAGTTCCCGTGCAATTTGTTATCAGTTACTACTTTATGCCGGCAACTTCAGTGCTCCGTCTTATTCACTCCCACTACTTGTTCTTTTCAGGACCCGAGGACCCAGCGGACGATTGCTACTGGGACTGAGAGCGGCGGCCTCTACTTCCTCGACGATGTTTCCGCTCTCTCTGCATACTCCTCCTCCACCGATCTCCTTCAGTGGCATCTTCGTCTTGGACATCCTCCTCCTCGGCTTATTCGTCAGCTTCTGCCCCACTTACCTCCTACCAGTTCCCCGCTCAACTGTGATGCGTGTCAGCTTGGCAAACATCATCGCTCCTCCTTTCCACCGAAGCAAGGCCGTGGCTCCTCTCGCATTTTTGATCTTATTCATTCTGATGTATGGGGTCCTACTCCTACCCTCACAGTTGGTCGGGGCAGTTCCTATTTTGTCACTTTTATCGATGATTTTACTCGATGTACCTGGGTGTATCTATTAAAAGATCGCTCTGAACTATTTTCTGTTTGGCAATCATTTTACTTTATGATTAAGACTCAATTTGCTATTTCTATTAAAGTCTTACGTTCTGATAATGCCAAGGAGTATCTGACTCATGAGTTCTCCGCGTTCTTTCACACACATGGCCTCCTTCATCAAACGACTTGTGTTTACACCTCCCAGCAGAATCGGGTGGCGGAGCGTAAAAACCGTCACCTGCTTGATGTTGCGCGTACTCTCATGATGCAGATGCACGTCCCTCGCTCCTACTAGGTCTACGCTGTGCTCCTCGCCTGCTATCTCATCAATCGCCTTCCCTCCGCAGTTCTCCACGGCCAGACTCCCTTCTCCGTTCTCTACCCCCACCAGGAACCTTTTCCTCTTCCTCTCCGTGTCTTTGGCTATACGGCCTTTGTTCACGCTCCCTCCGCTACCCGCGACAAGCTTTCCCCCCGTTCCACCAAGTGTGTCTTTTTGGGGTACTCTACCACTCAAAAAGGCTATTGCTGCTTTGAACCCCTTCTTCGCAAGCAGTTTGTCTCCGCCGATGTGACTTTTTTCGAAAATGCTTCCTATTTCTCTCCTTCCTCTTCTCTTCCTTCTCTTCCTTCTGATATCTCTGTTCCTTCCACGCCTCTCCACGTTTTCCCACCTTCGTCTCCTCCTCCACCCACTCCTTCCCAGTCCGTCTCCCCACCCACCCCTCCACCCTCCTCTCCGCTGCCGTCTCTCTCTAGTCCCGGGCCAGCCTTCTCCGCCACGGAAGCTCCGGTCGCTGACGCTCCCGTCGCCGACGCTCCCGTTGACCTGGATGTTCCCATTGCCCTTCGCAAAGGGGTGCGGGCGTGTACTCAACACCCGCTTACGGCTGTTGTTTCTTATGATCAGCTTTCTCCTTCTCGCAGGTGTTTTGCCTTGTCTATCTCTGCTACTTCTACTCCCCGTACCTACCAGGAGGCTCTCGCTCTCCCTCATTGGAAGTCTGCCATGGATGAGGAGATGGCTACTCTTACTGAACGGGGTACCTGGACCCTGGTTCCTCCTCCCGTGGGCACTGATGTGGTTGGCTGTCGCTGGGTCTTCGTTGTGAAGTTTCGCCCCGACGGCACTGTGGATCGCTACAAAGCCCGGCTGGTGGCCAAGGGCTTTACTCAAACTTATGGCGTTGATTACTTTGATACCTTCTCTCCGGTTGCTCGCCTCAGCACCATCCGGGTTCTCTTTTCTGTGGCTGTTAACCGGGCTTGGGCTATTTCCCAGCTTGATGTGAAGAATGCCTTTCTCTATGGCGATCTTCAGGAGGACGTCTATATGGAGCAACCTCCTGGGTATGTTGCTCAGGGGGAGACACGTGTCTGTCATTTGAAGAAGGCCATTTATGGCCTAAAGCAGAGCCCTCAGGCATGGTTCGAAAAATTCAGTGGTATTGTGGCTACCATCGGCTTTCAAAGGAGTTCGGCCGATCACTCCTTATTCATTCGCAAAACGGCCTCGGGACTGGTGGTTTTGGCCGTATATGTGGATGATATTCTCCTTACTGGCGATGACCGAGATGGGGTGGACTTGACGAAGAAGCACCTCCGTCAGCACTTGGTCACGAAGGATATGGGCTCCCCAAAATACTTTATGGGGATAGAAATCTCTCGGAAACTTGACTCCTTGGTTCTCTCTCAACGGAAGTATGCCCTTGATCTTCTTCGAGAAGCAGGCTTGACAGGTGCCAAACCAGCTCGTTTTCCCATGGCTATTGGAGAAGACAAAACGTGGACGGATGATTCGCCTCTTCTATCTGATGTCACACGGTACAGACGTTTGGTAGGCAAACTCATCTATCTCACCGTGACTAGACCCGACATCGCCTACGCTGTAGGCAAGGTCAGTCAGTTTATGCAAGCTCCCAGGGAGTGTCATCTTCAGTCCGCCCTGAAGATTTTAGAGTATATCAAAGCAGCACCGGGCAGAGGGTTACTCTTTCAGAGGAATGGCCATCTGAGGGTTGAGGCCTACTCAGATTCAAGTTACGCGGATGACAAAGGTGATCGTAAATCCACGTCAGGTTTTTGTACCTTTGTTGGAGGTAATCTCGTGAGTTGGAAGAGCAAGAAACAGTCTGTTGTTTCCAGATCCAGTGCCGAAGCAGAATACCGGAGTATGGCATCAACTACATGTGAGTTAAAGTGGTTGCGGGCTCTCATGCTTGACCTGGGCGAGGTATATGACTGTCCTCTCCCTATGTTCTGTGACAACAAGGCCACTATACACATATCCAGAAATCCGGTCTTCCATGAGAGAACGAAGCATATAGAGGTTGACTGTCACTTCATTCGGGAAGAGATTTTGAAGAAACAGATTTGTACTCCTTTTGTCACCTCTGACAAGGAGTTGGCAGATATCTTCACCAAGCCGGTTTCTACTTCCTTCTTCCGCATTTGTGACAAGCTGGGCATGATTGATATCTATGCTCCAGCTTGAGGGGGAGTGTTGAAGTATTGACCGGGCGGCTTAGCGGTCTGATCCAGCGGTTTGTTGACCGAGCGGCTTAGCGGTCTGATCCAGCGGTTTGTTGACCGAGCGGTCTATCGGTCTACCTCTGCGGCCTGTTCTATCCTGCTGGAGTTGCCGAGCGGTTAACCCATCTGTCTAACCGCGCGGCCTGTGCGGTCTCCATTATTCTAGCCGCTCAGTACTGTAAATGTTTAGTCCCACATTGTTTGTATACTCTCTTCTTATCTCCTCCATTCTATATAAGGGAGGCCATACCTTTGTAAATGATATCTTTTTTGGATAATAAAATTTCAATTATTCAAAAGTCTGTTTGCTTGTTCTCTACTTTAAGCTTCTTTTCGCTACTTTCTAACATTGTTGTTTGGTATCCCAGTGGTCTGGCGGTTTATCTCAGATGACTTGGAGACCGGGCGGTCTAGCGGTTTCCTGCGGCGGCTTGATCTTTGTGGTGCTTGTCCTCTCCTCTTGTTGGTTGTCGGGCGGTTAGCTGGCTTGTCTAACCGCTAGGCCTGTCCGGTTTGTTTTTTGTAAAGCCGCATATACTTGTAAATTTTTAGTCCCACATTGCTTAATTGTAATCTCTCTCATTTCCTCCATTCTATAAAAGGGAGACTATACCATTGTAATTTATACCCTTTTTGGATAATAAAGTTTACATTACTCCAATTTTTCGGTCTGTTCTTCTCTTTTCGCACATGGTATCAGAGGACTTGGTCCTTTCCTCCTGACTGAGCTCTATCTGCGCGTGTGGCTTGTTTATTCTTTCTGTTTCCCTGTTCGTGCGACTTGTTTTCTCTTCTGACCGCTGCCCTGTTCGCGCGGCTTGTTTCTCCCTATTTACGGCCTCTTCTGACCCTTTTTGTTGCGACCTCTTGCTTCTTATTTCTAGCTGCTCTCCTCTTCTTTGTCGCCGTGACCTGTCCTTAAGTCTCCGCGACCTGTTCTAGCCGCTCTCCTCTTCTTTTTCGCTGCGATCTGTCCTTAAGTCGATGCGGCCTGTTCTAGCCTCTCTCCCTTCTTTGTCGTCGTGACCTTCCCTTAAGTCGCCGCGACCTGTTCTAGAGACTTCTCCTTTTTGCTGCGGCTTGTTTATCCCGCTGCTCTCTTCTATGGCCTCCCTCTCCTCCACGCAGTCCACCTCGGTGGTCACATCTTCTGGTAGTGCCCACGTTGTTACTCACGGCAGATGGTTGATTGACTCTGGTGCTACCAATCATATGACAGGCAATCCTTAGTGTTTTTCTCATCTAAAAACACATGATTGGTTGCCTCTGATCTTTATTGCGGACGACTCTTCATCTCCAGTCAATGGGACAGGGGTGGTTCAAGTCACTCCGTCTCTTCGTCTAGCAGATACCCTCTATGTGCTCATGTTCCCTTGCAATTTATTATCGGTTACTTATCTATGCAAGCAACTACGGTGTTCCATCACATTCACTCCTACTTCTTGTTCTTTTCAGGATCTGAACTCCCAATGGACGATTGCTACTGGGACTGAGAGCGGCGGCCTCTACTTCCTCGATAACATTTCCGCTCTATCCGCCTTCTCCTCCTGCTCTATAGATCTTCTCAAATGGCATCTTTGCCTTGGACATGCTCCTCCAAGGCTTCTGCGACAGCTTCTGCCCCACCTCACCCCTCATCATCCTCCTCTAAACTGTGATGCATGTCAGCTCGGCAAACATCATCGCTCATCCTTCCCACCAACGCAAAGTCGTGGCTCTTCCCGACCGTTCGACCTCATTCACTCTGACATGTGGGGTCCTGCTCCTACCCTCACCATCGGTCGGGGTAGTTCATATTTTGTCACATTTATTGATGATTTCTCTAGGTGTACGTGGGTGTATCTTCTCAAGGATCGCACCGAACTGTTCTCTGTCTGGACATCGTTTTATTCTATGATCAAGACTCAATTTGATACATCTATTAAAATTCTTTGTTCTGACAATGCTAAGGAGTATCTTAGCCATGATTTCTCTTCCTTCTATCTGCATCATGGCGTTATTCGTCAAACAAGCTGTGTCCACACCTCACAACAAAATGGGGTGGCGGAACGCAAAAACCGTCACCTCCTTGATGTCGCTCGCACTCTGCTGACCCAAATGCATGTTCCTCGCTCCTATTGGGTCTATGCTGTCCTCCTCTCCTGTTATCTCATCAATCGCATTCCCTCCACAGTTCTCCGTGGTGCCACCCCATTCTCCATTCTTTATCCAAACAAGAATCCTTTTCCTCTTACTCTGCGCATCTTTGGGTGCACCGCCTTTGTGCACTCTCCCGTTGCCACCCATGACAAACTCTCACCATGGGCCACTAAATGTGTCTTTCTGGGGTACTCTACCACTCAGAAAGACTATTGTTGCTTTGACCCCGTTAACCGCAAGCAGTTTGTCTCTGCTGATGCTACGTTCTTTGAAAATACATCTTACTTCTCCCCCGTTTCCTCCTCTACTCCTGCTAATCCTACTTCTCAAACCAACCCAGCTCTTCCCTCTGCTCCTCCTGACGTTCCACCACCTCCACCGTCTCTACCATCTCCACCATCTCCACCATCTCCACCATCTTCACCATCTCCACCCTCTCCCCCATCTCCCCCATCTCCACCATCTCTACCCTCTCCGCAGCTGTCTCTCTACTCCCGGGCCATCTCTCTACCACGGATGCTCCGAATACTGCGGAACCAGCTGCCCTGGAGCTCCCGATTTCCCTTCGCAAAGGGGTTCGGGTATGCACCCAACACCCGCTTACTGCAGTTGTTTATTATGATCGTCTTACCCCTTCTCACAGAGCTTTTGCACTGGTTATCTTGGCCACTGCCACCCCCCGTTCCTACCAGGAGGCCCTTACTATTCCTCATTGGAAAGCTGCCATGGATGAGGAGATTGCTACTCTCACTGAACGGGGTACCTGGACCTTGGTTCCTCCTCATTTCGGTACAGATGTTGTTGGCTGTCGCTGGGTCTTTGTGGTGAAGTTCCTTCCCAATGGCAGTGTGGATCGTTACAAGGCTCGGCTTGTTGCCAAGGGTTTTACCCAAACTTATGAGGTTGATTACTTTGATACCTTCTCTCCAGTTGCTCGTCTCAGTACTATTAGGGGCCTTCTCTCTGTGGCTGTCAACAGGGATTGGCCCACTTCAAAGCTGGATGTCAAGAATGCCTTTCTTTATGGGGATCTTCAGGAAGATGTTTACATGGAGCAACCTCCTGGGTATGTTACTCAGGAGGAGACACGAGTATGCCGGCTAAAGAAGGCTATCTATGGCCTTAAGCAAAGTCCCTGTGCCTGGTTTGACAAGTTTAGCGGCATCATTGCGGCCATTGGTTTTACAAGAAGCTCAGCTGATCACTCCTTGTTCATTCGGAAAACTTCTTCTGGTCTGGTAGTTCTTGCGGTTTATGTTAATGACATTCTTCTTACTGGCGATGACCAGGATGGGGTAACGTTGACAAAGAAACACCTCCATCAACACTTGGTCACGAAGGATATGGGCTCCCTGAAATACTTTTTGGGAATTGAAATCTCTAGGAAGCCCAACTTCATGGTCCTTTCCCAATGGAAGTATGCACTTGATCTTCTCAAGGAGGCAGGATTAACTGGTGCTAAACCTGCCCGTTCTCCCATGGCTATTGGGGAAGACAAAACTTGGACAGATGACTCGCCTCTTCTATCCGATCTTACGAGGTATCGGCGTCTGGTGGGCAAACTCATTTATCTCACGGTAACCAGACCCGACATCTCTTATGTTGTTGGCAAGATGAGCCAGTTCATGCAAGCTCCTATAGAGTGTCATCTACAATCTACCTTAAGGATATTGAAGTATATTAAAGCAACACCAGGGAAAGGACTCCGTTTTCAGAAGAATGGTCACCTAAGGGTTGAAGCGTACTCTGATTCGAGCTATGCTGATGACAAAGGGGACCGCAAGTCGACATCAGGTTTTTGCGCATTTGTTGGAGGCAATCTTGTGAGTTGGAAGAGCAAGAAACAGTCTGTGGTCTCTAGGTCCAATGCAGAGGTAAAATATCGCAGTATGGCATCGACCACATATGAGTTGAAATGGTTACGGGCTCTCATGCTTGATTTAGGAGAGGTGTATAACTATCCTCTTCCTATGTTCTGTGACAATAAGGCCGCGATATACATCTCCAAAAATCCGATCTTTCATGAGAGAACGAAGCACATAGAAGTCGACTGTCATTTCATTCGGGAGGATATCTTGAAGAAACAAATTTGTACTTCGTTCGTCACTTCAGACAACGAGTTGGCAGACATCTTCACCAAGCCGGTGTCCCCTTCCTTTTTCCACATTTGCGACAAGCTGGGCATGATTGATATCTATGCTCCAGCTTGAGGGAGAGTGTTGCAATATGGAGGTCGGGCGGTTTGTTGCTGTTCGGAGACCGGGCGGTCCACCGGTTTATTCTGGCCTGTCTATCTGTCGGGCTGTTGTTGTTTGGTATCCCAGCGGTCTGGCGGTTTGTCTCAGATGACTTGGAGACCGGGCGGTCTAGCGGTTTCCTGCGGCGCCTTGATCTTTGTGGTGCTTGTCCTCTCCTCTTGTTGGTTGCCGGGCGGATAGTAGGCTTGTCTAACCACCCGGCCTGTCCGGTTTGTTTTTTGTAAAGCCGCATATACTTGTAAATTTTTAGTCTCACATTGCTTAATTGTAATCTCTCTCATCTCCTCCATTCTATAAAAGGGAGGCTATACCATTGTAATTTATACCCTTTTTGGATAATAAAGTTTATATTACTCCAATTTTTCGGTCTGTTCTTCTCTGTTCACACACTTGTCTGGGCAAATCGTGGTCGTTCATTTCCTTCAACTTGGATCTAAGGGTCCAGGACCTTCCCTGCTGTTATAAAGCTGAGAATGGAAGGTTGAACTCTCATTCATCCTTGGATTTTCTCTTTAGAAAGAGATAAAGAGGGAGGAGAGGAAGGAAGGAAGGATGGGAAGGAAGCCGGCTGTCGGAGGAGCCTCAGAGTTCCGAATCAAGATCCGAGTTCAGATTCGTGGAGGCAAGGCCGTGGCGGTGATTTCCATCCGGCTAGTTCATGGCTCCAAAGCTATCGTCAAGGGTAACGATCTCCTTCTTGGACAAACGAAGTCCTACTTTATGCATAAGCATGAAATCCTCCACCAAGCGGTGCACAGCATAAATGATTCCAGGTTGAGTCTACATCTAGAGCCGGAAGTGTGTAGTACAGCATAGGCATGCTGTGTAAAGCCCATCCAGATGCTTAGTCTGGATTGGTGATGTTTATATTTTGAACCGGAGAAGACTCCATGTATTGTATGGATGCTTGTGAATTGTGAATACCTAGTAAGCTTTGGATGAGCCCTTAGATTGTGTATGTTGAATTGGGAAGTGGCTCTGCGAGAGCTGTGTGCGACGCAGGAAAGGGAAGGCCGACCCGCATCAAGATCTGCGTTATTGATGAATTGAGCAACGGGAAAAGGCTGACCTGGACCTGTGTTGTGAGAGAACGATTGGTGGCAATGCATGGGTAAATGCGGCCCCGACCCGGCTTGCTGCACCACAATGGTGGGTCGATCTAAGTGCGATCTAAATGCTCATGTTTGTCGTGAGGTTAACACCTCTGAGTGGGCTGGACGGAATGTCCCCAGCATGCGTGTTGGTAGACTAGGACCACCCAACCAACAAGTTAAAAACCTCTGCTTGGTGGTGGTGCTAAGGAGTCCGGCCCACCATAATGTGCCCTGAGTGCACGGAGCGTCTGGAGGAGGCGGGCGCTTGTGATACTATTGTGATACTTGTTGTGATAGTTATATGTTGTGATTGTAATGCATATAGGGAAGGAACCACTGCCCCGGCTAAGGGGTAGGGTCGTTATAATTGGTCAGCTAATGCTGACCGTTGCTTTGTTTATCGTTCTTGGGGTGGATGTCTAACTGCAGGTGTTGGCGGGTTGAATTGGATTGAGAGGATTGAAGCCCTTGCTGCTTAAAGGACCTTTAAGGTCGTGCGAAGTCTTGGATTTCATGTGTGGACGGCATGCGTGCCGATGTATGAAGCCATATATTTGTAAAGAGAAGCATATAAGGCCTTAAGGCCATGAGCGTTTGTGTAGTTGTATACATTCCTGGTGCTATATATAAATGTGTGGTTTATATATTTAGTGGACATTCATTCTGTTGAGTTCTTACAACTTAAAATGCTTTCGCTAGAATGCTCTAAGCTAGGATGCAAGTAGAACATGATTTTGATATTCATACGTAATTCCGCCGTTTGTTTGTGAAATATGGCATGGGGCCTTGGCCGGACCCACCGTTATATTCCATATGATGAATGGAGGCGTTACAAAGTGGTATCAGAGCCAGGTTTAGATTTTTGGGAGGGAGAACATAACTGAACTCACGAATGTCCACTAGGAATATAATACATGCACGTGAGGATCATGAGCGTGTCACCATTGTAGATATGCCGTTATGGAATGGTTGTTAATGGTGTTTTGTACATTGATAGGTGACGAGGAGTGGTGTTGGGCAGTCTGAGCCCCAGCATTCTGATGAGAGTGAGGCACCAGCTGAGGTGCCTACACCTCCTCCATCGGCAGAGGTCATACGGTTGGTTACTGAGATGGTGCTCGCAATATTACATGCACAGCCTATTGGGTAGGTAAGGCCTGTAGGGGTGCCAGTATGGCTTGGTTCAAGGCAAGAGCGTGTTGAGGCTCTGATTGATGAGCAAGCAGCTGACGGGCAATTGGAGCGATTTATGGATTTTCATCCACCTACGTTTGGAGGGGCGGGTTCCCCAACACAGGCTGAAGATTGGCTCGCAAGAGTGAAGAGGATCCTGACAGCAATCAGGACTACGGAGGCGTAGAAAGTTACTTTAGCCACTTTTCTGCTGGAAGGAGATGCGAGGCTTTGGTGGGATGAAGTGGAATTGCTCCACTTAGCAGGTCGTGGATTAGAGGAGATATCGATAGAAGAATTCTCAAGATTATTTCTGACCAAATATTTGACAGTGTCGCTGCAAATTGCCATGGAAAATGAGTTCCAACGTCTGGTGCAGGGTGAGAGTAATATTGATACTTATCTACATGCGTTTACGAGGCTGGGGAGCTATGCAGGATCTACTTTCGCTGATGAGGCGCGGAAGATGAATAGGTTCTATGAGGGACTTCGTGATGAGCTGGGGTTAGCACTCCCGAGTTCGGTGAACTAAGGATTCTAAGCATTAGTAGATACAGCCCGTGCGCTGGAGAAAAATTTGAAACGGGTGCAGGACAAGAAGAACTTGGTAATGCAAAAGCCGGAATTCAAAGTTCCACGGTCGGAACAATCGGAGTTTAGGAGACGAGACAAGAAGAGGTTCAGGCCTGCTGAACCAACTCCTTCGACTGTTTCTTCGGGAGCAATATATGGACAAGAACGTGTTGAGACGCGTACAAGTTTTAAATGTGGGAAATAGGGACATATAGCCCGTGATTTTTGGAGTGGCCCTGCAATGGGTGAAAAAAAGATAGGTGCATCTTATGAGGAAAGGGTAAGGTAGTGACAGAGTCATCTGCATCCCGGATGCAACCTCGAGTGTACAATCTCGAATTGCAGGAGCCGCAAATCTCAACAGGTGAAGTATAGTAGCCTCGAGTATTTAGTTTGGAAGTACAGGAGGCCATAAAACGGATTATGAGAGATGCGGATGAGCGGAAGTAAACTGAAGAGTGAACTTTGCTACTTTTGTGATGTAATAAACTCTATGTTGTATGTTGGATGATGATATGTCTGTTAACAACTTGTTTGATCAAGGTGATCATTTGGTGAAGGTGCAATAAAGGTGTGGTTATGTTGGTGTTTCCAGTTGAGCTAAATTTCGGGACAAAATTTCTTGAAGGAGGGGAGGGTGGTAACACTCAAAATTCCAAATTTGAGTTCAGGCTGGGTGACCCGGCCTGGGACACGGGCGTGTCCCAAGATGTGTCCTGCTCTGTGCACTCGAGTGGATCTCGGGTGGGTCTCAAGTGGGCCTCGAGTATGCCTCAAGTGAGGCACACGGCCTGGGACACGGGCGTGTCCTAGGCCGTGTCCTCCTCTAGTCGACGAACTTCTCGAATGGTCAATGAAATGCACTCGAGATAGCGAACACGGCCATGTTCTGGTTGACACAGGCTTGTCAACATCGACACGGACATGTCGGGAACCCGTGTCCTCTTCGGGTTGTTTTTGGTCATGTATCGATTGAGGAACACGCCATGCCACACAGGCGTGTACTGAGTGACATGGGCGTGTCAAGGCTAACACGGGTGTGTCTAACTCCGTGTCCTGGTCGGGTTTAAGTCATTTCCTTTGCCGCTTAAGGAACACGGCCTGTGACATGGGCATGTTACAGGCCGTGTCAGCCCAAGAAAGTGCTTTTATGGGCAAATCGTGGTCATTCATTTCCTTCAACTTGGATCTAAGGGTCCAGGACCTTCCCTGATGTTATAAAGCCGAGAATGGAAGGTTGAACTCTTATTCATTCTTGGATTTTCTCTTTAGCAAGAGATAAAAGGGAGTAGAGGAAGGATGGAAGGAAGGGAAGGAAGCCGGCTGCCAGAGGAGCTTCAGAGTTCCGAATCAAGATCCGAGTTCAGATTCATGGAGGCAAGGCCATGGTGGTGATTTCCATCCGGCTAGTTCATGGCTACAAAGAGATTGTCAAGGGTAACGATCTCCTTCTTGGACAAGCGAAGTACTACTTTATACATTGTTAGAAAGTAGAGAAAAAGAAGCGAAAAGAAGAGAACAAGCCGAATAAACTTTTGAATAATCGAAATTTTATTATCCAAAAAAGATATCTATTACAAAGGTATGCCCTCCTTTATATAGAATGGAGGAGAGATGAGAGAATACAAATAAGAGATGTGAGACTATAATTTACAGGACAAGCGGACTATACAAAACAAACCGCACAAGCCGCGCGGTTAGACAGCAGGGCTAACCGCACGGCTACCACCAGAGAGGAAGAGAGATTGCCAGGGAAGACCGCCAGACCGCCCGGTTTCCAAGCCGACTGAGACAAACCGCCAGATCGCGCGGTCTTCAACCCGCCAAGACAAACCGCCAGACCGCCCGGTCACCAACTCCAACACTTCCCCTCAAGCTGGAGCATATATATCGATCATGCCCAGCTTGTCACAGATGTGGAAAAAGGAAGCGGACACTGGCTTGGTGAAGACGTCTGCCAACTCGTTGTCGGACGTGACAAATGGAGTGCAAATCTGTTTCTTCAATATTTCTTCTCGAATAAAATGACAGTCGACTTCTATGTGTTTTGTTCTCTCATGAAAGACCGGATTTTTGGAAATGTGTATCGCGGCCTTATTGTCACAGAACATAGGAAGAGGATAGTTGTAAACCTCTCCTAAGTCAAGCATGAGAGCCCGCAACCACTTTAACTCACATGTAGTCGATGCCATGCTACGATATTCAGCCTCTGCACTAGACCTGGAAACGACAGACTGTTTCTTGCTCTTCCAACTCACAAGATTGCCTCCAAGAAATGTGCAGAAACCTGAAGTCGATTTGCGGTCCCCTTTGTCATCTGCATAGCTTGAATCAGAGTAAGCTTCAACCCTTAGGTGACCATTCTTTTGAAATAGGAGTCCTTTCCCTGGAGCAGCTTTAATATACTCTAATATCCTCAGAGCAGATTGTAGATGACACTCCCTCGGAGCTTGCATGAACTGGCTCACCTTGCCAACAGCATAGGAGATGTCGGGTCTGGTTACCGTGAGATATATGAGCTTGCCCACCAGACGCCGGTATCTCGTAAGATCAGAGAGAAGAGGTGAGTCATCTGTCCAAGTTTTGTCTTCTCCAGCATCCATAGGACAACGTGCAGGTTTAGCACCAGTGAGTCCTGCATCCTTTAAAAGATCAAGAGCATACTTCCGTTGTGAAAGGACCATGGAGTTGGGCTTTCTAGAGATTTCAATCCCCAGAAAGTATTTCGGGGAGCCCATATCCTTTGTAACCAGATGTTGACGAAGGTGTTTCTTGGTCATCAGTATCCCATCCTGGTCATCGCCAGTAAGAAGAATGTCATCAACATAAACCGCAAGAACAACAAGGCCAGAGGCGGTTTTCCGAACAAACAAGGAGTGATCTGCTGAGCTTTGTGTAAAACCAATGGCCGCAACAATGCCACTGAACTTGTCAAACCAGGCACGAGGACTCTGCTTGAGGCCATAGATAGCCTTCTTTAGCCGGCATACCCGTGTCTCCCCCTGAGCAACATACCCAGGAGGTTGCTCCATGTAAACAGCTTCCTGCAGATCTCCATAGAGGAAGGCATTCTTAACATCTAGCTGCGAGATGGGCCAATCCCTGTTGACAGCTACAGAGAGAAGAACCCGAATGGTGCTGAGGCGAGCCACATGCGAGAAAGTGTCAAAGTAATCAACCCCATAAGTTTGGGTAAAACCCTTGGCAACCAGGCGAGCCTTATAACGATCCACACTGCCATCCGGGAGAAACTTCACCACGAAGACCCAGCGACAACCAACAACATCGGTGCCGAAGGGAGGCGGAACAAGGGTCCAGGTACCCCGTTCAGTGAGAGTAGCAATCTCCTCATCCATGGCAACTTTCCAGTGAGGAATAGTAAGGGCCTCCTGGTAGGAACGGGGGGTGGTAGTGGCCGAGATAGCCAGGGCAAAGGCTCGGCGAGCAGGGGTAAGGCGATCGTAGGAAACAACCGCAGCAAGAGGATGGTGGGTACAAGCCCGAACCCCTTTGCGAAGAGCAATCGGGAGATCCAGGTCAGCAGGTGCCTCAGTATCCGGAGTATCCGTGGTGGAGAGAGCTGGCCCGGGAGTAGAGAGAGATGGCAGCGGAGTGGAGGGATAAAGCGGAGTAGAGGGTGGAGATGAGGAGGAGGGGGAAGGCAGTGGAGTGGGTGGAGAGGACGGAACCTCAGTGGGAGCAGAGGGAAGGGATGAGTGGGTATGAGAAGGAGGAGCAGGAGGAGGAGAAGAGGAAGCGGGAGAGAAGTAAGAGGCATTGGCAAAGAAGGTGACATCCGCAGAGACAAATTGCTTGCGGGTAACAGGGTCAAAGCAACAATAGCCTTTCTGAGTGGGAGAATAGCCCAGAAAGACACATTTGGTGGCACGGGGTGAGAGTTTATCACGCGTGGCAGCGGGAGAGTGCACAAAAGCGGTGCACCCAAAGATGTGTAGAGGAAGAGGAAAGGGATCCTTGTCCGGATAGAGAATGGAGAAGGGGGTAGCACCGTGGAGAACGGTGGAGGGAAGGCGATTGATGAGATAGCAGGAGAGAAGGACAGCATAGCCCCAATAGGAGCGAGGAACATGCATTTGATTCATCATAGTGCGAGCGACATCAAGGAGGTGACGGTTTTTGCATTCCGCCACCCCATTTTGTTGGGAAGTGTAGACACAGCTGGTGTGACGAATAACACCATGGTGAGTGCAAAAGGAGGAGAAGTCGTGGCTAAGATACTCCTTAGCATTGTCAGAACGAAGGATTTTAATAGACGTAGCGAACTGAGTTTTAACCATCGAATAAAAAGAGGTCCAAACAGAGAATAACTCGGAGCGATCTTTAAGAAGATATACCCACGTTGCTCGAGAGAAATCATCAATGAAGGTGACAAAATAGGAACTGCCCCGACCGATGGTGAGGGTAGGAGCGGGACCCCATATGTCAGAGTGAACGAGGTCGAACGGATGGGAGGAGCCCCGACTCTGCGTTGGTGGGAAGGAGGAGCGGTGATGTTTGCCAAGTTGACATGCATCACAGTTTAGAGGAGGATGATGAGGAGGGAGGTGCGGCAGGAGTTGTCGTAGAATGCGGGGAGGAGCATGACCAAGGTGAAGATGCCATTGGAGAAGATCTGTAGAGGAGGAGGAGAAGACGGATAGAGCAGAAACGTTGTCAAGGAAGTAGAGGCCACCACTCTCAGTCCCGGTAGCAATCGTCCGTTGGGAGGCCGGATCCTGAAAAGCACAAGAGGTAGGGGTGAATGTGACAGAACACTGTAGTTGCTTGCATAAAGAAGTAACCGATAATAAATTGCACGGAAACTTGGGCACATAGAGGGTATCAGCCAAGCAGAGAGACGGAGTGACTTGAACCATGCCCGTCCCATGGACCGGGGAGGGAGATCCATCAGCGACAATGACTGGGGGCAACTGAGCTTGTGTGTCAAGAAGAGAGAAACATTGAGGGTTGCCTGTCATATGACTTGTTGCACCAGAGTCGATGAGCCATCGTCCGCGAGTCACAACATGAGCACTACCAGAAGAGGTGACCACGGAGGCTGACGGGCTGGAGGAGAGGAAAGCCATGGAAGCAAGAGAGTAGCAAACCGCTACGAGAAGAGAGTAGAGCACCAAGCCGGGCGACCAGAAAATAGGCCGGGCGGCTAGAAAGGCCGCTTCCAAGAAGCCGAGCAAAGCAGAGGGAAAGAAGTCGCACGACCTGAAAAAGTCGGGCGAACAGAGGAGAACAAGTCGCGCGGCCAAAGATGAGGCCGAGGCGACTAGCAAGCAGGAGCGGGTAGAAGGCAACAAGAAGAAAGCGGCGAAAAAGTAGGCAAAGGTCCAGCGGGGAAGAGGTCGCGCGGACTGAGAAGACCGAGCTAACAGAAGAGAAGAGAAGAGCAGGTGACCGCGACCAAGATGCGGGTAAGAAAGGAATAACCCGCACGGTCAGGCAGATCACAGCAGCTGCGAGAAGGCGGTCAAAGGCACAGCGGGGAAGAGGTCGCGCGGACTAAAAAAAAGGCCGAGCGAACAGAAGAGAGGAGAAGAGCTGGTGACCGCGACCAAGATGCGGGTGAGAAAGGAACAACCCGCACGGTCAGGCAGATCACAGCAGCAAACCGCGAGTTCAGAGACAACACACGCGGACAGAGACAGACCGCAGCGACTAGGAAGTCGGAGCGGCAGGAAAGAACAAGGAGCGCGGCGACGCGGAAACAGGTCGCTGCGACAAAGAGCAGTAGGAGAAGAGAATCAAGAAGAAGCAAGCCGCGCAAACAGGCAGCGGACAGAAACAAGCCGCGCGGATAGAAACAAGCCGCGCGGACAGATGAGAAGGCAAGCCGCGAACAACAGAGAGCGCACAGAATCAGGAGGAAATGACCGTGTCCTCTGATACCATGTTAGAAAGTAGAGAAAAAGAAGCGAAAAGAAGAGAACAAGCCGAATAAACTTTTGAATAATCGAAATTTTATTATCCAAAAAAGATATCTATTACAAAGGTATGCCCTCCTTTATATAGAATGTAGGAGAGATGAGAGAATACAAATAAGAGATGTGGGACTATAATTTACAGGACAAGCGAACTATACAAAACAAACCGCACAAGCCGCGCGGTTAGACAGCAGGGCTAACCGCACGGCTACCACCAGAGAGGAAGAGAGACTGCCAGGGAAGACCGCCAGACCGCCCGGTTTCCAAGCTGACTGAGACAAACCGCCAGACCGCGCGGTCTTCAACCCGCCAAGATAAACCGCCAGACCGCCCGGTCACCAACTCCAACATACATAAGCATGGAATCCTCCACCAAGCGGTGGACAGCGTAAGTGATTCCAGGTTGAGTATGCATCTAGAGCCGGAAGTGTGTAGTACGTCATAGGCATGCTGTGTGAAGCCCATCCGGATGGTTAGTCTGGATTGTTGATGTTTATGTTTTTAACCGGAGAAGACTCCGTGTATTGTATGGATGCTTGTGAATTGTGAATACCTAGAAAGCTTTGGATGAGCCATTGGATTGTGTGTGTTGAATTGGGAAGAGGCTCTATGAGAGCTGTGTGAGGAGCAGGAAAGGGAAGGCCGACCCGCGTCAAGATATGCGCTATTGAAGAATTAAGCAACGGGAAAAGGCTGACCTGGACCTGTGTTGTGAGAGATCGATTGGTGGCAATGCATTGGCGGATGCGGCCCTGACCCGGCTTGCTGCACCATAATGGTGGGTTGATCTAAGTGCGATCTAAATGCTCAAGTTTGTCGTGAGGTTAGTGTCACAACCCGCATTTTCTCAACAATTAAATCATATCAGAGCAAGAGAAAATACATGTCATGATGCCACGTCGTGCAGGGGATAACTGCACACGCTCAGGCAAAACCCCAGTCTCTAATTCTTTGGATAAAATCATCATTTAATATGAAAGAAAACCAGTTAAGTTTGGCGGTCGTATCCCTGGACACATTAGATCAGCTAGTCCACAATTAAAATATATCGATACGCAGCGGAAAATACTTTGGTTAGGTTGATTTGACATCCTAAATGAGCATAAGTGTCCCTTGCACGACGTGGCATCATGACACGTATTTTCTCTTGCTCTGATATGATTTAATTGTTGAGAAAATGCGGGTCGTGACAGTTAGCACCTTTGAATGGGCTGGACGGAATGTCCCCAGCATGCGTGTTGGTAGACTAGGACCGCCCAACCAACAAGTTAAAAACCTCTGCTCGGTGGTGGTGTCAAGGAGTCCGGCCCACCGTAATGTTCCCTGAGTGTACGGAGCGTCTGACGGAGGCGGGATCTTGTGATAATGTTGTGATACTTGTTGTGATAGTTATATGTTGTGATTGCAATGCATACAGGGAAGGAACCATTACCCCAGGTAAGGGGTAGGGTCGTTATAGTTATTCAGCTAATGCTGACCGTTGCTTTGTTTACCGCTCTTGGGGTGGATGTTTAACTGCAGTTGCTGGCGGTTTGAATTGGATTGAGCAGATTGAAGCCCTTGCTGCTTAAAGGCCCTTGAAGGCCGTGCAAAGTCTTGGATTTCATGTGTGGCCGGCCTGCGTGCCGATGTATAAAGCCATATATTTGTAAAGAGAAACATGTAAGGCCTTAAGTCCATGAGCGTTTGTGTAGTTGTATACATTCCTGGTGCTATATATAAATGTGTGGTTTATATATTTAGTGTACATTCATTCTGTTGAGTTCTTACAACTTAAAATGCTTTCGCTAGAATGCTCTGAGCTAGGATGCGAGTAGAACGTGATTTTGATATTCATACGTAATTCCGCCATTTGTTTGTGAAATATGGCGTGGGTCCCCGGCCGGACCCACCGTTATATTCCATATGACGAATGGAGGTGTTACACATTCCTTAAGCCCTATAAGCATAACCTGAAACTTTTTAAGTTTTAGGTTCCCTTATCACAATCTCACTGCCCTTTGGCTTCTTTGCAGGTTTGTTTTCTGCTCCAGCTATCTTCTTTCCCTTTTTGTCTGCTTTGTCTACTTTATCAGCTGCTTCAGCTTCATCTTCAGCTTCTACTTTATATTTCTGCCTCTAATAGTAGCTGAAGGGCTTAGGGAAGTACTTAGAGGGTTCAACTGCACCAGGAGGTAATGTGTTAGCATTCTTGTTCTTCTAGTAAATTCTCCTTTCAGTTTCCCTCTTTTCCATCTTCTCCCATTCCATCTTGTGGTACCACTTTCATTTGTCTGACTTCTTGTTTTTGACCTGATCCTAAGCAAGCAAAATGATGGATCTGGAGTCAGGGCTCTATTGTTCTAAATCAGGTCTCTTCTCCATTTCTTCTCTATATTTCCTCTTTCTTAGCCTGATTTCGTCCTCAGTTTCAGCAGCATTCATCTCTTTCATCTTTAGTGTCAGGTCTACAGTGGGGCTGAAGGAAGGAATTTTAGCAGCAGTAGACTGCTGTCCCCACAGATCACCAACACTATCACCTTCTTCTATATACTGTCCATACTCCTGATTATCTTGTTGAGCAGACATTCTATTCAAGGTATCTTGGACATGGGCAGACATCATTGGGATGTTATCATACTGAATTTGCTCCATTCCTAATGAGCCTCTCACCACATTAGTTGCCCAAACCATGTTTTCAGTATTAGTTCTTATTGCCTCACTCTACCCCTTTTTGACTTCTTCAACTATTTGACTGGTCTGAGTGGTTCATGTCTTGCTTCTTTCTTTTTCTAGATAGTCAACTCCATCAGTAACATGATTCTTGACTTCCAGCATGTGGTCATCAAACATCTTAGTATAGGCATCCATCTTGGTAAAGATTTTAGTACTTTGTTGATCCCACAAAATTTTATCATGATCATGAATGGTCAGTATGTTCTGAGCCTGAATCTTTAAATTCTCTATGACAGTGACAATATTTTGGCTTGACACATACAGCTTCTCCATGGTGTAGTCCATAGCCGGTGCTGCCCTAGTGACAAACTTTACAGTTTCACACTTTAGTAGGTTTACTTCAAATCTGATCGATTTGATTTCTGTGGCTAGATCCTTTCTAATATTTGTAAGGACATCATCCACATATTTTTATAATTCCCTCCTCTGTTCTTCCAGCATACCTTTAAGTTGGGCAAGGAACATAGGTGGAATCTGGTCTGGTTGAGTAGAGGTGCCCTCAACCTGAGGTTCTAAAGGTTGTCTGACCTCTTCCTTCTCACCAGAGTCAGTGTCATCTTCATCTATCTCTTTTTCTGAAGCATCCGTCTCTTCTTCTGACATTGATGAATCAATGTCGTGAACATCTATCTGAGCAGGGAGTTCAGATTGAATCTACCCTTCTGCCTCTGTCATGCCTTCATTGGCATTCAGTATAGCAGTAACAACAACATCTGTATCACTTGCACCAGTCTAAACTACTTTTGGAGGGAGTTGTAGCTGCTTCCCCATAACTAATGCTTCTTGCATTATCTCTTCTATCAGTTGCTACTCCTCAACTGGTGCATTCTTTTCCTCAGCAAATGTAGCATCCATAACTTGAGCCAGGAGTTTCTCACCTTCAGACATTGCAACCTCCATTTTAGAAGTCAAATTGATCTCCCCCTCACTCTGAGGCCTGGGAACTTCAGCATCATCAGGATTTTACAGGTGATCACCTGCATCACTGGACTTGAAATCCTCTCCTTCCATCCTAACTGAAATCTTAGTAACAATAGTTTCAGCAATTTATTTTACAACTTCAGCTGAAGGCAAATCATCATCCTGGTTAGGAGTTTCTATAGATTGTGCTGAAACCTGAGCACTTTTGTCCTTCTTTATCTCTTCATCAGACCCTGTTGAACTTGAACCTTGAGTCTCACCCTCATCTTCAGCCGAACTGCTCGAGCTGGTTGGCTCAGGAGCTGCAACCTTCTTTCCTTTCTTCTCTGATATTGATGGTCCGCGAGGCTGAAGGACTCTTTCCCATCGATCCAGCATCTTAATGTCCATTCTCTGCATGTGATGTATTCTCGCCCCAAGCTTTATATTTAGAATTTCTGGGACTGTTTGTCGCAGAAACAGGGACAAAATTCTCCCTAAGTTTGATTCAGCAATGCATTCAATAATCATTTCAAATAGGATTCTCCCCCAGTCGGTCTTCTTTCACAAGATAATTCTTGCGATTACCTTGAACATCTTCTTTAATATTTTATCATGGGAGCCAGTTTGTAGAGCAAGGCTTTTCCAACGATGTCAGCTAATAACTTAGCCCTTAGGTTGAGTTCTTTCCTTAAGATTGAGCCGGTGGAGTGCTTGGACAACCCACACCATTTCATTGCAGTTTTAATGTCATCCTGCGCCAGTTCGCCTTCGTCGTCATTCGCAGAGAGCTTTGGCATCTGCAATTCTTTGCTAAGCCTTCTGGAGGTAATCTTTATCTTCTTCCCACCTACTACAGTCTTGACTTTGCCTGCCGAAACATCTGCCTTGGCATTTGCAAACAAGTATAGCACTTCCCTCTTCCATAGCAGATAGGGCTCAGTCAAGACCAAGGCTAGGTTAGATTTTTATAGAAGATGAAGCACATGCTGAACCTCTTCAAGAGCGCCAATGAATCCATTGTGAACAACCTCTGCTCCCTCAAAGAGAAAATCCTGACTTTTGGGCGCCATTTTGCTTGTGAATTTCGGATACCTAGCGAGAACGGCTTTCCGTCGATTCGGCGAATGCGAGCGGGAAATGGCAAGGAACAGTGACTATGCTTTTTGCACAAGCTCTATTATTTATAATTATTTCTTAAGAGAAGGCGGAAAGTCACTTACCTGATTTGGTGATCAAATTTTGATCAATGGTCAGGATTAAGTCCTTTTACTTAGCTGCAAGCCGACTGCTCGACAGACTTTGTTGAGTGACTTCATTTTGCTCAATCTTTGTAATCTTGGTCTTAATTTACTGACCATTTCTTTAATAATTGACTTGCCACTAGCTCCTTTAGTGTTACAAGATTGCTCTATCATGCAAGGATTAGGTTGACCTGCAATTCACATGTAATATGTGTCCTAGTGGAGTGCAACTAAATTCAACATGCTTATGTCAATTTTGAGAATGTTAAGTATAGTTGCATATAGTGGCATAGTGAGGATGAGAGCCACTAACTTATATATTGAGACAGGATTGTGGATTGTTGTCTTGCTTCTTTTCAAGATTAAATTTAAACTATCTCATCTCTTCAATGCATGGTTCTAACAATTTAGTAAATATTTAGCAGAATTAAGAGCTAGGTGAATTCTACTTATCTTTGCCCTTTAGACTAGAAGCAGATGCTAAATTCACAGTCTCTGAGCACACCAACATCCTTGCTCCTGAACTTTAGCCATTGATGGGCATCTGGCCTTCTTTTGCAAGCTCCCCCTCAACAATTGCTTATGTCTTGACATCTTCTGCATGATGGTCAATACATCTACTACCATCTTTTAGTGAATTATTCAGAAGATAGTTTTCTTGTACCAGTTCTAAGTCTGGTACATCTCTGTCCAAGGACCACAAATGGGCATGATTGCTGGGACTATTCTGCAAAACAAAGTTTACCATACCTTAGGAACCCAATATGACTTGGGTCCTACGTTCCTATTAGCTTGAAGATGCATATGTTTACCTACAGGAATACTGCCAGGAAGACACTGTCGTGCATTTGACACACAGGGGTTGTGCCAACAATCTATGGCAAAGTGACCCACTTTGCCACAACACCAACATTCATGGATGTTGTATCTCCTTTTCTGAACACACCTTGAAGTGTGTAAGCCATTTCTGGCTTCCTGTTCAGTGGGGAGAACTGAGGCCTTCTTCTTGTTTATTTCAGCAAGATCTTGACAAGAAGTGGGTCTGCCAGTAGAGGAACTTGGCCTACTCTAAACTCCATTAATAACAACCATCTTTGTAGTTGGCATGTTCTTAATGGTTTCAGAAGCAACCAAGTTAGCCTTACTGACTAAAGAACTATTGCTTTGTGTTCTTTCTTAAAAAACCTTAGAATAGACTATAGACTTATCCTTGAATGAGGGGGCTGAGGCACTAAATACAAAATGTATAGGATGGTCCTTTTGGACTTTTACATGGGGAGCCTTCTGTGCACTCAATCCCATGACCTCTCTTCTTCCATTGTAAGGTATATTTATTATCTTACAAGGAAGATTCTCACACCTCCAATGACCACACCTATGGTCTTGGTCATACCTGTTGGATGGGATACTTACCTTGTGAGAGGTAGACTGAGCTCTGACAGGAGCTTGGCATCTCCTCTGAGATTGGATAACTTTAGAAATCCACTCAAATTCAGATTTTCTCTTGATAGAATCTATCATAGAGAAATTAGCCACAATCCTCTTCTCTCTTTCAAGTTTCTCTTCAAGATCCTTGATAATACAGTCCTTATATTTGATGGACTCAACATGGATATCTACCATGGTCTTCAGATGGCCTACTTCCCTCACTTTTATATATAACAAAGATGAAAGTCTCATCTTGTTGGGAAGCAGCCAGTTGTAGGGAGGTAATTTTCTCTGCTTGTTTCTTAACAAGCATCTTATTTTTCTTGAAAGCCTTCAGGAGCACACCATGAGTTTCAATCAATTGATTGATATCATCCTCTGAATGAGGAATCTAATCATCACTTGATGAGGATGCATCAGAATCTGAGTAGGATTCATATACTGGCTCTAAGGATGAGCAAGATGGGAATATACCTAATTTTGTCCAGCTAATCCTAGTAGAGTTCTTCTTCTGGTGTAGCTGTCAGCCCATAGCATCTACATTCACCTTCCTCAACTTTATCCACCTATGAGTCATTATTTGAATGTAACAGAGGGTCCCTGATCTTTACTCTTGTATCCGGATAGACTTTGTCTTCTACAAGAGCTGTCAACATTCCAATGATGTTCTTGTTCTCTTTGTAGACTTGGTGCTCTTTTGAGCTCCACACCTTATGGATTACCCTTGAACTCATAAGTGCAAACCTTTTAGCTATCCTTGGAGGTCAACTCAGAATGTTAGGTCCTTTTTGAGAAACTTCCCTCTAATACCACTTGAAATTCTTTATTTCAAGGATAGTTAAATCACCCAGAGGGGTGATGAATAGGTTTCTTAGTCCTTAGTGACGTATCTTTAATTTTCCTTCCTTTAGGTGCTTTATTAGTTGGTTGGATTTTGCTTTCAAGATATATAACCTGCAACACAACAAACACAAAAAGCACACACATGATTTATAGTGGTTTCCCTAACAAGGGTACATCCACTTTCCCTCCCACCTATCTAACTATCTTGTTGTACTAGGCATTTCTCCAAAAATATGCTCCAAAGGGCTTATACCTCGGATCCCTCAAGATCTCTCAGTCTCCTCCAAGACTTTTAGCTCAACTACAAAGGCCTACAACTCAGTGATCAGGAGATCACCTACCTCAGGCCAAAGGCCCTACACTCAGGCTTAGAGGACAGCCCTACCTCAGATCAACTAGGGATCCTCCCTTAGAGAGAATGACTCCCCTACAATCTCAGACACAAAGGCGCTACCTTAGATCTGTAGCCAGATCCTACCTCAGGCACAAGTGTCCTACAACTCAGTGAGAATGACTCACCTACCTCAAACTTAAAGCCAAGTCCTACAGCTCAGATTCTTAACAAAATCCTACCTCGGATCAAATTTGCTCCTACCACTCAGATCCAAAAGGACCCTACAAGATGGAATTGGGTTGTGTGGTTGATCTTATTACAAGAGATGTTTCTCTGTGCCAAGGATCTAGATAAAGATAAACTCAGCCCCACTATGAATTCAGGAAAATATTTCTCAAGTCTACTTTTACCTGAACTGAGATATACTCGGTCCTAACTTCTTATTCTGAGCACCAGGGATTTTTCCTGCAGGAACTGAGAAGTGACTACAGCAAAACTTGCTGCTACCTGAGCTGAGAGAATCCTATTCCTACTTTCTTCACAATAATAAGGATGTAGATCTTCAGGATACTTTGACTTGTACTTGAACTGCTCTGCTTCTTCTTCCTTCCCAGGATAGAATAAGCAACTTTGTTCTTTCTTCTTCTCAGCTTCATAAGTAGATGTTCAGATGTTGATCTGGCTGAACTGAGAAGCAACTTGATCTGCAAAAACTTGTTCTCTATTTCTGCTTCTCCCTCAGAAGGAAGACCTTCTGAACTTGTTGGTGTAGGTGAAGATGGCTCTAGCTAACTTGCTATCTTTTCTTTAGAGGTTTGCTCTGATCTTACTGATGTCGATGAAGAAGACACTCAGCTAACTCGCTAACCCTTCAGGCTTGCTATCTTGAGCTTCCCGTTCTTTTGTCACAGCAACAATGACGATGAAGAAGAACAACACCAACAGCTACCTTATCTGTAAAAAGGCTTCTCCTTTTATTGATTGTATCCCAAAGGCTCTTTTATCAGTGGGTCCCACAGTACTAATGGTCATCTGCAATCTTGCTTTAATGCTAATTGTCGTATAGTAGCTATTTGGTGCCTTTTGTCATGTACTATAGCCTTCTCGCTATAAGTTTGAATAATGTTGACTTGTTGACTTGCTGACTTCAGAACCTCTGGACTTAGTCAAAATCAAGCATCAGTAAAATAGGCGTTGAGAGAAAGAGCTTCATTCAACGCCAAGACACTTAGATAGAATTATGTCTATCTAGGCGTTGACAGCATTGAGTGAGCATGCCTCACTCAACCCCTTTTGCCTTAGCTTATTTTTCAGCCTTTTCTGTGTGCTTAACATTGAGAGTGTTGAGTGAGCATGCCTCACTCAACACCTTGCCCCTTATCCATGCTTTCTATACTTTAGGCGTTGAGAGCGTTGAGTGAGCACTCCTCACTCAACGCTTTCTGCCTTAGCCAATTTCCTGCTTCTTCAGCATCTTAAGTGTTGAGTGAGCACAAGTCACTCAACGCTTTTTTGCTTTAGCCAGATTTTCGGAATCATGGCGTTGAGAGCGTTGACTGAGCATGTCTCACTCAACACTTTTTGCCTTAACCAGATTTTTCTGAATCATGACATTGAGAGCGTTGAGTGAGCATGTCTCACTCAACGCTTTCTGCCTTAGCCAGATTTTTCTACTCTTTGGCGTTGAGTGAGTAAGCATCACTCAACACCAAACTACTTAACAGATTTTATTCTGTTTATCTAGCATTGAGTGAGTAAGCTACACTAAACGCATTTGGACTTAGCCAATATCAGCATAGATTTTATGTGGCTTTCACTTATAAGGCAATAGTCAACGAATATATAGTATCACATTGAGTGAGTGATACTCACTAAACGCATGTGGACTTAGCCACTTTTTTGCTCATTTCTCCTTAGGCTTTTACTGCATTAGCCTATCTCACAGCCTTTTGTTGTATGTCATTGAGTGAGTTGAATTCACTCAACGCCAGTGTACTTAGCCACTTTCTCAGCTTGCCACTACTTTGGCTTTGATTGTATAAGCTCCACTCAGCGCTATAAGTCATCTGGTGTTGAGTGAATGACCTTCATTCAATGCTCGTGGACATAGATAGTTTTCTATCTATCAACATCTTGGGTAAGTGTTTACCTGACCTAGCCACTTAGGCTACCCGTCTCATCATTGTGGTTAGGACATCCTGCAATCACTAAACTTGAACACAAGTTAGATCACAACATGTGAATACATTGTTTGTTAGGCCTTATTCAAATCCAGGACATTGGGATCAATGGACCCAACACAATTACTATTATTATTTTTATTAATATTATTATAACCTAAAAAATAAATAAAATAAATAATAATAATAAGATAATAATAACTATTATTATTATTAACCTTATCTTCTCCCCCCTAATAAAAGAGCAGAGTCTGGATCCCTTCCCCGATCTTTTCTTCCACCGAACCCGAGGCCCACGTGAGAGAGAAACGAGTTCGGGAAACCTTCCGGTCATCATCACCGGAGCTCCAGTGCACGAAATCTTCCCTGGATCATAGATCCGGAAAGCTCTCGACGAGAGTTACGCGTGCGTGGTGAGTTTTGTCCATTTCGTGAACTTTTTAGTATTAGGATTTTCGGCCTTAACTGCCGTTTTGGCGAAATCTTCGTAGGTTTTTCCTTCCCGCGTCTTCGCTAGGTTCGATCTGCGACGTGAAGTGATTCGGAGGCTGATTTCAGGAAAACAAATCAAGGTAAGTGGTGGTTTTGCTTGCTTTTCTTCCTTTGTATTTACCTCCGATTGTCAGGTGTTTAGTTAGTCTATTTCATCGAGTATTAGTCCATTTCATTAGCGTGTGTTCGTCGTGTCATTTGTTCAACGTGTTGTTTGTTAGTCGAGTTGTTTGTCCGTCATGTCGTTTTGATCGTTGCATCGTTTCAACCACGTAAAACACTGGTTTCATAGTGAGTATCGTAAGTATTGTGAATATCTTAGCGCATAACGTTTGACTTGGAAATCATTGTTGTTAAAGCATGTGAGTCTTGTCGGGCTAATTGTGTTGTCGCGTTGATCGCGTGTCACAATTTTGCTTTAAGTCAGTTACCGACTGCATAACTTAGAAGTTTATATTATGATGCACATAAACATATATCGAAGGTTTGTTGGGTTGTGCGCGTTGGGGCTACTCCCTCAGCACAGTGCCATGGTTGTTGGGTCTGTGCGCGTCGTGGTTACTCCCCCGACAATGTACCTCTCTTATTTGTGGATCATACACCCAGGCTTGCCCGGTGTTTTGATGCCCTTCTTGAGCTGATCAGTCTCATTTAAATTTGAATTTTTATATGATATCTTATAATATATATGTAAATATAGAACTTTTTAGTGCTTGATACTGAGATCGCTTGGTTATATCTGCATACCTAGTTTTACTTCTCTGTTGCTTTTGCTCACTAGTACTGACTTCTGTTGCTAGTTTGCTCACTTGGTTCCCGTCTACTTGGAGGTTTGTTATTGCTGCTTAGTTTCTTTTACCTCCACTTGTTACTGAGTTCTTCTTCTTTTGAATACCTCAAGTTTAAAAGCAAAAACAGGTGTGACTGGCAGAGTTCGTGGTTTTCAGAGCTGCGACTTGTTGTTGTTGCTTGTTTTCCTCCTCAGTTTAGTGAGCTAATAGTTTCTTTATTTCAGATTAGACTTGTATCCTATGGATTCGTGTCGGTTTGTTGATGCTCATAGTGTTAGTTTTTTATGGTTGGCTACTTTCTAGTTTTACTTGTTGTTAATTATGCACTTGCTCTCTGAGAAGGATATATGTTAGGATGCATATTAGGCATTTTTAAATATAAAAAGCTGCATTCTAGCGTAATTACATAACATCTATTTTAACTGAAATTTCATTCTATTTTAAGAGCCATAAAACTATCTTTTTACTCATACTAAATGTAGAAGTCGCGGTCCATTGCAAAAATTAATGAGTCTCTATGCTCATATAGAATAAATAAATGAAATAAATTGATTATTTCCACTGCATCCACCGGACCGAGGGACATGCTCAGTAATACATAAAAATACAAAATATATTTTAAAACATAATTCATGCGTCTTTTTATAACATAAGCGAAAGGATAGGATTGCTTGAACGTCTGCAGTTGTCTCTTTTACGGCATGGCATCACGATCGTGTATTTTCTCTCACTCTCATAGTAGTTTAATACTGAAAAAATGTGGGTTATGACAATCGGCTCCAAGAAGGGGCCAGAAACACAAGTCCCTCCGGTAAGGAAGAAGGATCCTCCGGCAACTAATACTACATAACCCGGGACGAGCAAAGCTCCTGCTCCTGTGACTACTACAACACTGCCGGCGGCGAGCATCTCTTTGCCCCGCCACCTCCTCCTCTGCATAACCCGCAAAAAACTAAGGAGCACAACAATGTCGCCGCCACCTCCGGCGAGCTCACAACGACCGACAGTGAGCACTCCAGTACCGCCGCCGCCTCCTCTGTCGTCAAGCAACGAAGCTCGCCCTAAACTCTGCCCGGAAACTACGGTCCCTTGGATCCCGCCGAAGAACTCGGCATGGAATCCGAAAAGAAGGCAGCCAAGCTACATCCCGCTGAGGACCGAAAGTCGCGACCTTGGAGGTCACAGATAGGGGCATCCTGAAGAGCACCCTAGCGGCTCATCATCGGGCCAGCGAGAATCAACTCACCGCAACACTTCCCCTTGGAGATCTATGTCCTCACAATAAGGTAGCTCACACTACTGCTGAACTGGTTTGAAAGTTGACGTGGGCTTCTGACTTGGCTACTTTCGTTCTGCTTTGACAGGTCACCCCTTGACTCCTGAAGGTACTTTTATTGAGTCCCTTGGGCTTTCCAGAAACGAGTACTGTCATGTCGCCGCCCACGCCTACATTGCATATTTTGGTGTCCAAGTTCGACCAACTCTCCAATTGCGAGCCTCATCGCCGAATCTCGACACTGGAGGTGAGAATGGCAAAGATGGAAGAGCTTCGGGAAAGCCAGACGGCCTACGGGGCCCGCTTCCATATGATCCAAGAGATGGACATGCGACTAGCGATTACTGACCATCCCTTATAGCTCTATGGTGAGGAGTTGGCTGGCATGCACATGAGCATGGTCTCTGTTGGGCAACTTGCGAGGATGGAAGAGTAGCTACGGTGAGGCGGCGAAGCGATGTTGGTGGCTAGCGAGCACTTCCGACTAGCTCGCGAGATGGGTGACATCCTCGTCTTCTTGATCAGGGGCCTCCTAGGACTTAGATTTTTTATTCTTTCTATTTGTGCTCGTCTCTTGGCGACTACGTAATGAACTTATTCTTTATTGTAATAAGCGAGTTTGAATCTCGTGTTGATTCTGCTGACTTTGCTGGTTGATAATTTTTTTCAATGCATGCTCGTCTTCTACCTGCAACGTTCTGAGTTTGTCTTCTGCAGGTTCTGGCGAGGTGGCGAGATTTTGGATAGTGTTGCATGAGATAGTCCTAGTAGCTAGTGTTGATATCTAGGCTAGCACGCGACATAGGTGGATACTCGTGTGAGGTTGATATACCCCTGCCCCTGTCTATAAATAGAAGGGGTAGGTGAGCCTTTAGTACGCTGTTGTGAATTCTAACCCTCTGCTCGCGAGTATTCATCCTTGCTCGCGTCTTCTTTCTCATCCCCGCTCTACTCGCTTTTCCTTTCTCATCCTCGTTGCTCGCTAAAAATGGTAAGCGATGATGTCAATGCTCGCCGACAAGCCAATGGGGTTAACTTCACCGAAGCGGTCTTCAAGAAATCTACTACGACTGAGAGAGATTTGGAGGATTTTGCCAAAGGCACCTTTCGGAGGAATACTCAGCCAGACTCCCCGCTCGGACCGAGCGACTAAACATCTTTCTCGAAGTTTAGATAGTCCTGTCTCTCCGCCACTTTGAAGTCATCCTGCAACTTCCATTGTAGTCTGAATATCACCAAATCCTGCAATACTTCGGCATCGTGCAATCCAGATCAATCCCAACGGTGTGGCGATGATCATGAGCTTCCTTTGCTTCCATCGGGAAGAGAAGATCGTGTTTGACCTTTCCATCTTCTGGAAGGTATTCTCATTCGTCATGACTTCTGAGGAAGTCATCTTCTTCAGCAGCCACATCTGCACATTGGTCGACACTTCTAATAAGGATAATTTGTAGGGTGAGCATCTGGTCGTCGTCGGCTACTTTGAAGGTGTGCTAAGGAAGTCGCACCAACCACCCTAAGTCATCTTCTTGTCGTCCATCCTTTAAGGTGTGCGCGAGAAGCTCTTTGAAGCTTCCAATGGGCTGCGATTTGATGTCATCCACTGGTGTCTCAATGTCAACATGCTGGACGAAGTATTCCCCGACGAATGTAGAACCTCACGAGATTCTACCAAACTCACGTGACTGAACAATCGCTGCCGAAATCATACTAACTATTCTTTGACATCTGCAGCTACTTGAGAATTCCCGCGAGAACTGTTTCCTCCAGCGAAGGAGGTCGCATCATCGCGCCAAGACTCCTCGAACTTACCATCCAAGGTTGAGGAGATCCCGCCTCCAGTGGGTAGCAAAGGCCAGTCGCGCGCCGGTGACAAGGGTGGCTCGCTGCAGAAGAAACTCGCCAAGGGGAAAAAGAAAGCCAAGTTCCCGTACCACGCGAGCAAGCAAGCCAAGTTTTCTCGCAAGCTCTTTAATGAGAAGGAATCGCCAGCTGACGTCGGGGTGCCTTACTACCACCCGTACTACAACCTCGGGGTAGGTGGAAAGGATGCCTTTGTTCGCCCACTAGTATCATGGTCAGAAGGAGAGCACAAGGTCACGTTGAGTACAAACCTACCCGCCTGGTCAGAAGATAGGGAGGACAAGGGGGAGGCTTCGACATGGCCTATGCGCTATATGGGCAAGCAGACGCTGAGTCGATGTTGTATCTCAGCCCAGAGGTGCTCGCCCACCAGACTTCTCGCTCGATCCTGCGGACTGCCGAGCTAGGTCACTTCATAGCGAGGAAGCTTCTCGAGATGCAGGAGGCATTCAGGATCGTGTCGCAGCAGGATATCGATATGGGGTTGCAATCTGTTCGCTGGAAAGAGTATGAGGTAGGTCGCCTCTTCGGCGCAACTTAGCTGACTTTGTACTTGGACCATTTTACTAACTAATTGCTATTGATACTCGCAGGTTGCTGAGATCGAGACGGTGAAGAAGTTTTCTGAGTTCGAGCAAGAACTCGCCAACACCAAAGCCGAGTTGGAATCTTCTCAAATCTAGGTCTCTGAGTTAGAAACTCACATGGTCACCATCGAAGATCGCCCAGGTCTCTTCGATACTCATCTGGCTGGGTCGCAGCAGAATGTGCTTACTTATGGTATGGTCAAGAAGATATGCTGTAACACCCCCTATCCGTCGCATAGCATATAGAAGTAGGTCCGGCCGGGGCCCGACGTAATACACCACAGACAGGCCGGGTGGTTACTCAATGAAAACCATCCAACTAATCATAACGTCCTACACAGAGCATTCTAGCGGAAGCAGTTTACAAGTTGTAATTAAGAACCCAGCACTAAAGCATGAATGTACACTAAACACCAAATAGGAATGTAGTACATACACAAGTACTGGCCTTAAGGCCTTACATAAAGGTTCACTTCAAATTACATGTTTTACAAACCACGGCACGCAGGCCGGTCATACATGAATAAAATCAAGTAAACACTTCAATGGCCTTCAAGGGCCGGCTTCGCAATTTGGGCTTTAGCCCGCTATTGACCGCTTGGTCCAGCAGCACCTGCAAGCACAATCCACTGCATGGTGGTAAACAAAAGCAATGGTCAGCAATGCTGACCAAATTATAACGATCCAGCCCCCAGCTCGGGGAGGCGATGCTCCTTCACTGCACTTATTAGCATAACAAGTAGTGTATAAAATATACATTTCATCAAAGGCATAGGCTCGCACGGCCACACACCCCGTGCACTCAGGGCACATTCTCGATGAACACAGTCAAAGCCTGTCGACTCACCACCATCCCTTTGGACGGCCAAACAATGAGCAATTTGTCTTCCCGGCATGGGTCACAGTAATTAAAACCATAGACCGCCGAAGACCCTCATCTATGCCAACGGCAAGTGCCACGTACCATTAGGTCTCTTTAACCGAACGACATAGAACGGGTACGGTTCCATCTAACCCGTGCTCACATCGCAGCGATAATTTAAACCATATGCGCAGGTCAAACTTCTCCCGAGTCCCATTTCCATCACATACTTCACATAATCCGGTTATGTTCAAGTTGGCTCTCAGGACACCAAGTTGGCAAGATCACGCATCTGCCCAGTTTTCCGGGTGCACCTTTGGGTTAATCCCCAAGGCTCCCTGTTGCAATCTACCACGTAGAAAAACCCGAAAACAAACATTCGCACGGAGTCTTCTCCGGCATTTATGCAATGCAACATCACCGATCTGGACCAACATGTCCGGGTAGGCTTCACACATCATGCCTATGTCCGTTCTCGAATACGAACTCTAAACAACGGGGACTTTACATATCTACCCGAAGGAACGCCTCCAACTCACCGCAAACTCGCGAGAGCGGGCTTCCTATGAAAAGAAGGAGAGCTTCACATGCTCAAGAAGAGAATCGTTACCCTAGCATTCTTCCTTGGCGCCATGGAAAGGTAAGCGGATGAAAAACACCGCACTCTCTTTTCCTTCATAGATCCGAAGTCGGCTCGTGATTTGGAGCTCTACAAATCCTCCAACAACTGGGTCTAGACTTCTTCTTCCTCCTTTGCTCTCCCCTCTCTCTAGGATTTAGAAAGAGAACCACTCAAAAGAAATGAGGGTTTCAAGGGTCAAATCCCGTGTATATCCCATCAGGAACAACCCCCAGCCGTTGGATCCCAAATTAAAGAAACGAACGGCCTTGATTCGGGCCTGAAATGCTAAAACTGGGCCGAACACGGCCTGCGACATGCCCGTGTCCCGGGCCGTGTCCCCTATTTGCCGTCAAAATCGACGCTCCTGGAACAACACATGGGCATCCAACACGCCCGTGTTCGACCTGACACGCCCGTGTTCCAACTGACACGGCCGTGTGGTCAGCCGTGTGCCCCCATCGACACAGCCCCGAAAACAACCCGAGACTCACACGGGTATTGGACATGCCCGTGTCCATGCCCGTATCACACCAAACACGCCTAGGCTTCAGGCCGTGTTCACAGTCTCGACGCTTCGTCGAGCGAAGTTCGTCTACCACACGACACGGCCTTGGACACGCCCGTGTCCCAGGCCGTGTGCCTTCTCTCGACACATCGTCGAGCGAAATTCGTCGACTCCACGGGCCGATCGTCGACACGGGCTTGACACGCCCTGAGACACGCCCGTGTCTCAGGCCATGTGCCCTGTCTCGACACATCGTCGAGCGAAAAAGGTCGACCTCACGACCAAATCATCGACTTAAGCCTGACACACCCTGGGACACGCCCCTGTCCCAGGCCGTGTTCCCCCTGCCAAATTCTAGATTTTGCCCAAAACTCCTCCCGTCGCTCTTTTGAGTTTCGGGGCGTTACATATGCATGCATGGGGATGAGATGTCTGTCATCCACCGTAGGATAGCGCAAGCAATTGGGGAGGCCATTCTCGCCAAACTGGGGATAGACGGCTTCCTCAGCATAGAGACCGAGCAGCTGATGATCTCTGACCTCATCCACGGGCTACTCGTCGAGGAGCCCAACTCGCCTGACCGTGTCCTCTTCTCCCCTTCCGGCTCTAGCGGTAGAGACAACAGCAGTGGAGAGAGTAGCGACGACATCGATTATGAGGATGATGGCGAGGACAAAGAGGATGTCGTCATCGACGAAAAGGAGCATCTGCCCGATACTAGCGATGACAAATCATATTCGGTCGGCCATCTCCTGCGTGTTCATTTTGTAAAGACAGGAAATTATAAACACTTAAGAGATTTTTTTGCAAATTATTGTAATACTCGCCATCTAATGCAATATACTTCTTGTACTGTTGGTCTTCTTCATTTACCAAAGGCCAGTCGTGTGCCGATGACAAGGGTGGCTCGCTGCAGAAGAAACTTGTCAAGGGGAAAAAGAAAGCCAAGTCCCTGGACCACGCGAGCAAGCAAGCCAAGTTTTCTCGCAAGATCTTCGATGAGAAGGAATCGCCAGCTGACGTCGGGCACCTTACTACCACTCGAACTACAACCTCGGGCGAGGTGGCAAGGATGCCTTTGGTCGCCCACTGGTATCCTGGTCAGAAGGCGAGCACAAGGTTACGTTGAGTACAAACCTACCTATTGGGTACATTGGAATATATATACCTGATTTGAAGAAGCCTCACCCTACTCAATGATATACATCAAGGTGTATTTGATGTGTTTTGAGTTTATGTGTGCAGGTTAAGTAATTGCAGGGAAAGCATAAAAGATTCTAAGTCCATGTGTCGACACCTAGAAGAAAAGTGTCGACACTTAAGAAGGCTTGTGTCGACACCTAGAGGAGCTGTGTCAACACTTGGAGTAATTGTGTCAACACCAGGAAGGTAGAGTCGACATCAGAAGCAAAGTGTCGACACATACAGGCAGTGTCGACACAGAGTGAAGAATTGTCTAAAGTATCAGTGTCGACACTTAGAAGCAGTGTCGACACCCAGAGGAACTTTGTCGACATCAAAAGTGTCGACACTAGGAGGCTGTGTCGACACTCAGCAAACTTCAACAAAGTTTAAGTCCAAGTGTCGACACAAAGGAGATGTGTCGACACTCAGCAAAGTCTCAACACATGAAGAACGTGTCGACACAGAGGAGATGTGTCGACACTTAGCAAAAGTTTCAACACAGAAGGCATGTGTCGACACAAAGAAGATGTGTCGACACTTAGCAAGTTTCAACACAAGAAGATGTGATGCAGGGTATGTCCTAGAGATTCGTCACGGAGGCCTCGATAACGCTTACGACATGATCTACGCTCTCTATTCCGCACGCTAACGAAAACGCAGCCACAACAATTATTTTATTTATCGCTCGCGCTAACAATACGGATCGCCATTCCGCAAATAGATCGAATGTTGGCTATAGGCCAAATTCTTTCCGGCTAAATGGGATAATCTTGATCCCGAACGAGCTTTTGGGTTGTACCAAAATAGATCCACCAAGAACAAAATGATTCGAAAGATGGTAGGATCTATCCCAACAAAAAGAAAGCGAGGATCGCCAATCCTCTTACGAATCTTTCAGATATCCAAACGAAAAAATACCGATCTATTATTTGATTAACCGCGAAGAAAAACAAATCGGAAAATAACGCAAAAATTCGTCCACCACAAGAACTATCTAGAGAAAGAAATATCTTGGTAGAAATTTTCGTTACCCCTCTCGGATTTGTAGATCCGTGATGCGTGGATCCACCAAGTTTGATCGCTCCTCCGTTGAAAGTCCACGGGAAGCGCGCTATGGATGATGAACGTGCTAATCTCCTTCACTTCACGCCGTGGAGGAAACCCCTATCTTCTTCCTTGCAAACAACCTCTCATGCATGGGCCAAAGTATCCTTGGAGAGAGAGAGGATCTCGGGTGGCCGTGAGCAAGAGGGAGAGGAGAGTAGCCGAGCACTAGAGAGAAGGGGGCGGCCGAGAGCAAGAGGGAGAGAGGAGATGGCCTTGAGGCCGGCGGTTTGGAGGAAGGAAGAAAGAAGGGGGGGGGGGGGGCGGCTAAGAGAAGAAGAGAGGGAAATTTTAGGGTTGGCAAATTCCAAATTTTGATTTCAATTAATTCTACCATCAAATGAAAAGTTCAAGGCCTTATATAGGCTTACATCTCAAAGCAAATAACAAGTGGCTAAAGGCACACCACATAAAGAAAATGCAGAAATTAAATATTGTTTTCTTTAAAAGAGCCATCATGAAACGGCTATTAGCACACCAAAGCTAAAATATCAAATATGAGTCTTGTTGCGCGGGCGAAGCTAGTAACCATGACCGCTACGACGTCGCACGTCCTTTGCCGGCACATCTTCAACATAGTCATTCCCAAGTTGGCCGTCCTAGTGGCCGTCGTCATCACCGTCGCCATCAATCCTCCGCCGCTCAAAAGGACTCATCTCCGATGAGCGGGCTGAAATATAACGGCGTACGAGGTCCGTGTCAAGAAGATCCACCTGTGCAGCAGAGAGCCAAGAGTCATCCGAAGCCGGACGACCACGCCAACGAACCAAAAACCTGTGAATGTCGCCGTCGGGAGTGGGAAACATATCATCCTGCAAAATCCTGTCAGGCAAGAAATCCGTCCGGGGAAACCTCGGAAAAACGTTAGGTGAAGCAGAAAAACAAGGTTCATCATCAATAGACGACATACCTCCCGTAGTTTTCGAAGGAGAAAGCGATCCAGAATTGAGCTCACCCCCCCACCCCATTAGATTGTATAGTGGAATTATTAAACGGAGAGACAGACAGTTCAGGTGGTGGAGCAACAAAAAGCGTTAAATCCGAAATGTTAAACACAGGGGAGATTCCCCAATCAACGGGTAATCCTAACAAATAAGCATTTTCGCCTAATTTCTTCAAAATTCGAAAAGGACCGGTTTTCTTGTTCGCTAATTTTTTTATGGTGCCCGAAGGCATCCGTTCAGGGATAAGACAGACCATAACCAAATCGCCAATGTTCAAGGAGACTCCTCGCCTATGTACGTTAGCATTCGATTGATAGATAGAATATTTCTTAGCTAACGTCTTGCCAATATGCTCATGGAGAGTGTGAACGTGTGAAGTGAAGTCCTGTGCAAATTGACTTGACTTAAAAGAAGGCGGTAACGGAACCAAGTCAAGAGGCACTGACGCCTTATAACCATGCACTATCTCATTCGGAGACAACCCAGTGGACCTGTTCTTAGAATTATTGTACGTTAGTTGAGCATGCGGAAGGATAAGATCCCATGAACCGTGTGGGGTGAACCCATGTGCAACATGACTTGAGTTAACAGTAGAAAATAACGGGACTAAGTCTGGTGGCACGGGTGCTTTAAATTCATTAACGATTTCCGTGGAGTCCAACGCCATAGTTTTAAATTTAGATTTAAATTTTGATTTAAAAATTTCACAAAGAAATGCCTGCGGAAAACGCTCATCACCAACTATACAGTTGGATGCTCCCGGAGTTGAAAGGTAGTGCGGGAGACACAACTCAACATACCCAACTACGTTCACTAACGTGTGCATGCACGGATCATCAAAAGGCGGAGGATAAATGCAAGCGACCGGGATTGGCAAATAATTGTGTCTGGGGGACACCACATCAAAACGTACCATCGCCATGGAATCACTAGCAGTCCAAAAAGAAGCCTTACCCAACGCCAAGCGGTCAGATGAACGGTCCATCCTAGGAACAATATAGTCAGATCTATGAAAAGTAGTGGAAAGACCGAACACAACAACTAACAAATTGCTCACACACATCCGTCTGGGTAAGTCTAATGGGGAAGCTGGATAAATAAACATCTCCAAATATCTCGGGCTAGAAATGACAAGCTCGTTCCCTAACAAGTCATCTAATCGAGTCAAGTGAACCGGAGGAGGAGTTAACATGGGCGATTCCGGAGGAGGAACTAAATCATACTCACCGTCGAAACATGGATTTAATGTCCAAGAAAAATCCTCCGGGTGCAAGCCATCAAAATCAAAGGAAAAATCAAACAGTAGATTCATCCTTACCGAAAACTCAGCCGGATCGTCATCATCTAACTCACTATCAGATAAACATTCATCACGGGGTGACTCTACCAAATCAGCCGACATGTCTTCCAACCCACTAGATAATTCGTCCAAATCAGAATTAGTATTGGTCTCAAAAGTAAGAAAGATCGTACTCGACAAAATTCCTAATCCATTTTGGGCTTCTGGCGAAGGAGCTAACATCAAAGAAATGTTTATCGGGTCCTCAGTGCTACCGTCATCCACAAATAGCCTTCCCACACAGGGTAAATCTTCCAAAGCGTCACATCCTTCGCTAACCAAATCATCCCACGAAGTAGGTATATTGTCTAAATCATGATGGGGGGTTGGGCAAATCGAATCCCGGGAAGAATCTAAATTACTATGACCCTCAAGCAACGATGATAATATCAATGAACTATCTCGCGGATGTGCACCACTAAAATTATCCCAAGATAAACATCCATCCCAAGGTGACTCTTCCAACACCGTTGAACCATCGACCAAACCGGGATCAATCATTATAATATTGTGATACTCACTCGCACTGATCCGACTGGATTGACCTACCAGGGAAGCTAAATAAATGGGCACCTCAATATGTTCCGGGCTAGAAGGAACTAGCTCGTGTTCAAGCAGGTCATCACCTAAATCAGTAATAGGTAAGCTCTCAACATAGGGTGACTCAGCCGGAATGTCTTCTGACTCAGGGTCATCAGAAGACTCCATAACTGTCAAGGGAGACGCCTCAGAAACATCGTCGAAAGGAAGAGGAGACGATTCCTCAGAGGTGAAATCCTCGTCCAGGTCACTAGGGTAACCAAACTCCTCGTCATCACTAAGCTCATCAATTAAGTCGGTCTCACCCACAGTGGCGTGCTCAGTCTTAGAAACTACCGCAGACTCATCAGGAGAGTCAACGACTAGATCAGGCAGCTCAGGAGAAGACTCAAAAAGAACTACGGGCGTATTCAGAATAGGACGCACAATAGAGCCAAGATCAGATACGCCACTAGACTCAAAGGTAATAATCTTCTGACGTGAGTGAACATTTCTCCTAGGAGGTCGGCGCTTCTCAATCTCCAAAGCTGTACTAACGGTGAGGTTTAGGTCGGTGTGACAATAATGTAGTAAGCCGTACTCACTCACAGGCTCGGTTTTGGTAGTACGGAGATAGGCGGGATCAAATTGATCCGAAAGGAGGCTACGCATCGCCTGCCAATTATGTTGATAACCACCAACACGACGCTCTTCGTTCAGCCAAAATAACTGGGCCTGACCTATTAACCGTTCTCGGGCAAAGTGAATCTTTTGGGGGTCATCCCATCCGTAACACTTAAAATGAAGTTCTATACCGTTAAGCCAATCCCTAAAAATTTTAGGACACCCTAAACCATCATAACTAGGACAAGTGTGGCATTGCCTAGGGGGAAACTTAGTCATGGCTTTATCATACCAAAAGTCCAACCGGGAAACGTGAACGTCATAGGCCATAATTTCGGATTTTTTTGAAATTGGAAATTTGAAATTTGAATTTTAAACTTTGAAATTTGAAATTTTGAAATTTGAAATTAGTCGTCCCTTCAGCTTGGGCCGAGGTTCGATCAAGCTAAAGGGACGACTATTGCGTCCGAACGAGCGGAGTTGTACCAAAGGGATCTACCAAAAAAATACGATTCGCAAGAAATGGTAGATCTCTCCCAACAAAAAAAAGCGAGGATTGCCAATCCTCTTACGAATCTTTCGGAAATCCAAACGAAAAAATACCGATCTATTATTTGATTGACCGCAAAGAAAAACAAATCGGAAAATAACGCAAAAATTCGTCCACCACAAGAACTATCTAGAGAAAGAAATCTCTTGGTAGAAATTTTTGTTACCCCTCTCGGATTTGTAGATCCGTGATGCGTGGATCCACCAAGTTTGATCGCTCCTCCGTTGAAAGTCCACGGGAAGCGCGCTACGGATGATGAACGTGCTAATCTCCTTCACTTCACGCCGTGGAGGAAACCCCTATCTTCTTCCTTGCAAACAACCTCTCATGCATGGGCCAAAGTATCCTTGGAGAGAGAGGATCTCGGGTGGCCGTGAGCAAGAGGGAGAGGAGAGTAGCCGAGCACTAGAGAGAATGGGGCGGCCGAGAGCAAGAGGGAGAGAGGAGATGGCCTTGAGGCCGACGGTTTGGAGGAAGGAAGAAAGCGGGGGGGGGGGGGGGGGGGGGGGGGGGCTAAGAGAAGAAGAGAGGGAAATTTTAGGGTTGGAAAATTCCAAATTTTGATTTCAATTAATTCTACCATCAAATGAAAAGTTCAAGGCCTTATATAGGCTTACATCTCAAAGCAAATAACAAGTGGCTAAAGGCACACCACATAAAGAAAATGCAGAAATTAAATAATGTTTTTTTTAAAAGAGCCATCATGAAACGGCTATTAGCACACCAAAGCTAAAATATCAAATATGAGTCTTGTTGCGCGGGCGAAGCTAGTAACCATGACCGCTACGACGTCGCACGTCCTTTGCCGGCACATCTTCAACATAGTCATTCCCAAGTTGGCCGTCCTGGTGGGCGTCGTCATCACCGTCGCCATCACCGTCGCCATCAAGATGTGTCGACACAAAGGAGTTGTGTCGACACTTAGCAGAAATTAACTAAACATTGAAGGAGAAGGACTTGTGTCGACACACAGGATCATTGTCGACACATTCTGAAGAAGCAGTGTCGAGAAGCAGTTTCTACAACACAAGGAGTTGTGTCGACACCATGAAGGCTAGTGTCGACACTTAGTCTACTTGTATCGACACTTGGTCTTTTTATGTCGACACATAAAGACTATCTGTCTCGACACTTTCAGACAGTGACAGAGATTTCAAGAAGTGACTGGATGACTTGACAGCTGTCATTTCAACCGGTCAACTGCTACTGTCAGAGCTGTCAGAAGATCGTTAGAAACCGGATCAGCCGGTCACCATGAAGAAAGCTTATATAAAGGCTTATTCCTTCAACAGAAGGTGATTAAACTAACTAGTGGTTGAATCATATAAGTGAAAAACAACACAACAAGAAGAAGACCTTCAAGTGAAGATCTAAGAAGTTGGAGAGAGAAAGCTCTTTCTAAGAAGACAGTTGTTGAACCAGGCTGCTAAGAAAGTTTCAGATTGAGATCTGATTCTCAAGTCAGCAGTTGATTGAAGATCATCTTCCTAGAGATACAACCCTACTGAGTTATAATTCAAGAAGCTTTGAAGAAAGCCAATGGAGGTTGATCTCTGCAAAGTTCTTTCAAGAACTCATCCAGAAGCCAGTCAACTCATCTTTCTCAATCAGAGTTGTGGTTATTAATCTCTGTACTCTTTATTTTCTATAGGATCCTTAGGGATCTAAGCTGTAAGCCTGTATTATAAAGGCTGAGTGTAGGAGACAGTGTGCTCTGAGTGTAAGTCTTGTTGAAGACTGAGGTAGGGCCTAGGGCCTGAGTTGTAGGAGACCTTGTTCTCTAAGTGTAAGTCTTTGTGAAGACTGAGTGGTAGGGCTATTGAGCCTGAGTTATAGGAGTGGGATCACTCTGAGTTGTAGGAACCTATTTGGGGTTCTGAGTTGTAAGATCTGAGGATCTGAGGAGCAGTGGAGAAGTTAGGCCGAATCTAGTACACTACTAGATAGGCGAAGGGGGAAAGTGGATGTACCCAGACTTTGGGGAACCATTATAAAAGCTGTGTGTACTCTGTGTGTGATTTATTCTGTGATTGTTGTGTTATATGTGCTGAATTGTTGTAGAGAATTGCATAAACAGGTCTAGTAATTCAGTGTTTCTGCCTTAAAACTTAAAAAGATCAAGTGCACCTATTCACCCCCCCCCCTCTAGGTGTTTAGGCACTAGTTCTTTCAAGTGGTATCAAAGGGAGGTTCCTCAAAAAGGACATAACAGTCTGAGTAAAGATCTTGAAGGCAGAATCAGTATAATCAAGAATCAAAAAATGGGTTCAACTGAGAATCACAAAGAGCTAGGATCCATGAAATTGCCAATCTGCAGAAAAGAAATTTTTGGCATTTGGAAAGAAAGGGTTAGACTTTTTATGGAAGCCTCTGACCCAAGAATTTAAATTACAGTCAAAAAAGGGTCATATGTGCCAATGAAAGTATCTCTTCTAGATGCCAATCAGAGAACTCCCAAAGACTATTCAAAAATGACCAATGATGAAATAATTATGGCCACTATGGACAAGAGGGCCCAAAATATTATTGTAAGCGCAATTGATGATGCCACATTTCAGAATCTGACTCATTGTAAAACATCACAAGAAATGTGAGACATACTGATAGTCTATATGGAGGGATCAGAAGAGGTAAGACAAGACAGGAAGTCTTTATAATATCAAGAGTATGAAAGCTTCAGACAAGGCAGGTCTGATAGCATAACTAAATGCTACAAGAAATTCTATAGGATAGTCAATGAATTGATGTCCTATGAAAGAGAGTTCAGCAATTATGAATTAAATGATAAGTTTTTGAGATCCCTGACAAAGGACTAGGATACCAAGATCTGTGTCATTAGGGAAATGGCCAAATTAGCAGACATTCCTCCTCCAACTTTGTTTGGAAAACTGTTATCTTATGAGATGCAGTTAATGGTAAGAAAGGAGGAAGAAAATACTACTAGGGTGGAGCACAAAGAAAGAGCTGTGGCCTTCAAGACTGAAGCCACTAGAAAATATAAAAGCAAGTCTCCATCTCCACCTCAAAAAGTTGCTGAGGCTGAGACAGATACTTCAGATAGCAAGAAGTCAGAAAGCAGTGAAAGTGATGAAGACTTTGCTGCATTTACTAGGCACTTTCAGAAGTTTCTAAATAAGAAGCAGTGGAGGTCCAAGCCATCCACTTCACAGACAAAAGATGACTATTATCAGAACAGGAAGTCATCAAAGAATGACAGGAGAAAGTCCAAGTCTAGTAAAACTACATCCTTAAAGATAGTATGTTATTGTTGTAATAGATAAGGATATGTAATAGCTGATTGTCCGGAAAAGAGGAAAGAGTCCACTAATAAGAAGAAGACACAGTTCAAGGGCAAAAAGGAAATATCCTTTATTGCCAAGAAGGATAAAAGTCTGACTGATATGTCATCTTCAGAAACAGATTCAGAAACTGAAGCCTATATTGGCATGTTTGCTGAAGAAGAACAAAATGAGTTCATGCAGCTAATGAACTCAATATATGAGCATGAGGACAATCAGTGCAAGGGACTGATGGCCTTATCAGAAGGAGACAAAATCCAGGATCAGCCTGGACCAAGTCAGGTACAAAATTGTTCTTCAAGTTCAATTTCTAGTACATGATCAGAATCAGATACATCAGCATCAAGTGATGTGAGTGGATCTGAATCTGAAGGATACATTCATCAATTGATTGATGAATATAGAGTATTGTTGCAGGCTTTGAAGAAAAGCAAATTCTTGGCCAAAACTCAGGCTAAGGAGATTGCTAGTCTCAAAGTGGCTGCAACAGATTTTGACAAGTTGCTTGATCAGAAATTAAATGAAATAGCCAGACTGAAGAATATTACAGTTATTCAGATGGGGACTATTACATTTAAAAATGATCAAATTAGAAATCTGGAGATTAGTCTTCAGAAGGAGAGAGATATTGTAGCAAGTTTTTCTAAACCAAAATCTGTTCTACCTTTGATAGATGAGTTTGTACCTCATAAGGGTAAAACTGGATTGGGGTTTACAAAACCTGGCAGGACAGTTAAATCCAAGCCTAAGGGAAAAGCCCCAGCACTTAACAAAAAGCCTGCTGTAGATACTACAGCCAGGGTTGTATCCAAACAAAGGTACAACAGATTTGAGTGCTGGTGTTGTGATAAAGTAGGCCACTTTGCCATAGATTGTTGGCATAATTCAAGTGCCAAGGTGAGTAGCAAACTGCCTGCTGGAAAAGCTACAGGCAGTTTTGTTAAGAGTCAGACTAACATGCACCAAGGACCCAAGAATTATTTGGGTTCTAAGGTTAAGTAATCTGTTTTGCAGGTGAGTCCAAGTGGCCATGTCCCAATATGGTACTTGGACAGTGGATGTTCCAGGCACATGACTGGAACTAGGGGATTGCTGAAGGACTATACACCAATCAAGGATGGTCCTAAGGTTACCTTTGGTGGTTCAGAAAAAGGAATCATTAAAGGCTTTGGTAATATTTCTAGCAACCTGATTACAATTACTCAAGTGGCTTATCTAAAGGGTTTGAAACATAACCTCATTAGCATAAGTTAGCTGAGTGATTTAGGATATGACATCTCATTTGTCAAGGATGGTTGTCATATCAGTAGGTCAAGTGATCAAAAGATCATTCTGACTGGATATAGGAAGAGAAATGTCTATTGTCTAGACATTATGTGTGAGAACATTGTTTCTCCTATTTGTCTTGTAGCTGATGAGAAAGTCTCACATTGTGTTAAATGGCACAAGAGGCTGGCTCATCTTAACTATAAGACAATTGGCCAACTCTTTAGCAAAGAGTTAGTGAGGAATGGTCCTCAAGTTAAGTGCATAAAGGTTGGGATATGCTCAGCTTGTCAGAAAGGCAAGCAGACCAGATCCACCTTTAATAGCATTGAGAACAAAGATGCTATGAGGTGCCTATACCTCTTGCATATGGATCTTTTTGGTCCTATGCCAGTTCACAGCCTAGGTAGGAAGGTCTACACATTTGTGGTTGTAGATGATTATTCAAGGTTTTCCTGGGTATTCTTCCTAAGGCAAAAATCTGAAAATCCTAGTATCTTTTATAGTTTTGTCAAACAAATTCAGAATGAGTTAGACAGTACAGTGGTCAAAATAAGAAGTGACCATGGTACTGAATTTCAGTCTGATAGTATGACAAAGCTATGTGAAGAGTTTGGGATATTTCAGGAATTTTCCTCACCAAGAACACTTCAGCAAAATGGTATTGCTGAAAGGAAAAATAGAACCTTGATAGAGGCTGGTAGAACCCTATTGAGTGACACATCTCTCCCAGAATATTTCTGTGCTGAGGCAGTAAACACTGTATGTCATGTAATTAATAGGGCTACTATCACCAAGAGCCACAATAAGACCCCCTATGAAATTGTGAAGGGCAGAAAACCAAATCTATCCTATTTCAGGATCTTTGGTTGTAAATGTTATATACTTAACAATGGTAAGTCTTATTTAACCAAGTTTGCTGCCAAATCCCAAAAGGGAATCTTTATTGGGTACAGCAACAACAGTAAGGCTTATAGGGTCTACAACTTGACTACTCAAGTTGTAGAAGAGTCTGTTCATGTAGTTTTTTATGAAGCTAGACTCATTAACAATGAATTGCCTAGAAGTGTTTGCAGCTCCACATGTGTGACTGAAAAGATGGACAAGCTTACTATAGAAGAAGGTTCTACTACAAGTCAGCAAGTGGATGATAGTGGCTGCTGTCCAGGGGGAGTACAAGATACTCTTGTTGCTGAAGAAGGCCAAGAGGAGCTGCTGAATGAAGAAGCTGAAGGTGTACAACCAGAAGACAGGATGCCTCCAGCAAATAAGCATTTAAAGATCATCCAGCCAATCAAATTATTGGAGATCTCAGACAAGGGGTACAAACAAGGAGCAGGAATCTAAGTTCAGTTCTCTACTCCAGCTTTCTATCCCAAGAAGAGCCAAAGAAATTTGAAGAAGCAATCCTAGACCCTCATTGGATTGAGGCAATGCAAGAGGAGCTGAACCAGTTCAAAAGATGCAAAGTCTGGGAGTTAGTTCCTAAACCAAAGGATCACAACATAATTGGAACAAAGTGGCTCTTTAGGAACAAGTTGGATGAAAATGGAGTAATTATAAAGAACAAAGCTAGACTTGTTGCAAAAGATATAGGCAGGAAGAAGATATTGATTTTGATCAGACCTTTGCTCCAGTAGCAAGACTGGAGGCAATAAGGATGTTCCTTGCCTATGCAACATTTCAAGGGTTCAAGGTATACCAAATGGATGTTAAGTAATCTTTTCTAAATGGAAATCTGAAGGAAGAAGTCTATGTAGAACAGCCATCAGGTTTTGTTGATTCTACTAAACCTAATTATGTTTATAGACTTAGGAAGGCTTTATATGAATTAAAACAAGTCCCTAGGGCTTGGTATGAGACCCTGTCTAGTTTCCTCATTGAGAATAAATTCACAAGGGTGAAAATAGACAAGACTCTATTCCTTAGGGAATCCAGAGGCAAGATTATCTTAGTCCAAATATACGTAGATGACATTATATTTGGGTCTACAGAAAGTAATTTTTGCAGGAAGTTTGCAAAACTAATGCAAGGACAATTTGAAATGAGCAGTATGGGGGAACCTAAGTTCTTTTTGGGTCTCCAAGTTAAACAGACTGAAGATGGATTATCCATATGCCAGTCTAAGTTCACCCTAGAATTGATAAGGAAGTATGGTATGGAATAATCCACTACCATGAAAACTCCTATGGGGTCAACAATGTCTTTATGCAAAGATGATGCAGGGAAACCTGTAGATGAAACTTTGTATAGAGGGATAGTTGGCTCCCTACTATATTTGACTGCAAGTAGACCAGATATCATGTATGCTACATGTGTCTGTGCTAGGTACCAAGCTTGCCCTAAAGAATCTCATTTGACAGCAGTCAAAAGAATTTTGAGATATCTTAGGGGCACTCCTTATCTACGCCTTTGGTACCCTAGGAATGGAGATTTTGAACTGATAAGTTATTCAGATGCAGATTTTGCAGGCTGCAAGGAAGATAGAAAGAGTATCACAAGTACCTGTCAATTTCTAGGAGGAAGGCTGGTGTCTTGGTACTGCAAGAAGCAGACCAGTGTGGCTATCTCCACAGCTGAGTCAGAGTATGTTGCTGCAGGAAGCTGTTGTGCACAACTACTATGGATACAACACCAGCTAGAAGATTATGGTATTCAAGTAAGTAGAACACCTTTATTTTGTGATTCTACAAGTGCTATTTCTATTGCAAATAATCCTGTATCACATAGTAGGACTAAGCACATAGAAATAAAATACCATTTTCTAAGAGAACATGTGGAAAAAGGAGATATTTCTCTAGAGTATATAAATACAGATAATCAGTTAGCTGATATGTATACTAAGCCCTTAGATGAAACCAAATTCAATAAATTTAAAATTAAATTAGGGATGATAAACTTAGAATAGTTTACAAAAATTGGCTAAGTAAAGTGGTGTCGACACTTCAGAGAAATGGTGTCGACACATCTAGAAAGTCTGTGTCGACACTTCAGAGAACTTGTGTCGACACATGCAGTGTTTGTGTCGACACATCCAAGGTGGTGTTGACACTTAGGATTTACACAGAATTAGTCTAGTAGAGTCTCGACTAAGTGTCGAGCTGAGTGGTGTCGACACATATATAAGTGTCGACACATATATTCTGTTGACTATACTTGTGTCGACACATAGTGGTCGAGACATTATAAGTAAGTGTCGACACTTTTCAATAGTGTCGACACAATTTAAGTATTTTGATGTGCCTTTTCACCTTCGATTCTAGAAAGGTATAAATAGGTTTTCCCTAGTGTTTGTCGACACGCTCACCTTAGTCTCGAGACCAAACTTGTGTGTCGACATCTCTCTTCTCCAAATTCAAAATTTCTTCAAACCCTAATGGCGCCCAAGCTAGAAGAGAATGTTAATGAAGGATATGAGCTCGTGCGACACGCCTTTGATGATGCGGAACCTGAAATCAAAGGTGTGGTAACCCTAATTGCCGAGACTGGATTGGAATATCTTGTATCAGAACCAATCAAGTTCTGGAAGAAAGAGGTCCTTGAGTTTTTGAGTGCAGCTTCACTTGATGATACTGGACTCAAGATTAAGTCCAGAGTTCATGGGACCAAAGTCAAGGTCACACCAAAAAGTCTAAGGAAGGTACTTCAACTACCAAGAACAAAGGAGGAAGAAGATGAATCTGCTTCAAAGATTAGAGAGGCATTGAGATGGTGTGGACTGGATTCAAATCTGAAAATTGGATCTGTTTTCAACAGAAAAGGGATGAACATCCAAGGAAAATTCTTGTCTGAAATAGTTGGCAAGGTCATCATGAGCAAGCCTGGAGGACATGACAGAATTTCAGCCCATATGTTCAGTTTGATGACAAGGATTATCTTCAAACTTAAGACTGACTGGTCAATAGTTCTGTCTGATAAGATAAAAGAGAGCATGAAGAAGCCCAATCTGGGTAGAATTCTGAGTTTATATCTAGCTGGAAGTATTCCAGATGTGATGAACCAAGCTGCAGGTTCCAAGATAAATCACATGAGAAGAATGGATGTGAGAATTTTCTCTAGGTGGGATAGAGTCTTGATAAAAGAAATGCCTACTCCAGAAAAGGCCACACCTCAGAAGAAGAATAAGAAGACAGCCATAGTAGCTCAAGAATCCTCCAGCAGCTCTGAAGAGCAAGTGGTTTTTACTCCTGATGATGAAGAGACAGGAAATGCTGGACAGTATCCAGTAAGACAAGAAGATGCACAGAGGCAGGGGGAGCTACCCTCAGCAAGCCCAATTCACCTGGATCCATTCCAGGGGGAGCCTCTACTTGTGGAAGAGCCAAATCCACTAGAGAGTGAACAAGCTACTCAAACCATACTAGAGCAAACACAACTACAACCTCAACCACAAGATGTTGTCATGGAGGACACATCTGTTACTGATAAAGTGATAGATGAGATCAGAGATTCTCCAGCCCATTCTCAACAGGAATTTACCTTAGAGGAGCTATTCCTTGATCTTCTACAGACTGACCTTGAGACAGAAATAACTACTGTTGAGGGGGAGAAGGCAAATATTGAGGGGGAGCATGTGGAGACTGTAGAGGAAACTGCAAGGAAATAGACTGAGGTGCCAAGAGATGATGAAGGGCTAACAAGGACTGAGAAGGATTCACATCCTAGTCCTAAGGACAGAATGGATATTACTAGCACTTCTGCTTCAGAGGATGAAGAGGCTGCTAGAGCCAAGAAGAGAAAGTTCCAAGTCTTCAAAAGAAGGAGCCAGAACTATAAGAAAGCCCTAAAAACAATTGCTCCACAGCCTGCCCCATCTACTAACTATAGTTCCCTGATGGTGGCTTTACAGATTAAGATGGATGAACAAAGGAAGGCTATAGCAAAATATATAGATGAAGGGCAAAAATCCCTGCAATTTGATCTAGCACAATACATCAAATCTATAAGATTTGAAATGAATCAAAACAAAAAGGAAATGACTGAATGTTTCCATAAGGGAGGAAATGTTGTGGTCTATTTGGCCACTCATCAAGAAAAGATCAAAACTCAAGTGGATGACATGGCAGTAAAACAAGGATATGTACTGGAATATCAAATAAGAATGAATGATAATCTGACAGCATCCCATAATGCCATTATCACTGAACTGAAAACAATAGCCACTGCACAGTCTGCAGAAAGTGCAACTGCAAAAGAAGCTTTTGATAAGAAGTTACAAGAGAGCCTTACTGCTTTTAAAACTGTGCTTGAAGATTCACAGAAGTCTATTGCTCAACAGCTTCAGAAGTTTAAACCTTTCTATAAAGATGGAGTTAACTATCTGAATGCCCAGATCAGGTTTCAAAAAGATGATCTGATGGATCAGATAGAGAGATAAGTCATAAAGGGGGAGAGGGTATTAGTCAAGGCAGGCTCTAATCATGCAAAGTGGATTTCAAATTCCATCAGATCCACCCTTGGATATCCACCCTTATGTGATGATGACAATGTTGCAGAGTCTGGAATCAATCCTGCATACCTTGGAGGAGAGCAGGCTGAAGTGGCTCAAGTGATATACCCTCCACCAGACTTTGACATGATACATCAAGAGATACAGACTATGTACAGTCTTCCTAAGGGAAATCAGAACATTATCATTGAGAACGTTGTTCAGCCTGTGCCAGAGGCTATACTAAAAGAGCAAGAGGCCTTATTAAAGGAACAAGAGACTCAATTGTCTAAGAAAAGATTCAGAGAGCAAGCTAAATTAAGGCCTGATTTTGAACAATGGAGCCCCACTTCCAGGAATATCATCTTGACTGCATGGAAGGCTGCTAAGGACAATGTCCTGGATAGAGGCAAGCGATATTCTGACTTGGAGTGGAGAAAACATAAGAATAGGCAAGAGGTCATTGTACAGTATAGAAGAAAGGCTAAACTGGGAAAGCTACCTCCTAATGCACAAGAGCCTAGCAAGTATTTTCGTAAGCTTTATCACTATTTTGAAAGGAAGAAGATAAAGGCTAAATAGCTGAAAAAGAAAGATCTCAAAGGGAAGAAGCCTGCTGCTGCTGATGATAATGAAGCTCCAGTTCAAGCAAAGATTCAATCAGGAAAGGGGATTGTAATCAAGGAACCAGAGCAGCCATAGGATAGCATTTTCTTAAGTTTACAAATTGTAATCATTTGTATTAAAATTCTATGTAAACTTTTGACAAATGAAAATGTTGGAATTTGTAAGAATATTGTGTCATGGTTCAAATCTATTACATTAATTGTTCTGAGCTAATTGTATATGCATGTTCTGTTCTGGCATGTTTAAGTATTTTCCCTGTCATATATTACTGTTTTACATTATACTATGAATTTGTTATGTATGGTGTATATCATTGACTAAGGGTTATGACTTCTCCAAATAGGGGGAGATTGTTGGGTACATTGGAATATATGTACCTGATTTGAAGAAGCCTCACCCTACTCAATTATATACATCAAGGTGTATTTGATGTGTTTTGAGTTTATGTGTGCAGGTTAAGTAATTGCAGGGAAAGCATAAAAGATTCTAAGTCCATGTGTCGACACCTAGAATAAAAGTGTCGACACTTAAGAAGGCTTGTGTCGACACCTAGAGGAGCTGTGTCGACACTTGGAGTAATTGTGTCGACACCAGGAAGGCAGAGTCGACACCAGAAGCAAAGTGTCGATACATACAGGCAGTGTCGACACAGAGTGAAGAATTGTCTAAAGTATCAGTGTCGACACTTAGAAGCAGTGTCGACACCCAGAGGAACTTTGTCAACATCAAAAGTGTCGACACTAGGAGGCTGTGTCGACACTCAGCAAACTTCAACAAAGTTTAAGTCCAAGTGTCGACACAAAGGAGATGTGTCGACACTCAGCAAAGTCTCAACACATGAAGAATGTGTCGACACAGAGGAGATGTGTCGACACTCAGCAAAAGTTTCAACACATAAAGAATGTGTCGACACAAAGAAGATGTGTCGACACTTAGCAAGTTTCAACACAAGAAGATGTGTCGACACAAAGGAGTTGTGTCGACACTTAGAAGAAATCAACTAAGCATTGAAGGAGAAGTACTTGTGTCGACACACAAGATCAGTGTCGACACATTCTGAAGAAGCAGTGTCGAGAAACAGTTTCTACAACACAAGGAGTTGTGTCGACACCATGAAGTCTAGTGTCGACACTTAGTCTACTTGTGTCGACACTTGGTCTATTTGTGTAGACACATAAAGACTATCTGTCTCGACACTTTCAGACAGTGACAGAGATTTCAAGAAGTGACTGGATGACTTGACAGCTGCCATTTCAATCGGTCAATTGCTACTGTCAGAGCTGTTAGAAGATCGTTAGAAACCGGATCAGCCGGTCACCATGAAGAAAGCTTATATAAAGGCTTATTCCTTCAACAGAAGGTGATTGAACTGACTAGTGGTTGAATCATAGAAGTGAAAAACAACACAACAAGAAGAAGACCTTCAAGTGAAGATCTAAGAAGTTGGAGAGAGAAAGCTCCTTCTAAGAAGATAGCTGTTGAACCAGGCTGCTAAGAAAGTTTCAGATTGAGATCTGATTCTCAAGTCAGCAGTTGATTGAAGATCATCTGCCTAGAGATACAACCCTACTGAGTTCTAATTCAAGAAGCTTTGAAGAAAGCCAAGGGAGGTTGATCTCTGCAAAGTTCTTTTAAGAACTCATCAAGAAGACAGTCAACTCATCTTTCTCAATCAGAGTTGTGGTTATTAATCTATGTACTCTTTATTTTCTGTTGGATCCTTAGGTATCTGAGCTGTAAGCCTGTATTATAAAGGCTGAGTGTAGGAGACAGTGTGCTCTGAGTGTAAGTCTTGTTGAAGACTGAGGTAGGGCCTAGGGCCTGAGTTGTAGGAGACCTTGTTCTCTAAGTGTAAGTCTTTGTGAAGACTGAGTGGTAGGGCTATTGAGCCTGAGTTGTAGGAGTGGGATCACTCTGAGTTGTAGGAACCTATTTGGGGTTCTGAGTTGTAAGATCTGAGGATCTGAGGAGCAGTGGAGAAGTTAGGCCGAATCTAGTACACTACTAGATAGGGGAAGGGGGAAAGTGGATGTACCCAGACCTTGGGGAACCATTATAAAAGCTGTGTGTACTCTGTGTGTGATTTATTCTGTGATTGTTGTGTTATATGTGCTGAATTGCTGTAGAGAATTGCATAAACAGGTCTAGTAATTCAGTGTTTCTGCCTTAAAACTTAAAAAGATCAAGTGCACCTATTCACCCCCCCCCCACCCCTCTAGGTGTTTGGGCACTAGTTCTTTCACTACCCGCCTGGTCGGAAGACTTGGAGGACAATGGGGAGGCCTTCGACGTGGCCTATGCGCTATATGGGCGAGCAGACGCTGAGTCGATGTTGGATCTCAGCCTAGAGGTGCTTGCCCACCAGACTTCTCACTCGATCCTGAGGACTGCCGAGCTAGGTCACTTCACGGCGAGGAAGCTTCTCGAGACGCAGGAGGCGTTCAGGATCGTGTCACAGAAGGAGATCGATCTGGGGATGCAATCTGTTCGCTGTAAAGAGTATGAGGTAGGTCGCCTCCGCGACACAACTTAGCTGACTTTGTACTTGGATCATTTTACAAACTGATTGCTTTTGATACCCGCAGGTCGCTGAGATCGAGATGGTGAAAAGTTTTCTGAGTTCAAGCAAGAACTCGCCAACAGCAAAGCCGAGTTGGATTATTCTCAAATCCGGGTCGCCGAGTTAGAAACTCGCATGGTCGCCGTCGAAGATCGCCCAGGTCCCTCCGATACTTGTCCGGCTGGGTCGCAGGAGAATGCGCTTACTTACGGTATGAGCAAGAAGATATGCATGCATGGGGATGAGATGTCCGCCATCCACCGTGGGATAGCGCAAGCAACGGGGGAAGCCAGTCTCACCAAACTGAGGATAGACGGCTTCCTCGGCATAGAGACCGAGCAGCTGATGATCTCGGACCTCATCCACGGGCTACTCGTCGAGGAGTCCAACTCGCCTGACCGTGTCCTCTTATCCCATTCCGGCTCTATGGGTAGTGACAGTAGCAGTGGAGAGAGCAGTGACGACAACGATTACGAGGATGATGGCGAGGACAAAGAGGATGTCATCATCGAAGAAAAGGAGTATCTGCCTGATACCAGCGATGATAAATCATAGTCGGTCGGTGATCTCCTGCGTGTTTGTTTTGTAAAGACAGGAAATTGTAAACACTTAAGAGATTTTTGCAAATTATTGTAATACTCGCCATCTAATGCAATATACTTCTTGTATTGTTGGTATTCTTCATTTACTTGCATATTCGTTTGTTGATGACGCTCGCTAGGCTCATAGGCATGGAGAGGTTGAGAGCTCGTCGTGCTCTTACTCGCACGTTGATGTCGCTCGTACTCGCACAATCATTGCTCGCACCTGTATAGTCGCTCCGACTACTCGCACGTTGATGCTCACACTGAAGGTGAAGGTTGACTCGTGAGGCCCGTTGTCGGCCTGTAGGAGGGAAGCTCGTACAAGGGGAACAGACTATGACAACACTCACACGAGAAAACTATCTCACCCAAGTGGGTTGTTGTCCGATGTGCAGAAGAGGAGCTTGTGCAGGGACTCGGACTACGATAACTCCATGACTCGAGGACTTCTATCAGTGCTGAAGTAATTTTACCTGTCGCTTAAGAGATTACCAAATAATTAACCGCACCAATATCTTTGAGGATGAAGGAAGCTCTAAAGAGACGATGATCTTCCCTCCATCAAATTGGAGGTTGGCGTTCTGACCTGTTCCTAATAGTTTATCTAGTCAGAGGAGAGATACAATCAGGGGTAGCTAGGCTGACATGCAAGGGGGGAGCTGATCTTGCTCGTCAATGCAAGGGCTCGGTCTTACAAGGATGCTTAAATCCCTAAGAATCGTCCTATCGTCTGCCCTGGGCTTTTTAGGAGAAACAGGTCGAATGTTCGCTTCCCAATCCAACAATAGAGATCGCTTTCATCTCTCCCACCTGGTTACGAAGGCCAAGGTACAAGTAAAGAGAAATGACACTTGGTGGGTCCTACAAGGCACACTCGAGTTCAACATCCTTACGTGGACTTGTACCTTCTAGAGCTTGGCAGGTTATCCCGACATGGCTCTATTGTTAATAGTGAGTAGCTAACATTAACGGGGAGTAATATATTTACATTTGGACTTCATAAATATTTAAGGTCATCCATTCAGGAGGAGCATGTGCACTTTAAGTATTTATGTTGCTTATCATATTTTGTACACCTTATTATACAGATCATAACAGTTTTCTTTCTAAGAGAATTATTATCTAAAGGAGGAGATTGCTGGAGCATGCGTTCCGCACTCCTTAGTTTGAAAATAATAAATCCCAAATGTATTTGATCATAGTGTGTTTATGGTGTGCATAGATAACAGGTACAACACTGATAATTTTGGATGGGTGACGCACATTAGTTTTTACAGTGTTGAGCTATCGCATGTGATAGTCATTACCGCCTCTCGTTAGCGTGATGACTTCAGCCATAATGTAGGCCACAATTAAAAATGGTTGTCACGATGCACATTATCAAAGATACCGTCTGGCGATATCGGGTTATCGCGACGCAATTATCGCACAATCATACACGATCTCTAACATCTCGGGGCGGTTATTACAGAGAGGGACACATGTCACCTATTCGAGTTATCACAGGCAATATCGTGCTACGGCCGCGCGGTAGTGGAAAAACTATAAATGGACTGAACTTCGGGAATTTGATGTTACACACCTTCAGGAGCCTTGATTTTGTGCATCTCTAGCTATATAACTCCGTGGATTAAGCTTCCTTGATTTTAGAAAAATTTGGCTGAGTATTTTGTTAATTCGTAAAATTTTTGTTTGCCCTTATTTCCCTCCCCCCCCCCCTCTAAGGACGCCTTAAGATCCAACATTATTTACTTTAAGAGACAAGAGAACCGTATCAAAAATGCTAAGAGAAGGGCAGCTGAACAAGGTGAAAGTTCTAAAAATCTAGATTCTGATGATGTGATCAGCTATTCCATTGACAAGCATCCAATTCCTTGAAGAAAGTGAACAACTGCTAGAATTTTTGAGAATTATTATATATATATATATATATATATATATATATATATATATATATATATATATATATATATATATATATATATATATATGTGTGTGTTGGTTGTGCTAAATGTTGTTCTTATTTAGTGTATCATTCACTACTATTATCTATGATGATTTAGTTTTATTGTGAATGCTTCTTACCATTAATAAAGTGTTCTGCCTTCTTCAAATAAGGGAAGATTATTGGGAATATTGCTCACAATATTCCAAGATTTTAAGAAGCATCACTTTTAATGATAAGAGCATATTGTATTTGATGACATAATTGTTTTATATCTATGTAGGTATTATCTGTTATCTCTAAAATAAGTTAGAGAAGAATTGGTGCAAATGGAGTTGTCTAGTTAGATACATGAAGGATTCTCGATGGTATCGTCTTGAACGTGGAGTGCTTCAAGACGGTATCATCCCAAAGCAGTAGCTGAAGTAACTTCAAGCACTAAAGAGAATACCGTTGAGATCGGTATATGGTTCTCCATGACATCGCCGTGATCGTGGAAAGCTTTGAGTCGTTTATGGAGAAGATGCAGAAAAAGGCAAAATTCAGTGCTAAGGTATATACTGTTAAGAAGGAAAGATCTTCTCAATGATATCATATTGTTAGGGTTTTATTACCATTGATCACACAGAGAGACGAGATTTCAAAATTGTCGGTGGCACAAAAAGTTCTGTCAGATCATTCTACTCTTGCTCATCCTTTAACTTGACATTTTCTAATCAAAGGACCATTTGAAATGTCAAAGGTATTTAAAGAAAAGTTAGGGCAATGGAACCAGAACCTCTGGCCTATCTCTATCCTGTCGAATCGTAAGATACAAGCTGTGACGCACTTTCACTGAGTAAGCTCTCTATGAAGAAGTTCAGAAAGAGCAAGGAGGAGTCAAGCTTCAAGACTCCAGGTAGATCTTCTCACTGTTACCGAAGAAGATGAAGTAGAAGAGTCCTGAATCTGTTCTACCTAAAGACGTCATCTTTTCAGGGGTTGCTTCAAGATATTGCTTCCATAACAAAGTCGATTGAAGACTTTAAAATATAAAGGTCAAATATGTAGAGTCTTTAGTTGTAATATTTATTCACTCAATTTTGTAGGGCTTTTGCCTGAGTTGTAGGGTTTTTGCCTGAGGTAGGGCCTGTGTTCCTGAGGTAGGATCTTTGTGAAGATTTGAGATAGGAGGCCAGTTAGGTCTATGCGTTGTACGAGTTGAAGTACTCTAAGGCAGTGCTGGTGAGCCTAAGGTTGGGCTATAGAGCCTGAGGTTGGGTCTGGAAGTTAGCCTGAGAGATTTTGAGGAATATGTGGTGTAAGCTCTTGGAGCTGAGTTTTGGAGGAAATTGTTGAGTCTAGCACACTACTACATAGGCACAAATGGACAATGGATGTACTCATACTCTGGAAAATCACTATAAAATAGTGTGTTTTGTATGTTGTGTGTTGTGGTTGTTCTGATTGTAGCTCTTATATCTGTTTATATCTGCTAAATGTGAAAGGAGACCATCATATAACAAGTCTACCTATTCCCCCCCCCCCCATCTATGTGATTTAGACTACAAACAACATCAATCTTTCAAATGCCTTTTTGAAGATGGTGTTGACCAAACTTCCATTATCCACTAGGATTTAAGAACCTATAAAGTTCTCGATTACCGCTTGGACGACGCGGAAAACATGGATTGAATCCTCATTCTCCAGTATGTCTTCCGCCAAGAACGTGATCTCTCTGATCAGAGGTGGACTTTGAGATATCAAGGTGGCTATCCTCTTGTAGATGTTATGAGGGTTACCCATGTCGAAGCCCTCCACTCCAACTCCTTTGTGGATAGAGTTGATATCACCTCAAAAACCTACATCAAATCAATCCTCACATCTTCCTCGAGCTGGGGTTAAAGCAATGATGCCCCTGATCACATATTCTTGTTGATGATCATCCTGCCCCGCTCCTAGTGCCCTCCTTGCTCCTCTTATCAGCATTTTCATCTCCAATAACTCTTGTCATGCCAAGGTAGCATACCCTTCCACCTGATGAAAATAATAATTAGGAATCACATTCCCTCTTTGATGCTCCAGATCTGGAGTCCTCCAGCACTGATTACTGGTGTGACGATTGATCGCTAAAGCCTCATGAGGAGGAAATCTACCAGTCCTTCTTACCGTCTGGAGACTCTCAAGCACACGGTAGTGAGTATTACGCTCTGGAGAATAATGAGGATCAGCATCAAATGGATGAGGTCTACCTCCTTCCAGCCTCCAAGGAATCTCGTTCGTCGAAACATTAAACCTCCTCTCAGGTTCCCTTAACTCCAAAAATACCTCCCATCCTCCTGAACTCCCTTCCCTACCTTCGAGCTTCTTACGACTTCATGTCTCCACCCGAACTCTTTGGTTTGTCAGGCTTTGATAACCTTGTGAGATTGGCCAGAAAATTCTTATTTTTTTTTACCTTTTCCTGGATGTATTGTCCGGGGAGACTGATCTGTTCCTCAAATAATTTAGAGAGATCCCAATCCAGCTCCATCCTGAATAACCATTCTTGTAAGCTAAAGGTGAGTTCTAACTGGAGGGTGTAGCCATCGATCTCCTAAATATGCAGTGCCTCTTCCTATAAGCTATCGATATAGTGCCCTAACGACTCGTCGAGTCTTTTCCTAAGGGGAAAAGGGTGGCTGGTCCCTTTTTTCTCTTCTTTGATATTGTGAACCGCAACATTAACCCTTGACGTAGATCCTTGAAGCGGTAGATGGACCCTACATGTAGTTGGTGGAACAAATTCCTTAGGCTACATTTAAACACATTAGTCATAGAATGAATCAAAACCACGTCTTCAAACTGTTAAATTTTCTCAACGTGGTCAGCAAGATAGCCCAAACACCAAATTAATATCTTCGGAACTACCCAGTTCGCACGCTGAACCTGCGGAAAACCCAAGGACTAGAGGTTGCACCCAACAAAACAATGGAAGCACAAGAAGGTCTTATTATGCATTCACTTCTTTACAATCCGAGGCATACATAGCGAGACATGATTTCGCTAGTATTACAGCTGTAAACAGAAAGAACCAAAAAACAAGCCGGGCGGACAACACTCCAGTCCGCCGAGACCGCGAGGTCGCCGAGACCGCCGAGACCGCTGAGCTCGCCCAAGCTATGCTGCAATCTGCCGAATACCACGGAGTCCGCCGAGACCGCGAGGCCGCGCGGACACACCGTTATTCGCCTCCTGCTGAACCTGAACTGAGGAACTCCCCTACCCGCCTGAAGCCGGCGGACAGGTTATTGAAGCTGGGAAAGTTGAAACAGAACTGACAAGCCGCAGAGCGACCTCCTACTGAGTCCGCAGAGACCGCACACTTCCAAGCACTGACCGAAGTCAAAGCCAAGCTCCTGGCTCCTTGAAGTTATCCGCGCGACCTGCACACAGCAAACCGTCAGCCTGAATCAATCCGCGCGGACTGGCAAACACAGACCGCAGCACTCGCCCAACCAAAATTATTGTTCACTCACGTTACACAGGTTACTGTAGATGTGCCAGGGGGGTCCTATTTATAGGCCAGGTGAGGAGTGTGGTCACCGCCCAAGAGATAGCGACACCGCCCCAGCCCGCGCGAATACAAGCCACCGTCCGCTCAGTCCGCGAGGACTTAGCCGGTCACCAAGGAAAACCGCCAGGAGCAAAGCAACCGATGACGAACCCTCTCCAGTCCGCCTGTGCTAAGCGGACAAGGCATCAGCCCGCAAAGCACCAACCACTGCAGGACATCAACCCCCTTCAATGGCTGTCCGCACCAACCCGAGGCAGTCCGCAAGACCCACACCTCAATCCGCCACAAGTCCACGACCAAAGGCAGACAACAATCAGTCCGCCCGGTCACAGCGGACTTTGCGGATACGGCGGACACTATGAACTTGGCACGAGGTGTGACCAAGCCCAAAACCATCAAGGGCCAGTGCGAGCATGGCGGACACAAAGTCCCGTCCGCCAAACAAACTAGCACAGACCGCTACCAGTCCGCGAGCTCCTCGCACTTGTCCAACATAGCAGCATCCTGCCGGACTCCAATTATCAGTCCGCCAACCGGTCTCCACAGCAAGACCTGCTGTAACACCAGAACTTGACAAGGCCTCAGCCAAGCTCTAAGCCCAGTCCGCAACAGCCAATACCGCGGACACTCCAGTCTGCAAGGCTTCCCGCGAACTCGAACCAACCCGCCAACAGCGCAAGCTTGCACCCGCGGCCACTGAGCAATGCACTAGTCCGCAAGCCTCTCTATCCACAGATACCAGGCCGCACCAAACCGCGGACTTCATGCAACAACCCGCTCAACACAGCCGGCTTCCACCAGACTTTCCACCAGGCCGCAAACCTCAGTCCGCCCAGTCCGCCCAGTCCGCCAAAGCTGTCCGCCACAGGCCGCGCGGCCTGTCCCGTCACCCACTTCCACTTCACAAATTTCAACACTCCCCCTTGAAGTGAGAAGTGGTGACCAAGCCCAGCAAGCTGCGCAAGCGTTCAAAGGGCCCCTTCGACAGCGGCTTCGTGAAGATGTCAGCAAGATTATCTTCACTCCGAACATGCCCGACCAGCAGAGATCCTTCCAACACCTTCTCCCTGATGAAATGGTGATCAATCTCTATATGCTTGGTCCTGGCGTGACACACTGGATTGTTAACCAGTTTGAGAGCACTCTCATTGTCACCCCGGAGTAAAGTAGGCCCTTGCACTTCTTCATGGACATCCTCTATAAGTCTCCTCAACCAAACGGCTTCCCGAGCAGCCAAGGCCGAAGCCTTATACTCCGCCTCCGTGGTTGAAACCGACACCGAGTCCTGCTTCTTGCTACACCACGAGATGCTAGCTGAACCGCAAGTGAACACACAACCTGAAGTAGACCTCCGATCATCCGAATCACCGCCATAGTCAGCATCCGTGTACCCGAGCAACGCAAACTCCGCATCCCTTCCATAGAGGAGTCCCATCTCAGAAGTCACCTTGACATACTTCAGAATCCCCTTTGCCGCCAACAGATGAGATTTCCTTGGTTCAGCCATATATCGACTTACTCGGCCAACAGCATAGGCTATATCCGGCCTTGTAATCGTCAGATAGATCAAGCTCCCAACAAGAGCCCTGAACACCAAGGGATCATTAAGAACCCTTCCCTCATCCCGTCGAAGCTTCAGCCCAGGTTCCAGTGGAGTAGAGCACTTCTTCCCTTCGCCCATGCCAAACCGCTTCACAATACGGTCAGCATATCCCTTCTGGCTAATGAGAATCCCGCACTCCTTCCTCTCCACTTCCAGACCGAGAAAGTGATGCAACTCTCCCAAGTCCTTCATCTCGAAGCGTATAGCAAGCTCAGCCCTGAGCCTTGCTACTTCCTCCTCCGAATTCCCTGTGATGATCATGTCATCCACATACAGTAGGACCAAGACTCTTAGCTCTCCCTTCTTCTTAACGAACAAGCTAGAATCCGAGTTAGAAGCAAAGTATCCACAGAATTGCAGGTACTCTGCAATCTTCCCATACCACGCTCTTGGAGCTTGCTTCAACCCGTAGAGAGCCTTCCTGAGTTTGTAGACATAGTCCGGATGCTTCTCAGAGACAAAACCAAGTGGCTGATCCATGAAGATGTCCTTGTCAATCTCTCCGTAAAGAAAGGCATTCTTCACATCGAGTTGCCACAACCTCCATCCCTTGCTAGCAGCCAAGGCGATCACCACTCTTACAGACGTCATCTTCGCAACTGGACTGAATGTCTCCTCATAGTCTTCTCCATACTGCTGTGAGAATCCTCTAGCGACCAGGCGAGCCTTGAACCGATCAATGCTCCCATCAGCCTTCTTCTTCAACTTATACACTCACTTGCAAGTAACCGGAGTAATGCCATCAACCTTGGGCACAAGATCCCAGGTTTCATTCTTCTTCAGAGCATCAATCTCTTCTTTCATGGCACCTTCCCACTCCTTCACTCCAGTGGCCTCGTTGAAGTTTGCAGGCTCTCGCTCATCCAGAGGACCTGCAAAGAAGCAGGAGACAAAGCTCACTGCATTCCCATCACAGTACCGAGCCGGTGGCTTAACCACCCTCTTCGATCTTCGAAGACACGGCTCCTTGCTCACGGCTTCCGTTGCTTCTTCAGGCTCCACTCCTACCTGGGGCAAGCATTGAGCAGTGCTCCCCTGCTTCCTAAGCCAGAAGGCTCAGCCTCGGAGTTCGAAGCAACAGGAGCTGCTGGTGAAACAGCAAGCTCCTCTTCCAAGCCTTCAGTCGCCACCACCGGTGCTTCCTCAACCTTGCTACTTCCGGTGAGCTCCACCGAGCCACCTCCATATGACGTTAGCTCGTCAAAGACAACGTCTCTTGACACCACGAACTTCTTCGTCAAGGGGTCCATGCATTTCCATCCCTTTTTCCGCTCATCGTAGCCAACAAAGACAAGTTTCCTTGCCTTCGCATCCAGCTTTGTCCGTGAAGCATCCGGGACATGAACATAGCAAGTTGAGCCGAACACCCAAAGGTGTCCAACACTCGGCTTCTCCTTCAGCAACAGCTCAACATGAGTCTTCATGTTGATAGGGCTGAGTGGCATCCGGTTGATAACATAAGCAGCACAAGACATTCCCTCCGCCCAAAAGGACCTTGGGATATCTTTCGCATGCAGCCAGCATTTGCAGGTTTCCGTCAAATGACGGATCTTCCGCTCCGCTACCCCATTTTGTTGTGGAGTGTGAGAACAAGTAAGCTCCCGTTGGATCCCGTGCTTCCTGCAGAAGTTAGAAAACTCGGAGGAGACAAACTCTCCCCCGTTATCAGTTCTAAGCTTCTTAATCCGCAAGCCAAGCCGGCCTTCTACCAACTCCTTGAACTCCACAAACAAACGGAAGGCTTCCGACTTCTCCTTTAAGAAGTACACCCAAGTATACCTTGAGTAGTCATCAACCAAGACAAGCATGTATTTGCTTCCACCAAGGCTGGCAGTAACAGTCGGTCCCATCAGGTCGCCATGAATGCACTCCAATGGCTTCTTGCTCCTTGTTTGAGATTTATCAAATGGAAGGCGATGTGCCTTTCCATATTGACAGCCCGCACAAACATGCCCATCACCAAAGGAGGACAACATCGGCAACCCCCTCACCAGACTTCTACTAGCCATTGCCTTCAGCTTGTCCATGCCAACATGCCCCAGCCTCTCATGCCAGATAGCCGCACTATCATTGGCTCTCATCCTATCAACATAGGCACTGGTGGAAAGAACAAATAAGTTCTTCACCCTCCTCCCAACATGAGCAACATCAGCCTTCACCGCTGGTACGTGATACATACTCCTTAACGTGAGTGGCCCCTGATCACTACCCAAAGACACGACCCCCTCCTTCTCTACTGCATAAACAGTATTATCAGCAGTGATAATAGCTTCATTACCTGAGTAAGCCTGCATGGAGGTGAACTTTGACTTGTCTCCGGTGAGGTGATGACCACACCCGGAGTCGACGATCCACTCGCTGTTGAAGTCCTCAGCAGATAAGGCCCGGACACAAGTGCCCGTCATGAAAGCTCCTCCCCATTCTGCTTCTTCACTTCGCGAGCAAGCTTCCTCCTTTCCCGCAGCATGCCCAGGCTGCAGTTTGACCTTGCAGTCCCGCTTGAAGTGCCCTCGCTGATGACACCGGTAGCACTTCAGATTCTTCTTCCAGTCCTTAGGAGCATTGCTCCTCTCCGGCGGATACGAAGATGAAGTCTCCTTCTCAACAGCGGCCTGCACCTTCTTCTTCTTCTTCCCTTCCCATCCCTTCTTCTTGCCTGAGAAGAGAGCCTCGCTGCCTTCCTGATTCAAATTCACTCCAGCCATCTGCCTTGCTAAGCTCTCCTGCGAGGCAAGCAGATTCTCTAGCTCCAGCAGAGACGGCTGAGTAGCCCATCCCTGAACAGATGTGACAAAGGCCACATACTCCTTCCGCAAGCCGCGGATAATGTGCCTTTTCATTTTTGCCTCAGAGATAGGCTCATCAGGATCCAGTGCTGACAGCTCAGCACACAAGCTCTTCATCTTTAAGAAGTACTTGGAGATGGAAAGGTCTCCCTGAGTTGCCCTGGCCAACTCATTCTCCAGGAACTGCAGCCGCGCTACATTCTTCCTATTGAACAACTCATCAATGGTTGTCCAAATATCAGCAGCCGACTCACACCCAATGATATGATCAAACAGCTCCGGAGAGATAGCTCTCTTCAGAATGAACTCAGCCTTAGCATTAGTTCTTCTCCAGAGCCTCACCTGCTCAGCAGTACCGAAAGCAGCAGTTACTTCCTGTCTATCGTCTCCACCGACGACTTCCCACAGCTCCTCGCCTAGAAGATAACTCTTCATGCACGACTTCCACTTCTTATAGTTAGTCGGCGTTAAGAGTTCAATGCCCAGACCTCTTGCTAAGCTTCCTTCCATTGCAATCCTGTTGGTACCCTTCAGCAGCTCCGAGCAACAACACAGGTTGATCACCACTCAATTACTGAGTAACAATGCTGGTTGACCTCCGCTCACGCAACTGAACCACCGCAACCTCAGGAACCTCGCTCTGATACCATGTTAAATTTTCTCAACGTGGTCAGCAAGATAGCCCAAACACCAAATTAATATCTTCGGAACTACCCAGTTCGCACGCTGAACCTGCGGAAAACCCAAGGACTAGAGGTTGCACCCAACAAAACAATGGAAGCACAAGAAGGTCTTATTATGCATTCACTTCTTTACAATCTGAGGCATACATAGCGAGACATGATTTCGCTAGTATTACAGCTGTAAACAGAAAGAACCAAAAAACAAGCCGGGCGGACAGCACTCCAGTCCGCCGAGACCGCGAGGTCACCGAGACCGCTGAGCTCGCCCAAGCTATGCTGCAATCCGCCGAATACCATGGAGTCCGCCGAGACCGCGAGGCCGCGCGGACACACCGTTATTCGCCTCCTGCTGAACCTGAACTGAGGAACTCCCCTACCCGCCTGAAGCCGGCGGACAGGTTATTGAAGCTGGGAAAGTTGAAACAGAACTGACAAGCCGCAGAGCGACCTCCTGCTGAGTCTGCAGAGACCGCACACTTCCAAGCACTGACCGAAGTCAAAGCCAAGCTCCTGGCTCCTTGAAGTTATCCGCGCGACCTGCACACAGCAAACCGTCAGCCTGAATCAATCCGCGCGGACTGGCAAACACAGACCGCAGCACTCGCCCAACCAAAATTACTGTTCACTCACGTTACACAGGTTACTGTAGATGTGCCAGGGGGGTCCTATTTATAGGCCAGGTGAGGAGTGTGGTCACCGCCCAAGAGATAGCGACACCGCCCCAGCCCGCGCGAATACAAGCCACCGTCCGCTCAGTCCGCGAGGACTTAGCCGGTCACCAAGGAAAACCGCCAGGAGCAAAGCAACCGATGACGAACCCTCTCCAGTCCGCCTGTGCTAAGCGGACAAGGCATCAGCCCGCAAAGCACCAACCACTGCAGGACATCAACCCCCTTCAATGGATGTCCGCACCAACCCGAGGCAGTCCGCAAGACCCACACCTCAATCCGCCACAAGTCCACGACCAAAGGCAGACAGCAATCAGTCCGCCCGGTCACAGCGGACTTTGCGGATACGACGGACACTATAAACTTGGCACGAGGTGTGACCAAGCCCAAAACCATCAAGGGCCAGTGCGAGCATGGCGGACACAAAGTCCCGTCCGCCAAACACCCTAGCACAGACCGCTACCAGTCCGCGAGCTCCTCGCACTTGTCCAACACAGCAGCATCCTGCCGGACTCCAATTATCAAACCGCCAACCGGTCTCCACAGCAAGACCTGCTGTAACACCAGAACTTGACAAGACCTCAGCCAAGCTCTAAGCCCAGTCCGCAACAGCCAATACCGCGGACACTCCAGTCCGCAAGGCTTCCCGCGAACTCGAACCAACTCGCCAACAGCGTAAGCTTGCACCCGCGGCCACTGAGCAATGCACCAGTCCGCAAGCCTCTCTATCCGCAGATACCAGGCCGCACCAAACCGCGGACTTCATGCAACAACCCGCTCAACACAGCCGGCTTCCACCAGACTTTCCACCAGGCCGCAAACCTCAGTCCGCCCAGTCCGCCCAGTCCGCCAAAGCTGTCCGCCACAGGTCGCGCGGCCTGTCCCGTCACCCACTTCCACTTCACAAATTTCAACACAAACCGTTGCAAATGATCAATTGTGTCATCCTTATACATTTAGTAGTTGAACATGGCCTTACAAAATCCTCTGGGTACTGGCGCGATCACAATCTCCTCGTAGAATGGGCTTTTGTTCTCATCTTGTCGATCTGTTCATTGATGAGCTACATTGTCCTCACGAAAGCGAAGAGCTCGTGGCGTGACACATTGATTTCAGTGAAAAAAGGTCGTTCCTCGTCAGATGAGAAAGCGACCACTTTGTTAGGACGACGTGACAAATTGGCACCACCAGCTGGGGTGACCACTGGTGTCGAGGCCGCTGCGAGCTTAGCAATTGATTTTAGGAGATATCATAGTGTCTCCATCATCCCTTCCTTGAACTCCGTGGATTAAGCTTTGGTGATGGACTCACTCAGATCTTGCATATTGTTGATATCAAACTCTCTCTCATATTTGTTTGCCATTAGACATCACACCAAGCGTTCTTCCTTTGATCACGGTCCACGCTCACTACACCAAAGTGTTGGAATAAACAAATTCATGTCCCAAAAGTTCCAACCAAAGGGGAGCGAAGGATATTTATCTACCAATCGAACCAAGTCAATTGAGAGTATATAGGGCTGAGGAGTCCTCAAATTGCCCACAAACAGGTGCAGCGTGGAGTCCCCTCCTCTTACCTGAAAAGGTGTAATAACTTCCCCTTCAAAGCCAAGAGCTAACCTCGACACAAGGAAGATACAGTGTAGTTTTGGGAACCTTAGTAGGGGTCAACATGTCTTCAACTTGTGCCATGAGAGTCCTATCTATAGGTAATCAGGGGGGTACATGATGTTGGATATTGTATCCACAATAACCCTAATTTGAAGAAGTGTCTCTTGAACTAAGATGAATTGAGATTTTATTTGATGTTTTTTTTCTAGTTATGTGCTTGCATAACTATATTGTTAAGTACAACCCAATGTCAAGTTGCAGTGAGTCTTGAAACACAGGACTATACAATGTAATCTTTCATTGTGTAGGCCAATGTGTTGACTCACGTGTATTCTCTCTATTGGGGTGTACTTCTACTTCAAATACATTAGAAGAAACCAAGAAGGTCAAGCTGTTGCTTTCAGAAGAACAAATTTTCACCAAGTAAAATTCGTCGTGTATAGTAGCGAATACTCGTTGAATTCATCGAGTATACTCAAGATTACTTGTTGAATTCATCGTGTATACTTACTACCACTCGTCGAATTCGTCATATCTACTTGGGAATAATCTCTAGGTTTGTGAAAAACAGTTAAGTAAAAATCGTCGAGTATCTTCATGTATACTCGTCAAATTCGTTGAGTGTATCTATTGGTACTTGTCAAATTCGTCAAATATATATATCAATACGCGACGAATTCGTGGAGTCTTCTCGAATTTACTTCTCTGAATTTATCCAAGTGATATTCGTCGAATATCACTTAACCTAGGCATCGAATGCGTCGAGTTAGCTAGTCGATACTCGTCAAATCCGTCGAGTGAATTAGCTGATACTCGTCAAATTCGTCGAGTTTCTCTTCAGAAAAGCGTTGTGATATGTTAAGTCCTGTTCGTCGAATATCAAAGCTGTTCGACATGTACACCCGTACATACTCGACAAATATGACTTAGGGTTTTTGAATTTTATTTTCAAATTCCATCACGGCTCGATCCCGACTGCCATGTACAGCATTCCGCGATTTATTTATTTGGAAAGGATTTCTAGTTGTTGAAGAATAAGGATCCTTATAAATACTTAGGGTGGATTTCATTCAACCATAATCATGCATATACGCTCAAATTGAGACACTCCAAAAAGGACTCGTCGGCTATTGTTCGCGAACTTCGCGACTCTCTCTCGTCCGACATCAACGATGCACGATCTGATCTTTTTCAATAAGTGTCGATTAGATCTCTATTCTCAAAAGGTTCAAGCTCCATTCAGATCTAGAGGATTCTTTGTTCAGATCAAGCCTTCAACGATTTCAGATTTCTTTTCTCCTCACGATTTTCAAGTTTCACTTTTCAGAGGAAAGGAAGACCGAAGTTCTCAGATCTGAAGAAGATTAGTTTTAATCTATTGTTGTAAATCATTTTATGATATTGTAGGAGGTTTTGCCTCTGAGTTGTAGATCTTTATTTTAGGATCGAGTTGTAAAAGTGGTTGTTCTCTGAGTTATAGCAGATGTTGTTCTCCGAATTGTAGGAGCATTGTATCCGAGTGGTAGGAGTTGAGGGTACAAGGTGTAAGATTTGAAAAATTTGAGATAAAGGTGAAGTAGCCAAATCTAGCCCTTTGTGGTAGATAGGCAAGACGAGACAGTGGACGTACCCAACTCGGGGAACCACGATAAATCTCTGTGTTTCTGTGTGTTTTCTTTCTAATTATTTTTATTTCACAAAAAGACGTGAAATTCACCTATTCACCCCCTGTAGGTGATTTAGGTTGACACGATACTTTCACATGATCTACGAGTATCCACCCCGCCCTTTCTAATATGGAGTACCTGACAACCTATTTTTAGGAAGCCTCTGAAGGAGGCAAGGTGATTCTGGTCACCCTGAGCAAGGCCTCTCGTTGGTGGTCCATTGTTGAGGAGCTTGCTGGAGAACTGGGCTTCGGTGTTGCAAGTTAGAGGATCAGCCATAGAACGGCTCCTTAATAGTGTTTGATGGCTCCCATCACATAGGTCTGTTAGCGAGCTGGCTACTAGCCCGGCGAGCTCGTGGGCGAGTTAAGCTCTTGTTGTCCTTTGTAAAATCTCATTCATGGACCTTATGGGTTCGAAGCTTTCCTACTAGGACCTAGGATCCTACCTACTAGGGCCTAGGAGTCTATGTTCAGTGTTGATCCTACCTCGTCGAATATGGGTTGTACATCAGTGGTTAGTTGGAAGACTACTTTGAAGCCTTCAATTGCTTTATCCACTATAGAAGATGAGTATGACTGAAAAAAAAGTAACTAAGGAAGGTAGTTGGTTAAAAGGCCTATTGAGTGATTTTAGTTTTCATCAGGATCGAGCTATTGTATTCTGCGATAGCTGGAGTGTCATATGTTTAACAAATCCTGGCTGAAGTTTTTTCGGGATGGTTATCATGAATATTTTGGGTAATTTGTAATTGAACTGAGTGATATATAAACTCTTGTTATTATAGGGTTTAGATCAATTCTAAAATTCAAAAATCTGTCACTTTTTGTAACAGCTTATTTTTTTTGTTCTAATAAAAAATAGACTCTTGCTGCCCATGAACGCATCTTGAAGTGATCCACATAAATCTATGTCTTCTACGTTGATTTTCAATTTGTTTTTCATTGACCTATAATTTTCATAGCATCTATAATCTTTATGGGTGATGATATTGGCACTGCGGTTTTGGTAATAAACACTTTTGGCAATCCGCAAACATTGATCTTTAAAATTGGTTATTCGCAAACACGAAAGCTATCCGCACTTAAAAATTGGAAAAAGGGAGAAGCAGAGCACCATCGTCTGGAGGAGAATGAGCCCTAGAAAATCACGGAATAGAGGAGCACCATCGCCAAGAGGAAGAGTGATCGCCGGATGTGGAAAAGATAGCCGCCAAATAATGGAGGAGAACGCGTCGGGATAAAGAACGTCGCTCGGAAAATGGAGGAGGAGCACTTGCTGGATTTGAAGCCCTACAGGACGGACGAAAAGAGAGGAATGGTAGTCGGTGGAATCAAGGTTTGGAGGGGAGGCGGAAGCACGAGAAAGACGAGTGCGAATAAAAAATAATTTTATGTAATGCTTGATAATAGAAATTCTAAAAATTTAAAAAAATCTCAAATTTTGAGAATGAATAGTCAAAAATAGAGTGCTAATATGAACACTCAGTTTATTCTTCACGAGAAAAGAGAGGAATGGTAGTCTGTGGAATCAAGACTTGGCTTGTTCGGGCGTTTTTGTTGGCTGTTTCAAGGAATTGCCGCGGGACAGCGGCTAAACAAACAGATGGCTAGATCCTCTTACTGAAGTTGCATGCTTTGACATTGGACATGTCTTCGGCCCTGTTTGGCGGAGCGGCAGCAGAGCTGCATGCAGCTGCTTTTGTTGCCGCTCCGCCAAACAGAGAAATGATGCGGGCGGTGGCAAGAAGCCACCGCCCGGGCAGCAGCGCTGCAGCTTCGAAAATATTTTAAATTTAAATTTTAAATTTATAAATATTTAATTTATATAAATTATTATATTATAACGTTAAACATTTAATTATTATATTATTAAAATTATTTAACTTTTATAACGTTAATTATTTAACTTTTATACCATTTAGATTATTAACAATAATTAATTTAAATATTAGAATGTAATTAATTATAATTGAATTCTATAATTAAATGTACGTTTGGTTTGAAAATCTCTAATGAGAGCCTCATCAATTAATAAATAAAATTTATATTAATTTATAATTAAAATATTTTAACATTTTATTTTTTTTAAATAATAAATTAATGTTGTGATGTTTAATAATTTTTGTTGTGGGTCACTCGAGACGCACGTAAAACGGTCAAAAAGGAATCGTCCTAGCGCGTGAGCGAGTCGAGCGCGCATACGTGTATTTTGACGTCCGTTTGAAATATCAAACGACCTCAAAATTGTGCGTGAATGTGCCCGTTGAAATTGTAGTGTCGAGCCGGACGAGATCGCAATAAAAATCTTCGGCTCGTCTGAAAATATTTTGGGGAATCTCATCAATATTAATATATTTACTTTTATAATTAGATAAAATTAATGTCGAGCAAATTATTTATTTATTTTTAGATTTCGTAAATTCTTCGGGTTGTTTAATTATTACTTTCACTATTTAATTCTGCACCATTGTTTCACACAGCACTGTAAATACAGTTTTCCAAACAGTTTCATAAATTTTTTCACCACTGCAAAACAGCTAATTCATACACCATTGTTTCCCACCACTGCTTCCTGCACCGCCACAGCTTAACCAAACAGACCCTTCGTCAACTTGCGATTTCTCCCGCTGGACATATCTTTTTCCATGCTAGCGCATGTCGAGCTCCCCATTTGGATCTTTGCGAGACCAGCCTGCTCGCCCTCCACCACGACGCTCACTTACGCCTCTCCACCTTTTTGAAAGAATATCAGAAGCCCACATCCTCGCTCGCTACCGTCGTCGCTACGACGTCGGAGGCCCTCATCCTCACTGTCGCAGATGCTACAACTGGAGTCCCCTCACCCTCGGTGCTGATGCCGAAGCGTCCCCATGGTTCCAACGGAATAGTAGCAGCAGCTCCCGGAATAACAGAGCACCAATAGGATAAAATAGGAATAGTAGCAGCAGCTTACCGAAATAACAGAGCACCAATAGCACAGAAATCAGAGCACACAAACAAGGATACAAACACCACCTAAGAGACAAGCTCTGAACAGTGGATACAACTCCGGTGAAGTTCCTAGCAGCAGCCAGTCTCCTCCTCCAGATTTCACACAAATAGCATAACTCCAAACCCTATCTCCAAGCTATTTATATGTCATAGCTGGAGAGATTACAACCCCTAAACTCACTTAACATAAACATATTAAATATTAATACCTCCTTAACACAGCAACCAAAACTAACCCCACAATCCGGTCCACCCGGCACGTAACAATACCCCCTCCTTAATCAGTTCCGTGTCCTCACGGAACTAAATCCGGAAATCTGCGCCTCAATGCCTCCAGGTCTTCCCACATGGCTTCATCCCTGCTGCCATTAGTCCATTGAATTAGAAGTTGGGTGGCTACCTTCCCATTCTTTGGAGTGATCTGCATAGCCAGCACCGCCAAAGGCTCCACTAACAAATTATCCTCCTCATTTACGACCTCTGGTAAAGCCACAACCACAGGTGGTGGTGCTCCCTTGTGCTCCTTGAGTTGAGAAATATGGAAGGTTGGGTGAATCTTGGCGGTCTCCGGAAGCTGCAGTTTGTACGCGACTTTGCCAACCTTCGCCACCACCAAGAACGGTCCAAAATATTTTTGCGCTAACTTCTGAGCCCTGTGGCTCCGCAGACTGGTCTGCCGATATGGTTGCAACCACACATACGCCCACGTGCCCACCTCCAGGTGACGTTCCTGTCGCCCTTTATCCGCGAGAACCTTCATTCGATTCTATGCTTGTGCCAAGCTTTGTTTGAGTAACCCGATGACCTTCTCCCGCGCGGCTAATGAGCGATCCACCCCGCCCATCGGAATCGACCCCTCCAAATAGGGGATGTGCAACACCGGTTCCTGGCCATATACCACCTCGTATGGTGTCATGCGAATAGCGCTATGGAATGTGGTGTTGTACCACCATTCTACCAACGGTAACCACTCCGCCCAACCACTAGGCCGATCAAAGCACATACAGCGCAGATAGCTCTCAATGCACCGATTGACGACTTCCGTTTGCCCGTCAGTTTGCGGGTGGTATGCCGACGACAGCTTCAACTGAAGCTTCAGGGAGCGGAACAAAGCCTGCCAAAAGTCGCTCACAAAGACTGCACCTCGGTCACTGACGATAGATGCCCGCAGCCCATGTAGCCGAAAAACGCCATCCATGAACACTTGGGCGACCCCCTCCACCGTGTAAGGATGCGCCATTGCCATGAAATGTGCATTTTTACTCAGGCGGTCCACCACCACAAAGATAGTCGATTTCCCCTTACTCTTGGGAAGGCCATCAATAAAATCCATGGAGATGTCCTGCCAGACGCGTTCCGGAATGGGAAGGGGTTGTAGTAACCCGACCGGTCGTTGATTAATAGACTTTCACTGTTGACACACCGTGCACTGTTGCACGTATCTGAGGACGTCCTCCTTCATCCAATTCCAATAGAACATTTTTTTCAACCTGTGATGGGTCGCCGTAACCCCCAAGTGACCGCCAAGCGCTCCGTCATGATATAATTGCAGCAAATGTTGTTTGAGGACAACATCATTACCAACTACCAATTTGCCCTTCCGTCTAAGGATGTCGTGTTGCCATGTGTAGTCGGGTTTGGCGGTGCTATCATGCTCTTTTTGCTCCAATATCTTCTGAATCCGGACATCCCCTTGCCACGATTGTTTAACCCGCTGCAATAGGTCTGAAGTCACTACGTACAGCCCAAACGCCTCTCCCCCCGGTCCGCCAGTTTCCTCGGTGTGGCCCTCAAACTGACGGGACAAAGCGTCGTCACAGATATTTTCCTTCCCCTGGTGGTAGTGAATGACATAATCATACCACATGAGTTTGTAAAGATATTTTTGTTGGGTCGGGGTCACCAACTTTTGATTCGTCAAGAAGCGAAGGCTTTCGTGATCCGTTTTGATGATGAACTTCCCTCCTACAAGGTAGTGCCGCCAATGTTGAACCGCCAATACAATGGCGAGAATTTCTTTCTCATAGGCTGGTAGCAACGCGTTCTTCTTCCCCAATGCCTTACTAAAGAAGGCAAGGGGTCGATTTGCTTGGGTAAGAACCACCCCCACTCCGCTGTTAGACGCATCCGTCTCAACCGTAAAGGTAATTGTAAAATTAGGTAGTGCCAACACAGGTGGTGTAGAAATAGCCAGCTTAAGTTGTTCAAATGCTTGCTCCGCCTCGCCGTTCCAAGAGAAGGCGGGCTCCTTCAAGATCCGTGTGAGGGGCCTTGCCATGGTCCCGTAATCTTTGATAACACGGCGGTAATATCCGGTAAGCCCCAAGAACCTGCGCAACTTCTTCAAGGATGAGGGCAGGGGCCAATCCATCATGGCTTGGATCTTGCTGGGATCGGTGGCGACTCCCTTGTCAGAAATGATATGGCTCAAATAATACACCTCCTGAAGGCCGAACCCGCACTTAGACCTCTTCAAGAACAAGCGTTGTTGCCGGAGTACCGTTAATGTGGTAGCGAGATGTTCCAAATGAGCCTGCCAAGAGGAACTAAACACCAAGATGTCGTCAAAAACACCAAAATGGACTTCCGAAGTTGCGGCTGAAATAATTTGTTCATCAGACTTTGGAATGTTGACGGAGCATACGTCAACCCAGAGGGCATAACGAGGAACTCTAAATGCCCATGATGCGTCCGGAAATCTGTCTTGTACACGTCGCCCTCCGCCATACGACCTTGGTGATAACCTGCTCGCAAGTCAAGTTTAGAGAAATGCACCATGTAATTCATCAATGAGCTCCTTAATAAGTGGAATCAGAAAATTATCTTTAACGGTATTTTGTTTGAGTTTCCGGTAGTCTACGCACAAGCGCCAACTACCGTCCGTTTTCTTTACCAAGACCACGGGGGAGGCAAACGGACTGCCGCTCGGCCGAATCATCCCCACTTCCAACATCTCCTTGACCAACCCTTCGATTTCCGTCTTCTGTAAGGGGGAGTAGCGGTACGGGCGTAAATTGATATCTGCCTTGTCATCCTTCAGATGAATGTGGTGTTCATGGCCGCGACGTGGTGGAAGCTCGGTAGGTTCCCCAAACACATCCTCAAACTCATGGAGTACAGCTGCTAATTGCCGCCCCTGAGGCTCTTTCAGGCCGGTGTCTAGCCCGGCTCCCTCCGTGCGCAACTCGCGGTCTTCCTCCGCCGATGCTAGTTGCGGTTCAATGCTACAAACCGCCATCATGCTACACTGGCCGCCCCCTTTAGTGACCAACTTGTGCATGCGTTGTTGCTTAGTCCGCGTCCCCGTCGTACTTTGGGAGCCCCGTAAAGAGATTTTCCGCCCCTGAGTGAAAAACTCCATCTGAAGATTCTTAAAGTCCCAATGCACACCCCCAAGGTGATGAGCCATTGGACTCCAAGCACTACCTCGCAACCCCCCAATGGTAATACGAGCATCTCCGAGGTAAAACAGACCCCTTGCATGCGCCATTGAAATTCCTCCACCTTATAAGAACTTGCCAACGTCCGGCCATTAGCAATTGCGACATTAAACATAAGAATAGGGGCAAGCTTACACTGCAACCTTGCTGCGGCGTGGACATCAATGAAATTGTGAGTGCTCCCAGAGTCGATGAGGATGCTAATAGGCTTCCCTTGGTACGATGCAATGACCCGCATGGTGTGGAAGTGTGTCAACCCCGTTAACGTGTGGAAGGAGACCTACGACACGGCGCCTCCGGAGGTTTCCTCCGCCACAATACCGAGGTCCTCAGATTCCTCGGTGCTGAACTCTACGCCCTCGTCCTCCAGCGAAGGTCCATCCTCCTCATCGGGAATGAGCTCCCACGTATAAGATTGTTGCTTGTCCGCACATCGATGTCCTGGAGTAAATTTGTTGTCACACCAAAACCATAGGCCTGTACTCCGCTTCTCCTCCATCTCTCGTTGGGTCAAGCGCGGGTGGCTGTGACGGGCCGACAATGGGGCTGGAGAGTTTCTCGGATGGTGGGGCTGCAGCGACTAGTTGAATGGGGCGGGTGGCCGCTCACTGCTAGGTCCCCCCCCAGCCCGAGTTTCCCCCGGTTCCCCGCCAATGCGTTGCGGCGAGTTGATGTTCCTGCAACCGGGCCAAGGAGCAAACATCCCCCAGCGTTTTGGGCTGGAACATGCGCACTGAGAACTCAGTTTCGGCCTTGAGGCCGGCCAAGAACAAACTGATAGCATAGTCTTCGGAGATATCGACCCTGTAGAATAGAACGTCAAACGCATCCACATATGACTGCACCCCCCCGGTCTGCCGCAAATTCTTCAACTCCCTCATGGGGTCGTCCATTAAGAGCGAACCAAACCGCCTCGCAATAGCTTGCGCGTACTCCTCCCAGTGTGGCCCTTGGCGCGTAATACGAGCTTTCATATAAGCTTGATGCCAAAAGAGCGCCTTCCCTTCCACACGGGCTGCAACAATCTTCACCCGTTGTTCCTCCGGCGTTTCATGAATATCAAAAAAACTGCTCACACCTATAGATCCAGTCCATGACGGCCTCCCCCGTAAAGAGTGGGAACTCCAGCCGGGAGAAGCGAGTGGTTAGCGGCCCGGTGGAGCCGTGGTGGTGGGGCGAACCCGCGGCGGAGCCCGGTGAGCCTGCGCCCCCCCCGGACGACCACTCTGCGCGGCCTCGCAGAACACCCGCATCTGCTCGATGAGGGCTTGGATGGACTGCACCATGCCGTCCTGCGTGCGCGCCATGGCCTCCTGCGATGCCTTCAACGCCTCCACATCATTCACCAGATCCTTCGACGGCGACATCCGAAGGAGTGCCGGTGGCCTGGCTCTGATACCAGTGAAGCGTCCCCTTGGTTCCAACGGAATAGTAGCAGAAGCTCCCGGAATAACAGAGCACCAATAGAATAAAATAGGAATAGTAGCAGCAGCTTACCGAAATAACAGAGCACTAATAGCACAGAAAACAGAGCACACAAACAAGGATACAAACACCACCTAAGAGACAAGCACTTAACAGTGGAGACAACTCCGGTGAAGTTCCCAGCAGCAGCCGGTCTCCTCCAGATTTCACACAAATAGCATAACTCCAAACCCTATCTCCAAGCTATTTATATGTCATAGTTGGACAGATTACAACCCCTAAACTCACTTAACATAAACATATTAAATATTAATACCTCCTTAACACAGCACCCAAAACTAACCCCACAATCCGGTCCACCCGGCACGTAACAGATGCGCCCCTCACCCATGTCGCAGATGCCTGAAAGTAGCAGCCTTAATCCACGCCACTGAATCAATGAGTGCCCCTGTGAGAAAAGGTATTCGCTTATGCGTTCGATTTATTCTACATATCGGTATGGTGTTTTTGAGAAGAAAATCAAATTTCATTCTCTCATGTAGCAGGTTTACTTAGGCTCCGTTTGGGGGGACTTTTTTTCACCGGTCAAGCGGTTACGACCGCATGTACCCGGCCTTAATTAAGGTCCGGTACATGCGGTCGTAACCGCTTGACCGGTGAAAATAAGTCCTCCCAAACGGAGCCTTAGTTTGGTAGCCATCCTGAGTTTAGAAATAACGATGTGAGAATTGTTTTAAAATAAACAGCATGTTAAGTCCTATGTTTTGTTGGAAGCGCTTTCTTATGGATTCACAGGTTTTGATAGGTGAGTTTTGGTTTTACTTAAATGAAAACCAAAATTCACGTTCGTTTAGGCATTTTGAGCCAAGGTTTTGATTTTATTTGAAAACCCATCGGTTTTCACCGGGATAAAAATAGCCTAGCGTAAAACACACCTCATTCGGTCGGTTTTCACCCGCCTCTATCTTCTCCCCCCCCTCCCCATCGGCGACGGCTTGAAACGGCGCCGCAGTTGGAAAACCCTAGGGTTCGTGGAAGCTGCGGGGATGCGTGGCGGCGAAGCCATCACTCGCTCTCGTTTGCCGCCATCAAATAAGTCATGAAGCGTAGGAGGAAGGGATGCCAAATACCTGGATCTGATTCGGATTGCGAAGATGGATCGAGGAGAATAACATTTGTGATGGGCCGGAGTTACTCTGGTTTAAAATACAATATATACTTATATAATTAGTATATCTTTGTGGGAAGGGATATATTGACATTACTGGTTACTCTGGTTAGATTTGTAGTGATAAATTTCCATCTTTTCATTGTTAGATTCATTTGAAAACTTATATGATGGACGATTAGCTTTTTAATGATGTTTAAAATCAATTCATGTGCCCAAAAACCTTCCTGCAAACGAACAGCAGAATTAGTTTTGACAGAAAACTAAAACCTTTCAATTTTTAGTTTTCAAACAAAACCAATTCCTGCGAAACAAAACCTGCGAAACGAACAGGGCCTCATGGATTTTTGCATATGTTCATTATAACGTGTTAATGGTATAGCAAAGTGAAAACTCTATCATTTATAGTACTTGAGGTGATATTTTGAATTGTTTTTGTTATAATACTACTCGGAAATTGGGTTCACAAATATGGTGTCATGATGGTTTGTGATTGATGATTATGGCATCTCATTTATTACCAACTGTTATTTTAATTAAGTGATATTTTAGCTTCATCTGAAGTTTGATTAAGTTTTACCCTCGTTTATGTTCCAATCATAATTTATGGGGTTGAATTCGGTTTTGACTTATTAGTTGTTAACTGGTTATTCCATAGAGTTGACATTCTTTGAACATGCTTATTCTTTCTTATGTTGGAATGGTGCTGTGGTTTTGTCGATGATCCTTTTTGATTTCATAACAACATAAAATAATTGTAATCAATCCCTCATTATAAATATTCTAACTATAAATGTTCTAGCAATTTCTGGGAAGAAGCATGTGAGCTATCAATTGTGATGTGTGAGTGTTGTGCTTGTAGAAGAGAAATGACATCCTTGAATCTTACATTGTATAAGAGTAGGAATTCTTTCTCCCAACTATGTGTAGCTTTGTCTCTACGCATGCATAACTTCTTCTTCTTCTGCCCTATATAGCTTTGATTGAGAAGTGTCAGAATTCAGTTTTCCGTCCTCTTTCTAAAAACTGCTTTTCATCCACTCTCTTCCTCACTTGACAAATTAATGTTCTTAGTTTGGTGTATAATATTATTTCTTGAAAGAAATTTTTATTGTCATGCGAATTTTCCTCGAATAGTTTGTGCTGATATTGTGTAAATGAAAAATATTTTGGTATGAGGGTTTGTGCCAACATATTATCTATTTCCAGATTGTGCTTCTCTTTATCATGCCACAAGATATTAGTTTGCATTCTCTTAAACATTGAATTCCTGATGTGTTTGTGGATGCAGCATATGGTGAAAATAATGGTAAAGTTCTATCGTATTCATTGTTTAAAGAAAAAGATATTTGGTTTTTGCATTAGCATCTTTCCATGAAAAAAGGGAATGCCAAAAATTAAAATTTATTGACAAGGATAACCAAATATTTGAAAATAGGGAATTCCAAAAAGGTGTTTGATTTTCATGACTGCTATTTTCATAATAGCCGAGCATAGTTTTTTGTAAATTCTAATCAGTGATTTGGAATAGTTTCGGACTTTCAGAACGTTAAAATTGTTCGAGATGTACCTCTCATTTATTATCCATAGATTTGAGTCATCTCAAGAAGATTTTCAGCAAAAATATCGCATCTGTCGTTTTGAATTTGCAGTATATGTGAAAGGTTTGCTAGCAGCTCAGAGCCAACATAAGGCATATGCATGATGTGGAGAAAACCAGAAATGAAGAATATGGAATATAATAACTAAGATTATATATTTCTTCCTTATAAATTGTTGATTGGGCCATTTTGGATATTTAAAAACTCTCTTGTTCATAGATGCTTCAGTTAAATGCCAAATGCCTTCATGCACACATTATCAAATCCCAATCAATAGATTAAATCCTATCTTTCCATCCCATTTAACCCAATCCTTGCGTCTGTAGTATGGTCTAGTAAATCAGTGCAAATTTGTTAACTTTGCAGCCAAAAATGTTTCTTATCCCAATATTATAGTCACCAAACTACTCATCTTTATCTTTATTAAAGGTTGTAAATAGGAGGTCAATTTCATTTATACTCATTTATATATTGACCTAATGGCTGATCTTCAAATTTTTGCCAATGTGAGTTATGTTCCTAATTTTGTTTGCAATTACAATCAGCCACCATACACCATGTATAATTTTTGGTCTTTATAATGCCCTATCCTTTATTCTTTATGAGGTGCTATGCTGCTCTGAGTGATAATCTTGATGTTGATGAGTCAGATATCTCACTCTTCAAGTACAAGCTAGCCTTTTAAATTGAGATAATTTGTTTTTTTTGCTGTCGTAAATGAACTTCCTTTGCTCGACAGGACAACACACCATTGCTGGTCGGACAGTATAGTTGGCTCCCCCTGATTAGAGGGTTCTCTATTTGAAGAACTTCCTTTAAGGAATTTGATAGTCAATAGTGCTAGGATTAGAAAGAGATGTTGGGGTGAATTCAAGATCATTAAGATTATTATTCTCCCATTGAATTGTCCTAATACTACAACTCATTTTCAGAATATCATCAAGATCTTGAAGATTTTCTGAATATCATCTTTTCCTAGTGTAGGTATGTTATCTGTTTTTCAAATCCAACGGTAGTTGAATTTGAAGTTGGTCTTGCAAAATGATAGTGATCTCATTATGTCACCAACACCCATGTGTATGATTTGATGGATAAAATGCAATGTTCATGGATACAACATGATGGGCGTAGCAGGATTTTGGGAGGGCTTATTGTTAAATTTTCTCAACGTGGTCAGCAAGATAGCCCAAACGCCAAATTAATAACTTCGGAACTACCCAGTTCGCACGCTGAACCTGCGGAAAACCCAAGGACTAGAGGTTTCACCCAACAAAACAATGGAGGCACAAGAAAGATCTTTTTATGCATTCACTTCTTTACAATCCGAGGCATACATAGCGAGACATGATTTCGCTAGTATTACAGCTAAAAACAGAAAGAAACAAAAAACAAGCCGGGCGGACAGCACTCCAGTCCGCCGAGACCGCGAGCTCGCCCAAGCTATGCTGCAATCCGCCGAATACCACGGAGTCCGCCGAGACCGCGAGGCCGCGCGGACACACCGTTATTCGCCTCCTGCTGAACCTTAACTGAGGAACTCCCCTACCCGCCTGAAGCCGGCGGACAGGTTATTGAAGCTGGCAAAGAAGAAACAGAACTGACAAGCCGCAGAGCGACCTCCTGCTGAGTCCGCAGAGACCGCACACTTCCAAGCACTGACCGAAGTCACAGCCAAACTCCTGGCTCCTTGAAGTTATCCGCGCGACCTGCACACAGCAAACCGTCAGCCTGAAACAATCCGCGCGGACTGGCAAACACAGACCGCAGCACTCGCCCAACCCAATTTACTGTTCACTCGCGTTACTTAGGTTACTGTAGATGTGCCAGGGGGGTCCTATTTATAGGCCAGGTGAGGAGTGTGGTCACCGCCCAAGAGATAGCGACACCGCCACAGTCCGCGCGAATACAAACCACCGTCCGCTGAGTCCGCGAGGACATAGCCGGTCACCAAGGAAAACCGCCAGGAGCAAGGCAACCGTTGACGAACCCTCTCCAGTCCGCCTGAGCTAAGCGGACAAGGCACCAGCCCGCAAAGCTCCAACTGCTTCAGGACAGCAAACCCCCTTCAATGGCTGTCCGCACCAACCCGAGGCAGTCCGCAAGACCCACACCTCAATCCGCCACAAGTCCACGACCAAAGGCAAAGAGCAACAGTCCGCCTGGTCACAGCGGACTTCGCGGATACGGCGGACACCATGAACTTGGCACAATGTGTGACCAAGCCCAAAACCATCAAAGAAGAAAGCGAGCATGGCGGACACAAGTTCTCGTCCGCCAAACACCCTAGCACAGACCACCACCAGTCCGCGAGCACCTCGCACTTGTCCAACGCAGCAGCTTCCTCCCGGACTCCAAACACCAGTCCGCCAACCGGTCTCCACAGCAAGACATGCTGTAACACCAGAACTTGACAAGGCCTCAGCCAAGCTCTATGCCCAGTCCGCAACAGCCAAAACCGCGGATACACCAGTCCGCAAGGCTTCCCGCGAACTCGAACCAACCCGCCAACAGCGCAAACTTACACCCGCGGCCACTGAGCAATGCACCAGTCCGCAAGCCTCTCTATCCGCAGATACCAGGCCGCATCAAACCGTGGACTCCATGCAACAACCAGCTCAACACAGCCGGCTTCCACCAGACTTTTCACCAGGACGCAAACCGCAGTCCGCCCAGTCCGCCCAGTCCGCCAATGCTGTCCGCCACAGGCCGCGCGGCCTATCTCGTCACCCACTTCCACTTCACAAATTTCAACACTCCCCCTTGAAGTGAGAAGTGGTGACCAAGCCCAGCAAGCTGCGCAAGCGTTCAAACGGCCCCTTCGACAGCGGCTTCGTGAAGATGTCAGCAAGATTATCTTCACTCCGGACATGCCCGACCAGCAGAGATCCTTCCAACACCTTCTCCCTGATGAAATGGTGATCAATCTCTATATGCTTGGTCCTGGCGTGACACACTGGATTGTTAACCAGCTTGAGATCACTCTCATTGTCACCCCGAAGTAAAGTAGGCCCTTGCACTTCTTCATGAACATCCTCTATAAGTCTCCTCAACCAAACGGCTTCCCGAGCAGCCAAGGCCGAAGCCTTATACTCCGCCTCCGTGGTTGAAACCGACACCGAGTCCTGCTTCTTGCTACACCACGAGATGCTAGCTGAACCGCAAGTGAACACATAACCTGAAGTAGACCTCCGATCATCCGAATCACCGCCATAGTCAGCATCCGTGTACCCGAGCAACGCAAACTCCGCATCCCTTCCATAGAGGAGTCCCATCTCAGAAGTCACCTTGACATACTTCAGAATCCCCTTTGCCGCCAACAGATGAGATTTCCTTGGTTCAGCCATATATCGACTTACTCGGCCAACAGCATAAGCTATATCCGGCCTTGTAATTGTCAGATAGATCAAGCTCCCAACAAGATCCCTGAACACCAAGGGATCATTAAGAACCCTTCCCTCATCTCGTCGAAGCTTTAGTCCAGGTTCCAGTGGAGTAGAGCACTTATTCCCTTCGCCCATGCCAAACCGCTTCACAATACGATCAGCATATCCCTTCTGGATAATGAGAATCCCACACTCCTTCCTCTCCACTTCCAGACCGAGAAAGTGATGCAACTCTCCCAAGTCCTTCATCTCGAAGCGTATAGTAAGCTCAGCCCTGAGCCTTGCTACTTATTCCTCCGAATTCCCTGTGATGATCATGTCATCCACATACAGTAGGACCAAGACCCTTAGCTCTCCCTTCTTCTTGACGAACAAGCTAGAATCCGAGTTAGAAGCAAAGTATCCACAGAATTGCAGGTACTCTGCAATCTTCCCATACCACGCTCTTGGAGCTTGCTTCAACCCGTAGAGAGCCTTCCTGAGTTTGCAGACATAGTCTGGATGCTTTTCAGAGACAAAACCAAGCGGCTGATCCATAAAGATGTCCTTGTCAATCTCTCCATAAAGAAAAGCATTCTTCACATCGAGTTGCCACAACCTCCATCCCTTGCTAGCAGCCAAGGCGATCACCACTCTTACAGATGTCATCTTCGCAACTGGACTGAATGTCTCCTCATAGTCTTCTTCATACTGCTGTGAGAATCCTCTAGCGACCAGGCGAGCCTTGAACCGATCAATGCTCCCATCAGCCTTCTTCTTCAACTTATACACCCACTTGCAAGTAACCGGAGTAATGCCATCAACCTTGGGCACAAGATCCCAGGTTTCATTCTTCTTCAGAGCATCAATCTCTTCCTTCATGGCACCTTCCCACTCCTTCACTCCAGTGGCCTCGTTGAAGTTTGCAGGCTCTCGCTCATCCAGAGGACCTGCAAAGAAGCAGGAGACAAAGCTCACTGCATTCCCTTCACAGTACCGAGCCGGTGGCTTAACCACCCTCTTCGATCTCCGAAGACATGGCTCCTTGCTCACGGCTTCCGTTGCTTCTTCAGGCTCCACTCCTACCTGGGGCAAGCATTGAGCAGTGCTCCCCCTGCTTCCTGAGCCAGAAGGCTCAGCCTCGGAGTTCGAAGCAACAAGAGCTGCTGGTGAAACAGCAAGCTCCTCTTCCAAGCCTTCAGCAGCCACCACCGGTGCTTCATCAACCTTGCTATTTCCGGTTAGCTCCACCGAGCCACCTCCATATGACGTCAGCTCGTCAAAGACAACGTCTCTTGACACCACGAACTTCTTCGTCAAAGGGTCCATGCATTTCCATCCCTTCTTCCGCTCATCGTAGCCAACAAAGACAAGTTTCCTTGCCTTCGCATCCAACTTTGTCCGTGTAGCATCCGGGACATGCACATAGCAAGTTGAACCGAACACCCTAAGGTGTCCCACACTCGGCTTCTCCTTCAGCAACAGCTCTACAAGAGTCTTCATGTTGATAGGGCTGAGTGGCATCCGGTTGATAACATAAGCAGCACAAGACATTCCCTCCGCCCAAAAGGACCTTGGGATATCTTTCGCATGAAGCCAGCATTTGCAGGTCTCCGTCAAATGACGGATCTTCCGCTCCGCTACCCCATTTTGTTGTGGAGTGTGGGCACAAGTAAGCTCCCATTGGATCCCGTGCTTCCTGCAGAAGTTAGAAAACTCGGAGGAGACAAACTCTCCCCCGTTATCAGTTCTAAGATTCTTAATCCGCAAGCCAAGCCGGCCTTCTACCAACTCCTTGAACTCCACGAACAAATGGAAGGCTTCCGACTTCTCCTTTAAGAAGTACACCCAAGTATACATTGAGTAGTCATCAACCAAGACAAGCATGTATTTGCTTCCACCAAGGCTGGCAGTAACCGTCGGTCCCATCATGTCACCATGAATACACTCCAATGGTTTCTTGCTCCTTGTTTGTGATTTATCAAATGGAAGGCGATGTGCCTTACCATATTGACAGCCCGCATAAACATGCCCATCACCAAAGGAGGACAACATCGACAACCCCCTCACCAGACTTCTACTAGCCATCGCCTTCAGCTTGTCCATGCCAACATGCCCCAGCCTCTCATGCCAGATAGCCGCACTATCATTGGCCCTCATTCTATCAACATAGGCACTGGTGGAAAGAACAAACAAGTTCTTCACCCTCCTCCCAACATGAGCAACATCAGCCTTCACCGCTGATACGTTGTGAAGGAACCTCACGTCTGTTGGCCCAAACAGAACGTGATACCCAGCGTCCACTGCGTTGGTCACCGAGAAGAGGTTCTTCTTCATGCCCGGTACGTGATACACACTCCTTAACGTGAGTGGCCCCTGATCACTACCCAAAGACACGACCCCCTCCTTCTCTACTGCATAAACAGTACTATCAGCAGTGATAATAGCTTCATTACCTGAGTAAGCCTGCATGGAGGTGAACTTCAACTTGTCTCCGGTGAGGTGATGACCACACCCAGAGTCGACGATCCACTCGCTGTTGAAGTCCTCAGCAGATAAGGCCCGGACACAAGTGCCCGTCATGAAAGCTCCTCCCCATTCTGCTTCTTCACTTCGCGAGCAAGCTTCCTCCTTTCCCGCAGCATGCCCAGGCTGCAGTTTGACCTTGCAGTCCCGCTTGAAGTGCCCTCGCTGATGACACCGGTAGCACTTCAGATTCTTCTTCCAGTCCTTAGGAGCATTGCTCCTCTCCGGCGGATACGAAGTTGAAGTCTCCTTCTCACCAGCGGCCTGCACCTGCTTCTTCTTCTTCTTCCCTTCCCATCCCTTCTTCTTGCCTGAGAAGATGGCTTCGCTGCCTTCCTGATTTAGGTTCACTCCAGCCATCTGCCTTGCTAAGCTCTCCTGCGAGGCAAGCAGATTCTCCAGCTCCAGCAGAGACGGCTGAGTAGCCCATCCCTGAACAGATGTGACAAAGGCCACATACTCCTTCCGCAAGCCGCAGATAATGTGCCTTTTCATCTTTGCCTCAGAGATAGGCTCATCAGGATCTAGTGCCGACAGCTCAGCACACAAGCTCTTCATCTTTAAGAAGTATTTGGAGATGGAAAGGTCTCCCTGAGTTGCCCTGGCCAACTCATTCTCCAGGAACTGAAGCCGCGCCACATTCTTCCTATTGAACAACTCATCAATGGTTGTCCAAATATCAGCAGCCGACTCACACCCAATGATGTGATCAAACAGTTCCGGAGAGACAACTCTCTTCAGAATGAACTCCGCCTTAGCATTAGTTCTTCTCCAGAGCCTCACCTGCTCAGCAGTACCGAAAGCAGCGGTTACTTCCTGTCTATCGTCTCCACCGACGACTTCCCACAGCTCCTCGCCTAGAAGATAACTCTTCATGCACGACTTCCACTTCTTGTAGTTAGTCGGCGTTAAGAGTTCAATGCCCAGACCTCTTGCTAAGCTTCCTTCCATTGCAACCACCTGTTGGAACCCTTCAGCAGCTCCGAGCAACAACACAGGTTGATCACCACTCAATCACTGAGTAACAACGCTTGTTGACCGCCGCTCACGCAACTGAACCTCTGAAACCTCAGAAACCTGGCTCTGATACCATGTTAAATTTTCTCAACGTGGTCAGCAAGATAGCCCAAACGCCAAATTAATATCTTCGGAACTACCCAGTTCGCACGCTGAACCTGCAGAAAACCCAAGGACTAGAGGTTTCACCCAACAAAACAATGGAGGCACAAGAAAGGTCTTTTTATGCATTCACTTCTTTACAATCCGAGGCATACATAGCGAGACATGATTTCGCTAGTATTACAGCTGAAAATAGAAAGAAACAAAAAACAAGCCGGGCGGACAACACTCCAGTCCGCCGAGACCGCGAGCTCGCCCAAGCTATGCTGCAATCCGCCGAATACCACGGAGTCCGCCGAGACCGCGAGGCCGCGCGGACACACCGTTATTCGCCTCCTGCTGAACCTTAACTGAGGAACTCCCCTACCCGCCTGAAGCCGGCGGACAGGTTATTGAAGCTGGCAAAGAAGAAACAGAACTGACAAGCCGCAGAGCGACCTCCTGCTGAGTCCGCAGAGACCGCACACTTCCAAGCACTGACCGAAGTCACAGCCAAACTCCTGGCTCCTTGAAGTTATCCGCGCGACCTGCACACAGCAAACTGTCAGCCTGAAACAATCCGCGCGGACTGGCAAACACAGACCGCAGCACTCGCCCAACCTAATTTACTGTTCACTCACGTTACTTAGGTTACTGTAGATGTGCCAGGGGGTCCTATTTATAGGCCAGGTGAGGAGTGTGGTCACCGCCCAAGAGATAGCGACACCGCCCCAGTCCGCGCGAATACAAACCACCGTCCGCTGAGTCCGCGAGGACATAGCCAGTCACCAAGGAAAACCGCTAGGAGCAAGGCAACCGTTGACGAACCCTCTCCAGTCCGCCTGAGCTAAGCGGACAAGGCACCAGCCCGCAAAGCTCCAACTGCTTCAGGACAGCAAACCCCCTTCAATGGCTGTCCGCACCAACCCGAGGCAGTCCGCAAGACCCACACCTCAATCCGCCACAAGTCCACGACCAAAGGCAAACAACAACAGTCCGCTCGGTCACAGCGGACTTCGCGGATACGGCGGACACCATGAACTTGGCACAATGTGTGACCAAGCCCAAAACCATCAAGGAACAAAGCGAGCATGGCGGACACAAGTTCTCGTCCGCCAAACACCCTAGCACAGACCGCCACCAGTCCGCGAGCACCTCGCACTTGTCCAACGCAGCAGCTTCCTCCCGGACTCCAAACACCAGTCCGCCAACCGGTCTCCACAGCAAGACATGCTGTAACACCAGAACTTGACAAGGCCTCAGCCAAGCTCTAGGCCCAGTCCGCAACAGCCAAAACCGCTGATACACCAGTCCGCAAGGCTTCCCGCGAACTCGAACCAACCCGCCAACAGCGCAAACTTGCACCCGCGGCCACTGAGCAATGCACCAGTCCGCAAGCCTCTCTATCCGCAGATACCAGGCCGCATCAAACTGCGGACTCCATGCAACAACCAGCTCAACACAGCCGGCTTCCACCAGACTTTTCACCAGGCCGCAAACCGCAGTCCGCCCAGTCCGCCCAGTCCGCCAATGCTCTCCGCCACAGGCCGCGCGGCCTGTCTCGTCACCCACTTCCACTTCACAAATTTCAACACTTATGTTATAGCATATGGTATGTAGTGGTTCTGTGGTGGTATGAGACTTTAATTTTGTCACTTTGACTTGGATAAAATATCGATGGAATAATTAGTTTCAACATTGTCAAAACATAAGGAGTCACAACGGTCAGGCAGACAACATTGGCGGATAGGTCTCGGCGGTCTGGCGGACAGCATTGACGCATAGATCTTGGCGGTCCGGCAGACATATTTGGTGGACAGTACTGACGGACAGACAGTCTATAGTAGCAGTCTGTCCTTGGCAGCTTGGCAGTGTTAGAACCCGTTAGAACCTGTTTTGTTAGGCGGTCTGACGGCTAGCACTGACGGACAGGATTGGCGGTCTGGATAGGCAGACCGGTCTGGCGGTCTGCCGATGTTTCTAAGGTAGTTGTGCGAACTGCTGAGGTCAGATCAAGTTGACGGTCAAGTGGTTAGATCATGCCTAACCGCGTGAGATGCTTCTATATTCTTCTCTCAACTGTGCTCTTTGTTGATCCGCAGAGGGTTAACCGTTGTTGTTGTTCGTCATTCTCAAGCAACATCTCTTGTGCGATCTGGTGGTTAGACTTTGTCTAACTGCAGCTTTATCTAGCGGTTAGGCCGTGCTAAGCGCTGCTGTAGTCCTAGAAGCGGGCAACTGCACGCTGGACGCAGACAATGGACAAAGCTAGGATGCGATTTTTTATAGTTGTACAGCTAATCTTTTCTAACTCATGTTCCGAGCTGTTAAGTTTTTGTGTAACCGTCTAGTCGCTTGTGATATGCGTTGTTTATTCTCTCTCTTATTTTCTCTCTTCCCCTCTTTTTCTATAAATAAGGAGACATACCCTTGTATGATGTAACTTTTTGGAACTATAAAGTTCTGTTATTTACCTGTTTTCTCACATTGTATCAGAGCTTTCGGTCTATTTGCTCCGATTTCTGCTTTTTGGGCAATCTGCAGTGCAAGCGATTAATGTTTCTTTAACCGCCTCCTCTTCTTCTCCCTTGTTGCGGTTTTCTTAACCGCGGTCTCCTCTGCTTTTCCGCGGTTTCTTTTCTTAACCGCGGTCTCCCCTTCTTCTCTCTTGCCGTGATTTTTTCCTTTTTCGCGGCTTGTCATTTGTGTCCGCGTGACTTCTCTTCTTTAACATCGCGGGTTCTCTTCTTTACCGCACGACTTCTCTTCTTTAACCGCGCGGCTTGCCTCTTATTCTCGCTCCTCTTCTTCTATGGAGAACTCGAACTTCGTATCCTCTATTCTATCTGCTCCTCTGGTTCTATCCGCTCCTCTGGTTCTACCCGCTCCTCTGGTTCTACCCGATCCTGTCTTTGCCTCTGGCAATCTAGTACTTCCTGCAAACTCACTGGATCGAATTATCCAGATTGGAGTGTTTTCTTTGTCTTTCTGCTATGCTCTCAGCGTAAGCATCATCATCTTACTGATGATCCTCCTGCCTATGGGTCAATCGCATTTGACGACTGAGATTCCAGTGATGCTCTGGTAAGAACGTGGCTTACCAACAATCTATCTGTTGAGTGTCTTCCCGTCATTCGATATGATGCGACGGTTAAGGCTGTCTGGAATCATCTTGCTACCCTATAATCCAAAGGATCTCAAACTTCCCGCATATATACGTTGTATGCTGATCTTTTTGCCCGCCCTGTCATGGCTCTTGTTGCTACCTATCAGGATGTGCAAGCTCTTGGTGCTGAGCTTTTTCAACATCGTCCCTTTTCTGCTGATCTTACCGAGCAACATAAACATTTTCAGGAGCTCTGGTTGTCTGTTATTTGCGTCGTTTGACTCTTATGATATGATTCAACAGCAAATTCTTGGAGAAGTTGATATTCCTACTCTGGATGCTACTGCTGTGCGTAGTTCCGATGTTACTACTCTACTCCAACGACCTTTACTTATCTCTCCACCTCCTTCAGACACTGTTGCTCATAGGGTCCGTCATGTTATTCCCAGTGGTCGTGGAGTCCACTCTGGTGGTGGTGACCCCTCTAGACATCTTTGTTCTCATTGTGGCAAGACTGGTCACCTTGTTGATGGCTGCTGGGTCAAGCATCCTTATCTTCGCCCTGCTTCGGGTGATACTACTTCAAATAAGTCTACTTCTCTTGCTATCTCTTTGGGTAGTGCTAATGTGGCCATTACGGGTTGGTGACTTATTGATTCTGATGCTACGAATCATATAACAGACAATCCTCATCTCTTCTCGTGGCTGGACAAGCATAAACGGTTACCTCCGGTTTTTACTGCGGACAGTTCTTCGTCCCCTGTGTGTGGCTCTGGAGTAGTGCATGTTACTGTTTCTCTTCAACTTGCGGACACTCTCTACATCCTAACTTTTTCGTGCAATCTACTTTCTGTTACATTTTTGTGTAAGCAGCTAAATTGCACGACTATTTTTATACTATCTACTTGCTCTTTTCAGGATCCTCGGTACAAGGAAACGATTGCTTCTGCGAATGAAAGTGGTGGTTTGTTCTATCTCGACAATATGTCTGGTTTTTCTGCCTCCACTACTCTTCTACAATGACATCTTCGCCTTGGACATCCTCATCCTCGTCTTCTTTACCAGCTCTTCCCGGATCTACCTCGGGGAGACTCTTATCTCAGTTGTGAAGCCTGCCAACTCGGCAAACACCATCGTACATCTTTCCTAGCAAAGCAAGAACGTGGTTCTTCTCGTTCGTTTGAGCTTATATATTCTGATATTTGGGGACCTGCTCTGACCAAGTCTGTTGGCCATGGTAGTCTGTATTTTGTTACTTTATTGATGTTTTTTCTAGATGTACTTGGTTGTACTTATTGACAGAACATACTGAATTTTTTCTGTTTTTTGTACGTTTTATAATGAGGTATGTAATTAGTTTGATACTAATATTAAAATTCTATGCACAAATAATGTCAAAGAATACCTTAATAATCTGTTCTCTGTGTTTTGTATGCATCGTGCCATTATCCATCAAACTAGTTGTCATATTTGGGGAACTGCTCCGACCAAGTCTGTTGGGCGGGGTAGGCTGTATTTTGTTACTTTTATTGATGTTTTTTCTAGATGTACTTGGTTATACTTATTGACAGGACGTTCTGAATTTTTTCTGTTTTCAGTACGTTTTATAATGAGTTATGTAATTAGTTTGATACTAATATTAAAATTCTATGCACAAATAATGTCAAAGAATACCTTAATAATCAGTTCTCTGTGTTTTGTATGCATCGTGACATTATCCATCAAGCTAGTTGTCCTTGCACCTCCCAACAGAATGACGTTGTTGAACGTAAAAATTGACATCTTCTTGATATGGCCCGCTTTCTTCTCACTCATATGAGTGTTCTCTGATCCTATTGGGGACATGGCGTTCTTCTTTCTTGTTACCTCATCAACCGAGTCACTTCTTCGATTATCAACCACAAAACTCATTTCTCCATTCTGTATCCTGATGCGACACCATTTTCTTTGCCTCTACGTGTCTTCGGATGCACTGTGTTTGTTCACTCTCCTTCTCCTGGACGTGAAAAACTCTCTCCTCGCTTAGTTAAGTGCATTTTTCTTGGCTACTGTCCGACACAGAAGGGATATTGCTGTTATGATGCTCTTCTCCAGAAACAATACGTTTCCGTATCACTTTACTTTTCCCACACTACTACACCTCCACCTTCTGATGACATTTTTTATCTACTCATTGTCTCTGCTCCTCCACCTGAACTAGTGTCTCTCCGTTTAACAACTATCTCTGAGTCTTCTCCTTCTCCTGATTCTGCTTCTCTCTTTGAGCCACCAATGACAGTTCCCGGGCCAGCAATCGCTCTAACGGAAGGATCTGATGCTCCAGCAAACACAGATCTTGATCTGCTAATTGCTCTTCAAAAAGGATTTCAGACATGCACTCAACATCCTGTTCATAATGTTGTTTCCTATGCTCGGTTATCCACTTCTTCGAAGAGCTTTATTCTCGCTCTCTCAGCAAATGTCCTCTCAGTTACCTATCAAGAGGCTCTTGTTGTTCCTCATTGGAAAGCCATCATGGATGAAAAATGAAAACTCTAACTGAGCAGGGTACTTGGACTCTTATCCCTACCCCTTCAGGTGCTGATATGGTTGGCTGTCGCTGGGTATTTGCGATCAAATTTCTTCCTGGTGGTACAATTCAATGTTGCAAGGCTCGACTTGTCTCCAAGGGTTTTACTCAGACTTACGGTGTGGATTTCTTTGATACTTTCGCTCATGTTGCTTGAATTACTATAATCCACGTTCTTTTTTCTGTGGTTGTTAACAAAGATTGAGAGATGTCTCAGTTGGATGTCAAAAATATCTTTCTTTATGGTGATGTACATGAGACTATCTATATGGAGCAACCTCCTGTGTATGTTGCTCAGGGGGAGTCTTAGGTCTATAAATTGAGGAAGACAATCTATGGCCTTAAGCAAAGTCCGCAAACCTGTTTTGAGAAGTTCAGCGAGGTTATTTCTGTTGTTGGGTTTGCTCGAAGTGCTGCAAATCACTTTCTGTTCATTCGCACGACCTCGGCTGACCTAGTTGTTCTTGCAGTATATGTGGATGACATTCTTCTTAAAGTGGATGATAAAAAGGACATTGACCTGACAAATAAGTATCTGTTTAAGTATTTTGTTACAAAAGATATGGGGTCTCCCAAGTACTTCCTGGGGATTGAGATCTCCCGAAAGACCAATTCTGTAGTTCTTTCACAGCAGAAGTATGCTTTGTATCTTTTGAAAGAGATGAGTCTTCTTGGGGCTAAACCTACTCGGTGTCCAATGACTGTTAGTGATGACAAGTGCTGGAATGAGGATTCAACTCTCCTTGAAGATGTTACCGGATACAGATGGTTTGTTGGAAAACTCATTTATCTGGCAGTTACAAGACCAAATATCTATTATGTTGTTGGAAGAGTGAGCCCGTTTATGCAAGCTCCTAAGGAGTTTCATCTTCAATTAGCTCTAAAAATCTTGGAATATGTGAAAGGAGCTCCAAAAAAGGGCTTTTATTTTAGAAAATGGTCATTTGGGGATTGAGGCTTATTCTAATGCTAGCTATGTAGATGATAAGAAAGATAGAAAGTTCACGTTTGGTTTTTGTACCTTCATAAAATAGAATCTGGTCAGCTGAGAGAGCAAGAAACAGACTGTAGTTTCTAGGTCAAGTGCCGAAGCCGAATACAAAAGCATGGCCTTGACTACCTGTGAGCTGAAGTGGTTGCGAATACTTAGGCTTCATTTGGGAGAAGTTTATGATCATCATCTGCCAATATTTCGTTGTCTCTGCCAATGTTTTATGACAGCAATGCAACTATATATATTTCAAAGAATCCAGTTTTTCATGAAAGGACGAAGCATATTGAAGTAGATGTCATTTCATCAGAGAAAAGGTGTTGAAAAATCAAATCTGCACTTCGTTTGTCACATATGATAAAGAGCTTGCCGATGTTATTACCAAACTAGTGTATTCCTTTTCAGATATCTGCAACAAGCTGGACATGGTTGACATATATGCTCCAGCTTGAGGGAGAGTGTCAAAAGATAAGGAATCACAACGGTCATACAGACAGCATTGACGAATAGATCTTGGCGGTCTGGTAGACAGTAATGACAGATAGATCTTGGAGGTCTGGTGGATAGATCTTGGCTGTCTGGCGGACATATCTGTTGGATAGTACTAATGGACAGATAGTCTGTAGTAGCAGTCTGTCCTTGGTAGCTTAGCAGTGTTAGAGCTTGTCAGAACCTGTGTTGTTAGGCGGTCTAGAGCTAGCACTGGCGGACAGGATTGGCAGTCTGGATAGGCAGACCGGTTTGGCGTCCTGCCGATGTTTCTAAGGTAGTTGTGCAGATTGCTGAGGTTAGATCAAGTTGACGGTCAGGTGGTTAGCTCCTGCCTAACCGCGTGAGATGCTTATATATTCTTCCCTAAGCTGTGCTCTTTATTGATCAATAGAGGGTTAACCGCAGTTGGTTTTCTCCATTCTCAAGAAACATCTCTTGTACGATCTGGCGGTTAAACTTTGTCTAACCGCACCTTTATCTGGCGGTTAGGCTATGCTAACCGTTGTTGTAGTCCTGGAAGCGGGGAACTGCACGTTGGAGGCGTACTGTCGGCAAAGCTAGCATGCGAGTTTTCGTAGTTGTACAACTTGTCTTTTCTAACCGCATGTTCTGAGCGGTTAAATTTTTGTGTAACCGCCTAGTCGCTTGTGATAGACGTTATTTATTTTCTCTCTTTTTTTCTCTCTTTTCCCCATTTTTTCTATAAATAGGGGGGCATACTGTAACGCCCCGAATTCTGTGTGCGAGTCGGTCGGGGAAAAAGAGTTTTTGGTGCCTGTAGGGGTACACGGCATAGGACACGGGCGTGTCCAAGGCCGTGTCTGGCTGGTGATTTTTGGCCGTTTCCAACCCGAGAAGGACACGGCCAGGAACATGGCCGGATGACACGGGCGTGTCATCCGACACGGGCGTGTGCCAACCCGTGTCCCTACCCGTGTCCTGATGGGTCGTGTCCGTTGCCGTGGCGGTTATGCGTGACACGCCCACGAACACGGGCGTGTCGAGGAACCCGACACGGGCGTGTCAGGTCAGACACGGGCGTGTCTTGGCCCGTGTGCGTTTCTCAGTTCGACGATTGTGCCTGGATCGAGGCACACGGCCTTGGACACGGCCGTGTGCCAAGCCGTGTTCGGCCCAGGTCTGGGGAATTTTGTGCAGATCCGAGCCGTTCATTTTCTTTAATTAGGATCCGACGGCCCAGATGAAATCCTGCTCTGTTAAGGCCGGGAATAGGGAGTTATTCCCTCATTTTCTCTCCAAAGTTCTCCCCTTCCAAAGTGAGAGAGGAGAGGAAGAAGAAGGAGGTTTCCGGCCGCCGGCGGAGCATCGGAGCACCGTTTCGAAATCGGAGAGCGGATCCGTGGAGGGAAGGTCATTGCGAAGAGTTCTAACCGCGTAGTTTTTCCATGGCGCCAAAACGGACTACAAGGGTAACGATTCTCAACTCGAGCGCTTGAATCTCTTTCTTTCTGAATAAGGAATCCCGCTCCCGCGAGTATGCGGTGAGTGCGTGGTGTTCCTTGGGGTTGACGGGAATAGTCCCCCTTGTGTTGCATGTAGAGCCCGGAATCGTAAGTACGGGCATAGGCATTGTGTGTGAAGCCTACCCGGACGTGTTTTGTCTGGATCGGTGATGTTGCATTTGATGTGGTTTTGCCGGAGAAGACTCCGTGCTTTGGATTTTTTTCGGGTTTCCACGCGGTAGATTGCAGCAGGGATACTTGAAGGTTAGCTTCAAGGCGCACCCGGAAAATTGAGCGGAAACGTGTTCTGCTAAGTTGGCGGTCTGGGAACCGGCCTTGATCATAACTGGGTTATGAGATTGTTTTGGAAAACTTGGGATCCGAGAGAAGCTTGGCCCGCACAAAGTTCCTTAAATTGGACATGCGGCGTGAGCAACGGGCAAGTGGAATTGGACCTAGGCTATGTGGTTCGGTGCGAGAGACCCGAAGACGGGGACTGGCCGTTGGCATAGTCGGAGCCTTAGACGGTGGTCAGAAAGGCTAAATGCTCACATGTTGTTGCCATCCTGGGGATGGTGATGAATGCACTGATTTGTCAGAGTTCACCATGAATGTGCCCTGAGTGCACGGGGTGTTTGGTCGTGCGAGCCTACGCCTGTGGCGAATTATAATTGCGATATATATATTGTTGGGCTAATGTTTTGCAGGGAAAGAGCACCGCCGTCCCGAGTAAGGGGCGGGGTCGTTATAATTTGGTCGGCTTTTAGCTGACCGTTGCTTTATTTGCCACCGTGCGGTGGTATGTGCTTGCAGGTGCTGCGGAGCCGAGCGCCAAATAGCGGGCTGGAGCCCATGTTGCTGTGCTGGCCCTAGAAGGCCGTAGAATAGCTGTTTTTATATATTTCATGTGTGGCCGGCCTGCGAGCCGATGTATGTAAAACACTATTTATGAAGTGAACGTTTGTAAGGCCATAAGGCCATGTACCCGTTTCTGTGTATTTGAGTTTTCATTCCTATTGTTGTAGCTGTGGACATTCATATTGATGGATTTAATTTTGGGTTCTTTCAACTTTAAAATCTTCCGCTAAAATGCTCTGTGTTTAGGACGTGTAGTATTAATTGGTTGGTTTGATTTATTCATTTAGTAACCCTTCCGACTGTCTGTGGCATATGGCGTCGGGTTCCAGCTGGACCTTCTGTTATATGCCATGCGACGGATGGGGGTGTTACAATTTGGTATCAGACTTCTGGTTACGGTCCGGCTTAAATGAATTCGTGGGCGAATTCTTTTAAGGGGTGGTGAGCACACATGTGCGTCATCGTTATAACATTAAAAAGAACCCATGAATGTCCACTTAGGAATGAAAATACACTTGTTTTGAGGAACCTGCGTGTTCCTATAATTGCTTTTTGCAATTTTATATAGTCACTTATTGGGGTTTTGTGTGACTATAGGTGACCGGGAGTGGCCTAGAGCCGGCAGAACACCGGGTTTCTAAGGATTATAGCGCACCCAGTGGCGTACTTGAGACACCTCCATCGTTTGAAACCATAAGAAGGATTGTTGAAGTGGTGCTCGCTATGATTAGGACACAGCAAGGAAGCAATGTGCAACCTTTTGTCCCCGAGATGACTTCAATGTCGGGTGGTGTGTTGGATCAAGTGCCAGTTAGAAGGACATCAGGTCAGCCGTTGAACATGTGCTTGATGCAGGGTACGCACTCGGTTGATGAGTATTTGCAGGCATTTCGTTTGATAAGCCGCTACCCATGCTTTGAGTTGGAGAACGAGCGGTCTATAGTTGTTAGATTCTATAGTGGTCTGCGTGACGAACTGCGAATTCTGCTTCTAGGACCAAAACTATTGGGATTCCGAGCCTTGGTGGAGTCGGCTAGATCTTTGGAAGTAGATATGAGACAAATTCACCAGATACCAGTAAGTAGGGTATCGAACTCTACAAGTCCTATGAGGGGTGCATCTCGTAGAACGCTGAAGCAGAAGGGTAGATCATCGACTAGCAAGGTTACTTTCAATTGTCATACTTGTGGCAAGAAAGGGAACTTTTCCCAAGCTTGTCGTGATGGTGCTCTGAAGACTAAGGAATCTATATCAGGAGCGGTTGAGGACTCTAGTGCCAAGAAAACAGAGTTCAAAATGTCGGCTACCTCAAAGTCTGGATATCGTAGGTGTTATAAGAAGGCTAGGACTTCGGGTTCAGCCCCCACTTTTGGTGCTTCAAGGGAAACTACAGGTCAAACCTCAGGTGCTTGTTATAATTGCGGTAAGACGGGGCATTTTGCCCGTGAGTGTTGGAGCGGACGTGCAAAGTCCGAGAGGAAGTCCGATGTGTACAGCCGGGGCCAATAGGAGGCCAAGAAGCTCGCTATCGTGGTGGAAGGTACGGTTTTAAGTTATAGCAGTTAACTGTTTAAACATGTCATCCTTGTGCATGTTAGCTTAGATCTATTTGTATTGAGATTTGTCCTGACTTTCGTTTAATTTGGCGAGAGCACCGTTCATTTGAGGGGCTTCGCGTCCCTGTTTACCCAAAGGAATTGTATTGCATGTCGGAGTACATCTTCCGATGGCGAAAGACTTAATGGATGTGTTGTTGACAAGTAGTGCTCAATGCGCGCTGATAGAATATGTTGCAGTTAGTTTTGGGTTGGACGCAGCCTTTGGTGTGGACTGGCTCTTGGAGCAGCAAGTACGCATTGGCTGAAATTACTTATAGGTTAAGTGGGAGCTATTCGTGAGATGACGTTTGGATGCGTGTAAGGGGTTGGACAAGACGTAGACGTCTACCCCTCTGGGGATCAAGGCAGTTCAGTCTGGTGCAGAATTGTTTGTCACTCTAGTGCAAATTTCGACACCTAAGCCTAGTTTGGACAACATCCCAGTTGTGTCCGAGTATCCTGATGTGTTTCCAGATGATCTCCCAGGAGCCCCTCCTCAGTGGGAGATAGACTTTACTATAGAGCTGGTACCGGGTGCCAAACCGGTGTCACGCTCCCCCTATCGGATAGCCCCAAGAGAAATGGCGGAGTTGAAGGTGCAACTGCAGGAGTTGCTAAAGCAAGGTTATGTGCGTCCAAGTTCGTCGCCTTGGAGCGCACCAGTTCTCTTTGTTAAGAAGAAATATGGGAGCTTGCGGCTTTGTATTGACTATCGGGAGTTGAACAAGCTTACAGAGAAGAACAAGTATCCTATTCCCAGGATTGACGATCTGTTTGATCAGTTGGTTGGGTCAACTGTATATTCGAAGTTAGATTTGAAGTCCGGTTACTATCAGTTGAGGATAAGGGAGAGCGACATCCCAAAGACAGCATTCAGTACGCGGTTTGGGCATTTCGAGTTCATAATCATGCTGTTTGGGTTGACGAATGCTCCATCCGTGTTTATGGGTCTGATGAATAGGACGTTCAGAGAATACCTGGATCAGTTCGTGATAGTATTTATCGATGATATACTGGTGTATTCACGGTGCGAGGAGGATCACTACAAGCATTTACACATGGTGATGGAGACATTGAGGAAAAGTCAGTTATATGCAAAGTTCTCCAAGTGTGAATTCTGGTTATCCTCGATAGCGTTCCTTGGTCATGTTGTCAGTGGAGAAGGAATAGCTGTGGATCCGGCGAAGATAGTGGCGATACGGTAGTGGCCTACTTTGACTGCAGTGGCAGAGGTCCGGAGTTTTCTGGGGCTTGCTGGCTACTACAGGCGCTTCGTAGAGAACTTCTCGCGGATAGCACTACCACTCACGACGTTGACAAGAAAGGATCAGAAGTTTGTGTGGTCTCCAGAGTGCGAACAGGCTTTTGTAGAGTTGAAGAGGCGGTTAACCACAGCGCCTATTTTATGTTCGCCAAGTGGAACCGAAGGGTTCGAGATTTTTAGTGATGCTTCGGGCAGTAGTTTGGGCTGTGTTCTGCTACAGCATGGGAGAGTGATAGCTTATGGTTCACGACAATTGAAGGTTCACGAGAGGAATTATCCGGTCCACGACTTAGAGTTAGCGGCCGTGATTTTTGCTCAAAAGCTTTGGAGGCACTATCTGTACGGTGTGAAGGTGGATATTTACACCGATCATAAGAGTTTGAAGTACCTATTGGACCAAAAGGATCTGAACATGAGGCAGAGGAGGTGGATGAGGTTCTTAGGGGACTACACCTTCAAGATACACTATGTGCCTGAGAAGGGAAATGCAGTGGCGGATGCGTTGAGTCGTAAGATTCCCGCACAAGCCAACTGGTTATCAGTGCATGATAAGAGATTGGTCCAAGAGTTGGAGGCATTGGAGATATCTTGCATTGACAAGCAGTCTAGTGCCGAGGCGAAACTGTTTTTTGGACAGAGGTGCAGTGTGACCTAGCGGATAGAGTTCAGAGGGCTTTGGTTTAGGATAGCAGCATGAAGCAAAGCTTGGATGAATCTTTGAGTGGGTCAAATTCCCAGTTTGTGGTTGAGGATGGGTTGCTAAGGAAGGACGGTCGTCTATGCGTTCCTAGTGCGGATAATATTCGGGAGGAGTTGATGTATGCGGCTCATCATACCAAATACTCAATCCACCCGGGAAGCACGAAGATGTATAGATTATTCTGGTGGCCGGGTTTGAAGAAGGATGTGGCGCTTTATGTGGCCAAGTGCCGTACTTGTGCATTGGTGAAGGCGGAATACCAGAAGCCCGGAGGTTTCTTGAAATCACTTCCTATCCCAGAATGGAAGTTTGATGATATATCTATGGATTTTGTGCACGGTTTGCCGAAGTCGCAGAAAGGAAATGACGCCATTTGGGTGTTCGTAGATAGATTGACAAAGGTGTCGCACTTTATCCCAATGAGAAAGGAAGATCCAGTAGAAAGGTTAGCCAAACTCTACGTGGATAATATTGTACGATTGCATGGTGTGCCTCGCATTATTGTTAGTGATCGTGATGGACGCTTCACGTCAAATGACTGGAGGTTGGTGCATGGTCTGTTGGGTACTAAGCTAAAGTTCAGCACAGCCTTTCACCCGCAGACAGATGGCCAAACTGAGAGAGTCAACAGAACTATGGAGGACATGCTTCGCATGTGCGTCCTAGATTTCGGGAAGCATTGGGAGGATCACCTATACATGGTGGAGTTTGCGTACAACAATAGTTTTCAGGCAAGCATTGGAATGGCGCCTTTCGAAGCTTTGTATGGGAGGAAGTGTCGTACGCCGTTGTCTTGGTTGGAGGCAGGCGAATCAAAGTTGTATAAACGTCAAGCGGTGGAAGATGCCACTTCAATGATACGGACAATTCAAGAAAGACTAAAGATTGCTCAGGATAGACAGTCAAAGTACTACAATGCCAAACATAGAAATGTGGAGTTCAACGTTGGCGATATGGTATATTTAAAAATCAAGCCGTTCAAGGGTGTATCGCGGGTTCGACGCTTGAAGAAGCTGAGTCCGAGATACCTTGGACCATTTGAAATCCTGGAGCGTGTTGGCGAGGCGGCGTATAGATTAAAGCTGTCGACGGAGTTGAGTGGGCTGCATGACGTATTCCACGTATCGGCGTTGCGTAAGGCAGTTCTAGAGGCTTCGCAGGTCATTGCAGACGATCAGGTACCGGTTGATTATGAGTTGACAACAAGGGTCAGACCAGTACGAATTGAAGATGTTGCAGTCAAACGACTCCGCAACAAGGAGGTCAGAATGGTTAAAGTCCGCTGGGATAATTGCGGATGTGAGGAGCTTTCTTGGGAGCGAGAGCAAGCTATGTTGGAGGAATACCCCGAGTTATTCCACTCAGGTACCATTTTGCTTTTGTGTACCTTTGCTTAATTTCGGGACGAAATTCCTTAAGTGGGGGAGATTTGTAACGCCCCGAATTCTGTGTGCGAGTCGGTCGGGGAAAAAGAGTTTTTGGTGCCTGTAGGGGTACACGGCCTAGGACACGGGCGTGTCCAAGGCCGTGTCTGGCTGGTGATTTTTGGCCGTTTCCAACCCGAGAAGGACACGGCCAGGAACACGGCCGGATGACACGGGAGTCTCATCCGACACGGGCGTGTGCCAACCCGTGTCCTGATGGGTCGTGTCCGTTGCCGTGGCGGTTATGCGTGACACGCCCACGAACACGGGCGTGTCGAGGAACCCGACACGGGCGTGTCAGGTCAGACACGGGCGTGTCTTGGCCCGTGTGCGTTTCTCAGTTCGACGATCGTGCCTGGATCGAGGCACACGGCCTTGGACACGGCCGTGTGCCAAGCCGTGTTCGGCCCAGGTCTGGGGAATTTTGTGCAGATCCGAGCCGTTCATTTTCTTTAATTAGGATCCGACGGCCCAGATGAAATCCTGCTCTGTTAAGGCCGGGAATAGGGAGTTATTCCCTCATTTTCTCTCCAAAGTTCTCCCCTTCCAAAGTGAGAGAGGAGAGGAAGAAGAAGGAGGTTTCCGGCCGCCGGCGGAGCATCGAAGCACCGTTTCGAAATCGGAGAGCGGATCCGTGGAGGGAAGGTCATTGCGAAGAGTTCTAACCGCGTAGTTTTTCCATGACGCCAAAACGGACTACAAGGGTAACGATTATCAACTCGAGCGCTTGAATCTCTTTCTTTCTGCATAAGGAATCCCGCTCCCGCGAGTATGCGGTGAGTGCGTGGTGTTCCTTGGGGTTGACGGGAATAGTCCCCCTTGTGTTGCATGTAGAGCCCGAAATCGTAAGTACGGGCATAGGCATTGTGTGTGAAGCCTACCCGGACGTGTTTTGTCTGGATCGGTGATGTTGCATTTGATGTGGTTTTGCCGGAGAAGACTCCGTGCTTTGGATTTTTTTCGGGTTTCCACGCGGTAGATTGCAGCAGGGATCCTTGAAGGTTAGCTTCAAGGCGCACCCGGAAAATTGAGCGGAAACGTGTTCTGCTAAGTTGGCGGTCTGGGAACCGGCGTTGATCATAACTGGGTTATGAGATTGTTTTGGAAAACTTGGGATCCGAGAGAAGCTTGGCCCGCGCAAAGTTCCTTAAATTGGACATGCGGCGTGAGCAACGGGCAAGTGGAATTGGACCTAGGCTATGTGGTTTGGTGCGAGAGACCCGAAGACGGGGACTGGCCGTTGGCATAGTCGGAGCCTTAGACGGTGGTCAGAAAGGCTAAATGCTCACATGTTGTTGCCATCCTGGGGATGGTGGTGAATGCACTGATTTGTCAGGGTTCACCATGAATGTGCCCTGAGTGCACGGAGTGTTTGGCCGTGCGAGCCTACGCCTGTGGCGAATTATAATTGCGATATATATATTGTTGGGCTAATGTTTTGCAGGGAAAGAGCACCGCCGTCCCGAGTAATGGGCGGGGTCGTTATAATTTGGTCGGCTTTTAGCTGACCGTTGCTTTATTTGCCACCGTGCGGTGGTATGTGCTTGCAGGTGCTGCGGAGCCGAGCGCCAAATAGCGGGCTGGAGCCCATGTTGCTGTGCTGGCCCTAGAAGGCCGTAGAATAGCTGTTTTTATATATTTCATGTGTGGCCGGCCTGCGAGCCGATGTATGTAAAACACTATTTATGAAGTGAACGTTTGTAAGGCCATAAGGCCATGTACCCGTTTCTGTGTATTTGAGTTTTCATTCCTATTGTTGTAGCTGTGGACATTCATATTGATGGATTTAATTTTGGGTTCTTTCAACTTTAAAATCTTCCGCTAGAATGCTCTGTGTTTAGGACGTGTAGTATTAATTGGTTGGTTTGATTTATTCATTTAGTAACCCTTCCGACTGTCTGTGGCATATGGCGTCGGGTTCCAGCTGGACCTTCTGTTATATGCCATGCGACGGATGGGGGTGTTACACATACCCTTGTATTATGTAACTTTTTGGAACTATAAAGTTTTGTTATTTACCTGTTTTCTCACAAACATTAAATAAAACTTGAAGTTGTGATTATGAGGGCATAAAAATATTGTCTGAAACATTGAATATATTACCATTGGTTTAACTTATTGATTTCCATTACATAATCATGTTGTAATCGTGCTGGTGTTTGTCTTTTCATATTTTTTAAAGTTGTCAAATGGAGGAAAAAATGGCTAAATTTTTGTCATCTCGTGGTTGCCTTTGGTAGATGTAAGTCCAAGGGAAGTAGATGAGGGATCAGTGATCTTACTCCATAAATCTCAAGAGGAGGTAAGAAGGGTCTACCAAATGAAATTTTATTTTCTGTTTCATTGAGAGTTTAGAATTTCTGAGTGGGTAAACTATCATCTATAATAATTGTGAGTTTCTTTGTGAATCAGATAACTTATTTCTTGAGTTAGCATCTTTTTTTAACATACTTAGAATTCCAAATTCATTTTTTAGGTCTAGATGATTGTAATAAATTGCAAAAGTGAAACTCATTCTCACACTGCTGTATAGATTAATAAGTATGGCACAATATATCAAGTAACATCATGGTCTTCATGTGTTGAAACCTTTAGATTTCAATGTGGAATGAATGTATTGAAAATATTTGTGGACTGTTATCAACATTGCTATTATGACTAAAGATAGGGTGCAATGGCGAAAAATGATCCATATAGCCGACCCCACTATGGTGGGATAAAACTTGAGTATTGTTGCTATTGTTATCAACACTGCACTATATTGGAAACTTGGGAGAAAAAAGGAATACATAGTAAATGTATGAATGCTTTTTTTCCATGAGCACAGCCAATAATTCAATGGTGTGGATTCAAGGGCTATGAGGTGCATAAACCTAGGCTTCTAGGGCGGGATGCCAGTGTGACACACAAATCCTAGTCTAAATGCAATGCAACCGTCAGTGACGGCGATGAATAAATCAGAGCAATGAAAACTTTAACACCACGCAAATTAATAAAAGAACAGAAAACGAGCATTTAATTTTAGCAATTTTGTAATGACCTTTCTCCGCTCGGAGGGCCAAGGCAAAGCGGGCGGCGAATAAATCCCACCTGCAATTATTAGCATATCACAACAAAGTTCTACAAGTACTAATCCAAGCAAAGCACAATAATCAATTCAATAATAACGTCAAATCACATAAACCAATACAACAAGGGACTCAATAAGTAGCGAGCTGACCGAAGCACTGAAGATTCCGGAGCCAGATGCATGGATCGGTGATCGAAAGTGGAACCGACGGCGTGGAAATAATGGTGGTGTCTATCCTCGGCGGTGGATGGCGAGATCAGGCATGAAATTGATTGATCTGGCCACGTGGGAGTAGATCCAGGCAAGGGATGCAATATGAGTGGTGGGGATGAAATATGAGTGGGATGAAATATGTTTAGGAGCGGATCTAGGCTAAGGGAGGAAATATGAGTGATGAGGATGATGAACGGGTGGTGGAATAACGGATCAGGGCTGGACAATTCCGATCGGGACTGTTTGGCAAGGGGAGGTGGAGGGGAAGTGGATCCACGGAGGGGAAAGAAGGAGGTCGCCCGCCGGTGGTATGAAGAGGGGTAGCCGGCTGTAGAGGGGGTGTGGGAGGGAGGAAGAGGCTGTGGGAGACTCGCCGGGATGGGGGAGGGGCTGCTAGGTGGTCGGGTGGATGAGGGATAGAGGGACGGCAGAGGAATAAGGCTGGCAGGTGAAGAATAGTTGGCGGCTGTGGATCTGGGAACAACCGGCCTGATGGGAAGAAATAGGGCTGTAGGGATTTGAAAACGGAGATTTGGGAGTAGGAAGAAGGGGCTATGGAAGGGTGGTACCTTGGGGAGAAGTTTGGGCGCCTACGAGTCGTCAACTAGGGTTCCACGACGTTGGCACCGTGGGGTGATCGTGGAGTTCCCGGATTTTCTTTCTCCAAAACATACAATGTCTTAGATCAACCCCTAACACATCTATTTATAATAACATGAAGATTAAACCATCCCCAATCAACGACTATGATTGGTCGGAGGGACACTTAAATATAACAATAATAAACCAAAATATATAAAGTAATATATGATCTCGACTCGCGATGCGTATCCAGACACATTCGCGAAGTCGAATCGGCAATCCGGTCAAATCCTTCTGCGCTAATACATCTGATGGATCCCCATCAACTCCCCATGACTGAAATGTCTTCATCTCCGATGAATGGAGACGATCACACTGAAGTTGATGTTTATGGGCGAGTTGATCAAGATCTTCTGTAGTATCCAAGCGTCGTCTGCGTGTGGACGGCCCTGCCAATGTACCAAGTAGCGACATCACGACTCGTTTGTGGTGGGAACGAACTGGTGGGATCTAACCTCTGTGATGATCTCATCTCTTAACTCTCGAGTGGTGGAACCTGGTGCGGTCGGCGGTGCCGTCGGTGAAACCAGAGAAGACGAATCCCCAGGTGGGTGAGTGTCAGCAGTGGGTGGACTGTAGTGGCTATCAGACGTAGGTGGAGTATGAGAGTGGTAAGGCAACGAAAGTGGGGGTAAGGACGACTTGCTATCTCCACTTCTCAGGTCCACATACTCGCGAGCCTCGTAGTACGATGTTAGATTATCGACATTAAATACTAGATGGATTTCCGCATTTGCCGGGATATCTGGCCGGTAGGCGTTTGTCCCAATATAACTTATAATAGAGTATGGGCCCATTCTCCTGGCGCTTAACTTTTTGTCAGGCCCCGAGGGGAGGCTCTCACGGCGGATTCACACCATTACCTTCTCGCCTTCATTAAACACTTGTTCTCTTTTTCGCTTATCTGCATGAGTTTTATAGTTTTCATTGCTCGTTATTATCCATCGGCGAACCAACTCATGCAACTCATGCAAATGTTGTGCAAATAACTCAACAAACTCACTAGGGAGCGACTCTAAGGGACTCAGGATGAGTTTAATGGGCTTCTTAGGGTCGTATCCAGATAATATATGAAATGGGCTCAACCTTGTGGACCTATTGACTAAACTTTTATAAGCAAACTCCGCAACTGGAAGATCTAAGTCCTAACTACCTATATGTTCTTCTACTAGACACCTCAAAAGATTCCCAAAGCTCTGATTCACTACTTCGGTCTGCCCGTCCATTTGTGGATGATATGTCGAGGAGAACCTAAGAATGCTGTCAATCTTATGCCACAAAGTCTTCCAAAAATAAGTCATGAATCTCACTTCGCGGTCTGACACGATCGACTTGGGTAGGCCATGCAATCTAAAAACATCCCTCATAAAGATAGATGCTACGTGAGTCGCATCCGTCGTTTTACGGCATGCAATAAAGTATGCTATCTTCGAAAACCAATCTACCACCACGAAGATGGAGTCATGTTTTCGCAGAGTGCGGGGGAGTACGAGAACAAAGTTCATGTTGATGTCCTCCCAAGGGCGGTGTGGAACAGATAAAGGTGTGTACAGACTCGTGTTCTGCTCAGTACCCTTTGCCGTTTGGCAGATACTGCAATGGAGAACAATACGAGCCATGTCCATCTTAAGGCTGGGCCAATAGAGACGGTCCTTAACAATAGCTATGGACTTATCTCGCCCAAAGTGTCCTGCGGCCCCGCCCGCATGCAACTCTCAAATAAAGTAACCATTGTACGAAGTCTGGGGAATGCACAGGAGGGAGCCTCGGTACAGGTATCCCTCAAAGATTTGATAGCCCTCAACAGGGTCTGGTGGGTCTTGGGACAAGGCAGTGTAAATCTCACCAAAGTCGGGGCATGTCAGGTAATCTAGAATCATTTTCTCAAGCCCATCTACATGTGTGGTCATCGTCTGCAGCAGGGAGACACGACGATTAAACTCATCAACCAGTTTGTTCTCAACACCAACTCAGTGCTTGAGAACATAATGAAAGTCCTGAAGGTGCTCGGCCCACTTGGCATGCCGGTGTCCCAACTTGCACTGCGAGTCGAGATAATATAAGGCCTGGTGGTCGGAATACAACACAAACTCCCGTGGAAGGAGATAGTGTCTCAAGTAGCGCAAAGACTGGAAAATAACATAAAAATCTCGGCCATAGATTGAGTATTTCTGTTTGGCCTTGTTCAGTTTCTCACTAACATAAGAAATTGGGCGACCCTCCTGGCTCAATACGCCACTGATACTAACACCAGACACATCACATGCGACCTTAAAAGCACGACTAAAATTTGGCAATCTCAGAATAAGAGTCGTCGTCTGTCTCTCTTTAATTTGCTCAAAAGCCCTTGTGGCTGCGGCGGTTCACTGAAACTTGCCCTTCCAAAGGCAACTCGTGAATGGCGTCATGATTGTACTAAACCCCTGGACAAACATCCTATAGAATGTGGCAAGTCCGTAGAAGTTGCGAGCCTCGTGGATGGTCACAGACACATGCCAGTCTCGAATGGACTTGACCTTCTCAGGGTCGACAGATACTCCCGTAGAAGACATGATGAATCCTTAGAAGTGAACAGACTCCAACAGGAATGAACACTTCTTCAAGTTCACATACAGTTTCTCCTAGCGAAGGGTGTTGAAGAGAAGTCTCAGATGATCTAGATGTTCGGCCCGAGTCTGACTATAGATCAGTATATCATCGAAATAAACCACCAGAAATTTGCCCATGTAGGGTCACAACACCTGCGTCATAACTCTCATGAATTTGCTAGGGGCGTTCGATAGCCCAAAAGGCATGACTAGCCACTCGTAGAGACAGTCCTTGGTCTTAAATGTGGTCTTCCACTCATCTCACTCATGAACTCGTACCCACTATGGCGATCGATCTTGGAGAAGATCTAGGTACAGTACATAATATCTAGTAAGTCATCGAGTCATAGAATCGGGAAGCGATACTTGATCGTGATTTTATTAATGGCGTGACTATCGATGCACATACGCCAACTACCGTTCTTCTTTGGGGTAAGAAGGGCGGGAACCGCATACGGACTCATACTCTCATGAATAAATTGCTTCCGAAAAAGCTCGTCAACCTGCCTCGTGAGCTCAGCGTGCTCATCAGGGTGTATGCGATAATGGGGCGGGTTCAGTAGGGAGGCCCCCGGGACTAAGTCGATAACGTGATGAATGTTCCGTGGAGGGGGGAGCTCATCAGGCATAATATCCGCAAACTCATCTAGAAGGGGACACACCGCTAGGGGGTGGTCAACAGGGGTGCCCTCAGATGCCTGAGTGGCGGCCACAACGTAAATGATATTCGACTCAATACTGTCTCGCAGGAACTCACCTCGCCTCAAGATATGTAGGGGTATCGAGACACTCATACTCACAGACGGCTCAACCACACCCTTGGATCTCTCTTAGGGTTGGGTAGTCATCAATGCAATCTTCTTCCCCTTGTCGTAGAAGACACATGTGTTCGAACGGCCGAAACACGCGACGTCACAATCGTATAGCCAGGGGCGGCCGAGTAACACATGAGAGACATCCATGGGAATGACATCACACCAGACCCAATCCTGAAATGATGCAATGCTAATCAGGACGAGGCAGCGCTGGGTGGCCTAAATCGCTATCTTATCTACCCAGACGATACGATAGGGGTGGGGGTGAGACTCTGCCTTCACCTACATACGGTCAATCCCCTTTTGGGCCACGATGTTTACACAACTCCCGCTGTCGATGGCCAACTTGCAGGATCCTCCTGCACTAGGAAAGTACGTGTAAAAGATGGTGGTGCGTCGCCAATCCTCATCTACACAAGGGTTGTATAGGAGGCGCCTAATCACTCCCACCTCCAATGATCTCTCTATGTCACTCTCCCAACCTTCCTCGTCAGTGGCCTTAATTTCCTCCGTAACCTCATCATCTTCCTCTAAACCCTGCTCCTCATCCTCAACTAGTAGGGTCCGCGTGGGGCACTGCGCCGCCACATATCCTCTATCGGAACATCTATAACACAGAATACCCCCAGATCGCTGGTCATCAGTGGCGACGACCTTGCCCTTAGTGTCCGCGGGAACACGTAAGGGTGTAGCCGTAGTGGTCTGGGGCGGAGCAGGTTTCCTAAAGGTCGACGAATCGGTCTGAGAGGGAACAGCCTCGTGCTAGATGACCGAAAGTACTGCTCATACTCTAGAGCGAGCTAAAATATCTGATTGGCGACCACTAAATAATGGGTAATCAACTCTCTCCGAATTTCAGAACGTAGGCCCGCCTTGAAACTAGAGGTAGTGGCAATGGGCTTCTCTGAGACGTCACTCCTAACGACTAGCTCATTGAAGCATATACTCAGCAACAATAAGTGCCCCCTGCCATAAGTTCTGTAATTGCTCAAATAACTTGTCTCGGTAGGACGCGGGGAGGTACTGTTGGTTCTATCATGGTGATTTGGAAGTGATCAAGCATGTACGCTCACTGCCAACGCAGTATGAGCCTATGGGGTAGCACATAAGAGTTTTGGAGAAGTTGGATATGTTTGCGTTGGTCTTGCTCATATGTGATATGAGTTAAGGAACAAGCTTATGATGATGTGGACGTGGTGGAATTTCAGTCCGGGACCTGCATTGTGAATATGGGTCGCCCGGGATGTCGTCGGCTGAAGCCAAAGAAAATTCATCGAGTATGGGTAAGTGGTTTCGACGAATGGGCTGAATTCGACGAGTATCGTCGTGACCATTGCACGATTTGTCAAGTATTAAAGTAATACTCACTGATTCGTCGAGTATCGTTGTATCCTCTTACCGATTCGTCGAGTATCATCATGAGCTATTGCCGATTCGTCGAGTATCGTTATGGTCATTCGCCGATTCGTCGATTATCAAGCTCGATACTCGCCGAATACTGTCTCGACCGGTTATTTTTTTCCAAGTCCTGTTCGGTCGGTCCTTGCTGGTATTGGCCGGTTCGGTTCAAGGTATAAAAGAGTTTTACTGTTGAACCGATAAGATAAGAGGAAGAAAACTGTTCATTCGACCTAATATCGCGACAATGTTGTTCTCCCGCGACGGTACTGTTCTGCTCCCGCGATTCACGCCGACCGCCACTTGCCGCCGTCGATCCCTCCGACTGCCGACGAAGCATCTCATTGCAACGGAAGTGTTCCATTCCGCGACAGTCGTTGATCTTCGCCAACTGTTGACCGCCTCTCGTCGCTGTTACTGCAGCCGACCGCTGCTCGTCGTCGCCGACTGTCCACAGTCGCTAGCCACTGCCGGAAAACGTTTCCTAGGTGTCGTCTTCGTCATTGCCGCCTCTCCTTAGACGAATCTAGCAATCCGTGGAGACATTGAGGGCAAGCCTCTTTCCGACCTAGATCTTGTGCGACAAGAGTCCAGGGTTCTCCGTGCTCGTATACATACTCATAGAGGCGTGGACACTATTCTACCCTCAGAACTCTGGCCATTGCCATTCGTTGGAATCAGTCGGAGCATATAGGTTGAGTATCGACTCAATCCCACAAAGGTACAAATTTATTTGTTGCAATATTACTTCTTGATTAATGGTCATCACAAGATCCACAAAATTGCTTTTGAGTTTTCCTTGGTCAAGCTTAACTAGGTGACCTCAAAGGTTGAGTGCCCATAGGCATAGAGTTGACATGCACCATATGATGGATGCGAATAAAGAGTTATTCATCAACCACACAAGAATTGCATAGCGATGCAATTGACAAGCGTTGTCTACCTAAATAGCTGCAATGTGAGAGAAAAGTTAAAGCTGACTCATAGTGTTAATGAAATATGAGTCTTGTCCACTAAGAGAGTTACTCGCGCAAACTTTTCGAATTGATATCGAGGGTTATCAGTTTGATAAAAATAGTGAGAGTTATTTTGATTAAAGTCATAATCGAAAGAGAAGAAAAAATTATACTTTAAAATGTAGTACTAATTTTCTTTGCATTGATGCTTGTAGAATTTCCATGGCATGTGGTTCACACTCCACACTATCCCTCAGAGCGATCCTTGAGAAGGAGAAGCTGAGTGGTACAAATTATTTGGACTGGTACAGGAACCTGAGAATTGTTCTCAGGCAAGAGCGCAAGCTCTATGATTTGGAAGGGGAATTCCCTGATGAGCCTGCCTGGAATGCACCCCGTGATGATAAAGATGTTTATAAAAAGTAGCTCGATGACTCCTTAGATGTTGAATGTCTCATGCTTGCGACCATGAACTCTGAGCTTCAAAAGCAACATGAGAGCATGGGTTGCAGGGAAATTGACGAGCATCTCAAGTGTTAAAGTTGTTGACCGGGCGGTCTGTCTTGGCGGGTTGAAGACCGCGCGGTCTGGCGGTTTGTCTCGCCGGCTTGTAGACCGGGTGGTCTAGCGGTCTTCACAGGCGACCTCTCTTCTTCTCTTGTGGTAGCCGTGCGGTTAGCCCTTCTGTCAAACCGCGCGGCTTGTGCGGTTTGTTTTGTATAGTCCGCTTAACTTGTAAATTTTTAGTCCCACATCTCTTATTTGTATTCTCTCATCTCTCCTCCATTCTATATAAGGGAGGGTATACCTTTATAATAGACACCTTTTTCGGATAATAAAGTTCAGTTTTAAACCATTTCGGTTTGTTTTTGTTCGGATTTTACATGGTATCAGAGCACTCGATCTACTCCTCCTGATTCTGTGTCTTTTTGTCCACGCGGCTTGTCGCACTGGTTTGCTCCCTGTCCGCGCGGCCTCTTCCCCTCTACTGGTGTCTGCAGCTTGGTCGTGGCTTTTCTGGCCGCTGGTTTTCTCTCCTTGACCGCTGCAGCCCTTCTTTCTCCTATCATCACAACGACTTGTTTTGTCCTGCTTCTGTTCGCGCGGCCTGTCCTCTAACCGTTCGACTTCTTCCCCTCTGTTTGTGTCTGCAGCTGGGTCATGGCTTTTCTGGCCGCTGGTTTTCTCCCCTTGTGACCGCTGCCGCCCTTCTTTCTCCTATCCGCGCGGTTTGTTGCCTAACCGCCCGGCTTCCTTTTTTTCCAGCTCCTATGGCTCTTTCTGATGCCTCTACTGCCACCACCCCTGTCACCAATCCAGCTCCGCCTCTTCCTCCTACTCCTTCCGGGAACCTTGGGACCGTTTCCAAGCTTGTTGGCTCCAACTACCCGGATTGGAGCGTCTCTTTCACCTTTATTCTTCGCTCACAACACAAACACCACCATCTCGTTGATGACCCACCTCCTATCACTTCACCTATGTTTGATGACTGGGGTGCAAGTGACGCGCTTTTGCGTACTTGGCTCGCGAACAGTCTTTCCGATGAGTGCCTTCCCGTCATACGTCATGATGAGACGGTCAAGGACGCTTGGCTTCATCTTGCCGCTCTGTACTCCAAAGGGGCTCAGACGTCCTGCATCTATACATTGTATGCAGACCTCTTTCCCCGTCCTACCTTGTCTCCTGCTGCTGCCTACCAACAGGTTCAGGCTCTTGGGGCTGAGATTCTTCAGAATCGCCCCTTTTCTGCGGATTTGGCTCAACAACACAAGCACTTCCAGGAGCTTCTGGTTGTGTGTTATCTGCTCCGGCTTCCTGATACTTATGACATGATCCGCCAGCAAATTCTGGGTGAGGCCGAATCTCCTACTTTAGATGCCATCGCTGCCCGCATCGCTGTTGTCACCTCCCTACTTCAGCACCCACTTTTGCCCGCTCCTTCTCCACCACCGGACAACTATTCTCATCACACTCAGCGGAGTGGCTCTGGTAGTCGCAGTCACCAGTCCGGCGGCCGTGCTTCTTCCCGCTACCTCTGTTCTCATTGTTGCCGAACCGGCCATACTTTCGAATGCTGCTGGACGAAGAATCCCCATCTTCGCCCCTCCGGTGACTCTTCCAAGCCATCTGCCTCTGTTGTAACTTCCTCAGGTAGTTCCCACATGGTGACTCAAGGTAAATGGCTCATCGACTCTGGTGCCACTAATCACATGACGGGCAATCCTCAGTGCTTCTCTTTGCTCGAACAACATGATCGGTTGCCCCCGGTCCTAGTTGCGGATGGTTCTCCCTCCCCAGTTCATGGGACGGGAGTGGTTCATGTTACTCCGTCACTACGCCTAGCGGACACTCTCTATGTGCCCAAGTTTTTGTGCAATCTGTTGTCTGTTACCTCTTTATTCAAACAGCTTCAGTGTTCTGTGACATTTACACCAACTTCTTGTTCTTTTCAGGATCCGAGCTCCCACCGGACGATTGCTACTGGGACTGAGAGTGGCGGCCTCTACTTCCTCGACAATGTTTCCGCCTTGTCCGCCTTCTCGTCTTCCTGTACGGATCTTCTCCAGTGGCATCTCCACCTCGGTCATCCTCCACCACGTCTTCTACATCAGCTTCTGCCGCACCTCCCTCCGTCCAGTACTCCTCTCCAATGCGACGCCTGTCAACTCGGCAAGCATCACCGTTCCTCCTTCCCGCCGAAGCACGGACGGGGTTCTACTCGTCCTTTTGATCTTGTCCACTCTGATATCTGGGGACCTGCTCCTATCCTCACCATTGGTCGGGGTAGTTCTTATTTTGTAACCTTTATAGATGATTTTTCTCAATGTACTTGGGTGTATCTCCTTCGAGATCGCTCTGAACTTTTAGATGTATGGATATCCTTTTATCAGTTGATTAAAACTCAGTTCAATGTTTGTATTAAAACATTTCGTTCCGACAATGCTAAAGAGTATCTGAGTCATGCTTTTACTTCTTTTTGTGTGCAACATGGTATTATTCATCAGACTAGCTGTGTTTACACCTCCCAACAAAATGGGGTGGCGGAACGCAAAAACCGTCACCTCCTCGATGTGGCTCGCACATTGATTAGCCAGATGCATGTCCCTCGCTCGTATTGGGTCTATGCCATTCTCCTTTCCTGCTACCTCATCAATCGAATTCCATCCACCATTCTCCATGGGAAAACACCCTTCTCCATTCTGTATCCGGGCAAGGAGCCCTTTCCTCTCCCTCTCTGCATCTTTGGATGCACTGCTTTTGTCCATACCCCCTCTGCCACCCGTGACAAGCTCTCCCCTCGCTCCACCAAATGTGTCTTTCTGGGGTACTCCACCACTCAGAAAGGCTATTGTTGCTTTAACCCTGTTCTTCGTCAGCAGTTCGTCTCTGTTGACGTTACCTTCTTCGATAATGCCTCCTACTTCTCGGCTGACTCCTCCTCTCTTTCCCCCGCTCCCTCTCCTCCTTCCCCGCCTTCTGACTCTCCTGCTATTCCCTTCGTTCCCTTGTCTCCTACCGAGATAACCACCCATCCGCCATCTCCGTCTCCTCCTCTTGCTCCACCTCTCTCTCCCACTTCTCCACCTCCATCTCCACCCTCTCCGCCGCCGTCGCTCTCTTCTCCCGGGCCAGCTCTCTCTGCCACGGACGCTCCGGATACCGAGGGGGCTGCCGACCTGGATCTCCCTGTGGCTCTTCGCAAAGGGGTGCGGACATGTAACCTACACCGCCTTGCTGCTGTTGTTTCATATGATCGTCTTACACCTTCTCGTAGGGCCTTCGCGCTGGCTATCTCTGCCACTGCCACGCCTCGTTCCTATCAGGAGGCCCTTGCTATTCCCCACTGGAAGCTGGCTATGGATGAGGAAATGGCGACCCTCACGGAATGGGGTACATGGACTCTTGTTCCTCCTCCCTTCGGTATTGATGTTGTTGGCTGTCGCTGGGTCTTTGTGGTCAAATTTGGCCCAGACGGTACTGTGGATTGGTATAAGGCTCGCCTTGTTGCTAAGGGCTTTACTCAGACCTATGGCGTTGATTACTTTGACACCTTCTCCCCCGTGGCTCGTCTCAGCACTATCCGGGTCCTTCTCTCTGTGGCCGTCAATAGGGATAGGCCGATTTCTCAGCTGGACATCAAGAATGCCTTCCTTTATGGTGATCTTCACGAGGCCGTTTACATGGAGCACCCTCCTGGGTATGTTGCTCAGGGGGAGACACGAGTATGCCGGCTGCAGAAGGCAATTTATGGCCTCAAGCAGAGTCATCGAGCTTGATTTGACAAGTTCAGCGGCATTGTGGCGGTTGTTGGTTTTGTGCGAAGCTCTGCTGATCACTCTCTCTTTATTCGCAAAACTCCTTCTGGGCTGGTTGTTCTTGCTGTGTACGTCGATGATATTCTTCTCACTGGCGATGACCAGGAAGGGGTAGCCCTGACAAAGCGACATCTTCGCCAACATCTGATCACTAAAGATATGGGCTCTCCAAAGTACTTTCTGGGGATCGAAATCTCTCGGAAGCCCGACTCCTTAGTTCTCTCTCAGCGTAAGTATGCCCTTGATCTTTTAAAAGAGGCAGGATTGACTGGAGCAAAACCTGCCCGATGCCCCATGGCAACTGGAGAAGACAAAACCTGGCCAGATGATTCGCCTCCTCTTTATGATAGTTTGCGGTACAGGCGTCTGGTTGGTAAGCTCATATATCTCACAGTGACCAGACCCGATATTTCCTATGCTGTGGGCAAGGTGAGTCAATTCATGCAAGCACCTAGGGAGTGCCATCTACAGTCTGCCTTGCGGATCTTGGAGTATGTCAAAGCAGCGCCTGGGAAAGGATTACTTTTTCAGAAGAATGGTCATCTGAGGATTAAAGCCTACTCAGTTGCAAGTTATGCTGATGATAAAGGGGATCGCAAGTCAACCTCAAGTTTTTGCACCTTTGTTGGGGGAAATCTGGTGAGCTGGAAGAGCAAGAAGTAGTCTGTTGTCTCCAGGTCCAGTGCAGAAGCTGAGTATCGCAGTATGGCGTCAACCACTTGTGAGTTAAAATGGCTGCGGGCTCTCATGTTAGATTTAGGAGAGGTGTACAACCATCCTCTACCTATGTTCTGTGATAACAAAGCCGCCATATACATCTCCAAAAATCCAGTCTTCCATGAAAGAACAAAGGACATTGAGGTCGACTGCCATTTCATTCATGAAGAGATCTTAAAAGAACAAATCTGCACTCCCTTTGTCACTTCTGATAAAGAGCTGGCTGACATCTTCATCAAGCCAGTTTCCGCCTCGTTTCTTCATGTTTGCGACAAGCTGGGCATGATCGATATATATGCTCCAGCTTGAGGGGGAGTGTTAAAGTTGGTGACCGGGCGGTCTGTCTTGGCGGGTTGAAGACCGCGCGGTCTGGCGGTTTGTCTCGCCGGCTTGTAGACCGGGCGGTCTAGCGGTCTTCACAGGCGACCTCTCTTCTTCTCTTGTGGTAGCCGTGCGGTTAGCCCTTCTGTCTAACCGCGCGGCTTGTGCGGTTTGTTTTGTATAGTCCGCTTAACTTGTAAATTTTTAGTCACACATCTCTTATTTGTATTCTCTCATCTCTCCTCCATTCTATATAAGGGAGGGCATACCTTTGTAATAAATACCTTTTTCGAATAATAAAGTTCAGTTTAAAATCATTTCGGTTTGTTTTTGTTCGGCTTTTACATCAAGAAAATGTTTCAAGGGTAAGCTCGTCAAGAGAGATTCGATGTCACTAAGGCATTGTTTCAGTGCAAGATGGGAGCTCGGGATCTAGTAGGGACTCACGTACTCAAGATGACTGGGTACATCGAGAACTTTGAAAGACTAGGGTTTCTTCTAGGCGAAGAGTTGGCTGCAGACCTGATCCTACAATCGTTGTCGGACAGTTATGAGCAGTTCGTCTTGAACTATAACATGAATAAAATAGACAAGACACTGCCCGAGCTCCTAGGTATGTTGCGAACTGCCGAGATAAATATGAAGAAGGCTAAGCCTGCTAGTCCCATACTGATGGTGCATAAAGGCAAGGGCAAGGCCAAGGGATTTAAGAAGACGAAGGTGAGACCTAAGTCTGCTCTGGAGCCCAAATATTTTGCACTGAAAAGGAAAGGTTCAGGGAAAGAGGGAAAGTGTCACCACTGTGGCAAGATTGGTCATTGGAGGAGTAATTGTCCTTCATAAATTGAGGGTCTACAAAAGATGAGGGGATGTATGACTTCCACTTCAGGTATATATGTTATAGAGATAAATCTTTCTGATCCTTCATGTGTATTTGTATGATCATTCCTGTTGGCTTTGTAGTGGACATACATATTAGTAGCTGGGTTCTTTTATTTGCAACTATTATTATTGCGTCCGCCAGAATGACTCTGTGTATGACGTTTAATATTAGTTGGATAGTTTCCATTGTGTAACCACCCGGTCTGTCTGTAGTATATGACTTCGGGCCCCGGCCGGACCTACTTCTATATGATATACGACGGATAAAGGGTGTTACAGCGTTATAAAGTAGGAGATCATTACCCTAACTCAAAATATTCTAACACAGCATTTTAAGTTGGCTGAACTCAGCTCAATGAACGTCCACTAATATATAAACTCCACATGTATATATATCAAAACCAGGAATGTATACAACACACACACCCATGGCCTTAAGGCCTTACAAGTTTCTCTTTATACAAATGCACATTTCATACATCGGCACTGTAACGCCCCGAATTCTGTGTGCGAGTCGGTCGGGGAAAAAGAGTTTTTGGTGCCTGTAGGGGTACACGGCCTAGGACACGGGCGTGTCCAAGGCCGTGTCTGGCTGGTGATTTTTGGCCGTTTCCAACCCGAGAAGGACACGGCCAGGAACACGGCCGGATGACACGGGCGTGTCATCCGACACGGGCGTGTGCCAACCCGTGTCCCTACCCGTGTCCTGATGGGTCGTGTCCGTTGCCGTGGCGGTTATGCATGACACGCCCACGAACACGGGCGTGTCGAGGAACCCGACACGGGCGTGTCAGGTCAGACACGGGCGTGTCTTGGCCCGTGTGCGTTTCTCAGTTCGACGATCGTGCCTGGATCGAGGCACATGGCCTTGGACACGGCCGTGTGCCAAGCCGTGTTCGGCCCAGGTCTGGGGAATTTTGTGCAGATCCGAGCCGTTCATTTTCTTTAATTAGGATCCGACGGCCCAGATGAAATCCTGCTCTGTTAAGGTCGGGAATAGGGAGTTATTCCCTCATTTTCTCTCCAAAGTTCTCCCCTTCCAAAGTGAGAGAGGAGAGGAAGAAGAAGGAGGTTTCCGGCCGCCGGCGGAGCATCGGAGCACCGTTTCGAAATCGGAGAGCGGAGCCGTGGAGGGAAGGTCATTGCGAAGAGTTCTAACCGCGTAGTTTTTCCATGGCGCCAAAACGGACTACAAGGGTAACGATTCTCAACTCGAGCGCTTGAATCTCTTTCTTTCTGCATAAGGAATCCCGCTCCCGCGAGTATGCGGTGAGTGCGTGGTGTTCCTTGGGGTTGACGGGAATAGTCCCCCTTGTGTTGCATGTTAGAGCCCAGAATCGTAAGTACGGGCATAGGCATTGTGTGTGAAGCCTACCCGGACGTGTTTTGTCTGGATCGGTGATGTTGCATTTGAGGTGGTTTTGCTGGAGAAGACTCCGTGCTTTGGATTTTTCGGGTTTCCACGCGGTAGATTGCAGCAGGGATCCTTGAAGGTTAGCTTCAAGGCGCACCCGGAAAATTGAGCGGAAACGTGTTCTGCTAACTTGGCGGTCTGGGAACCGGCCTTGATCATAACTGGGTTATGAGATTGTTTTGGAAAACTTGGGATCCGAGAGAAGCTTGGCCCGCGCAAAGTTCCTTAAATTGGACATGCGGCGTGAGCAACGGGCAAGTGGAATTGGACCTAGGCTATGTGGTTCGGTGCGAGAGACCCGAAGACGGGGACTGGCCGTTGGCATAGTCGGAGCCTTAGACGGTGGTCAGAAAGGCTAAATGCTCACATGTTGTTGCCATCCTGGGGATGGTGGTGAATGCACTGATTTGTCAGGGTTCACCATGAATGTGCCCTGAGTGCACGGGGTGTTTGGCCGTGCGAGCCTACGCCTGTGGCGAATTATAATTGCGATATATATATTGTTGGGCAAATGTTTTGCAGGGAAAGAGCACCGCCGTCCCGAGTAAGGGGCGGGGTCGTTATAATTTGGTCGGCTTTTAGCTGACCGTTGCTTTATTTGCCACCGTGCGGTGGTATGTGCTTGCAGGTGCTGCGGAGCCGAGCGCCAAATAGCGGGCTGGAGCCCATGTTGCTGTGCTGGCCCTAGAAGGCCGTAGAATAGCTGTTTTTATATATTTCATGTGTGGCCGGCCTGCGAGCCGATGTATGTAAAACACTATTTATGAAGTGAACATTTGTAAGGCCATAAGGCCATGTACCCGTTTCTGTGTATTTGAGTTTTCATTCCTATTGTTGTAGCTGTGGACATTCATATTGATGGATTTAATTTTGGGTTCTTTCAACTTTAAAATCTTCCGCTAGAATGCTCTGTGTTTAGGAGGTGTAGTATTAATTGGTTGGTTTGATTTATTCATTTAGTAACCCTTCCGACTGTCTGTGGCATATGGCGTCGGGTTCCAGCTGGACCTTCTGTTATATGCCATGCGACGGATGGGGGTGTTACAATTTGGTATCAGACTTCTGGTTACGGTCAGGCTTAAATGAATTCGTGGGCGAATTCTTTTAAGGGGTGGTGAGCACACATGTGCGTCATCGTTATAACATTAAAAAGAACCCATGAATGTCCACTTAGGAATGAAAATACACTTGTTTTGAGGAACCTACGTGTTCCTATAATTGCTTTTTGCAATTTTATATAGTCACTTATTGCGGTTTTGTGTGACTATAGGTGACCGGGAGTGACGTAGAGCCGACAGAACACCTAGTTTCTAAGGATTATAGCGCACCCAGTGGCGTACTTGAGACACCTCCATCGTTTGAAACCATAAGAAGGATTGTTGAAGTGGTGCTCGCTATGATTAGGACACAGCAAGGAAGCAATGTGCAACCTTTTGTCCCCGAGATGACTTCAATGTCGGGTGGTGTGTTGGATCAAGTGCCAGTTAGAAGGACATCAGGTCAGCCGTTGAACATGTGCTTGATGCAGGGTACGCACTCGGTTGATGAGTATTTGCAGGCATTTCTTTTGATAAGCCGATACCCATGCTTTGAGTTGGAGAACGAGCGGTCTATAGTTGATAGATTCTATAGTGGTCTGCGTGACGAACTGCGAATTCTGCTTCTAGGACCAAAACTATTGGGATTCCGAGCCTTGGTGGAGTCGGCTAGATCTTTGGAAGTGGATATGAGAAAAATTCACCAGATACCAGTAAGTAGGGTATCAAACTCTACAAGTCCTATGAGGGGTGCATCTCGTAGAACGCTGAAGCAGAAGGGTAGATCATCGACTAGCAAGGTTACTTTCAATTGTCATACTTGTGGCAAGAAAGGGAACTTTTCCCAAGCTTGTCGTGATGGTGCTCTGAAGACTAAGGAATCTATGTCAGGAGCGGTTGAGGACTCTAGTGCCAAGAAAACAGAGTTCAAAATGTCGGCTACCTCAAAGTCTGGATATCGTAGGTGTTATAAGAAGGCTAGGACTTCGGGTTCAGCCCCCACTTTTGGTGCTTCAAGGGAAACTACAGGTCAAACCTCAGGTGCTTGTTATAATTGCGGTAAGACGGGGCATTTTGCCCGTGAGTGTTGGAGCGGACGTGCAAAGTCCGAGAGGAAGTCCGATGTGTACAGCCGGGGCCAATAGGAGGCCAAGAAGCTCGCTATCGTGGTGGAAGGTACGGTTTTAAGTTATAGCAGTTAACTGTTGAAACATGTCGTCCTTGTGCATGTTAGCTTAGATCTATTTGTATTGAGATTTGTCCTGACTTTCGTTTAATTTGGCGAGAGCACCGTTCATTTGAGGGGCTTCGCGTCCCTGTTTACCCAAAGGAATTGTATTGCATGTCGGAGTACATCTTCCGATGGCGAAAGACTTAATGGATGTGTTGTTGACAAGTAGTGCTCAATGCGCGCTGATAGAATATGTTGCAGTTAGTTTTGGGTTAGACGCAGCCTTTGGTGTGGACTGGCTCTTGGAGCAGCAAGTACGCATTGGCTGAAATTACTTATAGGTTAAGTGGGATCTATTCGTGAGATGACGTTTGGATGCGTGTAAGGGGTTGGACAAGACGTAGACATCTACCCCTCTGGGGATCAAGGCAGTTCAGTCTGGTGCAGAATTGTTTGTCACTCTAGTGCAAATTTCGACACCTAAGCCTAGTTTGGACAACATCCCAGTTGTGTCCGAGTATCCTGATGTGTTTCCAGATGATCTCCCAGGAGCCCCTCCTCAGTGGGAGATAGACTTTACTATAGAGCTGGTACCGGGTGCCAAACCGGTGTCACGCTCCCCCTATCGGATAGCCCCAAGAGAAATGGCGGAGTTGAAGGTGCAACTGCAGGAGTTGCTAAAGCAAGGTTATGTGCGTCCAAGTTCGTCGCCTTGGAGCGCACCAGTTATCTTTGTTAAGAAGAAATATGGGAGCTTGCGGCTTTGTATTGACTATCGGGAGTTGAACAAGCTTACAGAGAAGAACAAGTATCCTATTCCCAGGATTGACGATCTGTTTGATCAGTTGGTTGGGTCAACTGTATATTCGAAGTTAGATTTGAAGTCCGGTTACTATCAGTTGAGGATAAGGGAGAGCGACATCCCAAAGACAGCATTCAGTACGCGGTTTGGGCATTTCGAGTTCATAATCATGCTGTTTGGGTTGACGAATGCTCCATCCGTGTTTATGGGTCTGATGAATAGGACGTTCAGAGAATACCTGGATCAGTTCGTGATAGTATTTATCGATGATATACTGGTGTATTCACGGTGCGAGGAGGATCACTACAAGCATTTACACATGGTGATGGAGACATTGAGGAAAAGTCAGTTATATGCAAAGTTCTCCAAGTGTGAATTCTGGTTATCCTCGATAGCGTTCCTTGGTCATGTTGTCAGTGGAGAAGGAATAGCTGTGGATCCGGCGAAGATAGTGGCGATACGGTAGTGGCCTACTTTGACTGCAGTGGCAGAGGTCCGGAGTTTTCTGGGGCTTGCTGGCTACTACAGGCGCTTCGTAGAGAACTTCTCGCGGATAGCACTACCACTCACGACGTTGACAAGAAAGGATCAGAAGTTTGTGTGGTCTCCGGAGTGCGAACAGGCTTTTGTAGAGTTGAAGAGGCGGTTAACCACGACGCCTATTTTATGTTCGCCAAGTGGAACCGAAGGGTTCGAGATTTTTAGTGATGCTTCGGGCAGTGGTTTGGGCTGTGTTCTGCTACAGCATGGGAGAGTGATAGCTTATGGTTCACGACAATTGAAGGTTCACGAGAGGAATTATCCGGTCCACGACTTAGAGTTAGCGGCCGTCATTTTTGCTCTAAAGCTTTGGAGGCACTATCTGTACGGTGTGAAGGTGGATATTTACACCGATCATAAGAGTTTGAAGTACCTATTGGACCAAAAGGATCTGAACATGAGGCAGAGGAGGTGGATGAGGTTCTTAGGGGACTACACCTTCAAGATACACTATGTGCCTGAGAAGGGAAATGCAGTGGCGGATGCGTTGAGTCGTAAGATTCCCGCACAAGCCAACTGGTTATCAGTGCATGATAAGAGATTGGTCCAAGAGTTGGAGGCATTGGAGATATCTTGCATTGACAAGCAGTCTAGTGCCGAGGCGAAACTGTTTTTTGGACAGAGGTGCAGTGTGACCTAGCGGATAGAGTTCAGAGGGCTTTGGTTTAGGATAGCAGCATGAAGCAAAGCTTGGATGAATCTTTGAGTGGGTCAAATTCCCAGTTTGTGGTTGAGGATGGGTTGCTAAGGAAGGACGGTCGTCTATGCGTTCCTAGTGCGGATAATATTCGGGAGGAGTTGATGTATGCGGCTCATCATACCAAATACTCAATCCACCCGGGAAGCACGAAGATGTATAGATTATTCTGGTGGCCGGGTTTGAAGAAGGATGTGGCACTTTATGTGGCCAAGTGCCGTACTTGTGCATTGGTGAAGGCGGAATACCAGAAGCCCGGAGGTTTCTTGAAATCACTTCCTATCCCAGAATGGAAGTTTGATGATATATCTATGGATTTTGTGCACGGTTTGACGAAGTCGCAGAAAGGAAATGACGCCATTTGGGTGTTCGTAGATAGATTGACAAAGGTGTCACACTTTATCCCAATGAGAAAGGAAGATCCAGTAGAAAGGTTAGCCAAACTCTACGTGGATAATATTGTACGATTGCATGGTGTGCCTCGCAGTATTGTTAGTGATCGTGATGGACGCTTCACGTCAAATGACTGGAGGTTGGTGCATGGTCTGTTGGGTACTAAGCTAAAGTTCAGCACAGCCTTTCACCCGCAGACAGATGGCCAAACTGAGAGAGTCAACAGAACTATGGAGGACATGCTTCGCATGTGCGTCCTAGATTTCGGGAAGCATTGGGAGGATCACCTATACATGGTGGAGTTTGCGTACAACAATAGTTTTCAGGCAAGCATTGGAATGGCGCCTTTCGAAGCTTTGTATGGGAGGAAGTGTCGTACGCCGTTGTCTTGGTTGGAGGCAGGCGAATCAAAGTTGTATAAACGTCAAGCGGTGGAAGATGCCACTTCAATGATACGGACAATTCAAGAAAGACTGAAGATTGCTCAGGATAGACAGTCAAAGTACTACAATGCCAAACATAGAAATGTGGAGTTCAACGTTGGCGATATGGTATATTTAAAAATCAAGCCGTTCAAGGGTGTATCGCGGGTTCGACGCTTGAAGAAGCTGAGTCCGAGATACCTTGGACCATTTGAAATCCTGGAGCGTGTTGGCGAGGCGGCGTATAGATTAAAGCTGTCGACGGAGTTGAGTGGGCTGCATGATGTATTCCACGTATCGGTGTTGCGTAAGGCAGTTCTAGAGGCTTCGCAGGTCATTGCAGACGATCAGGTACCGGTTGATTATGAGTTGACAACAAGGGTCAGACCAGTATGAATTGAAGATGTTGCAGTCAAACGACTCCGCAACAAGGAGGTCAGAATGGTTAAAGTCCGTTGGGATAATTGCGGATGTGAGGAGCTTTCTTGGGAGCGAGAGCAAGCTATGTTGGAGGAATACCCCGAGTTATTCCACTCAGGTACCATTTTGCTTTTGTGTACCCTTGCTTAATTTCGGGACGAAATTCCTTAAGTGGGGGAGATTTGTAACGCCCCGAATTCTGTGTGCGAGTCGGTCGGGGAAAAAGAGTTTTTGGTGCCTGTAGGGGTACACGGCCTAGGACACGGGCGTGTCCAAGGCCGTGTCTGGCTGGTGATTTTTGGCCGTTTCCAACCAGAGAAGGACACGGCCAGGAACACGGCCGGATGACACGGGCGTGTCATCCGAAACGGGCGTGTGCCAACCCGTGTCCCTACCCGTGTCCTGATGGGTCGTGTCCGTTGCCGTGGCGGTTATGCGTGACACGCCCACGAACACGGGCGTGTCGAGGAACCCGACACGGGCGTGTCAGGTCAGACACGGGCGTGTCTTGGCCCGTGTGCGTTTCTCAGTTCGACGATCGTGCCTGGATCGAGGCACACGGCCTTGGACACGGCCGTGTGCCAAGCCGTGTTCGGCCCAGGTCTGGGGAATTTTGTGCAGATCCGAGCCGTTCATTTTCTTTAATTAGGATCCGACGGCCCAGATGAAATCCTGCTCTGTTAAGGCCGGGAATAGGGAGTTATTCCCTCATTTTCTCTCCAAAGTTCTCCCCTTCCAAAGTGAGAGAGGAGAGGAAGAAGAAGGAGGTTTCCGGCCGTCGGCGGAGCATCGGAGCACCGTTTCGAAATCGGAGAGCGGATCCGTGGAGGGAAGGTCATTGCGAAGAGTTCTAACCGCGTAGTTTTTCCATGGCGCCAAAACGGACTATAAGGGTAACGATTCTCAACTCGAGCGCTTGAATCTCTTTCTTTCTGCATAAGGAATCCCGCTCCCGCGAGTATGCGGTGAGTGCGTGGTGTTCCTTGGGGTTGACGGGAATAGTCCCCCTTGTGTTGCATGTTAGAGCCCGGAATCGTAAGTACGGGCATAGGCATTGTGTGTGAAGCCTACCCGGACGTGTTTTGTCTGGATCGGTGATGTTGCATTTGATGTGGTTTTGCCGGAGAAGACTCCGTGCTTTGGATTTTTCGGGTTTCCACGCGGTAGATTGCAGCAGGGATCCTTGAAGGTTAGCTTCAAGGCGCACCCGGAAAATTGAGCGGAAACGTGTTCTGCTAACTTGGCGGTCTGGGAACCGGCCTTGATCATAACTGGGTTATGAGATTGTTTTGGAAAACTTGGGATCCGAGAGAAGCTTGGCCTGCGCAAAGTTCCTTAAATTGGACATGCGGCGTGAGCAACGGGTAAGTGGAATTGGACCTAGGCTATGTGGTTCGGTGCGAGAGACCCGAAGACGGGGACTGGCCGTTGGCATAGTCGGAGCCTTAGACGGTGGTCAGAAAGGCTAAATGCTCACATGTTGTTGCCATCCTGGGGATGGTGGTGAATGCACTGATTTGTCAGGGTTCACCATGAATGTGCCCTGAGTGCACGGGGTGTTTGGCCGTGCGAGTCTACGCCTGTGGCGAATTATAATTGTGATATATATATTGTTGGGCTAATGTTTTGCAGGGAAAGAGCACCGCCGTCCCGAGTAAGGGGCGGGGTCGTTATAATTTGGTCGGCTTTTAGCTGACCGTTGCTTTATTTGCCACCGTGCGGTGGTATGTGCTTGCAGGTGCTGCGGAGCCGAGCGCCAAATAGCGGGCTGGAGCCCATGTTGCTGTGCTGGCCCTAGAAGGCCGTAAAATAGCTGTTTTTATATATTTCATGTGTGGCCGGCCTGCGAGGCGATGTATGTAAAACACTATTTATGAAGTGAACATTTGTAAGGCCATGTACCCGTTTCTGTGTATTTGAGTTTTCATTCCTATTGTTGTAGCTGTGGACATTCATATTGATGGATTTAATTTTGGGTTCTTTCAACTTTAAAATCTTCCGCTAGAATGCTCTGTGTTTAGGACGTGTAGTATTAATTGGTTGGTTTGATTTATTCATTTAGTAACCCTTCCGACTGTCTGTGGCATATGGCGTCGGGTTCCAGCTGGACCTTCTGTTATATGCCATGCGACGGATGGGGGTGTTACAGGCACGCAGGCCGGTCACACATGAAATCCCACCACGCTTCGCACGGCCTTCAAGGGCCCTTAGCAGCAAGCCTCCATTTCCGCTCAAGTTAATTCCAGCATCACAACTGAAATTCGATATCCAACTAGGAGCGGCAAACAAAGTAACGGTCAGCATGAGCTGACCAATTATAACGACCCTACCCCTTACCTGGGGCAGTGATTCCTTCCCTGTATGCATTTCCATAACAATCTATCAATTTACCAATAACAACCATATCACAAACGCCGATATCCACCAGACGCTCCGTGCAATCAGGGCACCTTATTGGTGTACCGGACATTCCAGTCGCACAGTGCCGATCAGAGGTTCTTCACTTGTTGGTTGGTCGGTTCCATCCTAGTCCACCAATCCCGCAAGCTGGCGACATTCCGTCCATACCACTCAGATGTACTACCTCACAACATCCACAAACAACCAGAGCAGATCGACCCACCCAAGTGGTGTAGCAAGCCAGGTTTATCGCGTTCCCCAGGAATTACCACCAATCGACCCCTCACCTATTTCTGATCGACCCACCCTTGTGTTGCAGCAAGCCGGGTTTAACTCGACTCCCCAAGCGTTGCCACCAATCGATCCCTCATCTATCTAGATCAACCCACCCTAGTGGTGTAGCAAGTCGGGTTTATCTGCGCTCCCCAGACGTGCTACCATTTGATCTCTCATCACAACCAGGAGCTTAATCAAAGCCTCCGTACATGTATAAATACATCCATACATCCATACATCAATCCAACAAAGCATAAACCTTTCCTATCATAAAATCCACGGAGTCTTCTCCGGTTTACCCATAATCATCACCAATCCAGACTACCTGTCCAAATGTGCTTCACACAACATGCCTATGCCGTACTCTCCACTTTCGGCTCTATATGCAAACTCAACCAAGGAATCACTTGCGATATCCACCTCTTGGTGGAGGATCCCTTGCACATGCATAAAGAAAGGACTTCGATGTCCAAGAAGGAGATCGTTACCCTTGAAGATTACTTCAGTGTCATGAAGTAGCCGGATGGAAGTCACCTCCTCGGCTTTGCCTTCATGAATCTGATCTCGGATCTTCGTTCTGCACTCCACAACTCCTCCAGCAGCTAGTTTCTCCTTCCTTTCCTTGCTCCGTTGCTCTCCCTTTCTCTCTCTCTCTTTAAGAATGAGAAGAAGAAGAAGAAGATGGAAATGAAGGGATTTTATCCCCATTTATCGGCCTTGATCCACATGGAAGGAGCCTAGACCATTGGATCCAGGATAAGAAAATGAACAGCTCGAATTTTCCCAAAAAGAGGCTGAATATGGCCTGACACACCCTGTGATACGCCTGTATCACAGGCCGTGTCACTTAAGTGCAGGCAACTGACTCAATTCCAACCAGTACACGGCCATGTGACACGCAGATGTCACACCTTACACGCTCGTGTCATACCCGACACGCCCGTGTCCAATAGCAATGTACTTTACATAGCACAATCCCATCTCACCCGAGAAAGACACGGCCCTAGGACACGCCCGTGTCCACCAGTACACGCATTCCCGCCTGGACACGCCCGTGTCACAGGCCGTGTACCCTACACTCGACGATCGTCGACCAAAATTCGTCGACCACACACCCAACTACTCAACCCAAGAAGGATACGCCCTGGGACATGCCCGTGTCCCAGGTCATGTCACCCAAACCTGAACCAAAAATGGGCTTTGGGGTGTTACACGCCAGTTGATTAGAAAACATCTCGGGATATTGTTGGGTTCTTATTTTTTCTTACAGCTAGTAGGCCTGATATTATGTTTGTCACTTGTATTTGTGCTAAATTTCAAGTAAGTCCTAAAGAATCTCACCTTATTTTACTAAAAAGGATTTTAAGATATATAAAGGGTTGTCGTAATTTAGGACTCTGGTATCCTAATGAGTCAGGAATTGAATTATCTAGATACTCAGACGCTGAATTTGTTGGATGTAGAATTGATAGAAATAACACATTAGGAACTTGTTAGTTCCTTGGTGATAGGCTTGTGTCCTAATTTTGCAAAAAACAAACTTATTTGTCCACATCAACTTCTGAAGCTGAATACATAGCAGCAGGTAGTTGTTCACAAATTTTGTGGATTCAAAATCAGCTCCTGCATTATGATTTTAACTTAAATAATTCAACTATCTTTTGTGATAATACCAGTGCATTTTCTATTGCACAAAATCCAGTGCATCATAGTAGGACCAAGCATATATAGATTAGACATCATTTCATTATAAATTGTTTGGACATAAATAAATTTAATCTTGTCTTTATCTCTACTGATTTACATACTTTTTCTATCGGGTGAAGCTAGTGTGGTTTGGTGCGGTTTGAGCCCAAACCGCAACCACGCCAAAGATGATCAGTTTTGGATTTTACAAAACCGCACCGCATCCAAACCGTGTCGTGGTTTGCCATAAAAAAGGCAAATGAAATCGCATGAAAGTTCAATCAAAAAATAATAACATTATCCAATAAACAAACAAGACACTAAGACAGACCAAGAGACCCATAGGATTGCACCGTGTTTTCACACTTTTTTTAACAAGAGACAAGGAAACAATTTAAATATAGGTCGGTCTTGGATTTTAATATAGATTACTGCAATGTTTATTTTGAATACCATATATTTGAAACAGTTGAAGCCATGATTAACATATCTGCTCATAAGCTCACTCCAATAAACAATATAAAAGGGGAGCAACATAAAGTCAAACATTTGGGAGATTGGTACATATTTAGCCTCTATTTCTTTAATTTAAATGAGGCTAGGACAGTGTCACGTCCTCCTTTTAGGATGGAACCAAAGGAGTTGACCGAACTCAATGTACATTTGCAGGAACTTTTGGAACAGGGGTATATTAGACCCAGTTCTTCACCATGGAGCGCATCAGTGTTGTTCGTGAAGAAGAAAGATGGTAGTATGCGGTTGTGCATAGACTACCGAGAGTTGAACAAACTGACCGTCAAGAATAAGTATCTGATTCCTCGGATAGATGACCTGTTCGACCAGTTGGTGGGGTCAGTGGTGTATTTTAAGCAGGACTTGAAGTCAAGGTACTATTAGTTGCAAATTCGGGAAGAGGACATACCCAAGACAGCTTTTTGGAATGAGGTATGGTCACAACGAATTCTCAGTGATGTCGTTCGGGCTGACGAACGCGCCGTCCATATTCATGGATTTGATGAATCGAGTATTTCGTGAATACTTGGACTCTTTTGTTATCGTCTTTATCGACGATATATTGGTATACTACAAATCAGAGGCGAAGCATGAGACTCACTTGAGAATAGTTTTGCAAGTGTTGAGAGAGATCCAGCTTTATGCAAAGTTCTCGAATAGATGTTTTCAGAAGTTGAGATTTAGGAAGAATAGATGTTTCTTTTCATCTAATTGTTTGGTGAAAATGTCTGCACTTTGTAAATCAGTAGAAATAAAGACAAGATTAATTTTATTTTTGTCCAAACAATCTCTAATGAAATAATGTCTAATCTATATATGCTTGGTCCTACTATGATGCACTAGATTTTGTGCAATAGAAATTGCACTAGTATTATCACAAAAGATAGTTGAATTATTTAATTTGAAACCATAATGCAGGAGCTGATTTTCAATCCACAAAATCTGTGAACAATAACTACCTGCTGCTATAAATTCAGCTTCAGCAGTTGATGTGGACAAAGAAGTTTGCTTTTTGCAAAACCAGGACACAAGACTATCACCAAGGAACTGACAAGTTCCTAATGTGCTTTTCCTATCAACTTTACATCCAGCAAAGTCAGCATCTGATAATCTAGATAATTCAATTCCTGACTCATTAGGATACTAGAGTCCTACATTAGGATAACCCTTTATATATCTTAAAGTCCTTTTTAGTAAAATAAGGTGAGATTCTTTAGGACTTACTTGAAATTTAGCACAAATACAAGTGACAAACATAATATCAGGCCTACTAGCTGTAAGAAATAATAAGAACTCAACAATAGCTCTATATGTTTTCTAATCAACTGTCGTGCCCTATTCATCACATTCAACTACAGCATTGGTGGACATGAGGGTTTTCTTAGCTGAGGTATCTGACATCCCAAATCTTTTAAGTAGTTCTTTAGTATATTTGGACTGAGATATAAAGATACCATCAAGGATTTACTTCACATGGAGACCAAGGAAGTAGGATAGTTAACTCATGCTACTCATTTCAAACTTTGAATGCATCAGGTCAGAAAATCTTTTGCACAGTTTGGAATCAGTAGAGCCAAATATTATATCATCTACATATATTTGGACTAGCAAAATTTTTGATTTATGATCTCTAATAAATAAAGTCTTATTTATAATGCCTCTAATGAACTTATGCTCTAAAAGAAAACTAGCTAAGGTCTCATACCAAGCTCTTGGAGCTTGCTTTAGACAATAGAGAGCTTTATGAAGCTTAAAAATATAAGAGGGATGAGTTGAAGAGATAAAAAATAGTGATTGTTCAACATATACTTTCTCTTTTAGTTCTCCATTTAGAAATACACTTTTGAAATCCATTTGATATAAATTGAACGGATGTGGATAACGGATGTGGTTCTCACATTTGTATAAATGTGCAGGAACTGAGAAGGAGAAGAATGTTAAGTAAAAGAGAGGTGGATCTGCGTGTTGGCAATGAAGCAAGAATTGTTGTTGCTGTGGGGGTTTATTGTCTTTCTTTGCCCAGTGGGCTTGTTTTGGAACTTGATAACTGTTATTATGTTCCTGTAATAACTAGAATCATTATTTTTATTTCATGTTTATACATGATTGAATTTTCTTATTAAGAACAATTGTTATATATTTAAAAATAATGTTTGTTATGTTGTAGGACAAATGTTTAATGGTTTATATGTTTTGAACTTAGACCATCAGATTTATAACATAGAAAATACTAAATGACTAAGAACAAATTACTCGAAACCTATGTACCTTTGACATGGTCATTTAGGTCATATAAATGAGAAACGTATATCCAAGATCCATAAAGATGGGCTACTGGACTCATTTGATTATGAGTCATTTGAGAGATACGAATCTTGTTTATTAGGCAAGATGACTAAGGTCCCTTTCACTGGCTTCAATGAGAGGGCTGATGATCTCTTAGGTATAGTACATAGTGATGTATGTGAACTCATGAGTTCTATGGCTAGAGGTGTGTACTTCTACTTTGTTACATTTACTGATGATTTCAGTAGATACAGATATGTGTATCTTATGAAGTGCAAATCCGAAATCTTTGAAAAGTTCAAAGTGTTTAAGAACGAAGTAGAGAACCAATTGAGTAAGAAGGTTAAAGTGTTCTGATCTGATCGAGGTGGCGAATACCTAAGTCATGAGTTACGTGATCATCTGAAAGAGTGTGGTATTGTATCACAGCTCACTCCACCTAGGACACCGCAGCATAATGGTGTGTCTGAGCGGAGGAATCGTACTTTGTTAGACATGGTGCGATGGATGATGAGTCATGCAGAACTGCATGTTTCCTTTTGTGGTTTTGCTCTAGAAACTGTTGCTTTAACACTAAATCGTATTCCAATGAAAACGGTTCTAAAGACACCATATGAGATATAGACTGAGAAGCCTCCTAGTATGTCGTTCATTAAGGTTTGGGGCTGTAAGACATACGTGCGACGTCAAATGCCCGAAAAGTTGGAACCCAAATCAGATAAGTGTTATCTTGTGTGGTATCATATGGAAACTAGAAAGTACTATTTATACCTACCGTCTGAGGACAAAGTATTTGTCGCGAGTACTGATGTCTTTCTTGAGAAAGAGTTTTTAAGTAGAAAGACTGGTAAGGTAGAACTTGAAGAAGTTCAAGAACCACAAACAGTGAATGAACCGAAATTAGAACTTGAGTCAGGACTACAAGTTGTTGTAGCTGAAGAGCCTGCACAGGAAACACAAGTTCCACGTATATCTGGTAAACTAAGTGAAAGAATTGGTTTCAAGATCACCTAAACACCTAGAGGGAGGTGAATAGGTGCAATTCCTTTTTACTCTAAGTCAGAATTTAATTCAGATAATCAAATAGTATCAATCAGATCTACAACTACCATATCACAGAATTCACAGAATCACACACACAAACACAGATGGCACATAGTTTTATAGTGGTTCCCCAAATGATGGGTACATCCACTTTCCCCTTCGTCTATCTAGCAGCGTGCTAGATTCGGCCTAACTTCTTCCTTCCTTCTCAGATCAACAGATCTCACAACTCAGAACCCAGTCAAGGTTCCTACAACTCAGAGTGAGTCCACACTCCTACAGCTCAGGCAATTAAGCCCTACCTCAGCCTACACCCAGGCCTACAACTCAGAGAATCAAATCTCCTACCTCAGGCATACTGCACTACCTCAGCCTTCCCAAGGCCTACAACTCAGAGATGTAAATCTCCTACCTCAGGCACTCAGCCCTACCTCAGCCTTTATAAACTAGACTTACAACTCAGATCAATAATGAACTTACAAAACAAAAAATATAAAATTTGTTTTATCTTCCACCCAAGTTGAGAGAGAATGATTAGAAAACTTTCTTGATCAGTTCTTGAAGAATCTAATTAACCAGAAATCAACCTCTCTTTGGTTTTATTTAAAGCTTCTTGAATCTGAACACAATAAGGTTGAATTTCTTGAAGATGATCTTCAATCAGCTTCCTTCTTAAAATCCAGAAATCAATCTGAATTCTTCTTTGCAGATAGTTCAGGATTTTCTCTTAAGAGACTAGTTGATGATAGTCTCTTTCTTCATTTGAATTGTTGGAGCACTCTCTCTCTACAAATTCTTCTGAAGAACTTTTCAAATTCTTCACTTAGATCCACTTGAAAATCTCTGACTGAATTTTCTTGTGTATGTTGGATCTTCTATTGTAATTGTGTGTTGAGTACTTCGTCTTCTCGTTCTTCTTCTTATTTTCAATCATGTTTTTTTGTTGATAGAATCTGTCTTTATATAGACTTCATCCAAGGTTACCGACTGATTCGGTTGCTAACCAACTTCTTACAGATCTGATAGTTGCAGTAGACCTGTTGGTAACGACAGCTGTTAAGTCTTCCAGTCACTTCTTGAAACTCTGTCTCTATCAACAAAATGTCGAGTCTGAACTTCACATGTGTCGACACAAGTAGACTAAGTGTCGACACAATCCTTGGTGGTGTCGACACAGCTCTCATGGTGTCGACACTGCTTCTTGACATTGCTTTTGTAAGAATGTGTCGACACAAGTCCTGTGTGTCGACACAGTCACTCCTTGTCTTGACACAATTAACTTAAAAGAAATTCTAGTGTGTGTGTCGACACAAGTCCTGTGTGTCGACACAGTTGATGTCGACTGAACTTTCTGTGTGTTGACACAAGTCCTGTGTGTCGACACGGTTGATGTCAACTGAGCTTTCTGTGTGTCGACACAAGTCCTGTGTGTCGACACAGTTGATGTCGACTGAACTTTCTGTGTGTCGACTGAACTTTCTATGTGTAGACACTGCTTCTCCAAGTGTCGACACAATTGACTCCAAGTGTCGACACAGATTTTCCCAAGTGTCGACACAAGTCTTCACAAGTTTCGACACAGCGTTTTCTGGTGTCGACTCATGTACTTAGAAACTTTTCCTGCATATTCTTAACCTACACATATAGAATCAAAACAACATCAAATACACCTTGATGAATATCATTGAGCTATGTTAGGCTTCTTCAAATCTGGTACACATTTTCCAATGTACCCAACAATCTCCCCCTATTTGGAGAAGTCATAACCCTTAGTCAATGATATACACCATTTATAATAAACACACATTATGATGTATATAAACATTACATAACAGGGTAACATATAAACAAAATATGTATAATATGTCATTTCAGAATAATGCAAACACAATGAGCATGATTCATTGTTTTGTTTAAACTATCAAAAGTTTGTCAACAATTAGTTTACATAGATTTTTAACAACTAAAGATAACATTGTTGTAAAATCTAGTTTAATCTATTCTAAGGCTTGTCTGGCTCCTTGATGACTATGCCTTTGCCTGACTGGATCTTGGCTTGTACTGGAGCTTCAGTATCTTCAGCTGGCTTCTTGCCTTTCAGATCTTTCTTCTTTTGTTTTTCATCTCTTATCCTTTGCCTTTCAAAATAATGAAAAGACTTTGATAAGTACTTGCTAGGCTCCAGAGCATTAGCAGGTAATTTCCCAGCCTTTGTTTTCCTTCTGTATTGAAGAATGGCTTCCTGCCTAGCTTCATACTTGATCCATTCTTGCTCGGTGTACCATTTACCCCTGTCATGAGTCTTGTCCTTCACAGCTTTTCAGGCAGTCAAGATAATATTCCTGGAAGTAGGACTCCATTGTTCAAAATCAAGCTTCAACTCTATCTGTTCTCTAAACCTTTTCTTGGAGAGCTGAGCTTCTTGCTCTTTATTCAAAGCTGCCACTGACTCTACTTTCTCAATGATAACATTTTTAGTGCCCTCTGGAGGGATGTACATCTGATCAACCAAGTGTTGAATTTCCTCAAAGTTAGAAGGATGATATATGATTTGAGCTACTTCCTGCTGACCCCCTTCAATGCCTGTAGCTTGAATTCCTGACTCAGCTGTGTTGTCATCATCACATAGGGGTGGATATCCCAGAGTTGCTCTAACAGCATTTGTTATCCATTTGGCATACTCTGAGCTAGCATTGACTATCAACCTCTCCCCCTTTATGACTTCTCTTTCAATATGATCCCTGAGATCATTCTTTTGGAACCTGATTTGATTATCCAGATAATTGGTTCCCTCTGCATAATAAGCTTTAAACTTTAGAAGCTGAGCAAATATAAGCTTCTGATAGGCTTGAATGGCAGATTGGAAAGTGGCTAAATCCTCTTGAAGTTTCTTATCAAACTCTGATTTATCTTTAGTCGTTGCCTCTGTCAGTGCAGTGTCATTATTCTTTTATTCTATAACAATCACATTATGTGATTCTTTAAGATTGTCATTCATCCTTAGTTGATTTTCTAGGACATAGCCTTGCTTAACAACTATATCATCAACTTTAGTCTTGAGTCTTTCTTGTTGTTTTGCCAGAAAAATTACATCATTACCTCCTTTATGGAAGCAATCTGTAATCTCCTTTTTATTCTGATTGACCTCAAATCTAATTGATTTGATATCTTGAGTCAAGGAGAATTGCAAATCTTTATGAGTTTCATTCATATATTTCTTCATGGCTATCCTTTGTTCATCTAACTTTACTTGCAAAGAGACCAACAAAGAACTATAATCATGTGCAGGAACTGGTTGTGGAGCCGTTTACAATGCCCTTTTGTAGCTTTGGCTTCTTCTTTCGAAAACCGTCAGCTTTCTCTTCTTTTCTTGAATTTCTGCTTCATCTTCAGAAGCTGAGGTACTTGCAACATCAAATCTTTCCTGAGGACTAGGAGGCAATTCCTTTTCAGTCCTAGGTTGCTCCCCCTCAATTCTAGCTTGCTCCCCCTCAGTTTTAGCTTGCTCGTCCTCAGTCCTGGCTTGCTCCCCCTTAGTCCTGGCTTGCTCCCCCTCAGTTCTGACTTGCTCCCCCTCAGTTCTTGGTAAGTCTATATCAGGGAACAACTCTTTAAGGGTAAACTCTTGTTAAGTTTGGACTGGAGGCACTCTTAACTCTGGAGCATCAGCAGCTGTAGATGTATCCTCCAAGATAACATCCTGTGTAGGATTGTTGAGTTGAGTAGTCTGGTCAACGTCAACCAAGGGCACAGTTAGTGTTTCATCCTCATTATTGAAATTTGTTTGATTAACTTCTTGGATTACCTCAAGAATAGTTTGAGTAGTCATTTCACTTTCTAAGTGTGTTGGCTCTTCCTCAAGATGAGGCTCCCCCTGCATCTGATCATCATGTCTAATGTCTTGAGCAGGTGATTTCTCAGTATTCTCTTGCCTCTCTTCATCAGCCATGTCTTTTATCAGCACTCTATCCCATCTAGAGATTATCCTTAGATCCACTCTCCTCATGTGATTGATCTTGGATCCAGCAGCCTGTTGCATCACTTCTGGAATTGCTTCAGCCAAGTATAAGCTTAATATCCTTCCCAGATTAGGTTTCTTGATGCTTTCTCTAATATTTTCATATATGACTGCAGACCAATTGGTGTTGATTTTATAGATGATCCTGGTCATGAGGCTGAACATGTAGGCTGAGACCCTATCATGTCCACCTGGTTTGCATAAGATTACTTTTTCAACTACTTTAGAAAGAAATTTTCCTTGTACATTCATTCATTTTCTATGCATAGATGATCCAATTTTCATGGTGGAATCTAATCTACACCACTGGAGTGCTTCCCTGGTCTTGAATGATGTAACTTCTTCGTCTTCTTGAGTTTTGGGCAGATGAAGAGTTTTTCGTAAGCTCTTCATGGTGAGTTTGACTTTATTACCCTAGACTGAAGACCAAATTTTTAGTCCAGTTGAATCCGGAGTTGCAGCTCCATAAAAATCAATGATTTCCTTCTTCCATATATTTGTAGGTTCTGATGTCAAATACACCAATCCATTTTCTGCAATTAGGGCTATCACAGCTTGAATCGCTGGTTCAGCTTCATCAAAGGCATTCTGTACCAGTTCATATCCCTCATTCACGTTTTTGTCAAGTTTCAGCGCCATTGGGGATGGTGAGAAATCTTGAAGGGAGAGGAGAGAGTTTGTAGACACAAGAATCTAGTCTCAAAAATCTGGAGAGAGTGTCGACAGGGTTTGTTCTTGACCTATTTATATGTGTATAAACATTGAAGGTCAAAATGCACGATAAAATTTACTTAGTGTGTCGACACTATTGAGATAGTGTCGACACACACTGCTAATGTCTCGACAGAAGTGATGACTACTATGTGTCGACACCAATTGATGATGTGTCGACACAGACATACTTATTAGTTCAATAGAAATTCTGTGTCGACTCTAATTCTAAGTGTCGACACAACTTCTGGATGTGTCGACACTACTTCTCTGAAGTGTTGACAACAATTTTCTAGATGTGTCGACACAACTTCTCTGAAGTGTCGACACCAATTTTCTAGATGTCACGAAACAACTTCTCTGTGTCGACATAGACCTCTTTTTGTCGACACAAAATTACTTAGACAAATTTGTCAATCTAATCTATGTTTAGCATACCTAATTCAATTGTTAAATTATTGAATTTAGTTTCATCCAAAGGCTTAGTGAACATGTCAGCAATTTGGAAACTTGTATTGACAAATTCTAAACAGATATCCTCTTTTTCTACATGATCCCTAAGAAAATGATATCTTATTTCTATATAATTTGTTCTACTATGAGAAACAGGATTATTAGCAATAGAAATAACACTTGTAGAATCACAGAATAAAAGGGTTCTACTTACTTGGATACCATAATCTTTAAGTTGATGTTGTATCCACAACAGATGTGCACAATAGCTCCCTGCAGCCACATACACAGACTCAACAGTGGAGATTGTCACACTAGTCTGCTTCTTACAGCTCCATGACACCAATCTTCCTCCTAGAAATTTACAGGTGCCTGTTGTGCTTTTCCTATCTTCTTTACATCCTGCAAAGTCTGCATCTGAATATTCAGTCAGTAGAAAATCTCTATTCTTATGGTACCAAAGGTCTAGATTAGATGTGCCCTTAAGATATCTCAGAATCCTCTTAACAGTAGTATAATGAGATTCTTTAGGGCAGGATTGGTACCTAGCACGTACACATGTAGCATACATGATGTCAGGTCTACAAGCAGTCAGATAAAGGAGGGAGCCAACTATCCCTCTATACAAAGATTCATCTACAGGTTTTCATGTATCATCTTTACTTAAAGGCATACTTGTCCCCATTGGAGTTCTCATGGTAGTGGATGACTCCATACCATACTTCTTAATTAACTCCTGGGTGAACTTAGACTGGGATATGGACAGGCCATCATCAGTCTGTCTTACTTGGAGTCCCAATAAGAACTTAAGTTCTCCCATGCTGCTCATCTCAAACCTCTCTTGCATAAGTTTAGCAAATTTCATACAAAGGTTATTTTCAATAGAACCAAATATTATGTCATCAACATATATCTGGACTAGAATTATCTTCCCTTTGGATTCCCTAAGGAATAGAGTTTTGTCTATTTTCCCTCTTGAGAATTTGTTCTCAATGAGAAAAGTAGACAAGGTTTCATATCAAGCCCTTGGGGCTTGTTTCAAGCCATATAGGGCTTTCCTAAGTCTATACACATAATTAGGATAGAGTGGATCAATAAAACCTGATGGCTGTTCTACATAAACTTTCTCCTTTAAGTTTCCATTCAGGAAGGCTGACTTAACATCCATATGGAACACTTTGAAACCCTGATAGGCTGCATAGGCTAGGAATAGCCTTATTGCTTCCAATCTTGCCACAGGGGCAAATGTTTGATCAAATTCTATGCCCTCTTCCTGCATGTATCCTTTGGCTACAAGCCTTGCCTTGTTCTTAATTATGATCCCACTCTCATCTAGCTTATTCCTGTAGATCCACTTAGTCTCTATGATATTGTGGTCTTTTGGTTTAGGAACTAACATCCAGACCTTGCATCTCCTGAATTGATTTAACTCCTCATGCATAGCATCAATCCAGTGTGGATCTTGTATAGCTTCTTCAAATTTTTTAGGTTCCTGTTGAGACAAGAAGCTTGAGCATAGTACAGTGTTCAAGCTCCTGATTCTAGTTTGTACTCCTTGTCTAGGATCACCAATACTCTGGTGTACAGGATGATCCTTTAAATGTCTAACTGCTGGAGGAAGTCTGTCTACAGTTTGACTTTCTCCATTTTCTTTATTCTGCTGTACTTCATGGTCTTCATCAGCATCTTGCGAGTCTTGTGCTCCCCTTGGACTGCAATCATCATTTTCATCTTCCTGCCTTGCAGTTTGATCTTCCTTGATAGTTAGCATGTCCATCTTCTCTTTTATACCTGTAGAGCTACAAAAACTACTTGGCAACTCACTGTTAATACGTCTTGATTCATCAAATATAATATGAACAGACTCTTCTACAACTTGAGTAGTCAAGTTATAGACTCTATATGCATTACTATTGTTACTGTACCCAACAAATATCTCATCCTGAGATTTGACAGCAAACTTTGTTAGATAAGACTTGTCATTATTAAGCACATAACACTTGCAACCAAAGATCCTGAAATAGGATAAGTTTGGTTTTCTACCTTTCATTACCTCATAGGGTGTCTTTTTGTGGCTCTTAGTGATGGAAGCCCTATTGAGCACATGACATGCAGTGTTTACTGCCTCAGCCCAGAAATATTCTGGAAGAGAAGTGTCACTCAATAGAGTTCTACCAGCCTCAATGAGAGTCCTATTCTTTCTTTCAGAAATTCCATTTTGCTGAGAAGTTTTAGGTGAGGAGAATTCCTGATGAATCCCAAAATCTTCACACAACTTTGTCATACTTTCAGATTGAAATTCAGTTTCATGGTCACTTCTGATTTTGACCACTGAATTGTTTACTTCATTCTGAATTTGCTTAACAAAGTTGCAGAAAACAGTCGGGGATTCAGATTTCTGCCTCAGAAAGAAAACCCATGAAAATCTAGAATAGTCATCTACAACCACAAATGTGTAGACTTTCCTACCTAGACTCTGAACTGGAATTGGACCAAATAAATCCATATACAAGAGATATAAATACCTCACTGAGTCTTTGGTTTCAGGGCTATGAAAGGAGGACCTGGTCTGCTTGCCTTTTTGACAAGCTGAGCATATTCCATCCTTAATGCACTTAACTTGAGGACCATTCCTCACTAACTCTTTATTAAAGAGTTGACCAATAGTCTTGTAGTTTAGATGAGCTAATCTCTTGTGTCATTTGACACAATGAGACTTTCTCATCAACTACCAGACAAATAGGAGAATCTTTATTCTCATTCACAAAGTTTAGGCAATACACATTTCCTTTCCTATAACCAGTCAACATGATCTTCTGATCACTTGACCTTTTAATATGACAATCATTCTTAATGAGTGAAATGTCATATCCAAGATCACTCAGTTGACTTATGCTTATAAAGTTATGTTTCAAACCCTTCACATAAGCCACTTGAGTGATAGTACTTGAGCTGTTAGAAATGTTACCAAATCCTTTGATGACTCTTTTTTCAGAACCACCAAAGATTACTTTAGGTCCATTCAATATGAGTGAGTTGTCCTTCAGCAATCCTCTTGTTCCAGTCATATGTCTGGAACATCCACTGTCCAAGTACCATAAAGGGGTATGACCACTTGGACTTATCTGCAACAAATAATTACTTAACCTTAGAACCCAAATTGTTATTGGGTCCTTGGTTCAGGTTAGATTGAAATTTAGCATAATTTGTAGCAGCCCTTCTTCTAGGTAAGCTGACAGTCATCCTGACACTGGAGTTATGCCAACAGTCAATGACAAAGTTTCCCATCTTGCCACAACACTAGCACTCAAATCTATTATACCTCTGTTTAGGTACAGCTTTAGCAGCTTTACTATCAGCTGTTCTTAATACTGTAGGTACAATGTTTCTTTGTTTGAGTGCTGGAGACCTCTTGTCATTCTGAATGTCAAGCTTAGCATGACCATGTATGATATCATGATCATATCTCTTGGTAGGCTTTTGCACTTTTCTGAGAGCAATAGGGGGATTAAAGACAAGTGACTTAACTGGGGCTTTCTTTTTTCCTTTTGGAATTAGTTGCCATAGTATTTCCCTTAAAACTCAATCCTGCCTTACCATTTTGAGACACAAAGTCATCAATTAAGAATAAGATAGATTTTGGCTTAGAGAAATTTGACACTAGATCTTTTTCCTTCTGAAGTCTGACTTCCAGACTTTTGATTTGATCACTCTTGAATGTGATTGTTCCCATCTGAATAACAGTTATGTTTTTCAGATTGGAAATCTCATTCATCTTCTGATCCAGCAACTTTTCTGAATCGTATGCAGCCAACTTAAGAGCTGCAATTTCCGTACCCTAAATTCTAGTCAGGTTTTTGCATCTCTTAAATTCCTGCATCAAATCACCATATTCATCTATAAGTTGATGAATATATCCTTTAGATTCAGATCCATCTACATCTCTTGATGTAGATGCTTCTGATTTGAACTAGTGTAATAATCAGAATCAGAATATGAAGATGATGAATCTGTCCAGCTTTGCAGTGATCTTCATCAGTCAGCGCCATCAGCCCTTTGCACTAATGATCTTCATTTCCATTTATTGAGTCCAATAATTGCAAGAACTCAGTCACTTCTTCTATTGTAAACAAACCAATATAAGCTTCAGCAGCAGATTCAGAATATGAAGATGATGAATCTGTCCATCTTTTCTCTTTCTTTGCTATAAGGGATTTCTCTTTCTTGTTCTTATAATGAGACTTCTTCTTATCTGCAGATTCCTTTATTTTGTCTGGACAATCAGCTACTACATGTACTAGTCTGTTGCAGCAATAGTACACAATCTTTGAAGCTGTTGATTTGCTAGGTTTTGACCTACTCTTGTCCTTTCTAGATGACTTCCTTTTCTGATAATACTCATCCTTGGACTGAGAGGAGGATGACTTAGTTTTCCACTACTTCTTCTTCAAAAATCTCTGAAACTACCTTGTGAAGGCAGCAAAGTCCTCATCAGAATGATTGCTGTCTGAGGTGTGACTATCTGAACTTTCAGAGATCACCTCTGCATCTTTATTAGAAGGAGAATGAGACATCCTCCTATCCTTTCTTGTGGATTCTGCCTTGAATGCCACTGTCTTTTCTCTATGATCAACTTTAGTACTTTTCTCTTCCTCCTTTCTGGACATAAGTTGCATTTCATAAGAAAGCAATTTGCCAAATAGTGTTGGGGGAGAGATATCTGCCAGTCTGGCCACTTTCCTGATGGCACAGATCTTGGTCTCCCAATCCTTAGTCAGAGATCTAAGGAATTTATCATTCAACTCATATGTACTAAATACTCTTCCATATGACATTAGTTCATTCACAATTCTGAAGAACTTCTTATAACACTCAGTGATGCTGTCTGATTTGCTTTGTCTAAAGCTCTCATATTCCTGATTAAGTATTGACTTTCTATCTTGTCTAACTTCTTCTGATCCCTCCATGTAGACTACCAATATGTCCCACATCTCCTTGGAGGTTTTACGGTGAATTAGATTTTTAAATGTTGAGTCATCTATGACACTTACTATAATATTCTGAGCTCTCTTGTCCATAGTAGCCAAGACAATCTCTTCCTTAGTCATTTCTGAAAATTCTTTTGGTGTCCTCTGATTAGCATCAAGAACTAAGACTTTCATTGGAATATAAGGCCCTTCCTTAATAGTTATATATATTCTTGGATCAGATGCTCTCATAAACAATCTGACTCTTTCTTTCCATATTCCAAAGATTTCTTTCCTACAGATGGGCAACTTCATGAAACCAAGTTCCTTATGATTTTCTCCTGAACCCATCTGTACAAATTTATTCTGCCTCACAGATCTTACTCAGACTGTTAAGTCTATCGTTGAGTAACCTCCCTCTGATACCACTTTAAAGAATTGGTTTCAAGATCACCTAAACACCTACAGGATGGGGGGTTGAATAGGTGCAATTCCTTTTTACTCTAAGTCAGAATATTAATTCAGATAATCAAATAGAATCAATCAGATCTACAGCTACCACATCATAGAATTCACAGAATCACACACACAAACACAGATGGCACACAGTTTTATAGTGGTTCCCCAAATGATGGGTGTATCCACTTTCCCCCTTCGCCTATCTAGCAGGGTGCTAGATTTGGCCTAACTTCTTCCTTCCTTCTCTGATCAACAGATCTTACAGCTCAGAACTCAGTCAAGGTTCCTACAACTCAGAGTGAGTCCACACTCTTACAGCTCAGACAATTAATCCCTACCTCAGCCTACACCCAGGCCTACAACTCAGAGAATCAGATCTCCTACCTCAGGCACACAGCCCTACCTCAGCCTTCCCAAGGCCTACAACTCAGAGATGTAAATCTCCTACCTCATACACTCAGCCCTACCTCAGCCTTTATAAACTAGACTTACAACTCAGATCAATAATGATCTTACAGAACAAAAATATAAAATGTGTTTTATCTTCCACCCAAGTTGAGAGAGAATGAGTAGAAAACTTTCTTGATCACTTCTTGAAGAATCTGATTACCCAGAAATTAACCTGTCTTTGGTTTTCTTCAAAACTTCTTGAATCTGAACACAATAAGGTTGAATTTCTTGAAGATGATCTTCAATCAGCTTACTTCTTAAAATCTAAAAATCAATCCGAATTCTTCTTTGCAAATAGTTCAAGATCTGCTCTTAAGAGACTAGTTGATGATAGTCTCTTTTTTCACTTGAATTGTTGGAGCTCTCTCTCTCTACAAATTCTTCTGAAGAACTTTTGAAATTCTTCACTTAGATCCACCTGAAAATCTCTAACTGGATTTTCTTGTGTATGTTGGATCTTCTATTATAATTGTGTGTTGAGTACTTCGTCTTCTCGTTCTTCTTCTTCTTTTCAATTATGTTGTTTTTGTTGATAGAATGTCTTTATATAGACTTCATCCAAGGTTACCGGCTGATCCGGTTGCTAACCAACTTCTGACAGATCTGACAGTTGCAATAGGCCTGTTGGTAACGGCAGCGGTCAAGTCTTCCAGTCACTTCTTGAAACTCTGTCTCTGTCAGAAAAATGTCGAGTCTGAACTTCACATGTGTCGACATAAGTAGACTAAGTGTCGACACAATCCTTGGTGGTGTCGACACAGCTCTCATGGTGTCGACACTGCTTCTTGACATAGCTTCTGTAAGAATGTGTCGACATAAGTCCTGTGTATCGACACAGTCACTCCTTGTCTTGACACAATTAACTTAAAAGAAATTCTGGTGTGTGGGTCGACACAAGTCCTGTGTGTCAACACAGTTGATGTCGACTGAACTTTCTGTGTGTCGACACAAGTCCTGTGTGTTGACACAGTTGATGTCGACTGAGCTTTCTTTGTGTCGACACAAGTTCTGTGTGTCGACACAGTTGATGTCGACTGAACTTTCTGTGTGTCGACTGAAATTTTTGTGTGTCGACACTGCTTATCCAAGTGTCGACACAATTGACTCCAAGGGTCGACACAGATTTTCCCAAGTGTCGACACAAGTCTTCACAAGTATCAACACAGCTTCTTCTGGTGTCGACTCATGGACTTAGAAACTTTTCCTGCATATTCTTAACCTGCAAATATAGACTCAAAACAACATCAAATACACCTTGATGAATATTATTGAGCTATATTAGGCTTCTCCAAATCTGGTACACATTTTCGGCGGTTCCATCTGATAAGAGAGATTATCGATCAAGGAGATGTGAGCATATGCAGAGTGCCGACTGAGAAGAACATTGCAGATCCACTGACAAAGCCTCTCTCATAGAGAAAGAATGATGGTCATGTTAGATCAATAGGTATACGATACTTAAATTATCAACTTTAATTTGAGTCTTGTGGATTGTATGTTTGTTGGCTGTAATTTTTCATTTATTGAATAATGTACTATATGCATTTCATTTTATATATATATTGGCAAGTTGTTTTATTGTGTTATTATTTCTATTATGATAGAGTAGTTAACTGCATAAATGTCCTTAGAGTGTTTGCTTCTATAGGTCAAGTAATGACTTGAAATGAGAACCTATGAACTTAGAAGGTTCATTCTTAAAATTCCCTGGTCGTTGTATCATCTTAGAAGCTAAGAGCGATGATGATACCTTTAAGACTAGCATGTGCGTTGACTGATGACCGGTCCTCATAGTGAAAGAAAACTGTTGTCGACCTAAATCACCTAGAGGGGGGTGAATAGGTGGTTTGTGCGTCTTTTGCGGAATAAAAATTAATTAGAGCACTACACAGAAATATCTACCAATATCACAAACGACACAAGATGTATAGTGGTTCCCCAACCTTGGGTACATCCACTTTCACTCACCGATCTAGCAATCAACTAGACTCGGCTACTCCACTATCTCGGATCACAAATCGATCCTACCCTCGGAATAAAGTTCCTACAAACTCGATCCAAACAAAATGGATCTACACCTCGGAAGCTAGCACTTCCTACAAACTCGGAGTGAAAAACTCCTACACTCGGAGAAGATTTCTCCTACAAGATTAATAAAGAGTTTACAAGAATACAAACAGTAAATCACTCAGATCTGAAAGAAATGGCCAGGATCTTCTTCTTTTCAAATTTGTAGCACTTTCAGAAATCGGTGAAGAAGTTATCGGCCTCGATCTGGATCTACTTGCTTTTACAGAAATCGAGAGAGAATACAATCAGTGAAGTCGATCTCGATCTATAACTTTTCTTCAGAATAAACCTCTGAAAGTAAAAGCTTTGGCCGGAGAAGAAGGCGGCGGCAGCTTCCGTTTCGCGAGAGTCAGAGAGGAGGCGGCTGAAGAAATTTTTTTCGAAAAAGAAATTACAAGAAAGCTTTGAGAATACTTAGGGTTTGTCATTTCCTGATAAGACCTTATATAGGAGAGACTAACGGTCATAATCGGTCATAATGATGTACACGTGGACCAATCATGTCGCGTGATTTGAAAAATCCCGTCATAAAAAAGACTTTGAAAAATTTCGGAAAGATATGGCCAACTACACGAGTAAGTCAATAACTACTCGAGTAGTTGAATAACTACTCGAGTATATGATGGGAAACATACTCGGGTAAGTATAAAAAGACTACTCGAGTATATAGAGATCAACTACTCGAGTAAGTAGACAGAACTACTCGAGTATGTGAAGAGACCTACTCGAGTATATAGAGGATCTACTCGAGTACTGGAAGAGCTACTCGAGTATATTACATAACCTACTCGAGTACAAGAAGTACTACTCGAGTGGAATACTTAAAAAAGATTCTGAAGAGGTCTGCTGGCAACTACTCGAGTAGTTGAACTAAACTACTCGAGAGAAAGTAATCTACTCGAGTAGGTGAAAGTTCTACTCGAGTAAAAGACTTAGGAAGAAAAAATCTGGAGTAGGGAAATGGCAAGGTACACGGGTGACACATGAACTACTCGAGTAGGTAAAATGAACTACTCGAGTATGCTTATATCTACTCGAGTATGTGAGTATACTTACTCGAGTATATGACTTGGAGAAATTTAGATGAGAAAAACCTTATGGTACTCGGGTATAACGAGTAATCTACTCGAGTATATAAGTATGCTACTCGAGTATATGACTTGGTCTACTCGAGTAGGTGACTTAGCTACTCGAGTATATGACTATGTCTACTCAAGTACAAGATTCCTTTACTCGAGTAACTTATACCCAGACTACTCGAGTAGGTGAAGGCTCTACTCGAGTAAAACACTTAGAAATTTTCTGATGTTGGAAAAACTGATTCTTCTAGAGTAGCCAACTTTCAATGCCTTTCCCATAGTCCAATAGCTTGAATATGAAGTGTATCCCAATAGAGAGACAACACATGAGTCAACACCTTGGAATATGCAATGAGGGATTACATTGCACAGTTCCTATGTTTGGTGACCCACTGTGGGCTGACATTGGTCTACACTTCCCAGTGAAACTCCTGCAAACATATAGCTCAAACCAAGCATCAAATACAACTTAATTCATCTTAGTTCCAGAGTGACTTCATCAAATCTGGGTTCATGTGGATGAAATACCCAACAATCTCCCCCTATTTGTTGAAGTCAGAACCCTTTACACTAAGGTGAATTATGGACATAAAAGAAACTAAGTAGAAAAATATAAGCAGGTAAGCAAAGGACAATGAGAAGGATAATTAGACAGTAATGAAGAATTGTATATATATGTGAGTTTCCAAAAACATCAAGTCTACAATTCTCATTTCAATTTCTCATCATATTTTAGGTTTGGGCTTGGGATTGCTGCTTATCCATCTTCTCTTGTTGTCTCCTTAGGTAGCTGAATGGCTTTGGGAAGTACTTAGGAGGCCTTGGAGGAGCAGCAGGGTTATTTCTCCCAAATTCTCTATCATGGATCTTCCTTTTCAGCATAGACTTCTCATATAACTCCCATTCCTGGGAACTGTAGTGCATGTTTCTGTTCTCATTGTGATCCATTACCAACCTGAGTGGGTCCAAGATGAGAGACTTTGAAGTTGGAGACCAGGTTTCAGCATGTTCAGGGGCCTTAGTAGGAGCTGTCCTGCTGGCAGAGGGACCTTCACAATATTTCCTTTTCTTCTTGTGGATTCTGATCTCTGGAGGGGCTTGAAGGAATATATCAGCAGGATCTTCTTCTTCCCAGCCTGGAACATAAGTGTCTGGAGGAGCAACTGAGTCTCCAGGCCTGGGGGAGAAGGTAGGTTGTTGAGGAACAGCATGAGCAGAGACATCTATGGCTAGAGGATTGAGATGATGGGGAATGATGTTTGGGTCAACTGCAAGATCTGGCAAGATCTGATTGTGCATCCAGACAGCAGTATCATAGGTGTGAAATTTGACACTCTGTATCTGGGCAAGCACATTATCATGAATGGTCTTTACATGAGCTTCCCATTCAACTGTCTTCTGAGAAGTAGATTTTTCTACCTATTCTTTGAGTTCTTTTATCAAACCCTCCCCCTTTCTGATTTCAACAAATACTATCTCTATGGTGTCATCTTTGAAATTGCCAACTTCTTCACATATCTTCATCTTGTGGGCTTCAGTCCTCTTGTCTAGCTCAATCTGATTGTTGGACAGGGTTACACCTTGTTCCATGATATTTCCAATACTAGTGATAGTATGGTCAAGAGCTTTGCCACCAAGTTGGAACAGGTACTTTAGCTTGTCAGTGTTATGCTGAATTTCAGCAAAACCTCTGCTCATCTCAGTCTCAAGAGCAGTGACCTTGTCAGTGACCACCTTTAGAGAGGTGTCAAAATGATGTCTTTGTTATTGAAGAAGAATGGCAATGCTTTGCAGCAGATCTGAGGAGGAGAAAACTGTAGCAGCAGCAGTAGAGGGAGCAGCAGTAGGGATAGGAGGAGTTACCCAAGGAGCTATTTCTTCAATGATCACTGAGCTGAGAGCTCTGGTGGTATGAATTACAGCATCCAGTTCTTCTGTATCATGGGGAATGGAGAAATCAAGGTTTCTGAGAGGGGCCTCAGCTGGCTCAGGAGAAGGCTCATCAGAAATAAAAATGGTGTCTAGCTTATCTGCTAGAGGAGGTGGAGAAGGTGTTGGAGTTCTGGCTGGAGAATGGGCAGGGGACTGTGCTGGAGACAAGTCCTTGTGATGTTCAGTGGTTGGAGCTGGAGGAGATAGAGGAGGAGGGGGAAGCACATCTTCAGTAAGCTCTGCAATCATGGCATCTATGGCAGCAGCTGTGGATAGAAGAGTGTCTTGAGGTACTTGATCTGAGGAAGTGGCTGGACTCTTTGGAGTATGAGGTAGGGATGGAATCTCTGGCTGAGGAGAGGGTTACCTGACTGGGCTAGAGGGAGCAGGCTCCCCCTCACTTGGTGCACTAGAGGAGCTGGCCACATGATGAGGAGAGGGAGATGGAGTCCTGTCCTCTACAGCTTGGGCAGAGATCTTGAGCTTGAGATCCCATCTCTGAATTGAAGAGATAGAGACCTTCTTCATGTGGTGAAGTGGAGTCCCTTTTGAGAAGTTGAATACTTCAGGATTTGTTTCATGAAGGAGCATAGATATAATTCTAGCGTAGTTGGGGGATTTCATGTTGTCCTTTATCTTGTCCAAAAGCAGCATACCAAATTGGTATTTCTTGCGGCAGACAATGACTTGCATTATATCGAAGAAGTATGAGGGAATGTCTCTGATGGAGTGAGTCTTGCACAGTAAAATTTTTCCAATAACATCAACGAGGAATTTGTCTTCTGCATTCATATCTGACCTTTTGAAGTATTGAGCATCAGTGGAAAAGCCACAGAAAAGGGCTGTCCTGTCGGAATCCTCAGCAACTAGGTGATCTTCTTCATCAACAATCGGTAAACGGAGAAGTTGAGAGATAGAGGTTTTGGTGAACTTTAGTTTCAAACCCTTGACTGTAGATTTTAGGACTTTGCCATTGCGTTAAACCTTGAGATTTGAGAAGAATTCTGCAACTTCGGGGAAGAGAACGCGACAGGGTTCTTGGAGGATGAAGGAGAGGCCGACGGTGTCGAGAAGAATGAGGAGGTTGTGGAAATCGTCGGAAAGTTCTGCAATACCGTCGGTTACTAATTCAGAGCCGACGCCGATCTTGTGAGAAGTCGCCATGGATGCGAATGACTGGATGAGTTGAGAGTGAGGGCTTTGCAACAGCGGCGAAGGCGAGTCGGCAGGGTAGGCGAAGAGACAGGGTACTCGAGAGATAGAAAGGATGTCGAGTAGGTTTGATGTTTCGGAATTTCATATATATATATATATAAATCTTCAATTTTCGCTAATTAATTTAAATAAAGAGGCGGCATATAGCCTTGGGTGGCGAATAGAACGATTTTGAAAAACTGGGAATCAGGACACGAGAGAGAGAGATATAGGCTACTCGAGTAGGTAAAGGGGCTACTCGAGTAGGTCGACTGGAGTTACTCGAGTATGCGGAGAAAACTACTCGAGTAGATAATGACTTACTCGAGTAGGTATTGACTTACTCGAGTAGGTGAGAAACTTACTCGAGTAGGTCTTTAGATACTCGAGTAGATCAGTACACATACTCGAGTAGGTTCAGTCATATACTCGAGTAGGTATCTAGATACTCGAGTATATCTCCAGCTTCTCGAGTTGAGTTTTTATAAAGTCGAGAAAGAATAGATTTTTGACTAACCCTTTGCAATTACTTGCTTCGTAGTCATTCAGCCTTCTTTAGTCTTCTTTGTTGAGCATCCCAAGCTCTGTCTTGAAGAACGAGAACTTGGTCTCGTACAGCGGCTTTGTGAAGATATCTGCAACTTGCCTATCTGTAGGCACATATTGGAGATATATGTCTCCATGCTCCACATGTTCCCGGATGAAGTGGTACCTTAGCTCGATATGCTTTGTCCGGCTGTGGGAGACTGGATTGTTGGCTATTGCAATTGCGCTGGAGGAGTCACAGTACAAGGGAATGTCCTTGAACTGCATGTTGTAGTCCTCGAACTGATTCTTTATCCATAGCAACGGTACGCAACAACTGCCTGCAGAGATATACTCTGACTCGGCCGTTGAGATTGCGACACAGTTCTGCTTCTTGCTACTCCAGGAAATTAGCCTTCTTCCGAAGAATTGGCAAGTTTCAGAGGTGCTTTTCCGATCGTCTTTGCTACCTGCAAAATCTGCATCTGAAAAACCAATTAGTTCGTTGTCATTACTTCTTGGGTACCATAAGCCAATATTTGGTGTGCCTTTAAGGTATCTCAGGATCCGCTTTGCAGCAGCGTAATGAGATTCCTTAGAGTTCACCTGAAATCTAGCACAGACACATGTTGAGAACATTATGTCAGGCCTACTGGCAGTGAGGTAAAGCAAGGATCCAATTATGCTTCTGTACTTGGTTTCATCAAAAGGTTTCCCTTTTTCATCCTTGTCCAGAGGCATAGTTGAGCCCATTGGAGTCCTCATAGAGGTTGCATTCTCCATTCCGAATTTCTTAATTAGCTCTTTGGTGAATTTGGTCTATGAGATGAAAATTCCATCTTCAGATTGTTTCACTTGAAGACCTAAGAAATACTTCAGCTCGCCCATACTGCTCATTTCAAACTTCCCTTGCATAAGTTTTGAGAACTTTTTGCAGAGGTTGTTATCTGTAGAGCCAAAGATAATGTCGTCGACATAGATTTGTACTAGCAAAATCTTGCTTTTTATTTCCCTAAGAAATAATGTCTTGTCTATCTTTCCCCTTGTGAACTTGTTCTCAAGTAGAAAGGTAGATATCGTTTCATACCAAGCTCGAGGGGCTTGTTTCAGACCATATAGGGCCTTGTGCAGAAAGTAGACATGATCGGGAAAGTTAGGATCAACGAAACCTGGAGGTTGTTCCACATACACTTCCTCCTTTAAGTTACCATTCAGGAAGGCCGACTTCACGTCCATCTGATAGACAGTGAAGCCTTTGAAGGCAGCATATGCTAGGAACAACCTTATTGCCTCCAGTCTGGCCACTGGAGCATATGTCTGGTCGAAGTCGATTCCTTCTTCTTGACGATAGCCTTTAGCGACGAGTCTGGCCTTGTTCTTTATGATAGTCCCGTATTCATCCATTTTGTTCCTGAAGACCCATTTTGTTCCAATGATATTCTTTCCCTTCGGTCTTGGAATCAGCATCCACACATTGCAGCGCTTGAACTGATTTAGCTCTTCTTCCATTGCCATTATCCATGATGCGTCTGAGTTTGCTTCCTCAAATTTCTTTGGTTCAACCTGTGAGAGAAAACTCAATTGAAGATTCTCATTAGTTGTACCTCTCCGAGTTCTGACACCATCCCGGGGATCTCCTATGATCTGGTCCATGGGGTGATCTTTCAGATGTCTGAGCTCTAGAGTCCTTGCATCTGGATTATCTTCAAGCACCAGAGTGATTTCTTCATCCTGGATGACTTCTTCATTTTGATCATCAGCCTCTCCAATAGGAGTGGGAGTTGTGATCTTAATGAACTTCTCGCCTTCTTCTTCGGACGGATCATCCAAGCTAGTTTCTTTCAGCTTTTCACCTGCATCTTCAATGAGCACACTAGACGGATTGCTTTGCAGCGAGCTCGTGTCATCAAATACAACATGTATCGATTCTTCCACCACCAGGGTTTTCCTATTGAAAATCCTGTATGCCTTACTATGGCTACTATATCCTACAAAAATACCTTCAAAGCTCTTTTCGCTGAACTTGGTGGTATGATACTTGCCATTGTTAAGTACGAAGCATTTGCAGCCAAAGATTCTAAAGTAAGAGACTGTTGGTTTTTTGCCTTTCAGAAGTTCGTAAGGAGTCTTATTGTGGTCTTTGTTTATGAGTGCTCGATTTTGCACGTGGCATGCAGTGTTGACGGCCTCAGCCCAGAAGTACTCTAGTAGTGAAGCATCACTCAACACGGTCCTGCAGGCCTCTATGAGTGTTCTGTTTCTTCTCTCAGCCACTCCATTTTGTTGTGGAGTACGAGGAGAGGAAAACTCATGAAAGATACCTAAGCTTTCACAGAATTCTGTCATGGCCCCAGATTTGAACTCTGTTTCGTTGTCACTTCTGATTTTGACTATGGAGCAGTTGTATTCATTCTGGACTTGCTTGACAAAATTGTTAGAGATATCGAAGGTATCTGACTTGTGTTTCAGAAAGAACACCCACACAAAGCGCGAGTAGTCATCAACAATTACCAATGTATATTCCTTGCCTCCCAAACTTCTAATCTGCAGTGGACCAAACAAGTCCATGTGCAATAGATGGAGACATCTGTTAGAGTCTTTGCCAACAGTGCTTTTAAAGGTAGCCCTTGTTTGCTTGCCTTTTACGCATGCATGACAAGGTCTGTCTTTGACGCATTTGACATTTAGGGCTTCACGTACCAAGTTCATTGAAAATAATTTATTAATTGTTTTGAAATTAGTATGTGCTAGTCTCTTGTGTCATTGGTCACCAAGAGACGCACTATCTTTTGCCAAAAGACACACTGGTGTGGAGGAATCTATACAGATGAAATTTAAACAGAAAATATTCCTGCTTCGAGTGCCGGATAGAATCGTTTCCATATTGTCAACGGATTTTATCAAGAACTTATCAGCATGGAACTCAACTATGTATCCTTTATCGCAGAGTTGGCTTATGCTAATGAGATTGTGTTTCAATCCTTCAACATAGGCCACATCCGAGAAGGATACATTGCCGTTAGTAATCATACCATAGCCTCTAGTAATTCCACGGTCTGAACCTCCAAAGATGACCTTTGGTCCGTTCACGACTGGAGTAAAGTTCTGAATGAGGCTTCTCGTCCCGGTCATATGCCGAGAGCATCCACTGTCCAAGTACCAGATAGGCATTTTGTTGGCCTTTGGACTTCCCTGCAATCACAATCAATTCGCCTTAGGAACCCAAACACGTTTGGGTCCTTGGTCTCGGGTTAGAGTGCTCCCCCTACGAGTGTTGGCATTATGAGCGGTCTTTCTTATATTGCTGACATGAGGGGTTGCAGTATTTCTGGAATTGAACCAGCAATCTATGGCGAAGTGACCAACCTTGCCACAGCACCAACAGTCAAATCTGTTGTACCTTTGCCTCAAGATCTCCTACTTGACCTTTTGGAACTTTGGTCTAGCAGGGGTAGTACTCTTAGAGGAAGATGCCTCATAATGATGGCAATCACATGGCTTCTTCTCCTTTATGGGCTTCTCTACAACAGGCTTTGTCTTTGGTGCGTTCTTGAAGTTATGCCCATGATTGAAAGGGTCATAGCTCTGAAGAACAACTTCTTCATAGGGTGCCTTAAAGACACTTTTGCCAAAGTTTCGGGGTCGAGCCCATCCTTGATAGAGGGACTTTGGCTCTACATAAGTAGGCCTAGCAAAGTGCCCGAATGATGAGTCAAAGTCAAACTCATTTGTTGGAAAGATGACCTTTCTGAATGTGGTTTGATTTTGAGGGGCTTTTCCTTTTTCTTCGGCTGAGGCCTTTTTGGCGGCCTTATTTTTCCGTTGATTCTTGTTTCTCCTAGAGGATTTACTAGGAGCTTCTTCATGGCCTAGTCCAGCTCCCTTGGCCTTTGCTGAGAATTCAGCAACGAATGGAAGAGCTGTCTTGGGCTTCGAGAAACTCTCAACAAGTTTCCTTTCAGCCGCAAGTTCGGCTTCCAATCCTTTGATGATCTTCTCCTTCAGGTCAAGGTGCTCAAGAGCCTTGTTGTATTCTTCAATAGTATAATTGAAGTTTTCCTTGAGGGAGTCAGTCTTTACGACTTTCTCTCTCAAGTTGCTCTCTTCGGCTTTTAGAGATTTGATCTCTTTAGCCTGAGTTTTCACGACTCAACGACATTTGTTGTAAGACATGATTAACTCCTTGTACTGGGCCATTAGTTCTGACTCATCGTCAGAAGAGCTACCCTCGCAATCATGGTCAGAGTCTTCAGAATCTGAAAGAGGGGTATGAGAACTTACCTTCCCAGTGAACTGGGGCTCTTGTTCATCATCTGTTTGAGCCATTAGCCCAAAGTAAGCTTCCTCTTCTTCGCTTGACTCAGATGAGTCGGAGTCGCTAAGAGTCTTGCTCTTTTTGGCTGAGGCTATTCTCCTTCCTCTTCTTGTTGTATGAGGATTTCTTTTCTTCTCTTCTACCACCCTCCTTCTTCTTGTGAGGGCAGTCAGCAATGACGTGACCTGGCTTATTACAGCAATAACAAATGATATCAGTTGAGATGTATTTGTTCTGTTTAGAGTTATACCTGTCTTGGCTACTTGAGCCATTTCTTTGTTGATCGTCATCACGCCGCGATCTTCTGTGTGAGGCATCCTTGCCTTTCCATTGTTTCTTTTTATTAAGAAACTTCTTGAATTGCCTTGAGAGCAAGGAGAACTCTCTTTCAGATAGTTCAGAGCCTGAGGTGCTGGGCTCTGATGTTTCTTCTTCTTCATCAACTTCTAGAGCTGGAGCGGGGGAGGCAGCCTTAGTTTTTCTGGAGGTGTCTGCCTTTAGAGCGACAGATTTCTCCTTTAGAGCAGACCTGCCCTTCTCTTCTTCAGCTTTTCTTGTATTGATTTGGAGTTCATAGGACATAAGCTTACCAAAGAGATTTTTCGGGTCCGTTTCAGCTAGCTTCCCGAACTCCCTGATAGCACATACCTTGTTATCCCATTCCTTGGTCAGGGATCTCAAGAATTTGTCATTCAGTTCTCCGTTTGTGAAGACACGGCCATACACCCTTAGGCCATTTACAATCTTGAAGAAGTTCTCAAATGTGTCGGCAATTGTTTCCTTGTTCCCTTGTCGGAACGCTTCATATTTTTGATTGAGAAGGGATCTCCGATCATCCCTTACTTCTTCAGTCCCTTCCATCAAAGTGACTAAGGAGTGCGACATCTCCTTGGCTGATTGACAGTGAATCAAATTCTGCAGCATTGAGTCATCGACTGCACTTGCTATGATGTTCTTAGCTTTCTTATCGAGAGAGACAAGTGCAATCTCGTCTTTGTCGAGATCCATTAGCTTTTTGGGAACTTTCTTGGTGGGGTCGATAGTGGACATAGTCATGGGAACGTAAGGACCTTCTTCAACGATCATGAAGATCCTTGGATCCACAGCTTCCATGAAAAAAATTATCCTTTCTTTCCACATGGGAAAGTTGTTCTTGTTGCACAGAGGAAGCTTGGCTAAATCTTTGCCCTTGTCCATTTTATGGTAGAATCTTTCAGACAACAGATCTGGATATGATCAAGGTGTTAACCTTTTAACGATCAACCTCGCTTTGATACCAATTGAAAGAAAACTGTTGTCGACCTAAATCACCTAGAGGGGATGAATAGGTGGTTTGTGCGTCTTTTGCGGAATAAAAATTAATTAGAGCACTGCACAGAAATATCTACCAATATCACAGACGACACAAGATGTATAGTGGTTCCCCAACCTTGGGTACATCCACTTTCCCTCACCGATTTAGCAATCAACAAGACTCGGCTACTCCACTATCTCGGATCACAAATCGATCCTACCCTCGGAACAAAGTTCCTACAAACTCGATCCAAACAAAACGGATCTACACCTCAGAAGATAGCACTTCCTACAAACTCGGAGTGAAAAACTTCTACACTCGGAGAAGATTTCTCCTACAAGATTAATAAAGAGTTTACAAGAATACAAACAGTAAATCACTCAGATCTGAAAGAAATGGCCAGGATCTTCTTCTTTTCAACTTTGTAGCACTTTCAGAAATCGGTGAAGAAGTTCTAGGCCTCGATCTGGATCTACTTGCTTTTACAGAAATCGAGAGAGAATACGATCAGTGAAGTCGATCTCGATCTGTAACTTTTCTTTAGAATAAACCTCTGAAAGTAAAAGCTTTGGAAGGAGAAGAAGGCGGCGGCGACTTCCATTTCGCGAGAGTCAGAGAGGAGGCGGCTAAAGAAATTTTTTTCTAAAAAGAAATTACAAGAAAGCTTTGAGAATACTTAGGGTTTGTCATTTCCTGATAAGACATTATATAGGAGAGACTGAAAGTGAAGCTAGATCTGATATACTCTAGAGGGGGGGGGGGTGAATAGAGTATATGGTGATTTTGAAACTTTTACAATTGTTGTTGTATTTTAGATGTGTGTGTGTGTGTGAAGCAAATGCAATAAACCAGAAAGCAGCAAAGGACTAATCACAGCACAATCACAGAGCAAGGCCAGAAAACAAAAAGGAAAAGAAAGCAATCAGACGACACAAGAATTTTATAGTGGTTCCCCAAATCTGGGTAGTCCACTCTTCTACCACCTTGGTAGGAATCCACTGCAGGAAGGGGTTGATCAGGTGTCCTGGCACCAATGGGGTTTTGATCAGGTTCCCAAAAAACAAACTCTCAAGTCTTTTGGTGGGAGACTTACAACCAGAATAATTTTGAAGGGAATTAAAACCATGTACAGAGATGGAGTGTGAGGGTGATGAGGTCTTCTCTTTCTCAAGTCAAATGAGAAGACTTGTGGAATGTTGTTTAGCAGCCTTGCTCCCCCTGAGATGTAGAATGGTTCAGGAAGAATACTGGAGCACTGCTTCAGGGTGATAGGTCTTCAAAGACCTAGAATTCCAGGTCCAGAGAGAGTCTTCAGGAACTTCTTGTAACTGATATGACTGTATTATTTTGAAGTTCTCCTGAGAAAAATCAGATGAAGAAGACTCTTGATATTGATGTAATGTTCTTCTTCTTCTTCTAAATCAATTTCTCTCTGGCCAAGAATGAATTCTTTTTCTTGTGTTGTCTGAATCACTGTCTATCTTCTTCTTATTGTTGTCTGGTATTCTGTACTTGTTGTATATTCTTTTTGGTTTCTGTATATCTCTGTTTGTTATGGAGAGCATTCAAATTTTGAATGTCGAGCAGTAATTACAGACGACCTGGAAAGGAAGCAGCAATTAATTATTTCCCCAACTGTTTCTATGGGAAAACGGCATGAAATAATCCAGAATTAACTGTGCATCCTAACGGTAGTATACTGTGAAGAACTGTCATTAATTGTCCAGGAATCAGCGCCATGAGATGAGACGGGAACGGAAGAAGATCTAGTCTAGAATCTTCGACCGAAGAACAGAATTCGTCGAGCTGAGTATTGAATTCGTCGAGCTAAGCTGAGTTCGTCGAGCTGAGCTGAGTTCGTCGAGCTAAGTCTTGAATTCGTCGAGCTAAGCTGAGTTCGTCGAGCTGAGCTGGGTTCGTCGAGCTGAGCTGAGTTCGTCGAGCTGACAATCTTCATTCGTTGAATAGACAATCTTCAATATCAGACAAACATTATTCGTTGAGTAGAGAACCAAATTCGTCGAGCTGAGAATAGACTTCGTCGACCTGAGAAGAGTTCTGGACTTGGACGAAATACTCTACATCTACTGAAATGTTGTGTCGACACAAATTGGTGTCGACAGATTAATCTAGGTGTCGACACAACTCCTCTGGTGTCGACACAACTCCTCTGGTGTCGACAAAAGCTGGTGTCGACTGAAATCCTGGGTGTCGACACAAATCGTCTGGTGTCGACACAAGCCCTAAGTGTCGACACAAATTCTCTGAGCACAAAAATCGTCGAGTAGAGATTAGAATTCGTCGTCCTGAGAAGCTATGAACTTGAGGTCCAAGTTCATCGAGCTCAGTAAATAATTCGTCGACCGATGCATGGAGCTGGATAGAGAAATTTGAAGTAGTCCTGAGAATGCTTGAAATAGAATCTAGTGTTCGTTGAGCAAAGAACAAAGTTCGTCGAGCTCAGCACTACGAATTGTCTCACGATCGTCGAGCGCACAACTTCCTTCGTCGAGCTGAGTTCGACGAACGTCGAACTCATTTCACTTAGTCTGAAAAACTGATAGATCTGGAGTTCCTGATGGTCTTGAAGAAGGCTGGTCCATCTGAAGTTGAGATAGAGGACTGTCCTACACTCTAAGACGTAAACTTGACCCAGACTATACATGATGGGTCACATCCTAAGTCAGTGAACCTAGCCCAAATCAACTAGGGATCCAACAATCTCCCCCTATTTGGGTGAGGTCACTAACAAAAACTCCAAGCAAAGAACAAACAGAAAAACAAAGCAAAATTAAGAGATATATCTGGCAGAGAATTTACAACACATGCAACAGATATATATATATACACATACTGGCTTTGTTTTAATGCAAAATATAGACTTAAACAGAAGCAGAAATGAAAAGAAAACATAAAGTTACTTCTTTGATTTCTTCTGTTTTGGCTTGACTTCTGCTGCTTTATCTCCTGGCTTCTTGAAAATGATTTCCCTATTGGGATCTGAAGCTTGAGCCTTGGTCATAGTCATGTCAGCTGCCCCTATGATGTTCAGTGAAGTGGCTCTGGGGACAACTGCTTCTGGGTGAAGATTCATGTACTCATCAACATTGAGTAGCTTGTTTGCTTTCCCAAATCTTTTTAGTTCATCTCTCCTGTACTGATACATAGTAGTTAAGCCTGTTGTATCCTTGCCTTCAGCTTTAGCTTTATTGATTAGAGATAAGCCAATGATTTCTTGGAATCTTGCCATTCTGGCTGTGTTGGCTGTTTCTGGATCTTCAGGAGGAGAATAGGGCCTTTCAGCTTCATGTTCCTTAGATTCCTGGGGCTGCTGCTGTTGATGTTGATGGTGTTGACTGCCTGAAGATGGTGGCCTTGGCTGACTACTACCAGAGGATCTCCCTGTTTGTCTCTGATAAGTTTGAATAGGAGCAGATATTTGAGAGCTTGAGCCAGATGCACCTGCTGCTGGAGGAGGAGGAGGAGGATCCTTTCTGTATCTATGCACTGGGGGAGGAGAGTATCTCCTACTCCTCTTCCTCTCTTTTTGCTGGTTCTTAGATAACCACATCCATGCAGGCATCCCTTTATAAGGAGCAACATTATGCAGAATATAATATGGAGTGTCAGCAGTGGGATTAGGCTTGGGAGCAGGAGGAGGAGGAGCCTTCCTTTTCTTAGAGAGCAACTTCTTTCTCTTTTTGGCAGCCTCCTCATCTGATTCATCATCATCAGAATTTGAACTCTGAGGGTTATCATACAAAGCATCCAGCTTCCTCAGAGTGGCATCAGGAATGATAAGAGGTTTTTCAGAGGGTGAAGGTTCAACAGCAGTAGAGACAGAACTTGCAGCTGCTGCCTTGTTCTCTTCTTCAATGTCTGCCAGAATGAGCTCATCCAGATCAGGCATGGGAGAATCATCCATGACAAAATCTGGGACAGGGCGGATTTCTGGAATAGATACAGAAGTTGGAACAGTAGAGGGAGCAGCAAAGGATGCACAAAGTTGCCTGGCAACTGCTGGATTTGCTGGAGAGGTATACTGGACAATAGCCAAATATGGCTTAGCAATCTCTACTGAAGGAAGCTTCATATATACAGGATCAAAGATCTGAAGTATTGCGGATAAATTAATTGTGGGATTTATAAGAAAATCACCAGCAGTTGTTATTGAATCTACTGACTCATCAAAGCTACTGTCAGTCTCCATGAATTGAATAAAATCTATTGTTGTATTTGTAACTGCAAGTGTATTATCAAGCACTGAATCAACTATATCTGTAGTATCTATATCTGTATCAACAGTATTCACTTCTGCAGCTGCTGCACCAGCTTCACAATGGAGCATCTCCCCCTGCCTGGGTTCAGGACAACCTGGAGCCAGGCCCCTAAATGAAGAGGGGGCAGCAGAGAGGGCTGAGATTTGGGCAGATAAAGAATCAATTGAATTCACCAGAGGTGTAATAGCCTCTGTGATGAGTGATTTGATAAGAGGAGTCAGAAGAGAGATGATGGTGGAAATGGTGGAAGAATCCATAGGTGGAGAAAGAATAGTAGAGGAGGAAGGAAGAATATGTGGAGGGGATAAGGGAGGTAGAACAGGTTGTGGTTCAGTGGGTATGGTGTAGGATGGAATAGTGGAAAGGTGTGGTGGAAGAGGGGATTGAGGAGGTGAGGGAATATGTGTTTCAGTGGGGGAAATTGGAGGTGTAGGCATATGTATAAGATCAGGCGGTGGAGATTGATGTTGAGGTGGAGTCAATTGAGGTGCAGGAGGAGTGGGAAGAGATTTGGTAGGGGGAATGACCTCTTCAGAGTCAGGGTGGGGAGTGACCTTGACGGTCCTGGTGCTCTCAGAAGCATTGATGGAGGAGGAGAAACCCTTGGAGGGTTTGGAGATTGTCCTCTCCCATCGGCCAAACAAGGCGCAGGTGAGGCGCTTGCTGGCATTGATGAATGTGGTCGGGGAGACCAAACATTCACTGGCCTTTTCCTGGAGGAAAATCCCCAGGATTCTGCCGTAGCAGACTTCCTTCTTGCTAGTTCTTTTCTTGATAAGATCAAAGAAGACCATGCCCCAATCAACCTGACGCTTGTTGAGTACGGCGCACATGATCAGGAATTGATGGCGAGTGATGTAGTCGTGTGCCGAGTGCTTGCCCAACAGAATTTTCCCGATAATGTCAGCCAAAAATTGATAAGCGGCGGACAGTTGTTTCTTTAGAAGCTTATTAGGGTTGTTTCCGGAGAAACCCATGACTTTCAGCATATCAGCATATTCCTCGGCATCCATATCCAAATTGTCTTCCCCATTGATCAATCCAAAAATTTCAGAAAGTACTGCTGGGGACAGGGAAACGGCAGTGTTTCCAATAGTTCCTGTCAGATTGCCATCTTCAGAAATTGTGGCAGTATACACCCATTCTCTTATCTCGGTTGAGTGTAGCTTGATGTTGTGTGTCATGAAGTCCTTGAGATGCAGTTCTTCCAGTAATTCAAGGATATACAGAAAAATTGGATCGGAATGCTGGAAGGACACAAAGTCCATGGAGAATGATGCATCAAACTTCATCGCTGCAAGTGCTCCTGGAGGAATCGCCATTGATGACCTGCAAAGAAAATTATAGAGAAAACGGCGATCAAGAGCAAAGGAACTGAAAGCGCGGGACAGAGGTCGAAGAAAACCTAGATATAAGATTTTTAGAATATTAATCGACAAGCTCCGTTCCACAAAAAAAGACAAATATTCGAACTGAGATCGACGAAATAAGGTATAGGAGAGTAGTTCGTCGAACCCATTCAGAAGAATTGAAAACAGTTCGTCGAACTCCGTTTGACGAAATGGTTTTTGAAGCAAGGTTCGTCGATCTCCGGTGGACGAAACTTGTTTCCATATAGAGAATTCGTCGATCTCCGTTCGACGAGAATCTCTCAAACTTTCCCTAATTCGTAGAACTCCGTTCGACGAACTCTGGAAAATTCATCGAATGCAGACAGAAATTAATTTAACTCTTCTCCATCAATCATTCCCAGTTGATTTATAAAGAACGGATGAGTTTTCTCATCCAAAGGCTTGGTGAAGATATCTGCTCTCTGTAGATCAGTAGGAATGTGGATCAAGTTAATTTTCTTTTTGTCCACATTATCTCTAATGAAATGATGTCTTATTTCAATATGCTTAGTCCTAGAATGATGAAATGGATTCTGAGCTATAGCAATAGCACTTGTATTATCACAAAATAAGGTTGAATTATTTAAGTTGATACCATAATCTAGGAGTTGGTTTTGTATCCATAGCATCTGTGAACAGCAGCTGCCAGCAGCCATGTACTCTGCCTCAGTAGTTGATGTAGACACAGATGTCTGCTTTTTGCAAAACCAAGAGACAAGTCTCATACCCAGGAACTGGCAAGTTCCAGAGGTACTTTTCCTGTCCACTCTACATCCAGCATAGTCAGCATCTGAGTATCCAGTTAACTCAAATTCTGACTCTGCAGGATACCAGAGTCCTAAACTAGGACAACTCTTTATATATCTCAAAATCCTTTTTAGAAAAATAAGATGAGATTCTTTAGGATTCACTTGGAATCTAGCACAAAGGCATGTGGCAAACATTATGTCAGGCCTGCTAGCTGTTAAGTATAATAGGGATCCAACAATTGCCCTATAATGTTTTTGATCTACAGGTTTCCCTGCTGCATCAGAATCCACAACAGCATTTGTGGTCATAGGTGTTTTCATTCCTGAGGCATCACCCATCCCAAACTTTTTAATGAGCTCTTTAGCATACTTAGATTGGGAAAGGAAGATACCATCAGGGAGCTGCTTCACTTGGAGACCAAGGAAGTAGGAAAGCTCACCCATGCTACTCATCTCAAATTTGGAATGCATGAGATCAGCAAACCTCTGGCACAATTTGGGATCAGTAGACACAAAAATAATGTCATCCACATATATTTGTACCAATAAGATTTGGTCCTTATGATGTCTAGTGAAAAGGGTTTTATCTATGCTTCCTCTTGTAAATTTATGCTCTAAAATAAAGCTAGCTAGGGTCTCATACCAAGCTCTTGGAGCTTGCTTTAAACCATAGAGAGCTTTATGCAACTTGTAAACATAGGAGGGTTGAGTTAGAGAGATAAAACCTGGAGGTTGTTCTACATAAACCTCTTCTTGAAGTACACCATTCAGAAAGGCACTCTTGACATCCATCTGGAATACCTTGAACTTTTTATATGCTACATAGGCTAGAAATATTCTAATGGCCTCCAACCTTGCAACAGGGGCAAAGGTTTGGTCATAGTCTATTCCTTCTTCTTGCCTAAATCCTTGGGCAACCAGTCTAGCCTTGTTCCTTACTATGTTCCCTTGTGCATCTAATTTGTTCCTATAGACCCATTTGGTTCCAATGACTGGGTAGTTAAGGGGTCTTGGAACCAAATCCCAAACTCTACATCTCTCAAATTGATTTAGTTCCTCTTGCATTGCATGAATCCAGTGGGGATCTTGCTCAGCTTCATGGATGGTGAGAGGTTCAATTTGAGAGAGAAAACAGGCATGCATCAAGTCTTTATTGAGCTGATGTCTTGTCTGCACACCAACTGAAATGTCCCCAATCACTTGAGATCTGGGGTGATCTCTAAGTGTGACAAGGTCAGTTGGTGGAGTTGGTTGAGCAACAGCTTCTGCAAATAATTCCTCTTGAGGAATGGTACTGGCTGTTGATGGAAGTTCAGTTACTTCCTCTTGGATTTCTTCTTCACTATCTTCAGCAGCCTGTGGAGTGGGATGAGTTGGAACCTCTTGGGTAAGGTTTAGTCCATCCATAGACTCACACATTGGTGAAACCTGCAAAAGACTATTGGTAGAAATGTCTTTCACCTTATAAGACATGTTAGCTTCATCAAAAGACACATGGATAGATTCTTCAATTTTAAGGGATGATTTGTTGAAAACCCTATAGGCCTTGCTTACTTGGGAATATCCTAGAAAAATCCCTTCTTCAGCCTTAGCCTCAAATTTTCTGATGTATCTTTTGTTGTTAGTGTGGATGTAACATATGAAACCAAAAAATTTAAAGTAAGTGATTTTAGGTTTCTTTTCTTTAAGTAATTCGTAGGGGGTCTTGTGTTTTAGTTTATGTATAAGACATCTGTTCAGAACATAGTTAGCTGTGTTTACAGCTTCTGCCCAAAAGGATAGAGGCATGTAGGCATCTGCTAACAATTTACCTGTAGCTTCAATGAGTGTCCTATTTTTCCTTTCAGCTACCCCATTTTGTTGGGGAGTTCTAGGAGCTGAGAAGCACTGCCTGATACCTTCCTTCTCACAGAACTCATGCATAAGAAGAGACTCAAACTCTGTGCCATGATCACTTCTGATCAATGCAATATGAGTAGAGAACTCAATCTGTATGGTCCTGAGAAAATCTGTAAGAACTTTGAATGTATCTGACTTAGCTCTCAGGAAGGCTACCCAACTGAATCTGGAGAAATCATCAACAATAACTAAGGTGTAAGACTTCCCTCCTAAGCTTTGTACTGCAATGGGTTCAAAAAGATCCACATGAAGCAGATACAATATCCTAGGTGAATCACTTTTATTAATGGATTTGAAGCTAGTTTTAGTTTTCTTGCCTAGTTGACAAGCCCTGCATAGGCTTTCCTTCTTGTAGGGACCAGAAGGTAAACCTCTAACAAAGTTGTCTTTAGATAACCTAGATATGTTCTTAAGGTTTACATGTCCTAGCCTTTTGTGCCAAAGCTCATTTTGGTTACTAGTGATATTGAGTAAACAGATATCAGTTGTGGCAGAAATGAAATCTACTAAATATATGTTTCCTTGTCTAAGTCCAATTAAAACATTTTGGTTTTTATCATTTATAATAGAACAAGAGGTAGAGTTGAAATGTACCTGATAACCTTCATCACATAATTGACTTATGGATATAAGGTTATGTTTAAGTCCTCTTACATATGTTACCTTTTTGAAGGTCACTGCTCCAATGCTTACTCTTCCATACCATTCTGTCTGACCACTCTTTGAGTATCCAAATATCACCTTTGGTCCTAGCTTGGACTTATAGTTGGTGAGATTTGCTTTGCTGCCAGTCATGTGCTTGGAGCAGCCACTGTCCAGGTACCATGTCTGACTTAGCCTTGGACAGTTCTTCACCTGTACCTGCATCAAAAAAAAACAAAGCTCAATTGTTCTTGACCCAGGTTACCTTGGGTCCTTGGTTTGGCTGAAAAGTAAAGCTAGAAATGACTGATAATGCAGGTTGAGACTTATACCCTAGAGGGTGATATCTCCTAGGTGGAATTATCCAATCAGCTACTGGATTAAATGTCTTGTTAGTTGTTTTAACATTTATATAGGAGAAATTATTTATATTTGGTCGTTCTGGGATCGACAAATTATTGTAAGTTCTTCGACCAGAGTTCGACGAATGAGGATGGGATCGTCGACCTCCACTCAGAGAATGACCATGGTCATTTTCTGCGTCCCACGTTCGTCGACCTCTGCTCGACGAACCATACACAGTTCGTCGATCGCAGTAAGACGAATAAATATTTCTAAAGTTTGCGTTCAACGTTTGTCGATCGGGGTTCGACGATCTTCCAGGATTTCGTCGATCTAAGTTCGACGAATTCTGCTGAACTTGGTTTTTAACAGCTTTCTTCTATTTTCTGTTGCTATTGTCTAGGGGATTTGACTTGTTTTCTGATCTGGGTTTTTCAGTTAGTTTCTCTTTACCTTTAGCAGTGATAAACTTTATGGGAGTGGAAAGTATATTCTTCTTTATTATGGGGGGTAAACCTGATGAAGCACCCAAGCCGAGCCTGCCATTTAATCTGGCATTTACTGTGCTTGTGATATCCATCAGCTTGAGGCTTCTCCCATTGAGAGATTGCTCAAGTTGTTTTGCCTCACATAATTCAGATTTTAACTTGATTATCTGTTCATTAGCTAGAGTCAATTGGTCAGTTAGTTTTTTGTTTTCTGTGCTGACAGATTCAAGATTTTCTAGTCTAGTCCTCGGGGTTTTTATCTCTTTCTCTGAGTTTATTAAATCCATGCACATAGTTTTAAATTCTACTTTAAACAAGTCAGAATTGAAATCAAAACTAGAAATCACCTGATCAGCCTCTGACTCTGAGGCACCTTCATCTTCAGAATCCTCTTCTGATCCACAGTTGCTTCTGGAGGCATCTATTGCCATTAGGCACACCTCCTTGGATCTGGCTTCTTCCTCTTCTTCACTAGAGCTGGAGGAGGATGTTTCCTCTTCTGTGTCACTCCAGGACTCAGCAACAAATCCTTTGTCCTTCCCTTGTCCTTTTTCTGATTCTTTGGGCATTCTGAAATATAGTGCCCTGGCTTTCTGCATCCAAAACACACAACCTCCTTAGTTGGTGTATTGTCATATTTAGGTTTATCATCCTGCTTGGATGATTTTCTTCTAAAGTCCTTTCTTGCCATTTTGTAGAATCTTTTGGCAAAGAGGCTCATTAACTCTTCATTGGAGGTAGATGTTTCACTGTCTTCAAAAGCTTTGAGGGCCAAGCTGTGATCCTTCCTAACTGGGGTAGTTGCCTTCTGTTCTGCTACCTCTCTTGATTTGACAAGCTGCTCATATGACTTCAGCTTTCCTAGCAGAGATTCTGTTGAGATCTCATTGAGGCTTCTGGCTTCTTTGATTGGCCAGATTCTGGAGTCCTATGAACTGGGGAAACACATCAATATCTTGTCATTCACCTCAGTTAAGGTGATGTCCTTGTCAAGAGTCTTGAGTTCACTAATGATTGAACTTAATCTATTGTACATCTCAGCCACTGATTCTGTCTCATCCTTTTTGAAATTCTCATAGAGAGAAATGAGACTGGATCTCCTATCATTTCTTTCATCAGCTGAGCCTGCTACCATTTGATTGAGAGAGTCCCAGATGGCCTTGGCTGAGGTGCACTCAGGCACCTTCTGAAATATGTCATCTGAAATTGTTTGGGCCAGAATATTCATAGCCTTTGTATCAGCCATCTTGGCTTTCTTGTAGGCTTCAGTGTTGTCTGGAGGTGGTACTGCACTCAGATTAGTTGATGTGCTGACAAAAGTTGTAGGAGCTGGAGGAACACCTGTTGAAATGACAGAAAAAATATCCTCATCAATGGAGTTCATATATAATCTAATTCTTGTCTTGCAGATGGCAAACTTGTTAAGATTGCACACTGGAGGTCTGATGCTTGTATAATCCTTGTTTTGGGCCATGTCTGTGAGAACAAAATCTAATAACAGAATAAAAACAACGAGATCTAACTAAGGGATCTTTGGGTTCAGTTGTTAGCCTGTACAACCAATCAGGTATGGTATGTTTAACCAACCTGGCTCTGATACCAATTGAAAGTGAAGCTAGATCTGATATACTCTAGAGGGGGGGGGGGTGAATAGAGTATATGGTGATTTTTAAACTTTTACAATTGCTGTTGTATTTTAGATGTGTGTGTGTGTGTGTGTGTGTTGAAGATAGTGACCGGGCGGTCTGGCGTTCTGTCTTGGCGGTTTGAAGACCGCGCGGTCTGGCGGTTTGTCTCAACCGGCTTGGAGACCGGGCGGTCTGGCGGTCTACCCTGGCAGTCTCTCTTTCTCTCTGATGGTAGCCGTGCGGTTAGCCCTTCTGTCTAACCGCGCGGCTTGTGCGGTTTGTTTTGTATAGTCCGCTTAGTCCTATAAATTTTTAGTCCCACGTCTCTTATTTGTATTCTCTCATCTCTCCTCCATTCTATATAAGGGAAGGCATACCTTTGTAATAGATACCTTTTTCATATAATAAAGTTTCTGTTAAAACCACTTCCGGTTTGTTTTTTGTTCTTTTCTAACATGGTATCAGAGGACACGGTCGTTTCCTCCTGATTGTGTGCGCTCTCGGTCTCTCGCGGCTTGTTTTCCGCTTTCCGCGACCTGTCTCGCGGCTTGCCTTCTCTTCTGTCCGCTGCGCTGTTCTCGCGGCTTGCTTCTCCTTACTTCTCTTCTGCTGTTATTCATCGCCGCGACCTGTTTCTGTTCGCCCAGCCTGCGACTTGTTGTAGTCGCTGCTCCTTGCCTCCTCTTCTGTTCGCTCGGCCTTTTCAGTCCGCGCGACCTCTTCCCCGTTGTGCCTTTGACTGCTTTCTAGACGCTTGTGTTCGCGCGGCTTCGTCCTTTTCTATCCGCTGCGGTTTCTTGCTGTGTTCTCGCTGCTCCTCTTAGTCGTTGCGGCCTGTTTACTAGTCGCCTCGACCTGTTTCCTTCTGCCCGCTCCAGCTTACGTGTCGCCCCGGCCTCATCCTTAGCCGTGCGACTTGTTCTCCTCTGTTCGCCCGACTTTTTCAAGCCGTGCGACTTCTTTCATTTTGCTTTGCTTCTTGGTAGCGGCCTTCCTAGCCGCACGACCTATTTTCTGTTCGCCCGTCTTGGTGCTCTTTTCTCTTCTTCTCTTCACCGTTCGGCTTCTTCCTCTTCTCGCGGCTTGTTCTTATCGTCGCGGTTTGCTCCTCTCTTGCTTCCATGGCTTTCCCCTCCTCCAGTCTGTCTGCCTCGGTGGTCACCTCTTCTGGTAGTGCTCACGTTGTTACCCGCGGAAGATGGCTAATCGACTCTGGTGCAACAAATCATATGACATGCAATCCTCAATGTTTCTCTCTTCTTGAAACACATGCTCAATTGCCCCCGGTCATTGTTTCGGATGGATCTCCCTCACCGGTCCATGGGACGGGCATGGTTCAAGTCACTCCATCTCTGTGCCTGGCTGATACCCTCTATGTGCCCAAGTTTCCGTACAATTTATTATCGGTTACTTCTTTCTGCAAGCAACTACGGTGTTCTATCTTATTCACCCCTACCTCTTGTGCTTTTCTGGATCCGGACTCCCAACGGACGATTGCTACCGGGACTGAGAGTGGTGGCCTCTACTTCCTCGACAATGTCTCTGCTCTATCCGCCTTCTCCTCCTCCTCTACAGATCTTCTCCAATGGCATCTTCGTCTTGGACATGCTCCTCCCAGAATTCTACGCCAGCTCCTGCCTCACCTCCCTCCTCATCATCCTCCTCTAAACTGTGATGCATGTCAACTTGGCAAACATCACCGCTCATCCTTCCCACCAACGTAAAGTCGGGGCTCTTCCCGTCCGTTCGACCTCGTTCACTCTGACATATGGGGACCCGCTCCTAACCTCACCATCGGTCGGGGTAGTTCCTATTTTGTCACCTTCATTGATGATTTCTCTCGGTGTATGTGGGTGTATCTTCTTAAAGATCGCTCCGAGCTGTTCTCTGTTTGGACCTCATTTTATTCTATGGTTAAGACTCAGTTTGATACGTCTATTAAGATCCTTCATTCTGACAATGCTCAGGAATATCTTAGCCGAGACTTCTCCTCTTTTTGTATTCACCATGGTGTTATTCGTCAAACAAGCTGTGTCTACACCTCACAACAAAATGGGGTGGCGGAAAGCAAAAACCGTCACCTCCTTGATGTTACTCGCACTATGATGACTCAAATGCATGTTCCTCGCTCCTATTGGGGCTATGCTGTCCTCCTCTCCTGCTATCTCATCAATCGCCTTCCCTCCACAGTTCTCCACGGTGCTACCCCCTTCTCCATTCTTTATCCGGACAAGGATCCCTTTCCTCTTCCTTTGCACATCTTTGGGTGCACTGTCTTTGTGCACTCTCCCGCTGCCACCCGTGATAAACTCTCATCACGTGCCACTAAATGTGTCTTTCTGGGGTACTCTCTCACTTAGAAAGGTTATTGTTGCTTTGACCCTGTTACTCGTAAGCAATTTGTCTCTGCGGATGTCACCTTCTTTGCCAATGCATCTTACTTCTCTCCCGCTTCCTCCTCTCCTCCTCCTGATCCTCCTTTTCATACCAACCCATCCCTTCCCTCTGCTCCCACTGATGTTCTGCCATCTCCACCCTCTCCACCCTCTTCCCCATCACCATCATCTCCACCCTCTACTCCGCTTTCTCCCTCCACTCCGCTGCCATCTCTCTCTACTCCCGGGCCAGCTCTCTCCACCATGGATACTCCGGATACTGAGGCACCTGCTGACCTGGATCTCCAGATTGCTCTTCGCAAAGGGGTTTGGGCAGTTGTTTCCTACCATCTCTCTCTACTCGCTGCAGTTGTTTCCTACTATCGTCTTACCCCTTCCCGCCGAGCTTTTGCACTGGCTATCTCGGCCACTGCCACCCCCCGTTCCTACCAGGAGGCCCTTACTATTCCTCATTGGAAAGTTACCATGGATGAGGAGATTGCTACTCTAACTGAACGGGGTACCTGGACCATTGTTCCTCCTCCTTTCGGCACGGATGTTGTTGGTTGTCGATGGGTCTTCGTGGTGAAGTTTCTCCCGGATGGCAGTGTGGATCGTTATAAGGCTCGCCTGGTTGCCAAGGGTTTTACCCAAACTTATGGTGTAGATTACTTTGACACTTTCTCTCCAGTGGCTCATCTCAGCACTATTAGGGTTCTTCTCTCTGTGGCTGTCAACAGGGATTGGCCTATCTCGCAGCTAGATGTTAAGAATGCCTTCCTCTATGGTGATCTGCAGGAAGATGTTTACATGGAGAAACATCCTGGGTATGTTGCTCAGGGGGAGACACGGGTATGCCGGCTAAAGAAGGTTATCTATGGCCTCAAGCAGAGCCCTCGTGCCTGGTTTGACAAGTTCAGTGGCATTGTTGCGGCCATTGGTTTTACAAGAAGCTCAGCAGATCACTCCTTGTTTGTTCGGAAAACCGCCTCTGGTCTTGTTGTTCTTTTGGTTTATGTTGATGACATTCTTCTTACTGGTGATGACCAGGATGGGGTATTTATGACAAAGAAACACCTTCGTCAACATCTGGTCATAAAGGATATGGGCTCCCCGAAATACTTTCTGGGGATTGAAATCTCTAGAAAGCCCAACTCCATGGTCCTTTCCCAACGGAAGTATGCTCTTGATCTTTTAAAGGAGGCAGGACTCACTGGTGATAAACCTGCACGTTGTCCTATGGCTGCTGGAGAAGACAAAACTTGGACAGATGACTCGCCTCTTCTCTCCGATCTTATGAGATACCGGAGTCTGGTGGGCAAACTCATATATCTCACGGTAAGCAGACCCGACATCTCTTATGCTGTTGGCAAGGTGAGCCAGTTCATGCAAGCTCTGAGGGAGTGTCATCTACAATCTGCTCTGAGGATATTAGAGTATATTAAAGCTGCTCCAGGAAAAGGACTCCTATTTCAGAAGAATGGTCACCTAAGGGTTGAAGCTTACTCTGATTCGAGCTATGCGGATGACAAAGGGGACCGCAAATCGACATCAGGTTTCTGCACATTTGTTGGAGGCAATCTTGTGAGTTGGACGAGCAAGAAACAGTCTGTTGTTTCCAGGTCTAGTGCAGAGGCGGAATATCGCAGCATGGCATCGACTACATGTGAGTTGAAATGGTTTCGGGCTCTCATGCTTGACTTAGGAGAGGTTTACAACTATCCTCTTCCTATGTTCTGTGACAATAAGGCCGCGATATACATTTCTAAAAATACGGTCTTTCATGGGAGAACAAAACACATAGAAGTCGACTGTCATTTTATTCGGGAAGAAATATTGAAGAAACATATTTGCACTCCATTTGTCACTTCCGACAACGAGTTGGCAGATGTCTTCACCAAGCCGGTGTCCGCTTCCTTTTTCCACATCTGCGACAAGCTGGGCATGATCGATATATATGCTCCAGCTTGAGGGGGAGTGTTTAAGATAGTGATCGGGCGGCCTGGCGGTCTGTCTTGGCGGTTTGAAGACCGCGCGGTCTGGCAGTTTGTCTCAGCCGACTTGGAGACCGGGCGGTCTAGCGGTCTACCCTGGCAGTCTCTCTTTCTCTCTGATGGTAGCCGTGCGGTTAGCCCTTCTGTCTAACTGCGCGGCTTGTGCGGTTTGTTTTATATAGTCCGCTTAGTCCTGTAGTTTTTTAGTCCCACATCTCTTTTTTGTATTCTCTCATCTCTCCTCCATTCTATATAAGGGAGGGCATACCTTTGTAATAGATACCTTTTTCAGATAATAAAGTTTCTGTTAAAACCACTTCCGGTTTGTTTTTTGTTCTTTTCTAACAGTGTGCAGCAAATACAATAAACCAGAAAGCAGCAAAGGACTAATCACAGCACAATCACAGAGCAAGGCCAGAAAACAAAAAGGAAAAGAAAGCAACCAGACGACACAGGAATTTTATAGTGGTTCCCCAAATCTGGGTAGTCCACTCTTCTACCACCTGGTCGGAATCCACTGCAGGAAGGGGTTGATCAGGTGTCCTGGCACCAATGGGGTTTTGATCAAGTTCCCAAAAACCAAACCCTCAAGTCTTTTGGTGGGAGACTTGCAACCAGAATAATTTTGAAGGGAATTAAAACCCTGTACAGAGATGGAGTGTGAGGGTGATGAGGTCTTCTCTTTCTCAAGTCAAATGAGAAGACTTGTGGAATGTTGTTTAGCAGCCTTGCTCCCCCTGAGATGTAGAATGGTTCAGGAAGAATACTGGAGCACTGCTTCAGGGTGATAGGTCTTCAAAGACCTAGAATTCCAGGTCCAGAGAGTGTCTTCAGGAACTTCTTGCAACTGATATGACTGTATTATTTTGAAGTTCTCCTGAGAAAAAGCAGATGAAGAAGGCTCTTGATATTGATGTAATGTTCTTCTTCTTCTAAATCAATTTCTCTCTGGGCCAAGAATGAATTCTTTTTCTTGTGTTGTCTGAATCACTGTCTATCTTCTTCTTGTTGTTGTCTGGTGTTCTGTACTTGTTGTATATTCTTTTTGGTTTATGTATATCTCTGTCTGTTATGGAGAGCATTCGAATTTTGAATGTCGAGCAGTAATTACAGACGGCCTGGAAAGGAAGCAGCAATTAATTATTTCCCCAACTGTTTCCATGGGAAAACGACATGAAATAATCCAGAATTAACTGCGCATCCTAACGGTAGTATACTGTGAAGAACTGCCATTAATTGTCCAGGAATCAGCGCCATGAGATGAGACGGGAACAGAAGAAGACCTAGTCTGGAATCATCGACCGAAGAACAGAATTCGTCGAGCTGAGTCTTGAATTCGTAGAGCTAAGCTGAGTTCATCGAGCTGAGCTGAGTTCGTCGAGCTGAGTCTTGAATTCGTCGAGCTAAGCTGAGTTCGTCGAGCTGAGCTGGGTTCGTCGAGCTGAGCTGAGTTCGTCGAGCTGACATTCTTCATTCGTTGAATAGACAATCTTCAATATCAGGCAAACATTATTCGTTGAGCAGAGAACCAAATTTGTCGAGCTGAGAATAGACTTCGTAGACCTGAGAAGAGTTCTGGACTTGGACGAAATACTCTGCATCTACTGAAATGTTGTGTCGACACAAATTGGTGTCGACAGATTGATCTAGGTGTCGACACAACTCCTCTAGTGTCGACAGATTGGTCTAGGTGTCGACACAACTCCTCTGGTGTCGACAGAAGCTGGTGTCGACTGAAATCCTGGGTATCGACACAAATCGTCTGGTGTCGACACAAGCCCTAAGTGTCGACACAGATTATCTAAGCACAAAAATCGTCGAGTAGAGATTAGAATTCATCGTCCTGAGAAGCTATGAACTTGAGGTCCAAGTTCGTCGAGCTCAGTAAATAATTCGTCGACTGAAGCATGGAGCTGGACTTAGAGAAATTTGAAGTAGTCCTGAGAATGCTTGAAATAGAATCTGGTGTTCGTTGAGCAAAGAACAAAGTTCATCGAGCTCAGCACTGCGAATTGTCTCACAATCGTCGAGTGCACAACTTCCTTCGTCGAGCTGAGTTCGACGAACGTCGAACTCATTTCACTTAGTCTGAAAAACTGATAGATCTGGAGTTCCTGATGGTCTTGAAGAAGGCTGGTCCATCTGAAGTTGAGATAGAGGTCTATCCTAGACTCTAAGACACAAACTTGACCCAGACTATACATGATGGGTCACATTCTAAGTCAGTGAACCTAGCCCAAATCAACTAGGGATCCAATAGAGACTAACGGTCATAATCGGTCATAATGATGTACACGTGGACCAATCATTTCGCGTGATTTGAAAAATCCCGTCAGAAAAATGACTTAGAAAAATTTCGGAAAGATATGGCCAACTACACGAGTAAGTCAATAACTACTCGAGTAGTTGAATAACTACTCGAGTATATGATGGGAAACATACTCGGGTAAGTATAAAAAGACTACTCGAGTATATAGAGATCAACTACTCGAGTAAGTAGACAGAACTACTCGAGTATGTGAAGAGACCTACTCGAGTATATAGAGGATCTACTCGAGTACTGGAAGAGCTGCTTGAGTATATTACATAACCTACTCGAGTACAAGAAGTACTACTCGAGTGGAATACTTAGAAAGATTCTGAAGAAGTCTGCTGGCAACTACTCGAGTAGTTGAACTAAACTACTGGAGAGAAAGTAATCTACTCGAGTAGGTGAAAGTTCTACTCGAGTAAAAGACTTAGAAAAAAAAATCTGGAGTAGGGAAATGGCAAGGTACACGGGTGACACATGAACTACTCGAGTAGGTAAAATGAACTACTCGAGTATGCTTCTATCTACTCGAGTATGTGAGTATACTTACTCGAGTATATGACTTGGAGAAATTTAGATGAGAAAAACCTTATGGTACTCGGGTATAACGAGTAATCTACTCGAGTATATAAACATGCTACTCGAGTATATGACTTGGTCTACTCGAGTAGGTGACTTAGCTACTCGAGTATATGACTGTCTACTCGAGTACAAGATTCCTTTACTCGAGTAACTTATACCCAGACTACTCGAGTAGGTGAAGGCTCTACTCGAGTAAAACACTTGAAATTTTCTGATGTTGGAAAAACTGATTCTTCTAGAGTAGCCAACTTCCAATGCCTTTCACATAGTCCAATAGCTTGAATATGAAGTGTATCCTAATAGAGAGACCACACATGAGTCAACACCTTGGAATATGCAATGAGGGATTACATTACACAGTTCCTCTGTTTGGTGACCCACTGTGGGCTGACATTGGTCTACACTTCCCAGTGAAACTCCTGCAAACATATAGCTCAAACCAAGCATCAAATACAACTTAATTCATCTTAGTTTCAGGGTGACTTCATCAAATCTGGGTTCATGTGGATGAAATACCCAACACATAGGTCATGATATTGTGATATCAAGTCATCACATAGGTACTTGGTATGAACAAGTTGTACTGGATAGACCCACCGTGAGAATACTTTTTGGATTATTATATGAACGTGTCACAAATATGGCTCAAGTGGCAATGGTGTTTGTGGTCCTTTGACCTGAAGTCGCAGCACTCACTGAGTGAGGAAGAGCGTGCTTTGATGCTATCAAAAGTCTAGTCTTGAGAAAGTTGGATGATAAAGGTGGTTATTGAGTACGTTACGAATCATTTGGGTGATTGCGTGTGAACCGAGATGACATTTGTCCTCCTATATGACAGGAGTTGCATCCATGAGCACCTTGATGGAATGAGACTGAGAAATGCATCGTCATGCTTGGTTGAGTCAATATATGATATTTGACTCACCAATTTCTGGAAGTCCATTCTAGATCAAGAAAACTAGTATTGAACCATTATGAGGGTGACACGATCTGTACCTCTAGTTCTATCCGGATGTAAGAGACAAAGAAACATGACAACACTGATACATTGGTCACAATGGCTTTCGAGTTTTAAACTCTTATTGCTTGGGAGCAATGATGCATTGATAGATGTCGCTCATTGTTTGTGAAGCTTTTGTTTGATACTTTCTAGATCAAGTGGGAGACTGTTGGTTCTACCATGGTGATCTGTAAGTGATCAAGCATGTAACATCACTGCCAACACAGTATGAGTCTATGAGTCGCACATAAGAGTTTTGGAGAAGTTGGATAGGTTTGCGTTGGCCGTGCTCATATGTGATATGAGTTAAGGACCAAGCCTATGACGATGTGGACGTGGTGGAATTTCAGTCTGGGACCTGCATTGTGAATATGGGTCGCTCGGGATGTCGTCGGCTGAAGCCAAGGAAAATTCGTCGAGTATGGGTAAGTGGTTTCGACGAATGGGCTGAATTCGACGAGTATCGTCGTGACCATTCCATGATTCGTCGAGTATTAAAGTAAAACTCTCTGATTCGTCGAGTATCGTCGTATCCTCTTACCTATTCGTCGAGTATCGTCATGAGCTATCGCCGATTCGTCGAGTATCGTTATGGTCACTTGCTGATTCATCGAGTATCATTATGGTCACTCGCTGATTCGTCGATTATCAAGCTCGATACTCGCAGAATACTGTCTGGACCGGTTATTTTATTCTAACACATGTTCGGCTGGTCCTTGCTAGTATTGGCCGGTTCGGTTCAAGGTATAAAAGAGTTTTACTGTTGAACCGATAAGATAACAGAAAGTGAATTGTTCATTCGACCTAATCTCGCGACGACATTGTTCTCCTGTGACGGAACTGTTCCGCTCCCGTGATTCACACCGACCGCCGCTTGCCATCGTTGATCACGCCGACTGTCGATGGCTCATCTAATCGCGATGGAAGTGTTCCGTTCCGCGACAGCCGTCGATCTTCGCCGACTGTTGATCGCCGCTCATCGCCGCTGTTGCAGCCGACCGCTGCTCGTCGCCGCCGACTATCTACAGTCGCTAGCCGCTGCCGGAAAACGTTTCCTAGGCGTCATCTTCGTATTTGCCGCCTCTCCTTAGACGGATCTAACAATTTGTGGAGACGTTAAGGGCAAGCCTCTTTTCGACCTAGATCTTGTGCAACAAGAGTTTGGGGTTCTCCGTGCTCGTGTGCATACCCGTAAAGGTGTGGACACTATTCTACGCTCGGAACTCCGGCCGTTGCCGTTCGTTGGAATCAGTCGGAGCACCTAGGTTGAGTATCGACTCAATCCCGCAAAGGTATAAATTTATTTGTTGCAATATTACTTCTTTATTAATGGTCATCGCAAGATCCACAAAATTGTTTTTGGGTTTTCCTGGCTCTCACTTACGCTGCGCGCACAAGTGTTGTGCCACCCAAGTGAAAACCCAACAGGTACTTCTCTCTCAGTCTTTGCTTCATCTCATCTCATCTGGCGTTGGGGTAATAACCATCTCGCTTCAAAGCTCCCTCTACGCTAATCTAGAATACCTTAGACCTGTCCAACCAGCTTCATTTTTGCGAAACGAACACAACGCTCGTCACTCATATCATACCACTCGAAATAGTGGTCTATGTACAGGAGCCAATCGCTGAAGGCTTTCATATCCAGACGACCATCGAATGAAGGGGTGACGAGTCGAATACGACGAGTGATGTCAAAGTGGTGGCCACCTTTCCGTGGGTCGGGATAATCCTCAGGGTAATCATCATGGGCGTAGTCGTATCGAGCGGGTAGGGGACCACCCCCTCTCCGACCCGAGGGATAATACTCAATGCGGTGATTATCACGGAGACCGTGTTGGGGTACACGATATCTGGGGTCAGTCTGACGCTGATGTGGCATACGGTACTCATCACACTGATGTGGAGGTCTGTCACGCGCCGGAGATTCTCTACGCTCAATCGCAAGATCAGGATTTCACCTTGCCTACAGAGCTGAAGCTCAATGAGGAATATCACGACCGTGGTGGTCTACTGGATGCTGACCATCTCTCAGACGCTGGTTTGGACTTGGAGGAGCATCAGGGTCATCCTCAAGCGAATCGTCATGCTGTGCTGGAGTGTCTCTGACATTCTCTAAGTAATCTAAATGAAGATTCACCTCGACAAGATCATGACGCACATCGTCGAACTGGCCACCTAAGGTGTCCAAACGGTCTAGGATAAGACGCTGAAACTCAACATAAGCGGCACCCAAATTCGAGCTCGCCGCTCGTTCGTCGGTGACTAACAAATCTGACATGATTGCGCTAAATATCCTACCACTACGGAGCATGTAAAAGGCATAACCTGGCTTTGATACTAAAATGATGTAGAGTAGGCTATGAGGTGCACAAAAGCTAGGCTTCTAGGGCGGGATGTCGGTGCGACACATACCCTAGACTAAATGTAATGCAACTGTCGGTGACGACGATAAATAAATCAGAGTAATGAATGTTAAAATTTGTGAAGTGGAAGTGGTTGACGGGACAGGCCGGGCGGCCTGGGCGGACAGCATTGGCAGACTAGGCGGACTGGGCGGATTGTGTTGTGCGGCCTTGTGAAAAGTCTGGTGGAAGCCGGCTGTCTTCTAAGCGGGTTGTTTGCATGGAGTTCGCGGACTGTGCGGCCTGGTATCTGCGGATAGAGAGGCTTGCGGACTGGTGCATTGCTCAGTGGCCGTGGTGCAAGCTTGTGCTGATAGGCGGTTTGGCTCATGTCCGCGGGAAGCTTGCGGACTTGCGTGTCCGCGGTGTGGGCTGTTGCGGACTGAGCTTAGAGCTTGGCTGAGGCCTTGTCGAGCTCTGGTGGTACAGCAGGTACTTTGCTGTGGAGGTTGCTGGCGGACTGGTTTTGGAGTCCGGGAGGTGGCTGCTGCGTTGGACAGGAGTGCGAGGAGCTCGCGGACTATTGGCGGTCTGTGCTATGGTGTTTGGCGGACGGGAGTTTATGTCTGCCATGCTCGCATTGGCCTTTGATGGTTTTGGACTTGGTCACACTCTGTGCCAAGACCATGGTGTCCGCGGTATCCGCCAAGTCTGCTGTGACCGGGCGGACTGTTGTTATCTGCCTTTGGTTGTGGACTTATGGCGGATTGAGGTGTGAGTCTTGCGGACTGCCTCGGGTTGGTGTGGACAGCCATTGAAGGGGGTTGCTGTCCTGCAGTGGTCGGAAGCTTTGCGGGCTGATGCCTTGTCCGCATAGCTTGGGCGGACTGATGAGGGTTCGCCAATGTTGCCTTGCTCCTGGCGGTTTTCCTTGGTATCCGGCTAAGTCCTTGCGGACTCGGCGGACGGTGTTTTGCTATCGCGCGGGCTGGGGCGGTGTCTCTATCTCTAGGGCGGTGACCACACTCCTTACCTCGCCTATAAATAGGATACCCCTGGCAGGTCTACAGTAACTTGAGTGAACAGTAAGTTAGGTTGGGCGAAGTATTGCGGTCTCAGTTTGTCTGTCCTCGCGGATTGTTTCAGTGCTGACGTTTGTTGTGTGCAGGTCGCGCGGTTTGCTTCAAGGAGCCAGGAGTTTGGCTGTGACTTCGGTCAAGTACTTGGAAGTGTGCGGTCTCTGCGGATTCAGCAGGAGGTCGCACTGCGGCTTGTCAGCTCTGTTTCATCTTTGCCAGCTTCAATAAACTGTCTGATGGCTTCAGGCGGGTAGGGGGTGTTCCTCAGTTCAGCTTCAGCAGGAGACGAATAACGATGTGTCCGCGCGGCCTCGCGGCTTCGGCGGACTCTGTTGCTATTCGGCGGACTGCAGCTAAGTGCGGGCGATCTCAGCGGACTCGGCGACCTCGGCGGTCTCGGCGGACTCCGGTGCTGTCCGCCCGGCTTGGATTTTTTGGTGCTTTCTGTTTACAGCTGTTATACTAGCGAAATCATGTCTCGCTATGTATGCCTCGTGTTGTAAAGAAGTGAATGAATAAAAGACCTGCTTGTGCTTCCATTGTTTGTTGGGATTAACCCTTGTTCCTTGGTTTTCTGCTGGTTCAACGTGAGAACTGGGTAGTTCTGAAGATATTAATTTGGTGTTTGGGCTATCTTGCTAACCACGTTGAGAAAATTTAACATGATATCAGAGGGAGGTTCAGTTGCGTGAGCGGAAGTCAACCAGTGTTGTTACTCAGTGATTGAGTGGTGCTCAACCTGTGTTGTTGCTCGGTGCTTCTGAAAGGGTGCCAACAGGTGGTGCAATGGAAGGGAGTTTTGCAAGAGGTCTGGGCATTGAACTCTTAACGCCGACTAACTTCAAGAAGTGGAAGTCGTGCATGAAGAGTTATCTTCTTGGCGTGGAGCTGTGGGAAGTCGTCGGTGGTGACGACAGACAGGAAGTCACTACTGCGTTCGGTACTGCTGAGCAGGTTAGGCTCTGGAGAAGAACAAATGCTAAGGCGGAGTTCATTCTGAAGAGAGCTGTGTCTCCGGAACTGTTTGATCACATCGTTGGTTGTGAGTCGGCTGCTGATATTTGGACAACCATTAATGAGCTGTTCAATAGGAAGAATGTGGCGCGGCTTCAGTTCCTGGAGAATGAGTTGTCCAGGGCAACTCAGGGAGACCTTTCCATCTCCAAGTACTTCTTAAAGATGAAGAGCTTGTGTGCTGAGCTGTCAGCACTGGATCCTGATGAGCCTATCTCTGAGGCTAAGATGAAAAGGCACATTATCCGCGGCTTGCGGAAGGAGTATGTGGCCTTTGTCACATCTGTTCAAGGGTGGGATACTCAGCCGTCTTTGCTGGAGCTGGAGAATCTGCTTGCATCACAGGAGAGCTTGGCAAGGCAGATGGCTGGAGTGAACCTGAATCAGGAAGGCAGCGAAGCTCTCTTCTCAGGAAAGAAGAAAGGATGGGAAGGGAAGAAGAAGAAGAAGGTGCAGGTCGATGGTGAGAAGGAGACTTCATCTTCATATCAGCCGGAGAGGAGCAATGCTCCTAAGGACTGGAAGAAGAATTTGAAGTACTACCGGTGTAATCAGCGAGGGCACTTCAAGCGGGACTGCAAGGTCAAACTGCATTCTGGGCATGCTGCGAGAAAGGAGGAAGCTTGCTCGAGAAGTGAAGAAGCAGAATGGGGCGGAGCTTTTATGACGGGCACTTGTGTCCGGGCCTTGTCTGCTGAGGAATTCAACGGCGAGTGGATCGTGGACTCCGGGTGTGGTCATCACCTCACCGGAGACAAGTCGAAGTTCACCTTCATGCAGGCGTACTCAGGTAATGAAGCTATTATCACTGCTGATAATACTGTTTATGCAGTAGAGAAAGAGGGGGTCGTGTCTTTGGGTAGTGATCAGGGGCCACTCACGTTAAGGAGTGTGTATCACGTGTCGGGCATGAAGAAGAACCTCTTCTCGGTGACCAATGCGGTGGACACTGGGTATCACGTTCTGTTTGGGCCAACAGACGTGAGGTTCCTTCGCAACGTATCAGCGGTAAAGGCTGATGTTGCTCATGTTGGGAGGAGGGTGAAGAACTTGTTTGTTCTTTCCACCAGTGCTTATGTTGATAGAATGAGAGCCAATGATAGTGCTACTATCTGGCATGAGAGGCTGGGGCATGTTGGCATGGACAAGCTGAAGGCGATGGCTAGTAGAAGTCTGGTGAGGGGGTTGCCGAAGTTGTCCTCCTTTGGTGATGGACATGTTTGTGCGGGCTGTCAATACGGTATGGCACATCGCCTTCCGTTTGATAAATCACAAATAAGGAGCAAGAAACCATTGGAGTGTATTCATGGCGACCTGATGGGATCGACGGTTACTGCCAGCCTTGGTGGAAGCAGATACATGCTTGTCTTGGTTGATGACTACTCAAGGTATACTTGGGTGTACTTCTTAAAGGAGAAGTCGGAAGCCTTTCGTTTGTTTGTGGAGTTTAAGGAGTTGGTAGAAGGCCGGCTTGGCTTGCGGATTAAGAAGCTTAGAACTGATAACAGGGGTGAGTTTGTGTCCTCCGAGTTTTCTAACTTCTGCAGGAAGCACGGGATCCAATGAGAGCTTACTTGTGCTCACACCCCACAATAAAATGGGGTAGTGGAGCGAAAGATCCGTCATCTGATGGAGACCTGCAAATGCTGGCTTCATGCGAAAGAGATCCCAAGGTCCTTTTGAGCGGAGTGGATGTCTTGTGCTGCTTATGTTATCAACCGGATGTCACTCAGCCCTATCAACATGAAGATTCTTATTGAGCTGTTGCTGAAGGAGAAGCCGAGTGTTGGACACCTTAGGGTGTTCGGTTCAACTTGCTACGTGCATGTCCCGGATGCTTCACGGACAAAGCTGGATGTGAAGGCAAGGAAACTTGTCTTTGTTGGCTACGATGAGCGGAAGAAGGGATGGAAATGCATGAACCCTGTGACGAAGAAGTTCATGGTATCAAGATACGTTGTCTTTGACGAGCTGACGTCATATGTTGGTGACTCGGTGGAGCTAACCGGAAGTAGCAAGGTTGATGAAGCACCGGTGGTGGCTGCTGAAGGCTTGGAAGAGGAGCTTGATGTTTCACCAGCAGCTCCTGTTGCTTCTAACTCCGAGGCTGAGCCTTCTGGCTCAGAAAGCAGGGGGAGCACTGCTCAATGCTTGCTCCAGGTAGGAGTGGAGCCCGAAGAAGCAACGGAAGCCGTGAGCAAGGAGCCGATTCTTCGGAGATCGAAGAGGGTGGATAAGCCACCGGCTCGGTACTGTGATGGGAATGCAGTGAGCTTTGTCTCCTGCTTCTTTGCAGGTCCTCTGGATGAGCGAGAGCCTGCAAACTTCAACGAGGCCACTGGAGTTAAGGAGTGGGAAGGTGCCATGAAAGAAGAGATTGATGCTCTGAAGAAGAATGAAACCTGGGACCTTGTGCCCAAGGTTGATGGCATTACTCCGGTTACTTACAAGTGGGTGTACAAGTTGAAAAAGAAGGCTGATGGGAGCATTGATCGTTTCAAGGCTCGCCTGGTCACTAGAGGATTCTCACAGCAGTATGGAGAAGACTATGAGGAGACATTCAGTCCAGTTGCGAAGATGACTTCAGTAAGAGTGGTGATCGCCTTGGCTGCTAGCAAGGGATGGAGGTTGTGGCAACTCGATGTGAAGAATGCTTTTCTTTACGGAGAGATTGACAAGGACATCTTCATGGATCAGCCGCTTGGTTTTGTCTCTGAAAAGCATCCGGACTATGTCTGCAAACTCAGGAAGGCTCTCTATGGGTTGAAGCAAGCTCCTAGAGCATGGTATGGGAAGATTGCAGAATACTTGCAATTCTGTGGATACCTTACTTCTAACTCGGATTCAAGCTTGTTCGTCAAGAAGAAGGGAGAGCTATGAGTCTTGGTCCTGCTGTATGTGGATGACATGATCATCACAGGGAATTCGGAGGGGGAAGTAGCAAGGCTCAGGGCTGAGCTTGCTATACGCTTCGAGATGAAAGACTTGGGAGAGTTGCATCACTTTCTCGGTCTGGAAGTGGAGAGGAAGGAGTGCGGGGTTCTCATTTGCCAGAAAGGGTATGCTGATCGCATTGTGAAGCAGTTCGGCATGGGCGAAGGGAAGAAATGCTCTACTCCACTGGAACCTGGGCAAAAGCTTCGATGAGATGAGGGAAGGGTTCTTCATGATCCCTTGGTGTTCAGGGCTCTTGTTGGGAGCTTGATTTACCTGACGATTATAAGGCCAGACATTGCTTATGCTGTTGGCCGAGTAAGTCGGTATATGGCTGAATCAAGGCAATCTCATCTAGTGGCGGCAAAGGGTATTCTGAAGTATGTCAAGGTGACTTCTGACATAGGACTCCTCTATGGAAGGGACTCTGAGTTTGCATTGCTCGGGTACACAGATGCTCACTATGGCGGTGATTCAGATGATCGGAGGTCTACTTCAGGTTATGTGTTCACTTGCGGTTCATCTAGCATCTCGTGGTTTAGCAAGAAGCAGGACTCCGTGTCAGTTTCAACCACGGAGGCGGAGTATAAGGCTTCGGCCTTAGCTGCTCGGGAAGCCGTTTGGTTGAGGAGGCTTATAGAGGATTTGCATGAAGAAGTGCAAGAGCCTACTTTACTCCGGGGTGACAATGAGAGTGCTCTCAAACAGGTTAACAATCCAGTGTGTCACGCCAGGACCAAGCATATAGAGATTGATCACCATTTCATCAGGGAGAAGGTGTTGGAAGGATCTCTGCTGGTCGGGCATGTTCGGAGTGAAGATAATCTTGCTGACATCTTCACGAAGCCACTGTCGAAGGGGCCCTTTGAATGCTTGCGCAGCTTGCTAGGCTTGGTCACCACTTCCCACTTCAAGGGGGAGTGTTAAAATTTGTGAAGTGGAAGTGGTTGACGGGACAGGCCGGGCGGCCTGGGCGGACTAGGCGGACTGGGCAGACTGTGTTGTGCGGCCTGGTGAAAAGTCTGGTGGAAGCCGGCTGTCTTCTGAGCGGGTTGTTTGCATGGAGTCCGCGGACTGTGCAGACTGGTATCTGCGGATAGAGAGGCTTGCGGACTGGTGCATTTCTCAGTGGTCGTGGTGCAAGCTTGTGCTGATAGGCGGTTTGGCTCATGTCCGCGGGAAGCTTGCGGACTGGCGTGTCCGCGGTGTGGGCTGTTGCGGACTGAGCTTAGAGCTTGGCTGAGGCCTTGTCGAGCTCTGGTGGTACAGCAGGTGCTTTGCTGTGGAGGTCGCTGGCGGACTGGTTTTGGAGTCCAGGAGGAGGCTGCTGCGTTGGACAGGAGTGCGAGGAGCTCGCGGATTGTTGGCGGTCTGTGCTATGGTGTTTGGCGGACTGGAGTTTATGTCTGCCACGCTCGCATTGGCCTTTGATGGTTTTGGACTTGGTCACACTCTGTGTAACGCCCCGAAACTCAAAGGGAGCAAAAGGGGGACGTTTTGGGCCAGTTTGGGTTCTGGCTGCAGGCACACGGCCTGGGACACGGGCGTGTCCCAGGGCGTGTCAAGCCTGTGTCGACACTTAGCCGCAAAGTCGACACTCTGCGTTCGACGAAGTGTCGAGACATGGCACACGGCCTGCGACACGGGCGTGTCGCAGGGCGTGTCGACCTGTCTCGACGATCGTCCAGGGGAGTCGATGAAATTCGCTTGACGATGCGTCGAGACAAGGCACACGGCCTAGGACACGAGCGTGTCCAAGGCCGTGTCATCAGGTCGACGATCTTCGCTCGACGAAGTATCGAGTGTCGAGACCGTGTACACGGCCTGGTGGGTATACGGCCGGACACACGGCCATGTCAGGTGGAACACGGGCGTGTCAGCTTGAACACGGGCGTGTTCGATACCCGTGTGAGGTTCCAGGTGATTCAATTTTCACGGCGAATGAGGCACACGGCCCTGGACACGGGCGTGTGCCAGGCCGTGTTCGGTCCAGATTGGGCATTTCAGTCCCGAATCAAAGCCGTTCGTTTCCTTATTTTGAGATCCAACGGCTGGGGGTTGTTCCTGAAGGGATATACCAGGGATTGGACTTAGAAACCCTCACTTTTCTTAAGTGTTATCTTTCTAAAAACCTTAGAGAGAGAGGAGAGCCAAGGGAGGAAGAAGGAGCTAGATCCCGCCATTGGAGGAGCTTCGGAGCTCCGAATCGCGAGCCGACTCCGGATCCATGGAGGCAAAGCTAGTGCGATGCTTTTCATCCAATTACTTTTCAATGGAGCCAAAGAGGAACGCTAGGGTAACGATCCTCATCTTGAGCATGAGTAGCTCTCTTTCTTTGCATAGGAAGCCCGCTCTCGCGAGTTTGCGGAGAGTTGGAGGCGTTCCTTCGGGTAGATATGTGAAGTCCCCGTTGTTTAGAGTCCGTAAGCGAGAACGAACATAGGCATGATGTGTGAAGCCTACCTGAACATGTTGGTCTGGATCGGTGATGTTGCATTGCATAATGCCGGAGAAGACTCCGTGCTATTGATTGTTTTTCGGGTTTTCTACGCGGTAGATTGCAGCAGGGAGCCTTGGGGGTTAACCCAAAGGTGCACCCGGAAAACTGGGCGGATACGAAATCTTGCCAACTTGGTGGCCTGAGAGCCACCTTGAACATAACTGGGTTATGTGAATTGTGATGGAAACGGGACTCGGTGGAAGTTTGACCCGCGCATAAGGCTTAAGTTGTCATTGCGGTATGAGCACGGGTTAGATGGAACCGTACCCGCTCTATGTCATTCGGTTAAAGAGACCTAAAGGCACGTGGCACTTACCGTTGGCATAGATTAGGGTCTTTTGGCGGTTGATGGCTTAAATTATCGTGACCCAGGCCAAGAAGACAAATTGCTCATAGGTTTGGTCGTCAGTTGGCGATGGTGAGTCCGGAATGTTGATGGCTTAAATTGACGTGACATAGACCGGTTCACCGAGAATGTTCCCTGAGAGCACGGGGCGTGTGGCCGTGCGAGCCAACGTCTGTGATGAAATGGCTATATATATATATTGCTCGCTTATGCTAATGAAATGCAGGGAAGAAGCATCGTCGCCCCGAGTTGGGGGCGGGATCGTTATAATTTGGTCAGCATTGCTGACCGTTGCCTTGTTTTGCCACCGTGCGGTGGTTTGTTGCTTGCAGGTGCAGCTGGACCAAGCGATCAATAGCGGGCTAAAGCCCTTTTTGCGAAGCCGGCCCTCGAAGGCCCAAATGGAAGTGTTTACTGTTTTATTCATGTATGACCGGCCTGCGTGCCGTGGTTTGTAAAACATGTAATATCAAGTGAAACATTTTGTAAAACTTTAAGGCTTATTTTTGGGTATTTTGTATAACATTCCTATTTTGTATTAGTGGACATTCGTGCTTGAATGCTGGGTTCTTTGTCACAACTTTTATATACTGCTTCCGCTAGAATGCTCTATGTAGGACGTTGAGATTGGTTGGATGGTTTCCATAAGTAACCACCCGGTCTGTTTGTAGTATATGGCGTCGGGCCCAGGCCGGACCTACTGCTATATGATATGCGACGGATAGGGGGTGTTACAATTTGGTATCAGACTACTGGTTTTGGTCGGGCTTAAAGTGAATTCGTGGGCGAATTCTTTTTAAGGGGTGGTGAGCACATTGTGTGCGTCATCGTAATAACAGTAAAAAGAACTCATGAATGTCCACTTAGGAATGAAAATACTCGTGTTTGAGGAACCTGTGGGTTCCTATAATTGCTGTTTGCAATTTTATTTGGTCGCTTAACGGTGTTTTGTACCACTATAGGTGACCAAAAGTGGTGTTGGGCCGTCAGAACGCCGAGTTTCTGAGGCTAGTAATGCATCGGATGTTGCTCCTACAACACCTCTGTCGGCTGAGAACATACGATTGGTGGCTGAAGAGGTGTTGGTCGTGATAAATGTGCGGCCTGCAAGGCAAATGCAGCAGCCCGCTCCTGCGATGGAGCAAGAACCTCTGCAAGAGGCTGAGCCGAGGAGAGTGGAGCAAGTGGCTGTGGAACCGGTAGTGCCAAGGAGGGCAACTGAGAGGCAGCTTAAGCATGTAATGAGATTTAACCCTCCGTTATTCTCGGGGTTGGGAACCCCATCTCAGGCTGAAGACTGGCTCTCCAGTGTGAAGAGAGTCATGACAACAACAGAGACGGAGGAGTGGCAAATGACCACCATCGCTACGTTCCTTCTGTACGGTGAAGCGAGGATGTGGTGGGAAGGATTGGAGCTGCACTTACTGAGAGGTAGGCAACTTGGTGATGTCTCGATGGAGGAGTTCTCGAGATTATTCTTGGCTAGATACCTCCCTTCGACGCAGAAGATAGCGTTGGAGAATGAGTTTCTGAAGTTGCTTCAGGGTGAGGGAAGCGTGGATGAATATCTCCATGAGTTCACTCGTTTGAGTCGATATGCTAGCTCCACCATCATGGATGAGGAGCGCAAGACTAATCGCTTCTATGAAGGCCTGAGGGATGAGTTGAGATTATTACTTTCGGGGCCGATGACGCAGGGATTCTTGACCTTGGTCAATACTGCCCGGTCCTTGGAGAAGGACATGAAGAATGTGCAAGCAAAGAAAAGCTTGGGTGATAGGAAATCTGAATTTAAAGTGCCGACTATTTCAAAGTCTGGCTATCAGAGGTCTTTCAAGAAGCATAGGACTTCGGGTCCAGCTCCTTCTGGTGCTTCTGGGGCGACTACGAGTCGCACCCCGGGAGCGTGTTTTACTTGTGGAAAGACGGGGCATTTTGCCCGTGACTGTTGGAGTGGACGTCCTAAGTCCGAGAGAAGGTCGAGAGCTACATATGAAGAGAAGGGAAAGGCGGCGGAGTCGACCGCATCCCACTATGCTCCGACCCAACCAAGAGTGTACAATCATGTCCAACAGGAGGCCATCAAACAAGCTGATGTGGTGACAGGTACGGTTTAATTTATAGCAAGTCAATTTCTTTGAATACTTGTTATGCACATGTTACCTTACAACTGCTTGTTTAGGATTCGTATTGATTTGTGAAAATCCGGCACGAGCACTCTTCGATACGGGAGCTTCACACTCCTTCTTGTCCGAAGGATTTATATCACGCATCGGAGTCCCTTCTTCGATGGCGAAGGATAAGTTGGATGTGTTGTTGCCCAATGGGTGTTCGATGCGAGCGGATAGGATCTGCGATGTTAAGATTCGGATTGGGGAGCAGGAGTTTGACCTGCGGGCGTCTTTACTTCCGTTGGTGGAGTTCGACGTCATATTTGGCATGGACTGGCTCTCGGAGCAGCATGCCCATATAGATTGCGGTAGCAAGGAAGTCAAGCTAGGAGCAAGTCGTGAGACGACTTTTATGGGCTTAAAGGGGTCGAGCAAGACGTTGATGTCTGCTCTTCAAGTGGTGAAGGCGGTTCGTGCCGGAACAGAACTGTTCTTTACACTAGTGGAGGTTGCAAAGTCGAAGCCCGCATTGGATTGCGTTTCAGTGGTATTGGAATACCCTGATGTGTTCCCCGCAGATCTTCCTGGAGCCCCGCCTCAACGGGAGATAGATTTTACGATCGATCTAGTGCCAGGTGCAAAGCCTGTGTCACGATCTCCGTATCGGCTAGCGCCTAAGGAAATGGCGGAGCTGAAAGTTCAACTGCAAGAGTTGTTTGAGCAGGGGTATGTGTGCCCGAGTTCTTCGCCTTGGAGCGCACCGGTCCTCTTTGTTAAGAAGAAGGACGGAAGCTTGAGGCTGTGTATTGATTATCGGGAGCTCAACAAGTTGACTGAGAAGAACAAGTACCCGATCCCTCGGATTGATGATCTATTTGATCAGTTAGTCGGGTTGACGGTGTACTCGAAGTTGGATCTCAAGGCTGGGTACTATCAGCTGCGTATAAGGGAGAGTGATATCCTGAAGACAGCGTTTAGTACGAGATACGAGCATTATGAGTTTACGGTCATGTCGTTTGGGCTGACTAATGCGCCGTCAGTGTTCATGAATTTGATGAACAGGACTTTCAGGGAGTACTTGGACCATTTCGTGATCGTATTCATCGACGATATTTTGGTATACTCGCAAAGTGAGGAAGATAACTTCAAGCATCTTCATTTGGTGTTGGAGACGCTAAGGAGAAATCAGTTGTATGTCAAGTTCTCGAAGTGCGAGTTTTGGTTATCCTCAGTGGCGTTCCTCGGGCATATAGTGAGTGGAGAGGGTATTGCTGTGGATCCGGCGAAGATCGTTGCGATACGGGAGTGGCATGAGCTTGCTACGGTAGCGGAAGTTCGGAGTTTTCTGGGGCTTGCCGGCTATTATAGGCGCTTCGTAGAGAACTTCTCGCTGATAGCTTTGCCTCTCACTACTTTGACGAGGAAGGAGCATAAGTTCGTTTGGACGCCGGAGTGCGCGCGAGCTTTTGAGGAGCTGAAGTGTCGGTTGACCACGGCGCCTGTGTTGAGTTCGCCATGTGGGACCGAAGGCTACGAGATTTATAGTGATGCTTCGGGCAGCGGTCTGGGTTGCGTGCTACTGCAATATGGAAGTGTAATAGCTTATGGCTCGAGACAGCTAAAGGTGCATGAGAGGAATTATCCGGTCCATGACCTGGAGTTAGCGGCCGTGATTTTTGCCTTGAAGCTGTGGAGACACTATTTGTATGGTGTGAAGATTGATATCTACACCGATCACAAGAGCCTGAAGTATCTTATTGATCAGAAGGATCTGAATATGCGGCAGCGTAGATGGATGGAGTTCCTGGGGGACTATACATTCAAGATCCACTACGTGTCTGGCAAAGGGAATGCGGTTGTGGACGCGTTGAGTCGTCGAGCCCCAGCTCAAGCCAATTGGCTATCGGTGCATGATGAGCGGTTGGTGCGAGAGTTGGAGGCGCTGGGGATTGTTAGTGTGGACAGACAATCAAGTGCTGAAGCAGTTCTGAATTGGACTGAAGTCCAATATGACCTGGCTGATCGTATTCGGCAGGCTTTGGATATGGACGCTCATATGAAGCAGTTCATGGTAGAGGCTCTGGATGGGCCAAATTCCCAATTCGTCGTGGAGGACGGATTACTTTGGAAAGACGGTCGTCTGTGCGTCCCAAGTGTGGGTAATTTATGGGTGGAGTTGTTGTACGAGGCACACCATACCAAGTACTCGATTCACCCGGGGAGCACGAAGATGTACCGAGATGTGAAGAAACTATTTTGGTGGCCGGGTTTGAAGAAGGATGTGGCGCTATACGTAGCAAAGTGACAAACTTGCGCCTTGGTAAAGGCGGAGTGCCAAAAGCCGGGAGGATTTCTTAACTCCTTGCCTATTCCGGAGTGGAAATTTGACGACATCTCCATGGACTTTGTGCACGGTTTGCCAAGGTCGCAGAAGGGGAACGACGCCATTTGGGTGGTTGTTGATCGGTTAACGAAGGTGTCGCATTTTATTCCGCATAGGAAGGATGATCCGGTGGAGAAGTTGGCAAAACTTTATGTGGATAACATAGTACGGCTTCATGGTGTGCCCCGCAGCATCGTGAGTGACCGGGATGTGCGGTTCACGTCCAATGATTGGAGGCTAGTGCAGCAAATGTTGGGAACAAAGTTGAAATTCAGCACAGCCTTCCATCCGCAAACGGATGGGCGGACCGAGACGGTCATTAGAACCATGGAAGACATGCTCCGCATGTGTGTCTTGGATTTTGGAAAGCAATGGGAAGACCACCTTTATTTGGTGGAGTTCGCATACAACAACAGCTACCAAGCGAGTATTCAAATGGCGCCCTTCGAGGCCCTATATGGTAGAAAATGTCGCACGTCGTTGTCTTGGTTAGAAACGGGTGAGTCAAAGTTGTATAAGAGATCGGAAGTGGAGGATGCTACTTCTTTGGTGAGAACCATTCGGGAGAGGTTGCTTATCGCTCAGGACCAGCAAGCAAAGTACTATAATGCCAAGCACAGGAACGTGGAGTTCGCTGTGGGCGATTATGTATACTTAAAGATCAAGCCGTTCAAGGGTGTCTCGCGGGTGCGGCGATTGAAAAAGTTAAGTCCGAGGTACCTTGGACCGTTTGAGGTTCTGGAGCGAGTTGGTGAAGCGGCCTATCGGTTGAAGCTTTCAGTGGAGCTTAGTGGTTTACATGATGTATTCCACATTTCGGTACTTCGGAAGGCGGTGCAAGAGCCTACGCAAGTGATCGCGGTTGATCAAGTGCCGGTGGATAGTGGACTAACGACAAAGGTTAAGCCCGTGTGGATTGAGGACTCGGAGGTCAAGCGGATACGCAATAAAGAGATCAGGATGGTCAAGGTCCGGTGGGACAATTACGGTCGTGAGGAGCTCTCTTGGGAGCGAGAGCAGACTATGCTTGACGAGTATCCGGAGTTGTTCCGCTCAGGTACAAATTTTGGTTTTGTACATGTCTTTCCTTTATGTAATTTCGTGGACGAAATTCTTTTAAGAGGGGTAGAGTTGTAACGCCCCGAAACTCAAAGGGAGCAAAAGGGGGACGTTTTGGGCCAGTTTGGGCTCTGGCTGCAGGCACACGGCCTGGGACACGGGTGTGTCCCAGGGCGTGTCAAGCCTGTGTTGACACTTAGCCGCGAAGTCGACACTCTGCGTTCGACGAAGTGTCGAGACATGGCACACGGCCTGCGACACGGGCGTGTCGCAGGGCGTGTCGACCAGTCTCGACGATCGTCCCGGGGAGTCGACGAAATTCGCTCGACGATGCGTCGAGACAAGGCACACGGCCTAGGACACGGGCGTGTCCAAGGCCGTGTCATCAGGTCGACGATCTTCGCTCGACGAAGTATCGAGTGTCGAGACCGTGTACACGACCTGGTGGGTACACGGCCGGACACACGGCCGTGTCAGGTGGAACACGGGCGTGTCAGCTCGAACACGGGCGTGTTCGATACCCGTGTGAGGTTCCAGGTGATTCAATTTTGACGGCGAATGAGGCACACGGCCCTGGACACGGGCGTGTGCCAGGCCGTGTTCGGTCCAGATTGGGCATTTCAGTGCCGAATCAAAGCCGTTCGTTTCCTTATTTTGAGATCCAACGGCTGGGGGTTGTTCCTAAAGGGATATACCCGGGATTGGACTTAGAAACCCTCACTTTTCTTAAGTGTTATCTTTCTAAAAACCTTAGAGAGAGAGGAGAGCCAAGGGAGGAAGAAGGAGCTAGATCCCGTCATTGGAGGAGCTTCGGAGCTCCGAATCGCGAGCCGACTCCGGATCCACGGAGGCAAAGCTAGTGCGGTGCTTTTCATCCAATTACTTTTCAATGGCGCCAAATAGGAACGCTAGGGTAACGATCCTCATCTTGAGCATGAGTAGCTCTCTTTCTTTGCATAGGAAGCCCGCTCTCGCGAGTTTGCGGAGAGTTGGAGGCGTTCCTTCGGGTAGATATGTGAAGTCCACGTTGTTTAGAGTCCGTAAGCGAGAACGGACATAGGCATGATGTGTGAAGCCTACCCGGACATGTTGGTCTGGATTGGTGATGTTGCATTGCATAATGCCGGAGAAGACTCCGTGCTATTGATTGTTTTTCGGGTTTTCTACGCGGTAGATTGCAGCAGGGAGCCTTGGGGATTAACCCAAAGGTGCACCCGGAAAACTGGGCGGATATGAGATCTTGCCAACTTGGTGGCCTGAGAGCCACCTTGAACATAACTGGGTTATGTGAATTGTGATGGAAACGGGACTCGGTGGAAGTTTGACCCGCGCATATGGCTTAAGTTGTCATTGCGGTATGAGCACGGGTTAGATGGAACCGTACCCGCTCTATGTCGTTCGGTTAAAGAGACCTAAAGGCACGTGGCACTTACCGTTGTCATAGATTAGGGTCTTTTTGCGGTTGATGGTTTAAATTGTTGTGACCCAGGCCAAGAAGACAAATTGCTCATAGGTTTGGTCGTCAGTTGGCGGTGGTGAGTCCGGAATGTTGATGGCTTAAATTGACGTGACATAGATCGGTTCACCGAGAATGTGCCCTGAGAGCACGGGGCGTGTGGCCGTGCGAGCCAACGTCTGTGATGAAATGGCTATATATATATATTGCTCGCTTATGCTAATGAAATGCAGGGAAGGAGCATCACCGCCCCGAGTTGGGGGCGGGATCGTTATAATTTGGTCAGCATTGCTGACCGTTGCCTTGTTTTGCCACCGTGCGGTTGTTTGTTGCTTGCAGGTGCAGCTGGAGCAAGCGGTCAATAGCGGGCTAAGGCCCTTTTTGCGAAGCCGGCCCTCGAAGGCCCAAATGGAAGTGTTTACTGTTTTATTCATGTATGACCGGCCTACGTGTCGTGGTTTGTAAAACATGTAATATCAAGTGAAACATTTTGTAAAGCCTTAAGACTTATTTTTGGGTATTTTGTATAACATTCCTATTTTGTATTAGTGGACATTCGTGCTTGAATGTTGGGTTCTTTGTCACAACTTTTATATACTGCTTACGCTAGAATGCTCTGTGTAGGACGTTGAGATTGGTTGGATGGTTTCCATAAGTAACCACCCGGTCTGTCTGTAGTATATGGCGTCGGGCCCCGGCCGGACCTACTGCTATATGCTATGCGACGGATAGGGGGTGTTACACTCTGTGCCAAGACCATGGTGTCCGCGGTATCCACCAAGTCCACTGTGACCGGGCGGACTGTTGCTATCTGCCTTTGGTCGTGGACTTGTGGCGGATTGAGGTGTGAGTCTTGCGGACTGCCTCGGGTTGGTGTGGACAGCCATTGAAGGGGGTTGCTGTCCTGCAGTGGTCGGAAGCTTTGCGGGCTGATGCCTCGTCCGCATAGCTTGGGCGGACTGATGAGGGTTCGCCAATGTTGCCTTGCTCCTGGCGGTTTTCCTTGGTATCCGGCTAAGTCCTTGCGGACTCGGCAGATGGTGTTTTGCTATCGTGCGGGCTGGGGCGGTGTCTCTATCTCTAGGGCGGTGACCACACTCCTTACCTCGCCTATAAATAGGATCCCCCTGACAGCCATTGCTGCGGTCTCAGTTTGTCTGTCCGCGCGGATTGTTTCAGTGCTAACGTTTGATGTATGCAGGTCGCGCGGTTTGCTTCAAGGAGCCAGGAGTTTGGCTGTGACTTCGGTCAAGTACTTGGAAGTGTGCGGTCTCTGCGGATTCAGCAGGAGGTCGCTCTGCGGCTTGTCAGCTCTGTTTCATCTTTGCCAGCTTCAATAACCTGTCTGCCGGCTTCAGGCGGGTAGGGGGTGTTCCTCAGTTCAGCTTCAACAGGAGACGAATAACGGTGTGTCCGCGCGGCCTCGCTGCTTCGGCGGACTCCGTGGCTATTCGGCGGACTGCAGCTAAGTGCGGGCGATCTCAGCGGACTCGGCGACCTCGGCGACCTCGGCGACCTTGGCGGTCTCGGCGGACTCCGATGTTGTCCGCTCGGCTTGGATTTTTTGGTGCTTTCTGTTTACAACTGTTATACTATCGAAATCATGTCTTGCTATGTATGCCTCGTGTTGTAAAGAAGTGAATGAATAAAAGACCTGTTTGTGCTTCCATTGTTTGTTGGGATTAACCCATGTTCCTTGGTTTTCTGCTGGTTCAACGTGAGAACTGGTTAGTTCCGAAGATATTAATTTGGTGTTTGGGCTATCTTGCTGACCACGTTGAGAAAATTTAACAATGAAAACTTTAACACCACACAAATTAATAAAAGGGCAGAGAACGAGCATTTAATTTTAGCAATTTTGTAATGGCCTTTCTCCGCTCGGAGGGCTAAGGACAAGCGCGCCGCAAATAAATCTCACCTGCAATTATTAGCGTATTACAACAAAGTTATACAAGTACAAATCCAAGCAAAGCACAATAATTAATCAAATAATAATGTCAAATCACATAACCCAATACAACAAGGGACTCACTAAGTAGCGGTCTGACCGAGATACTGCAGATTCTGGAGCCGGATGCGTGGATCAGCGATCGAAAGTGGAACCGGCGGCGTGGAAATAATGGTGATGGATGTCCTCGGCGGTGGATGGCAAGATCGGGCCTGAATTTGATAGATCCAGCCATGTGGGAGTACATCCGGGCAAGGGATGGATGGATCCGATGTTTGGGAGTGGATCCGGGCTAAGGGAGGAAATATGAGTGGTGGGGATGATGAACGGGTGGTGGAAATTATGAATCGGGGTTGGACTATCCGGATCTGGACTGTTTTGGCAAGCGGAGGTGGGGGGAGTGGATCCACGGAGGGGAGTGAAGGAGGTGGTCGTCTGGTGGTAGGAAGAGGGGTAGTCGGCTGTAGAGTGAGGCGTGGTTGGGAGGCGGAGGCTGTGGGAGATTCACCAGGATGGGGGAGGGGCTGCTGGGTGGTCGGGTGGATGAGGGATAGAGGGGCGGCGGAGGAATAGGGTTGGCGGGTGAAGAACAGCCCGCATATGTGGATCTGGGAACAGCCGGCCTGGTGGGACGAAATAGGGTTGTAGGGATGTGAAAACGGAGATTTGGGAGGAGAAAGAAGGGGCTATGGAAGGATGGTACCTTGGGGAGAAGTTTGGGCGCCTAGGAGTCATCACCTATGGTTCTACAGGGTCGGCACCGTGGGGTGATCGCGGAGTTCCGGGATTTTCTATCTCCAAAACCTACAATGCCTTAGATCAGCCCCTAACACCTCTATTTATATTAACATGAAGATTAGGGCATCCCTAATCAATGACTATGATTAGCCGTGTTAGAAATGAACAAAAACAAGCCGAAAGTGGAGCTAAAACAAACCGGAAGAGGTTTTAACAGAAACTTTATTATCTGAAAAAAAAGGTATCTATTACAAAGGTATGCCCTCTCTTATATAGAATGGAGGAGAGATGAGAGAATACAAATAAGAGATGTGGGACTAAAAATTTACAGGACTAAGCGGACTATACAAAACAAACCGCACAAGCCGCGCGGTTAGACAGAAGGGCTAACCGCACGGCTACCATCAGAGAGAAAGAGAGACTGCCAGGGTAGACCGCCAGACCGCCCGATCGCCAAGCCGGCTGAGACAAACCGCCAGACCGCGCGGTCTTCAACCCGCCAAGACAGACCGCCAGACCGCCCGGTCACCATCTTCAACACTCCCTCTCAAGCTGGAGCATATATATCGATCATGCCCAACTTGTCGCAGATGTGGAAAAAGGAAGCGGACACCGGCTTGGTGAAGACATCTGCCAACTCGTTGTCGGAAGTGACAAATGGAGTGCAAATCTGTTTCTTCAATATTTCTTCCCGAATAAAATGACAGTCGACTTCTATGTGTTTTGTTCTCTCATGAAAGACCGGATTTTTGGAAATGTATATCGCGGACTTATTGTCACAGAACATAGGAAGAGGATAGTTGTAAACCTCTCCTAAGTCAAGCATGAGAGCCCGCAACCACTTCAACTCACATGTAGTCGATGCCATGCTGCGATATTCTGCCTCTGCACTAGACCTGGAAACTACAGACTATTTCTTGCTCTTCCAACTCACAAGATTGCCTCCAACAAATGTGCAGAAACCTGATGTCGATTTGCGGTCCCCTTTGTCATCCGCATAGCTTGAATCAGAGTAAGCTTCAACCCTTAGGTGACCATTCTTCTGAAATATGAGTCCTTTTCCTGGAGCAGCATTAATATACTCTAATATCCTCAGAGCAGATTGTAAATGACACTCCCTTGGAGCTTGCATGAACTGGCTCACCTTGCCAACAACATAAGAGACGTCGGGTCTGGTTACCGTGAGATATATGAGTTTGCCCACCAGACGCCGGTATCTCGTAAAATCGGAGAGAAGAGGCGAGTCATCTGTCCAAGTTTTGTCTTCTCCAGCAGCCATAGGACAACGTGCAGGTTTAGCACCAGTGAGTCCTGCCTCCTTTAAAAGATCAAGAGCATACTTCCGTTAGGAAAGGACCATGGAGTTGGGCTTTCTAGAGATTTCAATCCCCAGAAAGTATTTCGGGGAGCCCATATCCTTTGTGACCAGATGTTAACGAAGGTGTTTCTTGGTCATCAATACCACATCCTGGTCATCGCCAGTAAGAAGAATGTCATCAACATAAACCGCAAGAACAACAAGACCAGAGGCGGTTTTCCGAACAAACAAGGAGTGATCTGCTGAGCTTCTTGTAAAACCAATGGCCGCAACAATGCCACTGAACTTGTCAAACCAGGCACGAGGACTCTGCTTGAGGCCATAGATAGCCTTCTTTAGCCGGCATACCCGTGTCTCCCTCTGAGCAACATACCCAGGAGGTTGCTCCATGTAAACATCTTCCTGCAGATCACCATAGAGGAAGGCATTCTTAACATCGAGCTGCGAGATGGGCCAATCCCTGTTGACAGCCATAGAGATAAGAACCCTAATAGTGTTGAGACGAGCCACTGGAGAGAAAGTGTCAAAGTAATCTATGCCATAAGTTTGGGTAAAACCCTTGGCAACCAGGCGAGCCTTATAACGATCCACACTACCATCCGGGAGAAACTTCACCACGAAGACCCATCGACAACCAACAACATCCGTGCCGAAAGGAGGAGGAATAAGGGTCCAGGTACCCCGTTCAGTTAGAGTAGCAATCTCCTCATCCATGGCAACTTTCCAATGAGGAATAGTAAGGGCCTCCTGGTAGGAACGGGGGGTGACAGTGGCCGAGATAGCCAGTGCAAAAGCTCGACGGGAAGGGCTAAGACGATCGTAGGAAACAACTGCAGCAAGCGGGTGTTGGGTACATGCCCGAACCCCTTTGCGAAGAGCAATCGGGAGATCCAGTTCAGCAGGTGCCTCAGTATCCGAAGTATCCGTGGTGGAGAGAGCTGGCCCGGGAGTAGAGAGAGATGACAGCGGAGTGGAGGGAGAAAGCGGAGTAGAGGGTGGAGATGATGGTGATGGGGAAGAGGGTGGAGAGGGTGGAGATGGCGGAACATCGGTGGGAGCAGAGGTAAGGGATGGGTTGGTAGGAAACGTAGGATCAGGAGGAGGAGAGGAGGAAGCGGGAGAGAAGTAAGATGCATTGGCAAAGAAGGTGACATCCGCAGAGACAAATTGCTTGCTGCTAACGGGGTCAAAGCAACAATAACCTTTCTGAGTGGGAGAGTACCCCAGAAAGACACATTTAGTGGCACGTGATGAGAGTTTATCACGGGTGGCAGCGGGAGAGTGCACAAAGGCAGTGCACCCAAAGATGTGCAGAGAAAGAGGAAAGGGATCCTTGTCCGGATAAAGAATGGAGAAGGCGGTAGCACCGTGGAGAACTGTGGAGGGAAGGTGATTGATGAGATAGCAGGAGAGGAGGACAACATAGCCCCAATAGGAGCGAGGAACATGCATTTGAGTCATCATAGTGCGAGCGACATCAAGGAGGTGACGGTTTTTGCGTTCCGCCACCCCATTTTGTTGTGAGGTGTAGACACAGCTTGTTTGACGAAGAACACCATGGTGAATACAAAAAGAGGAGAAGTCCTGGCTAAGATATTCCTTAGCATTGTCAGAACGAAGGATCTTAATAGACGTATCAAACTGAGTCTTAACCATAGAATAAAATGAGGTCCAAACAGAGAACAGCTTGGAGCGATCTTTGAGAAGATACACCCACGTACACCGAGAGAAATCATCAATGAAGGTGACAAAATAGGAACTACCCCGACCGATGGTGAGGTTAGGAGCGGGTCCCCATATGTCAGAGTGAACGAGGTCGAACGGACGGGAAGAGCCCCGACTTTGCGTTGGTGGGAAGGATGAGCGGTGATGTTTGCCAAGTTGACATGCATCACAGTTTAGAGGAGGATGATGAGGAGGGAGGTGCGGCAGGAGCTGTCATAGAATTCTGGGAGGAGCATGTCCAAGACGAAGATGTCATTGGAGAAGATCTGTAGAGGAGGAGGAGAACGAAGATGTCATTGGAGAAGATCTGTAGAGGAGGAGGAGAAGGAGGATAGAGCAGAGACATTGTCGAGGAAGTAGAGGCCACCACTCTAAGTCCCGGTAGCAATCGTCCGTTGGGAGTCCGGATCCTGAAAAGCACAAGAGGTAGGGGTGAATAAGACAGAATACCGTAGTTGCTTGCATAAAGAAGTAACCGATAATAAATTGCACGAAAACTTGGGCACATAGAGGGTATCAGCCAGGCACAGAGACGGAGTGACTTGAACCATGCCCGTCCCATGGACTGGTGAGGGAGATCCATCCGCAACAATGATCGGGGGCAATTGAGCATGTGTTTCAAGAAGAGAGAAACATTGAGGATTGCCTGTCATATGATTTGTTGCACCAGAGTCGATCAGTCATCTTCCGCGGGTAACAACGTGAGCACTACCAGAAGAGGTGACCACCGAGGCGGATAGACTGGAGGAGGGGAAAGCCATGGAAGCAAGAGAGGAGCAAACCGCGACGAGAAGAACAAGCTGCGAGAAGAGGAAGAAGCCGAACGGTGAAGTGAAGAAGAGAAAAGAGCACCAAGTCGGGCGAACAAAAAACAGGTCGTGCGGCTAGGAAGGCCGCTACCAAGAAGCAAAGCAAAGGGAAAGAAGTCACACGGCTTGAAAAAGTCGGGCGAACAGAGGAGAACAAGTCGCACGGCTAAAGATGAGGCCGGGGCGACACGCAAGCTGGAGCGGGCAGAAGGAAACAGGTCGAGGCGACTAGTAAACAGGCCGCAGCGACTAAGAGGAGCTGCGAGAACACGACAAGAAACCGCAGCGGATAGAAAAGGAAGAAGCCGCGCGAACACAAGCGGCTAGAAAGCAGGAAAAGGCACAGCGGGGAAGAGGTCGCGCGGACTGAAAAGTCCGAGCGAACAGAAGAGGAGGCAAGGAGCAGCGACTACAACAAGTCGCAGGCCGGGCGAACAGAAACAGGCCGCAACGACTAGGAAGTCGGAGAGGCAAGAAGGAACCAGGAGCGCGGCGACAACGAAACAGGTCGCGGCGACGAATAGCAGCAGGAGAAGAGAAGCAAGGAGAAGCAAGCCGCGCGAACAGGGCAGCGGACAGAAACAAGTCGCGCGAACAGGGCAGCGGATAGAAGAGAAGGCAAGCCGCGAGACAGGTCGCGGAAAGCGGAAAACAAGCCGCGAGAGTCAGAGAGCGCACACAATCAGGAGGAAACGACCGTGTGCTCTGATACCATGTTAGAAATGAACAAAAACAAGCCGAAAGTGGAGCTAAAACAAACCGGAAGAGGTTTTAACAGAAACTTTATTATCTGAAAAAAGGTATCTATTACAAAGGTATGCCCTCTCTTATATAGAATGGAGGAGAGATGAGAGAATACAAATAAGAGATGTGGGACTAAAAATTTACAAGACTAAGCGGACTATACAAAACAAACCGCACAAGCCGCGCGGTTAGACAGAAGGGCTAACCGCACGGCTACCATCAGAGAGAAAGAGAGACTGCCATGGTAGACCGCCAGACCGCCCGATCGCCAAGCCGGCTGAGACAAACCAGCAGACCGCGCGGTCTTCAACCCGCCAAGACAGACCGCCAGACCGCTCGGTCACCATCTTCAACAAGCCGGGGGAAAACCACTTAAATATAACAATAATAAACCAAAAATATAAAGTAATATATGATCTCGACTCGCGACGCGAATCCGGACACATCCGCAGAGTCGGATCGACGATCCGGTCAAGTTCTCCTGCATGAATACATGAACATGGGTCCCTCCTTGCGGTGGACCCCTCCTGGTGCACGATCTGATGAATCTCCATCACTTTTTACTTGGGAAGAAGAAATTTAAGATTTTGTTGGTTTTGTTTTGAACGTTAGTAGTCTGTTTTTGTTTGCTAGGGAAGTCTTCATTGTATTTAGTTAGATTGTAATTATTAAGAAATCTGATTATAACTAGGCATGTCCAAAAAGCTCGGGCCCAGTTGGCCGGCCCGAGCCCGGCCCGGCGAAAGCCTATTTCGGCCCGGCCCGGAAAAAGCCCGTTTTGGGGGCTAGCCCGGCCCGATGCCCGGCCCGAGTAGGGTCGTGCAAAGCCCGAAAATCAAGCCGGCCTGGGCCCGGACCCGGGCCCGGACGACGCCCGGACCGGGCCCGCGGGCCGGCCCAGACCTGCTGCCAACGGCTCTTAGAGCCGTTGGAACTGCAGCCAGCAGGGCTGCTGCAGCCCTGCTGGCTGCAGTACTTTGGCCTAGGGCCTAGGCAAAAGCCTAGGCGCTAGGCCATAATAATAATAATTAAAAATTTATTAAATGTTTTTTATATAAACCCCCCCCCCCCCCCTTTACCCGATCCCCTCTCTCTCTCTCTCTCTTCCACCCACTCTCTCTCCCTCTCTCTCTCTTCCACTCACTTTCTCTCTCTCTCTCTCTTCCACTCTCTCTCCCACTAACTCTCTCCCTCTCTTACTCTCTTACTCTCTCTCGCTGCATGTCATCGTCCTCCTCAACGCCGACGTCGTCGACTCAAAGCACGGCCGAAGTGGTGGAGCATAATCGAAGGGCGCCCGTCTGGGAGCATTTCGACAAAGTTAAAGTCGGCGACGAATTCAAGGCGCGGTGCAAGTTGTGATCAAAGTTGCTAACTCTTACTGGCAACTCAACACTAGCGAGACACGTTAAGTCCTGTTTTGCAAAGCAAGCTCCAGAGTCCAGTCAGGGACAAATATCAGCATCAGGACAAATTTAGACGTACGATCAAGCAAGACAGCGAGACCTACAGGTGAAAAACATCATTAGACGTGGGTTGTCATTCAGTCACAATGACAACGATGAGACGACGGAGTATATACACGAAGGGCTTCAGCCCAAATATCAACAGGTAAGTAGATCCACTATTAGACGCGACGCACTTAAATTATATTTTGACGCAAAACAACATTTAATAAAAATTTTTAAAACTTTCGATGGACGTGTGAGTTTAACGAGCGACGTTTGGAGTAGTAGCGTAAAGGTAGGATTATCTTATATTTGTATAACGGCCCATTGGATCGATCCCGTTTCATGGGATTTAAATAAGCGCGTAATATGTTTTGAAGGTTTTGAATTTCCCCACACGGGTAAGGATATATATTCGGTAATTATTAAATGTTTGCGTGACTTTAAAATAAAAGATAAAATAATGAGTATTTCTTTTGATAACGCTAGTAATAACAACACCGCAGTAGAGTGGTTAAAACGTGAATTAAAATCAATGCTCAACGGTGCGTTTTTTCACACTCGACGTGTGTGCCACATTTTAAACTTAGTGGTACAGGATAGTTTAGAAACTATGGAACCATATGTTGAGAAAATTCGTACTATGCTTAGATTTATTTATTGTACCAAACAACGAAGTCAAAATTTTCGAAAATTTGTGATCGCACAAGGTCAAAAATATTTGAAACCTCAATTTGATATGTCTGTAAGATGGAACTCCACATATAAAATGTTAAAAAGAGCGTTTCAACAAAAAAAACACTTTTTATGGAATATTACACTATGACAAATAATCATAATTTAACTGATAACGATTGGGACTTTTTATTTCATTATATGCATTTATTAAAATGTTTTTATAGGACGACTGTTTTTTATCTAGTGTGTATTATCCCACTACCTCGTTAGTAGTTGAAAATTTTGTAAATATCGCACAAAAACTTAACTATTTTAAGAACACTCCGGATGGCTTCCTTTAATTGAAGTAATAGAAGAAATTTTTTTAAAATATTATAGAGAAATGTCTCCTGCATTTTCGTGCGCCGCCGCTTTAAACCCGTTATTTGCTGTAGACGGCGTAAAAAATTTAATAGATGAAATTAACGTTAACTTAAACATAAATATAAGTTTCGATGACGTTGACGACGTTAGTACTACTAAATTTAATTATATTTTTACCGAATGTTTTAATTATTACGACAACTTATATGGCCCACGACCCCGAGAAGAAATAACACAACCTAAGACAAAAGATTCTTTTACAAATAAAATTTTAGAATTATCTTACAGGAAAAAAACACGCACATCGAGTAGTTTAAACGAATTAGGACTGTATACGAAAACACAATTTCGTGATTTCATGACTACGGAAGAGATCAGAAACTTCGATATCTTAAAGTGATGAAAAGGTAAAGCTAATACATATCCTATTTTGGCCTATGGGGCCCGTGATTTACTAACAATTCAAGCTAGTACAGTAGTTTCGGAGTCCGCTTTTTCTCTTATTGGCAGGATTTTGAACACGCGGAGGAGCCGACTAAATGAAGAATCACTCGAACAATGCATTTGCTACAAGCATTATTTGGATGCTACGAATAGGAAGCAACACATTTCAGCGTTGGAGAAGAGCTCCGAGGAAATTGAAGAGCAGATGGACAACCTGAATTTGTAAAAATGTAATTTTTTTTATTATTATTTAAAATAATAAGTTTCATTTTTTTTCTACTTTTATTTTTTAAAAGTGTAATTTTGTTTTTTAAAATTTCAATATTAATAAAATTTTTTATTCTAATTTTTATTTAAATTTTTTAATTTTTTTTAAGTAACTTTTTTTTTCTTAAGAGGGCCCGGCCCTGGGGGCCGGCTCGGGCCCCTTCCTGGGGTCAAAGCCCGGGCCCGGCCCGAGCCCGATAAAGAAAGGGCCCGGGCTCGGCCCTGTTTGCAAAAGCCCGGGCCCGATCAGGCCCGGTCCGGGCCGGCCCGATCGGGCCTTTTGGGCAGGCCTAATTATCACTAAAAAATTGTTGGCAATCTTATAAAGAAGACTATTTATTTTCCTTGCTCTGCTAGACCTGGAATTGACGGATTGAGGTTCTTTTTAGTAGGTGCTCTACAATCCAGTGACAGTAAAGGCTCCGTTTGTGGGACTTATTTTCACTGGTAAAGCGGTTACGACCGAAGGCCCGATTCATGCGGTCGTAACCGCTTGACCTGTGAAAATAAGTCCCCCCAAAGAAAGCCAAAACCTTCCTTTGCCTTGGCTGCTCTGAATTTGATCTCCTGAAGTCCTATTCTTCTAGATAGCTGATGTTCTGGCAGGCTGAAGCTGTAACCGAAAGGTGATGGTTGCTTTTTCATAAGATAGCTTAAAGAACCAATTTTGTGAAGAGAGTAAAGTAGAAGGTTATCTACCTCTCAAAGCTGTGTTGGGCAAGGTATGCAACTATAAAGTATTTTAAATTTGAGTTCAATATAAATATTCTTTTGCAAATATTCTTACTTTGGGTCCATTAGCAAATACTCTTTTGCAGAACACTCATTCTTGAACTTGATTGGCTACCAATGAGAGACAGGAAAGATGATCCTCTTGTCATGTGCATTGCTGGAGCTGGTAGTAGGTTTCGCATTATAGAAGTTAGTGTGTATGTATAACCATAGTAACAAGTAATGTTGTGTCGTATTGCAATCGTTCCGACTTTCTATGTAAGGTTGCTGATGTAGGGGCAGGCTGGGGTCGTGGGAAAACTAGACACACTACGGGGTTTTATGATGTGGACGACCCAACACAGCACGAGCTTCACAAAGTATAACGGTTATTAGCGTAGATTAAATAAATAACTTTAAGCCCATGCAGAGATCCACCAAGAAGTAGTGGCAAAGGGAAAAGCACCTAGGCGTGGTTACGAATCGGGAGCGCAAAGATTTAAATTAAAAGCGGGTTAGCCCTGCAAGTTAGCACAAAATTAAGTAATCCAAGCACCACTCAATTGATAAACATAACACAGAAATCTAAGCAAAGTAAACCATGCTGAAACTCAAATCCAAAATACAACTTACAGCCTTACGTGGAGCCAATCGGACGAAGGAGGGCACCGAATATTGAGAGGAATGGACCCGGGTCGGCGGAGGCCAACCGAGGGGAAATGCGGCGGACTCACGGGCTGCGGGGAACTAGGAAGGGACTGATTTGGGCGGAGACCGGGCTGGAAGTGGTCTGACGGAAAAGGCAAGACTGGAGGACGGCCGTCGGAAGTGACGGAGGGTTGGCGGATGGCTGTCGGGAGCAGGGGGGCCTGGAAGGTGGTTGTCGAGGCTGCAGGGGGGCTGGGAGTTGAGTGGCGAGGCTGTTGGACGGAGGGAAGCCAGACGGCGGGCTGCTGGGGGCTGGGGGAGTGGACAGCGGGTTGCTAGCGGACTGGGGGTGGACGGCGGGCTGCTGGCGGACTGGGGGAAGTTTGACGGGATGGCGGGGGGGGGGGGGGGGGGGGGCCGGTAGCACCCGACGGGCGGCTGGAAGGTCGGAGGCGCACCGTCGGAGGCGAGGAAGGGGACGAACGGCAGCGGGAACCCTAGGCGTCGCACCTGGGGGGTGTTGGCGTCGCACCAACCGACCGGTTGAAGAGTCACTCAATCACTCGGTCCCTAAACCTTTCCTCATGGCTCCTATAAATAGAAAAGAAGCTAGGGCATCCGGAATCGATGGCTCAGATCGCCCAATCTTCCGGGTGCCCAAGTAATGTCAATACATGTCCGAATAAAAGAAAACGAAATACGAAAAATACTCGCATCGACCTTCCGGACACATCCACGAGCTCAGATCGTCCGGAAGGGCCCTCAAAGTGCAGGATCATAAAATCACGCCCGCTTTCGGCGGGAATACACGCGTGTGGGCCAATGTCGACGTTGATCTCCATCAACTCCCCCCGTCTTAGTAGCATTCATCTCTGAGGAATGGAGACGATCATACTCCTGGCGTAGCCCGGGGGCAAGTCTCTCAAGCTCTGCAGGGGCGATCCAAGTGTCATCAAAGCTGGGGAGGTCCCTCCAGTGGACCAGGTAGCGCAAGGTGCTCGGGTCTGCAGTTGTCATGTAATCATGGGCTAGGATGCCCTCAATGGCCTCCAGGCCCGTAGTAGTCTCTGCGGGCAGTGGCTCACTCTCTAATGAACTCTCCGGTGGAACAGCCGCCGGTGGTGCGAGATCCCCAGACGGTGACGCTGTGGGCAAGGACTGAGGGAGTGAAGGCGACAGCGGGGAAAGTGGTGGCTCGAGGGGTGGCTCCGCGGGGAGGGGTTCGAAAGGATCCACATAAGTTTGCTCCTCGTAGTATGGAGTCAAGTATTCTACATTGAATACTCTGCTGATCCCCAAGTGCCTTGGAATATCAATCTCATAAGCATTTGGTCCTATCTTTTGTACCACCGTATAAGGGCCCATCCGCCTAGCATTTAGTTTCTTTGCAGTTCCAGAGGGGAACCTCTCCGCGCGAAGACGAACCAAAACCTGTGTGCCAATATCAAAACTCCTTGCCCTCCTGTGGACATCCGCATAGGCTTTATAATTATCATTACTTGTTGCGATTTTTTTCCGGATGGATTCATGAAGCTCATGCATGTGCTGGATAAAGGACTCAGGCGACTCACTAGGGCGGGACTCAAGTGGGAGGGGAATTAAATCAACTGGCTTCCTGGGTTCGTACCCTAACAGGATGTGGAATGGGCTAAGGCCAGTAGTCCTATTCACTGAGCTATTATACGCGAACTCTGCTAGGGGCAACACCGAGTCCCAAGTACACATATGCTCACCGACAAGGCAGCGTAAGAGGGAGCCCAAACTCCTATTGACCACCTCAGTCTGTCCATCCGTCTGTGGGTGGTAGGCGGTGGAGAACTTGAGGGTGGTGCCCGTCTTCATCCATAGTGTCTTCCAGAAGTAGCTCATGAACCGGACATCACGATCAAACACTATAGAGGAAGGTAATCTGTGATACCTGAAGACCTCTCTAAAGAATAGGGCGGCCACCAAGGAGGCATCGGCCGTCTTGCGACATGGGATGAAGTGGGCCATCTTCAAAAAGCGATCCACGACAACATAAATGGAGTCATGTTTCTTGGGCGTGCGGGGCAACCCAAGAACAAAGTCCATGCTGATGTCAACCCAGGGTTTGTGAGGGGTCGGCAACGGGGAATACAGGCCGCCGGGTTGGCGAGATCCTTTCGCCGTCTGGCACGTCCTACAATGCCTAATCACATGCGCGACGTCCCCTTTCAGCGAGGGCCAATAGAAACGATCCTCAACCAAGGCGATAGTCTTGTCTCGCCCGAAGTGTACGGCGGCGCCTCCCGCATGCATCTCCCAGATCAAGAAGTCACGGAGAGAAGTGGAGGGAATGCAGAGTCGAGCGTCGAAGAACAGGTATCCCTCGGAAACCGTAAACCCATCAATAGTGTCTGGAGGATTCCGGATGAGGGACTTATAGATATTTCCAAAATCCGAACATTCGGCATACTCAACAACGAGACGCTCAAAACCAGTGACATGTGTGCTCATCGCCTGCAGGAGGCTAATCCGGCGACTCAGGGCATCAGCCGGCTTGTTTTCAACACCCGCGCGGTGTTTAATAACGTAGTGATAGCTCTGCAGAAACTCTACCCACTTGGCGTGCCTATGACTAAGCTTTGACTGGGACTCAAGATATCGTAACGCCTGATGATCAGAGTACAACACAAACTCCTTGTGCAGGAGATAGTGCCGCCAATACCGCAAGGTCTGGACGATCGCATAAAATTCACGGTCATACGTGGAATACCTCTGGCGGGCCTCGTTCAGCTTCTCGCTGAAATATGCAATGGGATGGCCCTCCTGGCTAAGTACTCCACCGATCCCTAGGCCTGAAGCGTCACACGCTACCTCGAAGGCTAGGCTAAAATCTGGCAATCTAAGGACAGGGGCGGAGGCTAAACGATCCTTGATCTCCTCGAAGGCCTTAGTGGCGGCCGTGGTCCACACGAAGTCTCCCTTACGAAGGCAGCTCGTAAAGGGGGTCATAAGTGCGCTAAAACCTCGGACAAACCTCCTATAGAAGGTGGCAAGTCCATGGAAACTCCTGGCCTCATGGATGGTCGTGGGGACAGGCCACTCGCGGATCGCTCTCACCTTATCGGGGTCCACGGAGATGCCCGACGCCGAGATAATATAGCCAAGAAAGTGAACCGATTCAGCCAGAAAATCACACTTCTTCATATTGATAAATAAATGCTCCTTCCTGAGGGTATCAAACACCAATCGGACGTGGTGTAGGTGGTCAGTGCGCTCCTGGCTATAGATAAGAATATCGTCGAAGTACACAACTAGGAACTTGCCCATGTAGGGCCGCAAGATCTGAGTCATCACCCGCATGAACGTGCTAGGGGCATTCGACAATCCGAAAGGCATCACCAACCACTCAAATAGGCCATCCTTCATCTTGAAGGCCGTCTTCCATTCATCCCCCTCACGGACCCTAATCTGGTGATATCCGCTCCTAAGGTCGATCTTCGTGAAAATACGGGCTCCAGCCATAGCGTCAAGTAAGTCGTCAAGGCGGGGAATCGGAAAACGGTACTTCACTGTGATCTTATTGATGGCTCTACTGTCAACTCACATGCGCCAGCTCCCGTCCTTCTTCGGGGTGAGAAGGGCTGGGACCGCGCACAGACTCAAGCTCTCGCGTACCAAGCCCTTCCTAAGTAAATCATCAACCTGCCGTTTTAGTTCGGTATGCTCGGTTGGGCTCATACGGTAGTGTGGGAGATTGGGCAAAGATGCCCCCGGCACAAGGTCAATCGCGTGTTGTATATCCCTCAGAGGGGGTAGCTCGTCGGGGAGCTCTTCGGGCGTAATGTCCGTAAAGTCTCTCAATAGTCGCTGTAAATCAGGATCAGTAGGAACGACACTCCCACTAGGAGTGTCCGGTGCCAAGGTAGCCGCTACAACAAATACGATCCCAGAGTCTAAGCCCTCTATCATGAAGTCATGCATCCTTAGAAGGTACAGGGGCCTGGAGGACCCAACACCGACGGGCGAGTCAACCTTGCCCTTGGATGAATCCTTGGGCTGGGTTGGGGTCAAGGTGATCTTCCGGCCCCGATCATAAAATACGCATGTATTTGATCGCCCGAAGCACGTCACGTCGCGATCAAACAGCCAGGGTCGACCTAAGAGGACATGGGCTACGTCCATCGGGATAATGTCACACCAGACCTTGTCCTCAAAGGACGCGAGTCGCAAGGGCACTAAACACCGCTGGGTAACCTGAATAGCAGACTTGTCCACCCAGAGGACACGATAGGGCTGGGGGTGCGGCTCGGAGGTGATCTGCATCCGCTCCAGCGCCTTCATGGCGACAATATTCACGCAGCTCCCTCCATCGATAGCAAGCTTGCAGGGGCTGCCCGCGCTCTGGAAATAAGTATAGAAGATGGTGGTACGTCGCCAATCATCCTCCGAACGTGGGGTATGCAGGAGGCGACGTATAACTCCTAGCTCTAAAGATCACTTTGCGTCACTCTCCCAGTCTTCCTCCACAGTTGCTATTATATCGCCCTCAGTCTCTCTCGCCGGGTCTATACTTTCGTCTTCCTCGTCCTCAATCAACAGGTTCCGCATAGGGCACTGTGCGGCATAATGACCTCGTCTAGAGCATCTATAGCACTGAGGACCACTTGGCCTAGGAGGCCCGGTCATAACAGCCTTCCCTTTCACATCCTCAGGGATGTGGGGGGGACCGGAGGCCTGGGGGTGAGGAGGGGTGGACCTCCTGAATGTGGGGCCATCAGTCCTAGGAGACTGCTGGCGGCTCCCGGTAGTCCGGAGGTAGAGCTCGTACTCCAGGGCCAACTCATAAATCTCCTCGACTGTTTCCCGTCGGTGGGGAATTAGCTCCCTCCTAATCTCCGGCCGTAGGCCGTACCGAAACCGGGAAGCCGCGGCACTGCTCTCCTCTCGAAGGTCACTCCTCACCATCACGTCGTCAAACTTGGTCATATATTCGGCTACTGACATCGTGCCCTGTCGAAGTGCATAGACCTGGTCTAACAATCGATCACGATATGACGCGGGGAGGTATTTCTCCTTCAAGCGCCTCGTCATATCTTCCCATCTAATAATGGGCCGATAGCCGTCCCGCTCTAAGGCTCGCTCTATGCTAGTCCAATAGTTCATTGCAGATCCCACTAACTTCATACGCGCGAATCGCACCTTGCGTTCATCACTCATGTCGTACCAGTCAAAGTAGTGCTCCATCTCCCGGAGCCAGTCACTAAATGCTCCGGGGTCTTGATGACCGTCGAATGTAGGAACATCGATACGGATACGACGGAGGATGTCATCCTCCCTAAGTGGTACCCCTTCCCGATGTTCGGGATAGCCGTCAAAGCGGTCACGACGGGCATAATCGTATCGGGGCCGCTCAGGGTTTTGTGGGGCATCATGATCATAATCAGGGGGATCTGGATACTGTCGGGGGGCGTTGTGGTCGCCTCGGCCTTCGTATGCATCCTGGCTCGCACGAAGTTCATTGATGCGAGCGCCCAATTGATCAAAGCGGTCTAAAATCGTGCGTTGGAATTCAACGGGGGACAATTCCGAATTGGAATTGGAATTGTCGGCCCGCTCATCAGCAAGAGCGTGGAACGAAAGGATAGATGCTTACTTACAAAAGCATGGATATCAGAAGAGCCCGCACGAGCACGCCCTCTACACCAAGCGGTTTTAACCTGGGTCTGATACCACTTGTTGCAAACGTGTATGAGCTCCTACTACCTCGAAAAAACTCTTAAGTACTCGGCGAGACCAACTTGGCGAGACCGCCAAGTCGCGCGGCTACACCCCGGCGAGACCGCTACAAACAGCGCGACCTCTAACCTCCTGGGCGAGTACCAAACCGCGCGAGCGAGCTCACACCTCCACGCGCGAACACAACCCAGCGAGATCGCCTTCCACCCCTTGCGCCTAGACCACCAGGCGAGACTGCACTCCACTCGCGGCTTGACCTCCCAACTCGCGTGGCGAGGTCCGTCTACTCGTGACCTGCTCCTGCGCGAGCTCCACCTGCGAGAGCTACACCGGCGCGAGCTCCCCCTGCCGAGATTACCAAAACGCGAGTCACACAAGGCCGCGAGTTCTCTCTCGCTGCGTGCTCACCAGACCGCGCGGCTTTTACTTCTAGCCGCCCGGACAGAAAACCGCACCAGCGCTGCAGCGCTCCTCTCTCTAAAACGGAACGAGAATATAGGAACTTCTCTCTCTATTTCATCAATCAAATAAGTACAAGGGGGGGGGGGGGCTTTATATAGGCAAAACAAAACACCCAAAACCTCTCTCCTAATAAATACAACTTTCCATCTACCCATTTATTACATTCTTAACTCCCCATCATAAATGCATTTTAAAAAAACTTAATAATTAAAAACCTTGACGATTTGACCGAGTCAAATTGTCAACCCAACAAACTCCCCCTCAAACTTGGCAGCACATGCCGAGTTTGCCTTTGAGCTTCAGGAACGTGTCTACCTTCAACGCCTTAGTGAAGATATCCGCGACTTGCTCTCCGGTCGGGCAATACTTCACTTCCACTGTCTTCAACTCTACCTGCTCCCTTAGGAAATGGTACCTTGTCTCGATATGTTTGCTACGTCCATGTAGCACGGGATTCTTCGCGAGCTGGATGGCCGACATGTTGTCCACCAACATAGTCGTTGGCCCATCCACTCCATGATGCAAACTCTCCAATAGATTCCTTAGCCAGATGGCTTGGCAGGCGCCAGCTGCTGCTGCAATATACTCAGCCTCGTAGGACGATAGAGCTATCGTTGTCTGCTTCTTCGAGCTCCAAGAGAACACCCCCGTTCCCATGCTGAAGGCATATCCGGAAGTGCTCTTCCGATCGTTCACATCGCCTCCATAGTCACTATCAGAGTACCCAACTAACTTCAGCTCCTCTCCAGTAGCATATTTCAGCCCATGGCCTCTGGTCCCGTTGATGTACCTCAGGATCCTCTTCGCTGCCGTGAAGTGGTCTTCCTTTGGCTCCTCCATATGCCTGCTCACCACTCCGACCGCATACATGATGTCCGGTCGGGTGAAGGTAAGGTAGCGTAGACTGCCCAGCAAACTCTTGAATATGGTAGAGTCCACCGCTTCTTCCTTAGAATCTTTCTTCAGCTTCAAGCCTGGGTCAGCAGGAGTGGAGATAGGCTTGCTATCCTCCATCCTGAACTTCTTCAAGATCTCCTCTGCGTACTTCTTCTGGGATATGAAGATCTCATCTTCTCCCTGCTTTACTTCCACTCCCAGGAAGTAGCTCAACTCTCCTAAGTTCGTCATCTCAAATTCCTTCTTCATCATGCCCCGGAACTCCTCATACATAGCAGTATTGTTCCCTGTGAAAATCATGTCGTCCACGTAGAGGCACACAATCATCATGTTGCCCTCCTGGTCCTCCTTGGTGTAGAGGGCGTGCTCGTGCGGGCTCTTCTGATATCCATGCTTTTTTAAGTAAGCATCTATCCTTCCGTTCCACGCTCTTGCCCCTTGCTTCAGCCCGTAGAGTGCTTTGTCTAACTTGCAGACTTTCCTCTCCTGCCCCTTCACAACGTACCCTGGAGGCTGCTCGATGTACCCATCTTCCTCCAAGTACCCGTTCAAATATGCCGAGACCACATCCATCTGCATGATCTTCCAACCATGGTGAGCCGCTAGCGCTATGATCAACCGGATGGTGTCAACTCGCGCCACGGGGGCAAACACTTCATCATAGTTCACGCCTTGGACTTGACGATAGCCCTTCACCACTAGCCTGTCCTTGTGCTTCTCCACTCCGCCATCCTTGTTCTTCTTTACTTTGTACACCCACTTCACCCCGAGGGGTTTGTTGCCAGCAGGAGGGTCGACCAATTTCCAGGTCTCGTTCTTCTTTATGGAAGCGATCTCCGCATCCATCGCCTTCCTCCAACTCTTCTCCTTGGCAGCTTCATCGTAGGAGCACGGCTCGACATCTGCTAACAGACAATACAAAGAAAAATTATTAAGTGCCGGTGCCGTCTCCTCATATATTTCATCCAGCCTCCGCATCCTGGGCTGAGGGCGGTTGTCCTTGCTCCCACTAGTGCTAGCTCCTCCAGGGCCGCTTCCACTCGTGCTTGCACAACTAGAGTAAGGGGTGAGAGCTCCCCCTGGACCTCCGCTTGGTGGTGATGGTGGCTCCGCTCCACCCATCTCCGCTTCGGCCTCTCCTCCACCTTCTTCTTCATCATCCTCGAAAAACATCCCCTTGATGTTCTTCACCGCCTCATCCCAGCTCCAGCAGCTTCCTTCTTCAAATACCACATCTCGTGAGATGATGGCTTTCTCCGTCTCAGGATTGTATAACTTGTAAGCCTTGCTCGTAGGAGCGTAGCCCACAAAAATACACTTTTCACTTCGGTCGTCCAGCTTCTTTCTCCTTTGGTCCGGGACGTGGGCATAGGCCACGCACCCGAAGACCCTCAGGTGCTTCACACTTGGCTTCCAGCCACTCCAAGACTCAAACGGTGTCTTGAACTTCACACTCTTGGTAGGGCACCGATTCAGCACATACACAGCCACCTGTACTGCTTCTGCCCAGAACTTCTTCGGTAGTCCCTTACCCTTTACCATGCTCCGTGCCATGTTCATGATTGTGAGATTCTTCCTTTCTGCCACGCCATTCTGCTGAGGCGAGTAGGCCGCCGTCAGCTGATGAGAGATTCCCCATTGCCTACAGTACTCATCGAACAGCCTAGAGGTGTACTCCCCACCTCTATCTGTTCTAAGTACTTTCAGCGGTTGACTACTCTCCTTCTCAGTCATCGCCCGGAACTCCTTGAACTTCTCCAGCGCCTCAGCCTTCTCCTTCAGAAAATACACCCAACACTTTCTGCTGAAGTCGTCGGTGAATGTAATGTAGTACTTGCTTCCACCGATTGAAGTTGTTTCAAATGGACCAGGGATGTCCGAGTGAACCAACTCCAATGGCCTCGTCTCCCTTCGGGACTTGCCACCCTCAAATGTCTCCCTTCTTTGCTTCCCCTTGGTGCATGCCTCACAGACCCTATGAGGAGGTGTGATCATAGGCAGCCCTTCCACCATCTTTGATCCAGACAACAACTTCAGGCCTGTGAACCCCAGATGCCCCATCCGGTGGTGCCACAGCCAAGCTTCCTCCTCTTCTTCATTCCTCGCGAGACATGCCGTCTCCTTTACATACATTCTCAAGGTGAAGAGACGGTTCGCCGTCATCTTTACCCTCACTACTTCTTTCCCATGACCATCCTTCATGGCCAGGGTGCCATCCCGCAACAAGACCCAGTAGCCCTTCTCCACCAGCTGCCCAAGACTTAGGATGTTACTCCTCAAGCCCGGCACATAAAAGACGTCGTTGATGAGAACCTCCTTCCCACTCAACACGACCGCCACAACTCCCCTTCCTTCCACTACAATCTTTGAGGCGTCGCCGAAACTCACCTCGCCACCATTTGGCTCAAGGCTCGTAAACAGCTCCCTCTCTCCGCACATGTGGTTGCTGGCTCCGGTGTCTAAGTACCACACTCCATTCCTTCCGCCTCAAGCACCTTGGACCGTAAGGAACATCATCGGGTCACCTCCCGTGTTGCTCGTCTCCGCATAGTGGTTGGCCTCTTCTCCCTTCCGAGGAGCCCAACAATCATAGCTCATGTGCCCAAACTTGCCACAGTTGTAGCATTGAGTCTGGGACATGTCTCTTCTACCTCCTCTTCCTTGGCCTCTGCCTTGGTCTCTTCCTCCTCTGTCTTGGTGTTGGGTATTGTATCCACAATTACCTGGATTTGAGGATGCCACCTGTCAAGCTAAGATGAATTCACAATGTATTTGATGAAACATCTTAAGTTGTACTTGCAGCTCCTCCACGCTAAGTGCACACCAATGTCAGGGTGCAGTAGGTCAATATACACGGGTCTGCAAGATGTAATCTCTCGTTGAGCAGATCAGTGTGTTGGCCTACGTGTACTCTCTCTATTGGAGTGCACTTACTTTCAAGTACAGGGCCGTTCATATGCAAGAGAAGACAAGGAGCATGGATGGGTCAAGGAGCAGCTTCTGGGTGGAAGACGAAAATTCGTCCAAGGAAAATTCGACGAGAATCACCAAGTGATTCTCGCCGATTCGGCGAGAATCACTAGTGATTCTCGCCGAATCGACGAGAATCATTAGTGATTCTCGCCGACTCCTTCAGGCTACCTCAAAACGGTCCCAAGTAAGATTCGGCGAGAATCACTAGTGATTCTCGTCGAACCAGTGGTTAAGCAGTTCATGAATACCAAGTGAAAATCGTTGAGAATCAATAAGTGATTCGGCGAGAATCACTAGCGATTCTCGACGAATCGTCGAGAATCCCTTGGTGATTCTCGCCGATTCGTCGAGAATCGCCTGCGATTCTCGCCGATTTTCACTTAGCGTTTTCTCGGGATGCTGCTGGACCGGATTCTGCCGCTGGACTAGTTTGAACCGGATTTAGGGATTTCTATTGTGGGTCCCACAAACGGTCATATTGGAGTTATCTACAGTATATATATTCGGGTATTTTGAACAGTAAAAAGAGAGAATCTGAAACCGAGTCGCTACGTAACCCTAAAATCGCGAATTCTCTCCGCCGCCGCCGTCGCGCTCGGGCAAGTAGGTCGCCGTCAACAATCGGGAATCCTTCGTGATCTCTAGCGACAGAAGCTTAGGAAAGCTTGAGTCTCACGTGTCTATCCAGAGATCCCTTGTCTCTCGATTTGTTGACCGGGAAAAACTCCCCCGTCCGAATCGATCGAGACAACTGATCCTAGAGTGACCGTTGGTAGACCTAGCTTGATTTGCAACGAAGTTTGGATCTCAAAGTATTGCTGCCGCTCATCATCGTAGCCGCCGATCCCGAAGCTAGCCGCCGCTCGTGTTGCCGCCGCCGGTTCCGGGGAGATCCTCTCCAAGAGAGACCAAGGTTGTAGACTCTTCGTTGACTTCACGAACACGTCGTCGAACGAAGAGGAACACCGCAGTCTCCAAACGAAGTTTGTATCTCGTATACATTCTATATTTACTTTTGTTGTAAAGGAACTTTTGTTCCGTGTTGTAAGGGTTGGGTGCAACCCGTTTTGTGGGAGTGTTGGCTCTCACGTGTGGAAGGGTTCCTTCCGTTAGTGCAGGGATTGGATTTCAATCCTGTTGGAGAAGAGACCGAGTCGTCCCTTGTTGGGAGATAGGTCGAAGGGGGAAAGTGGATGTACCCAAGTCGGGGAACCACTATAAATTGCCTGTGTATTCTGTGTGCTGTGCTGTTTAACTTTATTGTGCAGGTACATTCGTAAATTCCGCAAAAGCGCTACTCGTCACCTATCCCCCCCCCCCCCATAGGTGCACATAGTTGACACTAGGTGGACTTTCAAGTGGTATCAGAGGGAGGTTACTCATCAAAAAGGTTAACACCTTGAGTAGAATCCTGCCACCAGTGTCAGAAGCATGGAGCTGGATTATGAGATACCGCCACTCAAACTCCCCGCATGCACAAAGGACTATTATCCCATCTGGAGAATGAGAGTGTCATTTCACCTTGATGCTATCGATCCTCGAGCATCCTTCATCCTGGAAGAGGGTCCGTTTATTCCCATGAAGACCTCCGACTCTGGGATCCAAGTGCCCATGGGCATTGCTGAGATGTCAGAGACGGAACTATCACTATTTCACTTGGACGAGAGGATTCGACAAATTATCATGGATGTCTGGTCTGGAGCCTCTCGCTCTAGATTGGAAAAATGTAGAACGGCTAAATCTCTGTGGATGATGATCTCAGAGCTGATGGGGGGGGGTCAGAGAAAGCTGGAATATGTTGTCAATCAGAGGATGAAGCGTATGTGGGGGTCCTCACTTCTGAATATGAAGGCAAGGATCCCTCGGATTGCATCAGAGCTCCAGTGTCCGTGTCAGAGACTGAAGAGGACAGTGAGGAAAGTAGCTCTGATGTGGATGAAACAATGTTCACTGGATCTAATCACAATAACACAGATGAGCAGGTAACTCCTTCGTCCTGCCCCGTATCTCTTGAAATTTCTGAAGACAGGAACTGCCCTCCTTCAGAAAATTCTGATTCCCTGAAGAGAGCCCTTCAGGAAAGCAACCTGCTTGCTGAGGAGCAAGCTCAAGAGATTGCTCGACTGAAGATCTTGTTGGTTCTCCAATTGGCGTCCAACAAGGTCAAGGACTCTAAGATCTCAGCTCTAGAGAATAGTCTAGAAAATGAGAAACGTATAGTATCAAACTTTTCCAAAGTTGATGCTATAAAGAGAAAGCAAGAAACCGGGTGGATCTCCCGGATTATCAAGGCATGGAGAAATGGGGAAACGGTATTCCGACCCCCTCTCCAAGCAGGAAGGCAATTCATCATGCCTTCAGGTATGACCACAGGAATAGTCGTGGTCACTGCAAGGATGATATGTCCTCATGTGGAAACGTCCATAGTGCAAGGGCCGGCGTGGCCACCCACGAGAGAATACCTAAGGCTCATTCTGAGCCCTTTGTATTCACTGCCACTGCCTCAACACAGTGTGGATCTGCATGTCCCGGCTCACAGAAGACTTCTCACCACTCGAGGACACGGGATAGAGAGGATAGAAGTCATGATGTCAGGCTCCATGGGGCCTCAGTAAGGGAGATGCCTGAAAGAATGGCACCACCTTCCCGGCCTCATAACGCTCACAACATGCATTCTTTCCACCCTTCCACGTGTCACGATGGAAGAGGAATCTTTGTGACAAGATCATGCCCTATCCCGTTTAGACCTAGGACCGTGACTACACCAGTCACTAGATCAGGTCGGAAACAGCGATACAACATTCACCCATGTTGGTGCTGCGGCAAAGTGGGGCACTTTGCCATCGACTGTTGGCACAACCCCTCTGTGCCCACGGCAAGGGCTTATCCACATTCTCGGGACAGAGGTAGTCTTCCAGACAGGTTTTCTAAAGGAAGGCAGTTGCGTGCTTATGCTAACAGGAACCTAGGACCCAATATGATTTGGGTTCCTAAGGTAAAGTAATTCTTTCTTGCAGGGTAGTCTAGGTCCCCGTGAATATGATGGGAACTAGACAGTAGGTGGCTCAAGACTAAATAGGAACAAGCGTCTGCAATAACAGATGTGATATCTGTTTGAGCATACTCACATTGAGCCTCTAATGTGTTCTACCTGTGGGACTAAGACGATGACTCTCAAAATCCCAGGTAATTTTGATCAGTTCAAGGACTTGCGTCATATTGCATCCTCATTTAAAATATATATATATATATATATATATATATATATATATTCTATCCATGTGTATATTTATACTTATGCTTACACATGTATGTGTGCACCTCTAAGGATAGGTTAACTCGATGCATGCAAACCTTTACACATCAATAAAGGGTTAACGAAGATATGTCATCGTGAATCTCGACAACTCACAATTGACATCAAGAAGTTTTTGGAAAAGCCTTGTTCAAATCCAAATAGATTGACTTTAAAATACACATGTATTTATCATTTTTATATTGACTTGACATCAGAAAATTTCAAAAATGTTGCAAGCTTCTCAACGTGAAAATTCCTAGTCAAGAAACCTCTCAATTTCGAATTAGACAAATCCCGCCGACCCATTATATACATGAAATCTCGCTGAATTAGACAAATGGTATCAGAAACCGAATTAGACAAATCTCCCCGAATCTCGCCGAATTAGACAAATCCCGTCGACCCTTCGCCTTCTTCACGAATCCCACCGAATTAGACAAATCTCGCCGAATTAGTCAAATCCCGCCGACCCTTCGCCTTCTTCACGAATCCCGCCTCACGTCGCAGCAGATATCCCGCAAGAGTTCTTCCGCAGACTTGCCGAAACCCGCAAGAGCTCTCCTGACGACCCGCAGCAAGCTCGTCGCACCGCCTACGCCAAACCTCGCCGACTCTCCTCCGCTGGACACTCGCCGAGGGGCCACTAATCGCCGCAAGGGACACTTACCGGAAGGACACCTCGCCGACTCCTGCTGGAAAGCTCGCCAAATCCGTCTCCATCAAAGGTTTCCCGCAAGCATCCCGCCAAAGCCTTCACCGACGAACTCTTCAAGTTTCGATTCTTCTCCACTCGAACTAATTCACCGTATACGCCCTTAGGTAACCTCTTCCTGACCCGTACTTGGACGCGCTCACTAGTGATGCTTTCTTTTTGAATGTTCATTAACGCTTAGAGTAGGGATTCTCTCTCTAGATCTACAATGGCTCCAAGGACAACTGCTTGGTTGGTCTCTGGCTGCGAGCTGGTTCGAACTGGGTTTTCTCACGCCTCGGACGAATTCCGCAACATCATTCTGATGCTGGAAGAGGCTGGGCTAACCTTCGTCTTGGAGCACCCTTGCAAAATCCTGGACAAAGAGGTGCTGGAGTTCTTCGCTACCGCAAGACTCCGAGATGGCGACTCCCTAATCAAAAGCAAGGTGGCTGGGGCAAAAGTCAAGATGTCTGCCAGCAAGCTGACTCGCTACCTGCAGCTTTCTAGTTCGGAGCAGGAGGACTATCTGGAGGACGAGGACAAGACCAGAACTCTCTTATTCTGCGGTCTCGCACGAGGAACTCGATCAATAAAGAGGAAGGATATGAATGAAGAAGGGAAGCTCCTGTCAGACATTATTGGAAAGGTGCTCATCTGCAAACCGGGCTCTCATGACCATATCTCAGGAGATATGTTCAAGATCCTGATAGCTGTTGTCTGCCGTAAGAGGTTCAACTGGGGGGAGTTGCTGTTCGAGAAGATCAAGGACACCTTGGGCACTCCGAGTTTTGGCCGCATCATAAGTCTATATCTAAACCAGCTAAACGGAGATAAGTTTGACATGAGCAAAGGTGTCCCTCTCCACTACTTGAAGAAGATGGATACAAGTGTGTTTGATCGATGGGAGAGGCGTATTGGGCAGCCTGCAGTGGAAGAGCAACAGGGAGTATCTCCAGCAGTCACCCCCGGTGAAATTCCTGATACCCTGACTACAGGAATCGAGGGGGAGACTCTACCCCCTCATACGGATGTAGTATCTGAAATTGCCCAGGTGGCCAGGGATGCTGTGGCCGAAATTCTAGAAGAAAGTGACACTGTACTGGAGACTGCTGACCAAGAATTGGAAGAGGCTGCTGATATAGATGATTTCTTGGATGATGACGGCAAGGAAGATGGAAATGAGGGGCATGAAGTATTGGAGCATCCGGATCTTGTTGAACCTCCATCTGAAAAGCATGCACCAGTGGAGGGGGAGTCCGATAAATCTCCAGAGGCCGCCAGCATTCCTCCATTAGAGACTGTGATTGTATCCAGCTCTACAGATGCGTCTGCTGAAGAGCAAGGCCAAGAAGTGCCTCCGCCTATACCGTTACGAGATGAGCTAGCCACTCACACTGTCAATATCATTCAGGGCATTGTGAATGAACTAAAAGCCTCCTTTGATGAAGCTCAAAATAAACTGCTGAACAGGATTAAGACATCTGAAAAGCTCATGCTCAAGAATATGGTGGAGATCAACCATAAACTGGATGTGATGGAGAAGAAATTTGAAGAAAAGTACACCGAGGCCGGACAAGCTGTCACACTTCTAATGGCCGGTTTGAAAAAGAATACTGATACTCGTGCCGTCGTCAATCAGAATGCACATATTGTAGCCAACAACATTCAGAAGTTTGATGGTAATATGGTCACTCTAAACGCCAATCAGCAGGCCCTGATCACTGAATTCTCCAAGACCACGAAGCATATTGATGACTCCCTGCACTCATATGCAAACTGCATCGCTGTCGAAGCCAAAAAGGGGGAGAAAGAGTATATAGCTAAGTTGGCCGAGCTTCAAGAAAGCATGAGCACACACTTCGCACAATCAAGCAAATATGTCTATGAGAGCTGCTGGTGGATGCTCCAACAGGCGTTAGGTATGTTAGGCGTCGTTCTGCCTGACAATCCTGCAGGTATTCATGTTCCTGAGACCTCTTTGGCCGATGAGGAAGTATGTGCTGCTGAGGATTTAAGTACAAGTGCTGCAGATGTTCCCACAAATGACGTTGATGCTAGGGCTCTCCCCCAAGCTAAACTGAGGAGCATGTTTGACCAAGAGGCCTTAGCAAAAGCCAGGGGAAAGAGAAAAGCTCAGGAAGGGACCTCCAAGGAGACTCCAGTTGAGAAGAGAATCAGAATGAGTGAGGAGGATGTACGAAACGAAAGGTGGAGTCCAGTTTCAAGGAACATCATCTTAGACACCTTCTGGCTGCAAGAAAGAGGAGAGATCAATCGAAACGAAGTATATAGCCAGTACGAGTGGGAAACGCACAAAACGTTTGAAGCGAAACGCAACATCTTTTTCAGAAACAACAAGGATGCAGATAAAGTTCCTCCTCCTAGGTATTACCCGAAGCCCAAAGAATACATGGAGAGGCAAAGCAAGAAGTACTTGGCTCAAAATCTTAAGGGTGACTTAGCCAAGGAAAAATAGTCAATAACTTATAGCTTGTCACTTTGTCTTGAGAACATTTAATGATTATTATTATCATATGAACAATTCTGAGATTATATGTGTATATATATATATTGGTATATATATTTGAATTTGTGAATGACTCAAGTCCTAATCTGGTTGCATATATTCTCTTGCGCTGCATGTTTAATTTCTGAATGCTATGTTTATTATTTGATAGGTGCTATTCATCTTAGCTAGTAGGGTTTTGGCTTCGTCAAGTAGGGGGAGATTGTTGGGTATTGTATCCACAATTACCTGGATTTGAGGAAGCCACCTGTCAAGCTAAGATGAATTCACAATGTATTTGATGAAACATCTTAAGTTGTACTTGCAGCTCCTCCACGCTAAGTGCACACCAATGTCAGGGTGCAGTAGGTCAATATACACGGGTCTGCAAGACGTAATCCCTCGTTGAGCAGATCAGTGTGTTGGCCTACGTGTACTCTCTCTATTGGAGTGCACTTACTTTCAAGTACAGGGCCGTTCATATGCAAGAGAAGACAAGGAGCATGGATGGGTCAAGGAGCAGCTCCTGGGTGGAAGACGAAAATTCGTCCAAGGAAAATTCGACGAGAATCACCAAGTGATTCTCGCCGATTCGGCGAGAATCACTAGTGATTCTCGCCGAATCGACGAGAATCATTAGTGATTCTCGCCGACTCCTTCAGGCTACCTCAAAACGGTGCCAAGTAAGATTCGGCGAGAATCACTAGTGATTCTCGCCGAACCAGTTGTAACATCTCATGTTACTTCTGGACCCCTCAACTTAGATTGAGTTAGGCATGGGGTGAGATTTGAGGAGATCAACCAGGTTTGACCCTAGGTAGTGGGTGGTAGCCATGTGGGGCCCACTATAAGACCATAGTCAAACTAGGTCAAACTAGCCTAAGTGGGGACCCTAGCCACACCATGACCCCAGCACATTGCCCTAACCCTAAAGACAATCTAAGTGGACCCTAGGGTATATCACTGGGTCAACATTTTGACCCCAATTGACCAAAGTCAACCTTGGGCTTAATTTGGTCAAACCCACACTCATAGGCCTAATTAACCTAAGTGGGGCACCCCCTTGACCCAAACCAAGTTGGGTGGTGCCACTAGACCCATTTCCACCAAGTGGGGTCAGTCCACCCACCATAGTTGACCAGTCAACCCTAAAAGTCAATTTGGTCAACAAATTGACCTAAAGAGTGAAATGAAGGCCAAGCCATTTCCCCTTGGACCATGCCCACCAAAATTGGCCCATAGTCAGCCCAAGTGAACAAGACCAGTCCTACCCCTCTAAATCAGGAGAGAGAGTACATGCAAGGGGGTAAAATTGAGATTTTTAGGAGAAGAGGAGAGAGAAAGGGGAATGAAGGGAATAATGGCCACATGGCCACCCCATCAGCTGGTTTTGGCTTCCCAAAACCAGGTGGCCGACCTCCCCTATTCATTTCCAGCAGAATACCAGGGCTGTGAGCCACATGGCACCTTGGGTGAAGCCTCCAATGCTCAAACCGAGCTCACCTTGGAGTTAACTCCACTTATAGCCCACCTCAGTCCAAACAGAGCTCACCATTAGCTTCAGAAGGCCGAGAGGAGCGGAATTCGACTGCTTAATCATGGAGAATGGTGGAGAATTGAGCTTTCGGGGTGGAGCTCGCCGGCGCACCACCACCACGGCAAACCGCCGCCTGACCCGCAGCCAAGCCTCGATTCAGGTGCGTTTCACCTCACCTCTTCCCGTACTAACTTTCTAGATCGATCTAGGGAGATATCGGGCTCAATCGAGCCCGATGCCATGAGAGGAAATGGAGAAAATCGAGCATTTCTTTTCTTGCTCGGGTTCGCCGGAGGAGCCAACTCCGGCGGCCCCACCGCCGGGAAACGCTAGCCCCCACCTTAACGAAGGTGGTGGCGATATCCGCCGGCGGTGGTGGTGGCTCAGCTGGCCGGAAACCGCCGGCAAAGTCGCTCCAGGTCGGCTCGATCTCAGCCGTTGGCTGGAGGTAGACGATGACCAGATCCCGTCGGATTTTACTTTAAGATTCGTGCAAACAGTTAAATGATTTAATTTAATTATTGATAAATAGTGAAATTCTGTCACACTTTTTCAGTCACTTTGCATGTTAAATTTAGGCCTCTTAGAGGCATTTCCAGAACTTAGCCCCTTAATGAAAAATGTAGCCTAGGGTCTTACCTTTAATATGCCACCCTAAACTTACATTTTGGTGTAGTGTACAGTCCTGTAGGACATTTCTGCTAGGACTGGTCCTAGAGTAGAGCAGAAATTAAATTGGGTGCCCAGGTCACAATATTATTCACCATGGCCCCAAATTTTGGGCACATGCACGATTAGGGCATACTTAGCTCCTGCCAAAATTTAGGAATTTTTACAGAATATTTTCCTATAGTTTTTGGTAAAATATCAAAATATAAATAAATGACATATATGGAGTTCTACTCCTCCCCATGGCCCCAAATTTTGGTGGTGGGTCAGTGGGGTCATCCTTGGTGCATGATAAAATTTTCAGCACCTTGGGTTCACTGCATGTTGGAGAATCCATTTGCATGTGCTAGCCTATGTTAAGCCTTGGTGTGCAAATAGCAAAAATGCAAATTGGTGTATTTAGCCCAATGGTGACATGCAAGAGTCATGAAATTATTTACAGTGGTTCATTAGGGTAAATTTCATCCCTCAAATTAATGATGGAATTTTGGAATCAAAATTCCATTTATTGGAATTTATTTTAAATATAGCTAATTTGGAAATAAAATTGGAAAATAGGATTTATTCAAGTACAAATCCAAACAACTTTGCCAAGGCATAGATAACATCACATTTGACTTAGGAAAAATTATGATTTCTCTGTTTTGAAGAACTTTTGGAGTAGATACCCTAAATTCCCCATTTTACCCTTACCTTGTTAATTCTTGAAATGATGGATTTATACCTCTGAAAAATTTGGAATTTATTCTACTGTTATAAAATGTTATTATTAGTTTTGCATAAATTTCTCAGAATTTAATGGATGCATTATTTGTGTTAAATTAGTACAATGGCATTTTGGTAAATATCTTATAATGGAATCCTATAGGCCATCTTACATTAAATGCTGATGATTCTCTGCCAATAGTCATAAATTAGTGTCCTACAAACTCTGTAATTTTTCTGGAATTTTTGATTACATTATGCCTATACATCATTTGGAAAATGGAATTTGTGTGGAATTGATATTAAATTGAAAATGATAATAAATAATTTAAGGAAAATTATGAAATTCTGTAGACAGCAATATTTTGTCAATATACATCTCAGGAAAAATTCCCTAGGCCAGTGGATACTTAAGCAAACTACTTCATGTGTAAAGTGACCTAGCATTTAAATTAAAAGAATTAATTAAATGACTATTTGGCCAGGAAAAATTATGAGAATCCTTAGGGTAGTTCCCTTAGTCCATAATACCTTAGGATAAATATTTAGAGGCAAGATGCCTTAAGTTTTGGAAGATCACATTTCTAGGGTAAACATAGGTCATGGTCTGCATATAACACAAATAGGTCTTGCCTTAGGGGAATTACCAGCGGATTGATTATCGGCAGAAATAAGAGAGAGTTCAACATATGTAACCCTGGTGGGTAGAGTTTTTCTTAGTGAGGGATCAAAAGTGCAAGTCTTAACTAGCAACTGGAGTGGGGATCGGCGGAAGACCGTTGGTTTTCCCGGTAATACCTTAAGTCACTAGGGTTGTACTAAAGCAATAAGGAGAGCTGGGGTGATACATGGGTAGCCATCAACTAAAATAAATATCCTTGCGAAAGGGAACGTTGGGCGTAATCCCAACATAGTTCCTAGTGCCCCTTGAGAGCCCTTCACAGGGAATACCGGGGGCAGTACTGGGATTAACCTTAAATCTCTAGGTGTAATAAACTGTAGACAAGAGTAGTATAATAGGTTAGAACATTGTCGTACCTTCTCGCCCGTGTGGGGTTGGAGAGATTCATGATATATGCTCACCCGTTTGGGGTTTGAGGGAGTTGGTATAAAGGCACTATTGTGCGTTCTCACCCGGGTTTGGGTTTGAGGGATTCAGGACGGGTTTTGGTCCTGCGAGCGGGAGGCTCGGTATGAATTACTTGCATGTGCATAAATATCGTGGCGGGGCATGCGGTACTGGCCGTTCGTCACACCGATGGCAGTACGGTGCACCAGGCGGTTGTGGGAGTTAGAGGGGCCAGTGGGTTGTTTTACACTGCGGTCTGGAGGACGATCCCCGATAACACACATCCGACCCAACAAGACTGACGGGTTTGTCAGCAAAGTACGTACGCGAGACTCTAGAGTGCACCTTGGACGTGTACAGAGGCGTATGAGAGGGGTCTAAGGCTTGGTAGTGTGCATACCGGTCTAGAAGCGGAGACGCCCGCTCCGCTGCTGCCGTAGCCACAGCGGTGGTACCCGAGAGTGATGTTAGCTCTCAAAAAGTGGGAACTAAAGGTCTGTGATCACAGAGTCGTTGTGTGTGAGTTGCACTTGCCTGCGCATAAAATTGCATCATACCATTCATTCATATTAGGTCATACGCTTCATAGATCCTTATCATATAAATTAGTATGGGCTCTTTTATATGATAAGTTAAATTTCCTGGAAACCCTAACTTATATATTTGTATGGGCATTTATATAAGTTAGGGTACGTTTGTGATGATAGCATAGTGGTAGCTTAGCTTATTTACTTGTTCATACTACTGCTTCTTTACTTTTCTTTACTGCACTGCTCTTACTTACTACTTGTACCGTACATAGAATTGCTAGAGTAGAATTACAGTACTTATTACAGCATTAGTTAGATATTGTCACCTGCTTCCACTTTGTTACCCCTTGTTGTCCTCTGCTTCGTCCTCCCGCTCGGTGCCTAGGAGCTGCGGGGCGAGGTGCGGAGGAAACGACTTAGTCTTTTGACTAATGGTCGGTGACCAACTATTTTTAGGAGCCCGTGGAGATGGAGCACCAGCACGTCGAGGAGGCAGGACATGAGGAGCAGATACCACTTCAGCAGGCTACTACCACTACTGTGCGTCCTCAGGTGGGACGAGATCCGATGTTCTAGCATAGTTTCCGCATTTATGATTTTGTGAGAGAGAGATTTGATGTACTGGGCATAAGCCCTTTTTACTCTTTCATTTGTACTTATTTGTGGACTATTATGATGTACTATTCATTTCTTTTCATGATTGTACTGTGGCTTGTGGACTGGTAATTTTACATATATAGATTACTTCTTCTTCTCGTATTGGCCTACAGGTTTATGATCGTACTAGCCGGCAGAATCGGCGTGTTGTGGTGTCAACTAACCCGTGAGTTAGTGCCACCGTAAGACGGCGGTTCTGGGCATAAGACCCGGTAGCCCTCCTTGGTAAGGGGGAGGGGGGGTCTTACACCAGTGGTTAAGCAGTTCATGAATACCAAGTGAAAATCGTTGAGAATCAATAAGTGATTCGGCGAGAATCACTAGCGATTCTCGACGATTCGTCGAGAATCACTTGGTGATTCTCGCCGATTCGTCGAGAATCGCTTGCGATTCTCGCCGATTTTCACTTAGCGTTTTCTCGGGATGCTGCTAGACCGGATTCTGCCGCTGGACTAGTTTGAACCGGATTTAGGGATTTCTATTGTGGGTCCCACAAACGGTCATATTGGAGTTATCTACAGTATATATATTCGGGTATTTTGAACAGTAAAAAGAGAGAATCTGAAACTGAGTCGCTACGTAACCCTAAAATCGCGAATTCTCTCCGCCGCCGCCGTCGCGCTCGGGCAAGTAGGTCGCCGTCAACAATCGGGAATCCTTCGTGATCTCCGGCGACAGAAGCTTAGCAAAGCTTGAGTCTCACGTGTCTATCCAGAGATCCCTTGTCTCTCGATTTGTTGACCGGGAAAAACTCCCCCGTCCGAATCGATCGAGACGACCGATCCTAGAGTGACCGTTGGTAGACCTAGCTTGATTTGCAACGAAGTTTGGATCTCAAAGTATTGCTGCCGCTCATCATCGTAGCCGCCGATCCCGAAGCTAGCTGCCGCTCGTGTTGCCGCCGCCGGTTCCGGGGAGATCCTCTCCAAGAGAGACCAAGGTTGTAGACTCTTCGTTGACTTCACGAACACGTCGTCGAACGAAGAGGAACACCGCAGTCTCCAAACGAAGTTTGTATCTCGTATACATTCTATATTTACTTTTGTTGTAAAGGAACTTTTGTTCCGTGTTGTAAGGGTTGGGTGCAACCCGTTTTGTGGGAGTGTTGGCTCTCACGTGTGGAAGGGTTCCTTCCGTTAGTGCAGGGATTGGATTTCAATCCTGTTGGAGAAGAGACCGAGTCGTCCCTTGTTGGGAGATAGGTCGAAGGGGGAAAGTGGATGTACCCAAGTCGGGGAACCACTATAAATTGCCTGTGTATTCTGTGTGCTGTGTTGTTTAACTTTATTGTGCAGGTACATTCGTAAATTCCGCAAAAGCGCTACTCGTCACCTATTCCCCCCCCCCCATAGGTGCACATAGTTGACACTAGGTGGACTTTCACTTGGCCTCTGTCTTGGCCTCTTCCTCCACCTCCGGCGTTCCATCCTTGGTTCTGCTCGAACTCCTTCTGGTGTGATTGACTTCTTCCTTGATCTCTCCCACCTCTTCCTACTCTACCTCTTCCTTGGTAGCCACGGCCACGCTGGCCACCACCTCTTCCCGAGCTCTCTCTGAAGTTCAGCTGGGTCTGGAGTGCTTTTCCCAATCCACTCACTTCTTCGTCATCTTGCGCCATTCTGTACTCATGGGCTTGCAGTGAGCCTATCAATTCATCCGCCGTCATCACCGTGAGGTCCTTCGATTCTTCGATGGCCACCACCACGTGTCGGAACTTTTTTGTCATAGAGCGTAGGAGCTTCTCCATGAAGCTAACCTCGTCTATGGTCTCCCCATTTCTCTTCATCTCATTTGTGAGCGTCCGTAGACGGGTCACATAGTCGCCAACCTTCTCCGACCCTTGCATCCTTATCATCTCATACTGGCCTCGGAGGGATTGCAACTTAACTTTCTTGGCCTTGTCCACTCCCTGTATGGAGCGCTGCAAGATCTCCCATGCCTCCTTCGAAGTCTCGGCGTCCGAGATCTTTTCGAATGTAGCTTCATCTACTCCTTGATACAAAATGAACAACGCCTTCTTGTCCCTCTTCTTAGCTTCTCTCAATGTTGTCCTCTGTGCGTTCGTTAACGCGGCTTCTGCTTCGGCAGTCAACACCTCCATACCATCCTCTACTACCTCCCACAACTCCTTGGAGTCTAGTAGTACCCTCATCTGGATGCTCCAGTTCCCATAGTTGGTCTTCGTCAACTTGGGGACTTGCCCCGCCACGGCACCTCCAAACTCCATCTCTCCCCCTACTTCAAGCCTTCCGAGGGTCTGAACCTGGGTCTGATACCACTTGTTGCAAACGTGTATGGGCTCCTACTACCTCGAAAAAACTCTTAAGTACTCGGCGAGACCAACTTGGCGAGACCGCCAAGTCGCGCGGCTACACCCCGGCGAGACCGCTACAAACCGTGCGACCTCTAACCTCCTGGGCGAGTACCAAACCGCACGAGCGAGCTCACACCTCCACACGCGAACACAACCCAGCGAGATCGCCTTCCACCCCTTGCGCCTAGACCACCAGGCGAGACCGCACTCCACTCGCGGCTTGACCTCCCAACTCGCGTGGCGAGGTCCGTCTACTCGCGACCTGCTCCTGCGCGAGCTCCACCTGCCAGAGCTACACCGGCGCGAGCTCCCCCTGCCGAGATTACCAAAACGCGAGTCACACAAGGCCGCGAGTTCTCTCTCGCTGCGTGCTCACCAGACCGCGCGGATTTTACTTCTAGCCGCCCGGACAGAAAACCGCACCAGCGCTGCAGCGCTCCTCTCTCTAAAACGGAACAAGAATATAGGAACTTCTCTCTCTATTTCATCAATCAAATAAGTACAAAGGGGGGGGGGGCCTTTATATAGGCAAAACAAAACACCCAAAACCTCTCTCCTAATAAATACAACTTTCCATCTACCCATTTATTACATTCTTAACTCCCAATCATAAATGAATTTAAAAAAAACTTAATAATTAAAAACCTTGACCATTTGACCGAGTCAAATTGTCAACCCAACAATATTGTCATCTTATTCTCTTTTGAAAATGTTGGAAAAAAGAACATGTAAAGGCCCATATAATTGCTCATCATAGGCCTTCTTCCCCTTTTTGTATTAGTCTCACATCTTGAAAAGAGGACTCTTCTCTCTCTTCTCTCCCTATATATATGCACTCATACTAGTATTTTGACACAAGAAAAATATAAAAAGTTTACAGCCTTTTCCCAATATTCTGTGTACTTTTCTACATGGTATTAAAGCTATCGGTCCTGCAAAAGGTCTCCACGCTCTGCTCTGGGCAGCTAGCATTCTGCTAACCGCAAGCTCCTTTTCTCTAACTGCACCTACAGTCGTAGTCTCCTGTGGTCTCCGTTTTCTCTACCGGCAGTATTCCGTGGATCCACTCCTTCCTCTCCCCTCCCCCGCCCCTCTGTTTTTATAGCCTTTTTTCGTGCACCAACTAGTTCTCTATGTTCGTCGGGTCCTGGGTCTCTGCGGTTTGGCTTGCCGCTCTTCGGCGACTTCTCTATTCGCACGGTTTGGTCGCGCGGTCTTCATGCGCTTACTGCCGCTATTCGCGTGGTCTTGCCTCGCACTAATCTTGTCGTTCTCCTTACCGCGCGGGTTGTTGTGCTTGACCGCTCTCTCTTTGCGAAGTCCGCTTAGCTCCTTGGCCACACAGCCTCCTCTCTTTTTGGGTCGACTACGGACATCTCTCTACGCCGCTCTCCATGCCTCGTGGTCTTCTGTGTTTCCCGCGCATCCTGTTTTTTTGTGTTTGCCCGCACTTCTATCTCTGCTTGGCCTCCTTATCGCGGTGCTCACAGCGGGCTCCTCTCTTTGCTCTACTTGTCGCGCGGTCTATTGTGCTTCCTGCGCGTTCTGGTCTTCTTATTCTCCCACGGCTCTTCTCTCTGCTTGGCCGCTCTTGTCTCACGGCAAGATCTTCTTCTCGCCCTCTCTATCTGCGGTCTCTCTTCTTGCCACGTGTTCTTGACGCGGTCTCTCTTCTTATTCATCCGCGTGGTCTACTATGACTGCATCGCCGTTTACCTGCCTTCCCGCTCAGCAGCTTAGTCTTAGCCGCTTACCCGCCTTGTCGGTTAGCTGTTTAGTCTAGCCGCTTAGTCTCTTGGTCATTGATTCAACTACTGACTCTTCTCTTCCAGCTCGTGTTGTTGTCCCTGTTCCTGAATTTCGTGATGAATTGAGAATCACCACCTTTTCTCTGACTGGGAAGAAGAATTTTGTTGAGTGAGTGCATTCTATCCGTCGAGTACTTCAGACAAAGGGGCTTCTACATCATTTAACTAAGGACACTCTTGCACGTACTGATGACTGGATTCGTGAAGATGGTCGTGTTCCTACTTGCCTCCTCAACTCCCTGGATGACAAAACTTACCGCATGATCATGTATCACGAGACGACCAAGACATTGTAGGATGAGCTCCATTCCATTTACTCCGGCAAGGACAGTCTCCAACACCTGTATGACATCATCACCGATCTTCAGACCCTTGACTCAGGTAGTGCTTTTGACTTAACCTCCTTTGTTGCACAGTCCAAGACACTGATTGAGGCCTGGATTCAGCATCAACCCCCGACTACTGATCTAGCTGCTCAGCACGCTCAAAAGGAAGTTGTTGGTATTGTCATGATGATGGCTCGCGTTCCGCCTCATTCTCACAATATTCGGGATCAGATCGTCCAATCCACTACTATTCCCTCATTCCCTGATGTATGCTCCATGCTGTTAAAGGTTGCACCGCCTCCTGATACTATCGGCCCTCCATCTCCAGCTCTTCTCCAGCAATCTTCTGTGCCACTGCTCCCTCTTCCTCCCCTACTCGCGGAGGACATACAGGCTCCCGAGGAAGGGGTTGAGGTAGCCAGTTGAGGCCTAAGTGTTCTTTCTGTGGTAAGGATGGACACTTTGAGGTGACTTGCTATCACAAACATGGTCTCCCTCCTCGTCCAACTGCTTCTGTTGCTGCCCGCAGTCCTTCTACCACTTTTGTTGATCTTGATGAAGTCTGCATCCAGCTCCAACAACTTCAAGGGTTGCTCAGCCACCCGCCTGCTTCCGTTGCCTCCATATCTAATGAAGGTATCACTTGTTTCTCTACTAGTCTGCGCTGCATAGTGGATTTAGGTGTCACTTACCATATCACCTTGCTGAAGCCACCTCAATACTTGGATTCTCCGCATTCCAAGTTAATTACAGTGACCAATGACGACACTGCTCCTGTCTCCAGTTCTGCTGATATACCTCTCAATCTCTCTATTTCTCTTCACTTGGCTCTCTGTGTCCCGGGCTCTCTGTTTAATTTACTGTTCGTTAGTCGCCTCACTTCTGATCTTAATAGTTTTATCACATTCACCTCTTCTTTTTTGATGCAGGATCGACGGGCGCAGGGTATCATTAGTAAAGGACGACTGCAAAACGGGCTCAACCTTCTTGACATCTCTCCCACCATTCTCTCATCCATCTCCTCTGTCGACTGGTATCGGTGACTTGGGCATGCTCCCCTTCCGGTCCTCAAGAAGGCTCTTCTTGATATTTCTCTTCCAAAATTTACCTGTGATTCTTGTATTTTCGGAAAACAATATTGTTACTCTTTCCCTTCTCATTGTACCTGAAGCACTGCTTCTTTTGTTTTAGTGATTTCTGATGTTTGAGACCCCGTACAAAATAACTAGTATGTCTGTTTATTGTTATTTTATCACTTTTATTGATGATTATTCTCGAATATCCTGGTTGTACTTACTTTGTGATCGCTCAGAGCTTTCTCGTATGTTCTGGGCTTTCGTTCTTGAGACTCGCATACAGTTTTCTGAAAAAATTTAAACACTCCAAACAGATAATGCTCGAGAATACACTAGTCATGCGTTCGATAATCTTTGCCCTGAATTTGAGATTATTCATCAGATTTCGTGTGCCTATACTCCCCAAAAAAACAATGTGGCTAAGTGCAAAAATAAACATCTTCTTGATGTTGCTTGCTCCATCATGATTCAAATACCGGTACCCAAGGCTTATTGGCACTTCGCGGTTTCGACGACATGTTATCTCATTAATCGTCTACCCTCCTCCGTCCTCAGCAATGCCACCCCGTTCAGTCTCCTCTTCCCCTTCACACCGTCATTCTCTCTCATGCCTCGAATATTCGGTTGTACCTGCTACGTTCATATACTTGGTCCATCCACTGACAAGTTCGATCCTCGGGCAGCCAAACATATGTTCGTTGGTTATTCATGTACTCAGAAAGGGTATGTTTGCTACTCTCCCACTACCTGCAAGGTGATTGTTTCGGCTAATATTACCTTTCTGGAAGACCAACTGTTCTCCTCCATCCCGAACCCACATCTTCCACCACCATCATTATCACGACCTGTCATCCCAGTTACGTCTCCTCCACCACCACTCCTTCCCAACCCAACTCTCGTTCTCCACAAGCTCTACCTTCTTCGTGTCTATACTCGTCGACCTCCTAGCTCTGTCGTCCCGCTGCAGTCGGCTTCGACCTCTAGTACTATGCAACCTGTTGACCTTGCCCCTGCCTCCACATCTCATCCCATGGCGAATTATGTATCCTCACATCGCCTATCCCCGGCACTTCACACCTTTGCTACTTCATTATCCTCTATCTCTGTCCCTAACTCTATGCAAGTAGCTCTCCAACATCCGGGTTGGCAGACGGCCATGGACAAAGAAATGACAGCCCTCTGGGCTAATCAGACGTGGGATCTAGTTTCTCTCCCTCCCGGACAGACTATTGTTGGATGTAAGTGAGTCTTTTTCATCAAGCATGCCCCTGATGGGATAATTGACCATTTTAAGGCCCATCTTGTGGCTTGCGAATTTACTCAACAACAGCGCCTAGATTATGAGAAAACGTTCTCCAGTGGCTAAGCTAAACACGGTTCGTGTCCTACTCTTTGTGGCAGTGCATCGCCAATGACCCTTACATCAACTGGATATCAAGAATGCTTTTTTAAATGTCGATCTACAAGAAATTGTCTAAATGCAACAATCTCCAGGATTTGAGATCACGGGGGAGTCCCGAGTTTGTCACCTCAAGAAGTCGATTTATGATCTCAAACAATCTCCTCGGGCATGGTTCGATAAGTTCAGTAGAGTTGTTCGATAAGTTGGATTTACTCGGACCTCGGCAGATTTCTCTGTTTACTCGACATCAAAAAACAAGCATGGTTCTCCTTTTAGTGTATGTCAATGACATCCTAATCACGGAAGATGATTCAAAGGGAATACAAATGATCAAACATCACCTTAGTTCTGTTTTTCACACAAAAGATCTGGAGAACCTTCAATACTTCATTGGCCTTGAGATCACAAGACGTCCTGATGGGCTTGTCCTATCTCAACGGAAGTACTGTCTCGACCTCCTTCAGGTTGTTGGCAACTCTGGATGCAAGCCGATTAATACTCCTATGGATATCAATCACAAGCTTTGTGCACATGTCTCTGACACAGATCTTCTTCTTTCAAATCCAAAATATTATCGACATCTTGTTGGAAAACTGATTTATCTAACATTCATAAGACCAAACATCTCCTTTGTTGTTGGGGTTGTCAGTCGGTTTATGCATTCTCCTTGGATGTCTCACCTACAGGCTGTCGAACGTATCCTAAGATACCTGAAAACAGCTCCTGGTCAAGGGCTGGTATACAAAACTTCTTGCTCTTCTACTCGGACATTGTTTGCGTATTCAGATGCTAATTATGTTGGTTCCCTGGATGATCGACGTTCCACCAGCGGATTTTGTACATACTTCGGGGGTCACCTTGTTACCTGGCAGTAAGAAGCAGTCTGTAGTTGTTCGATCATCGGCCAAAGTTGAGTACCGTTCGATGACGTCTATTGTATCTGAGCTCGCATGGCTTGAAAGTCTCCTATGAGATATGAGAGTAAAACTTTCCTCACCAGCTAACTTATTCCGTGACAGTCAAGCTGCTATACACATAGCTAAGAATCTTGTCTTCCATGAGAGAACGAAACACATTAAAGTTGATTGCCACTTCATTTGGGAAAAAATTTCAAATGAAGAAGTTGGAGTTGAAACATGTTTCGGCTACTGATCAAGTTGTTGATCTTCTCACTAAGGCCCTACCAAGTGCTCTATTTTTTCAGTTCTTATCCAAGCTGGGTGCCTACGACTTGTACGCTCCAACTTGCGGGGGAGTGTTAGAAAAAAAAACATATAAAGGCTCGTATAATGGCCCATCATAGGCTTTCTTCCTCATGTAATAGTCTCATATCTTGAAAAGGGGACTCTTCTCTCTCTTCTCTCCCTATATATATGTACTCATACTTGTATTTTGACACACAAGAAAGATATACAAAGTTTATAGCCTTTTCTTAATATTGTGTGTACTTTTCTACAGAATATTAGTGGCATTATATGCACACCAATGTGGCTATTTGAAGGGTTATTTAGTAATACCTCACCTATTATTTTTTTCACTTGATGAGGGTACTAACGTTAAAGAAGAGAAAAGAGCTTTTTATGCGGCAAGCAACTAGGTCCAGCAAAGCTTGTTAGCATTTTTTACTATGATTTGGAGTAAAATGGTTTCAAAAACCATTCAACAATTTTCTACTAATTGATTGTGTTGTTTTTTTTTATCTAGATATGTGAATTTCTATGCCGCTTCCATGGAACTATGCACGAGGTAATTTATCTTCATCTGAAAAACATATGCAAAGTTATTTGTTGTGCACCTGTGTAGAGTTTATAATACATGTTTTGAGTATTCAATAGAAGCTTAATTTCAGATCAGCAGGGGGGAAGGCGGTGCTGCAGTTGAGGGTTCCGATCAGCAGGGATTCTCAGTTTGTCACTGACAGCGGCAAGGTGGTGTGTCATCATCTTGCTACATTTTTAACGTTTCTCACCATCTTGCCAAGCGACTGGTGCACCCTTCATTGAGGTATGCTGCAATTTAATCTTTTTCTTCACCTGCCATCTGTTTTTTTTTATTTCTATGATCAATACACAATTATAATATTTGACCACATCTTGAAAGCCACGGTTCATGGTCTTTTCTCTATCTCACAAATACACACACACACTCTCTCTCTCAGCCCGCCCTATTCAACCGAACTCTCTTTCTCAGGCTGCAAATTCACTTTCCCGCAGAAAATTATGATAGTTTTTGAACTTCTATCCTTCCTTTGGGTATTCAAAGATTCAACTGAAGTTCTGTACTGCATTGCAGTGCAGATTTCTGCACTGCACTATGGCAGATTAAGATCAAATCCCACCTGTTGAACACAATAAGACGTTCTTAGAACTTATTAAATTTCCAAATACAATGGAAGTCATGCAACATCTGTTTTGATGTGGTACCTCATTCAAGTATGTTGGAGCAGGTTGTGAAGTGATATAAATATAGTGACACCTAGATCTGTGTAAATCATGTCTGTATAAATATTGGCTGGAATGCTTCTTATGAAATTCTTGAATATTCACACATTTCCTTCGTACTCATACATCATAGGTCTTTTGATTCTGCATTTTCAGGGATAAATAATTCTTGAGCTTCATCCTAGCTCTAGTTCTCACTCTTCCTATGATTTAACTTGGAGAGATCTTTCTACAGCTGAAGGAATGGTGAAAACTCCATCTTACAAGCATTTTTTACCTTAACTTGATTATCATATTTAGTTTATTAACTTGAATTTGTGTTAGGATTTTCATGATGATGCCAATATGGAGGTGAACGGGAGAATAAAATGAGATGTACTTCTTTCCATTGAAGATGAAGTTAATGAAGTCAACAATGATCAAAATTATGGGAGAAGAATTGGAGTTATTGTACCTTTATCTTGTAGTTTTTTTAATACTTATAATATAGTTTGTCGATGTATCTATTGGGTTATTGTTTGTAGTGTATGAAATATCAGTTGGTTGAATGCAGTTGTAAAATTGCAAGTCTGTGGCATATCAAATGATTGTTTGTAAAATTGCGAGCCTGTATAATATCTAGTTGTTTGTATTATTATAACTTTTGATTAAATTGAAAAAATTTATAATATGAATCTTGATTTTAGGTTAGCCACTGGAACGATATAGTTTTTTTAAAAAAACATAATTTATTATTTGTCACAGTTTCAAATCGCTGCAAATTTTTTTTTTTAAAATAGTGAACTTACTATTAGCCATGGTGGCTAATAGTCAATTCCAACTTTATTGGAGAACATTTTTGCCATGGACTAAAATTGTGGCAAAAGGTCAAGGTATTAGTCATGTCAAATTTTTGTGTGCCTAGTGCTATTGCCTACGGCCAATCCGTGGCTAAAGACTTCTCCATGCAATCCTTAGCCACGAATTTCTCTTGTGGTTAGACCGTGACAAAAGCTTTTAAGACACAATTTTGGACTCTTTGTCAAGGCAATTTTGCCCTGGCAAAGAGTCAGTTTTCTTGTAGTGAACGAAGACTTCTCAAATTTACTAAAAATTGTGACAATAAAATTCAAATTACATATGATTATGATTAGGTGTTATTTTCTTCTTTCATATCGAACAATGAGAAGATTTTTCATGTTAAAGCAACCAAAGGGGAGCATATATGCTACAGGGTTGCAAATTCTCAACAATGCAAGATGTATCTTGCACAGAAATATAAGCACGACATCAAAGATATGGTATGCTACCTCAATGCAATAGGTAATGCAAATGGAGAACAAAATATCGTTAAAGTATTTGGAAGATGCATAGAGTAAAGCAACATGCTTTCAAAGTAATTAATAACATCAAAATGGAGCAATATGTCAAGCATTGGAATTACTGTAAGGAGATTTATAAAATCAATTTGGACACTACAATAAATGTAAAATGTAAGCACAGTAGCCTCTCAAACTTGTATTTTCAAGATACTTTGCATATGGTAGGGTGCATTGAAAAAAGGTTTCATGACTGAATGCAAACTGATCATAGATTTCTATACCACTTATATAAAGACATCGACCGGTGGAGTATTATTATGTGCAGTCGGCAATAACGATAATAATATGTTTCCTATTGCGTATGTTTATGTCTTGAAGGAAAATACGAAGACTTGACAATGATTTGTTTGTCTACTTATGGAAGACTTGTGCATTGAGAATACTCATATGTTGATTATCATTTCAGATAAGCAATAAGGATTGATAAAAGCTATTGAAAATTTATTTCTCAATATTGAATGCCGATTTTGTGTAAGACATGTATAACAATTATAGGCAAAAGTTTAGAGGCTTGCAAGTTGCAATTAAAGGATTTGCTATGGTGAACTGTGTACGGAACAAGAATTTTTGATTTTAATGTTGAAATGAAAATTTTGAAGGAGTGTGATAAGAAGGCTTTTGATTGGGTTAAAGAAAGACACGAAAAATAATAGAGAAAGTATAATTTCTCTATATAGCCAAAGTGCGATATGTTCCTTAATAATTTTTGCGATAGTTTTAATGTCATCTTAAAGCCTAGATAAAAACTTATAATATCAATATTGGAGACAATAAGGGTAATTTTCATAAAAAGGTTCCACACTCAAGGGATAAGGTGTTCAAATTTAGTGGAGAGGTGTGTCCTTCAATACAAAGAAAATTGGAAAATAACAACCAGAATTCACACAATTACATTTTAGTATGAAATGGTCATAACAAATTCAAAATTCAAGTATGGAATAGAGACAAATGGTCAGTGGATTTAGGTCTAAGAAGTTGTAGTTGTAGAAAATGGGATCTCACCAATATTTCTTATGTGCATGCAACATCATGTATCTTTTATCATAGAGAAAATGTTGAACACTATGTGAGAAATTGGAGAGAGATGTACATTAGAGATTATGAATATTTATTAAATCCTATCAATTCATAAAAGGAGTAGTCGTTAGCCAATTTGAATCATACTTTGTCATGGTCCAACATACATAAAAAATCCGAAAGGCCGTCACAAAATGCTTGAAGAAAAGAAGTCGAGGAATTATAGGCCGAAAAACATGTAATCAAAAGGCACGGTTTAACACGTGCTTGAACTGTGGAGAGCGAGAGAATAACAAAAAAAGATGTACCATGACACATGCATCGATGCATTCAACGATACATACAAAATCCAAACCTCTGATAAGCATTACATCTTATTTTTAGTTTGCAATTTCAATTATTATCCCACAAATTATATTTATCATACATTAATTTGTAGGTGCGGAGAAAAACTTGATGTGACAAGCCTCAATCAAGGCTTATTTATCATGTTGAAGCTCATGTAAGGATGATCATGTTTTATTGTGTCTCATCAGTAAAATGCAACATGTATTAGTTGATGTTATCTTCATGCTATGTTTTGGACAAATATTTCTGGGTGAATTAGTTCATGGGACCTTCTAATTTCTAGATTTTGAACTGTGTTTTGAAATGAATGATGTCAAATGATAACCTGAGAATCACAGGTTAGAGCGGAGCAATGCAAAAATCAATCAACTAGGGAAAGACAAGCAGTGCAAGACTGCTCCAGTGGATATCGACCGGAGCATCAAGGGGAGGAACGGTGGAATCATGGTGTCAAATCATAATGTTTTGTAGGTTGTTTAACGACGAGCGCACGGCTTCAGCGGGATAATATCCTTGAATTTGATGTTAACAATTGCCTATTTTTTTAGTATTTAGTATTCTAAAAAAATCGGACAAAAATCCCTTTGAATTTTAAGCTTAGAGTGTAAACTGTAAGACTAATGGTAATTGGGAGTACATTGCACCAAATTAAAAAAATTCAAGGTGTATTCTACCAAACCCTATATTTCCGGTGTGCATTCTGCCAATTACTCAATTTAAAATTGTATTATCTTGTTGTTTGCCCATTATAAGAGGACGTGCACCACAAGCATATTCTTATTCAAATTCCAAGTACTTATATATTATTGGAAAGTAATCAAGAGAAAGGAGCTCATTGTCAATGAGGCCTGATCTAATTGGATAAATTGAGGTCCTGAGTTTGGTTGTCACTGAGTGCGAGCTTTGTCTATTTATATAATAGTTTATTGTTTGATTAATAGCTATTTAATGATATAATCATTATTGATACTTAATATTTTCAATATTTCCTTAAAAAAAAGAAGAGAAAGTAACTAGCTGCAAATAATATGCGATTACCAGGTTTTATTGGCTAAGAAATAGAATAGGCAAAGAAATCACATCGAGGCAGTCCAATCTAATCATTTCCGAAGCTAAAAAGAGCTCATTAGTTAGTCGCAGGGATCAAGAAAATTCCGCAGCAGCGAATTTACCGATCACGGGAGGGATGAGGAGTGACGGAAGTGGCAGCGGTGGCCGTAGGGACAGCCATTGCCGGCGCCGAGCATGCGGCAGATCTGCGTTTTGTATCGCGGATGGCGAATCACGGGGCGCAGCTCATTAATGCCGTGGGCGAACCGGCAGCGCTCAGCGTACGGACAACAACCCATTTCATCCCACTTGTTGCAGAGCTCCGTCTTCGTCGTCCCCTGGCTGTACGCCACCACTTCCCCCTCTCCACCGCATTCCTCCAGAATCAAACACAAATTTCCCACCAAAGCCAAATTAAACACCACTCACTCTGATTCAATCCAGCGATTGAATATCAATCGGAAAACGATGAACAATTGTTGCGTTTTGTCTTACCTGGATCACCACGGTAGTCGGGTTGATACCACGAGGTGGGAGATTTCGATGCCCCGCCGCAAGAAACCCGCTCGAGCGAATCGCGATGCTCTTCGGCAGATCGCTGCGGACGGAATCCGGTTTGCCTCCAGCGACTGATTCAATGCCTAAATCATTAGCTGAGGTTTTATCTTGATCCTCGACCAGCGATAACAGTTGGAGATGCTCGGAGACGAGCAGAAGCTTTTCCCGTCGGAGAGAATCAACATAGGAAATCGTGTGATGGAGCTTACGGGAGGCGTCCTTATACTCTCCGGTCAGACGATGGAGTTCCAGGAATATGTATTGACGCTGCATCTCAAATAGTTTACCGGAGTTCTCGATCGTGGCCGGTGAATTCGTGGAACAACCACCGCTTTCCCCGGCGGGAGATTCCTGACAGATCGATTTCGCGCGAGTCCTTTCCTTCTCCATTCCACAGTTTGTTAATCAACCACCGGGACTTCTGATTTGAAGAATGAGATGAACAATTGAACGGATTTTGAGGGAACTTGATCTGAAGTCGTGGTAAAGCTTGAATCGTAGATTTGTTTGAGAATCTGGAGGAAGAAGCAATCAGGAATTAGTGCTCGATCGGTCGATCGAAGCACGATGAGCCGAGATTGGTGACTAAATCTACTCTCGAGGATCGCAGCAGAGTGAAAAACTTGGATAGAAGTGAAGTTTGGTCATGGCGGAAGAGCTGAAGAGACGCGCGGCCTCCACTTAGGATTTTCCGCAGAGGGAGATGCAGATTGGAGGGAAGAGAATCAATTAAATGGCCAATTAAATAGGTTTTATAGCTGAATATATACAGCACAAGGGAAGTAGGGGGAACGAAATGAATGCAGGGCTAAACATAATTTATTTAAATACATCGTGATAACATTTTTTTGGAAAAAAAATTATTTGATAAAATAATCTAATCAGTCTTCAAATTTAAGGCTATGTTTGGGGGACTTATTTTCACCGATCAAGCGGTTACGTCCGCATGAAACAGATCATAATTAAGATCTGTTTTATGCGGTCGTAACCACTTGACCTAGGACCATATGAATCGGATCATAATTAAGATTTGATTTATGCGGCAGTAACCGCTTGACCAGTGAAAATAACTCCTCCCAAACGGAGTCTAAGGTTCCTTTGGCCTGACGGCGACTGTGAATATGGGGTCAAACTGTCATTCGTTAAGCCCCATTTAAGAAACTTCACGTGTTTTGATGTTTAAATGGATGAAATTTTCTAGGTTGTCATGGACGAATGACGGTTTAATCCATACGTTTATGACCGTCACCGCTGTGCCAAATGAACCCTAAGGGTCTGTTTGCTTCATGGACAATGAAATTAAAATATCGATTTTCAATCCAATCTCAATACACATGATGTTAGGAATGGGATTCATATTTATAATGATGTGTGTGCACATAACCACAACTTCATGATCTTCAAGAAAAATAGTGGGATCATGGGTTTGACCGCACACGCGATCACCACGTCAGATCCCCCCGCGCATCGATCCCATCAAGCGTAACAACAGAACCGCCGCGGACGTCGCCTCGCCGGCGCCGGGTGGTCGGCGTCATCCCCGGCCGCCAGCCGCCCCTACACTCGTCGTCGCTGGCCGTCCCCTCGGTCGCCCGCGCGCGGCCTAGGGAGCGGCCGAGCCACCCCCCCCCCCCCCCCCCCCCCCCGGCCGCGGGACTGGCCGCGCCAACCGCTCCCCCTCGGCTCGACAATATTCAAGGAACAGTTTCAATCACCATGCCAGATCCCCCCGTGCGTCGTTCCCTCGGACGAGCCCCCCTCCCCCTCGGTCGCTGACGCGCGGCCGAGGGAGCGGCACAGCGGCCGCTCCTCCTCGGGCGCCGGCCACGACCGAGAGAGCGGCCAAGCCGGCCGCTCCTCCTCGGTCGCCGTTGCGCGACCAAGGGAGCGGCTGTGGCAGCCGCTCCTCCTCGGCCCCTAGCCGCGGCCGAGAGAGCGTCCGTCGGCCATCGGCGGGCAGCCGAGGGAGCGGTCGCGGCGGCCGCTCCTCCTCGGCCGACGTCGACGGTCACCCCCTCGCCGGCGAGATTGGCGGGAAGTTCGTCGGTCGCCCGTGGGAGTCCGTCCCCGTCGTCCGATTGTTTGGGGACATTCTTCATCATCCAATTCACGTGTAACCACCCACTAACCGGCGGATTAGTGGGAGAATTTTATTTATTAATTTAATTATGATGCAAATAGCGGGATTAATTATCACGACGCGCACCCCCAAACTATAGCAAAAATATTTATGAGGGTGGTTATGTTGTGCAGATAGCCACGTAATCACCATAACCACCCCCTTGAGGCTATAACAAGAGCCTCAGGCCTCCTCATTTCTCACCCTTTTTCCTCCGAGCCTTCTTATTCCTCAAGTCGAAGCTCTGTCAAACTTCTCCTACGAGTAGTGTTTAAGCTGCACCCAAGCCTCGTTCGAGCCACCGGACGAACTCTGATCTCTCCGCTTTCAGAAGGCCACCACAACCGCAAACTCAAGTACTCCGCTCCCACGTTCAGTGCCAGCAAAACGTCCAATGAAGCCCTCCATCGCAAAATGCAATTTGTAACAAACACCAGGCGCAGCGGCCTGTCGTTTGTCGTGTGCTAAGCGTTCTCTCACCTCAAAATTATAACGAAAGGCGGTTTGTCGCCCTAGATTCAACGAACACGTTGTAATAGCCAGGAAATAGTGGACTTTGACAGACACATATCTGATCACGTGATTTTTTACCCGGTTGAGGGTTTTTCCACGTTAATACTTCGTGTGTACGATTGATCTACTTCATTGATTGTGTGCGCGCTCGAGTGTTCCGAGAGCTAAGGCGGTCCAAGTATTCCGGCCCGACCGGGACGTTGAGTTAGACCGCGACAGTTTGGCTTCATCTGTGGGAACGTGATTCCCAACATCCTCCAAAAGATAGAACTTTCGACCCGAAAATATTCAAGGAATAGTTTCAATGGCAAAAAGAAGCGCCCAAACATCCGAAGCGCCCTTCCTAGGAGGACACACTGAACCAGGCCGCTCCCATTCACTTATGGATGTGCCTCTCGACGAGGAAATTGTTCTCGCCCCAGTGACAGCATTGGAAGGACGAGTTCGACAGATGGAGGAGCTGCAGAACGAGATGCTCGCCTTGTTCAAAAATATGGGAGTGACTCTCGCACCGGCCAATCCCCTGCCTCTACCAAACCATGGCCTAAGACGAGAAGCTCCGCGAAGAGACCATGTGTAGAACCTCATACTGCTCATTTCAAACTTCTCTTGCATAAGTTTAGAAAATTTTTTGCAAAGGATGTCTTCCGTAAAGTCAAATATGATGTCGTCGACATAGATTTGCACTAGCAAAATCTTGTCTTTAACTTCCCTAAGAAATAATGTCTTGTGTATCTTTCCCCTTGTTGTTGGGTATTGTATCCACAACGTACCTGATTTGAAGAAGCCCCTGAACAAGCTAAGGTAAATAGGCAATATTTTTGACAAATTATTTCAAGTTGTGCTTGCAGTTATTCCACGCTAAGTACACACCAATGTCAGGATGCAGTAGGTCAATATACACGGGTCTGCACGACGTAATCCCTCGTTGAGCAGATCAGTGTGTTGACCTACGTGTACTCTCTCTATTGGAGTGCACTTACTTTCAAGTACAGGGCTGTAATCTTGCAAGAGCATACAAGGAGCAAGGATGGGTCAAGGAGCTCTTCATGGGTGGAAAGACGAAAATTCGTCCAAGTGAAAATCGACGAGAGTCGCCAAGTGATTCTCGCCGATTCGGCTAGAATCACAAGTGATTCTCGCCGAATCGTCGAGAATCAGTGGCTGATTCTCGCCGACTCGATCCAACTACTCTTCAAAGCAAGCAACTCTGATTCTAAGTAAGAATCGACGAGAATCACTGGGTGATTCTCGCCGTCTCGACCCGGGCTGAATCAGTGCGTGCAACCAAGTCAAATTCGACGAGAATCATCTTTGATTCTCGCCGATTCATCGAGAATCACCTTTGATTCTCGACGACTCGACGAGATTCACTTTCGATTCTCGCCGATTTTGACTTGGCAATTTTTCTGGAAATTCCTGAACCGGATTCTGCCGCTGTCGATGTTCTGGACCGGGATTTGGGGATTCTCCTTGTGGGTCCCTCAACGGTCATATTGAGTTGTCTACAGTATAAATACGGGATTATTTTTGAACAGCAGAACGACGGAATAAAATACACAGAAAGAAGCCGAGCACGAACGAACCCTAAAATCGCGAGTTCCGCTCCGCCGCCGTCGTCGTCGCTCGAGCAAGTTGGTCGCCGCTTTTGATCGAGATTTCTTCCTGATCTTCCGGCGACAGAAGCTTAGCCAAGCTTAGTGTCTCACGCGTCTATCCAGAGATCCATTGTCTCTCGGTTTGTTGATCGGGAAAAACTTCCCCGTCCGAATCGATCGTGACGACCGATCCTTGTGTGACCGTTGGTAGACCTAGCTAGCTTCGCTACGAAGTTTGGATCTCTAAAGAACAGCAGCCGCACATCGTCGTCGCAGCCGAACCCGTGAACCGTGCCGCCGCCCATCTTGTCGCCGCCGACTCCGGGGAGATCCTCTCCAAGAGAGATCTAGGGTCGTGTACTCTTTGTGGACCTCCAAAACACGTCGTCAACAAAGAGGGACACCCTTGTCTCCAAACGTAGTTTGTATCTCTTATACATTCTATTTTATTTTTATTGTGCAGGTACATTCGTAAATTTCCGCAAAAACGCTGCACGTCATCTATTCCCCCCCCCCCCATAGGTGAACATAGTTGACACTAAGTGGACTTTCAAGTGGTATCAGAGGGAGGTTACTCATCAAAAAGGTTAACACCTTGAGTTGAATCCTGCCACTAGTGTCAGGAAGAAGATAAACCTCTACTATGGACGGGCTCAAGTACACAGGCAAGATCCCAGTGTGCACCAGGCTCAACTTTCCTATCTGGAAGGAAAGGATCATGTTCTACATGGAAGCAGTTGATCCTCGACTCTTCATGATCGTGGAGGAGGGACCTTATGTCCCCACTAAGGCATCCACCATTGATCCTACCCAGAAAGTGCCAAAGAAACTTTCTGAAATGGACAAGGACGAGATGGTGCTAGTAGGACTTGACAAGAAGGCGCGAAACATTCTGGTCAGCGCGGTTGATGACTCAATGATGCAAAACTTCAGCAACTGCAGGACAGCACAGGAGATCTGGCAGTGCCTGATCATCCTAATGGAGGGCACGGATGAAGTGAGGGATGATCGGAGATATGAGGCCTAAGACAAGGGCCTAAGGAAGAGATCGGAGTCACCTACGAGAACTTCCTCAAGATTGTCAACGCCCTCAAAGGATACAGAAGAGTATTCACCAATGGTGAACTCAATGATAAATTCCTTAGGTCCCTTACTAAGGAATGGGACACAAAAATCTGCGCCATCCGAGAGTTTGGCAGACTAGCTGAAACAGACCCGCAAATCCTGTTTGGGAAGCTGATGTCCTATGAGCTTCAGCTGAACACCAGGAAAGCAGAAGAAGAAGCAGAGAAGACTGCAGCCAAAGAAAAGACTGTGGCTCTAAAAGCCAGTCACTCCAGAAAAGGCAAGGGTGCGGTTTTATACCGTGCCAAGAAAAAGGATGAGGAGGAGGACTCTGAGCCATGCTCCTCCAGCACAAAGCTGTCGGAGGAGGATTTCTCCCTTATCACTCGAGAGTTCAAGAAGTTCCTCAAGATGAGGAATCAAAGAAAGAGAGACGGCTCCTCCTCCTGGCATCAGAAGAAAAATTATTCTTCTGACAGGTATGCTTCCAAACCGAACAAACATCGCGCTTCTGACATTATTTGCTTTGGATGCAATAAGCCAGGACATGTCGTGGCCGACTGCTATCAAGGCAAGAGAGAAAAAGGGAAAGGAGAGGAGCACAAATCCTCTAAAGATAAGAATAAAGAGCGGAGCTACATCGCCAGAAGGCCAAAGACACTAAGTGAGTATGATTCCTCAGACTCCAGTGATGATGAGGAAGCCTACTTCGGGCTGGTGGGTCGCTCCGACTCAGAAGGAGAATGTCCCCCATTTACTGGGAAGGTAAAAGCTCACACCCCTCTCTCCGACTCTGACTCTGATCCTGAGTCTCCGGATGATGAACCTGAGGATAGCCTTTCGGCCCGTGAAGCTGAGCTCCTCGAGAATTATGAGTGAAAGGGAAACTAGATCTGATATACTCTAGAGGGGGGTGAATAGAGTATATGGTATTTTTTAAAATTCTTTTGCAAGCTTTACAACAATTGTTGTAATGTGTGTGAGCAGGGAAGCAGAGATAAAACTAATCACAGAACTAAGTTATGCAAAAACTAAACACAGAAAAATCTAGGCCAGAAACAAAAAGTAAACAAGCAGAACCAGATGACACAAGGAAATATAGTGGTTCCCCAAACTTGGGTACATCCACTCTTCTACCACCCTAGGTAGGAATCCACTGCAGGATGAGTTGATCAGGTGTCCTGGGCACCAATGAGCTTTTGATAAGGTGCTCAAAAACCAAATCAGATTTTTTGATCAGGTGTCTTGCCACCAATGAGCTTTTGACAAGGTGCTCAGAAACTAGATTCAAACTTTTGAAGGGAGTTTGAAAAACCCTTTACAGAGTGGGGGTGAGAGAGTGATGGCAGTCTTATCTTTCTCAAACAACTGAGAAGACTATGTGGATTGATGTCAAAGCTCCCCCTGAGTCCTTGAAATCTTCAGGAAGAAGAGCTTTGCTGAGGGTGATAGGCCTTCAAAGATAGATCTCCAGCAAAAGATGATTTCAGCAAGCTGAAATGTTGAGTGTCTGGAGTCTTGAAATGATGTTGGCCTTGAACACTTTGAGAGCTGAAGAGATCTGAAGATTTTTGAAAGCTTGATCTCTTTGATGAGTGTTCTTCAGAATTCTTTTTGACAGAGAGTTTTGAAAGAGTCTCTGTAACCTGTTTTGTGTGTCCTCTTCTTGTTAATCTCTATGTTGATTCAAAAACATTCTATCTTTTATTCTCTGTGCCAGAATAGAATATCATTCTCTGTCAAAGATAGCCGTTGGTCTGCATTGATTACAGCCTTAATTGCATAATTTCTTCTGAAGGAAAGTCCACAGAATTATTCCTTGAAAAATCCCTTGAAACTTGGTCCAGAAGTAAATGAAAACGCCTAGCAGATCTTCTGAATTAAATGCAGAATAACTTCTAATTGATTTGAATTTGAATTTGAAAGATAACTGAAATCGTCGAACTGAGCTCTGCTATCGGCGAGCTGAGCTCACCGATCTAGAGAACTCAAGCAGCAAAAATAATCGTCGATCTGAGCTCAAAGATCGTCGAACTGAGCTCAGAGATAAAGATCCAGTGCAGAGTCAAAATCGTCGACCTGAGCTCACCGATCGTCGAATGGAGTTCGACGATATTTTGAAGTTGAGCTCAGCGATCGTCGAGTGGAGCTCGACGATATTATGAGGTTGAGCTCAGCGATCGTCGAATGGAGCTCGACGATCTGTAGAAGTTGAGCTAGACGATCAGACTTAGTCTCCAGTCAGAAAAACTTGGTCTTCAGGGCAGCTTCCAATCCTAAACTTCTAACCCTTAGACTCAATTCTAATTGACCTATTAAGCTATACAGAAGGTCAAACAAAGATTCCTAGAGACATAGTGATCCTGACCCAAATTAGTAATAGGGTGTTCCAACAATGAGCTTCTGCTCAACACTTTCGAGGAGTGTCGTAAGAGACTGAAGGCTGAGAAGAAGGAAGTGAAATTCCTTAAGGGTGAGTGTGTATCCCTAAGGGAAGAGGTCACTAGCTTGATTTCTCTCCGACAGGAGCACCTTGACCTGACTTCAAAGCATTCAGAGTCTTTAAAGCTCCTTGATCTTAAGCAGGAGGAAGTCGACAAGTTGGAAGAATAACTTGCGGCAGAAAGGAAGATCGTCAAGAGCTTCTCTATGCCAAAAACAGTTCTTCCAGTCGTTGATATCTTCTCTACTCAAGCCAAAGGAGCTGGCTTGGGGCATGTAGGGGTATCTGGTTCCTCATCCAGGAGAAACAGGAACCAGAGGAAGAATAAGGCCGCCAAGAAGGCCTCTGCTGATGAAAAGGGTAAGGCTCCTCTTAGTCCTGTTGCGTTCAGAAAGCCTAGCTTTCCCTGCAACCAACATGACTTTGAATCAACCTTTGTTCATCATTTCCGGCCCTCGGTTGCAAAGCCAAAGAGCCGATATGATGGTTGGACCTTTCCCCGGAACTTCGGTGAGAGTGCCCTCAAGGCACCTTATGAGGAAATCCACATGGGAAATTATGGTCAATTCTCTAGCGGCCATAATGGAAAGCAGGCACCAAAAGCCAAGCCTGTTGTACAGAAGGTGACGAAGTCATGTGACTGCTGTCACCATGAGGCCTCCACCTCCAGATCCAAGGCCCCAGCTGTACCCACCATTCCAAGGGTAAGGCAGGAGCCTAGGAAGAGGTACAACAGATTCGACTGTTGGTGCTGTGACAAAGTCGGTCACTTTGCCGTGGATTGTTGGTTTAATCCAAGGTATTACGAGACTCCCTATGTTAGCGGTGCGAGGCCGACCACTCGTAGGGTTAACCAACCGAGGGGGAGTGTGCTAACCAGGAATCTAGGACCCAAGTTCGATTGGGTTCCTAAGGCAAATTAATTTTGTTTTGCAGGAATGTCCAAAGGCCACCAAAACGCCGATCTGGTATTTGGACAGTGGATGCTCCCGACATATGACTGGGACAAGAAGCCTGCTGCGTGATTACACTCCAGTCGAGAATGGACCCAAAGTCATCTTTGGAGGGTCAGATCGAGGAGTCACCAGAGATTACGGTATGATTTCCAACGGTATAATCTCTATCACCGACGTGGCTTATGTTGAAGGGTTAAACCATAACCTGATCAGTGTAAGTCAGTTATGTGATAAAGGTTATGACGTTAAGTTCTGCAAGGATAAATGTCTGATAATTTCACGTACCTCTTCTGAGGCGGTATTGTCAGGCATTAGGAGCAGAAATATCTTCTGCCTAGATTTTCTCAGTGTAGATTCATCTACCCTCGTATGCCTTGTGGCAACAGGCAGTGCGTCTCTTTGTGATCAATGGCACAAGAGATTGACACATATTAATTTCAAGACAATTAGTATGTTGTTTTCTAAGAACTTAGTAAGGGATGCTCCCAGTATCAAGTGCATCAAAGATAGCCCCTGTCCTGCATGCCAGATGGGCAAACAGACTCGGGCTACCTTTAAGTGCATCGCTGACAAAGACTCTTCCCGATGTCTTTACCTCTTACATATGGACTTGTTTGGTTCAATGCAAGTTCATAGCTTGGGAGGCAAGTCCTATACGCTAGTGATAGTTGATGATCATTCTCGGTTTACATGGGTGTTCTTTTTGAAACGAAAGTCAGATACGTTTGACATCTTCACTAGTTTTGTCAAGCAGGTTCAGAACGAATTTAACTGCTTAGTGGTCAAAATCAGAAGTGACCATGGAATAGAATTCGAATCTGGTGCTATGACAGAATTTTGTGAAGAACAAGGTATCTTTCATGAGTTTTCCTCCCCGCGCACTCCTCAGCAAAATGGAGTTGCGGAGAGGAGAAATAGAACTCTCATTGAAGCCTGCACGACAATGTTGAAAGACGCTTCTCTCCCGGAATACTTCTGGGCAGAGGCTGTCAATACGGCTTGTCATGTACAAAACCGAGCATTGATCAACAAGCATCATCGTAAGACGCTTTAAGAGCTACTAAAAGGCAGGAAACCAACCATGACCTACTTGAGGATTTTTGGTTGCAGATGCTATGTACTGAATAATGGGAAGTACCCGCGTACTAAATTTGGTGAAAAATGCTTCGAAGGCATATTCATGGGCTATAGTTCCCACAGTCGGGCATATAGGGTCTTCAATAAGAAAACCCTAGTGGTAGAAGAATCAATAAATGTTGTATTTGATGAAGGAAGTTTGCTTAACAGCAATTCTTCCAGTGGTGTTCTTGAAGATGCAGGTGCACGACTTGAACAGCTGAGTCTGGATGAGACCGCTAAAGATGACACTTCTAAGTACGTCAAAGTTTCCACCTCCACGTCATCTGACAATGTTGAAGATCAAAATGGAACAAATCTCTTAGAAGAAAGAGAAGCCCAAGAAGTGGTCGAAGCTCCAGACGCCAGACTTCTAGAGCTCCGGCACGTGAGGGATCATCCTAGAGATCAGATCATCGGAGATCCTCGTGTCAGTGTCAGAACTCGAAGAGGTACTATTAACAAAGTATTGCATCTTAGCTTCCTTTCACAGGTTGAGCCAAAGAAGTTCGACGAGGCGAACAAGGATGCGGCATGGATTCTGGCCATGTAAGATGAACTACATCAATTCGAACGTTGCAACGTTTGGACGCTAGTTCCCAGAACATACAAGCAGAATGTGATTGGCACCAAGTGGATCTTCAAAAACAAGCTGGATGAACATGGTGTCATCATAAAGAACAAGACAAGGCTGGTGGCTCAAGGTTACAGACAGGAGGAGGGGATTGACTTCGACCAGACCTTCACACCAGTAGCAAGGCTCGAGGCAATCAGATTGTTCCTGGCATATGCTTCGCACAAAGGATTCACAGTTTATCAAATGGATGTGAAATCAGCATTCCTGAACGGAGACCTGAAAGAGGAAGTATACGTTGCTCAACCCCCAGGTTTTGTCGATCCTACTTTTCCCAATCATGTTTATTTTCTTAATAAAGCTTTATATGGGTTAAAACAAGCTCCACGAGCTTGGTATGAGACTTTATCTAGTTTTCTTCTTGAGAACAAGTTCTCTAGAGGTAAAATAGATAAAACATTGTTTCTCAGGGAAGTCAAAGGCAAGATTTTGCTGGTGCAAATCTATGTCGATGACATAATATTCGGCTCAACGGACAACAATCTTTGCAAAAAGTTTTCTAAACTTATGCAAGGAAAGTTTGAAATGAGCAGTATGGGAGAGCTCAAGTATTTCTTGGGACTTCAAGTGAAACAGTCTGAGGATGGAATCTTTATCTCTCAGACGAAGTTCACAAATGAACTCCTTAAGAAATTCGGTATGGAGAGTGCAACCTCTATGAGGACTCCAATGGGATCCACTATGTCTCTGGATAAGGATGAGAAAGGTAAACCTTTCGATGAAACCAAATACAGAAGCATCATTGGATCCCTGCTCTATCTTACTGCCAGTAGACCGGATATCATGTTCTCCACATGTGTCTGTGCCAGATATCAGGTGAACACTAAGGAATCTCACTATGTCGCTGCAAAGCGAATTCTAAGATACCTTAAAGGTACTCCCAATCTTGGCTTGTGGTACCCGAGAAACAATGATGTCGAGCTAATAGGTTTTTCAGATGCTGATTTTGCAGGGAGTAGGGATGACAGGAAAAGCACTTTCGGGACGTGTCAATTCCTCGGAAGAAGGCTTATCTCATGGAACAGCAAGAAGAAGAATTGTGTAGCTACCTCCACAGCAGAGTCTGAGTACATCTCGGCAGGCAGCTGTTGCGCACAGCTCCTATGGATCAGAAACCAGTTAGCTGACTACGACCTTCAGTTCAAGAAAATACCAATGTACTGCGACTCCTCCAGTGCAATTGCCATTGCCAACAATCCGGTCTCGCACAGCAGAACGAAGCATATTGAAGTGCGCTACCACTTCATTCGGGAGTACGTGGAGAACAAGGACATTTCTCTCTGTTATGTCCCCACGGACAAGCAGATTGCAGATATATTCACAAAGCCCTTAGATGAAGCCAAGTTCAGTCTCTTCAAAACTGAATTGGGAATGCTAAATTATGAGGAATGAAGACCACAGAAGCTCCAGGATCATGCATCTAGAGGGAGCCTCTGCAGGTACTCAAGATGAGCACAGGAGCAAGAACTGAGGGGGAGCACGGGGTCAACTGCTACAGACCCCGATTTGCAGAAGCCGAAAAGGGGGAGATTACCCTCTCGGCTACGGCTAAGGTGGCTCCAAGCTTGCTCTCAAGAAATTGGTACTGGTCATGAATAACTCAATTTCAAGTTTATGACTTTCATTCCTATACGCTTTATTCACCTTAGCTTGTAGGGTTTAGGCTTCTTCAAATAGGGGGAGATTGTTGGGTATTGTATCCACAACGTACCTGATTTGAAGAAGCCCCTGAACAAGCTAAGGTAAATAGGCAATGTTTTTGACAAATTATTTCAAGTTGTGCTTGCAGTTATTCCACACTAACTACACACCAATGTCAGGGTGCAGTAGGTCAATATACACGGGTCTGCACGACGTAATCCCTCGTTGAGCAGATTAGTGTGCTGGCCTACGTGTACTCTCTCTATTGGAGTGCACTTACTTTCAAGTACAGGGCTGTAATCTTGCAAGAGCAGACAAGGAGCAAGGATGGGTCAAGGATCTCTTCATGGGTGGAAAGACGAAAATTCGTGCAAGTGAAAATCGACGAGAATCGCCAAGTGATTCTCGCCGATTCGGCAAGAATCACAAGTGATTCTCGCCGAATCGTCGAGAATCAGTGGCTGATTCTCACCGACTCGATCCAACTACTCTTCAAAGCAAGCAACTCTGATTCTAAGTAAGAATCGACGAGAATCACTAGTGATTCTCGCCGAATCGTCGAGAATCACTGGGTGATTCTCGCCGTCTCGACCCGAGCTGAATCAGTGCATGCAACCAAGTCAAATTCGACGAGAATCATCTTTGATTCTCACCGATTCGTCGAGAATCACCTTTGATTCTCGACGACTCGACGAGATTCACTTTCGATTCTCGCCGATTTTGACTTGGCAATTTTTCTGGAAATTCCTGAACCGGATTCTGCCGCTGTCGATGTTCTGGACCGGGATTTGGGGATTCTCCTTGTGGGTCCCTCAACGGTCATATTGAGTTGTCTACAGTATAAATACGGGATTATTTTTGAACAGCAGAACGACGGAATAAAATACACAGAAAGAAGCCGAACACGAACGAACCCTAAAATCGCGAGTTCCGCTCCGCCGTCGTCGTTCGAGCAAGTTGGTCGCTGCTTTTGATCGAGATTTCTTCCTGATCTTCCGGCGACAGAAGCTTAGCCAAGCTTAGTGTCTCACGCGTCTATCCATAGATCCCTTGTCTCTCGGTTTGTTGATCGGGAAAAACTTCCCCGTCCGAATCGATCGAGACGACCGATCCTCGTGTGACCGTTGGTAGACCTAGCTAGCTTCGCTACGAAGTTTGGATCTCTAAAGAACAGCAGCCGCACATCGCCGTCGCAGCCGAACCCGTGAACCGTGCCGCCGCCCATCTTGTCGCCGCCGACTCCGGGGAGATCCTCTCCAAGAGAGATCTAGGGTCGTGTACTCTTTGTGGACCTCAAGAGCACGTCGTCAACAAAGAGGGACACCCTTGTCTCCAAACGTAGTTTGTATCTCTTATACATTCTATTTTATTTTTATTGTGCAGGTACATTCGTAAAATTCCGCAAAAATGCTGCACGTCACCTATTCCCCCTCCCCCCCATAGGTGAACATAGTTGATACTAGGTGGACTTTCACTTGTGAACTTGTTTTCAATAAGAAAGCTAGACAATGTCTCATACTAAGCTCGGGGAGCTTGCTTTAAACTAGATATTGCTTTATGTAGAAAATAAACATAGTCAGGGAATTGAGAATTGACAAAACTCGCGGGTTACGCTACGTATACTTCCTCTTTCAGATTCCCATTGAGGAATGCTGACTTCACGTCCATTTGGTAGATAGTGAAGCCTTTGAGGGCAGCATACGCAAGAATCGACCTGATCGCCTCACCCCGGCACTCACGAGCATAATTCCCCGGCTTCCCACAGTTATAACATGCGCCCGGGGTCCAACCCATAGTCGCCCCAGAAGCACCAGCAGAGGGGGCTGGACCCGAAGTCCTAGCTTTCTTGTTCCACTTCCGGAACACAGACTTTGAGGAGTTCGGCACTTTGAACTCCGACCTCGTATCACTAGAGTTTTTCTTAGCTTGCACGTTCTTCATATCCTTCGCCAAAGACCAGGACGTGTTGACCAGGGTCAAGAAGCCCTGCGTCATCGACCCCGAGAGTAGTAGCCTCAAGTCATCTCTCAGTCCTTCGTAGAAACAGTTCGTCTTGCACTCCTCATCCGCGAATGTGGAGCTAGCGTACCGGCCCAAACGAGTAAACTCGTGGAGATACTCATCCACGCTACTCTCTCCTTGCACCAATTTCAGAAACTCATTCTCCAAAGAAATCCACTGAGTCGGAGGGAGGTACCTAGCCAAGAACAGTCTTGAGAACTCCTCCATCGAGACATCATTAATTTGCCTTCCCCTCAAGAGGTGCAGCTCCAAGCCTTCCCACTACAACCTAGCATCACCGTCCAGAAGGAACGTAGCTATAGTGGTCATCTGCCACTCCTCCGTTTTAGTAGCTGTCAGGACTCTCTTCATTCGGGAGAGTCAATCTTCAGCTTATGATGGGGTTCCCAACTCCAAGAACACCGGAGAATTAAAGATCATAACGTGCTTGAGCTGCCTTTCAGTTGCTCGCCTCGGCACCAAAGGCTCCACTACTACCTGCTCCACTCTTCCTGGCTCAACCTCTGGAAGAGGTACCTGCTCCATCGCAAGAGCGGGCTACGACATTTGTCTTGCAGGCTGTGCATTGATCATGGCAAACACTGCTTCGACAACCAATCGTATGGTTTCAGCCGATGGAGGCGTTGCAGGAGCATCATTTGGTGCACTACTAGCCTCAGAAACTCGGCGTTCTGACGGTCCAACACCGCTTCTAGTCACCTATAGTTGTACAAAACACCGTTAAGTGACTAAACAAAATTGCAAAACGCAATTATAGGAACGCGCAGGTTCCTCAAACACGTGTATTTTCATTCCTAAGTGGACATTCATGAGTTCTTTTGATGTTATAACGATGACGCACACACATGTGCTCACCACCCCTTAAAAAGAATTCGTCCACGAATTCATTTTAAACCTGATCGAAATCGGCAGTCTGATACCAAATTGTAACACTCCCTATCCGTCACATAGCATATAGCAGTAGGTCCGGCTGGGGCCCGACACCATATACCACAGACAAACCGGGTGGTTACTCAATGGTATACCCGACGCCATATACCATATATCTGACGTCATATATCCTACACATAGTCATTCTAGCGGAAGCAATTTTATAAGTTGCAAAAACAAGAACCCAACACTAGCATGAATGTCCACTAAACAGAACCAAAAGGAATGAAGTACAAATACACAAGTACTGACCTTAAGGCCTTACAATTGTTTTCCTCAAATTACATGTTTTTCAAACCTCGGCACGCAGGCCGGTCATACGTAAATAAAAGAAAACACTCAAAATCAGGCCTTCGAGGGCCGGCTCAACAACTTGGGCTTTATCCCTCTATTTACCGCTCGGTCCTGCAGCACCTGCAAGCAACAATCCACCGTAACGGTGGCAAACAAAGACAACGATCAACTATGCTGACCAAATTATAATGATCCCGCCCCCAAGCTCGGGGCGGCTATGCTCCTTCCTTGCACTTTATTAGCATAACAAAGCATTATATAGTAATAACATTACATCACAGGCGTAGGCACGCATGACCACACACCCTGTGCTCTCAGGGCACATTCTCGGCGAACCCGGTCAAAATCGCGGTCCCACCACCGTCACTTGGACGACACAACTCGTAAGCATTTGAGTCTTTTAGGCAGACGTTATGACACTTATAATCATCAACAGCCTATAGGCAGAAGTCATGACACTAAAAATCATCGATAGCCAAAGACCCGATGTTGGGTATTGTATCCACAATGTGTAACACCCTGAAGTCAAGAGGGTCATTTTGAGCAAAATTGGGTTCAGGCTTGGGTGACACGGCCTGGGACACGGGCGTGTCCCAGGGCGTGTCAGTTGACACGGCCTGCGACACGGGCGTGTCGCAGGGCGTGTCGAGGTTGTTTCGACGATTGGACTTGGTGTCGACGATTTTCGCTCGACATCGTCGAGAATGGGGCACACGGCCCAGGACACGGCCGTGTCGGAGGCCGTGTCGAATGCTCGACGAGTATTACGCGACGATCGTCGAGTATCGGGTTTCCCGTGAGGACACGGCCTGTGACACGGGCGTGTCACAGGGCGTGTCAGTGGGCGTCGAACTCAGCTCGATGTCTCGGGTTGGGGCGTGTTTGAGGAACACGGGCGTGTCCGGGTGCACACGGCCATGAACACGGGCGTGTGCCAAGCCGTGTGCCAGGCCGTGTGACGTCTCGGGTTGATTTGGGATTATTTCTGTTGAGGTACACGGCCTCAGACACGGGCGTGTCTGAGGGCGTGTCGGGTACACGGCCGTGATGAATGTATGGATGTATGGATGTGCTGATTGGAAGGAGGCTTTGGTGAAGCTCCTGGTTATGAGATGATCAATTGGTAACATGCCTGGGGAGCTTGTGATAAACCCGGCCTGTTACACCACTAGGGTGGGTTGATCCAGTTAAGGGAAGGATCGATTGGTGGCAACGCCTGGGGAGCTTAGATAAACCCGGCTTGCTACACCACAGTGTGTGGGTCGATTGGATTAGGAGGGGGGTCGATGGGTAGACATTGCCAGGGGAGCTTGGATAAACCCGGCGTGCTACACCACGTGGTGTGGGTCGACCTGCTCTGGTTGTTTGGATGCTGTGAGGATGGACCTCTGAGTGGCTTGGGCGGGATGTCGCTAGCCTGCGAGCTGGTGGACTAGGGCCGGTCAACCAACAAGTTAACACCTCGAGAGACAGCGGTGTACGACGGTGGATTCCGGTACGCCAAGAAGGTGCCCTGCGTGCACGGAGCGTTGGTGGACTCCAGCGTTTGTGATGTGATGTGTTTGTTAGTTAAGTGGCATAAAGAGAATGATCTACTTGTGATATGATTTGGTGATGTTTGCTGATGCTTGATGAAAAAGGAAGCAATGTATACAGGGAAGGAACCACTACCCCGGGTAGGGGGTAGGGTCGTTATAATGGGTCAGCAATGCTGACCGTTACTTTGTTTTCTATGTTGGTTTGGATGATGAATTGCAGGTGCTGCGGTTTGGAAAGCATAAGTGAAATGGCAGCTTGAGGAGACCCTTGAAGGCCATGCGGAGAGTGTTGTTTGGATTTCATGTGTGGCCGGCCTGCGTGCCGATGTACGAAATTGTTGTTGTGAAAGAGGAATTTGTAAGGCCATAAGGCCAGGGTGTGTGAGTTGTATACATTCCTGGTGTTGGTATATATAAATGTGAGTTTATATATGGTGGACATTCTTGTTTGAGTTCATGCTAACATAAAAGATGCTGCGCTAGAATGGAATGAGTTAAGGATACGAGTAGAGTTTGATTTCCACACGTGATTCCTTCGCTTTGTCTGTGAGATATGGCGTGGGGCCCCGGCCGGACCCACCGTTATATGTCATGTGACAGGTGGGGGTGTTACACAATGTACCTGATTTGAAGAAGCCCCTGGACAAGCTAAGGTCAATAGACTATGTATTTGATAAACTCTTTCAAGTTGTGCTTGCAGTTCCTCCAAGCTAAGTGCACACCAATGTCAGGGTGCAGTAGGTCAATATACACGGCTCTGCACGACGTAATCCCTCGTTGAGCAGATCAGTGTGTTGGCCTACGTGTACACTCTCTATTGGAGTGCACTTACTTTCAAGTACAGGGCCGTTCATATGCAAGAGAAGACAAGGAGCATGGAAGGTTCAAGGAGCAGCTCCTGGGTGGAAGACGAAAATTCGTCCAAGGAAAATTCGACGGGAATCACCAAGTGATTCTCGCCGAATCGACGAGAATCAAACGAGAATCATTAGTGATTCTCGCCGACTCCTTCTGACTACCTCAAAACGGTGTCAAGTAAGATTCGACGAGAATCACAAGTGATTCTCGCCGAACCAGTGGCCAAGCAGCCCATGTATACAAAGTGAAATTCGTTGAGAATCAATAAGTGATTCGGCGAGAATCACTAACGATTCTCGACGAATCGTCGAGAATCACTTGGTGATTCTCGCCGATTCGTCGAGAATCGCCTGCGATTCTCGCCGATTTTTCCTTGGCGTTTTCTCTGGAATTTCCTGAACCGGATTCTGCCGCTGTTAAATTCCTGGACCGGGATTTGGGGATTTCTATTGTGGGTCCCACAAATGGTCATATTGGAAAACTTCTACAGTATTTATATACAGGTATTTTGAACGGAATACCTACACAGAAAGAAGCCGAGCAAGCGGAAACCCTAATATCGCGAAATCTCTCTGCCGCCTCCGTCGCCGCTCGCGCAAGCCCGTCGTCGCTGCTGATCGCTCTTCTTCCCGATCACCGGCGACAGAAACTTAGCAAGGCTTGAGTCTCACGCGTCTATCCAGAGATCTCTTGTCTCTCGATTCGTTGACCGGGAAAAACTCCCCCGTCTAAATCGATCAAGACGACCGATCCTAGAGTGACCGTTGGTAGACCTAGTTTGCTTCGCAACGAAGTTTGGATCTCAAAGTACTGCAGCAGCGCACCTTAGTTGTCGCCGATTCCGAACCAAGCCGCCGCTCGGATTGCCGCCGCCGGTTCCAGGAGATCCTCTCCAAGAGAGACCAAGGTCGTAGACTCTTCATCGACTTCAAGAACACGTCGTCGAACAAAGAGGAACACCGTAGTCTCCAAAAGAAGTTTGAATCACGTGTACACTCTATATTTAATTTCGTTGTAAAGGAACTTTTGTTCCGTGTTGTAAGGGTTGGGTGCAACCCATTTTGTGGGAGTGTTGACTCTCACGTGTGGAAGGGCTCCTTCCGTTAGTGCAGGGATTGGATTTCAATCCCGTTGGAGAAGTGACCGAGTCGTCCCTTGTTGGGGAGATAGGTCGAAGGGGGAAAGTGGATGTACCCAAGTCGGGGAACCACTATATATTTCCTGTGTTTTCTGTGTGTTGTGCTCTTTATTTTTATTGTGCAGGTACTCTCGTAAATTCCGCAAAAGCACTACTCGTCACCTATCCCCCCCCATAGGTGCACATAGTTGACACTAGGTGGACTTTCAAGTGTTATCAGAGGGAGGTTACTCAACAAAAAGGTTAACACCTTGAGTTGAATCCTGCCACTAGTGTCAACAAGGAGACATACATCTACTATGGACGGGCTCAAGTACTCCGGCAAGATCCCAGTGTGCAACAGACTCAACGTTCCTATCTGGAAGGAAAGGATCAGGTTCTACATGGAAGCAGTGGATCCTCGACTTTTCATGATCGTGCTGGAGGGACCTTATGTCCCCACTAAGGCCTCCACCATCGATCCCACCAAGAAAGTGCCGAAGACACTCTCTGAAATGGATAAGGATGAGATGGTACTAGTGGGTCTTGACATGAAGGCAAGAAACATCCTGGTCAGCGCAGTTGATGACTCTATGATGCAGAACTTCAGCAACTGCAGGACAGCTCAGGAGATCTGGCAGTGCCTGATCATTCTAATGGAGGGCACAGATGAAGTGAGGGATGATCGGAGATCCCTCCTGAACCAGAAGTATGAGGCCTTCAGACAAGGGCCGAAGGAAGAGATCGGGGTCACCTACGAGAACTTCCTAAAGATAGTCAACGCCCTCAAGGGGTACGGAAGAGTGTTCACTAATGGTGAACTCAATGACAAATTCCTTAGGTCCCTTACTAAGGAATGAGACACAAAGATCTGCGCCATCAGAGAATTTGGCAGACTGGCAGAAACTGATCCACAAATTCTGTTTGGGAAGCTGATGTCCTATGAGCTTCAGCTGAACACCAGGAAAGCTGAGGAAGAAGCAGAAAAGGCTGCTGCAAAAGAAAAGACTGTGGCTCTAAAAGCCAGTCACTCCAGAAGAGGCAAGGGTACGGTGTCGTACCGTGCCAGGAAAAAGGATGAGGAGGAGGACTCCGAGCCATGCTCCTCGAGCTCAGAGCTGTCGGAGGAGGATTTCTCCCTCATCACTCGAGAGTTCAAGAAGTTCCTCAAGATGAGGAATCAAAGAAAGAGAGACGGCTCCTCCTCCAGGCTTCAGAAGAAAAACTACTCTTCTGACAGGTATGCATCTAGACCGAACAAACATCGCTCCTCTGACATTATCTGCTTTGGATGCAACAAGCCAGGACACGTCGTGGCCGACTGCTATCAAGGCAAGAGGGAAAAAGGGAAAGAAGAGGAGCACAAGTCCTCCAGAGACAAGAAGAAGGAGCGAAGCTACATCGCTAAACGGCCAAAGACACTAAGTGAGTCTGATTCCTCAGACTCCAGTGATGATGAAGAAGCCTACTTCGGGCTGGTGGGCCGTTCGGACTCAGAAGGAGAATGCCCCCCATTCAATGGGAAGGTAAAAGCTCACACCCCTCTCTCCGACTCCGACTCTGATCCTGAGTCTCAGGATGATGAACCTGAGGATGGCCCTTCGGCCCGTGAAGCTGAGCTCCTCGAAAAGTATGAGCTTCTGCTCAACACTTTCGACGAGTGCCGCAAGAGACTGAAGGCTGAGAAGAAGGAAGTAAAATTCCTTAAGGGTGAGTGTGTATCCCTAAGGGAAGAGGTCACTAGCTTGATTTCTCTCCGACAGGAGCACTTTGACCTAACTTCAAAGCACTCAGAGTCTTTGAAGCTCCTTGATCTTAAGCAGGAGGAAGTCAACAAATTGGAAGAACTACTTGCGGCAGAAAGGAAAATCGTACAGAGCTTCTCTATGCCAAAAACAGTTCTTCCAGTCGTTGACACCTTCTCTGCTCAGGCCAAAGGAGCTGGCTTGGGGCATATAGGGGCATCTGGTTCTTCATCTAGGAGAAACAAGAACCAGAGGAAAAATAAGGCCGCCAAGAAGGCCTCTGCTGATGAAAAGGGTAAGGCTCCTCTTAGTCCTGTTGCGTTCAGAAAGCCTGGCTTTCCTTGCAACCAACATGACTTTGAGTCAACATTTGGGCATCATTTCCGGCCCTCGGTTGCAAAGCCAAAGAGCCGGTATGACGGTTGGAACTTCCCCCGGAACTTCGGTGAGAGTGCCTTCAAGGCACCTTATGAGGAAATCCACATAGGAAATTATGGTCCGTTCTCTAGCGGCCATAATGGAAAGCAGGCACCAAAAGCCAAGCCTGTTATACAAAAGGTGACGAAGTCATGTGACTGTTGTCACCGTGAGGGCTCGTCCTCCAGATCCAAGGCCCCAGCTGTACCCACCGTTCCTAGGGTAAGGCAGGAGCCTAAGAAGAGGTACAACAGATTCGACTGTTGGTGCTGTGGCAAAGTTGGTCACTTTGCCGTGGATTGTTGGTTTAATCCAAGGCATTACGAGACTCCCCATGTTAACAATGCGAGGCCGACCACTCGTAGGGTTAACCAACCGAGGGGGAGTGTGCTAACCAGGAATCTAGGACCCAAATTCGATTGGGTTCCTAAGGCAAATTAATTTTGTTTTGCAGGAATGTCCAAAGGCCACCAAAACGCCAATCTGGTATTTGGACAGTGGATGCTCCCGGCATATGACTGGGACAAGAAGCCTGCTGCGTGATTACACTCCAGTCGAGAATGGACCCAAAGTCATCTTCGGAGGGTCAGATCGAGGAGTCACCAGAGGTTACGGTATGATTTCCAACGGTATAACCTCTATCACCGACGTGGCTTATGTTGAAGGGTTAAACCATAACCTGATCAGCGTAATTCAGTTATGTGACAAAGGTTATGACGTTAAGTTCTGCAAGGATAAATGTCTGATAATTTCACGTACCTCTTTTGAGACGGTATTATCAGGCATTAGGAGCAGAAATATCTTCTGCTTAGATTTTCTTAGTATAGATTCATCTACCCCCGTATGCCTTGTGGCAACAGGCAGTGCATCTCTTTGTGAACAATGGCACAAGAGATTGACACATATTAATTTCAAAAGAATTAGTATGCTATTTTCTAAGAACTTAGTAAGGGATGCTCCCAGTATCAAGTGCATCAAAGATAGCCCCAGTCCTGCATGCCAAATGGGCAAACAGACTCGGGCTACCTTTAAGAGCACTGCAGACAAAGATTCTTCCCGATGTCTTTACCTTTTACATATGGACTTGTTTGGTCCAATGCAAGTTCATAGCTTGGGAGGCAAGTCATATACGCTAGTGATAGTTGATGATCACTCTCGGTTTACTTGGGTGTTCTTTTTGAAATGAAAGTCAGATACTTTTGACATCTTCACTAGTTTTGTCAAGCAGGTTCAGAACGAATTTAACTGCTCAGTGGTCAAAATCAGAAGTGACCATGGAACAGAATTCGAGTCTGGTGCTATGACAGAATTTTGTGAAGAACAAGGTATCTTTCATGAGTTTTCCTCCCCACGCACTCCTCAGCAAAATGGAGTTGTGGAGAGGAGAAATAGAACTCTCATTGAAGCCTGCACGACAATGTTGAATGACGCCTCTCTCCCGGAATACTTCTGGGCAGAGGCTGTCAATACAGCTTGTCATGTACAAAACCGCGCATTGATCAACAAGCATCATCGTAAGACGCCTTACGAACTACTGAAAGGCAGGAAACCAACCATGTCCTACTTGAGGATTTTTGGTTACAGATGTTATGTACTGAATAATGGGAAGTACCCGCGTACTAAGTTCGGTGAAAAATGCTTCGAAGGCACATTCATGGGCTATAGTGCCCACAATCGGGCATATAGGGTCTTCAATAAGAAAACCCTAGTGGTAGAAGAATCAATAAATGTTGTATTTGATGAAGGAAGTTTGCTTCACAGCAACTCTTCCAGTGGTATTCTTGAAGATGCAGGTGCACGATTGAAACAGCTGAGTCTGGATGAGCCTGCTAAAGATGTCACTCCTAAGTACGTCAAAGTATCCACCTCCACGTCATCTGAAAATGTTGAAGATCAAGATGAAACAAATCTCTTGGAAGAAAGAGAAGACCATGAAGTAGTTGAAGCTCCAGACGCCAGACTTCTAGAGCTCCGGCACGTGAGGGATCATCCCAGAGATCAGATCATCGGAGATCCTCGTGTCGGTGTCAGAACTCGAAGAGGTACCATTAACGAAGTATTGCATCTCAGCTTCCTGTCACAGGTTGAGCCAAAGAAGTTCGACGAGGCGAACAAGGATGCGGCATGGATTCTGGCCATACAAGAGGAACTACATCAATTCGAACGCTGCAATGTTTGGACGCTGGTTCCCAGACCATACAAGCAGAATGTCATTGGCACGAAGTGGATCTTCAGAAACAAGCTGGATAAACATGGTGTCATCGTAAAGAACAAGGCCAGGCTGGTGGCTCAAGGTTACAGACAGGAGGAAGGGATTGACTTCGACCAGACCTTCGCACCAGTCGCAAGGCTCGAGGCAATCAGGTTGTTCCTGGCGTATGCTTCACACAAAGGATTCACGGTCTATCAAATGGATGTGAAATCGGCATTCCTAAACGGAGACCTGAAAGAGGAAGTATACGTCGCTCAACCCCCAGGTTTTGTCGACCCTACTTATCCCAATCATGTTTATTTTCTTAATAAGGCCTTATATGGGTTGAAACAAGCTCCACGAGCTTGGTATGAGACTTTATCTAGTTTTCTTCTTGAGAACAAGTTCTCCAGAGGTAAAATAGATAAAACATTGTTTCTCAGGGAAGTCAAAGGCAAGATTTTGCTGGTGCAAATCTATGTCGATGACATAATATTCGACTCAACGGACAACAATCTTTGCAAAAAGTTTTCTAAACTTATGCAAGGAAAGTTTGAAATGAGCAGTATGGGAGAGCTCAAGTATTTCTTAGGACTTCAAGTGAAACAGTCTGAGGATGGAATCTTCATCTCTCAGACGAAGTTCACATATGAACTCCTTAAGAAATTCGGTATGGAGAGTGCAACCTCTATGAGGACTCCAATGAGATCCACCATGTCTCTGGATAAGGATGAGAAAGGTAAACCTTTCGATGAAACCAAATACAGAAGCATCATTGGATCCCTGCTCTACCTTACTGCCAGTAGACCGGACATTATGTTCTCCACATGTGTCTGTGCCCGATATCAGGTGAACACTAAGGAATCTCACTATGTCGCTGCAAAGCGAATTCTGAGATACCTTAAAGGTACTCCTAATCTTGGCTTGTGGTACCCGAGAAACAATGATGTCGAGCTAATAGGATTTTCAGATGCTGATTTTGCAGGGAGCAGGGATGACAGGAAAAGCACCTCCGGGACGTGTCAATTCCTCGGCAGGAGGCTTATCTCATGGAACAGCAAGAAACAGAATTGTGTTGCAACCTCCACAGTAGAGTCAGATTACATCTCGGCAGGAAGCTGTTGCGCACAACTTCTATGGATCAGAAACCAGTTAGCCGACTACGACCTTCAGTTCAAGGAAGTACCCATGTACTGCGACTCCTCCAGTGCAATTGCCATTGCCAACAATCCGGTGTCGCACAGCAGAACGAAGCATATTGAAGTACGCTACCACTTCATTTGGGAGCACGTGGAGAACAAGGATATCTCTCTCTGTTATGTCCCCACGGACAAGCAGATTGCTGATATATTCACAAAGCCCCTAGACGAGGCCAAGTTCAATCTTTTCAAGACTGAATTGGGGATGCTCAATTATGAGGAATGAAGTCTACAGAGGCTTCAGGCCCGTGCAAGAACTGAGGGGGAGCAAAGGGTCAAACGCTACAGAGCCCGATTTGTAGAAGCAGAAAAGGGGGAGATTACCCTCCCGGCTAAGGCTAAGGTGGCTCCAAGCTTGCTCCCAAGAAATTGGTATTGGTAATAGATAACTCACTCAACTCACTTTTCAGTTTATGGTTTTCACTCTCATTTGCTCTATTCACCTTAGCTTGTAGGGTTTAGGCTTCTTCAAATAGGGGGAGATTGTTGGGTATTGTATCCACAATGTACCTGATTTGAAGAAGCCCCTGGACAAGCTAAGGTCAATAGACTATGTATTTGATAAACTCTTTCAAGTTGTGCTTACAGTTCCTACACTCTAAGTGCACACCAATGTCAGGGTGCAGTAGGTCAATATACACGGGTCTGCACGACGTAATCCCTCGTTGAGCAGATCAGTGTGTTGGCCTACGTGTACTCTCTCTATTGGAGTGCACTTACTTTCAAGTACAGGGCCGTTCATATGCAAGAGAAGACAAGGAGCATGGAAGGTTCAAGGAGCAGCTCCTGGGTGGAAGACGAAAATTCGTCCAAGGAAAATTCGACGGGAATCACCAAGTGATTCTCGCCGATTCGGCGAGAATCACTAGTGATTCTCGCCGAATCGACGAGAATCAAACGAGAATCATTAGTGATTCTCGCCGACTCCTTCTGGCTACCTCAAAACGGTGTCAAGTAAGATTCGACGAGAATCACTAGTGATTCTCGCCGAACCAGTGGCCAAGCAGCCCATGTATACAAAGTGAAATTCGTTGAGAATCAATAAGTGATTCGGCGAGAATCACTAACGATTCTCGACGAATCGTCGAGAATCACTTGGTGATTGTCGCCGATTCGTCGAGAATCGCCTGCGATTCTCGCCGATTTTTCCTTGGCGTTTTCTCTGGAATTTCCTGAACCGGATTCTGCCGCTGTTAAATTCCTGGACCGGGATTTGGGGATTTCTATTGTGGGTCCCACAAACGGTCATATTGGAAAACTTCTACAGTATTTATATACAGGTATTTTGAACGGAATACCTACACAGAAAGAAGCCGAGCAAGCGGAAACCCTAATATCGCGAAATCTCTCCGCCGCCTCCGTCGCCGCTCGCGCAAGTCCGTCGTCGCTGCTGATCGCTCTTCTTCCCGATCACCGGCGACAGAAACTTAGCAAGGCTTGAGTCTCACGCGTCTATCCAGAGATCTCTTGTCTCTCGATTCGTTGACCGGGAAAAACTCCCCCGTCTAAATCGATCGAGACGACCGATCCTAGAGTGACCGTTGGTAGACCTAGTTTGCTTCGCAACGAAGTTTGGATCTCAAAGTACTGCAGCAGCGTACCTTAGTTGCCGCCGATTCCGAACCAAGCCGCCGCTCGGATTGCCGCCGCCGGTTCCGGGAGATCCTCTCCAAGAGAGACCAAGGTCGTAGACTCTTCATCGACTTCAAGAACATGTCGTCGAACAAAGAGGAACACCGTAGTCTCCAAAAGAAGTTTGTATCACGTGTACACTCTATATTTAATTTCGTTGTAAAGGAACTTTTGTTCCGTGTTGTAAGGGTTGGGTGCAACCCGTTTTGTGGGAGTGTTGACTCTCACGTGTGGAAGGGCTCCTTCCGTTAGTGCAGGGATTGGATTTCAATCCCGTTGGAGAAGTGACCGAGTCGTCCCTTGTTGGGGAGATAGGTCGAAGGGGGAAAGTGGATGTACCCAAGTCGGGGAACCACTATATATTTCCTGTGTTTTCTGTGTGCTGTGCTCTTTATTTTTATTGTGCAGGTACTCTCGTAAATTCCGCAAAAGCACTACTCGTCACCTATCCCCCCATAGGTGCACATAGTTGACACTAGGTGGACTTTCACCCGACCTCTATGCCCTCGGTAGGCCTCAAAAACCGAACAACATAGAGCAGGAACGGTTCCACTCAACCCGTTGCTCACTTGCCATGACATTTAAAATCATCGGCACGGGTTAAGCTTCTCCGAAGCCCGTGAATCGAATGCACAATATTACATAACCCAGTTATGTACAAGTTGTCTCCCAGGCCACCAAGAAGGCAGAATCACGCATCTGCCCAGTTTTCCGGGTGCACCTCGAGGTTAGCCCCCAAGGCTCCCTGCTGCAATCTACCGCGTAGAAAACCCCAAAAAACAAACATTTGCACAGAGTCTTCTCCGGCCAATTATGCAATGCAACATCACTGATCCAGACCAACTTGTCCGGGTAGGCTTCACACATCATGTCTATATCCGTTCTCGATTACGGACTCTACATGTACACAACGAGGACTATTCATGTCTACCCGAAAGAACGCCTCAACTCGCCGCAAACTCGCAAGAGCGGGCTTCCTATGCAAAGGAAAAGAGAGCTTCACATGCTCAAGTAGAGAATCGTTACCCTAGCATTTTTACTTGGCGCCATGGAAATGTAAGCGGATGAAAAGCACCGCACTCTCCTTGCCTCCATAGATCCGAAGTTGGTTCGCGATTTGGAGCTCTGAAGCTCCGCCGGTGACCGGATCTAGGCTTCTTCTTCCTCCTTTGCTCTCCCCTCTCTCTAGACTTAGAAAGAGAACCACTCAAGTGAAATGAGGGTTTCAAAGGCCCAATCCCGGGTATATCCAAGCACTAGCAGCCCCCAGTCGTCGGATCCCAAATTAAAGAAACGAACAGTCACGATCTATAGCTGAAAAGAAAAACCTGGGCTGAACACGGCCTGCGACACGCCCGTGTCCAGGGCCGTGTCCCTCACTCGTCGTCAAAATCGACGCGTCTCGAAAAACATACGGGCACCCGACACGCCCGTGTTTGACCTGACACGCCCGTGTCAGCCAGTACACGCCCGTGTTCCTGGGCGCGTTCCTCCATCAACACAGGACCAACACCAACCCGAGACTCACACGGGTCTTGGACACGCCCGTGTCCTATTTTACATGCCCATGTCATACCCGAACACGCCTGGGATCCACGCCGTGTTCACAGTCTTGACATTTCGTCAAGCGCAGTTCGTCGACCACCTGACATGGCTTTGGACACGCCCATGTCCTAGGCCGTGTTCCGTGTCTCGACATTTCGTCGAGCGAAAATCGTCAACTTCCCTGGCAGATTGTCGACACGATCTCGACATGCCCTGATACACGCCCGTGTCTTAGGCCGTGCTCGCTGCTCGACGATCATCGACTCCAGAATTCGTTGACCTCTCGGCCAAATCGTCGACCCAAACACGACACGCCCGTGTCCCAGGCCGTGTGCCCCCTACCAAATTCCAAATTTGGCCCAGAATGCCTCCCATCGCTCTTTTGAGTTTTGGGGCGTTACACGAGTGCTCGACGAAATGCACTCGAGAAGTTCTCGAGAGGGAACACGCCCTACGACACGGGCATGTCACGGGGCGTGGCCTCCTCTGGTCGATGAACTGCGCTCGATGATCGTCGAACTGCAAGTCAAGTTCAGTACACGGTCTATGACACGGGCGTGTCACAGGTCATGTCCTTCTCTGGGTCAGCCAGGGTTGTGTGTGTGCTGGTGGACACGGGTGTGTCTTGGGGTACACGGCCTGGGACACGAGCATGTCCCATGGTCGTATCCCGCTCGAGTTGAGTTTATGGTGTGTTTCCTGTGGGACACGCCATGCCACACAGGCGTGTACTATGTGACATGGGCGTATCAGCCATGTGACATGGGCATGTCACATGGTCGTGTCCTATTCTGGGAAAGGCAGTTCGTTCACCTCTTAGGGAACACGACCTATGACACGGGCGTGTCATAGGGCGTGTCCGCCCAAACAGGGAGCTTTCTGGACAAATCGTGGTTGTTCATTTCCCTCATCTTGGATCCAAGGGTCCAGGCCCTTCCCTGCTGATATAAGACTGATATTGGAAGTCTTCTCTTACATTCATTTCCCTTTCTCAAAAGCTAGGGAGAGAGAGAGAAAGGAAAGGAAGAAGGTGAAGGACCGGCTGTCGGAGGATCGTTAGCATGCTGAATCGAGAGCCGAGTGCGGATTCGTGGAGGCAAGGCCGTGGCGGTGATTTTCATCCGGCTAGTTCATGGCTCCAAAGCGATCGACGAGGGTAACAATTTCCTTCTTGGACAAGCAAAGTCTTTTCTTTATGTATATGCATAGAATCCTCCACCAAGAGGTGGAAAGCATAAGTGATTCCCAGTTGAGTCTGCATTTAGAGCCGGAAGTGTGGGGTACAGCATATGCATGCTGTGTGAAGCCCTTCTGGATGGTTAGTCTGGATTGGTGATGGTTATGTGTGAATCGGAGAAGACTCCGTGTATTGTATGGATGCTTGTGAATTATGAATCCTTTAAAAGCTTGTATGAACCCTGGATTGGGGGTGTTGAACTGGATGGATTGGAAAGAGGCTCTGCGAGAGCCGTGCTATGAGAGGTCGATTGGTGGTAAGACTTGGTGCACCACAATGGTGGGTCGATCTGAATGCTTGTGGGAGATCGATTGGTGGCAAGGCTTGCTGCACCATAATGGTGGGTTGATCGGAATGCTTGTGGGAGATCGATTGGTGGTAAGACTTGCTGCACCACAAGGGTGGGTCGATCTAAGTGCTGGTGGGAGATCGATTGGTGGCACGACTTACTGCACCACAATGGTGGGTCGATCTACATGCTCAAGTTTGCTGTAAGGTTAATGCCTCTGAGTAGGATGGACGGAATGTCGCCAGCATGTGTGTTGGTGGACTAGGACTGGCCAACCAACATGTTAAAAACTGTAAGAACCGAACAAAAAACAAACCGAAATGGATTTAAACTGAACTTTATTATCCGAAAAAGGTATCTATTACAAATGTATGTCCTCCCTTATATAGAATGGAGGAGAGATGAGAGAATACAAATAAGAGATGTGAGACTAAAAATTTACAGGACTAAGCGGACTATACAAAACAAACTGCACAAGCCGCGCGGTTAGACAGAAGGGCTAACCGCACGGCTACCACAAAAGAGAGAAGAAGAGAGATTGCCTGTGAAGACCGCTAGACCGCCCGGTCTCCAAGCCGGCTGAGACAAACCGCCAGACCGCGCGGTCTTCAACCCGCCAAGATAGACCGCCCGGTCACCAACTTCAACACTCCCCCTCAAGCTGGAGCATATATATCGATCATGTCCAGCTTGTCGCAAACATGAAGAAACGAGGCGGAAACTGGCTTGGTGAAGATGTCAGCCAGCTCTTTATCAGAAGTGACAAAGGGAGTGCAAATTTGTTCCTTTAAGATCTCTTCACGAATGAAATGGCAGTCGACCTCAATGTGCTCTGTTCTTTCATGGAAGAACGGATTTTTGGAGATGTATATGGCGGCCTTGTTATCACAAAACATAGGTAGAGGATGGTTGTAGACCTCTCCTAAATCTAGCATGAGAGCCCGCAACCATTTTAACTCACAAGTGGTCGACGTCATACTGCGATACTCAGCTTCTGCACTGCACCTGTAGACAACAGACTGCTTCTTGCTCTTCCAGCTCACCAGATTTCCCCCAACAAAGGTGCAAAAACCTGAGGTTGACTTGCGATCCCCTTTGTCATCAGCATAACTTGCATCTGAGTAGGCTTCAATCCTCAGATGACCATTCTTCTGAAAAAGTAATCCTTTCACAGGCGCTGCTTTGACATACTCCAAGATCCGCAAGGTGGACTATAGATGACACTCCCTAGGTGCTTGCATGAATTGACTCACCTTGCCCACAACATAGGAAATGTCGGGTCTGGTCACTGTGAGATATATGAGCTTACCAGCCAGACGCCTGTACCGCGAACTATCTGAAAGAGGAGGCGAATCATCTGTCCAGGTTTTGTCTTCTCCAGTTGCCATGGGGCATCGGGCAGGTTTTGCTCCAGTCAATCCTGCCTCTTTTAAAAGATCAAGGGCATACTTACGCTGATAGAGAACTAAGGAGTCGGGCTTCCGAGAGATTTCAATCCCCAAAAAGTACTTTGGAGAGCCCATATCTTTCGTGATCATATGTTGGCGAAGATGTCGCTTTGTTAGGGCTACCCCTTCCTGGTCATCGCCAGTGAGAAGAATATCATCGACGTACACAACAAGAACAACCAGCCCCGAAGGAGTTTTGCGAATAAATAGAGAGTGATTAGCAGAGCTTCGCGCAAAACCAACAGCCGCCACAATGCCGCTGAACTTGTCAAAACAAGCTCGAGGACTCTGCTTGAGGCCATAAATTGCCTTTTGCAACCGACATACTCATGTCTCCCCCTGAGCAACATACCCAGGAGGTTGCTCCATGTAAACGGCCTCGTGAAGATCACCATAAAGGAAGGCATTCTTGACGTCCAGCTGAGAAATCGGCCAATCCCTATTGACCGCCACAGAGAGAAGGACCCGGATAGTGCTGAGACGAGCCACGGGGGAGAAGGTGTCAAAGTAATCAACCCCATAGGTCTGAGTAAAGCCCTTAGCAACAAGACGAGCCTTATACCGATCCACAGTGCCGTCTGGGCCAAATTTGACCACAAAGACCCAACGACAGCCAACAACATCAGTACCGATGGGAGGAGGAACAAGAGTCCATGTACCCCGCTCCGTGAGGGTCGCCATTTCCTCATCCATGGCCAGCTTCCAGTGGGGAATAGCAAGGGCCTCCTGATAGGAACGAGGCGTGGCAATGGCAGAGATAGCCAGCGCAAAGGCCCTGCGAGAAGGTGTAAGACGATCATATGAAACAACAGCAGAAAGGGGGTGTAGGGTACATGTCCGCACCCCTTTGCGAAGAGCCACAGGGAGATCCAGGTCGGCAGCCCCCTCGGAATCCGGAGCGTCCGTGGTAGAGAGAGCTGGCCCGGGAGAAGAGAGCGACGGCGGCGGAGAGGGTGGAGATGGAGGTGGAGAAGTGGGAGAGAGAGGTGGAGCGAGAGGAGGGGACGGAGAGGGCGGAGGGGTGGGTATCTCGGTAGGAGACGAGGGAACGAAGGGAATAGCAGGAGAGTCAGAAGGCGGGAAGGAGGAGAGGGAGCGGGGGAAAGAGAGGTTGAGTCAGCCGAGAAGTAGGAGGCATTCTCGAAGAAGGTAACGTTAGCAGAGACGAACTGCTGACGAAGAACAGGGTTAAAGCAACAATAGCCTTTCTGAGTGGTGGAGTACCCCAGAAAGACACATTTGGTGGAGCGAGGGGAGAGCTTGTCACGGGTGGCAGATGGGGTATGGACAAAAGCAGTGCATCCAAAGATGCGGAGAGGGAGAGGAAAAGGCTCCTTGCCCGGATACAGAATGGAGAAGGGTGTTTTCCCGTGGAGAATGGTGGATGGAATTCGATTGATGAGGTAGCAGGCAAGGAGAACGGCATAGCCCCAATACGAGCGAGGGACATGCATCTGGGTCATCAATGTGCGAGCCACATCGAGGAGGTGACGGTTTTTGCGTTCCTTCACCCCATTTTGTTGGGAGATGTAAACACAGCTAGTCTGATGAATAATGCCATGTTGCACACAAAAAGAGGTAAAAGCATGACTCAGATACTCTTTAGAATTGTCGGAACGAAATGTTTTAATACAAACATTGAACTGAGTTTTAATCAACTGATAAAAAGATATCCATACATCTAAAAGTTCAGAGCGATCTCGGAGGAGATACACCCAAGTACATCGAGAAAAATCATCTATAAAGGTTACAAAATAAGAACTACCTCGGCCAATGGTGAGGGTAGGAGCAGGTCCCCAAATATCGGAGAGGACAAGATCAAAAGGACGAGTAGATCCCCGTCCGTGCTTCGGCGGGAAGGAGGAACGGTGATGCTTGCCGAGTTGCACATAAAAAGAGGTAGATCCCCGTCCGTGCTTTTGCGTTCCTCCACCCCATTTTGTTGGGAGGTGTAAACACAGCTAGTCTGATGAATAATGCCATGTTGCACACAAAAAGAGGTAAAAGCATGACTCAGATACTCTTTAGCATTGTCGGAACGAAATGTTTTAATACAAACATTGAACTGAGTTTTAATCAACTGATAAAAAGATATCAATACATCTAAAAGTTCAGAGCGATCTCGGAGGAGATACACCCAAGTACATCGAGAAAAATCACCTATAAAGGTTACAAAATAAGAACTACCCCGGCCAATGGTGAGGGTAGGAGCAGGTCCCCAAATATCGGAGTGGATAAGATCAAAAGGACGAGTAGATCCCCGTCCGTGCTTCGGCGGGAAGGAGGAACGGTGATGCTTGCCGAGTTGACAGGCGTCGCATTGGAGAGGAGTACTGGACGGAGGGAGGTGCGGCAGAAGCTGATGTAGAAGATGTGGTGGAGGATGACCGAGGCGGAGATGCCACTGGAGAAGATCCGTACAGGAAGACGAGAAGGCGGACAAGGCAGAAACATTATCGAGGAAGTAGAGGCCGCCGCTCTCAGTCCCAGTAGCAATCGTCCTGTGGGAGCTCGAATCCTGAAAAGAACAAGAAGTTGGTGTAAATGTCAAAGAACACTGAAGCTGTTTGCATAAAGAGGTAACAGACAACAAATTGCACAGAAACTTGGGCACATAGAGAGTGTCCGCTAGTCGTAGTGACGGAGTAACATGAACCACTCCCGTCCCATGAACCGGGGAGGGAGAACCATCCGCAACTAGGACCGGGGGCAACCGATCATGTTGTTCGAGCAAAGAGAAGCACTCAGGATTGCCCGTCATGTGATTAGTGGCACCAGAGTCGATGAGCCATTTACCTTGAGTCACCATGTGGGCACTACCTGAGGAAGTTACAACAGAGGCAGACGGCTTGGAAGAGTCACCAGAGGGGCGAAGATGGGGATGCTTCGTCCAGCAGCGTTCGAAAGTATGGCCGGTTCGGCCACAATGAGAACAGAGGTAGCGGGAAGAAGCACGGCCGCCGGACTAGTGACTGCGGCTACCAGAGCCACTCGGCTGAGTGTGATGAGAATAGTTGTCCGGTGGTGGAGAAGGAGCGGGCAAAGGTGGGCGCTGAAGGAGGGAGGTGACGGCAGCGATGCGGGCAGCGGTGGCATCTAAAGTAGGAGATTCGGCCTCACCCAGAATTTGCTGGCGGATCATGTCATAAGTATCAGGAAGCCGGAGCAGATAACACACAACCAGAAGCTCCTGGAAGTGCTTGTGTTGTTGAGCCAAATCCGCAGAAAAGGGGCGATTCTGACGAATCTCAGCCCCAAAAGCCTGAACCTGTTAGTAGGCAGCAGCAGAAGACAAGGTAGGACGGGCAAAGAGGTCCGCATACAACGTATAGATGCGGGAAGTCTGAGCCCCCTTGGAGTACAGAGCGACAAGATGAAGCCAAGCGGCCTTGACCGTTTCATCATGACGTATGACGGGAAGACACTCATCGAAAAGACTGTTCGCGAGCCAAGTACGCACAAGCGCGTCACTTGCATCCCAGTCATCAAAGAGAGGTGAAGTGATAGGAGGTGGGTCATCAACGAGATGGTGGCGTTTGCGTTGTGAGCGAATAAGAAAGGTGAAAGAGACACTCCAATCCGGGTAGTTGGAGCCAGCAAGCTTGGAAATGGTCCCAAGGTTACCGGAAGGAGTAGGAGGAAGAGGCGAAGCCGGATTGGTGACAGGGGTGGTGGCAGTAGAGGCATCAGAAAGAGCCATAGGAGCAGGAAAAAGGAACCCGGGCGGTTAGGCAACAAACCGCGCGGATAGGAGATAGAAGGGCGGCAGCGGTCACAAGGGGAGAAAACCAGCGGCCAGAAAAGCCACGACCAAGCTGCAGACACAAACAGAGGGGAAGAAGTCGAACGGCTAGAGGACAGGCCGCGCGAACAAAAGCAGGACAAAACAGGTCGCTGCGACAAGAGGCGACGACTTAGAACAAAAAAGTCGCGCACACGGAGGGCAGTAACAAGGAGAGGAAGAGGCCGCGCGGACAGGGAGCAAACCGGCGCGACAAGCCGCGCGGATAGAAAGACACAGAATCAGGAGGAGTAGATCGAGTCCTCTGATACCATGTAAGAACCGAACAAAAAACAAACCGAAATGGTTTTAAACTGAACTTTATTATCCGAAAAAAGTATCTATTACAAATGTATGCCCTCCCTTATATAGAATGGAGGAGAGATGAGAGAATACAAATAAGAGATGTGGGACTAAAAATTTACAGGACTAAGTGGACTATACAAAACAAACCGCACAAGCCGCGCGGTTAGACAGAAGGGCTAACCGCACGGCTACCATAAGAGAGAGAAGAAGAGAGATTGCCTGTGAAGACCGCTAGACCGCCCGGTCTCCAAGCCGGCTGAGACAAACCGCCAGACCGCGCGGTCTTCAACTCGCCAAGACAGACCGCCCGGTCACCAACTTCAACAAAAACCTATGCTCGGTGGTGGTGCCAAGGAGTCCGACCCACCGTAATGTGCCCTGAGTGCACGGAGCGTCCGGTGGAAATGGGCGTTTGTGATATTGTGTAATGCTTGTTGTATTATAGCTGCGATGCATACAGGGAAGGAACCACTGCCCCGGGTAAGGGGTAGGGTCGTTATAATTGGTCAGCTAATGCTGACCCTTGATATGTTTACCGCTCTTGGGGTGGATGTCTAATTGCAGGTGCTGATGGGTTGAATTGAATTGAGCGGAATGAAGCCTTGCTGCCGAAAGGCCCTTGAAGGCCGTGCGAAAAATGCTTGGATTTCATGTGTGGCCGGCCTCCGTACCGATGTATGAAGCTGTATATTTTTTAAAGAGAAACTTGTAAGGCTTAAGGCCATGAGCGTGTGTGTATTGTATACAATCTTGGTGATATATATAAATGTGGAGGTTATATATGTAGTGGACATTCATGCGATTGAGTTCTTATAACTTAAAATGTTGCGCTAGAATGCTCTGAGTTAGGATACGAGTAGAACGTGATTTGATATTCACACGTAATTCCATCGTTTGTCTGTGAAATATGGCGTGGGTCCCCGGCCGGACCCACCGTTATATTCCATATGATGAATGGAGGCGTTACAAAGTTGTATCAGAGCCAGATTTGAGATTTGTGGGCGGGAGAATATAATTAAACTTAAGAATGTCCACTAGGAATGTAATACATGCACGTGAGGAGCGTGCACGTGTGTTCAAAGTCTGTTGGTCTTTATGGACTGGACGTAACTGGTGCTTTGTACATTGATAGGTGACGAGAAGTGGTGCTGGGAAGTCTGAGCCTCAGCGTTCCGATGAGAGTGCGGCACCAGTTGAAGCGCCTACCCCTCCCTCGACGGAGACCATCCGTGTGGTTACTGAGATGGTGCTCGCAGTGTTGCAAGCACAACCTATTGGGCAGGCAGGGCCTGTAACGTCCCCGTTTTTTTGGCAATTGTGTAATTTTTGTTTGGCGTTACGTTGGCATGTTTTTTGGCCTTTGTCGTTGTTAGAGCGTGATCTTTGCTCTTTCGGCCTTTTAGTGGCTGGTTTGGTGGCCTGTTTGCAAGATTCCCTAGCAAGCCGGAGTCTGTTTTGGTGACTCGGTGGAGCCTCTTCGGGAATGCTTGTGTTTTGGCTTCGGGCAAGGTTAGCCCAAGTTTTGTTTGTCAGATGATGATTTTGACTTCGCCACTAGATTCGTAGTGTGGGTATTTAGCTACGATGTGAATTTCGTTACATTCCGAGATAGTTTGCTTGAGCCCGGATCGTTTTGCTCGGGAATAGCATGAAGAAGTTGTAACATATGAATATGAGGTGATAACATATTGGTTGCTGATTTCCTCCCTAGGTGCAAAGTTATGGTTGAAATTTCTTGTAGCAGGGGAGAGTTGTAACATTGCAAATCCTGGAAATTTACAAAATTTGAGTGACACGGCCTGGTACACGGGCGTGTCACAGGGCGTGTCTGGCTCGGGTTGTGCTGATGGACGCGAGGTCGACAAATTTCGGCCGACGAAATTTTCGGGGGTGTCACGCCCAGTGACACGGGCGTGACAAGGGGCGTGTAGAGAGGTCGACGAACTGAGGTCAACGAATTGAGGTCGACAAATTGAGGTCGACGAATTGAGGTCGACGAGTTGAGGTCGACGATCATCGAGAGAAGGGGTACACGGCCCGTGATACGGGCGTGTCACATGGCGTGTCCCGCTGGGTCGACGAACTTCGTTCGACGAAGTTCGCTCGACGAATGTCGAGTGTCGAGTAAATGGGTTACACGCCCTGAGTCACGGGCGTGACTGGGCCAACATGGGCGTGTATCCTGGCGGTTTTCATTCTGGATAAGCCCAAATGGTCGGTTTGTGTGCCGCTTAAGGTACACGCCCTGGGGCGGGGCGTATCGTAGGGCGTGTCAGGGCCGAATGTTGACTTTTCATAAAATTTTCAGCCGTTCAATTTCTTTATTTTTTTAATCTAAGGGACCAGACTTCTTCCCTAGGTAATAAGGCCGAAAATAAGTCTTTCTGCTTTTCATTCTTCTTCTTCTTCGCATTCCCCATTTCCAAGAGAGAGAGAGAGAGAGCAAGGGAAAGGAAAGAGGAACCAGCTGCTCTCGCCTAGATTTTTCCTCCTTAGGTAAGATTTACTTGCTCTTGGGCTATTGTAGAAGTTATGGGCTGTCGAATTTCTCAGTTTTCCCTATTTTGTTCACCTCAGGTTTTGCGATTTTATGGATAATTTTTGCTTAGCTGTGCTAAAGCTAAGATAGCGGTTGTTGTGCCTTGAAGGTTGAGGCAAGTGGTGCTTTTTTCCCTTGCAAAGTTTTCCTTTACTTTCATTACTTTTGGTAATTGTGTGGTAAATTTCCTGTAGAAGTTAGGGTTCCTGATTAGATTTTGTGTCCAAACCATGGCTGTAGCCGGGTAGAAATAGGAACGTAGGGAATTGTTTTTTGTAGCTCTGTATAGAAAACAGTGCGTGCTTGCTTAGGATGGAATTTCAGGTTTTTTTGGTTAAATCTTTTGACGTTGGGTGAGTATAAGATGGGGTATTTCGGTTTGTGGGTGTTTCTCGGCTTGTTCTGATGACTGAGTTGTGAATTATAGCAGGTGGTTTTGTTTGATGGCTCTGTGAGGGGTGGTGTGGTGTAAATCCTTGGTGGCCACCATTATGGTGTAGAGAGCACCTTTTGGCCCCAATTTGGGCTAGTTGTTTTATGGTGTAGAGAGCACCTTTTGCCCCGATTTGGGCTAGTTGTTTTATGGTGTTGAGAGCACCTTTTGGCCCCGATTTGGGCTAGTTGTTTTATGGTATAGAGAGCACCTTTTGGCCCTGATTTGGGGTAGTTGTTTTATGGTGTAGAGAGCACCTTTTGGCCCCGATTTGGGCTGGTTGTTTTATGGTGTAGAGAGCACCTTTTGGCCTCGATATGGGATGGTTGTTTTGGTGTGTTGCACCTTAGGGCTGCCACCATTGAACCCTTGAGTTTTATGGCTTTACCACTACTAATATTCACAAGTTAGGACTGCTCGTTCCTTTGTTATTTTGGCATATGCTTGTCTTGTTGCTCCTGCAGATTTTAGCAGTATATGTTTATTATCTCTCACACTTGGTGCATCTTGATCCTGCCTTGGGCAGTGTGTTAACTTTACTATTCTATTCAGTTCCCTTTTGCTCATTTAATAGCATTGGTTGTGGGGTTGGTAAGCTCTCTTTTCTTACTAATGCTCAGTTTATTTTCCTTATGTAGTTGCTGAGGTATTATTTCTTTGAATGCCCCAGGTTTAGGTGATAGCCGATTGAGCGACTAGTGTTCGTTTTGGTGGAGCTTGCTTGTGGCCTCCGGGGTAGCTGAGGTTGCTGTTCCTCGATTTGGCGAGGTAGTTTTCTTATTTTTGTTTAGACATACATACTCTCCAGTGCGTTTGTGTCAGGTTGTTGATGCCCACTCGTGGCTTACTTTTAAATATGAACTGAGTACTGCTAGTTTTGCCTTTTTGATGATTGTTTACTTGCTTCTGGAAATGTTTTATACTAGGTTGCATGTTAGGTATTTTGAAACCCTAAAAGTATTACTATATGTATCTCATGCATGTCATGATTTTAAAACTAAAGCACTACTTCTCGAGTATGTAAAGGGTTATTTTTCTTATACTATGATAAATCTAGAGTCCTGCATTCCATGATTTGTCCTTTGGGTGCATTTACATTCATGTAGGACGTTAAATTCACGTAACCAAAGTATTTTCTACTGCGTATAAATATATGTTTGTTTAGTGTGGACTAGCTGATCCACTATGTTGAGTGATACGACCATCAAACTTAACTGGTTTTCTTTCGTATTAAATTATGATTTTTATTCAATGAACTAGAGTATGGGTCTTGCCTGAGCGCGTGCAGTTATCCCCTGCACGGCGTGGCATCATAACACGTATTTTCTCTTGCTCTGATATAATTTAAATGTTTGAGAAAATGCGGGTTGTGACAGTTGGTATCAGAGGGAGGTTTGCTTGACAATTAGTCGGACAACCTTTCCATGTTTAGTGTTAGTTATTTAGTGGCATGCCATATACCCACCGAGGTGTCATCAGTACGTCTTGGCTGAAGCACGAGCACTACACTCATAAGCATACAAGAAGTATACGGGGCATATTATGTAGTATGGGATACATAATATGTGTTTGTATATGGATCCACCATAGGGGCAACATGTGAGGGTTATGTAGTATGCGATGCATAACCTCAACACATGGCTGCGACTAGCACGTTTTCGTTTTTCATTGCATGTATTGTTATGTAGTATGGGATGCATAACATTGCATGTGTACGCCGCTCATAACATGCATTAAAGCCTTTTTTATAATGCATAGCACAACATGCATAGCATAACATTGCATAAGCACAACGTGACAAGCTAAAGGTGTACATGATTACACATGTACACACATGATTTTGATTCAAAAATAACTATAAAATTCATGCATTCATGGTATAGGCACATGAGTTAGTGTGATGAAGGTGACTCATCGTAGGTTAGGCATAACATCATCATTGAAAACAAAAAAAATAAAAAAAATAAAAACCCCCAGAGCAAGTTAGCAGTTGAAGTTCATATGTCAGTATGTGTGTCTATACCGAGTTGTTTTGGACTAGCAGTTGGGGCTAGGTCTTGATTCATGCTAATTCTCTTATAGGATGTCGAAGCGTCATGTGATGAGGCAGACTCCCCAGTTTGAGGGCGAGTCTTCAGGTGCCCAGAATAATGCAATGATGGAGAGCCTGCGACATAGCAATGAGGACTTAGCAAGGAAGATGGTGGATGTGCAGTAGTAGATCCAGTCTATGTTTTTTGTGGTGTCTGGGCTTGCTCCGAGGGTGCCGGACCCTGTTGTGGGTCCAACTGTTCCTGCCCCTCCTGCTCCTCTGGTGCCTCCCATAGTGGTTCAACCCGAGATGACATTTATCTCCTAGTTTCAGCGACTTAGACCACCTACTTATGATGGAAAAGCGGATTTCATGGTGTTGGATGATTGGTTGATAGCAATTGAGGAGATGTTTTCCTACTCTGGCTTCACTGATGATCAGAGAGTGATGATCGCTGCATATCAGCTTAAGGGGTTAGCAAAGAGTTCGTGGTTGTGAGAAAAGGAGAGCTTGATGGAAGGATGCTCTTGGGAGTCTTTTAAGGGGATGCTCCTAAGGAAGTTTTTACCCTCGGTCGAACGAGACCGTTTGATGAACGAGTTTTTACATCTGAAGCAGAGCCATCCCACAGTTAGTGAGTATGAGATCGAGTTCAGCAAACTGAGTCGGTTTGCCCCCGGCATGGTAAATTCTGAGGCGGATCGAGTTAAGCATTTTCTTGGTGGCCTAAGAAATGATGTGCAGCAGTTAGCAAGTGTGTATGGAGCGGCAAGCTATGCTGGCGTAGTGGAAGCCGCTTTGAGAGTTGAGGCAATTGAAAATGCTAAGCAAAGAGGGCAGTGGATGAGGAAAGATAAGAGAAAGCTAGTGGAAGGGAAGAGCCCTCAAGTGCCCGATGCTGCTTCAAGGAAGAAGAGCAAAGACGTTTGTAGCTTCTGTGGCCGGTCAGGCCACCCCTTCGAGAAATGTTTCCAGAGGTTAGGAGTTCATAAGAAGGAGCAGGTTAATGCGATTAAGGGTGCTCATAAGAGGGACTTGGAGTGTACGCTGTGCATGAGGAAGTGGCATGATGTTGCCCGTTGTTGGTCAAAAGATAAAGTTTGTTATCAGTGTGGACAAAAGGGGCACATCAAGACTCAGTGCCCACAGTTTCAACCTGTGTTTCAGCCAGTGCCACTCCAGGCATTGCCACTACCTCAGCGATTGGATAAAGACAAAGGAAAGCTGAACGGGATTTCTTCTGAGGACACTCAGACCACAACTCAGGTTGTATCAGGTTAGACTTTCTCCCTAGTTCTAATGCTTAGTTCGTAATTATAGCTTTACTAATTGTTTTCTTAGATGCGTGTGTACCATTTTAGGAAAATTGAAGATAAAGAACCACTGGGTGCGTTTTATTTTCGACTCTGGCGCTATCCACTCGTTTGTGGCTAGAGCGTTCGTGGACCGGTACCGTTTGGAACCAGATCGAGTGGGGGATGCCTTTTGCGTCAAGTTTCCTTCTGGTGATTCTGTGGTTTCAGATTGGGGCATCTGGATTGTCCGATTGTGTTGGGGGATTTCCTAGCTAAGACAGATCTAAAGGTAATTGACTTGGAAGATTTTGATGTTATCTTAGGCATGGACTGGTTGTCGAGGTATGATGCTTGCAAGGGTAAGCGCTTGGACTTCAGAAAGGACAATGGTCAGCCTGAGAGTGTTTATGGCGATTTGCGCCAGGATTCTCCAGCTATTTTTGCAGTATGTGCTTGGACGTTGCTAGTTTCTGGCTGTTTTGCTTGTTTGGTCTCAGTTTTGGAGACCGTTGGTAGTTTGTCGTGTTTAGAAGAGATTCCTGTTGTGCGCGAGTTTTCAGACGTTTTTCCTGATGATCTTCCTGATCTTCCGCCTAACAAAGATGTTGAGTTTGTGATAGATTTGGAGCCGGGTACGCGTCCTATTGCAAAGGCGCCATACCGGATGGCCCCGCGAGAGCTGGCAGAGTTGCGTATCTAACTGGATGAGTTGTTAGAAAAGGGTTTTATCAGACCAAGTTCGTCACCTTGGGGTGCACCTGTTCTATTCGTTAAAAATAAAGATGAGTCGATGCGGCTTTGCATTGATTAAGAACAAGTATCCCCTGCCAAGGATTGACGATTTGTTTGATCAGCTGCGCGGTAGCTCAGTATTCTCTAAGATTGATCTTCGTTCTTGTTATCATCAGCTTAAGGTCCTTGAGTCAGATATACCACGGACTGCTTTTCAATCAAGGCATGGGTATTTTGAATTCTTAGTAATGTCGTTTGGTTTGACCAACGCGCCCTCAACCTTTATGGATATGATGAACCGAGTGTTCAAAGACCTTCTCGATAAGTTTGTAGTTGTGTTTATCGACGATGTTCTCGTCTATTCCCGCAATGCTGAGGAGCATGATCAGCATCTGCGTTTGGTTTTATCTGCTTTGAGGGACCATATGTTGTTTGCCAAATTGAGTAAGTGTGAATTTTGGTTGCCTCAGGTTTCGTTTCTAGGCCATGTGATCAACATGCGTGGGATTTCAGTTGATCCAGAGAAGATAGCTGCAGTAATGGAATGGATAAGACCGGACACACCCAAGGAGATTAGGAGCTTCTTGGGGTTGGCTGGCTATTACAGAAGATTTGTGGAAGGTTTCTCTACTTTGGCTGCACCTTTGACTCAATTAACCCAGAATAATATGGCTTTTGATTGGAATGATAAGTGTGAGGAAGCATTCCTTGAACTCAAGAACAGATTGTGTACTGCTCCTGTTTTGACTCTGCATACGGAGGGCTTGGGTTATGATGTTTTTGTGAATGCATCACATGTTGGACTTGGATGCGTGTTGATGCAAGACGAAAAAGTGATTGCGTATGGGTCTAGGCAATTGAAGACTCATGAGAAGAACTACCCTACACATGACTTGGAATTTGCAGTTGTTATATTTGCGTTGAAGTTGTGGAGACATCTACTTTATGGCGCGCAGTGCAAGATTTTTACTGATCATAAGAGTTTAAAGTATGTCTTCACACAGAAGGAATTGAATTTGCGCCAGCGGCGATGGTTAGAGTATGTTGCCGACTATGACGTTTAAATTCAGTACCATCCGGGCAAGGCTAATGTGGTGGTCGACGCCCTAAGTCGGAAGACGGGAAAGATTTTTAATCTCTCCGCCGATCGATTAGTGGAAGAATTCTTATTGATGGATATTTTTGCAGGGTGTTGTGACTTGCAGAGTAGTTTGGTGGCAACAGAACCTTCTTGGATTGCGCTGACGCGGTTTCATCAGAAAGATGATCCAGATTTGCTGCACTTATATCTTAGAACTGAGAAAGGGGAGTTACCTGATTTCTCAATTGATGCTGCGGGTACATTGATGTACCACGACAGATTTTGTGTCCCCGCTGTTATAGACATCCGAGATATGTTATGCAGAGAAGCTCATGGTTCGAGCATTGCTTACCATCCAGGATCTACCAAGATGTATCGTGATTTGAAGCAAATTGCCTGGTGGACTGGGATGAAGGGTGATATAGCCAGATTTGTGTCGAAATGTTATACTTGTAAGCGTGTCAAGGCCGATCATGGAAGACCTGGTGGCAAGTTGACACCGTTGGAAATTCCAACCTAGAAGTGGGAGAGCATTTTGATGGATTTTATTACAGGTCTACCGAGATCTCCGAGAGGATACGATTCAGTTTGGGTGATCGTGGATAGAGTAACGAAGTGTGCTCACTTCGTACCGTATAAGCTTAATTATCCGATGAAGAAGATTGCTGAGCTGTATGTGAATGAGGTTATTCGATTGCATGGTGTTCCAGTCAGCATCATTTCAGACCAAGACTCACGGTTTACATCTCGCTTTTGGAAGAGTTTACAAGAAGGTTTGTGTACGGATTTGAGATATTCTACCGCATACCACCCGCAGACCAATGGTCAGACAGAGCGAGTGAATCAGATCGTGGGAGATATGATTAGATGTTATATCTTAGACCACAGAGGAGCCTGGGATGAGAGTTTGCGGCTTATGGAGTTTGCGTATAATAACAATTATCAAGGAAGCTTGCAAATGTCTCCTTTTGAGGCGCTGTATGGGAGACGTTGCAGAACTCCTCTCTTTTGGACTGAGGTTGGTGAGGGATCTTTGTTGGGTCCGGATGCTCTTGAAGAAATGGATGTTACTGTGAAGCTTATTCGGGAAAAGGTTCGGATAGCTCAAGAACGTTATGAGAAGAACGCCAATCGGCATAGATCAGATTTAGAGTTTGCTGTGGGGGACTTGGTGTTTCTTAAAATTTCCCCGATGGTTGGCATCAAGAGATTTGGTAAAGATCGGAAGTTGGACCCAAGGTTTGTGGGACCGTTCAAGATTGTTGAGCGGATTGGTGTGTCAGCTTATAAGTTGGAATTGCCCGCAACCTTTCCTGGTGTTCACGATGTTAGAGCCAAATCTTTCTTATGTGGAGGTGCCTGTCCGCATTTTGGATTCTTAGGATCGTGTGTTGCGAAGAAAGAAGATTCTGATGGTGAAAGTGTTATGGAGAAACCAAGACGTGGAAAGCGCGACATGAGAATTAGAGTCGGCTATGAGGGAGGCTCACCCTCATCTGTTTCCTTAAGCTTGTCTAGTATGGTTTCTTCCATTTACCTCTTTGGTTGTTATGTTTCTTCTTTGGTAGAAGTGTTGTGCGTAAAGTTTCGAGGCGAAACTTTCTTTTAGGGGGAGTGACTATAACGCCCCTGTTTTTTTTTGACAATTGTGTAATTTTTGTTTGGCGTTACGTTAGCATATTTTTTGGCCTTTGTCATTGTTAAAGCGTGATCTTCGCTCTTTCGGCCTTTTAGTGGCTGGTTTGGTGGCCTGTTTGCAAGATTCCCTAGCAAGCCAGAGTCTGTTTTGGTGACTCGGTGGTGCCTCTTCGGGAATGCTTGTGTTTTGGCTTCGGGCAAGGTTAGCCCAAGTTTTGTTTGTCGGATGATGATTTCGACTTCGCAACTAGATTCATAGTGTGGGTATTTAGCAACGATGTGAATTTAGTTACATTCCGAGATAGTTTGCTCGAGCCCGGATCGTTTTGCTCGGGAATAGCATGAAGAAGTTGTAACATATGAATATGAGGTGATAACATATTGGTTGTTGATTTCCTCCCTAGTTGTAAAGTTATGGTTGAAATTTCTTGTAGAAGGGGAGAGTTGTAACATTACAAATCCTGGAAATTTGCAAAATTTGAGTGACACGGCCTGGGACACGGGCGTGTCACAGGGCGTGTCTGGCTCGGGTTGCGCCGATGGCCGCGAGGTCGACGAATTTCGGTCGACGAAATTTTCGGGGGTGTCACGCCCGGTGACACGAGCGTGACAAGGGGGCGTGTCGAGAGGTCAACGAATTGAGGTCGACGAATTGAGGTCGATGAATTGAGGTCGACGAATTGAGGTCGACGATCGTGGAGAGAAGGGGTACACAGCCTGTGACACGGGCGTGTCACAGGGTGTATCCCGCTGGGTCGACGAACTTCGTTTGACGAAGTTCGCTCGACGAATGTCGAGTAAATGGGTTACACGCCCTGAGTCACGGGCGTGACTGGGCCAACACGGGCGTGTCTCATGGCGGTTTTCATTCTGGGTAAGCCCGAATGGTCAGTTTGTGTGTCGCTTAAGGTACACGCCCTGGGGCGGGGCGTATCGCAGGGCGTGTCAGGGCCGAATGTTGACTTTTTCAGAAAATTTTCAGCAGTTCAATTTCTTTATTTTTTTATCTAAGGGACCAGACTTCTTCCCTGGGTAATAAGGCCGAAAATAAGTCTCTCCTTTTCATTCTTCTTCTTCTTCGCATTCCCCATTTCCAAGAGAGAGAGAGAGAGCAAGGTAAAAGAAAGAGGAACCAGCTGCTCTTGCCTAGATTTGTCCTCCTTATGTAAGATTTCCTTGCTCTTGGGCTATTGTAGAAGTTATGGGCTATCGAATTTCTCAGTTTTCCCTATTTTGTTCACCTCAGATTTTGCGGTTTTATGGATAATTTTTGCTTAGTTGTGCTAAAGCTGAGATAGCGGCTGTTGTGCCTTGAAGGTTGAGGCAAGTGGTGCTCTTTTCCCTTGCAAAGTTTTCCTTTACTTTCATTACTTATGGCTAATTGTGTGGTAAATTTCCTGTAGAAGTTAGGGTTGTTGATTTGATTTTGTGTCCAAACCATGGCTGTAGCCGGGTAGAAATAGGAACGTAGGGAATTGTTTCTTGTAGCTCTGTATAGAAAACGTTGTGTGCTTGCTTAGGACAGAATTTCAGTTTTTGTGGTTAAATCTTTTGACGTTGGGTGAGTATAAGATGGGGTATTTCGGGTTGTGGGTGTTTCTCGGCTTGTTCTGACGGCTGAGTTGTGAATTATGACAGGTGGTTTTGTTTGATGGCTCTGTGAGGGGTGGTGTGGTGTAAAGCCTTGGTGGCCACCATTATGGTGTAGAGAGCACCTTTTGGCCCAGATTTGGGCTAATGGTTTTATGGTGTAGAGAGCACCTTTTGTCCCCAATTTGGGTTAGTTGTTTTATGGTGTAGAGAGCACCTTTTGGCCCCAATTTGGGCTAGTTTTTTATGGTGTAGAGAGAACCGTTTGGCCCCGATTTGGGCTAGTTGTTTTATGGTGTAGAGAGCACCTTTTGGCCCCAATTTGGGCTGGTTGTTTTATGGTGTAGAGAGCACCTTTTGTCCCCGATATGGGATGGTTTGTTTTTGGTGTGTTGCACCTTAGGGCTGCCACCGTTGAACCCTTGAGTATTATGGCTTTGCCACTGCTAATATTCACAAATTAGGACTGCTCGTTCCTTTGTTATTTTGGCATATGCTTGCCTTGTTGCTCCTGCAGATTTTAGCAGGATATGCTGATTATCTCTCGCACTTGGTTCATCTTGATCCTGTCTTGGGCAGTGTGTTAACTTTACTGATCTATTCAGTTCCCTTTTGCTCATTTAATAGCATTGGTTGTGGGGTTGGTAAGCCCTCTTTTCTTACTAATGCTCCATTTCTTTTCCTTATATACTTGCTGAGGTATTCTTTCTTTGAATGCCTCAGGTTTAGGTGACAGCCGATTGAGCAGCTAGTGTTCGTTTTGGTGGAGCTTGCTTGTGGCCTCCGGGGTAGCTGAGGTTGCTGTTCCTCGATTTGGCGAGATAGTTTTCTTCTTTTTGTTTATACATACATACTCTCCAGTGGGTTCGTTTCAGGTTGTTGACGCCCACTGGTGGCTTACTTTTAAATATGAACTGAGTACTGCTAGTTTTGCCTTTTTGGCGGTTGTTTACTTGATTCTGGGAATGTTTTATGCTAGGTTGCATGTTAGGTATTTTGAAACCCTAAAAGTATTACTATATGTATCTCATGCATGTCATGATTTTAAAACTAAAGCACTACTTCTCGAGTACATAAAGGGTTATTTTTCTTATACTATGATAAATCTAAAGTACATAAAGGGTTAACTTTTGAAGGAAGTTATAACCATGTACACAAGAAAGGGAAAAGAAGTGTTGTTGTCTTCTCTATCTCAAATCACTAAGAGAAGACTAGTGGATGTTGATGATGTCAAAGCTCCCCCTATGATGTTGAATGGTTCAGGAAAGAAGGAAGCTTTGCTTCAGGGTGTAGGCCTTCATATTGATGTTGATCTCCAGCAAGCCTTTTTAGACTGATATAGATTTGTGTCTCTTGGAAAGCCTGGAGCAGATGAAGAACTCTGTGAATATCTTGATTGATGTAGAGTTCCTCCTTCTATGTAAAAGGAAAGCCTTCTATCTTTCTGTACTGCTTTCTATCTTTTCTGTTATGCTTTGTATCGAATTTAAATATTTGAATTCATTTATCTTGATAATGGCTGAAGCATTACCAAGAGAGTAGAAGATGCCTTGGAAATTAATTCAGAATTAACTTCTGAAACAACCCACATTTAATGTTGTCTTTGAACGGCTATTTCCATTAAATATGAGAGTTATAATCCCCTTAATTATTTTTGCCAGCTGTAAATAATTCTATCTGAATATTGCAAAGAAATCGTCAAACTGAATTTTAAAGCTTTCTTCAAACTGGGCTCGGAGTTCGTTGATCTCAGCTCGGAGTTTGTGGAGCTCAGCTCGGAGTTCGTCGAGCTGAGCTCAGAGATTTTGAACTACATAATCTTTGAACTGAGTTTTACAGCTTTCTTTGAGCTGAGCTCAGAGTTCATTGAACTGAGCTCAAAGTTCGTTGAACTGAGCTCGGAGAATTTCTTTGAGCTAAATTTCTGAACTTCAAATCTGAATTACTCTGAAATTTTTCTGAAGCAGCAAATCTGAAAATAATCCTATGACCCTTGACTATACATATTGGGTCAATCTAAAACATCCTAATAGTGATCCTTGCCCAAATCAGAACTAAGATTCCAACAATCTCCCCTTATTTGGGTGAGGACACTATTTACACAAAAACAAATAAAATACAAAGCAAAACAATCTGCCTGAATTATAAATTTTTCAGCAGATGTACAAGGGTGCTTTGAGAAATAAAATAAATAAAATAAAGCTATTGTTGCATCCTTCTAAGCAATTTCCCATTATAAATAGAATAAACAATCTCCCCCTACTGCTGTAGCCTTCTAAACAATATCCCCCTACTGTTGTAGCCTTCTAAAGAATCTCCCCCTATACAGTAACTACTATATCCTCTATATTGACTGAGACTATAGCTTTTGATTACTATCAAATACCATTATTCCTTTGTGGTAAGATATGTCTTTTCCTGAAGAGAGTTGTTAGGAGTTCTGGACCCAGATTACCTTGGGTCCTAGTTCTATTTTATAATAATTAGAAATAAAAGAACAATCAGGTTGATTTTTATAACCTAATGGATGAAATTTCCTAGAAGGGATGAACCACTGGGTAAAAGGATTTGTAAAATTTTGAGTTTGATTATGATTCTGAAGAGAATGAAAATTTCTGTTCTGAAATTTTGAGTTCGATGAATTAAGATAATGTCGTCGAACTGAGTTCGACGAATGGTAGTGGTTTCGTCGATCTCTGCTCAGAGAATAATAGAAATTGTTTTCTCTGTTCCACTTTCGTCGACCTCTATTCGACGAATCATATTTATTTCGTCGATCATAAATCCCTGACCAGTTAAGATCAAAATCTCTGTTCATAGTTCATCGAGCTTTGTTCGACGAATGGTGTTGTTTTCGTCGAGCTTGGTTCGACGAATTATATTGGACAAAAATTTTCTGAAAAATTTTTGTTTGATTTGGTAAAACTTCAGTTATTTTGTCTAAATCTATTAACTTTTCTTTGCCTTTAACTGATTCTGTCATGATAAACTCTTAAGAAATATAAGATCTATCAGATCGTTTTGGTTCAGGTGTTATCCTGTACAACCAAATAAATCTTGGGCTCTAATACCAATTGAAAGTGAGGATAAATCTTAACTTCACACTAGAAATATATATATATATATATATATATATTAGGAATTGAAAATCACAGCACATAAAATAAAGAAGGCAAAGCAAGCAACCCAGATGACACGGATTATAGTGGTACCCCAATAACCTGGGTACATCCACTCTTCTACCACCCTGGTAAGAATTCACTACAGGTTTTTGATCATGTGCCCTGCCACCGTGAGATCTATTTATAGGGAGATCTCACAACCCTTTGAGCTTTTGATCAGCTGTCCAAAAACCAACTCAAGTCTTTTGATTAGGAGACTTGACAACCAAAAGGGTTAACTTTTGAAGGGAGTTATAACCCTGTACACAGGAAAGGTAAAAGAAGTGATGTTGTCTTATTTGTCTCAAATCACTTAGAGAAGACTAGTGGATGTTGATGATGTCAAAGCTCCCTCTGGGATGTTGAATGGTTCAGGAAAGAAGGAAGCTTTGCTTCAGGGTGTAGGACTTTAGATTGATGTTGATCTCCAACATGCCTTTTTAGACTGATATAGATTTGTGTCTCTTGAAAAGCCTAGAGCAGATGAAGAACTCTGTGAATATCTTGATTGACGTAGAGTTCCTCCTTCTCTGTAAAAAGAAAGCCTTCTATCTTTCTGTACTGCTTTTTGTCTTTTCTGTTATGCTCTGTATCAAATTCAAACATTTGAATTCATTTATCTTGATAATGGCTGAAGCATTCCCAAGAGAGTAGAAGATGTCTTGGGAATTAATTCAGAATTAACTTCTGAAATAACCCACATTTAATGTTTCCTTTGAACGGCTATTTCCATTAAATATGAGAGTTATAATCTCCTTAATTAATTCTGCCAGCTGTAAATAATTCTGTCTGAATATTGCAAAGAAATCCCCAAACTGAATTTTAAAGCTTTCTCAAACTGGGCTCGGAGTTCGTTGATCTTAGCTCGGAGTTCGTTGAGCTCAGCTCGGAGTTCGTCAAGCTAAGCTCAGAGATTTTGAACTGCATAATCTTTGAACTGAGTTTTACAGCTTTCTTTGAGCTGAGCTCAGAGTTCGTTGAACTGAGCTCGGAGAATTTCTTTGAGCTGAATTTCTGAACTTCAAATCTGAATTTCTCTGGAATTTTTCTGAAGGAGCAAACCTGGAAATAATCCTATGACCCTTGAATATACATATTAGGTCAATCTAATATATCCTAATAGTGATCCTTGCCCAAACCAGAACTAGGGTTCCAACAGACTCCTTATGAGCTACTTAAAGGGAAGAAACCTAAAGTAGATTATTTCAAAATTTTTGATTGCATTTGTTATATTCACAACAATAATAAGAAACACATTAGAAAGTTTGAAGCCAAGGCTGAAATGGTAATTTTTCTTGGATATTCCCAAGTAAGCAAGGCTTATAGGGTATATAATAAATCAACCATGGAAATAGAAGAATCTATTCATATTTCGTTTGATGAGACTAACATGTTTTACAAGGAGAAGATTTCTTCTACCAATGAGACTTTGCAAGAACCAAATTTGTGTGAGAAACTGGATGAATTGATCCTCACCAATGAGGCTATTAGCCATCCTTCTACATAAATTACTGAAGATAGTGAAGATGAAGACACTGAAATTAATGTAGAGACAACAACAATTATAATTCCACAAGAGAACTTAATTCCCCAAGCTGTTGCTCAACCAACTCCTCCTACTGAATTTGTCACACTTAGAGATCACCCTGTTTCTCAAGTGATTAGAGACATTTCAGTTGGTGTGCAGACAAGGCATCAACTCCACCAGGACATGATGCATATCTGCTTCATATCTCAAATTGAGCCCCAATCCATAAAAGATGTTGAGCAAGATCCACACTGGATTATTGCAATGTAAGAGGAGCTCAACCAATTTGAGAGATGTAGAGTTTGGGATTTACTTCCAAGACCCATAGACTATCCAGTCATTGGAATTAAATGGGTATTTAGAAACAATCTAGATGCTTAAGGTCTTATCATAAGGAACAAAGCCAGATTAGTTGCTCAAGGATACAGACAAGAGGAAGCATAGACTATGACCAGATATTTGCACCTGTTGCAAGGCTGGAAGCAATCAGAATTTTTCTTGCTTATGCTGTCTATAAAAAGTTCATTGTATATTAGATGGATGTCAAGAGTGCATTCCTTAATGGTGAACTTAAAGAAGAGGTCTATGTAGATCAACCACCAGATTTTATTTCTCCTGCTCATCTCTCTTATGCTTTTAAATTGCATCAGGCTCTCTATGGTCTAAAGCATGATCCAAGAGCTCGGTATGAAACCTTAGCTAGCTTTCTCTTAGAGCATAAATTTTCTAGAGGCATCGTAGATAGGACTTTATTTATAGCATCATCATGATAAAATATTATTAGTACAAATATATGTAGATAATGTTATATTTGGTTCAACAGATTCCAAACTATGCAAAAGGTTCTTCAACCTTATGCACTCCAAGTTTGAAATGAGTAACATGGGTGAGCTCTCCTACTTCCTTGGTCTCCAAGTGAAGCAGACTCCTGATGGCATCTTTTTATCTCAATCTAAATATGTTAAGGAGCTGATTAAAAGGTTTGGGATGGCTGATGCTTCAGCAAATAAAACACCTATGGCTACCAATGTTGTAATTGATTCTGATGAACATGGGAAACCTGTAGATCAGAAATTATATAGGGTCATTGTTGGGTCCCTATTATATCTTACAGCAAGTAGACCAGACATTATGTTTGATACATGTCTTTGTGTTAGGTTCCAGGTGAACCCTAAAGAATCTCACCTTATTTTCCTAAAAAGAATTTTGAGATATATAAAGAGTTGCCCTAATTTAGGACACTAGTATCCAACTGAGTCCGAATTTGAGTTAACTGGATACTCTGATGCTGACTTTACTGGATGTAGAGTAGACAGAAAGAGCATATCAGGGACATGTCAGTTCCTTGGTGATAGGCTAGTGTCTTGGTTTTGCAAGAAACAAACATTTGTGTCCACCTCAACAGCAGAAACTGAATATATAGCAGCTGGCAGTTGTTGTTCACAGATGTTGTGGATTCAAAACCAACTCCTAGACTATGGTGTCAACTTAAATAATCCAACTCTACTTTGTGATAATACAAGTGCAATTTCTATTGCATAGAATCCAGTGCATCATAGTAGGACTAAGCATATAAATGTAAGACATCATTTCATTAGAGAGTGTGTATACAAAAAGAAAATTAATCTCACATTTGTCTCTACTGATTTGCAAAAGGCAGATATCTTCACCAAACCCTTGGATGAGAAGAAACATCTGTTCTTTGTGAATTAGCTAGGTATGATCAATGGAGATGCATTAATTTAATTTTTTGTCTGTGGTCGACGAATTTGCCACAGTTCCTCGAACGGAGATCGACGAACTGAGAAAAGTTCTTGAAAAATTCGTCGACCTGAGATCGACGAACTCTTTGTGTGTGAAGTTCTATTCGTCGAACGGAGATCGACGATATTGATTCAGAAAATGTTTTGTCGACCTAAGATCAATGAATTGTCTTTCCTTCTTCTGACTGAGATCGATGAACTCTTTTGTCAATAAAATATTTCGTCAAACCCAGATCGAAGAATTCTTTATTTTTCGTCGGATGGAGTCTGCTGCTTCTTATTCTTAAAACCATATATCTAGGTTTTCTTCGAGCTTTGTCCCGCGCTTTCTGTTCCTCGTGCACTTAATCTCTTTGTTTTCTTTTGTATACAAACAATGGCGATTCTGGCGAACACCCTTGCAGCAATGAAGTTCGACACCGGTTTTGATGTTGATTTTGACTCCTCCCACACTGATCAAATATTCATCGACATCTTACAGTTGTGTGAGGAGCCGAGTCTGAAGAAGTTCATGACAACTTGGATCAAAATACCAGCAAATGAAATCAAAACAGTGTTTGTACTACTCAAAACCTGAATCTGGAGTAATCGAACGATAATGTAGTAATGTGTGTAGCCGCCACTAGACTCGTATTGCTCGAGTTGGGAGGAAGGATCCTCTTTCTCGGTGGCTAAGAACATGCCCTAAGCTACTCTCGAAGCATTGGTGCCCGGTTAGCCAAGCGTGAGCATGACATAGGCCCTCATTTTGGCTAGTTTGAGACTTGTTTAGCCTTTCCTACCAGTTAACCGTTGCATGCCAAATTTGTGCTTACCCCTTCTTTGATCCAGCTCCACTCACATCACCAAGGCATGAAGCTAAACCCATCATCGCAATCAAATGCTTGAGCTTGTTTGTATTTACTATTTTGCTGATGTTGTGATATGTGGAAATCGTATAATGTGGTGCCGAATTCACAAGCGTTTTGATTGCTACGTTTGGGGATTGCAAATGCAAAAAAGAAAAAGAAGAAAAGCAAAAAAAAATAAAAGAAAAATCTGAAAGAATTGCTTTGAGAATTCTATCCACATCCTACTTTTTGATTTTGGTCGGGTTAGGCCGTGTGCACGCCCGGTTTTCAAGCTCAGTCTGGGGGTGTGTTACCCATACATTTCTAGGTGCCTGTATTGGTTTAGGTTTTTATTCGCTCGCTTTGGCTGCGTGTAGTCTTCATGTTTATCATTGACTACCAAACCTTAGCCTAAGCTCCATTCTCTCCTACAAGTCCTACTGATTCACGCTTGAGTCTAACCCGCGCCGTGGAGAGAGTGTGACCGTGCAAGCGTATGGAAATTCCTACTGATTCACGCTTGAGTCTAACACTTCCATCCATTAGCTTTCCGTCCACTCGCCAAACCGAAGTTCGGCATCACATCCGAAACACTCACTTCACCTTGAGAAGCGGTTCCTTCGACCCGCATAGCTTTTATTAGTTTATTAGATCAAACAACCACAATCTCTCAAGTCCCCTTTTTACTATTTTTCTAAGTATAACCCTCATAACACTATTTTCTGAACTGTTGTCGCTCTATGCTAATTGCATTCCTCAAGAGAACGACACTCGGGGATTTATTCCCAAACTTTATTACTTGTGCGACCGGTGCGCTTGCCGATTTACACGCATCATGATTCAGCAGAAGCAGCCCCTCCAGCAAAAATAATTGATTTATTTACAGATTCTGATATAGACATGGCTGACACAGTTATGGCAGAAATAATTATTGTTGGTGACTACATTATAAATCTCACAGTTAATCTAGATTCTTTACTAGAATCTTTCAGTTTTGTTTGCAGAAATATTCTACCCAGTATTGATAGCCAGCATTTTATGGCTATAGTCCCCTATACTTCTTCAATAAGCCATGTAGTTGCTAAGCAACTCAAGGCCAGTTTTGCAGCTCCAGTGATCACAGAAGAACATATGACCGAGAATGTTCTTGAACCAGTATCAGCCCCCAAGGCTATTTCTCCTCTAAAGGCTATCTCTCCTCCTACCTACAAGATGGATAATAGTCCTTTACCTAATCTAGATGACATTATTCTGGCTGATATAGAAGAAGAGAACAAATTAGTTTCTGAAAGTGTTGCTGAAACAGAAGTTGCAGAACCTCAAGTGCCTCCTCAAGTTGAAAAGCAAATCTCCAAGGAAGCCTTGAAGGCAATTGATGACTTGTATGCAAATACTCCAGGATCTTCTGATGATGATGATGATGATGACTCTAACGAGCATGATGACTCAAAAGAAAAGAAGAAAGCTGCCAAGAAAAGAAAAGCTCCTTCTAAAGCTACTCCAAAGCCAAATCCTAATGCAGACACTCCCTAATATATGTTGCAAAAGATTACTCCTTATCCAGGGATGCCTTCATGGATGTGAATATCCAAAAATGAGCAGAAAACCAGGAAGAAAAGTAGAAGGTACTCTTCTCCTCCTCCTTCTCAAAGGAATTGGAGAGGTCCTCCTCCTCCTCCAGCTGCTGGTGCTTCAGGAAATATTTCTCAGAGATCAACTTCATATACTCAATCTTATCAAAGACAACAAGGCAGATCTTCAAGATCGTAAGGAAGCAGTCAGTAGAGATATTCTTCAAGCAGCAGAAGTCAGCTACAGCAACATCAGAAGCCATACATACAACATATAGTATCTGAAATTGATAAATCTGAAAAGGATAACAATCCAAAAAGGCCAGAATCTCCTCCAATCCCCTTTGTGGATCCTAAATAAGATACAACTGCAAGAATGGCCAGATTTCAAGAATTGGTTGGACTCTCCATGATCAACAAAGCTAAAGATGAAGGCAGAGATCCATCTCAGTATTCTACCATGTCTTCCTACAGAAAAGAAGAATTAAAAAGGTATGACAAGGCTAATAAGTTTTTCAATGTAGATGCTTATATGAACCTGCATCCAGAGGCTGTAGTTCCAAGATCCACTTCTCTCAATATTATTGGAGCAGCAGACATGACTATGTCAAAAGGAGAAGCTGTCAATCCCAATAGAGAAATCAATTTCAGACAGCCCTTTGAAGGTTCTGACAATTCTAATAAGGAAAAGGCCAAGAAGAACAAATGACTATTGTGTTTAGTTTTACTTTCTGAACTCTATTTGTTTAAACTGTCACAAAGCTACTGTCATGTACATATCTGCTAGATATTTTTAAATTTTCTGTCAGATATATTTTATTTTTCTTTGTGATTATTTTCCTTTGTTTTTATTAGTGACCTCACCCAAATAGAGGGAGATTGTTGGAACCCTAGTGGGATTTGGGCTAGGTTCACTAACTAGGTTAAGTCTGATCCATATTGTATAGCTAGGGTCAAGTCTTTGAGTCGTAGAGTTTAGGCTAGTCATTAGGTTCAACCTTCATGGACCAGCCAGCAGAAGACTTCAGGAGACTCAAGACTTAGAAGAAATTCAAGTTCAAATTCATCAGTTCGAAATTTTTCGAACTCAGCTCGATGACCGTTGATCGCAGATCGACGAACTCAGAAATCATTCTTTGAGTTGAGCTCGACGATACTCGAGCTGAGATCGACGAATTCTGGAATTCAACTTCAACAGTTTATGTTCTTTGAACTCAACTCGACGAACTGTGAACGCAGAAATGGCAAGCTATTTCCAGAATACAGTTCGGTGAGCTCGGGTCGATGAACAGGATTTCTCAGCTCGACGAACTTGGATCTCCGGTCGACGAAATCGGTTCAGAGTTCGACGATTTCTGTCCAGCGCCACACTTAGAGTTCTTCCCTCTTTTCTATCCTTATTTCCATATATTATTTAGCAGTGATTTCCAAAATAATTAATGCATATATTCTCTTGAATATAGCCATTATTGGCAGCATTAATTGTGGTCTTCATCAGGGTTAATTACTTGCTTAATTTATTGGGACAGTTGGGAAAACTCATTAAAGACTATATTCTCCAGCCGCTTTTCATTCTCCAGGCAATCAGCAATCAATGCTTGGTATTCAAAATTCAAAGGAGAATTTGACAGCAAAATATAAAATAGTTTTTCTCTTTTCAGATGGTACAGATAGACAAATTAGAGAAGAATTACAGAAACATACAGAAGATTATATGCTTCTTCTCTGTGCAGAAAACATCCAGTTTTCTCCTTGTACTTACTGAAGACAGAAGAAGAAGAAGAATAAACAAATATCAAGATTCTACTTCAACTTCTACTCCAGCAACATTCAAGGACAACATCTTTCAATAAGTCAGAAAGTTTAACGCCCTGAAACTCAAAAGAGCGACGGGAGGCATTTTAAGCCAAGTTTGGAAATTGGTAGGGGTCACACGGCCTGGGACACGGGCGTGTACCAGGGGCATGTTGTGCTTGGGTCGACGATCTGTCGGAGAGGTCGACGAATTTGGAGTCGATGATCGTCGAGAAGCGAACACGGGCTGAGACACGGGCGTGTCCCAGGCCGTGTCCTTCTTGTGTGGTTGGCCGAGTTGTGTTGGGGGAGAAACACGACCTGGAGCCCAGGCGTGTTCGGGTTTGACACTGGCGTGTCAAATTGGACACGGGCGTGTCCAATACCCGTGTCCTTCACGGGTTGGTGTTGGTCCTGTGTTGATGGAGGAACACGGCCCGCTACACGGCTATGTACTGGATGACACAGGCGTGTCATGTCGGACATGGGCGTGTCGAGAGCCCGTGTACTTTTTGGGATGCGTCAGTTTCGACGGCGAATGGGGAACACAGCCTTGGACACAGGCTTGTCACAAGCCGTGTTCGGCCCAGGTTTTGGATTTCAAGCCCGAATCGTGGCCGTCTGTTTCCTTATTTTGGGATCTAACGGTTTGGGGCTGTTCAGGCTGGGTTATACCCGGGAATAGGGTTAAAAACCATCATTCTCTTTGGGTTATTCTCTTTCTAAATTTCTAGATAGAGGGTCTTGGGCATTGGACGAAAAGACCATAATGCTCACGAGTTATTGCCGCCCAGGGGGTGGTGGTGAGTCAGCGGACTTTGACCGTGTTCACCTTGACTGTGCCCTGAGAGCAAGAGGTGTGTGGTCGTGCGTTCTCACACCTGTGATGAAGTATTTTTACACTATAATGCTCTGTTATGCTAACAAAGTGCAGGGAAGGAGCATCGCCGCCCCGAGTTTGGGGGCGGGATCGTTATAATTTGGCCAGCATAGCTGACCATTACTCTTGTTTGCCACCGTACGGTGGATTATGTACTTGCAGATGCTGCGGAGTCAAGTGGTAAATAGCGTGCAAAAGCCCATGTTGCTGAGACGGCCCTCGAAGGCCCATTTATGAGTGTTTACTTGCTTTATTCATGTGTGACCGGCCTGCGTGTCGAGGTTTGGAAAACAACGTAATTTGAGTAAGCAATTGTAAGTCCTTAAGTCCATTATACTTGTGTATTGTACCTTCATTCCTGCTGGTTTGAGTAGTGGACATTTATGCTTATGCTGGGTTCTTTGTTTTGCAACCTTTAATTCGCTTCCGCTAGAATGTACTTTGTGTAGGATGTTTATTCTTAGTTGGATGGTTTCCATTGAGTAACCTCCCGGTCTGTCTGTGGTATATGGCGTCGGGCCCCGGTCGGACCTACTGTTATATGCTATGCAACGGATAGGGGGTGTTACAATTTGGTATCAGACTACTGGTTTCGGTCAACTTAAATGAATTCGTGGACAAATTCTTTTAAGGGTGGTGAGCACACGTCCGTGCATCATCGTTATAACATAAAAGAACCCATGAATGTCCACTTAGGAATGAAAATACACGTGTTTGGGTAACCTGCGTGTTCCTATAATTGCTTTTTGCAATTTTGTTTGGTCGCTTAACGGTGTTTTGTACAACTATAGGTGACCAGAAGTGGTGCAGGGACGTTAGAATGCCCGGTTTCTGAGGCTAGTAGCACACCAAATGATGCTCCTGCAACACCTCCCTCGGCTGAAACCAGAAGCTCCAAAGGGATGAACCGAGAAGGGTGGAGCAGGTGGTGATGGAGCCTTTGGTGCCTATGAGAGAAATTGAAAGGCATATCAAACATATTATGGGCTTCAATCCTCCGGTGTTCTTGGGGACGGGAACCCCATCCCAAGCTGAAGACTAGCTCTCCCGAGTGAAGAGAGTCTTGACAGCGACGGAAATGGAGGAGTGGCAGATGACCACTATAGCTACATTCCTGTTGGATGGAGATGATGGGCTGTGGTGGGAAGGTTTGGAGATACATCACTTGAGGGAAAGGCAACTTACGGACGTCTCGATAGAGGAGATTTCGAGGCTGTTCTTGGCGAGGTACATTCCCTCGGCTCAGAGGATAGCATTGGAGAATGAGTTCCATAAGCTGACACAAGGAGAGACTAGCGTGGATGAGTATTTCCACGAATTTACTCGGTTGGGTCGGTATACTAGCTCTACGTTTGTGGATGAGGATCGTATGACAAACCGATTCTATGAAGGTTTGAGAGCTAACTTAAAGCTACTGCTCTCGGGACCTATGACGCAGGGCTTCTTGACCCTGGTCAATACGACCCGGTCTTTGGAGAAGGACTTGAAGAATGTGTAAGCAAAGAAAAGCTCTGGTGAGAAGAAGACTGAGTTCAAGGTGCCCGCTAACTCAAAGCATGTGTACCGTAGGTGGTCTAAGAAGGCTATGACTTCGGGACCAGCCCCTTCTTCGGGTGCTTCTGGGGCGACTACGGGTCGGACCCCGGGGGCATGCTTTACTTGTGGGTAGCCGGGACACTTTGCCCGGGACTACTCGAGCAGACGTCCCAAGTCCGAGAGGAAGCCGGGTGCAACATATGAGGAAAAGGGCAAGGCGGTGGAGTCAACCGCATCCCATTATGCTCCGGCTCAACCTAGAGTCTACAATCTTGGCTAGCAGGAGACCATTAAGCAAGCGGATGTGGTGACAGGTACGATTTAAATTTATAGCAAGTTAATTTTTAAATACTCGTTATGCGTGTGTTACCTTACCACTGCTTGTATAGGATTTGTTTTGATTTGTGAGAATCTGGCGAGAGCACTCTTTGATACGGGAGCTTCACACTCCTTTTTGTTCGAAGGATTCATATCGCGCATCGGAGTACCTTCTTCGATGGCGAAGGACAAACTGGATGTGTTGTTGCGGAATGGGTGTTTGATGCGCGCGGATAGAATCTGTGGCGTAAAGATTCGTATTTGGAGTCAAGAGTTCGATTTGCAAGCGTCGTTACTACCACTGGTGGAGTTTGACGTGATATTTGGCATGGACTGGCTCTCGGAGCAGCAAGCTTATATTGATTGTGGTCGCCAGGAGGTCAATTTGGGAACAGGTCGTGAGATGACTTTTACGGGCTTGAAAGGGTCGAGCAAGACTTTGATGTCTGCTCTTCAGGTGGTGAAGGCGGTTCGTGTTGGAGCAGAGCTGTTCTTCACGCTAGTGGAGGTTGCAAAGCCTAAGCCTACGTTGGACAGTATTTCAGTGATATCCGAGTACACTGATGCGTTCTTTGGCGATTATCCTAGAGCCCCACCTCAACGGGAGATTGATTTCAACATCGAGCTAGTGTCAGGTGCGAAACCTGTGTCATGCTCTCCATATCGGCTAGTGCCTAAGGAGATGGCGGAGTTGAAGGTACAACTTCAAGAGTTGTTGGAGCAGGGGTATGTGCGTCCGAGTTCGTCGCCTTGGAGCGCACCGGTCCTTTTTGTTAAGAAGAAGGACGGAAGCTTGAGACTTTGTATCGATTACCGAGAACTGAACAAGATAACGGAGAAGAACAAGTACCTGATCCCGAGGATTGATGATCTGTTCGATCAGTTAGTCGGGTCATCAGTGTACTCGAAATTGGATCTCAAGTTCGGTTATTATCAACTGAGGATAAGGGAGAGTGATATCCCCAAGACAGCTTTTAGTACGAGATACGGGCATTACGAGTTTACGGTCATGCCGTTTGGGTTGACGAATGCGCCGTTGGTGTTCATGGATCTGATGAACAAGACTTTCAGGGAGTACCTATACCACTTTATGATCGTCTTCATCAACGACATATTGGTGTACTCGCAGAGTGAGGAGGATCACTTTAAGCATCGACATTTGGTGTTGGAGACGCTGAGGAGGAATCAATTGTATGTCAAGTTCTCCAAATGCAAGTTTTAGTTGTCCTCAGTAGCATTCCTTGGTCATATAGCCAGTGGAGAGGGAATTACGATGGATCCGGCGAAGATTGTTGCGATACGAGAGTGGCTTGTGCTGTCTACGGTAGCGGAAGTCCGGAGTTTTCTGGGGCTTGCTGGCTATTACAGGCGCTTCATGGAGAACTTCTCGCGGATAGCGTTACCTCTCACGACTCTGACGAGGAAGGAGCAAAAGTTTGTTTGGACGCTGGAGTGCGCGTGAGCTTTTGAGGAGCTGAAGAGCTGGTTGACCATGGCGCCTGTGCTGAGTTCACCGAGTGGGACCAAAGGTTTTGAGATTTATAGCAATGCTTCGGGCAGTGGATTGGGTTATATCCTACTGCAACATTGAAGTGTGATAGCGTATGGCTCGCGATAGCTGAAAGTGCATGAGAGGAATTATTCGGTCCATGACTTGGAGTTAGCGGCCGTGATTTTGCCTTGAATCTGTGGAGACACTACTTGTACGGGGTGAAGGTCGATATCTATACCAACCACAATAGCCTGAAATACTTGTTGGAACAGAAAGATCTAAACATGCGACAATGGAGATGGATGAAGTTCCTGGGGGACTACACATTCAAAATTCACTATGTGCCTGGGAAAGGCAATGCGGTTGCGAATGCGTTGAGCCGCAGGGCCCCAGCTCAAGCCAATTGGCTGTCGGTCCATGACGAGCGGTTGGTTCGGGAGTTGGAGGCGTTGGAGATCTCTTGCGTAGACAAGCAGACAAGTGTCGAAGCGCTATTGAACTGGACGGAAGTTCATTGTGACCTGGCTGATCGGGTTCGGCAGGCTTTGGATATGGATGGCAGCATGAAGCAAATCATGGTTGAGGCTTTGGATGGGTCAAATTCCCAATTCATTGTTGAGGATGGATTGCTATGGAAAGACGGTCGTCTGTGCATCGTAAACATGGGCAATTTGTGGGTGGAATTGTTGTACGAGGCTAATCATACCAAGTACTCGATTCACCCAGGGAGCACAAAGATGTACCGCGATGTGAAGAAATTGTTCTCATGGCCAGGACTTAAGAAGGATGTGGCACTGTACGTGGCGAAGTGTCCAACATGCGCCTTAGTGAAGGCGGAGTGGCAAAAGCCGGGAGGATTTTTGAAGTCCTTACCTATTCCGGAGTGGAACTTCGATGACATTACTATGGACTTTGTGCATGGTTTGCCAAGGTCGCAGAAAGGAAACGACGTCATCGGGGTGATCGTGGATCGTTTGACGAAGGTGTCGCACTTCATTCCGCATAGGAAGGATGATTCTGTGGAGAAATTGGCAAAGTTATATGTGGATAACATAGTACGGCTTCACGGTGTGCCCCGCAGCATCGTGAGTGACTGAGATGGGCAGTTCACGTCCAATGATTGGAAGCTGGTGCATCAGATGTTGGGAACAAAGCTGAGTTTCAGCACAGCCTTTCATCCGCAGATGGATGGTCAGACCGAGAGTGTCAATAGGACAATGGAAGACATGCTTCGCATGTGCGTCCTGGACTTTGGAAAGCAGAGGGACGACCACCTATACTTGGTGGAATTTGCGTACAACAATAGCTACCAGGTGAGCATTCAAATGGCGCCCTTCGAGGCCCTTTATGGTAGAAGATGCCGCACGACGTTATCTTGGTTGGAAATGGGTGAGTCAAGGTTGTACAAGCGACAAGAGGTGGAAGATGCAACGTTGCTGGTTCGAACGATTCGAGAGAGATTGCTAATTGCTCAGGACCGCCAAGCTAAGTACTATAACGTTAAGCATAGGAACGTGGAGTTCGATATCGGCGACTAGGTGTATGATGAGTTGTAAATATTTTACTATTTTTTTGTACATTATTTAAATAATTTTTGTTTTCTTTTGTTGTTTTAGGTTAAGTTCCCTTAATAAAATGCTCATTTTATTTTAAATCTTTGTCTAACTTGTTTATTTTATTTTGTTTCAGAAAAATTTCAAAATTCTGCCCAAAAAAGTAAAGTCACGCCCGTGTCCTATGGGACACGCCCGTGACCCGGGCGTGACACGTCAAAACCGTGGAAATCAACAATCTTTGAGAAGAAAAGTTTGACACGCCCGGGGTTACGCCCGTGTCACACGACACGCCCCGTGACCAAGACTGTGTCCATCCCGCTCGACGAAATCAACTCGACGATCGTCGAGCAACCTGACACGCCCAGCGTCACGCCCGTGACCTGGGGCGTGACCTCTCCATCTGGCCCGACAAACTTCCGCAGGCGACTTTCGACACAGACGGCGCCCATTTCAACCGCCCCGACACGCCTACCGTCATGCCCGTGACATTGGGCCTGACTGCCACGTGGACCTCCCCGAAGTCAACAACGGCCTCAAATCGCCGGAAGAAGATGTTGAATTGTGCCGACACGCCCACCGTCACGCCCGTGACCATGGGCATGACCGCTGCGTTTACAGCCGCAATGTCAAATCACCGTAGACCACCGAAATCTGCTGATAAATTGTGCTGACACGCCCCCCCCCCCCCCCCCCCCCCGACACGCCCGTGTAGGAGGGCGTGTACTTGGAAATTTTTGCCTATAAAGGGCAGCTTATGTATGAGTTAAGGGTTCCAATTTTTGAAACCATTTTGATGACTTAGGGCTACTATTGGAGCTGCTTTAGTGCTATGTAAGGATTCTCTCTCCCCCCCTCCTTTTGAAGTTTGTTTGTTTAAGCTTTTGTAATCAGCATGTTTTATTAATAAAATCGTTATTATTCTTATCCTTACAATGTTTTAGAATGTCTTTGAAGGCCTCCTTTTCATCAATCTTAAGTACTTTAGTTTTCTTTTTCATATGCGTGTGTGCGTGTACGAGCTTAAAATTGCAAAATTTATACTTTAAAATGAAAAACAGCTTGCTTTATTTTCATTTTTATCAAAATTTCTAGTCGTTACTATAGATGTTTTTCTTATCAAAATTGGTTAGACTTAGGATTTTTATTTTCATTTTCTGCTACTTTTTAAACTCTTTTACAGATATATAAGAATGAATCAAGAGTTATTTTAGTTTTCCAAAAACTTTGATTTTAGCAATTACATAACAAAAAAAATATTTTTGCTCAAACAATTTTTATTTCCACTTTTTATTCATTTCTGTCAAATTCTAACGATAAAAATGTAAACGTGTTAATTTTTCGGGCACTTGCTTTTCTTACTTTAATTTGAAAACCTTTTGCTCAAACAATTTTTATTCCGACTTTTTACGCATTTCTACCGCATTCCAGCGGAAGAAATGCAGTTGTTTTAATTGTTCAATAACTTTGTTTTTCTTATTTTACACCCAAGTGCGCGAGTGTATGAGATAATCTTTATCATCTTATTTAATTTATGCAAGTGTGTGTGTGTGTGTGTTTATTTATGTCGAGTGCGTGAGTAGTTACTTTCAAATAGAGTGCGTGTGTTGTTTTTATTTTCCGCCTACTCATTTGAGTTAAATGACTGGATTTTATTCAAGCAAGTGTGTGTATTTTTATTATCGCCTACTCATTTGAGTTAAATGACTGGATTTTATTCAAGCAAGGGTGTGTATTTTTATTTACCGCCTACTCATTTGAGTTAAATGGCTGGATTTTATTCAAGCAAGTGTGTGTATTTTTATTTACCGCCAACTCATTTGAGTTAAATGGCTGGATTTTATTCAAGCAAGTGTGTGTATTTTTATTTACCGCCTACTCGCTAGGAGTTAAATGGACGGACTTTACTTCCCGCCTACTTGTTTGAGTAGGACTTGTACTCGCATTTATTTTTGCCTACTCGTTAAGAGTTAAATGGCGTGTCTTTATTTCCCTATAAATATCTGAGAAAGCCTTGTAATCGCATTTATTTTCTCCTACTCATTTGAGCAGGACTCGCTTTCATTTCAGTCCTACTCGTTTGAGTAGGACTTGCAATTTTCAGCTTTTATTTCCCACCCATTCGTTTGAGTGGGACCTGCAAATTTCAATTATGCAATTTTCTCTTATGTGTAACTTCGTTTTATTTCTGTCTCTTGTTATATGTTTGAATGAGTGCGGGTGTGTTTATTTGTAAAAAATTTTTTAATGTTAGGGTATTTTACTTTTCTTCTTATTTTATTTATAACCTTTCAGCGAATAGTTTAGGACGCTCGCTTAACCAAACATATAAGCTATCCTCATTCCGATGAGTGGCTAATTACTTTTAGCCCTCGGTATCGAAGAGCTTTGGGATATAAAATGTTTTAAATAACCAAATGTCTAATTTTTCTATTTAATTAAAAAACTTAAGGTTTACCCCGGGTTAACGACGCGTAGAACCACATTTCGATGTGTGGGCTCTATTTCTGTTATCCATACGCTAGCTAGCCGAGAGGCCGTGCGTATGGACAGATCACCCCTGGGTAAATAGAGTTCCGCACTAACCCTCGAGAGAGGAGGCGTGATAACTCTACCGGATTGGGTTCCCCACCCAATAGCGAGGTTCTTAGCGTACTGCGAGCATTAAGTGGAATCCTTCGTCGGACAATAGCCCGGTCAAATAACCTTAATGTCCAGGTGAGCGATATTCCTAGAGATAGGTGAGCTCATTATTTTGAACCTCCACGGCCAAGTTTCCGCTTTAATTAAATTGAAACTTTAGATCTCTAGTTATTCAAATCTATTTTTAATCTTAACGTAATTTGATACCGGGAGTTATCTCTTCATCGACTATATTCTTAATCTATTTTCGTCCTATTTTAATTAAAACCCTCAACTTACTATTTAGGTAAAATAATAGTGTTTTCGGAGCACTCGGGGTAGTCCACCCGTTACCGGGAATAATACGACCTCGGTATTCTCCCGAATATCGAGTACTACTTGCGATAGGTGCACTTGTCTCCCTTTTCAAGCCCGCGGCGATCGACTCATCGAACCAACCACAATAAGAGTCTGTTCGCGGGCCAATCAAGTTTTTGGCGCCGTTGCCGGGGAATCTCTTTGAGTTGTTATTCCGAATCCGAAGTCTATTACTTTTACTTTTATTTCTAAAAACACTAAAAAAAACTTAAATTAAAAAACTTTTCTTCAAAATCCAAAAAACAAAGAAGTTAATTTTCTACTTTCTATTTTAGGGTGTATGACCTGTGGATAGCCTTCGGAGTCCAAAAATTTAGATTTCGATCCTGAGATCGAACGCTCGCTTGCGCGTATTCGGTCTCAACGCCGAAATCCCTCTTTGGATCCCGAAGAATCCATCAGAGAACCCTCTATCGTTGCTATGGCCGGCCCCAATCCGAACGCGGCCGTCGAGCGTACAATTTCATATTACGTCCTGCCGAATTTGGACGATATTGGGTCCAGTATTGTTCGCCCGACGGTGGCGAACAATAATTTTGAGATCAAATCGAGTGTTATCCAAATGATCCAAAATGCTGTGTAGTTCGATGGACTGCCGGATGAGAACCCGAACGTTCATTTGTCTAGTTTTTTGGAAATTTGAGATACTTTTAAGATCAATGGCGTCACTGATGACTCCATTCGTTTGCGCCTTTTTCCATTCTCCCTCAGATCCAAAGCTAAGGCGTGGTTGAATTCCCTCCCCCGAGGATGTATCACCACCTAGGCCGAGCTTGCAGTGTGATTCTTAACGAAGTATTTTTCGCCCGCCAAAACTGCAAAGTTGCGGGTGGACATTTCTTCGTTCGTGCAGAACGATTTCAAGTCTTTATTTGAGACTTGGGAGCGCTTTAAAGAATTCCTCCGCAAGTGTCAGCACCACGTGTTGCCTGCGTGGTTGCAGGTCCAAATCTTCTACAATGGGCTTAACTATCAGACGTGACAAATGATTGACGCGGCTGTCGGGGTACCTTGAATAATAACACCCCCCCCCCCCCCCCCCCCGAGGCTGCCCAAGATGTTATTGAAGATATGGCTATGAATGCCTACCAATGGAACGTCCCGCGGGGACGTCCCAAGCAGGCGGCTGGCCTCTTCGAAGTGGATGTCACTGCCCACTTAGCCCTTCAAGTTGAAAGGCTGACAAAGCAGGCGGCGGAGATGTCTGCTGCCTCCACCACTCCGCCTTGGGCGATTCCCCCTAATGCTGGCGTGGTCAATGAATTCGTAGACTACGTGGGAAATGCTGGGCGACCTTCCTTCAACCCCAACCCCAACCCTTATAACAATAAATATAATCCGGGTTGGAGGAACCACCCCAACTTCTCATGGAGCAATGCGAATAATGCGCAGCGCCCGCCCAATTCTTTCACGCCCGGATTTCTGTCGCCTCCCCCTCTTCCAAAACCCTCCCCGATGGAGGAGAATTTTTCTAAATATATCGCTTCCAACGAGTCAAATATCTGGAACATCACCGGATCGCTAAAAAACTTAGAAATCCAGGTTGGACAGCTTGCGCGAATGATGTCCAAGAGCGCGCTCGGGGTAGTGCCGGGAAACACGGAGCCCAATCCGCGGGAGAATATCAACGCTATAACCCTCTGTAGCGGAAAGGAGGTGATCGATCCAAAACGGACCGATCCTCAGGTATATATTTCACCTCCGACCCCTCCGACCCCTTCTTCGATTACGCCGCCTTTACAAATTTTAAATGAAAAATTATTAAAACGCTCTTGCCATATCCACACAAGCTCGATTGTGAGCGTAAGGACGCGCAATATAAAAAATTTATTTTATTATTAAAACAAATTCATATTAATGTTCTCTTCTGCGAGACAATCTCTCAGAAGCCTAAATATGTGAAATACTTAAAACAACTTCTTTCCAATAAATAAAAATTAGAAAATATTTCGCATATTTCTCTAAATGCTGACTGCTCAGCGGCTCTTACTAATAAATTGACCCTAAAACGAAATGACCCGGGACGGTTCTCCATCCCGTGCCTTTTTGGCAATATATTAGTAAAATACGCTCTAGCAGATTTAGGCGCGAGCATTAACTTGATGTCGTTCTCGCTCTTTCAAAAATTAGGTTTGGGCACTCCGGCCCCTACTAAAATGCGAATCCAACTAGCGAATCGCTCGGTTAAGTTTCCCGTCGAGGTAGTGGAGGACATACTTGTCCGAGTTGATAAGTTTATCTTTTCGGTAGACTTCGTCATCTTGGACATCGAGGAGGACACCGATGTACCAATTATACTCGGTCACCCTTTTCTCGCTACCCCCCGCGCATTAATTGATGTCAGTAATGGTCGTCTCCTCCTTCGGGTAGGAGATGACGAAGTTACTTTCTCTATTAATCCCTCCATAGGAGACTCGTCATCGAGCGATGACTTTTGTTATAATTTAGACACATATCTCGGAGATTGTTCTTCCCCTATTTTTGAGTCTACTTTTTTAAATGACGATATTTATGCGCTCGAAAATTTTAAATGCGATAAGGATACCTCTATAGACTTGCCTTTCGAACCAATTAGTAAGAAAGACATAGGAATTAAAACCTCGTTAGAAGAATCGTCCTGCCTTGAACTCAAACCCCTACCCGATTCACTTAAATACGCCTTTTTGGGAAAAGATGACACCCTTCTCGTTATCATTTCTTCGCATTTGAGCGAATCAGAGACTTCCGATTTATTGGGAGTTTTGTTTAAACATCGCCACGCAATTGCATGCAAATTTCTGATCTCAAAGGGATTAACCCGTCTTTCTGCACCCATAAGATTTTCCTTCTCGATAATTGCCGCAAAACTATTCAGCCACAACGACGACTTAACCCAAACATGAAAGACATCGTTAAGGCCGAAATTATTAAATTATTAGATGCGGGGATTATCTATCCCATATCAGATAGTACGTGGTTTAGTCTCATTCACGTGGTGCCCAAAAAGGGCGGTCTTACCGTAGTGGAGAATGAGCACAATGAACTCGTCCCAACTCGTACTGTTACGGGTTGGCGGGTGTGCATCGATTATAGAAAACTAAATGACGCCACCAATAAGGATCATTTCCCACTACCATTGTTAGACCAAATTTTAGAGCGTTTATCCGGTCATCCGTATTTTTGTTTTCTTGATGGATTATCGGGGTTTTTTCAAATCCCCATTTCCCCCGATGACCAAGAGAAAACAACTTTTACCTGCATGTTTGGTACCTTCGCACATCGAATAATGTCATTTGGCCTCTGCAACGCGCCTGCTACATTCCAAAGATGTATGTTGGCGATCTTTGGCGAGCTGTTAGGGGACATTATGGAAGTCTTTATGGATGACTTCTCTGTTTTCGGAAGCTCTTTCCCGCCCTGTCTTAGTAATTTAGATCGTATCTTTCAGCGATGCGAGGACACGCATCTTGTTTTAAATTGGGAAAAGTGCAACTTTATGGTTCGAGAAGGTTTGGTTCTCGGCCATATGATTTTGTCTAAGGGGATGGAGGTCGATTAGGCCAAAGTTGAAATTATTGAAAAACTTCCCCCGCCTTCCAACGTTAAATCTATTAGGAGTTTCTTAGGGCACGCGGGCTTTTATAGGCGTTTTATTCAAGATTTTTCAAAAATAACAAAGCTGCTTACTCGCCTCTTGGAAAAGGAATCAAATTTTGTCGTTGATAGCGAATGCGAGTCTGCCTTTAATTTCATAAAACAAAAACTTATCAATTCACCCATTTTAGTGGCGCCCGATTGGACCCTTCCGTTCGAAATTATGTGCAACGCTAGTGATATTGTCATAGGCGTCGTTCTTGGCCAACGTATAAACAAATATTTTCATCATATTTATTACGCTAGCAAGACACTCACTTCCGCATAAGAAAATTACACGACAACGGAAAATGAATTTTTAGCCGTTGTATTTGCTTTCGATAAGTTTCGCTCGTATATCACGTTATCCAAAGTTATCGTATTTACCGACCATTCCGCCTTAAAATATTTGTTAGCGAAAACGGACGCCAAACGCCGCCTTCTTCGATGGATCCTCCTCTTGCAGGAGTTCAATTTAGAGATCCGGGATAAGAGGGGCGCGGAAAATTTAGCCGTCGATCACCTCTCCCGCTTAGAAAATCCCGCTGCGGAAGCGCTCGTCGAATCTGACATAAATGACAGATTCCCCGAGGAACGCCTCCTTGCCATAACTACTTGTTCATCTTTCACGCCTTGGTTCGCAGATTTTGCGAACTATTTAGTTTCGAGGGTGCTTCCAAAAGACTTTTCGAGCCACCAAAAGAAGAAATTCTTTCTGACTTGAAATATTTCTTTTGGGAGGACCCTTTTCTTTTTCGTATCTGTGGGGACCAAGCGGTCCGAAGATGTGTCGCGGGTGTGGAATGCACGCAAATCCTTAGGCACTACCACGAGGGTCCGGCTAGTGGGCATTATCAAGCTAACCGGAACATGCGGAAGGCGCAGGAGGCGGGCTTCTTTTGGCCCACTCTATTCAAAGACGCTCATAATTTTGTGCGCGCATGCGATAGCTGTCAGCGGTCGGGTAACATCTCTCGTCGCGACGAGATGCCCCAAAATTTGTTTTTAGAATGCGAAGTTTTCGATTTATGGGGCATAGATTTCGTTGACCCCCTACCTCCGTCTTTCAAAAATAATTATATTTTAGTAGCGGTCGACTACGTATCGAGGTGGGCGGAAGTGCAAGCTCTCCCCACCAACGATGTGCGAGTCGTCGTTACATTTCTTAAAAAACTATTTTCTCGCTTCGGCACTTTGCGCGCTATTGGAAGCGATAGGGGGACGCATTTCTGCAACACCCAGATGGCTAAGACGCTAGCTAGATACGACATCACGCACAAACTTGCCACCCCCTACCACCCGAAAACTAGTGGCCAAGTAGAGGTAGTAAATCGAGAGATGAATCGCATATTAGAGAAAACCGTTTCACTTAATAGGAAAGATTGGTCCATCAAACTCGATGATGTGTTGTGGGCTTATCGTACCGCATACAAAACCACAATTGGTTGTACGCCGTATCGATTAGTCTATGGCAAAGCGTGTCATCTCCCAGAAGAATTAGAACATCACGCACTTTGGGCTTTAAAACTCTTAAATCTTGACGCTAACTTAGCCGTCCAAAATAGAAAACTACAACTAAATGAGCTCGATGTATGACGTGCAAACGCTTACGAAAGCAATAAGTTCTATAAGGAGCGTTCTAAGTTTTATCACGACCGAAAACTCAAGCCCAAAAAAACTTTTTCTCCGGGCGATCTTGTCCTTCTATATAATTCACGACTTAGACTTTTCCCCGGGAAACTTAGATCACGTTGGTCCGGCCCTTCAAAGTTGAAGAGGTTTGGCCATATGGGACTGTACTCGTCTCCCACCCGGATAAAGGCTCGTTTAAAGTGAACGGTCATCGCTTAAAATTATACATAGCAGGCGATCCTGTGGGCGGTAATTTCGAATCCATAACCCTCCTAGATATATAAACCGCCAAAATAGTCAAGCTACGCGACTATAAACAAAGCGCTCATGGGAGGCACCTCATGTTTATCTTTTTTGCTATCTCTTTACTTTTTCTTTGCTATCTTTCTTCATAATGCAGGGTTCCTAAACTGCGCCTTCCCCACCTCCTGTCAGGGAAGCTTCAACCCCCCCCCCCCTCTCTCTTTATTTCCTTTGTACGTATTATCTTACCTGTTTTGTTCCACATACTTACGTTACAACATTGGGGACAATGTTGGACTTAAGTATGGGGGTGTTTTCTCGCTTTATTTTTTTCGCACTTCTATTTTCTAAAATATATAACAACAAAACTTTTAAAAAATTTTGAAAATGAAAATTCCAAAAAAATTGTGCTTTTTTTTCTTTTGATTACAAAAATTCCAAAAAAAATATATAACAACAAAACTTAAAAAAAATTTGAAAATGAAAATTCCAAAAAAATTGTGCTATTCCTTTCTTTTGATTACAAAAATTCCGAAAAAGACTTGTGCTTTTCCTTTCTTTTGATTACAAAAATTTCAAAAAAAAATTTGTACTTTCCCTTTCTTTTTATTACAAAATTCCCAAAAAATTATAAAACAAAAAAAAGAAAGTCACGCCCGTGGCCAGGGCATGACCCAAAAAAATGAGTAAAAAAAGATGATAAATTCAAACACAAAAAAATGAGTAAAACAAAACAAATTTTCAAAAAAAAAAGATAATAAATTAAAAACACACAAAAAATGATAAAAACTCTAAAAAACCAAAAAAATATTTTGAAACAAATAAATCAAATATACCATCCTTAATTTTCTTGCTATCCAAAAATTTTGTTTTGAGTTTGCTTATATGTGAATTTTATTAATTCTTTGTTTGTTATTCGTTTGTTAATTATTGATTAAAAAATTTAAATATTCGGGGTTAAGTTTTAAAGAATTCATTATGCTTTGTTAAAAATAGTGAACTCGTTTTAGGCACTACTTCTAATTTTTCATTGATAGCAGCACGTGTATTATGTTAGAAAATAACGACTATAGGATTCAATTATGTTTACTTTTAGCTTTCTAAAAAATTAGAACTTACAATTTATTAAGGTTGCTCTCAAAATTATTTTTAATTCAAAATCTATTTTTCTTTTCTCACCTTTCTTATCATGACCTACTTGGCATGATAAAATTGTTATCCTTAAAAGATCTTATGTAAATGGGAATAAGATTTCGTTTCATAAACATAGGCGCCCAATAGATTAAAAAATTATATGTTATGGAGTAAGAAGATAAAATTCATTACTCCTACACATATACATTGGGTTAAATTTTATTATGAAGTTGAAATAAAAAATTGATATTAGGAAAATAAGATTTCATTTTCCTAATAATCCAAAAAGAAAAAAAATGGAGGTTTGAGAAAAAAATTACCTCACCTCAAATTTCAAATTCTCTTCATAAACCAACATCAACCCCCTTAGCCAATTTCACGATTCTAGATTTAATTCAAAAACTTTTTTGAGAGTATAATTTGTAAATTGCATTATTTCCATTAAAACTCATATAAGTTAAAAGTTCATATAATTCCAAACTATTCTTGTTAATCTAACCATTACAATTATTGTTTTCTATTTGATTACATCAAGAAATCTTTTGGCCAAAACTTTTGCGCTATTTAAATCATCTTCATAAATTTAGGACTTAACTCTTACACCCCGTTTATTTATTTAGATCTCTCTTATAATTAATTAAACAGTAGCTAAATTTAGAGTTTTTACTTATTCCTTATAAATTCACCTCAAACTTTTGCTCTAGAACAACAAAAGCTTAAGTATGGGGGTATTTGATGAGTTGTAAATATACTTATTTTTATGTACATTATTTAAATACTATTCGTTTCCTTTTGTTGTTTTAGGTTAAGTTTCCTTAATAAAATGCTCATTTTATTTTAAATCTTTGGCTAACTTGTTTATTTTATTTTGTTTCAGAAAAATTTCAAAATTCTGCCCAAAAAAGTAAAGTCACGCCCGTGTCCTATGGGTCACGCCCGTGTCCTATGGGTCACGCCCGTGACCAGGGCGTGACACGTCAAAACCATGGAAATCAGCAATCTTTGAGAAGAAAAGTTTGACACGCCCGTGTCACACGACACGCCACGTGACCAAGACCGTGTCCATCCCGCTCGACGAAATCAACTCGACGATCGTCGAGCAACCAGACACGCCCAACGTCATGCCCGTGACCTGGGGCGTGACCTCTCCACCTGGCCTGACAAACTGCCGTCGGCGACTTTCGACACAGACGTCGCCCATTTCAACATCCCCGACACGCCTACCGTCACGCCCGTGACATTGGGCATGACTGCCACATGGACCTCCCTGAAGTCAACAACACCATCAAATCGCCGGAAGAAGATGCTGAATTGCGTCGACACGCCCACCGTCACGCCCGTGACCGTGGGCGTGACCGCCGCATTTTCAGCTGCAATGTCAAATCACCGTAGACCGCCGAAATCTGCTGATAAATTGTGCTGACACGCCACCCGACACGCCACCCGACACGCCCGTGTCGGAGGGCGCGTACTTGGAAATTTTTGCCTATAAAAGGGCAGCTGTTGTATGAGTTAAGGGTTCCAATTTTTGAAACCATTTTGATGACTTAGGGCTGCTGTTGGAGCTGCTTTAGTGCTATGTAAGGATTCTCCCCCCCTCCTTTTGAAGTTTGTTTGTTTAAGCTTTTGTAATCAACATGTTTTATTAATAAAATCGTTATTATTCTTATCCTTACAATGCTTTAGAATGTCTTTGAAGGCCTCCTTTTTATCAATCTTAAGTACTTTAGTTTTCATTTTCATATGCGTGTGTGCGTGTACGAGCTTAAAATTGCAAAATTTATACTTTTAAATGAAAAACAGCTTGCTTTATTTTCATTTTTATCAAAATTTCTAGCCGTTACTATAGCCGTTTTTCTTATCAAAATTGGTTAGACTTAGGATTTTTATTTTCATTTTCCGCTACTTTTTAAACTCTTTTACAAATATATAAGAATGAATCAAGCGTTATTTTAGTTTTTCAAACACTTTGATTTTAGCAATTACATAACAAAAAAATATTTTTGCTCAAACAATTTTTATTTCCACTTTTTATTCATTTCTGTCAAATTCTAACGGTAAAAATGTAAACGTTTTAATTTTTCGGGTACTTGTCTTTCTCACTTTAATTTGAAAACTTTTTGCTCAAACAATTTTTATTCCGTCTTTTTACGCATTTCTACCGCATTCCAGCGGAAGAAATGCAGTTGTTTTAATTGTTCAATAACTTTGTTTTTCTTATTTTACGGCCGAGTGCGTGAGTGTATGAGATAATCTTTATCATCTTATTTAATTTATGCAAATGTGTGTGTGTGTGTGTGTTTATTTATGTCGAGTGCGTGAGTAGTTACTTTCAAGTAGAGTGTGTGTTGTTTTTATTTTCCGCCTACTCATTTGAGTTAAATGGCTGGATTTTTTTCAAGCAAGTGTGTGTATTTTTATTTACCGCCTACTTATTTGAGTTAAATGGCTGGATTTTATTCAAGCAAGTGTGTGTATTTTTATTTACCGCCAACTCATTTGAGTTAAATGGCTGGATTTTATTCAAGCAAGTGTGTGTATTTTTATTTACCGCCTACTCGCTAGGAGTTAAATGGACAGACTTTACTTCCCGCCTACTCGTTTGAGTTGGACTTGTACTCGCATTTATTTTCGCCTACTCATTAAGAGTTAAATTGCGTGTCTTTATTTCCCTATAAATATTTGAGAAAGCCCTGTAATCGCATTTATTTTCTCCTATTCGTTTGAGTAGGACTCGCTTTCATTTCAGTCCTACTCGTTTGAGTAGGACTTGCAATTTTCAGCTTTTATTTTCCACCCATTCGTTTGAGTGGGACCTGCAAATTTCAATTATGCAATTTTCTCTTATGTGTAACTTAGTTTTATTTCTATCTCTTGTTATATGTTTGAATGAGTGCGGGTGAGTTTATTTGTAATAACTTTTCTAATGTTAGGGTATTTTACTTTTCTTCTTATTTTCTTTATAACCTTTTAGCGAATAGTTTAGAACGCTCGCTTAACCCAAGATATAAGCTATCCTCATTCCGATGAGTGGCTAATTGCTTTTAGCCCTCGGTATCGAAGAGCTTTGAGATATAAAATGTTTTAAATAACCAAATGTCTAATTTTTCTATTTAATTAAAAAACTTAAGGTTTATCCCGGGTTAATGACGCGTAGAACCACATATCGATGTATGGACTCTATTTCCGTTATCCCTACGCTAGCTAGCCGAGAGGTTGTGCGTATGGACAGATCACCCATGGGTAAATAGAGTTCTGCACTAACCCTCGAGAGAGGAGGCGCGCTAACTCTATCGGATTGGGATCCCCACCCAATAGCGGGGTTCTTAGCGTACTGCGGGCATTAAGGGGAATCCTTCGTCGGACGAGAGCCTGTTCGAATAGCCTTAATGTCAAGGTGAGCGATATTCCTAGAGATAGGTGAGCTCATTATTTTGAACCTCCACGGCCAAGTTTCCGCTTTAATTAAATTGAAACTTTAGATCTCTAGTTATTCAAATCTATTTTTAATCTTAACGTAATTCGAAATTGGGAGTTATCTCTTCATCGACTATATTCTTAATCTATTTTTGTCCTATTTTAATTAAAACCCTCAACTTACTATTTCAGTAAAATAATAGTGTTTTCGGAGCAGTAGGGGTAATCAACCCATTCCCGGGAATAATACGACCTTGGTATTCTCCCGAATATCGAGTACTACTTGCGATATGTGCACTTGCCTCCCTTTGCAAGCCCGTGGCGATCGACTCATCGAACCAACCACAATAAGAGTCTATTCGCGGGCCAATCAGTGTACTTGAAGATCAAGTCGTTCAAGGGTGTCTCTCGGGTGCGGCGTTTGAAGAAGCTAAGCCCGAGGTACCTTGGACCGTTTGAGGTTCGGGAGAGGATTGGCGAAGCAGCTTATCGATTGAGGCTATCAGTGGAGCTAAGTGGTCTACATGACGTATTCCATATATCGGTGTTGCAGAAGGCGGTGCAAAAGCCTTCGCAAGTGATTCCGGTCGATCAAGTGTCGGTCGATAATGGGTTTACGACGAAGGTCAAGCCTATATGCATTGAGGACTCGGAAGTCAAGCGGCCACACAACAAAGAGATCTGAATGGTCAAGGTCCATTTGGACAATTGCGGTCGCGAGGAGCTCTCCTGGGAGTGAGAGAAGATCATGCTTGAGGAGTACCCGGAGTTATTCAACTTAGGTACCTTTTAAGTTTTGTGTTTATCTTTCCTTTATGAAATTTCGGGATGAAATTCTTTTAAGAGGGAGAGAGTTGTAATGCCCCGAAATTCAAAAGAGCGACGGGAGGCGTTTTGAGCCAAGTTTGGAACTTGGTAGAGGTACACGGCCTAGGACACAGGCGTGTCCCATTGGCGTGTCGTGCTCGGGTCGACGATCTGGCCGAGAGGTCGACGAATTTGGAGTCGATGATCTCCGAGCAGCGAACACGGCCTGAGACACAGGCGTGTCCCAGGCCGTGTCCTTCTCGGGTGGTTGGCCGAGTTGTGTTGGGGGAGAAATACGGCCTGGAGCCCAGGCGTGTTCGGGTTTGACACGGGCGTGTCAAATTGGATACGGGCGTGTCCAATACCCGTGTCCTTCATGGGTTGGTGTTGGTCCTGTGTCGATGGAGGAACACAACCCGCTACAAGGATGTGTACTGGATGACACGGGCATGTCACGTCGGACACGGGCGTGTCGAGAGCCCGTGTACATTTCGGGACGCGTAGGTTTCGACGGCGAATGGAGAACACTACCTTATACATGGGCGTGTCACAAGCCGTGTTCGGCCCAGGTTTTGGATTTCAAGCTCGAATCGTGGCTGTCCGTTTCCTTATTTTGGGATCTAATGGCTTGGGGCTATTCAGCTGGGTTATACCCGAGAATAGGGTTGAAAACTCTCATTCTCTTTGGGTTATTCTCTTTCTAAATTTCTAGATCGAGGGTCTTAGGCATTGTCCGGAAAGACCATAATGCTCACGAGTTATTGCCACCCAGGGGGTGGTGGTGAGTCAGCGAACTTTGACCGTGTTCACCGTGAATGTGCCCTAAGAGTACGGGGTGTGTGGTCGTGCATGCCCACACATGTGATGAAGTGTTTTTACACTATACTGCTTGGTTATGCTAACAAAGTGCAGGGAAGGAGCATCGCCGCCCCGAGTTTGGGGGCGGGATCGTTATGATTTGGTTAGCATAGCTGACCGTTGCTTTTGTTTGCCACCGTGCGGTGGATTATGTGCTTGCAGGTGTTGTGGAGCGATGTGGTAAATCGCGGGCAAAAACCCATGTTTCTGAGCCGGCCCTCGAAGGCCCATTTATGAGTGTTTACTTGCTTTATTCATGTGTGACCAGCCTGCGTGTCGAGGTTTGGAAAACACCGTAATTTGAGTAAATAATTGTAAGGTCTTAAGGTCATTATACTTGTGTATTGTACCTTCATTCTTGCTGGTTTGAGTAGTGTACATTTATGCTTATGCTGGGTTCTTTGTTTTGCAACCTTTAATTTGCTTCCGCTAGAATGTACTCTGTGTAGGACGTTGATTCTTAGTTGGATGGTTTCCATTGAGTAACCTCCCGGTCTGTCTGTGGTATATGGCGTCGGGCCCCGGCCGGACCTACTGCTATATGCTATGCGACGGATAGGAGGTGTTACAGAAAGTTCCTGGACATCATTTCAAGATAAGGCTGAAGACCTATACCCTGAGCAAGACACCAAGTGATTTCAGAAGGAGCCTTGACAACAGCAATCCACTAATCTTCTTTGTTGATTAGAGAAAGAGAAGACACCATCACCTCTCTCACTTCCTGTACAAAGGGTTTATTAACTCCCTTCAAAAGTTTATTCTTGGTTTTTGGGCACCTGATCAAAAGCACAAAGGGCTGTAGATCTCTCTGGAAATAGATCTTGTGGTGTCAGTCACCTGATCAAAAACCTGCTATTGGATTCCTACCAGGCTGGTAGAAGAGTGGATGTACCCAGTTTGGGGAACCACTATATATTTCTTGTGTTGTCTGATTGCCTCTTTTCTTTATGTTCTTGCTTTGCTGTGATAGATTAGTTTAGCTGCATTCCATTTCCTATTACAATTATTGGTATCACCTATTTTATTACTCTGATATTTAAAACAGCCAAAATTTTTAATTTCTCTATTCACTCCCCCCCCCCTCTAGAGTAAATCAGATCTATCCCCTATCTTTCACTAGTGTTGAGTGAGCTTGCTTCACTCAATGCCTGTGGACTTCGTCGAATATCGACACCCAACATTGAGTGTGCTTGCTCACTCAATACTTGTGGACTTGGGCAAATTCCTACTTTTCCAGCCAAATTCTTTGTGTCCACCTGTCATTGTCACATGAGCCACCTATCCAATCAATGTGATAAAGAGCAACCTACATGCATGAACTTGAACATACATCAAATACAACTATGTGTATATCATTTACTTGTTTGAATTCTTACAAATATGGAATATTAGGATCAATGGACCCAACATAGTTAGATTATTCTAAGCCGATTGGTTGTCTTATGTATGATATGGTATGTACCAGACCTAACATAGCCTTCACCATAAGCATGATGAGCAGATTCACTAGTATTCCTGGCTAAGACCATTGGAATGCCCTTGATAGGATGATGAGATACTTAAAGCACACCCAAAAATATGTTTTATGTTAAAATGGTCATCCTCTAATTCTTGAAGGATATTCTGATGCATCATAGTGCTCAGAAAAAAAAATCAAAGCAAGTCCATTAATGGTTTCATATCGACACTAGGATCAGTTGTAGCCTAGATTTCCAAGAGGCAATCATGCATTGCTCTCTTTTCTATGGAATCTGAACTCTATGTTTTAGCTATAACATGAGCAGAAGCAGAGTGGATAAGAGATTTGATTATAGACATTCCACTGACGAGCCTGGAATTGAGTTTTGTTATATTTTACTGTGACAATCAGGCTACAAAAATGATTGCTACGAACACTTTGTTCACTGGAAAAATAAGACAACTATGGATGAAACAAGCCTGATTAATGCGGGGTCAAAAGATAATATTGTACAGGCTTTGACAAAAGGCTTTAATAGAGTTCTCACAATCAAAATATCGGGAGAGATGAGATTAAATATGAAATTCTCCTCATATGTTTATGTTTTGATGATAGGAACCTATATCTACAAACATTGAATCATCTAATAACATACTGAAAACCCCAAATAATCTCTTGATGAAAACCAAAAATGGTTAGGTGCTAGTTGTAATACCCCCTATCTATCGCATAGCATATAGCAGTAGGTCCGACCGGGGCCCGACGTCATATACCACAGACAGACCGGAAGGTTACGCAATGGAAACCATCCTGCCAATAATCAACGCCCTACACATAGTACATTCTAGCGGAAGTAATTTAAAAGTTGCAATAAATAAAGAACCCTGCCAACAGCATGAATGTCCACTAAACAAAAATAAGAAGGAATGAATGTACAATACACCAATACTTGGCCTTATGGCCTTACAATAGTTTACTCAAATTAAAGTGTTTTTCAAACCTCGGCACGCAGGACGGTCACACATGAATAATACAAGTACCTTTAGGTCTCTTTAACCGAACGACATAGAGCGGGTACGGTTCCGTCTAACCCGTTACTCACACCACCCTGTCACCTTAAGACATGGGCGCGGGTCAAACTTCCCCGAGTACCAATCTGAATCACACACTTCATATAACTCTGTTATGTGCATGTTGGCTCCCAAGCCACCATGTTGGCAGAATCATACATCTGCCCAGTTTTCCGGGTGCACCTTGGTTTGAGTCCCCAAGGCTCCCTGTTGCAATCTATCGCATAGAAAACCCCAAAAACAAACATCCGCACAGAGTCTTCTCCGGTCATTCATGCAATGCAACATCACCGATCCAGACCAAATTGTCTGTGTAGGCTTCACACATCATGCGTATGTCTGTTTCTCGATTACAGACTCTACATGATAAACAACGGGGACTATTCATGTCTATCCGAAGAAACGCCCCACACTCACCGCAAACTCGCTAGAGCTGGCTTCTTATGCAAAGGAAAAAAGGACTTTACATGTCCTAGGATGAGAATTGTTACCCTAGCATTCCTCTTTGGCGTCATGGAAATCTATGCAGATGAAAAGCACTGCAATGTCCTCGCCTCCGTAGATCCGAAGTCGGCTTGCGATTTGGGGCTCCGAAGCTCCACTGGCGGCCGAATCTATCTTCCTTCTTCTTCCTTGCTCTCCCCTCTCTCTAGAACTTTAGAAAGATAATAACCCAAAGAGAATGAGGGTTTTCAACCCTATTCCCGGGTATAACACAGCAGGAACAACCCTGAACCGTTGGATCCCGAAATAAGGAAACGGATGGCCACGATTCGGGCTTGAAATCCAAAACATGGGCCAAACACGGCTTATGACACGCTCGTGTCCAAGGCCGTGTGCCCCATTCGACGATGAAACCATCGTGTCCCAAAAGGTACACGGGCTCTCGACATGCCCGTGTCCGACTTGACACACCCGTGTCATCCAGTACACGGCCGTGTAGCGGGCCGTGTTCCTCCATCGACACAGGACCAACACCAACCCGTGAAGAACACGGGTATTGGACACCCCCATGTCCCAAATGACACGCCCGTGTCATACCCGAACATGCCTCGGCTCCAGGCCGTGTTTCTCCCCCAACACAACTCGGCCAACAACCCGAGTAGGGCATGGCCTGGGACACGCCTGTGTCTCAGGCCGTGTTCGCTGCTCGACGATCGTCGACTGAAATTCATCGACCACACGGCCATCGCCGAACTCGAGCACGACACGCCCCTGGGACACGCCCGTGTCCCAGGCCGTATGACCTCTACTAAGTCGCAGACCTGGCTCAAAATGCCTCTCGTCGCTCTTTTGAGTTTCGAGGCGTTACAACTCTCTCCCTCTTAAAAGAATTTCGTCCCGAAATTACATAAAGGAAAGATAAAAACAGAACTTAAACATTACCTGAGTGGAGTAACTCCGGGTACTTCTCAAGCATGGTCTGCTCTCGCTCCCACGAGAGCTCCTCCCAACTGCAGTTGTCCCAACAGACCTTGACCATCCTGATCTCTTTGTTACGCAACTGCTTGACTTCTGAGTCCTCAATGCGAATGGGCTTGACCTTCGTCGTCAACCCATTATCGACCGACACTTAATCAACTGCAATCACTTGCGAAGGCTCTTGCATCTCCTTCCGCAACACCGATATGTGGAATACATCGTGTAGACCACTTAGCTCCACTAATAGCCTCAATCGATAAACTGCTTCGTCAATCCGCTCCGGCACCTCAAATGGACCAAGGTACCTCGGGTTTAGCTTCTTCAAGCGCCGTACCCGCGAGACACCCTTGAACGGCTTAATCTTCAAGTACACCCAGTCGCCGACAGCGAACTCCACGTTCCTATGCTTGGCGTTATAGTACTTAACTTGGCGATCCTGAGCGATCAGCAATCTCTCTTGAATCGTTCGAACCAATGACGTTGCATCTTCCACCGCTTAGCGCTTGTACAACTTTGACTCACCTGTTTCCAAGCAAGACAATGGCATGCGACATCTTCTATCATAAAGGGCCTCGAAGGGCGCCATTTGTATGCTCGCCTGGTAGCTATTGTTGTAAGCGAATTCCCCCAATTATAGGTGATCTTCCCACTGCTTCCCGAAATCCAGAATGCACATGTGAAGCATGTCTTCCATCGTCCTATTGACCCTCTCGGTCTGACCATCCGTCTGCGGATGAAAGGCTGTGCTGAAACTTAGCTTTGTTCCCAACATCTGCTGCATCAACCTCCAATCATTGGACGTGAACTGCCCATCACGGTCACTCACGATGCTGCGGGGCACACCGTGAAGCCGCACAATATTATCCACATATAATTTTGACAATTTCTCCACGGAATCATCCTTCCTATGTGGAATGAAGTGTGACACTTTAGTCAAACGATCTACGACCACCCAGATGGCATTGTTTCCCTTCTGCGACCTTGGCAAACCATGCACAAAGTCCATAGTTATGTCGTCGAACTTCCACTCCGGAATAGGCAAGGACTTCAAGAAACCTCCAGGCTTTTGGCATTCCGCCTTCACCAAGGCGCATGTTTGACACTTCGCCACATAGAGTGTCACATCCTTCTTAAGTCCTGGCCACCAGAACAATTTCTTCATATCACGGTACATCTTCGTGCTCCTCGGGCGAATCGAGTACTTGGTATGATGAGCCTCGTAAATCAATTTCACCCGCAATTTGTCCACATTTGTGACGCACAGACGACCGTCCTTCCATATCAATCCATCCACGACCTCAAATTGGGAATTTGACCCATCCAAAGCCTCAACCATGATTTGCTTCATTCGGCCATCCATATCCAGAGCATGCCGAATCCGGTCAGTCAGGCCACACTGAACTTCTGTCCAGTTCAATAGCGCTTCAGCACTTGTCTGCTTATCTACGCAAGAGATCTCCAACGCCTCCAACTCCCGAACCAAACGCTCGTCATGAATCGACAGCCAATTGGCTTGATCTGGGGCCCTGCGACTCAACGCATCCGCAACTGCATTACCTTTCTCAAGCACATAGTGGATCTTGAATGTGTAGTCCCCTAGGAACTCCATCCATCTCCGCTGTCGCATGTTCAGATCCTTATGATCCAATAAGTATTTCAGGCTCTTGTGGTCGGTATAGATATTGACCTTCACCCCGTACAAGTAGTGCCTCCACAGCTTCAGGGCAAAAATCACGGCCACTAACTCCAAGTCATGGACCGGATAATTCCTCTCATGCACTTTCAGCTGTCGCGAGCCATACGCTATCACACTTCCATGCTGCAGTGGGACACAACCCAATCCACTGCCCGAAGCATCGCTATAGATCTCAAAACCTTCAGTCTCACTCGACGAACTCAGCACAGGCGCCGTGGTCAACCAACTCTTCAACTCCTCAAAAGTCTCTGTGCACTCCGGCGTCCAAACAAACTTCTGCTCTTTCCTCGTCAGAGTCGCGAGGGGTAACTCTATCCACGAGAAGTTCTCCATGAAGCGCCTATAATAGCCGGCAAGGCCCAGAAAATTCTGGACTTCCGCTACCGTAGACAGCACGGGCCACTCTCGTATCGCAACAATCTTCGCCGGATCCACCGCAATTCCCTCTCCACTGACTATGTGACCAAGGAATGCTACTGAGGACAACCAAAACTCGCATTTGGAGAACTTGGCGTAAAATTGAGTCCTCCTCAGCGTCTCCAACACCAAATGTAGATGCTTAAAGTGATCCTCCTCACTCTGCGAGTACACCAATATGTCATCGGTGAAGACGATCACAAAGTGGTCTAGGTACTCCCTGAAAGTCCTGTTCATCAGATCCATGAACACTGACGGCGCATTCGTCAGCCCAAACGGCATGACCGTAAACTCGTAATGCCTGTATCTCGTACTAAAAGCTGTCATGGGGATATCACTCTCCCTTATCCTCAGCTGATAAAAACCGAACTTGAGATCCAATTTCGAGTACACTGATGACCATACTAACTGATCGAACAGATCATCAATCCTCGGGATCAGGTACTTGTTCTTCTCTGTTAGCTTGTTCAGTTCTCGGTAATCGATACAAAGTCTCAAGCTTCAGTCCTTCTTCTTAACAAAAAGGACAGGTGCTCTCCAAGGCGACGAACTTGGACGCACATAACCCTACTCCAACAACTCTTGAAGTTGTACCTTCGGCTCGCAATCTCCTTAGGCGCTAGCCTATATGGAGAGCGTGACACATGGTTCGCACCTGGCACTAGCTCGAAGGTGAAATCAATCTCCCGTTGAGGTGGGGCTCCAGGAATATCGTCAGGGAACACATCAGGGTATTCGTATACAACTGAAATACTGTCCAATGTAGGCTTAGGCTTTGCAACCTCCACTAGCGTGAAGAACAACTCTGCTCCAGCACGAACTGCCTTCACCACCTGAAGAGCAGACATCAAAGTCTTGCTCGACCCTTTCAATCCCGTAAAAGTCGTCTCACAACATGTTCCCAACTTGACCTCCTTGAGACTACAATCAATATAAGCTTGCTTCTCCGAGAGCCAGTCCATGCCAAATATCACGTCGAACTCCACCAACGGCAGTAACGACACTTGCAAATCGAACTCTTGACTCTCAATACAAATCTTAACGCCACAGATTCTATTCGCGTGCATCAAACACCCATTCGGCAATAACACATCTAGTTTGTCCTTTGTCATAGAAGAAGGTACTCCGATGTGCGATATGAATCATTCGGACAAAAAGGAGTGCGAAGCTCCCGTATCAAAGAGTGCTCGCGCTGGATTCTCACAAATCAAAATAAAGCCTATACAAGCAATGGTAAGGTAACACACGCATATCAAGTATTTAAAAATTAACTTGCTATAAATTTATACCGTACCTATCACCACATCCGTTTGCTTGATGATCTCCTGCTAGCCAAGATTATAAACTCTAGGTTGAGCATAATGGGATGCGGTTGACTCCACCGCCTTGTCCTTTTCTTCATATGTTGCTCCCAGCTTCGTCTCGGACTTTGGACGTCGGCTCCAGCAGTCCCGAGCAAAGTGTCTCGCCTTTCCACAAGTAAAGCATGCGCCCGAGGTCCGACCCGTAGTCGCCCAGAAGCACCAAAAGAAGGGGCTAGACCCAAAGTCCTAGCCTTCTTAGACCACCTACGGTATGCAGTCTTTGAGTTAGCCAGCACCTTGAACTCAGTCTTCTTATCACCAGAGTTTTTCTTCGCTTGCACATTCTTCAAATCCTTTTCCAACGACCGAGTTGTATTGACCAGGGTCAAGAATCCCTGTGTCATAGGCCCCGAGAGCAGTAGCCTTAAGTCATCTCTCAAACCTTCAAAAACTCTGTTTGTCTTACGCTCCTCGTCCGCGAACGTAGAGCCAACGTACCGACCCAACCGAGTAAATTCGTGGAGATACTCATCCATGCTACTCTCTCCTTGTGTCAGCTTCTGGAACTCATTCTCCATTGCTATCCTCTGAGCCGAGGGAAGGTACCTTGCCAAGAACAGTCTTGAAAACTCCTCCATCGAGACGTTCGTAAGTTGTCTTCCCATCAAGTGATGTAGCTCCAAACCTTCCCACCACAGCCTAGCATCTCCGTCCAACAGGAATGTAGCTATAGTGGTCATCTGCCACTCCTCTGTTTCCATCGCTGTCAAGACTCTCTTCACTCGGGAGAGCTAATTTTTAGCTTGGGATGGGGTTCCCGTCCCCGAGAACACTGGAGGATTGAAGCCCATAACATGTTTGAGTTGCCTTTCAGTTGCTCTTCTAGGAATCAAAGGCTCCACCACCACCTGCTCCACCCTTCTCGGTTCATCCGTTTGAAGCAGTACCTGCTCCAACGTAGGAGCAGGCTGCTGCATTTGCCTTGCAGGCTGCGCGTTGATCATAGCAAACACCGCTTCGGCCACCAATCGTATGGTTTCTGCCGAGGGAGGTGTTGTAGGAGCATCATTTGGTGCGCTACTAGCCTCAGAAACTGGGCACTCTGACGGCCTTGTACCACTTCTGGTCACCTATAGTTGTACAAAACACCGAAAAACAAACATCCGCACGGAGTCTTCTCCAGCCATTCATGCAATGCAACATCACCAATCCAGACCAACTTGTCCGGGTAGGCTTCACACATCATGTCTATGTCCGTTTCTCGATTACGGACTCTACATGTTAAATAACGGGGACTATTCATGTCTACCCGAAGGAACGCCTCACATCACCGCAAACTCACGAGAGCGGGCTTTCTATGCAAAGGAAAAGAGGACTTCACATGTCCTAGGATGAGAATCGTTACCCTAGCATTCCTCTTTGGCGCCATGGAAATCTATGTGGATGAAAATCACTGCAATGTCCTCGCCTCCGTAGATCTGAAGTCGGTTTGCGATTTGGGGCTCTGAAGCTCCGTCGGCGGCCGGATCTATCTTCTTTCTTCTTTCGTTCTCTCCCCTCTCTGTAGAACTTTAAAAAGAGAATAACCCAAAGAGAATGAGGGTTTTCAACCCTATTCCAGGGTATAACACAGCAGGAACATCCTTGAACCGTTGGATCCCAAAATAAGGAAACGGACGGCCATGATTCGGGCTTGAAATCCAAAACCTAGGCCGAACACGGCTTGTGATACGCCCGTGTCCAAGACCGTGTGCCCCATTCGACGCCGAAACCGTCGTGTCCCGAAAAGTACACGGGCTCTTGACACGCCCGTGTCCGACTTGACACGCCCGTATCATCCAGTACACGGCCGTGTAGCGGGCCATGTTCCTCAATCGACACAGGACCAACACCAACCCGTGAAGAACACGGGAATTGGACACGCTCGTGTCCCAAATGACACGCCTGTGTCATACCCGAACACTCCTGGGCTCCAGGTCATGCTGCCCCCCCCCCAACACAACTCGGCCAACAACCCGAGTAGGATACGGTCTGGGACACGCCCGTGTCTCAGGCCGTGTTTGCTGCTCGACGATCGTCGACTGAAATTCGTCGACCACACGACCATCACCGAACCCGAGCATGACACGCCCCTAGGACACGCCCGTGTCCCAGGCCGTGTGACCTCTACCAAGTCCCAGACCTGGCTCAAAACGCCTCCTGTCGCTCTTTTGAGTTTCGGGGCGTTACACTAATTATTCCACATTTGATGACTTAGCACCTTTCTCTTTGCTAGTTGATTTAAGAAGTATTCAAAAGGGAATAGAAAGTCATTGTAAAAGTTAATCTAACTTTAATGATGATACAAAATATTCCACACTTGATAATGTTATAAATGATGTTGTATCAATTCATTCCACATTTGATGATGAGGTACATAATAATCATTAATGAGTAAGATAACAATGTTTGATTTATTAAAATCATCACATGACTGGCTCTAGTTAGACTGGATAGAGATGCTGACAGTGTTACTTCACTGCGTACTACTACAAGTAGTAAACTCATTTAGGTAGAGTTAGTTTACTTTAAATGTTACTGCATATGTTTATGAATTTGTACAGTCTAAACTCATGAAATTTCTTGCATGTGCTGGTAAGGTTGGAGGACAGAAAGTTAATTTTGACTTAGATGCTGATGATCTACTATTCGAGGAGAATTGTTACTTGTCGATCCATTTTTATTTCTATGTTTTCAAACTTTTATTCTTGAGCTACACTTTTATATTTGGATGTTTGTTTTTGTGTATGCAAAACTTCAATTATGATTTAATTATGTTATTTTCTCTAGATAATGTGCAAAGTCAGAAAATTGGAACTTTCTACTTTCCTGCACTCTGAAATATAAACGTTATATATCACAAATATAAAAGGAGATTGTTATTTTATATTTGGATATGTAACGGGCTCTCGGAGCCTTCAAGGATTTGGTTCGAATACCGAGATATTTGATACCTGTATTGAACCTACGGTTTGCCTATAAAACCCAAACTAGGGCAACGGGAAGGTAGTTCCACTTTGACAAGCACCCGGGATGTTTCGAGCGACCTAACAAAAGTGACTTGCTCGTTGGAGAGGAGCTCATGATTCTCGTTTACCGCATCTTCTCTAAAAATATCAACACAACCAAATTATTAGACAGCAGTTGTCATGCATATTATTTTGTCATACATGGATCGTAACATCTCAATAAGTTAAGAAATGTTTTATGTAAGAAATTTGCCGAGCCCGGTGCACCTGGAAGCAGATTCTATGTCCATGTGGGTAAATAAAAAATTGATTTTCAAAAGTAGTGTGTTTGGTAATGATCCATGTATAGTAGCAGATCCAGGAAATTTATAATGGGGATGCACAAATTATTTTTTAAATGAAAAAACACAAACTCATGTGTTTTCCTCTTCAGATCAATGCCTTGAATTGTACTCGATTCACTCAGCTTATGTGCGTCAAGTGCACGATTTTTTTTCTATGTCCACCCCTCATCATAGGAATGCATCACCGAGTTCTAGAAATTTTAATAAGGGGGATCAGACATTAATTTCCTCCAACAACAAAAAATTTAAACGCTTATATCTTATTAGAGTTGTTTATCACTCATTTGGTCAATGTTTTTGACGTATAAGTTGTCAAAATTCATTGCCTCGACTAGAGTAATCCATATACAATGCTCCCTAATATGGCGAAGAAGACCATGATTGGGTCGTCAGGCTCAAAGAAGAGGTGGAGGATGACATCACTGGTGTTGTCACATAAAACCGAAAACTGTAAACCGAACTGGAACCGCAAAGAACCGAACCAAACCGTTAGCAAATTATTCGGTTTCCGGTTTGAATTTTGGAATCGTGAACAACATTGGTCCGGGTGTGGTTCTTTCACTTTATTATCCGGACAGGAACCGGAACCGCAACATACAAGTCTCAAGCAGTTCCAAGATTTTAGACCCGATCTGAACTGGACCGAAGCAGAATCAAACCGCAACCCGTTTGTTATTATTTATTATTAATTATATTATTTTTTTTATAATCTATCTATAATATCTATACTTACTATTATTGTTGAAACTGACGCGATTTGATCCCAAACCGTAATCACTCTAAAAGACGTCAGTTTTGGACCGAACAAAAACACACCACACAAAAAACGTGAGGTGTGGTTTGACATTGATGCGGCTTGTAGTAGGTTTTTGCGGCGCAATTTCAGTTTGTATACTATTATATAATGTATTTTTAATTTTACTCTTGCATTTTTCTAAAATAATTAAAGTAACTTGCACTCGTTGGAGACAATTGGAATGGCAGACCCTCGCGAAGAAGACGGTGCGGCGCGGTTTTGTCGATTTTGCACTGTCAAAAACTGCATTGTAAACTATGTTGTTTTGCAACCAACGAAGTCGCTCATCAACCAAACCATTCAGTGCGGTTTGAAATCAGCGCGGTTTAAAATCGATGCAGTTTAAAATTGGTACAGTTTGGTACAATTTTGTGGTTTTGTGATTTCAATTTTTAACTTTCAGCACTACTTACTATATTATACAAAAAGTAATCCCTCTTAGAGTAACACAAAATTCCTATGTTTGTGCCCCGAACTTCGAAGTTACTCATGCAAAAAAATTGAACGATTTTACATTTCCTCTCTAGTTTTTTACGTTTTGACATTCGTCATTCATTACGCCAAATTTGATTTTGGTTCTACTTCGAACCGATTTGAACTGGACCGACCCCCATAGAACCGGACCAAACCGTTAGTGCCCAGTTTGGTTTTGGTTCTTGTTGAACCGGAACCGGAACCATTGACATGGAGGTTCTAAAAATTATTCTAGAACCGGAACCAGGATCGGAACTGGTCAAACCAAATATGATTTTGGTTCTAATTTGAAGAACTATTACCTTAGCGGTTTGGTTCGTGATTTTAGTATAACCGGAACCGTGACAACTCTAGCCATCACAGTGCCTCTAGAAGGCTGGAGTCGATATGCGGCCACTTCTTGTTGAGGTATATTGAAATAGATGTGACGGGTGCTTAATGGGTTGCGGTTAGGATCCAATAGGAGTCCAACAACCCGTAGTCGGGTATTTAGGGTTTGCCTATAAATACTCATGCTAGGGGAAACAAGCAGTCTGTTCCAAACTAGACGGTCACGCGGATGCTTCGAGCACAACTCTAACATTCTCGAAGTTCGTTTCGTTTTGCCCTAGCCCCCTCACCGGTGCCATCTGCAGTTCTCGTTTTCTGTGAGAATACGGCCGCCGCTTCTTCTCTGCTGAATTCGTCGTGGTTGGAGGTTGATCGTGATTTCTCTGTTCAAAATCGCGACAACGTCGTCACTCAGGAATTGTTTTTCGGAGAAGCCATTGCCGCTGCCGATCGCGTTGGAGGAAACAGTGTTCCATCGCTGCTTTCACGGGAAGCCATCTCCTCTCCCGTTTTTCACGAGATCGTGCACCGTTCCTTGGAGGTTGACGAGCGGAGACGATGAAATCGCCAGCGCTCCTGTGCAAGATCATAAAAACTACTGTAACCTAGCCGCCTCTCCTGATTTCGTGAATTTTTGCCCTAGTCGATCGCGAAGCAAGGGATGTCGACTTACACCGCTCTTGGTTTTCTTGCTTGCTGCCGCCAAGAAGGAAGGATAGTGACAGCGCCGATCCTTGAGCTGCTCGCTACCGCCAGATCTAGATCGGAGAAGGAGGAATCCCGCAGCATTTCTCGATTGGGAAAGAGGAAAACTTCCTGATTCTAGCGTAGCCACTGCGATCGGGTCAGGAGGAGAAAATCTCGTCTGGATTCCGTCTAGTTTGCCGCCCGCGAAGAGCATGCCGCTAGTTTTCTCTTCGGTCTCTCGTTTTTCATGACCAGCCGGCGGATCGGAGAAGCTTTTTGTTCTTGTCGCTGATCAAGCCCTTTCAGAGCAAGGAGTCACAGATCCCGCCTTTTCTCGCTCTCGGTTCTTGGCTCTTAGCAGATATGGTAGGGGGAGGTCTACGCCTTCTACTCTGTCATCCAGATCCATGTTGATCTGTGTTCTATTGTTAGGAAGTCTTCTTCCTTGCGATGATCGTGTTGTATCTGTTGTTTGGAGAATGATGTTGTCATTCTAGATGCAAAGTATTGTTGGAATCCAGATATCTTGTTGTCAAATCCAGTGACACAGGGCATCTTTTGTTGATCTTCAGACTTTGGATCATTTTTTATTGAGGAAGAGGACAGCCCACCTTTCTAAATCTTGACATGAGAGGGCTCCGCCTACAGGAAGTTTAAGAGATTTTCTTGGTCTTTGGAGGAGTTCTTGTCTCCTCTGCTTTGCTTGGAGGAAGGTGTGACTTCAGTTGTTTGTTGATTGAGATCTAGTCTTTGGCGACTGTGCTCAGCCGAAGAGGAGCAAACTTTTTTGGATTGGATCCAAAGATATTGTCGTCTATGCACGATCAGGTGATGATTTTCTTTTCTAGTTTTCTGTTTGCGATTTAGGTTGCTAGTGGAATTTGAAAGTTTAGAAAAGAGACACATATGTCAAAGAGAAACAGTGAGAACATCGCTCTGCAAAATGGGTTTTGTTGCAGGAGCGATAATTTTCAAATTACCCTCAGCATAGTACTCCTTTAAGACTGAAATGTATCGGAAGAAGACGCAGGTGAGTCTGAAAGACCTCAAGCGCTTCATATGCATTGATGATGAAAACCGGACTAGGCACGCCTTAGAGACTGTTAGCAAGTAGACCTTTGCTGCTAATATGCTCACGTATCGTAAGCGCAAGCCTAAGCCTGGAAAGACCAGACCACCGGCCAGTGCACCCACAGTTGCTACAACCAGCAAAAAGATAAAAACGTTCAAAGGTAAGTGCTACAACTGCAACAAGTGGGGTCACTGCGCTTCTGAGTGCAAGCAGCCCAAAAGGGGCGAATCCAGCACACCTAGGACTGATAACAAAGCCAATATAGTTTATCAGACTGTGTCTACCGACTTTGTTGCCATGGTCAGAAAGGGGAAGGCCATTTTAGAGTGGTGGCTCAATTCAGGTGCTACCTGCCACGTCTGCAACAATTCTGTACTTCTGGAGGATGTCAAAGAAGTTAAAGAGACTGTCATTGTTACTAATGACGTTGTAGTTGATGTGCTGATGGTGGGGAATGCTACTTTGGCTCCCTCTTCAGGTACGCATTTACTTTTAAAGAATGTTAAATTTATACCCACGTTAGCTGCTAATTTAATTTTTATTAGTCTGTTATGCGATACGGGTATGTCGTTTAACATTAGTGGTGGCCGAGTAACCCTTATCATTCACTCGCATTACTTTGGATGTGCTTATGTAGTAAGTGGAATGTATAGGCTGAGTCTATCAAACGAGGTAGTTAATCAGGTTAGTTCAAACTTGATAGATCCTAAGACTTTAGATGCAATACTAGAACACATGAACTATAGGAAACTACTTCTACTAGTTAGAACTCATAACATTCCCTTAGACACAACCATTAAATTTGACAAATGTGAAATTTGTGGTCAAACTAAGATAACTAGAACACCTTTTGGTCAGTTTTTTAGGAGCACCCAATTGCTAGAGTTAATACATTCTGATATTTGTGACTACAAAAGTTTTGTCACCCCGAGGAGGTCTGAAGTATCTGATAACTTTTATCGACGACTACACTAGATTCACTCACATTTACCTACTTAAATCCAAATATGAAGCTTTTGAGAAATTTTGAATTTTCAAAAATAGGGTTGAAAATCAACTAGACATGAAAATTAAAAGGCTAAGGAGTGATAGAGAAGGTGAATATATCTCGGGGGAGTTCAGAGATTTTCTTGCCAGCAATGGTATAATTCCTAAAATGACTGCTCCGTATTCACCACAATCCAATGGTATCGTTGAGCCAAAAAATAGGACTTTAACAGAAATGTTGAACTCCATGATGTTGACTGCTGGCATGCCTACGACCTACTGGGGTGAAGCTGTCCTTATATCAAATCGCACTCTTAATAAAGTACCACATGTAAAGTTGACTAAAACACCCTATGAGCTTTGGTTTAAGAGACCTCCTAGATTTGATAATCTTAATACTTGGGGCTTTATCGATTATTTTAGGATACTAGACTCTAGAAGAGCAAAGATTGGAGCTAGGACGAACCCTTGCGTCTATCTCGAATGTGCAGAGGATAGTACTGCAGACAAATTTCTAGATCTCTCAACTAATACTGTAATAGAATCTAGAGATGCAGTTTTTTTGAGGATAAGTTCCTTAAAAATAAAAACCTGATGTTTTTAGGTCTGCCAGCTACTACTACTGAGCCCATTGTTTAGCCAGAAATAAGAAACCCTGACACTGAGCCTATAAACACTAATGATTTAACATCTAAAAGGTTATCTAATAGAGAACGAGTGACTAAAAGCTTCAGTACAGACTTTGTGACTTACCAAGTTGAAGCTGATCCATCGACCTATAAGGAGGCGATGCGATCTAGCGATTCAATGTTATGGAAAAAAGCCATAAATGATGAGATGAACTCTCTACTGCAAAACAACACTTGGACTTTGGTCGACTTGCCCAAAGGGGATTAGAACCATTGGAAGTAAGTGGGTTCTGAAGAAGAAGCTTAATCCCGATGGGAGTATCGTTAAATACAAAGCACGTCTAGTTATCAAGTGCTACACTCAAGTGAGTGGTATAGACTACTTTGATATATACTCACATGTTTGTCACTTTGCAACAATTAGGATACTTCTCGTGTTAGCATCTATTGAACATTTTATTGTTTATCAGATGGATGTCAAGACTGCATTTCTTAATGGAGCTCTGACTGAGGAGATTTACATGCACCAACCTGAAGGGTTCGTCATAGAATGTCTAAAGAATAAGGTTTGTAAGTTGATTAAGTCACTATATAGATTGAAGCAAACACCAAAATTGTGGCACGAGAAATTTGACACTTGTGCTAAAGACATGTGCTCCAAGTCCAGTATATCAGATAAATGTCTGTACGTAAGAACAAGTTCAGATAAAGTCGCAATTATATGTGTGTACGTTGACGACAAGCTAATTCTAGGCACTGATCAGTTTGAGGTGAAAGACGTGAATGTTGCCTTGACGGCTAAAATTAGCATGACAGACTTGGGAACGGTGAAGACCATCCTAGGTATGGAAGTGAACTTCACTAAAAAGGGTATTACCTTATGTCAAAGTTACTACGTTAGAAATCTACTAGAAAAGTGGGGCTACATTAGTAGCAAAAAGGATAAGACTCCATATGACTACAACTATAAACTGAAATCGAATGAAGGTTCATCTATTAGACAGTTGGATTACTCCAAACTCATAGGAAGTCTCATGTATGCTATAATCTGCACTAGACCTGACATAGCCTTTACAGTCGGCATGTTTAGTAGATTCACTAGTAAACCTGGGAAGGACCACTGGATGCCTTAGAAAGGCTAATGCGATACTTAAAAGTATACTGAGAAGTATGTTTAATGTTACAGTGGACATCCTCCTGTGCTTGAGAGATATTCTAACGCCTCCTGGTGCTCCGAAATTGTTGATAGTAGATCCACTAGTGGTTTTGTGTTTAACCTAGGTGGAGCAGCAGTAGCTTGGAAGTCAAAGAGGCAGACGTGCATTGCACTATCCTCTATGGAATCGGAACTCTATGCTCTGGCTTCAGCTAGAGAAGAAGTAGAGTGTATAAGAGATCTGATAATAGACATTTCAATGACGAGTCTGAAAATGCACTCTATTTCGATTTATTGTGACAATCAAGACACAAAGACCATTGCTACAAATACGTTGTTCAATAGAAAGCGAAGGCAACTTAGGTTGAAACATGCCTGGTTGACCTATGTCACCAGTCAGGGGATAATCTCCCTTTTGGACGTGAAATCAAAAGATAATGTAGCAGATGTCCTTACCAAGGGCTTAAGTAAGGTTCTAACAACTAAAACATCGAGAGATGGGATTAAAGTCCATTTAGGAGGACTTAATAACTTGCTTATGTTGTAAATTTTAGAACCGCAGTCTGCTTACATTCAAGCAACTAGAGTTGAGTACACTGAAGTATTTCAGATGCTATCTGATGAAATGTAGAGATAATTAGTTGCTAGTCATTCCAAATTGGATGATTTATGACATTATTTTATTCAAAGGCTGAATTGGGTATCATTCCAGAAAGGAATACTGAAATTGCTGATATGAGTCCTGATATTATGATTATTAATTATATCATTCTAAACTTGATGATATGATCGTCACAGCTTGTTGTATCATTCCAAACTTAATGATATAACGCAATTGTGAAATGGTGAATAATAATCTTAATAATCGATGGAATATGATTTGATTCTATGAAATCAATTTTCTAATTTTGTGTAAATTAAATAGAGATGCTGATATGTAATTTTTATTCCTGCTTAGAGTATTACGTTTTTTTACTGTTATAACTAATAACTTTAATCTTGATTAGCAAATGTTAGAATTCATAGAGATTTGTCTCATGACATTCTTATGTTGTTTGCAGATCAAATGAAGATTGGAGGAGAGAAAGTTGATTTCGACTCGGATGAAGATGATCTTCTGTTTGCGTAGATCATTTTTCAGTTTGAGTTTTCTTTCAGATTTACTATTGCTATGTTTGAGACTATGTATTTGAGTTTAGATATTCTGTATTCTAAAACTTATATTTATGTTTTCTGAAAACTAACTTTTTTTTGTCGTTATTAACTCTTGTTTAAGTAACATGTAATGTGCTAACACCTATTTACAATATAGGAGGAGATTGTTGAGGTATATTGAAATAGGTATGACGAGTGTTTAATGGGTTGCAGTTAGGATCTGATAGGAGTCCAATAACCCTAGTCGGGTATTTAGGGTTTGCCTATAAATACTCATGCTATGGGCAACGAGTAGTCTGTTCCAAAGTAGACGGTCACGCGGATGCTTCGCGCACAACTCTAACACTTCTACTCAAATCAACCAAATGTCGGCGATAAAATGATGAATGAAGAAGTGGAACACGACATTCCAACGAGCTCAGTGGGGCGCGGTTATGTTTTACGTCAATTCCCTTTAAAAAGGTGATTGTTATTAGCACCGCAGTTTTTGGCTAGTTGCACCACACTTTCTCCTAATTTTTCATGTTTTTTTGGAAATACGGCTTGAACATGTATTTTTAGGAAAAGTGTTTAACATGAAAGTTATAAATCTCGACGAGATCTACAACTTTTGTGTTGAATACTTTTTCTAAAAAATGCATGTACAAGGCATACTTTGAAAATACGCTCAGGTTTCACGTCTTTTAAAAATACGCCTTGTACATGCATTTTTAGGAAAAGTGTTCAACACAAAAGTTGTAGATCTCGTCGAGATCTATATCTTTCGTGTTTAACATTTTTCCTGAAAATTCATGTTCATGACGTATTTCCAAAAGACATAAAAAATTAGAAGAAAGTACGGTGCAACTATCCAAAACTACAATGCTAATAACAATGACCTTCAAAAATGGAATACAATAATTTCATGGACTGCGAATCTGATACCTTTATAAATATTATGTTCTGTTTTTTATAGGGGATTGTTAAAGACAAACCAAATTTGGATATACGCAAACCAAAAAATTTAAAACCCACACTTTTTCCCCCGGTGTTTTTTTTGTACGCAAACCCTAACATAGAAACCGCAAACCCTCAGAATGGAGAATCTGCGATCTTATCACCCGCCCCTGCTCCCGTCGCCCCGTTCGGTGCCTCTCTCGCACCGCTCTTGTCGCCGCCCCTTCGCCCGTCTCCTCTTACATCGTCTCTTCCATCGCCGGCCGATTGCGATGTTTCTTCTGAGCGTTTGGACACACAGCAGCCGGACCATAACGAAGGTTCGAACACCTCTCTGCTTTCCACTCTGTTTCAGTACTGCCCCTCTGATAACCCTCAGCTGCATTATGATGCGGAAATGTCATAAGAACACATTCCCCGTCGACATTGCTACTCAAGATCCCGTTCTTCGAGCAAAATTTGTCGGTGAACTGCAACACGTTATAAATTTCTTCTTTATTCTGGCAGAAGAGCTGCGTGAAACCATGTTTCTGTTGGGATTTTGAACAGTAAACGAAATGGCTGGCAGGTCAGACATATTAGAGAAAGATCCTGATGTTGTAAAGAACAATGAAAAATTGGAGAACATTGATCTTAGTTTATTGCCAAAAACAGGATCATGGACTTGAACTGACTTTAGACAACAAGCTCATCATATTATTTATTTATTTTTTTGTGCACTGGAATCATATTTTTATTCCATTCACACAACATGCTTGGGTGCTTTCCTGTGCATTAGCTTGGGTGTTTTCCTGTATATTGGAATCACATTTTTATTTAATTTTTGTTCTTCCACAGAATTATGGTGAACGATTCAATTTTGGATGATCAACTTCTCTTTCCATTTTTATCAATTTCACTTCTATAAAATTGTATGGATTTTGTTTTGATTGGTTGAATAGATGTGAGTTGTTCCGTGAATTATATTTGTGTTGTTTGAGTACAATTGTGTCCCATTTATCAACTTCTCATGAATTATTTTTTTTATCTAGAATATTAGAGTATGTAATTTGGAGTATTGGTTTGTTGATAATAATATTTGTTTGTAATTAACAATTTATTTTGCACTGAATATTTTTCGTAATATATGATTTGTCATTAAAAATAATTTACGTATATTCAAATTTAATTTGTCTTTGACAATCTATTTTTATTGTAGATTTTTGTTCTAGAGTGCTGCGGATCTATCTAACACCGCTCCTTCTCTTCTCCAACTCCGTCAATCTAGCGTAATCAGAACCAGAAAGAAGATCAAAATAACGAGTCATCGTGCGGACGCCGCGAAGAAAGGGCAAAAATAGGATCTATTCTATTCTTAGCTTGAATCTCCAGCCACCATCTCCTTCTATCTCCATTCATGCTCCCCCTTCCCTCATTTCTTCTGACCACCACCTCATCTGGTTCTCTGTACTGCGGCCTTTCCTCCGGTGATTACTTGAAATCACGCCTCCAATGGATGCATCTTGATTTCAGGCCGTGATGGGCTGCGTGATTTCCAAGAAGACGGCCCCTGTGATGCCGGTGGTCGATCACGCCGAAGTTTCTGGCAGTCTTTGTGGATCAGGAGGGAAACTGAATCCTGAGCTGTGGAACCGAATTGAAGTCGACCGGAGCGAATCCGGGGAATCGGGAAAAATCAGCTCCAATGGCGCAGATTCTCAGAGTTTCCGGTTGGGGAATTTCCAGAAACAAATTGAGGGTGACCAGGTGGCCGCTGGTTGGCCCTCATGGCTTTGTGCTGTTGCTCGGGAGGCAATTCAGGGGTGGATTCCCCTCAAAGCCGAGTCCTTCAAGAAGTTGGAGAAGGTAAATTAATACCGCACCGACGACTTTTTTCTTGCTTTCTTGATTTTATGGGAAATGCGTTAGGCCGAGTCATTGGAGTTTTTTGTGTTTTTTTCTTTGATTTTTTACTTTTATTATTATTTTTATTGTTGACACCTAGGCGTGCCCATAAGGCCTCGTAGGCCTAGGAAGGGCCCGGCCGGGCCTGTCAAATCCGGCCTTTTCGTTCTCCAGGCCTGGGATTGAATTTTGCCAGGCCCAGGCCCCGCGTCCAAATGGAGGCCTAAACGTAGGCCAGGCCAAGCCCAGGCTATATTGGTTTATAGGTGCTGCGTATTAGATAGACCCATGGTCATGCACTAATTTCTTGTGTACGTACAGTGTGTCGTTGCTATAGTATTCGTTCAATGCTTGATGGCTCCTGCAAAATTTTTTTCGTGTCGCACATTATGGTGAATACGAGTACTTTTGCTACTGCATATTGCTAATACGGAATGCATACACGTTCTTTAATTCATAATATATTAGAGTAATTATATTAAATTAATACTAATTTTATTTGAAATAATATATTTAAATTACATTATTATAGTATATATATGATTTATTTATATGGTTAATTATGGGGGTCTCCCCTGCGAGTTTGCATAATTACAGATACCTCCCCTCTGTATTTCAAAATTATGTGGACCTCCCCTACAAGTTTGCCAAGTTTATAAAGTTCCCTTTCCGTGTAAAATTTAGATGAAAAGTGTCAAATTCAACAAAAATATTTCTTATATTTCAACAAAAGTGTCAAGTTTGAAAAGGTAAAGTTGGAATATTAGATTTTTTTTGCTTAATTCTCCTCTTTTCATCCAAATTTTAGATGGAAGAGGAAGTTTGTAAACTTGAAAAACTTATAAAGGAGGTCTGCGTAATATCAAAACATAGAGAGGAGGTACTTGTAATTATGCAAACTCGCAGATAGTTCTCAGTAATTAACTATTTATTTATTATCATGTTATATTATAGATGAAAATCATATGAGATTATAAAAAGTAATTAAAATTTATAATTCGGGGGAAATATAGAGATAACATTTGAAAAAAGTACACAAAATGATTTTTCCTTATAAACTAGCAGCTCCGCATGGGCTTTGCGCGTGCTCGCTGACTCTTAGCGGGTTGCACCCACATTCTAGCAGGCTGCACCCATTCTCGATACAATGTTGCGGGCTTCGCACGCAAACGATCGGGTTTCTGTGTGGCAGCGACATTAGGCGAAGCGGTGACATTAGGTGAGGCGGCGACATTAGGTGAAGCAGCGACATTAGGTGAAGCGGCGACATTAGGCGGGGTGTGGTGACAATAGGTGTGTGCTTGGCGACAATTGGCGGGGACAGCAACATACGGCTAGAGCGGCGACATCCAAATCTCACACTCGCTATAGCGTGAAAGTGCTATGTCCGTGCTCGATGCTCTCGGGCGGCCTTCAGCCGCATCCAGGAGGGTTTCTCCCGTGTTTGATGCTCCGAGCGGCCTTCGGTCGTATAGAAGCGGGCTTCGGCCACTTCCACGCAATCCACCAGCTCGGCGCCACACCCGCCACTCGATGCTCTCGGGCGGCCTTTGACCCCATCCAAACGGTTTTTGCCTGGCTCTGCACGTGCTTCCCACGTGCTTGATGCTCTGAGAGACCATTGATCTCATAGAAGAGGGCTTCACCTGCCGCATAGAAGCAGGCTTCGCCGCTTCCACACAATCCACCAGCTCGACGCCGCACCCGTCACTCGCAGCCCCCGGAGCACGTATGCAAAATCTATGGATTTTCACATGTCTGTTTCCTAAAATTAATAAAACAATGTTAGAATATATAAGGTTTTTTCTTGCAAGAAGCAATGCAATATTTGGAATACCTTCAACATTTTTATGGATCTAGAGATTTCCTATGTTAATAGGGTTTGATTTAAAGCTGGTTCAAATTTGGTGGGACAACCCATAAATTTATTAGATTTCAAAAAAAATATAGGCAATGTTTAAGAAGAACTGCAAAACTATTTTATAGTTTTTTAGAGGCATTTAAGTATTTCAAAAGTATTGAAATGATAGTGTGCAATGAATAAAAGAAATACTTAGGTAATTGCAAAGCTCTCAACAGAAGAAATAATTGTAAGCATGAACTAAGCCAACAATCTCTCAAAAAATTAAGTAGTCGCACTTACAAAGCACTCTTAAGCATTTCCTCAGCGCAATCAACTTTGTCATCTCAACCCTTACAAAATTTCGGCAATGTAGGCTTTTACACACCTGCATTAAATAACATTTCCATTATTAAATGTACATAAATATCAAATGAGTAAATATTAAAAGATTAGACACAAATGAAACAGACTCTAGCATTTAATAAAAAAAATAATCAAGAATTTTTATACTTGGAAATGCAAAATCAAAAGACCTAGGATATATGAGTATGAAGAAAATGGAAGAGTCACATGCGAGAAGAAAGCAGATGCAGGTTACTTCGTGATAAAACACCGAGAAGGAGTGAATCGCTGGCAACATCAAGAACACCATAAAACATATGCTCACAAAGCAGGAAGATTCAGATAAGATTGGAGTTTACATTAGGTAAGAGATCAAGAACGATATGCTTGGTAGAGATCTGTGTCACCATCACCAAAGAAAGAAATCATTGAAGGTTGGAGCAATGGAAAACTGAGAAGACCCCAAAGTTGAAACTGAAAGCATGAGCATTGACTTGCGTTGGGGAGAAATTTCGTTGCGGTAGAAGCATGACAGCGAGAAAGATTGCACTTCGGGGGAGAAGGGAGAAAGGTCATTGTCGGATAGAGTTCACAACGGTAGAGATGGCTATTCACATGAATAAGGTGAAGCAACAGTAACTTTTTGATGGGGGATCAGTGCATACCTGAGATAGTGGAGGGAGTCGAGTGCATATTGCGTTGGGGGCTTCGGGTGAAAGTGGCAGAGGGAGTCCACTGTAGGCGGCGACAGGATAATTAAGTGGAGGCGGCAGCTATGTCACCCATCGGACTTTGGCAAGGCGGAGGCGGGGTGGATGACTTTTGCGAGGACTTGGTTTGTATTAAATGAGAAAGTTTATGTGCACTGGTCATATAGACTTTTTGAAAGTAATTACAATTTTTTCATTGCTTTATTTGGAATCAAATGATTAATTAAACATGTTATTTTGGAATCACGCATAAAATAAACCTGGTATGAGGAGGGGGGGGGGGGCCGCCGGGTTCCACTCCTGTATGAGGGGGGAAAAAGGGGGGAGGGGGGAGGGAAGAGAAAGAAAAAGAGGGGGAGGAGAAAAAAAGGGGGAAAGAGGGAGAAAGAGAGGAGGGAAATGAAGAAAAGGTGCGGGACTTGGTTTGTATTAAATGAGAAAATTTATGTGCACTGGTCATATAGACTTTTTGAAAGTAATTACAATTTTTTCATTGCTTTATTTGGAATCAAATGATTAATTAAACATGTTATTTTGGAATCACGCATAAAATAAACCTGGTATTTTGGAATCAAATAATGAATTGATTATAAGTTGTGCAAGGAGGATGGTGAACGGCGAGGGTGTTGTCGTTCACTATATATATAGATATTCACAAAGACAGTAATACAATATGCCATAAATTCAACATATCACAAAGAAAGAATTAATTCATTATCTTATTGAAATTCAACAATCCTATAAACCCAAAGATATCTTTAGTACATAAAAATTCAAAACAAACTCTACAACAATTTGAAGAAGCAATGCGCTAAAATACATAACCTCAGCATACAAATGGTGTACTCTGGATTAAGCAGTTATGTACTTAATTTGGTCCCAATCTTTATATATATATATATATATATATATATATATATATATATATATATATATATATATATATATATAAAGAACTCAACGGTGCAGTTCTAAAACAAGCTAAACTATGTCAAATCCAAAACCCCTGGGCCAAAATGCAAACGATCAGAAGGAATGGTTGGTTGGACTTTTTTCATGGGGCCATAACTAGCTCCCCGCTCAATTCACGGCAACCTCAGCGGACAACAAATTGTTGGTGTGAAGAGATTCCTTCCCTCCGGCTTTCGTCGTCGTCTTGGAGAGCTTCAACACTTGAACAGCTTCTTCCACCTTTGCTGTCAGCGATTCTGGTGACTCCAACAGCAGCAGCAACTCCGAGTTATCCATCTCCAGCAGCATCCCCGTAATTTTAGCTGCCATGTCGTCCTGCACGCAACAGCCACAGCATTTCTTAGCTGATCCGACAGCGACATAAAAAAGAATCAGATACGTTTATATAATGCAGTGGCTCAAAGTGCGAACCTTGAGTTTCTGGATCAACGGGAAGAGGCGTTCGCCGAGCATCTGCTTCTGTTGCTGCAGTGGCGCTGCAGCGAGCATGCTGCTCAGCATCTCCGTTTCTTGTGGGTTGGATGAGGCCAAAAGAGCCGGGGGTGGTACATTGCTCATATCACCATGTCTTCCATTTTGTAAGTACCTCGCCTGCGCAAAAGGATGGAATGAGTATTTATATTTTCCAAATTCAAGTATGCATGAAGATGTTCTGCTCACAGTTTCTTTAGCCTTGATGTTTTTTTTTAGTGAACTAGACTTTATATTCCAAAAACAAAGCATAATGAAAGCAAATCAACTATACAAAACAAAAACATATTGCATAATCCAGATTCAGGATTTCGGAGGAATATAATGTTCAAAAACTTGATAAAGTTATAACACTTAGAACATGTTTCCACCGCCAAATGCAAAGTTATGTTTGATTTATTCATTCATGTACTAAAAAGGCGAACAACACTAGAGAGACGGTGTCGATCATAAATATACGCCCATCAAAACCATGAGAAATTATATGAGTGTAAAGTACCTGGATGAGGAAGGTGGACACATTCTTCCTTTGGTCACCTTGGAGTTGAATGACCTGCAGAAGACGATATTGAAGAGGAGTTGAATGACATATGCGGTGAGAACTTGGGAGAAAAATCATGAACGAAGGATACCTGACCAAGCTCTGGATCCTCGACAACAGTACCATTGCAGCAAAATTCTTTCTTCAAGTCTTTAAGGATCTTGGTTTTACTAAATGCTTTCTTCAGGCCCTGCACCGTGGTCAGGCTCTTCCTCCCATTACGCTGCTGAACGCGAATGTGCACGCACTCCTTTGACCCAGCACCATCATTGTCCGCATTAGCCTTGGCAAATGGATCTGAAGGCAGAACATTTACACTCCTAAGGCAATGGTTTAACTTCTAAACACTGGCTAGGATTTATGCACCTATAGAGTGACAGTGAATGCAAGTATGACCTATGCAACAAGGGGACCAGGTAGACGAGCAAAAAGTGAAAGCAAGCAGAGCCACCTCAATAAGCCTAGTGAGATTAAAAGAAGGAAAATTCAAATAATTGAGAAGAAAAATTCTTAAGATGGAAATGAAACCAAAAGCCAAGTATTGTCTACCTGCTATCAGCTCTTTTTCTTGTTATCATCCTTGACCTTTTGCTTGAGCTGCCCATCAGATCGGGCTCGAAACTGGTTCATCCCCAATACCCGCGCGACTCGCGCCCAGTACAAGAAACGTCTGGCCAGACTCTTCCAAGACGTTTGATCACCAGTCGATGATTTCACATGGGAGCGCTCTCCTGGGCTGGTCAGCAAGTAATTGAGCAGCTCCTTCTCCGCTTGGGAAAACGGCTCCCCTGCAGATGGGGAAGGAACGGTGGCCGCCAATATCTGATCCAAAGCAGGCAACTGATGAGCGACCATGAATGGCGGACGCAAACCAATCTCGCTGACAACAGACGTGTTGGCCACAACAGGTTCCACCGCCGTCGTAATGACTGTAGAAGAGGTCGGTTGACTTGAATTCCGGGTGGTCGGAGATGCAGCTGGAACTGATGGTTCGGCCGATGTTGACGACGAAATATTTAGGAAGCCCGGATCGTCGTGCTGCTGGGCAGCCTCGGAATGCAATTGCAAACGAGAATGACAACTTGGTCGTGCTGATGTGGTTGATGACACACGCTTCTTAAGGCGTGCAAGATACTCCCAACGATTCTGGATCTCCTTGTGGGTCATCTCGACCAAATCATCACGACGGGAAGCAATGCGGGCGTACGCGGGGGCGATCACTTTGGTCCAATGAATGTTGCCGGCATGTCCATCATCAATCTCTTGCTGAACTAGTCGATCAATGATATCGTCTGATGACCCTTCAATGAGTTGTTCGGGCGCAGATTGCAGATCCGATACACGGGGTTGATGTAAACTGTGACTGGCGTCGGTTGCCAATGTGACGATTCGAGTTGTAGTCGTCGTCACGGTCTCTTCCAACTGCACAATGTTGAAACTGTCAACAGGGGGCGACCGCAATGGAGCAATCACTGACGCGGCTTGACTCAGGGCAGTAATGATGCTGCGTTTGGGCGCTGCTCGTTGAATGGGCAATCTGAATCGGGCCTGGGCAACCATATCCTCCAAGTGTTGTTTTAGGACCTGTTCCGATTTCGGCCGAATGAACCGTTTGAAAGCGAAATTGGTGCTACGCAGAGCCGAGACTAGAACAGACCAGATTCGGTGCAATTGTGGAAGATGCAAAGATTCAACAGGGAAATCCTTCAGATCCTGAAGTTCATCGGGTAGAAGAAATTTGATTGCAATCGTTCGGAGCAAGCGACGCTCCAAGGGGTTGATCATTGGTGAAGTGCTCATGACAGCTTCCCATAGATTAAGCCCTTGTAATGCCGACTGACGTTCATTGCCCGATGCGTTGAGGCTGCGATGTTTTTTGTGGTGACTTGATGAAGAGCTGCACTCATGCGATGTTGGTCCTGGCTTGCGGCGCTTGCGATTGGACTGAATGGAATGAGGCATGTTGCTGAATTTGACGCCAGATTCAGAGCCAATCAACGGAGCAGCGTCGTCAGCATGGTTCAGATCACCATCGTCCCGTGGTGCATCATTATCTTCTTCAACGATACGATGATCATCGTGAGCCCGCTCGACAACAGCAGCGACAACATCAAGGGCATCGTGCACAATCGCATCGAACGTGTGACTCGACCAAATTGCATTATCGGCGATTGATTCTGCGATCACTCCAAGCGATTTCAGTTGCCCTGCAGGAATTTCGGGCAATTGAGGAAGGGATTGATCAAACGCTGTCGTCAATCCAAATTCGTCGTTGCAATCATCAATCGAGAGAGGTAATAAGTGAAACATCGTCGACAGAGACATAGGCGAGGGAGTGATGCCATCAGTCGGAAACAGTGCGAGATATTGAGTGAGAATGATATGCATCCCAGAGATTGGCAAATACGCCCAGCGAGGATCAAATTGGAGTTCGCCTCGAAAGTTGATTTGAGCGACAACGGCATGTAGCAGCAAGTTCCCTCCTTCCAGGGATATGGTCTCCGGGCAAATAGCTCGTCCATGACGCCACAAGTTTTCATTCTTCCCTGATCCACGACGCAGACTCGAACGAAAGAAGCGATCCACGACGGTAGTCAACGCGGATGTGGGCGGCGTTAAGCAATTTCTGATGTGTTTTTTCTGTGTCTCGTGGAAAGCGAGAAGTTTGCTCGTCACGATGCGCTTGGATGGGGGCACATCATTCTCGATTTCCCACTTTTTAATGCGATCCAACAGTGCATCCAATTCAGCCTCAATGATGGAGCCTTCCCGCATCGGAGCTTGTCCAGTGCCAACAATGATTTCGGCCACGACAGACATGAATTGTTCATGCCGAGCACGATCCGTGCTGTTCGAATTGTCCCGGTACCTTGTGATCAGGTGATGATTATCGAGGAGAACAATGATGTTCTCAAACTCTTCCAGCCATTCTCGATCATCGCAACACTTGTCCAGGTACATGATGAGCAGCGAAGTATCAATACCGTAAGTGTTGTACCGTCTAAGCAAACCCCGACAAACTGATCGACGTTCCGCATTGCCCGTCGTGCTTGTGAATTGATGGGAGAGGATTTGTTGGCGCTCGTTCATGACGGAGTGCAATCCAGCAACGGGGGCGAATTTCCTGCCGTTGAACTCATCTGTTAATTTCATGCATCCCGGCACGTTGTGATGATGGTCGGCCGAGAGATGAGTCCCGGTGATGGAGCCTTCCATTCGGTTGAAGAACGGGAGTTGGCGAGCAATGCAGTCGTTGACCAGGCCTGTCAGCGTCGATTCCACTGGACCGAGAGTGCCATTGTACCCGTTGCAATGCTGAAAGAACGACGGAAAATCGGGAAACACTGTCAGATCCTGAGACGACGACGATTGCCAGAGTACGACATCCCGAGCGCGCATTTCCAAATACCACGACACGTGACCACGATATAGCGCGGCTTGACGCATGTATCGAGTCGTTCGGGCACAACGAATCACCTTGGCGGCATCAGCACTGCCAGAACGGGACGTGTACAAGTCGTATGCCATTTGAACAAGACCGACGTCGTGCGCGCTCTGTTCAAACAGCTGCACGGGATAGTTAAGGATGATAGGCGCCGGGATCAATTTCTCTGTTTTGGCCTCATCCATTACATGGAACGTGGCACCACAACCGCCTGAGTTCTTCGACTTCTTGCACATGTATCGAGCACAGATAGCAAATCCGGTGGTGTCGATGCAATCGATGATTCGCGGGGCACTAAATTGCTTGCGAAAAAGAAAGCCTATTTTGTTGCAAGACGGACATGCACCCGCTGTCACGTTGACGTTGTACTGTCGTTCCGGATCGATCACGAACAACGGTTTCAGAAGATACGCGTTCAGGTCGGGGCGCTTGCTCCACAGTGGCACAGGCGGATCAATTCGGATAGGAGGGCGCAGGCCATCCTCGATCAGTTGTAGTTGGATCTTGATCCAATCCTCCTGAATCTTGTTCAACGTGCCAGATTGCTTGCCACAAACGCACGGCTCGCTAGTAGGGCGGTCGAATGCTGACGAATAGAATGGCGGAGTTTGGGTCGGAATCGAATCCGATGGAATTTCAGGGCAGCGACGGACGAGGGTCTCCTTCGATCGCTGTGTTTTCGCAATGTCCCGCAGCACAAGATCGATACCGTTCATTGTCGATGATGACTCGAGGATGAAGACCAAAGTGTTGATCAAGCCTGAGGCCCTGAAGTATATGCAATAATGCAATTTAAATTAGATTAAATATCATTATATACCACTATAATTAACAAAGATTTTTTATGATCAATTAATGTATAACACATTCAGGATAACTTATAACTTTATAGAGATCGAAAAACATCATTTTATAACACAGTAAAAAAACAAATTGCGAAGGTTCTTATAGAAATTTCAATGAAAGTAATTAACACATTTATAATTGTAGTTGTTTCAATGAAAGTAACTTAAATGGAAGCCATCAACGATTTGATTGCAATCAATTTGCTCGGTTACATGAGTGAATAAATCGATGAGGAATTGAATGTAAGTATGATATAATAACAATGTGATAAACTTTGAAACACTAATATTAGCTAATGAACCAGTACATCTCAATCATAAATAGGCAAAGATGTCAAATTTTAGGTATTAGTTTGCATCTAAATTTCAGGCTTACCCTAAGCGAGAAGTCGGCGTGGAGAACCCAGGACCAGGGGTAGCGCCGGCTGGAAGCAAGGAAAACCCAGGGATGGCTCCCGATCCGCCGGAGTGTCACTGAAACAACCCGAATCCGAGGCAGGAGGGGGTCGCCGGAGTCATAGGATGGCTCTGGTAGCAGAAACGGCTGTCGGCGGAGCTTCCCTGGAGGATTCCGTCGTAGTGGCTGGAAGATGGAAGGCTTGTCGGAAGCGAATAGCTCCAGCAAGGCTGTCGTGGCTTCAGGCGGCGGGAGAAGAGGAGAGGAGTTGTCGGCTTCCGTCCGTGAGAAGAAAAACCTCCTGCGAGCAAAGAACGATTTGAGATTTGTCGCCTGTCTGTGTCCGGCGGAGAGGAGAGAATTAGGTATCGAGGGAGTGGTGGCTCGCCAGACGCGTAAAATGCGAACCAAAAGCAGCAAATTTTGTAAACTGCTGGGGGCAAAAATATTTGGGCTTTGGTTATCTTCAATTTGATGACTAAATTGGGTAAAATTGATGGTTATCATAACATGAAAAGCATCGATAACTAAAAGAGTGTAGCGATCACATGGAATTCCATCTAATCAATGCAGGCTCTAAGAAGGTATTATTGAACTCAACCTCACCCCCAACATTTGAAGAGATGTTGCTTCCATGATTCAAAACTAAATAGCTGATATTATAGTCCAAAACTAACAAGCTCATTATCAACTCACACTCCAACAAACCACCATAAAAGAAACAATCAATATAGCTTATATGTAACAAGATAAAATATGACTTCAAAAAAAAACAGACAAAAGTGATTTCCTAACATAACAAGAAGGGAAAAAGGTAAACAGGGCATGCTGAATCTTGCTTCAAAAGAAATCCACAAAGAATCATCCACAATCCAGAGAATTAGGTAGGTAATAAAAAAGGAGCAGCATGCAATTATTTGCATATTTTCTGCACCCACAATTTTAGAAGTATGGTACGAGTGCAATAGATGATTATTTATAAGTTAATTCCAATTTCCAACTACAAAAACTATGATTAAAACTTGTTAGGCTTGTCATTTGATATGCACAGGATAATTTCCTTCATCTGGATAATGTGACATCCAATTCAAATGAAGCATGAATGTTCAATTGTGAAGTTCCTTGCAGTAGAATCAAAGACCTAGACTCTTCACATTCTCATCTAACAAAATATCAACCTGAGAACGAATAATATAGGCTGCTCATACAAACATGACTGATAAAATTTCAACTTAGATTGACAGAAATAATCCATGGCAACATTAACTACTCTTCTTAACCTATGTATTTGAATATGTTAAACGAAACCAAATTTCTGTTAAACGAAACCATAACCAAATAGTAAGGGCTTGGCCATTTATTGCCTTCATGCTATGAGCTTTAGGTCGGCTAGTGAAAACAATTACATGAATGAAGGTAGATGGACATAATACCACGTTGTTTTTGGAAGGAATTGTGGTTGCCTACAAAGGAGTTCTGGAGGAGAGCCAAGAAACCCTAACCATATGAAAGGAGATAATAAAAGAGAGGAGAGAAAATTATATATTTTTTCACATTATGACTTCTTGTTCATATTCAGAGTATTTGCTGGGAATGACATTGTACAAGGAAAAAAGAAGCTCATTCTAGCTTTTCTATGGCAACTAATGAGATCGAATATCCTGCGCAGCGTCGGGAGCGCAGCGTCGGGAGCGCAGCGTCGGGAGCGCAGTGTCGGGAGCGCAGCGTCGGGAGCGCAGCGTCGGGAGCGCAGTGTCGGGAGCGCAGCGTCGGGAGCGCAGCGTCGGGAGCGCAGCGTCGGGAGCGCAGCGTCGGCTGCGCAGCGTCGGCTGCGCAGCGTCGGCTGCGCAGCGTCGGGAGGATCACCTATTTCAAAAGAAAATAAAAACATAATAGGAGATTGGTTAATACTATGACCAATAAATCCTAACAGAGATGATAACACATAATCTTAGCATGGATTCTAACCATTATTCCTAGGACATGCACGAGTAGGAAGTAAACTAGCTAGCTAACATTAGTGCTGATAACATGAAACAGATGGACCGAACAAAAATACTGAGGATAGCTGATACTTAATGGACCACATAGACATATCTCTAAAGACATTAGAAAAAAAAATGAAATATAAGTACTTAGCAACCGTACTTTTAGTTTCACATCCATCTCTTTATTACCCAATCCCTCCATTTGACAGTCCTTTCACTTCCCTGTGTTTGTAGTATGTATTATAACATGGTCTTCCATATTTATTAGGAGTTCTCTGCTACCTCTGCCATATTTACCCTTCCATAGATAAGGTTTTCATATTTATTATGTGACTACATAGATTATCATTTCAAAAAATAACATGACACAATTTCAGAAAAGTGGTGGCTGTAAGAAACTGATAGACTACTAAACATATAAGCTACTCATTTGATTATATGCAGTATGAAGAACCTGGAGCAACTCTTTTGTAAAAAACTAAAAAAATCTGACTGCGGCAAGAGTTTGTTGTGACAGATTGCAGTGTGGCATCATCATCATGTACAACATTTTTGTGTGTGTGACCAAATGAAGTAGAATTATTTGTCTAATATACAACTACCCATACTCCACGGCCTTGAATATTACAGTAAATTTTTACAACCACGATTAAGATTTACATCACATAAAGCCGTGTTGGAAGTGCACTTATACAGGATTGACATCACATAAACACGTGTTGGAAGTGCACTTATACAACTACTCTGGTGATACATATATTTCATGTCTCAGGGTGCACGTTCTTTTGTATATTTAATTGAAGAACCTATGACAGCAGCAATTGGAGCTGGCTTGACAGTAACAGAGGCAACATGATCTATGATCGTGGATATAGGTGGAGGAACTACAGAAGTAGCAATTATATCTTTAGGAGGTATCGTTTATGCAAGATCAGTACGTGTGGGAGGTGATAAGATGGATGAATCAATTATTTCTTATATTAGGAGAAATTATAACTTATTAATTGATGAAGCAACTGCAAAAAAAATTTAAAAAGAAATTTAGTAAAATGATACAATAAAAAGCTTTAGGTTCATAAAACTATGACCAGAACAGCTAGAATAAAAAGCACCGCAACTCGCTGGAGGCAGGAATAAGGGAACAGTGAAGCACCGCGGGAGGAGCGACCTGGACGCCGGGGATCTATGCAAGTCCACTGTCAATGGGTCCAGGGAGCACATGATTTGAATGCTTCGCCGGCTCAATGAAGCTTCGCCGGGGACGGACAGGGTGGAAGAGGCGTTCGGCGGGACTGGCGAACGGGAAAGGGAAGAACGTTGTGGCGTCTGGAGGAGACGCAGTCGAGCAGGGGGGAGCCGGAGGCAGCGGTGGGGGCTTCTGAAGCGCGGGCGACGGGCTGTTGCGGGGCGTCGGGGGCTCCCGTCGAGCAGGGAGAGAAAGAGGATGAGGTGCGGGAGATGAATGGCGAGATGGAGAAACTCGATCGAGCGAGGGGGAAGATAGGGTATCGGGCAAATGACGAGAGATCGGTTTCTTAGGCGAGAGGGTATAATGGGAACAGCGGTTTTTCAGTCCTTTTCAGTGGACCGGAGTGAGGCCCGACCGGGGGGGGGTCCAGGAAGAGGAGCGGTAGCAGCTGGGGCTTGAAGTGGTTCCCAGAGTCCCTTGCAAGCTGTTGTCGGATGAAGGGGATGCACAGGGGAGGCGAAGGGGAGGCACTGAGCAAGGTTGGAGAACTAGCGTCGCGGGAGTTACGCATGGAGAAGAGGAGTTGGGGAAGCACGAACTTCAGGACGGTGGTTATAGAAGCACGGAATGAGGGTTTTCATACTTATGAATTGAGTTAGGATCCAACGGTGGGAATTGAGAATTGTTGATGTTTGGTGGCTGAAAATGAAAGTGTGGTGTCACTTTAAGAATATGACAATTGTTTTATATAATAAAGATAATATATATATATTGATAAGAATCTATTGTTTATTTAATTTCTTTGATGACACGAGTCATTTCAAGGTAGTCAATGTAGAGGCATATTATAACATCATGTCCGTCACAAAGAATATAATAGAAGGTTCGGTTGGGGCCCCATGTCATATTAAACGAACAAACAACGGGGTTACAAAATGAAACCAAATATTTATGCAACCTAACATAAAGTTACATTCTAGCGGAAACAATTAAAAAAATTAATATCTCATAACCAGGAATGTACACTATATATATAAATATCATGGAATGACATTACACAAAAGTTTGGCATTAAGGCCTTACAAACATCTTTAGTGTTTACACTACAATGTGATTTCCATACATCGGTACGTAGGTCAGCAATACATGAAAGTAGTAAACAAGCACTTGTGCCTTTGAGTGCCAACACAGCAAAAGAGCTTCAACCCGCTATTTCTCACTTTTCTTGCCAACATCTGCACAAGTACATTTCACGAAAACGTGGCAAAACAAAACACCGATCAGCTTTAGCTGACCACAATTATAACGACTGAAAGTTAATCCTACAGGTAATTAATCACCTAGAGGGAGGGGGGTGAATAGGTATCTTTTGAAATTCTGTCACTTCGATTGGATGTTCAGTTGATACTTGAAAGATTAACCGCACAATAACTCAGCACAATCAAACCACAGAACACAGTACCAGCAATCACAGCACACAGAAAATTTATAGTGGTTCACATATCTAGGGTACATCCACTTTCCCCTTCTTCCTCACTAGCATTATGCTAGATATGGTTATAGCTCCTCCTCTTCAACTCAGATCCAAAGATCTTACAGGCTCAGTTTCTGTTAAGAAACCTAAACTCAGACAAACAAGTCTTACCTCTGAGATTCTCCCAATCTCCTACCTCAGATCCCTCAAGAACACTACCTCAACCTTTATAAATTAGGCTTACAACTCAATAATCTCACTCAAATCACCTACCTCAGTCTTTATAAAATAAGCTTACAACTCAGTGATCCAACTCAAATCACCTACCTCAACTTTTATAAATTACGCTTACAACTCAGATATAAACTCTCCTACCCACTCAGATCTCAAGGAGATCTTACAAAATTAAGAAGTAAATATATTTAGAAAACAAATCTGTAATCTGACTTATCTGAATGAATTCAGAGTCTTCAATTCAGCTGCAAAGAATCAAATCTTGATGAATAATCTGGCTAAAGAAAAGCTTCTCTAGATCTGCAATCTTCTTGATGATCGGCTTGATTTCCTTGAAAAAATTATAGATCAGATCCACCTTAATTTTCAGATCAACTTGATGAAAGGATCTACGAATTTTCTTGAAGACCTTCGTCTTCTTCCTCTTTCTCGGGATTGTCGCCCTCCTCTGACTTAGAAAAATCAGAATGAAAGAATAGAATGATTTCTTTGATTAATTCTTTCTGGGTAGACAACTCCTCTATTTATAGCTTTCGTGAATTGTTGGTTTCTGATTGATGACACCAGCACGTGACATCATACTTCAAATTCTCCCTTAAACTGTTTCTGTTGAGATATCACCTTACTGTAGCTGATGTGACAGTTTTGACTTGTCTCTACACTTCTGTGTTGACTCTGTACATCTTCAGAAATATAAGTGTTGAGATGTTCAAAGTGTCTCGACACTCGTTTTTAGAAGGTGTCGAGACATCTTAACACTCTCGACACAATTTTACTTAGAAAAATTTTCATCTGAACTTGGAAGTGTCGAGACAGTTGACTTGTTTCGACACAACTGTCATTTGTGTCAACATCTTTAAATCTGCATTGTGTCGAGACAGTGGAATTGTCTCGACACAATTGTCTGTCGGGTGTAGACACTTCTATCCTTGCTTTATTTCTTCACTGTGTCGAGACAGTTGAATTGTCTCGACACAACCGTATGTCGGGTGTCGACACTTCTATGCTTGCTTTATTTCTTCACTGTGTCGAGACAGTTGAATTGTCTCGACACTCCAGTCTGCCAGTGTCGACACTTTTATACTTGCTTTAATCCTTCATTGTGTCGAGAAAGTTGAAATGTCTCGACACTATTACACTTAGTATAATTTTCAGTTTTCATTGTGTCGAGATAGTTGTATTGTCTCGACACTACTGTCTTAAGCTTTAAAGTCTCGAGTTAGCTGACTTATCTCTACACTGCTGACTTAGTCTTCAAACTGTCAAATTAACAGACTTGTCTCGACACTGCTTCTGCAATGGTGTCGACACAGTTTAAGTGTGTCGACACTTTAGTACTTAGACATTTTTCTGCACTGCAAGTTTCTAGAAGTTGACTGTGTTAATTTCACTCAACACTGTGCTGACTTCACTCGACGCTATTGTATTTAGACAACTTTCTTCACTTTCTAGTCAGCTTCTTTAATTCCACCTGTTAATAAAACTTGGACCACCTGTCTAATAAAAATGACATAGGCAACCTGCATACATGAACTGAAATATATATCAAATACATACTTGTGTATATCATTGAGTTTGTTAGAAAAGCTCATGTAAAGAGCCCATTATTGAACCCATTTTTATCTTTTCTCTTCTCTACTCTTTAGTCTCACATCATGTATAAGATTAATTCTCTCTCTTTCTTCCTCCTATATATTTGTATTCTCTCCTTGTATTTACACACATAAGAAATATATACAAGTTTTTGAGCTCTTTCTACATGGTATCAGAGGAACTCGTTGCCTCCCGCGGACTCCACACTCTATTCGCCTTCCTCTCCTGCGGTCTGCGGTCTCTTGCGGCCTGCAACGTATAACGGTCCAGGCCCATCAACATGGGACCCAGCTGGAACCGCCGGCCTACCAGGGTCCAGACCCGGGCCCACCACTGGTAGTCAGCCTTTCACATTCAAGCTTGCAGGCCATGCACCCCAACCCCTCTCTAGCCCACCGGCGGGTTGTTGGTGCCCGCAGCCTCCCTTTGATGAGGTAAACTCGATAGTCAAGCCCGTACTACGGGGACTTCCCAGGAGGTCACCCATCCCAGTACTACTCCAGCCCGAGCACGCTTAACTATGGAGTTCTTTCAACTCTCATCACCAATTGAGCTGCAGCTCAATTGGTGATGAGAGTTGAAAGAACTCCATAGTTAAGCGTGCTCGGGCTGGAGAAATCCTGGGATGGGTGACCTCCTGTGAAGTCCTCGTAGTGCGGGCTTGACTATCGAGTTTACCTCATCAAAGGGAGGCTGCGGCCACCAACAACCCGTCGATGGGCTGGAGAGGGGTTGGGGTGCATGGCCTGCAGGCTTTAATGTGAAAGGCTGACTACCAGTGGTGGGCCCGGGTCTGGACCCTGGTAGGCCGGCGGTTCCAGCTGGGTCCCATGTTGATGGGCCTGGACCGCTACAAAAAGTGCACTTTTTTTGTAACGGTCCAGGCCCATCAACATGGGACCCAGCTGGAACCGCCAGCCTACCAGGGTCCAGACCCGGGCCCACCACCGGTAGTCAGCCTTTCACATTCAAGCCTGCAGGCCATGCATCCCAACCCCTCTCCAGCCCACCGGCGGGTTGTTGGTGGCCGCAGCCTCCCTTTGATGAGGTAAACTCGATAGTCAAGCCCGCACTACGAGGACTTCCCAGGAGGTCACCCATCCCAGAATTTCTCCAACTATGGAGTTCTTTCCACTCTCATCACCAATTGAGCTGCAGCTCAATTGGTGATGAGAGTGGAAAGAACTCCATAGTTGGAGAAATTCTGGGATGGGTGACCTCCTGGGAAGTCCCCGTAGTGCGGGCTTGACTATCGAGTTTACCTCATCAAAGGGAGGCTGCGACCACCAACAACCCGTCGGTGGGCTGGAGAGGGGTTGGGGTGCATGGCCTGCAGGCTTGAATGTGAAAGGCTGACTACCAGTGGTGGGCCCGGGTCTGGACCCTGGTAGGCCGGCGGTTCCATCTGGGTCCCCTGTTGATGGGCCTGGACCATTACACAACGTCTGTCCGCTCCTCCCCCTTAGCCGCTCGGCTAACTGCGACCTGCATTCTTCTGCGGCTTCTTTCTCTGATTCCGCTCCCTCTTCCTCTTTGTGGTTCCACCCTCCTCGGGCTTCTTATAGTCTCCTCTCTCTCTGTCCCGTGGGATCCACTTTCCCAATTGTTCTCACTCAGTCCGCTGCGGGCTTCTCTTATCCGTTGCGGGCTCCTCTTAACCGTTGCGGGCTCCTCTTGTCTGCTCCGGGTTCTTCTCCACTTCTCCTCTTCAATCCTTCCTTGCGAGCTTCTACCTTACACCACGCTCTCTTCTCACTCGCGGTCTCTTGGTTTATCCGTCCGCGGACTACTCCTAACCGCTGCGGGCTCTCTTCTCTACGGTCCGCTGAATTTGCCCCCCCCCCTTGCAGACTGCTCCGGTCCGTCACGACCTCTCTCAACTTGCAACATGCGGCCTGCCTCTTCTAATCGCCGCGGACTGCTTCAGTTCGCCGTGAACCGCTTCTCCTCGCATCTTATCGCGGGCCCGCTGCCTTCTATTATCGCTAGAGTTCTGCTACTCGCGACCTCTTCTCGCGGTTTCTCCTACCCGCTGCCTTCTCTATCCGCTCGAGTTATTTTTAACTCGCGGCCTCTTATTCTATCCGCTTGAGTTTTTCTACTCGCGGTTTCCTCTCCCTGTCCGTTCGCGTTCTTCTCGCGGCCTCATTTGCTCTGACCGCTGTTGTGCTCACCAAGACCGTGCGGACTATCTTCTTTTCGCATTTTGGTCATGGTATGTCTCATCGCTGGTGTCCATAGTGTGACCGTGCAGTCTGTTATTTTTCCACATTGATGGCACGGTCTTCTCCTTCCTTACCTGCGGTGTGGTCTCCGGTTCTTCTCGCTGCGGTCCCCATTTCCTGCTGCTTCTATGGTCTCTTCTGTCAACTCCACTGGCCCGGCGGCTAGTCCACCCGGCTTTTCCTGCAGACCGTCCGGCTTGTTCTGCTGAAATCCGCGACGAGCTACAGATAACTACTATTTCTCTCTCTGGGAAGAAAAACTTTATCCTGTGGGTGCATTCTGTTTGACGGGTTCTTCAGGCCAAGGGCCTCTTGCCTCACCTTACTCAGTCACCTCCTTCTCCTCCTACCGATGATTGGCTTCGCAATGATGGCCGCATTCAGACTTGGCTCCTTAATTCTTTGGATGGTGAACCTTATCAGATGACTATGTGCCACGACACCGCCAAAGCTATGTGGGATGAGCTGCATTCCTTGTACTCAGCCCGCGATAGCCTTCAGCATCTCTACGACATACTCACTGATCTTCTCACTCTCGACACTGGCGGGGCTTCGTATATGACCTCCTTTGTCGCTCGAGCCAAGACCCTTGTTGAGGCCTGGATCCAACATCAGTCGTCTACCAATGATCATGCTGCTCAGCGCGCTCAGAGGAAAGCCGTCTGCATTGCCATCATGATGGATCGTCTTCCATCTCACTTTTAGAGCATTCGAACTCAGGTCTTGGCTTCTTCCACAACACCGTCTTTCTCTGATGTTTGCTTCATGCTTCTCCGCGTGTCACCTCTGGATACTTCTGCTCCTTCTCCCCCGGCCCTTCTTCAGCAGGCCCCTTCGCTCCAACTGTCCCCTCCTACCTTTGCTCGAGGCGGACGTTCGGGATCTCGGGGGCGTGGGCGTGGTGGCCGGGGTCGGCCAAAGTGTTCCTACTGCAGGAAAGATGGCCACCTTGAGGTGACCTACTACCGGAAGATTGGTTATCCTCCTTGTCCGATGGCATCTGTTGTTGTTGATGCCCCCTCTGCCGCCCCTCTTGATCTTGAGGCCGTTCGTCTCCAGCTCCAGCAACTCCAGGGGCTACTCAACCTGCCCTCTGCCTTCATTGCCTCCATCTCTAACTCAGGTACTACTTGTTTATCCACCAACCCGTGATGGATCGTGGACTCAGGTGTCACTCATCACATTATTTCACGACGGCCTACCCAGTACTCGGATTCTCCTTATTCGAAGTCTATCACTGCGGCCAATGGGGCGACGGTTCCCGTCTCTGGCTCGGCGGATCTTTCTCTCAACCCGTCAATCTCCCTTCGCTCGGCTCTTCATGTTCCGAGCTTCCCATTCAATTTACTCTCTGTCGGACGTCTTACTAGTGATCTTGATTGTTCTGTCATATTCACCTCTTCTTCTTTTATTATACAGGATCGCCGCACGCAGACTACCATTGGTAAAGGCACACTGTGGAACGGGCTCTACCTTCTCTACGACTCTCCCACCGTTCTCTCTTTTGTCTCTTCCACTGAGTGGCACTGACGTCTTGGGCATGCCCCTCTGCCGGTCCTCCAGCGGGCTCTTCCTGATCTCTCTCTTCGTCCGTTTCATTGTGAGTCATGTATCTTCAGCAAGCAGGCATGTTCTTCTTTTTCTGCACATTGTATACGAAGCGCTGCTCCGTTTGATTTAGTTCATTCCGATGTATGAGACCCTTTTAAGATTACAAGTATTACTAGTTTTCGTTACTTTATCACATTTATTGATGATTAATCTCGCACTACGTGGCTATACTTACTTCGTAATCTCTCCGAGCTTCCCCGTCTTTTTCGGGCCTTTGTCCTTGAGACCCGTACACAATTCCACACCACCCTAAAAACATTGCGCACCGATAATGCTCGAGAATACACAGGTCACGGATTTACAGATTTGTGCTCTGAATTCGGGATTATTCATCAAACATCTTCTGCCTACACACCCCAGCAAAACGGCGTTGCCGAAATAATAAACCGTCACTTACTCGATATTGCTCGCTCCCTCATGATTCAAATGCACGTTCACAAACCTTACTGGAACTTTGCGGTGTCCACTGCCTTCTTTCTCATCAACCATCTCTCATCCTCCATCCTCCATCCTCCACTATGCTACACCATTCAGCCTACTGTTTCCCTCCACTCCGACATTTCCTCTCCCGCCTTTTGTCTTTGGCAGCACCTGCTACGTCCACCATCTGGGGTCGTCCTCGGATAAGTTGGATCCCTGGGTGGAAAAACACATCTTTATCGGCTATTCGTGCACCCAAAATGGCTATGGCTGTTATTCTCTGGCTTCTCGAAAGATATCAGTATCTGCTGATGTTACCTTCCGGGAAGATCAACCATTTTCCCCTGCTCCTTTACCCGCTCATTTAACACCAGATCCTCTCCAGCCATCCATCCCACGACCGGTTATCCCTGTTACTGCACCACCTTCATAGGGTCCCCATGCACAGGCTCCTACTCCCTCCAAACCACCCGTTATCTGTGTCTACAATCGTCGTCCTCCCGGTTCTGTTTCCCCTCTGCAGCCGGCCTCAACCACGGATACTCTGCGTCCTACTGATCAGGTATCACCCTCCACTGCTCATCCTCTGACCAACTACGTCTCCCTCCATCGCCGCTCTCCCCTCCTGCACGCATTTGCTGCTTCTCTTTCTTTGGTCTCTGTTCCTAACTCTGTGTAGGAGGCGCATCAACATCCGGGCTGACGGGCCGCCATAGAGGAAGAAATGTCTGCTCTCTGGGCTAACCAGACATGGACTGTAGTACCCCTTCCTCCGTGTCAGCAACCGGTTGGGTGTAAGTGGGTCTTTGTCATCAAACATGCTGGTGATGGGACAATTGACCGTCTGAAGGCTCGTCTCGTGGCTCGTGGTTTCACCCAGCAACAGGGGCTCGACTATGCGGAAACTTTCTCTCCGGTGGCCAAGCTCAATACCGTTCGTGTCCTCATATTTGTCGCTGTCCATCGCCAGTGACCCCTATTCCAACTGGATATCAATAATGCTTTTTTGAATGTGGATCTCCGGGAAATAGTGTATATGCAGCAACAACCCGGGTTTGAGACCACGGGGGAGTCTCAGGTCTGCCGTCTTTTGAAGGTTCTATATGGTATTAAACAATCCCCACGGGCATGGTTTGACAAATTCAGTAAGTCCCTTTGTGATATTGGTTTTACTCGAAGCTCGGTAGACTTCTCGCTGTTTACTCGTCACCAAACAACAGGAACGGTCATCTGTTAGTATACGTTGACAATATCATCATTACAGGAGATGACTCACAAGGGATATAGGCAGTCAAATTACATCTAAGTTTCGTCTTTCAGACAAAGGATCTGGGGCCCCTACGATACTTCTTGGGTCTTGAGGTTGTCAGACGGCCGGATGAGCTTGTCATCTCTCAACGGAAGTATTGCCTCGACCTCCTTCATGATGCAGGTTATTTTGGCTGTAAGCCGAGTGACACCCCTATGTATGTAAATCACAAGTTGTGCACTCAGACATCTGACTCGGATCTCCTACTCCAGAATATAGAATATTATCGTCGCCTCGTTGGAAAATTGATCTATCTCACGGTAACCAGACCAGATATTTCCTTCGCTGTTGGTATTTTCAATTAATACATGCACTCCCCTCGAAGATCTCATCTTCAGGCTGTTGAACGCATTCTCGGATACCTTAAAATAGCTCCTGGTCAAGGACTTGTTTACAGAACCTCTTCTTCAGCTCCAACATTGGTGGCATACTCGGATGCTAATTATGTTGGCTCCCTTGTTGATCGGCGATCTACCAGTGGTTTTTGCACCTACTTTGGAGGGCATTTGGTTACATGACGAAGCAAGAAACAAACGGTCGTTGCTCGATCATCAACTGAGGCAGAATACCGGTCAATGGCATCTGTAGTGTCTGTACTGACGTGTCTTGAGAGTCTTCTCACTGATCTGGGTGTAAAACAACCTTCACCGGCTCTTCTCCTCTGTGACACCCAAGCTGTCATACATATCACTAAGAGCTCGGTCTTCCACGAAAGAACAAAGCACATCGAAGTCGACTGTCACTTCATCCGGGAGAAAGTTCAAAAGAATAAGCTCGGTATAAAACATGTTCCAGGGTCTGAACAAGTTGCGGATGTCCTCACAAAGGCTCTTTTCAGGCCCCTCTTCTATCAGTGCTTGTCCAAGCTTGACGCATACGATTTGTACGCTCTAGCTTGCGGGGGAGTGTTAGAAAAGCCCATGTAAAAAGCCCATTATTAGGCCCATTTTTTCCTTTTCTCTTCTCCCCTCTCCTCTTTAGTCCCACATCATGTATATGATTGATTCTCTCTCCTTCTTCCTCCTATATATTTGTATTCTCTCCTTGTATTTACACACATAAGAAAAATATACAAGTTTTCGAGCTCCTTCTACAGAGTTGAAAGGGCTTATTCAAATCAAGTACATTGTTTCCATTGTACGCAACAATCTTCCCCTATTTGGAGAAGTCATAATCGCAATTCAATGATATACACCACAATACCAAAATATGATAATTAAGATGTATAGGACAGGTACTGAACAAAATTATAAAACAAAGCAATGATAACACAGATATCACATAGTGCAACCAACTTTTTTATTATAATATGATGAAAGATTACACTTTTTTAATTTTTATAAGGTTCTAAAAACAAATTACATAATTCTTAGAAAAGCAAATAATATCCTAAGGTTGTTCTGACTCATTGATGATAATGCCTTTTCATGATTGTATTCTAGCTTTGACTTCTGGCATCTTGTCATCAGCCACCTTCTCCTTTCCCTTAACATTCTTGGCATTAGAAATCTTTGCTTACTTGATCCTTTGCCTTTCATGATAATGATAGGGCTTGGGGAAATACTTGTTGGGCTCAATTGAATCAGCTGGAATCTTCCCTGCCTTCAGATCTTTTTTGAATTTTTAGATGATCTCTACTGCTTGGTGTGCTTGACCCACTCTTGCTCTGAATATCATTTCCCCCTGTCACTTGCATTATTATTGATTGTTTTCCATGCAGTGAGTATAATTGATCTAGATGTTGGACTTCACTGCTCAAAATAGGCTTAGCTTTAGCTTGCTCCCTGAATCATTTCTTTAATAATTAAGCTTCCTTCTCTTTTAATAATGCAGAATCAGTCATTTCCACCTTCTCACATACTAGATTCTGAATTTGTGCAGGAGGACTGTACATGGATTGGACAGCAGTTTGAATGGCCTCAAAATGAGCTAGTTGGCAACCAGACTTAACAGTTTGATCTTCATCATACTATATGGGAGGATGGCCTAGAGTTTCTCTGATGCTATTTGATGTCCAGATAGCATGCTCAGAGCTTATCATTATCATCACTCTCTCACCCTTTATGACTTCTCTTTCTAAATGATCCCTTAAATTATTTTTGTGAAATCTTACTTTACCATCCAAATAATTAATTCCTGAGGATAAAGTATTCTTTACTTTGAGTAAATGTTCATCCAATTCTTTGTCAGAAACATGATATCCTTAATCAAAGAGGTTGAGTGAGTTGTCAGCAGTGTTTCAATATCCTTGGAGGTAGATGTTATCTTGGTCTCCAAAGTAGTAGTCTGCTCAGCCAGCTTAACCAGTGAAGCATTATTTAATTCAATCATGTTTTCATTCATTATATTTTGATTCTCAAGAACATATCCTTATTTTACAGCTATTTCATCTTCAGTTTTCTTTGATTCTTGCCGTTGTTTTGCAATATAAACTACAACATTAGCACCTCTCTCAAAGAAATCAATCATATCTTTCTTCTGTAGATTTATTTCAAATTTAATAGATTTGATGTACTGGGCCAGCTGAAACTGCAACTTTTTATTGCTTTCATCTACATACTTCTCAAGTTGAGTCATTTGTTGATCTAGCATAATCTGCATTTTAAATAGAAGTGAACTTAAATCCACAGCAAGAGCAGGAGTTGTGCCAGACTGAATAGTTTTCTTGTAGCTTTTGCTCCTCTTTTTGAGTCTAGTTATTTTCCTCTTCTTTAGCTGAGAGGCTTCTTGCTCTTCAGATTTAGATGAACTAACTACTTCAATTGATTTTATCTCTTTAGCACCTTCAGTATTTGAGGTCATATCTGCTAACTCTCCCTCAACCCTTGCACCTTTTTCATCAATATTGATGCTTTTCAAGTTAGCCTCATCTTGCTGAACTTTAGCATCAGGAACAGGGTCCTCTGTAGTAGCAGTTATCTCCCCTTGGATATCTAGATTTGTATTCAGAATAATTTCTTCTTCAGTTTCTTTGGAGATTGTATCATCAATCTCTCTGTCAGGCATTTCCTGGTCAGGAACTTTCACTTGTTTCAGAGTTGTGTCTAGCTCTTGTGCTACTTCCGTTACAATAGTGTTAACATTATCCATATCTATATCTAGTAGAACATTGAGGTTCTCCCCCTCAATTTGATCCTTCTCTTGTATTTTCTCCTCCTGTACCTGATCATCAGTTCCAGGTGACGGCTGTGGAGATTTCGCAGCTATTGTATCATCCTGTTTTTCAGAGCTTGAACTTTCTTGTCTTTCAGATTCACTGGAAGAATGTTCTTCCACAACTACAACTTTATTCTTTTTCTCTTTCTTCTTCTCAACTACAGGTGTTTCTCTGGATGGGACTTTATCTCACCTACCCAGTATCCTCATGTCCATTTTCCTCATGTGATTGATCTTGGATCTAATCTTGAGGTTGAGGCTGTCTGGAATGGCATGAACCAAGTATGAACTTAAAATTCTGCTCATATTGGGCTTCTTGAAGCTCTCTGTTATTCTGTGAAAGACAACTTTGCTCCAGTTTGTCTTTACTCTGAAGAGTACTCTTGTCATTAGCTCAAATATCTGAGCAGATATTCTATCATGTGCTCCTGTTTTACACAGCAGCACCTTCCCAATTATTTCAGACAGGAATTTTCCTTGTGAATTCATACACTTCATGTTTAGTGGTTTGACCCAATCCACACCACAACAATGCTTCTGCAGTCCTGGCTGAGTCTATGTAATCTTCCTGATCGATTTTTGGTAAGTTAAATATACGTGCTATCCATTGTGAGTTTAACCTTAGCTCCATTCAGTTTAGACTTAATCTTTTCTGAGTTTTAATCCAGTTTAGCATTGGACAAAATTCTGAGACTTCACGTTTCTATATTTTTGATGGTTTTGAAAGTAGATACTTCAATCCAGCTTTAATGATTAGCACAATGACGTTCCTAATTTCTTCTTGCGTCGAATCGAATCCATTGCGCACGAGTTCATAACCTTCAAAGATGTTGTCGTCATTCTTGGGATCCATTGGAGTTGAGAGAAAGGATTGACGAGTGTCGACTAATCATGATTTTAGGTCTCGACACTCAGAATCAAAAGTTCAAGAGATCAAGAAAGCATAGTCGACTTCTACTCTCACCCCCTATTTATAATCTAATCTTCTCTGAAGACGAAAGGGCGCGTTGTATTTATACTATTCTAAAATTTTTTTAGGTAAATACCTTGTGTCGACAACGAAAAAAGTTGTCTGTCGAGATGTGTCGACACAAGTCGATACAAGGATTATGTCTCTCGGCACATACCTTAGGATCTCGACACCCTTGATGTCTCGACACTTATTTTAGTGTCTCGACACTTTACAGAATGCAGTGTCGACACACTTTCTGGTGTCTCGACACAACTTTTGATTTTGTCAAAATTTTGTTTTCTAAAATATTGATACTTGACATTTATGAGATCTATCTTTGATATCTAAGTGAGTAAACTTTATTACTCACCAATTATTTTATTCTTATTTTATATCAATTTATAAGTATGCATAGATTACTCAAGATTAAACATACCAAGTTCAAATTTGAAGAAATTAAACTTATTTTATCTATGTGCTTAGTGAATATGTCAGTAATTTGTTTAGTTGTTGGAACAAATTCTAAACTAATATCTGCATATTCTTCATGCTCCCTAATGAAGTGATATCTAATTTTAATATGTTTTGTTCTAATATGTGAAACATGATTGTTTGCAATTGATATAACATTAGTAGAATCACAAAATAAAGGAATTTTACTTAGCTGTAAGTTATAATCTTATAATTGATGCTGAATCCATAGCAATTATGCACAGCAAATTCCAGCTGAAATGTACTCAGATTCAGCAGTGTATACTGCTACACTTGTTTGCTTTTTGTTGCTCCATGACATCAGCCTTCTTCCAAGGAATTGACATGAACCTAAAATACTTTTCCTGTTTTCTTTACAACCTGCATAATTTGCATCTGAAAAGCCTATTAGTTCAAAATCACTATTCCTAGGATACCATAGACCAAGATTAGGTGTGCCCTTTAGATATCTTAATATTCTTTTGACTGTTATATAGTGAGATTCCTTAGGACAAGCTTGATACCTAGCACAGATACAAGTAGCATACATTATGTCTGGTCTATTGGTTGTTTGATAGAGCAGTGATCCAACTATGCGCCTATACAAGATGATATCAACTGGCTTGCCAGCATCATCCTTGTCTAAAGACATACTAGACCCCATAGGTGTTCTCATGGAAGTGGTTGTTTACATGTCATACTTCTTGATTAACTCCTTGGTAAACTTATATTGACTAATGAAAAGTCCATCTATAGTTTGCTTAACTTGGAGATCCAAGAAAAACTTTTGTTCACTCATGTTGCCCATCTCAAATTTACCTTGCATAAGTTTGGCAAACCTAATGCAAAGTGACTCATCAGTAGAGCCAAATATAATGTCATCAACATATATTTGTACTAAGATGGTCTTGCCTTTGGTTTCCCTTAGGAATAATGTTTTGTCTATTTTCACTCTTGAGAATTTATTCTCTAGAAAGAACTTAGACAGAGTCTCATACCAAGTCCTTGGAGCTTGTTTTAATCCATAGAGATCTCTTAATAACAAATAAATATGATTAGGTTTAAAAGAATCTACAAAACCTGAGGGTTGCTCAACAAAGACCCTTTCTTTGAGTTTACCATTAAGAAAGGCTGACTTCACATGCATTTGATAAACCTTGAATTCTTTGTAAGTTGCATATGTCAGGAAGTGTCTAATTACTTCCAATCTAGCCACTGGTGCAAATGTTTGATCAAAGTCTATGCTCTCTTCTTGTCAATAGCTCATTGCAATCAGTCTAGCCTTATTTCTGACTATAACATCATTCTCATCAAATTTGTTCCTGTAGATCCACTTGGTCCCTATGATGTTACTATCATCTTGTCTGGGTACCAGCTTCCAGACATTGTATCTTTTAAACTGGTTCAATTCTTCCTGCATAGCCCTTATCCAAAATGGATCTACATTGGCTTATTCAAACTTCTTTGGTTCTGTTTGAGACAAAAATCTTGAATACATCACAGTGTTGTGATGTCTACTTCTTGTGGTCACACCATGTGCTGCATCTCCAATGATCAATTCCCTTGGATGATCCCTTAGATGTCTGACAGCAACACATGATGTGATAGCTTCAACTTGTTGCTGTGTTTCTTCTTTCGGTTGTTCCTGTGCAAGCACTTTCTCAACAATGCTGACTCAATCTTGTATACGTTGGCTTGCTGGAGTTGATTCTACTATTGACAGCTCATTTATCTTCAAGTCTACTCCTGTTGTGTTTGATGTACCTGGCTTATCAATATAATACATCGAACTTTCATCAAATACAACATGAACAGACTACTCGACAACTTGATCCTTCAAGTTGTAGACCTTATAAGCCTTACTGTGGTTACTATAACCAACAAATATGTCATTATAGGACTTCTCTGCAAACTTAGTTATGTATGTTTTCTCATTATTTAGGACATAACATCTATATCCAAAGATTCTGAAATAGGTCAAGTTTGTTTTTTTGCCCTTCATTAGTTCATAAGGAGTCTTATTCAACCTTTTGTTGATTGAATTAAGGTCTATTAAGAACATGACATACTGTATGAATAGCTTCAGCCCAGAAATATTCTGGGAGAGAAGAATCACTCAGCATGGTTTTTCCAGCTTCAATGAGAGTTCTGTTTTTTCTCTCAGCAATTCCATTTTGTTAGGGTGTTCTTGGAGAGGAAAACTCTTGTTGAATACCAAGTTCTTCACAAAACTTTGTCATATATTCAGATTGAAACTCAATTTCATGATCACTTCTGATTCTGACCACAGAACTGTTCAATTAATTTTGTATTTGTTTGACAAATGTCTTGAAAACATTAAGAGTTTCAGGCTTTTTCCTTAAGAAGAAAACTCAAGTGAATCTAGAATAGTTATAAACAATTACAAAGGTGTAGACTCTCCTTCCTAACTATGAATTGGCATAGGACTAAACAAGTCCATACGCAGGAGGTCTAAACACCTCATTGAGTCTTTGGATTCAATGCTTTTAAATGAAGCTTTGGTCTGTTTGCCTTTTTTGCATGCAGAGCAAATGCTCTCATTAGAGCATTTAATATTAGGACCGTTCCTAACTAGCTATTTGCTGAAAAGATTTCCTATGAACTTATAGTTCAAATGAGTTAGCCTCTTGTGTCATTTGACACAGTGTGAAGCTTTCTCATTTGCAACTAGGCAAATGAGTGAGTCTGACTTTAAGCAAAGAAAATTTAATCAATATACATTCCCACATCTAATGTCTGTCAAGATAACTTCTTGGTCACTTGACTTCTTTATGAGTCACTCATCCTTGTGGAATGAAATGTCATAGCAAATATCACAAATTTGGCTTATGTTTATAAGGTTGTGTTGCAACCCTTCCTCATAAACTACTTTGTTAAAAGTGACTAAGTCATTTGAGATCTTACCATAACATCTGGTAATTCCTTTGTCAGCTCCACCAAAGATCACCTTTGATCTATTCTTTTCAGAAATATACTCCCTCAAATTGATCCTTGCTCCAGTCATGTGTCTGGAACATCCACTATCCAAGTACCAGATTGGTCTTTCTCTGGTGTTTGGACAAATTATTTTGGGTCCTAGGAGCTTGTTAGCAGTGGCTCCATTGAGACCACCTGTGTACTTTTTAACTGGATACATTTTCTGAACATGAGACATAGTATAATTGAACCAACAGTTCAAGGCAAAGTGTCCTACCTTTCCACAACACCAGCATTCATATCTGTTATACCTCCTCTTTGTAGGAACATAAAGAACTTTGTGCTAACATTCCTTAGTACAGGAATCAACAAACTTGACAGTTTTATTTTGACTGAGAGCAAAATGATTGTTTTGTCTCTCACTTACAACAAACCTCTTTGGAGCAGACATATTAGGAATAACTTTCTTAATCACATATGAACTTGGACCAACTGGTCCAGACTTCTGGGTTTCTTTTCCCTTAGTCTGAAACACAGGTTGTGGAATGACTGGTCTCTTTTGTCCTATCAGCTTTTTGACTTTTTTTCTCTTGGGTTTAACATACCCAAGACCTCTTCCAGGTGTTTCTGAGAGGGTATCTATAATAGGCAGCACAGTTTTAGGTTTAAAAAAATATTGTGCTAATCTTTTCTCATTCAGGAATTTGAGTTCCAGCTCCTGAATGGTTGCATTCTTTTGCTTTAGCAATATGATTTGCTCATCAATGATCTTAGTCAGTTTTGCCAACTTAGAACTTTGAAAACCAATTTTCTGAGTATCCATCTTATGATGATACTCAAGACCTTTTAGTGATATAATTTCTATAGCTTGTTCTTTGACAAGCTTCTTGCTCTTTACAAGAGCTTCCAGCTATTTTCCAAATTTCCTTGTGAGCTATTGCAGTTCAGTCTCAGGGTTAGACTTATGTGAATCAAACTTTGAGTCACATGAGTCTAGCTCTTCCACAGTCTTATAAACAGAATTTGTAGAACAATAAGAAATGTCAAAGATTACCTGAGTATCCTGACTTTCAACAGTTTTTGTATCTGGATTATCAGACAGTGCCATCAATTTAATCTCCATATCACCTTTGAATCACCATAGTATGATGAACTTGTGGAATTTCTGCCCATGTATATGGTCTCTCTGATAAATTCCTCTTCATAGGAGAATAGCCCAATATGTGCATGTTTTTCTTCTAATTCAGTTGAATCAGTATCACTATCAGATAAGATCTTAGGCTTCTTTGTCATTAAACCCCTTTCTGATTTCTTGTCTTTACTGAACTTCTTTTCTTTAGATTTTCTATTCTCCTTTCTTTTTACTGGACAATCAGCAATGACATGTCCAGACCTATTATAGCAACAACAGATTATGTCAGTCTTAATTTGTTTATTTTGATGAGTATCATACCTGACCACAGATTTGTCTCTGTGTTTGTCTTAGTTTTTACTGTAACTTGATCCAGTTGATTTCTTCTTATTCCACTACTTTCTTCTTCTCATCATTTTCTTGAATTGTCTGGCAAACAGTGTCAATTCATCATCTGATAATTCTTCTGATAAAGAACATTTTCCAGTGTTATCTGTATCTTCATCCCTTCTTGGTGATAATGAGATTTCTCTTCTAGTTTTCTTTGACGTATCTGCTTTGAATGCCACAGATTTGGTCTGAGTTGAACTTCTGACAGATTCTGTTTCAACGTTTTTAAAATTTAGCTGGAGCTCATGTGACAACAACTTCTCATACAAGTTTTGGGGTAACATATTTCTCAGATTCCTCATTTTTCTTACAACACAAATCTTTTTGCCCCATTCTTTATTTAGTGGTCTCAAAAATTTGTCATTTAGCTCATAATTTGAGAAATCTCTGTCATAGTTTTTTAAGTTATTTACTATTTTAAATAACTTTTCATAACATAGTTCTATAATATTAGTCTTTACTTGTCTAAATGTCTCATACTGCTGGTTGAGGAGAGATTTTTTGTCATCTCTTACTTCTTTTGTGCCTTCCATGTAGACTATGAGAGTGTCTCACATCTCTTTGGATGTTTTACAGTGTACGGGATTCTGAAAGGTTGAATTATTAATTACACTGAAAATTATATTTTGTGCTCTTTTGTCCATGGTGGCAAGAACCACCTCATCCTTTGTCATCTCTGATAGTTTCTTAGGGGTTTGAACATTTACATCTAAGACAGTTATCTTCATTGGAATATAAGGTCATTCTTGTATAGTGACAAAGATTCTTGGATGTGAAGCCCCCATAAACAATCTCACTCTTTGCTTCCATATAACAAAGTTATCCTTAGTACATATATGTAGTTTTATATAACTGAGTTCTTTGTGAGATTCAGAAGCCATTAGATATGATATTTTTCAACGACCCTTTAGATCTTTTTCAGACTGTTAGTTCTTTCTTGAATAACCTATCTCTAATACCACTTGAAAGTTAATCGTACAGGTGGTTAATCACCTAAAGGGGGGGGGGGGGTGAACGTGTCTTTTGAAATTTTTTGTCACTTAGATTGGATGTTCAGTTGATACTTGAAAGATTAACCATACAATAACTCAGCAAAATCAAATCACAGAACACAGTACCAGCAATCACAGCACACAAAAAATTTATAGTGGTTTCCCTATCTAGGATACACCCACTTTCCCCCTTCTTCCTCACTAGCAATATGCTAGATAGTGTTATATCTCCTCCTATTCAACTCAGATTCAATGATCTTACAGACTCAGCTTCTGTTAAGAAACCTACACTCAGACCAACAGGTCTTACCTCGGAGATTCTCCCAATCTCCTACCTCAGGTCCCTCAATAACCCTACCTCAGCCTTTATAAATTAGGCATACAACTCAATGATCTCACTCAAATCACCTACCTCAGCCTTTATAAAATAGGCTTACAACTCAGTGATCCCACTCAAATCACCTACCTCAGCCTTTATAAATTAGGCTTACATCTCAGAGATAAACTCTCCTACCCACTTAGATCTCAAGGAGATCTTACAAAATTAAGAGGTAAATATATTCAGAAAGCAAATCTGTAATCTGACATATCTGAATAAATTCAGATTCTTCAATTTAGCTGTAAAGAATCAACTCTTGATGAATAATTTGGCTGAAGAGAAACTTCTCTAGATCTGCAATCTTCTTGATGATCAGCTTTATTTTCTTGAAGAAATTGTGGATGAGATCCACCTTAATCTTCAGATCAACTTGATAAAAGGATCTGAAGATTTTCTTGTAGACCTTCGTCTTCTTCCTCCTTCTCAGGATTGTCGTTCTCCTCTAACTTAGAAAAATCAGAATGAGAGAATATAATGATTTGTCTAATTAATTCTTTCTAGGTAGACAACCCCTCTATTTGTAGCCTTCGTGGATTGCTGGTTTCTGATTGATGGCATCAGCACGTGACATCATACTTCAAATTCTCTCTTAAACTGTTTCTATTGAGATATCACCTTACTGTAGCTGATGTGACAGTTCTGACTTGTCTTTACACTTCTGTGTTGACTCTGCACATATTCAGAAATATAAGTGTCAAAATGTCCAAAGTGTCTCGACACTCGTTCTTAGAAGGTGTCGAGACATCTTAGCAGTCTCGACACAATTTTACTTAGAAGAATTTTCATCTGAACTTGAAAGTGTCGAGACAGTTGACTTGTCTCGCCACAACTGTTATTTGTATCGTCATCTTTAAATCTGCACTGTGTCGAGACAGTTGAATTTTCTCGACACAATTGTCTACCGGGTGTCAACACTTTTATACTTGCTTTATTTTTTTCACTGTGTCGAGACAGTTGAATTGTCTCGTCAAAACTGTCTGTCGGGTGTCGACACTTCTCTGCTTGCTTTATTCCTTCATTGTGTCGATACAGTTGAATTGTCTCGACACTCCAGTCTGTCGGTGTCGCCACTTTTATACTTGCTTTAATCCTTCATTGTGTCAAGACAGTTGAAATGTCTCGACACTATTACATTTAGTATAATTTTCAGTCTTCATTGTGTCGAGACAGTTGTATTGTCTCGACACTACTGTCTTAAGCTTTAAAGTGTCGAGTCAGTTAACTTATCTCGACACTGCTGACTTAGTCTTCAAAGTGTCGAGTTAACAGACTTGTCTCGACACTGCTGACTTGGTCTTCAAAGTATCGAGTTAACATACTTGTCTCGACACTGCTTCTGCAAGGGTGTCGACACAGTGGAAGTGTGTCGACACTTTAGTACTCAGCCATTTTTCTGCACTGCAAGTTTCTAGATGTTGACTGTGCTAACTTCACTCAACACTATGTTGACTTCACTCGACGTTTTTGTACTTAAACAATTTTCTTCACTTTGTAGTCAGCTTCTTTAAGTCCACCTGTCAATAAAACTTGGACCACCTGTCCAATCAAAATGGCATAGGCAACCTGCATGCATGAACTGAAATATACATTAACTACATAATTGTGTATATCATTGAGTTGAAAGAGCTTATTCAAATCAAGCACATTGTTTCAAATCTACCCAACAACGACCTCACCCCATTCTCGGGGCAATGGTACTCCTTCCCTGCAAGCAAACAGTATGACAGTATATATAATTGTACATTCATCACAAACGTTAGCACGCATGGTCACGCGCTTCGTGCACTCAGGGCATATTTTCGGTGTACTGAATTTTAAGTCTCACCACCATCCTAAGTATCAACCACACTGATGGTCATTGAGCTTTTGCCGTTAAGGTCACCTTGCCTTACGGACTCTCCCAAGATCAGAAAGTGCACCGAGGAGCGACCTCTTCACCTACCAGCATGGGACGGGTTTGGATTAGCTTTGCCCATGCTCAAATCGTCGGAACCATACTGTCACGACACATGTACGACTTCAACTCGGCCCATTAACATGATAACCAATGTTATTTATCACGGTCAGCATACACGACCAACAAGTCAGGCATAACATGCCCTCAGATTTTGACGTTATGCATCCAATCCCCATAACTTGGGCTTTCATCCATCACAATAGCTCACTAGGAGTTATTGCTAGCGATATCACTATTATTGGGCGATATCGACAGAACCACAAATCTGTCTATCTCGAGCAGTTCACACCCAACACATACAAATGCTCACTGGTTATGACCAAGAGTTATCACCAGGGATAACGCTATCGTGAGCAATAGCAACAGAACCTCAATGTCTATTGTAACCTCAGGTGTTTCCCGGAGAGCATCTCCAATATTTACTACGGCAACCTGAACACCCAAATATCACAAAAACTACTCGTTTTTTCACGGAGACTTCTTCTACACGCAAATCAAACATCACCAATGCAGACTAACTTATCATAGATGAGCTTCACACAACATGTCTTTGTCCGTACAGCTATCCAGACTTTGTATGCAATTTTTATCGGGGATAAAACATATCAACCCGTTGGAAGTCTCTTCCTTTATCAATTTGTGGGAACCTCCATACAAATATGCCAAATAAAAAAACTTAACATGTCCCAATATTAGAAGGAGAATTGTTACCCTTGAAGATCATTTTGGTGTCATGCTTTCACAGTTGATCCAGATAAAGAGGTTTGCAATGATTTCCTCTCCGCAAATCTACGACCGGCTCTCGAATCCAAGCTCAAAAACTCCTCCAATAGCCAAGAACAACCCTCTTCTTCTTCGTTTTTTCCTTCCCTTATTTTGTCATCTTCCTTGTTTTCTCAACTTGAAGAGAGAGTGAGAAAAAGAGAATAAGAAGAGAGTTTACTCTCTTCTGTTATAAGCTTCCTCGGGATAAACCTCAACCACAAGATCTCCCTTTCAATAGGAACGGATGGCCTAATTTTAATCCGAGAATTTTGATTCAGCATTATCGCCGTGCGATATCTCAGGCGGTGACCGCTTAACCAAGTCAGCACCGCTCAACAGCCGCTTCACGACTAACTGACACGTGGTTGACTGTCACGTGGCACACTATCACCACATGATATCACTATCGCTAGCGGTAGCAAATCAACTTCATCGTTTTGTCCACTGTATCATTTTGTCGACTGTATCATTTTGATCACTATCGTCAGCGATATCTCTATCACCAACTTTATCTCCAAAAGCCATACTTCAATGGGGGAAAAAATAGAGTGTTACAAATCTCCCCTACTTTAAGAAATTTCATCCCAAAATTCTACAGTAAAGAAAAACAACATAGAAGTGTATGATACACGTAATGCTCCTCAATAAAATAGCTCGGGGAATTACTTCATCATGGTTTACTCGTGCTCCCATGAGAGTTTCTCGCGATGGCAAATTGTCCCAACAGACCTTAACCATTTTGATCGCTTTATTCCGCAACTGTTTGACGTCCGTGTCTTCGATACGAATGGACTTCACTTTCGTTTTCAACCCACTATGGACTGGCACCTGATCCGTAGCAACTAGTTGAGTAGGCTCTTACACAGCCTTCCTTAGCACGGATATGTGAAACACATCATGCAAACTGCTCAATTATGCTGAAAGCGCCAACCTATAGGCAGTTTCACCAATGCACTCCACTATCTCAAATGGTCCAAGGTATCTCGGAGTTAGTTTTTTCAAGCGTCGAATCCTTGACACACCCTTGAAAGGTTTGATTTTTAGATAAACCCAGTCACCAACAATAAACTTGACATCCCTGTGCTTGGTTTTGTAGCATTTAGCTTGCTTTTCTTGAGCAATCAGTAGTTGCTCTCAAATCATTCATATCGTTAAATTTGCATCATCGACGCCTTTCCACTTACAAAGCTTTTTTTTGCTTGTTTCCGCCCAAGCCAAAAGAGTACGACACTTCATACTGTAAAAGACCTCGAAGAGCGTCATCTGTATACTTGCTTGGTAGCAATTATTGTAGGTGAACTCGATCATATAGAGATGATCCTCGCACCTCTTGTCGAAATCCAGAGCGCACATACAGAGCATGTCCTCTATTGTTCTATTGATCCTCTCGGTCTGACCATCCATCTGTGGATGAAAGCTGTACTAAACTTCAGGTTGGTACCCAACAGTTGGTGAATTAGCCTTCAATCATTTAATGTAAAGAGCTCATCTCGATCACTTACGATGCTACGGAGCACATCGTGCAATCGTATAATGTTATCAACATAGAGCTTTGCTAACTTTTCTACTGAATCGTCGCTCTGGTTCGGAATAAAGTGTGATACCTTCGTCAAGCGGTTTATGATCACCCAAATGATATCGTTCACATGCTGCGATATTGGCAAGCCATGCACGAAATTCATCGAAATATCATCAAATTTCTATTCTAGAACTGTCAACGACTTCAGAAATCCACCAGGCTTTTGACATTCCACCTTCACAAATGCACAAGTATAATACTTCACCATGCAGAGGGGTATGTCTTTCTTCAAACTTGGTTACCAAAACAGATTCTACATCTTTGTGCTTCTAGGGTGGATCGAGTATGTAGTGAAATGTACCTAGTATGTGAAATCATCCGGTAATTTGCCAAAATTTGGGACGCGCAAACGACCATCTTTCTACAAAAGATCATCTTCAATAGAAAACTGAGAATTCGACCCATCCACAGTCTCCTCCATGTAGCACTTCATACTTTCATCAAGTTCGAATGATTGTCGAACTCTGTCTGCAAGGTCACATTTTTCCTCCGTCCAGTTCAAGCATGTATTTGTGTTTGCTCTCCTATCAACACAAGAGATTTCAAGGGCCTCCTCATCATGCATCTGAATCCAATTTGTCTGTGCTGGAGCTCTGCGACTTAATGCATCAGTGACAATATTTACCTTCCCAGGAGTGTAATGAATCTCGAATGTGTAGTCCCTAAGGAACTTCATCCACCTCCTCTGTCGCATATTCAGATCCTTTTGATTTAACAGATACTTTAGGCTCTTGTGCTCCGTAAAGATATCAATTTTCATGACATACACATAATGCAGTCACAGCTTAAGGGCAAATATCGCAGCCACCAATTTCAAGTCATGAATCGGATAATTTCTCTCATGAACCATTAACTGGCGAGTGCCATAAGCAATAACCTTTCCAAACTGAAGGAAAACGCAGCCTAAGTCGCTCCCTGAGTCGTTACTGTACATCTCATAACCTTCTATACCGCATGGCGAACACAAGAATGGCGTCGTGGTAAGATGACTCTCCAACTCTTCAAAATCTCACGCGCACTACGACGTTTAAATAAATTTCTGATCCTTCCTTGTCAAGGTTGTGAGAGGTAAAGATATCCTAGAAAAGTTCTTTACGAAGCAGCTATAGTAGCCAGCATAATGTTTGATAAGTCGGGAAGCTTAACGACACAAATCGACGCACGATTTGCGCGCGCAATCATGTAATGAACTGTGCGCAACCAAAATCTGACTAATTTATTATTTAAGCTGCATTTTCAACCTGATTCGAGATCTTCCGTTTTTGACGGGTTCTTCCGCAAAAACCCTTCAGGGTGGAGCTCCAATAGTCATTCTTCATTCTCCAACCTAGGCCTCAAGTCCCTATGGTATTTCCTCACATCCAAGCTAATTAGAAGTGAGTTTTGACTCCTTGATCTCCGTCAAGCAAGGAAGAAGTTAGGTTTTGATGTGGGTAGCGTGCACCAATGAGAATACAGCCGCTTAGGAAGCAGTGAGAGCTTTCCTCGACCCCGGACACAACCTTTGAGTGCCTGCTGGGCATGGATTGATAACCCAGTGCATGTTCCCATGTTTACGATAATCTCGTTTTCTATTTGTTTCTCTCACCTTCTCTTCCGCAAATCTTGGATTTTACTCATTTTAGAAATAGATTCTCATATTAATTGATGCTAGACCTTGTTGAACACTTATAATTCAATGCCATGTGGTTTTATTTTGATTTTCATGTGATGTTTGTGTTCATGTTTGGTTTTGGAAATTCCTCTGCTTTTGAGTGATGTTGAAGAAGCAAGATTCGATTGAGTTTTGCTAAGATTGTTAATTAAGCAAGCGGTGCTTTGCGACCCACAATTTCACTTTCACTCTCACGCCCACTTCTATTCGCATTAACGAAGCAGTGTTTACGACCAGCAAAAGCTCACGTGTTGGCAAAGCGGTGAAGGCGACGTGCACTCGAATTAGTTGAGATTGGCTAGTGAATCTGTAAGGGAACCCGACATCATTGGTTATGATTGGTCGTGGATGTGGATTTTGATTACAATAAATATTACTCAAATCAACAAAGTAAAATATGAAATTGTAGGTAAACGACGAGCCAGATGCATCCGTATAGTCGGATCGTCGATCCAGAGATGCTATATATGGCAGGCAGCCAACTGACCCCGAACGGGCCCAATACTTGCCCTCTGCTACGGGTCCGTGTCTCCATTACACATCATAATATCTAATTGGTGTGAGTTTCATGAGTGCATTATGATGCGTTGATGTAAATTTGACTAGTCTAGGGATACTAGTTCACGGCCAGTGGTCCTCCATGATAGGAAGATCATATTTGTTCAATAAACTCATTTATTCATGTAAACCAATAGTGAACATACTTGAGTGTGCACCCCATGTGTAATATATTATAGATTGTTTAATTACTTGTTTTACATGATATTGTTGTCACAAAGTACTGACTTGCAGGGAGTGATGTTTTCCCCGAGGTCTGATGTGATGTCTGGGAGGAAGGAATTGTGACACAATTGTTGTTTAGCTTTCATTGACCCATGTTTTCCTTCTGATTGAACTTGTTTTGCAGGATATGGATAGGGTGGAGCTTAGCCACGTAAAGTAAAACATAAAGAGTTTTTGTTATTGTATGTTATATAGTTTTGTACTACTGATGTATAGTGCTAAGACCCCGAATGTTGTATTTATGTTTGTTATAGAATGTAAAGACCATAAGGCCTGAGTGCCACTACATGAAATAATTCTACCTCTTGAATAATGCATACCAATTGCCGTAACTTGTATACCTTGATCGGACAGCTAGGTTGGCATAGTTACCCTTACTAGGCCCTACAATAACACTCAAGCCTTTATCCAACTCAAGCCATTAACCCTGACTAGGCCCTGAAGCTAAAAATGTACATATTGAGGATTGTGTTATGGCCCTTACCTCGGGACCTCGTGATCGGCGGAGGAGCTATGGCGAAATAGGAGGCGGTGCGGCGAAAGGATCAGAAGAGGGCTTCTGCAAAGTTGCGGCTAGGGCAACTCACGGTTTTCTTTTCGTGGGTTAGAGAGAGTTGGAGAAGAGGGAAATTTGAGAGAGAGAGAAACTTTAATTCTAATTTCTTGCTTACCATCCAAGTCCAAGCGATAACTATTTAATGTTCACAAACACGCCCCCCATTTGGGCTTACGACAAATGGGCACAATATTGAAAAATAATATAATAAAGATACAAGGATAAATAGCGTCTTCACGCCACATAACATCACCTCCCTCAGCCGAAGACAGCTTGTCCTCAAGCTAGATCGAAGGGTATTGTAGTGTGGTCTCCGCATGTCGCGTCATTAGTGGGAGGATCATCTAATTCGAGCCAAAATAAGAACTTGCATCGATGTCCCGACGTGAAATGTTCATCATAATTGTAGCACAAGCCTTTCTCGCATCGCTCGACCATCTCGGTGCGGGACAAACGACGGCGGACAGTAGGCCGCAGTGGATCGTCCCGAAATGGAGCTTTGTCTGGCAAACTGATGTTTACAAGCTCTGGCGAGGCTCATAGTTGTGTTGAGATCACGTGGCAGAAGGAAATCCACATCCCAACGTAATCGCTCGTGGAGACCGGCGGTGAAGAGGGGAACCAGCTGCTCCCTTAAGACAGATGTTGCCCTATTGTTCTAGGTAGGTGTCGATGGAGCCGTCCCGTTTGAGGTTCACCAGATCGCTGAGTGGGTTTCCCGTAGAACGGGACCAAACATCAGGGTGCAAGGCGCACTGCATTCTGCCCACGAAGGGTTGGGGTGTTCCCTTAGAAATTGAGTGAACCACAATTGCGCTGGGCCAAGTAATTGGAAGGAGACAATGCCGACGCATTCTTCATCTGGTGTGCGCTGGTTGGCAAAGAAAATATCACAACGGGGAAGCCAAGGAAGTGGATCTTCGCATCTCTTGTAGATGTGAAAATCCATCCGGATAATGCGTGCATAGGCAGGGTAGTCCGTGCCTGGAGGAGCGACAGAGTCCACACGGGTTGACGAAGTGAAATCGGCCGTGTGCAAAGGCGAGGGAGAAGGCTTCCCCTGTAGGGCATCCAATCGTGCGTTGAGCGCGTCCATTTTGGCATTCTGAGTCGCAAACATGGTTTGGAAAAGTGCCATAATTTCGGCGAGTGAGGGGGGAGCGTCTGCCATCTGGGATAGGGCTGGATATACGGTCGGCGGTGTTGGAAGGAGGCCCGCGGAAGGGGAGAGGCCTTGGAATGTTGTTGTGGGGCTTGAACGGTCGCCAAAATCCGTTGAATCAGCGGGAGAAGGAGCCGCGTGGATGGGAGAAGAGCCGACGAGTGGCCGCTGCTGCTGGGTGGTAGTCGCGCGGTTAGGTAGGCTTACTGACGCGTACAGTGGGCTGGAAGATGAATCAGATGGTGCGCGGGTGCGAAGTTGCGGGGTTTGGCAAGCGGAGGAACCACCAGAAGTCATAGGGTCGGTGGGGGGGGGGCTCTGATACCAGACTGTTATGGCCCTTACCTTAGGACCTCGTGATCAGCGGAGGAGCTATGGCGGAAGAGGAGGCGGTGCGACAGAAGGATCAGAAGAGGGCTTCCGCAAAGTTGTGGCTAGAGAAACTCTCAGTTTTCTTTCCGTGGATTAGAGAGAGGGAGTTAGAGAAGAGGGAAATTTAATAGAGAGAGAAAGAACCTTTAATTCTAAATTCTTGTTTACCATTTAAGTCCAAGCGACAACTATTTAATGTTCACAAACACGCCCCGCATTTGGTCTTACGACAAATGGGCACAATATTGAAAAATAACATAATAAAGATACAAGGATAGCTAGCGTCATCACGCCACATAATAGATTGTTGATGTTACATGATGTGGGCCATCAGGTGCGGTTCTAGAGGAGGACCTTAAAAATCCAGACATCGATAATGATCACAGGGTGTGCATGGGACATTCTCGTGGAACAAAAGCAATATTGATAGGAGAGAATGAGAGTTTGAAAAAATGAACAAAGAGCTAAATAAACCGCAAACTTTATTACTCCAAAAGGATAATTATTACATAGGATGCCCCCTTATTTATAGAAACTGGGGGAGAAGAGAGAATACAACAAACGGTGTGGGACTAAATACAATTCACGCGGATTATGCGGTTTGATAATGTCAAACCGCACACTATAAAAAAAGAATAACAAACCACCCAACAACACCAAGGGAAACCGTTAGTCCGCCAGGGAAGACCGATGGACAAGCCATCAGACCGCAACTGCGGGTTGCCACCAGGCCGCAGTTGTGGCTAATCATGAGACCATTGTTGCGGGTTACCACCTGTCCGCAACTGCGGGTTGCCACCATACCGCAGTTGCGGCTAACCACCAGGCCGCTAACAAACGATCACTACCAGACCGCTGCACCAACCCGGCAGACAACCAGACCGCCTGGACTAACCGCTGGGACTAACTGCCAGACCGCCCGAACTGCTAACCGCCCGACTAAAGTGTCAAACCGCCAATTTCTAAACCTCCCCCTCAAGCTAGAGCGTATATGTCAACCATGCCCAGCTTACTACAAACATCTGAAGCGGAAATAGGTTTTGTGAAGAAGTCTGTCAGTTTTTTATCAGAAGTGATGAAGGGAGTACATATTTGATTCTTCAATATCTCTTCTCTAATGAAATGACAATCCACCTCAATGTGATTTGTCCTCTCATGAAAGACAGCATTCTTTGATATGAAAATTGTGGCTTTGATGTCATAGTACATAGAAAGAGGATGGTCGTAGACTTCTCCCAAGTCAAACATAAGTGTCTGCAGCCATTTCGACTCACAGGTAGTTGAGGCCATGCTCCTATACTCTGCTTCAGCACTTGACCTTGAAACCACTGACTGCTTCTTGCTTTTCCAGCTAACAAGGTTTCCTCCTACAAATCTGTAAAAACCTGATGTAGACTTTCTATCTTCCTTGTTATCAACATAGCTAGCATCAGAATATGCTTCAATCTTCAGGTGATCATTCTTCTGAAACAATAAGGCCTTTCCTGGAGACCCTTTCACATACTCCAGAATCTTCATGGCAGATCGAAGATGACACTCTCTAGGATTCTGCATAAACTGACTGACTTTCCCAACTGCATAACAGATATCTGGTCTAGTAACAGTCAGATATATGAGTTTGTCTACAAGTCGCATGTATACAGTGAAATCTGGAAGAAGAGGAGAATCGTCAGTCCACCCTTTATCATCTCCAACCGCCATCGGGCAACGAGTAGGTTTCGTGTCAAGAAGACCGGTTTCTTTTAAGAGATCTAGTACATGCTTTTGCTATGAAAGAACCACAGAGTTCCTCTTTCGTGAAATCTCAATTTCCAGAAAGTACTTCGGAGTTCTCATATCTTTAGTAACAAAATGTTGTTGAAGATGTCATTTGTCTAGATCAATGCCTTCTTTATCATCCACAGTCAGAAGAATATCATCAACATAGATAGCAAGAACCACAAGGCCTTTCGTAGTTTTGCGTATAAACAGAGAATGATCAGCAGAGCTTCGATTGAATCCAATAAGAGAAACAACTACACTAAACTTGTCAAACCAAGCTTGTGGACTCTACTATAATCCATAAATCGCCTTTCGAAGTTTGCATACCTGTGGCTCCCCCTGAGCAACATATCCTAGAGGTTGCTTCATGTAAACTACCTCATGCAAATTGCCATAGAGGAAGTCATTCTTCACATCTAATTGAGATATCTCTCAGTCTCGATTAACAACGATAGAGAAGAGAACACGTATAGTGCTGATACGGGCTACAGGAGAAAAGGTATCAAAGAAGTCCACCCATATGTCTGAGTAAACCATTTGACAACAAGTCATGTCTTTTATCGATTAACTGAGCCATCAGGAAGATATTTAACCACAAAGATCCACCTACATCCAACCACATCAATGCCCAAAGGTGGGGGGACAAGTGTCCAAGTCCCTCTCACAGTCAACGTGTTCATTTCTTCATCCATAGCAGCTTTCCACTGATGAATAGCAAGGGCCTCTTGATACGTTGTTGGGATGACAGTAGAAGAGATAGCAAGAGCAAACTGCTTGCCATTCAGGGAAAGTTGAGCATATGAGACAACAACATCAATATGATGCTTAGTATATTGTCGAACACCCTTCCGCAGGGCAATAGGAAGATCAAGGTCACCATTGACCGGAGGAGTCAATGTACTGTCAGAAGAAAGAAGATGCCCTGAAACAGGCACAAAAGGCTTCAAGGGAAACACATCATGCTCCAGAGAAAGAGATAGAGCAATAAGAGCAGAGGTGGAAAGAACTAGCTCTGGCGGAGGTGCCGAGTGAATAGGCAGGGAAGAAGAAGTATCAAAGGTCAAAAGAGAGGAAGTAAGCGAGAAATATGGTGTATCTTCAAAAAATGTAACATCAGCTGAGACATATTGTTTGCGCAGAAGAGGATCAAAACAACGATAGACCTTCTGCGTCAGACAATAACCAAGGAAGATACACTTAACAGAACGAGGAGAAAGTTTGTCACGACCAGAAGAAGGTACGTGAACAAATGTCGTACATCCAAAAATTTTCAGAGGTAAAGGAAATGGCTCGACCTCAGGATATAAAATAAAAAACGGGGTCTTGCCCCGAAGAATGGACGAGGGAATACGATTGATGAGAAAGTAAGAGAGGAGAACGGCATGACCCCAATAAGACCGAGGAACCTTCATTTGTATGCAAAAGCTGCAAGTAACATCCAAGAGATAACAATTTTTGCGTTCAACAATGCCATTCAGTTGAGAGGTATCGGGACAAGTAGTTTGATTAATCAAGCCATGTCTAGCACAAAAATCAGAGAATTGACGGCTGATATATTCCTTGGCATTATCAGTACGAATAACCTGAATGAGCACACGAAACTGTGTGAATGTCTCTTTATAAAATGCAGTGAACACAGAGAACAGCTCAGAACAATTCTGCAAGAGATACAACCAAGTGCATCTGGAGAAATCTGTTGGATCCCTAGTTGATTTGGGCTAGGTTCACTGACTTAGGATGTGACTCATCATGCATAGTCTGGGTCAAGTTTGTGTCCTAGAGTCTAGAACAGTCCTCTATCTCAACTTCAGATGGACCAGCCTTCTTCAAGACCATCAGGAACTCCAGATCTATCAATTTTTCAGACTAAGTGAAATGAGTTCGACGTTCATCGAACGCAGCTCGACGAAGGGAGTTCTGCGCTCGATGATCGTGAGACAATTCACAGTGCTGGGCTCGAGGAACTGCGTTCTTTGCTCGACGAACACTGGGATTTTACCTCAAGCTTATCAGGACTACTTCAAAATTTCTCTAAGTCCAGCTTCATGCTTCGGTCGACAAATTATATTCTGAGCTCGACGAACTTGGACCTCAAGTTCACAGCTTCTCAGGTCGACGAATGCTAATCTTTACTCGACGATTTTTGTACTCAGAAAATCTGTGTCGACACTTAGGGTTTGTGTCGACACCAGACGATTTCTGTCGACACCAGGATTTGAGTCGACACCAGCTTGTGTCGACACCAGGATTTCAGTCGACACCAGCTTATGTCGACACCAGAGGATTTGTGTCGACACTAAGATTAATCTGTCGACAACAATTTGTGTCGATACAACATTTCAGCAGATACAGAGTATTTCGTCTAAGTCCAGAACTTTTCTCAGGTCGACGAAGTTTATTCTCAGCTCGACGAATTTGGTTCTCTGCTCAACGAATAATGGTTGTCTGATATTGAAGATTGTCTGTTCAACGAATGAAGACTGTCAGCTCGACGAACTCAGCTCAGCTTGACGAACTCAGCTTAGCTCGACGACCTCAAACTCAGCTCGACGAACTCAGGCTCAGCTCGACGAACTCAAAACTCAGCTCGACGAATTATGTTCTTTGGTCGACGATTCCAGACTAGGTCTTCTTCCGTTCCCGTCTCATTCCATGACGCTGATTCCTGAACAATTAATGGCAATTCCTCACAGAATACTACCATTGGAATGCGCAGTTAATTCTGGATTATTACATACCATTTCCCATGGAAACAGTTGGGGAAATGATTAATTGTTACTTCCTTTCCAGGCCGTCTGCCATTACTGCTCGATATTCAAATTCGAATGTGTTCTTATGAGATAGATACAGAGATACATAACAACAACATAAAGAAAAAGATAGACAGTGATTCAGACAACACAAGAAAAAGAATTCATTCTTGACCCAGAGAGAAACTGATCGAGAAGAAGAAGAAGAACACTACATCAATATCAAGAGTCTTCTTCATCTGCTTTCACTCAGGATAACTTCAAGAAACAATACATTCATATCAGTTACAAGAAGTTCCTGAAGACCTCCTCTGGACCTGGAATTCTAGGTCTCTGAAGACCTATCACCCTGAAGCAGTGCTCCAGCATTCTTCCTGACTCTTTCTACATCTCAGGGGGAGCAAAGCTGCTAAACAACATTCCACAAGTCTTCTCATTTGACTTGAGAAAGAGAAGACCTCATCACCCTCTCACTCCACCTCTGTACAGGGTTTTAATTCCCTTCAAAATTATTCTGGTTGCAAGTCTCCCTCCAAAAGACTTGAGGTTTGGTTTTTGGGAACCTGATCAAAACCACATTGGTGCCAGGACACCTGATCAACCCCTTCCTGCAGTGGATTCCTACCAGGGTGGTAGAAGAGTGGACTACCCAGATTTGTGGAACCACTATAAAATTCTTGTGTCGTCTGGTTGCTTTCCTTTCCTTTTGTTTTCTGGCTTTGCTCTGTGAATGTGCTGTGATTAGTCCATTGCTATTTTTTTTATTTATTGCATTTGCTTCCCTACACACACACACACATAAAATACAACAACAGTTGTAAAAGTTTTAAAAAACAATTCACCATATACTCTATTCACCCCCCCCCCCCCCTCTAGAGTATATCAGATCTAGCTGCACTTTCAAAATCATCAATAAATATGACAAAGTATAAGTTCCTCTTCCAACAGTAGCAGTAGGAGAAGGACCCCAAATGTCAGAGTGAACTAGTATAACACCTCCACTGTAGTGACCGTATAATATGGGTCCGGCCGGGGCCCCACAACATACGAACGCCACAGCTTTAGTATTCTAAGTTGATATAGCTACCCAAACTCAAAACACTTGCATAACACAGCGGAAACAAAGGACGACTAGAAGTTATCCACTACTATAAGAGTCACAACAATGGCCTTATGGCCTTACATCAAAAGTCCAAGCTCAAGTAAAAAAAACATAGCAGTCAAGAATGTGCACAACACTCCTAGTCTATCTCGGCATGCAAGCCGGACAAAAAGAGTCTCAGTCATACATCATCATAACAGTAGCGCTACAAAAGAGGAAAACACTTCATGGGGCTTGGGCCTTTCTGGCCGGCGTGCTAGCTCCTGCAAGCGATCCTTGCCCTGTAAAATGTATTAGTAACATGGGTCAGCAAAGGCTGACCTCAAACTGTGTAACAACACATCTCCTCCCGGCTGCCCCTTACGGACCCCGGGGAACCCTCCAACCTGCAAGTCAGCACTTCGTATGCAATATAAATATCTATAAATAGAAATGCATTAAATCAGGCTTGGATGTCTCAATCATCATACACGTTCTCTACTTGTTGAGCATTTAATAAAAGGGCCTACTTATGCAACATGAATGCAACACCCGGGCTTCACCCAAGGCACCCTACTGCGTATGCATCTAGCACAACATCACATCAATTGGGTACTCGTCATTACCCCATTGGCATAAAGCCGCAAACACTAAGGGAGACACAACTCCCTCAAACGGCGCACAGGCCGCCGCATGGAATCTTGCCTCGGCCCCACCCACTCAAAGGCTTAGCCCCGGGCTTGCCTGCAACTTCTGACGTTTCATGTCAGGATTCCAACAAACACAAACTGACCGATTCTAAGAAGCCTTGCTGGACCCCACCCGCTCATGGCCTCATTGCCCGGGCTTGCCCCAAGCTTGGCATTCTCGTCAGTCTAACAGAAGGGGACTAGTCTCGCCGGGACACTCTCCACGCATGGCGTACATGTCATGGGATAGCCAGCCGACCACGGAGACATAGCCACGCCTTGGCACATCACAAACCAAGACTGAACCAACCTAATCCCTCATTTGTACTGCAGCGTTCCCGCGCCCCAAGGAAACCATCTCCAACTCGTGCGGAGCTAACCTTGTCCACCAAGGAAACCATCTCCAACTCATACGGAGCTAACCTTGTCCCCCAAGGAAACCATCTACCGCCACGAGGAGCTAACCTTGCCCGGTTCCGACTACACGTACTCTTTCGAGCAAAAGGGAAAAACACCACCACATCACAAGCAGCATCTTGCCGCATCGGAAACTCTACGAATCCCTAAGTTCGTATGCAACATCACCGAGTCAGACTAACGGTCGCGACTACGGCTTCACGCACCATGCCTAATCCACTAGCGGAGCGGATCTCTAATGCAAAAATATGCCGGGGACGGACTCAATCGACCCGGAGGTTCTTCTTGAACCTTGGAAACCAAAACACCTCTCATTCGAGTGGTTGGTGCCCAAAATCTAGAAGAAAATGATGCTAAAACATGCATCCTAAAGACCGAGAGGAGGAATGTCGTTACCTTCCGACTCCTCTTCCTTGCCATGGCAAAAATAGCCGGATGAAAACCTTCGCAACGATCTAAACTCCACGGATCTGGACTCGGTTCGCGATTTGGAGCACCGAAACCCCTCCTACAGCCCGAACTCTCCTTCTTCTTCTTCTTTGTTCTCACTTCTCTCTAGATTTTTAGTAAGAGAAAGCTTGGAAGAGAATGAGGGTTTTCAACCCTATTCTCGGACTTAACTCCCCAAGAACAGTCCTGAACCGTCAGATCTTAAAATCTGGGAAAGAATGGCCACGATCCGCCTGTAAAATAAAAGACCTGGGCCGAACACGGCCTGGCACACGCCCGTGTCCAGGGCCGTGTGCCTCATTCGCCGTCTCAAATCGACGCGCCTGGAACAGCACACGGGCATCCGACATGCTCGCGTTCAATCCGACATGCCCGTGTCCCCAGTGACACGGTCGTGTGGCCGGCCGTGTGCCTCCAACGACACGGCCCCGAAACCAACCCGAGAGGTGACACGGCCTGGGACACGCTCGTGTCCCAAGCCGTGTGCCAAGTCTCGACACCCGTCGACAGGCTTTGTGTCGACACCGCGGGAAAGCGTCGAGCGAATATCGTCGACCAAGCGGGACACACCCTGTGACACGCCCGTGTTACAGGCCGTGTGCCCCAATCTCGACACATTGTCAGGCGAAAGTGTCGACACTTGGGCCGAGTGTCGACACGGCCTCGACACGCCCTGCGACATGCCCGTGTCGCAGGCCGTGTGCCCTACTCTCGACACATTGTCGAGCGAAACTGTCGACACTTGGGCCGAGTGTCGACACGGCCTCGACACGCCCTGCGACACGCCCGTGTCGCAGGCCGTGTGCCCTACTCTCGACACATTGTCGAGCGAAAGTGTCGACACTTGGGCCGAGTGTTGACACGACCTCGACACGCCCTGCGACACGCCCGTGTCGCAGGCCATGTGCCTCCTGCTAGAAACCCAAAATTTTCCAGACTGCACACTATCTCTTTTGCAAAACTAGGGTGTTACAACTCTCCCCCACTTAACAGAATTTCGTCCCGAAATTTCAAAACAAAAGGGGTACAAAACTTAAATTGTACCTGACAAGAAGAGTTCTGGATAATCTTCTAGCATGGCCTGTTCTCGCTCCCAAGAGAACTCCTCACGACCGCAGTTGTCCCATCGAACTTTCACGAGTTTAACTTCTTTATTTCGCGACTGTCGAGTCTCCGAATCTTCTATAGCAATTGGAAGGACTCGCGTCCTCAAGTCTTCCTCAATCGGCACCGATGCCGGCTCAATCACTACGCTAGCCTCCACCAAGGCCTTCCTCAAAACGGAGATGTGGAAGACGTCATGCAATCCACTCAAATCTGCGGACAACGCCAACCGATAGGATGCTTCTCCTACGCGCTCAACAACTTTAAAAGGCCCCAAAAACCTTGGACTCAACTTCTTGAGTCGGCGAATCCGTGAGACGCCTTTGAACTGCTTGACCTTCAGATATACCCAATCACCAACTGCAAATTCCAACTGCCGGTGACGAGCATTAAAGTATTTTGCTTGCCTGTCTTGCGCCACCTTCATACGCTCTTGGATGGTCCGTACCAACTCACAAGCGTCAACTATCACATCCTTTCCCAAACGTTTGTTGTCTCCTGCCTCTGCCCAAGACATTGGCGTTCGACACCGCCTCCCATACAAAGCTTCGTATGACGCCATTTTTATGCTTGCTTGAAAACTATTGTTGTATGCGAACTCCACCATGAAGAGGTGATCCTCCCATTTCTTGTCGAAGTCAAGAACGCACATCCTCAACATATCCTCCATAGTACGGTTCGTTCTTTCAGTTTTCCCATCTGTTTGAGGATGGAACGCTGTACTGAACTTTAGCTTCGTACCCAAACTCTTCTGAACCAGTCTCCAGTCTTTGGACGTAAATCATCCATCTCGATCGCTGACTATACTCTTAGGAATTCCATGTAGTCGCACCATGTTGCGTGCATACAATTCCACCAGCTTCTCCACGCCGTCCTCCTTCCGATTTGGGATGAAGTGGGCCACCTTGGTTAGGCGATCCACAATCACCCAAATTGCATTATTACCCTGCTGCGATCTAGGCAAACCATGTACAAAATCCATGGAGATGTCATAAAACTTCCACTCAGGGATTGGAAGGGGCTTCAGGAACCCGCCCGACTTCTGACACTCGGCCTTCACCAAGGCGCAAGTTTAGCAACGATTCACATACAAAGTCACGTCCCGCTTCAACCCCGACCACCAAAAGGATTTCTTCATATCCAAGTACATCTTTGTACTGCCCGGATGGATGAAGTACTTTGTGAAGTGAGCCTCAAACATCAATTCCTCACAAAGTTTGCCGAACTGCGGTACACAAACCCTTCCGTCCTTTTTCAGAATCCCATCAATCATCTCCCAGGCGCTGCTCTCGCCCTTTTTAGCCTCCAACACAAAAGGTTGAAACTCCACATCCAACTGAGTCGCTTCCCGAATGCGATCGTACAAGTCATTTTGCACTTCAATCCAGTTCAACCGAGCCACGCTAGACTCGCCTCTCGCAACACATTCCAATCCAAGGGACTCCCATTCCCGTACCAACCGCTCATCATGAGCTTCGATCCAATTTCCTTGCCCCGAGTACTTCCTACTCAAGGCATCCGCCACCACATGGGCTTTACCTGGCATATACTGGATTGCCACATCGTAGTCTCCAAGAAACTCAACCCATCTGCGTTGCCGCATGTTCAAGTCCTTCTGATCCAAGAGATACTTCAGGCTTTTATGATCCGTGAAGATCTCCACCCTTGCGCCATACACATAGTGTCGCCATATTTTCAATGCGAAGATTACCGCCGCCAACTCCAAGTCATGGAAGGGGTAATTCCTCTCATGAGGTTTCAGCTGTCTAGACCCAAAAGCTATCACCTTGCCATGTTGCACCAAAACGCAACCCAAACCGCATCCTGATGCGTCACTGAAAATCTGAAATCCATCGGTCCCTTGCGGTAGACTCAGGATTGGAGCCACCATAAGCCTCTCCTTCAGAGCCTCGAATGCTTGACTGCACTCTTGGGTCCATACAAACTTATGGTCTTTGCGAGTGAGTGAGGTGAGGGGTAAAGCTATCCTCGAGAAATTCTCCACGAATCTCCTATAATACCCGGCTAGTCCAAGAAAACTTCGGACTTCCGCCACGGTCCTCAACACCGGCCAATCTCTGATGGCTTCCACTTTCACAGGATCCACTCCCACCCCATCACCACTAATCACGTGGCCCAAAAACGCCACCTTGGCTAACCAAAACTCGCACTTTGAGAACTTTGCAAACAACTGGTTCTCCCTCAACACTTGCAGGACCACTCTCAAGTGGGCCTCATGCTCCACTTCAGACTTGGAGTACACCAAGATGTCATCAATGAAGACAACCACAAACGAATCCTAGTAATCCCAAAATACTCGATTCATCAGATCCATGAACACCGATGGTGCGTTCGTCAACCCGAACGGCATCACCGTAAACTCAAAGTGTCCGTACCTTGTCCCAAAAGCAGTCTTGGGTATGTCCTCATCCCGAATTCGCAGCTGATAATAGCCTGACTTCAAGTCCAGTTTTGAATATACCACTGACCCCACCAATTGGTCGAACAAATCATCTATCCGAGGAATCGGATACTTATTCTTTATGGTCAATTTATTCAGCTCTCGGTAGTCTATGCATAGGCGCATGCTACCGTCTTTCTTCTTTACAAACAACACCGGCGCGCTCCACGGTGAATAACTGAGTCTAATATACCCTTGCTCTAACAGTTCCTGTAACTGTACCTTAAGTTCCGCCAACTCCTTTAGTGCCATCCTAAATGGAGGACGCGACACCGGTCTAGCCTCCGGCGCTAACTCGATCGAGAAGTCGATCACCCGCCGAGGAGGCGCTCCAGGAAGTTCATCCGAAAACACATCCTTGAACTCTGCCACCACAGGCACTTCCTCAATAGATAGTTGGGAGAGACGAACCTCCAACAACGCTACCAGCGCCACACCACCCTGGTTAACCGCCCGCATCATTTGCATGGCCGTAATTAGGGAATGGGCTACTCCACAAAGGCCCACAAATTTGACTTCCGCTTGCCCCTTACTCTTTCGGGTCACTACCTTGGATAAACAATCAATGCTGGCGCGCTGCTCTGCAAGCCAGTCCATGCCCAAAATGACATCGAACTCTACCAACGGTAACACCGCTGCTTCCAAAACGAAGTCAACTCCGTCTAGCTCCCAACAGATGCGCCCTTTAGCCCCGGTGGTCATAGATGACCCATTGGGCATGCGCACTTTCAGTTCCGCGTCCGCCGAAAAAGACTCAACCCCTACCCTTCGGATGAAACTCTCCGCAAGGAAAGAGTGTGAAGCTCCCGTATCGAATAATACCCTAGCGGGGTATCCAGAAACTAACACGAAGCCTACAACAAGACATCTCACAAAAGGGGTCTAAAAAGTATGGAGCACAAATGCAAACTTAAATTTTCTTCATACCTATCACCACATCGGTTTGACGGATCGCTTCCTGCTGCCCAAGGTTGTAAGCCCTTGGTTGCACCGGTTGGAACCGAGAAGCGCTTGATTCCGCCATCTTCCCTTTTTCTGCGGCACTGGGGCCGGAGCGCACAGTCTGCTCCTGCCTCGCCTCTTGCTCCACTCCCCCTTGATGATAAACACGAGCTATGTGCCCAACCTTCCCGCAGTTGTAGCACATTGGTGGTCCCTTAGAGTGAGAACCTCCAGGCGCCCACTTGCTCTTTTCACCGGACCCGGAAAAGTGAGGCTTCTTCCTCCATCTGCTCCCTTCCGACTTTCCTTGGGATTGGGGAGGCTTCCCTTCCCCATGCCTGGGAGTGAAACCCTTACGATGCTGGGTTCGCTCCAGATCGTTTTCCAAACTCCTGACAGCTTCAACAAGTTCACTAAAGCCAGCTCTCTTCATGGAGATGAGGGGTTGCCTCAGATTCTCCCTTAACCCTTGGTAGAAGAGGTTATCCCTCTCTACATCATTGGCCATTGTCGTTCCCGTATAACGACCCAATCGGGTGAACTCCCACACGTATTCGTCCACCGTCTTATCCCGCTGCATTAAATGCAGGAACTGTCTCTGAAGTGCCAACCGCGTAGAAACGGGAATATATCTCTTTAGAAAAACGTCCCCAAATTCCTCCACCGACGGGGTGCGTCCAGGGAACTGACGGCCACTAAGGCTCACCCACCACAACTTGGCGTCTCCTTCCAACATGAACTCCGCATACTCAGATTTGTTTTCCTCTGGCGTCTCCGCAGCCCTCAAAAGTTCTTGAATACGAACCCACCAATCCTCCGCATCCGTTGGCGTTCCAACATCCTTGAAAGACGGGGGATGGAAACTCAGGAAATACTTCATGTGCCGGTCTCTATGTCCTACCACCACCCTTTCTGCCAAAGGCTCCACTCGCCTGGCTTCTCCGCCCGGCACGGCCGTCGCCGTGTCTGGTGTAGCAGGGGTTGCTACCTTGGCTGCAGCTGTAGCTTGGGCTGCCACCATCGCTTCTGCAAGCATACGGCAGAAGTCGGCCGGGTTTACACCCGTGCCCAGAAGACCCGGAGCAGTGGCACTGCTCGCCGAGAGTTCTTCCCTTGCTCTTAAAGTGCCCGCCTCGTTGCTTGCACTCTTCAGGAAAACAAGAAATAAGGGATTAGTCTCCAATCTCAAGACTAAAACATAAGGACACTCACGGTCCCGCGTTACTCTTATGTGGATAACTTCTCTACGCACTGACCTCGAATCTAACCTCCCTCTGATACCAAATTGTAACACCTCCCCTGTAGTGACCGTATAATATGGGTCCGGCCGGGGCCCCACAATATACGAACGCCACAGCTTTAGTATTCTAAGTTGATATAGCTACCCAAACTCAAAACACTTGCATAACACAGCGGAAACAAAGGACGACTAGAAGTTATCCACTACTATAAGAGTCACAACAATGACCTTATGGCCTTACATCAAAAGTCCAAGCTCAAGTAAAAAAAAACATAGCAGTCAAGAATGTGCACAACACTCTGAGTCTACCTCGGCATGCAAGCCGGACAAAAAGAGTCTCAGTCATACATCATCATAACAGTAGCGCTACAGAAGAGGAAAACACTTCATGGGGCTTGGGCCTTTCTGGCCGGCGTGCTAGCTCCTGCAAGCGATCCTTGCCCTGTAAAATTTATTAGTAACGTGGGTCAGCAAAGGCTGACCTCAAACTGTGTAACAACACATCACCTCCCGGCCGCCCCTAACGGACCCCGGGGAACCCTCCAACCTGCAAGTCAGCACTTCGTATGCAATATAAATATCTATAAATAGAAATGCATTAAATTAGGCTTGGATGTCTCAATCATCATACACGTTCTCTACTGGTTGAGCATTTAATAAAAGGGCCTACTTATGCAACATGAATGCAACACCCGGGCTTCACCCAAGGCACCCTACTGCGTATGCATCTAGCACAACATCACATCAATTGGGTACTCGTCATTACCCCATTGACATAAAGCCGCAAACACTAAGGGAGACACAACTCCCTCAAACGGCGCACAGGCCGCCGCATGGAATCTTGCCTAGGCCCCACCCGCTCAAAGGCTTAGCCGCGGGCTTGCCTGCAACTTCTGACGTTTCATGTCAGGATTCCAACAAACACAAACTGACTGATTCTAAGAAGCCTTGCTGGACCCCACCCGCTCATGGCCTCATTGCCCGGGCTTGCCCCAAGCTTGGCATTCTCGCCAGTCTCACAGAAGGGGACTAGTCTCGCCGGGACACTCTCCACGCATGACATACATGTCACGGGATAGCCAGCCGACCACGGAGACATAGCCACGCCTTGGCACATCACAAACCAAGACTGAACCACCCTAATCCCTCATTTGTACTGCAGCGTTCCCGCGCCCCAAGAAAACCATCTCCAACTCGTGCGGAGCTAACCTTGTCCACCAAGGAAACCATCTCCAACTCATACGGAGCTAACCTTGTCCCCCAAGGAAACCATCTACCGCCATGAGGAGCTAACCTTGCCCGGTTCCGACTACAAGTACTCTTTCGAGCAAAAGGGAAAAACACCACCACATCACAAGTGACAACTTGCCGCATCGGAAACTCTACGAATCCCTAAGTTCGTATGCAACATCACCGAGTCGGACTAACGGTCGCGACTACGACTTCACCCACCATGCCTAATCCACTAGCGGAGCGGATCTCTAATGCAAAAATATGCCGGGGATGGACTCAATCGACCCGGAGGTTCTTCTTGAACCTTGGCAACCAAAACATCTCTCATTCGAGTGGTTGGTGCCCAAAATCTAGAAGAAAACGATGCTAAAACATGCATCCTAAAGACCGAGAGGAGGAATGTCGTTACCTTCCGACTCCTCTTCCTTGCCATGGCAAAAATAGCCGGATGAAAACCTTCGCAACGATCTAAGCTCCACGGATCTGGGCTCGGTTCGCGATTTGGAGCACCGAAACCCCTCCTACAGCCCGAACTCTCCTTCTTCTTCTTCTTCTTCTTTGTTCTCACTTCTCTCTAGATCTTTAGTAAGAGAAAGCTTGGAAGAGAATGAGGGTTTTCAACCCTATTTTCGGACTTAACTCCCCAAGAACAGTCCTGAACCGTCAGATCTTAAAATCTGGGAAAGAATGGCCACGATCTGCCTGGAAAATAAAAGACCTGGGCCGAACACGGCCTGGCACACGCTCGTGTCCAGGGCCGTGTGCCTCATTCGCCGTCTCAAATCGACGCGCCTGGAACAACACACGGGCATCAGACACACCCGTGTTCAATCCGACACGCCCGTGTCCCCAGTGACACGGCCGTGTGGCCGGCCGTGTGCCTCCAATGACACGGCCCCGAAACCAACCCGAGAGGTGACACGGCCTGGGACACGCCCGTGTACCAAGCCGTGTGACAAGTCTCGACACCCGTCGACAGGCTTTGTTTCGACACCGCGGGAAAGCGTCGAGCGAAGATCGTCGACCAAGCGGGACACGCCCTGTGACACGCCCGTGTCACAGGCCGTGTGCCCCAATCTCGACACATTGTCGAGCGAAAGTGTTGACACTTGGGCCGAGTGTCGACACGGCCTCGACACGCCCTGCGACACGCCCGTGTCGCAGGCCATGTGCCCTACTCTCGACACATTGTCGAGTGAAAGTGTCGACATTTGGGTCGAGTGTCTACACGGCCTCGACACGCCTGCGACACGCCCGTGTCGCAGGCCGTGTGCCCTATTCTCGACACATTGTCGAGCGAAAGTGTCGACACTTGGGCCGAGTGTCGACACGGCCTCGATACGCCCTGCGACACGCCCGTGTCGCAGGCCGTGTGCCTCCTGCTAGAAACCCAAAATTTTCCAGAATGCACACTGACTCTCTTGCAAAACTGGGGTGTTACAACTAGTTCAAAAGGACGCAAAGAACAACGTCTCATTCGAGCTGGGAAAGAAGAGCGATGATGTTTACCCAACTCACATGCTTCACAGTTCAAAGGAAAATCCTCTGAAGGAAGTTCTGGAAAAAGTTGATGAATGAGGCGGGAAGGAGGATGACCAAGACGACGATGTCATTATTGAAGAGAGGAAGAAGCAGAAAACGCAACGTCTTGATCAAGAAAAAATAGGTCACCACTTGCAGTCTCAGTAGCAATCGTAGCGTTGGAGACAGAATTAGAGAAAGAACAAGTGGTGCCAGTAAAAGTAACTGTGCAATTCAACTGAGTACAGAGACCATGAACAAAAAGTAAATTGTACGAAAATGTTGGGACATAGAGAGTATCCTGGACCAGCAAAGACGAGGAAAGATGCACAGTCCTACTACCATGAACAGGAGCAAAAGTCTCATCTGCAATAACAACAGGAGGTAACCTATTGTGGGCAGTCAAAGAAGAGAACAAACGAGAGTTACCGGTCATTGACAAGTGGCCCCCGAGTCAATAAGCCACTTGTCAGAGAATACCACAAGAGCACGAGCTATAGAGGAGAGAAGAAAAACCATATCCAAGAGGAACGAAGGATATCTAACCGCACAGTTAGAAACAAGCCGTTCAAGAACAAGCCGACAAAGTGGTCGCAGAAAGAAACCGACCACAAAAAAAAGACCGGCAAAAAAAACAAATCGTACGGTTTGAGGAGAAGCCGGAAAGGACAACTACGCAACGAACAAGCAGCAAAGAAACCGCGTGATAAAACGGTGTCAACACACCAGCGATAAGAAAAAGAGGTCGTGAACAAGATGCGGAGATCGCAGCGGTTAGAAAAGTCGCAGCGACAAGAAAAGAGCAGAAGCCGCACAGTCATGGTGACAATACACCAGCGGCAAGAAAAAAAGGTCGCGACCAAAATGCGGTACAATAGAGAAACTGTGCGAACAAAACACGAGCAAAGGAGGAGAAACCGCGCGAGTTGAGAAAAGAACCCGCGCAAGAAGAAACAAGTCGCAGGAAGAAAACAATTAGCGGAGAAAGGAGAGAAGAAAACGTGAACAGCCAAGAAGTCACGAAAAGAAGAAGAAAGAGAGGCGAAAGAGCCCGCCCGGTCAAGATGACAACACACCAGCGGCAAGGAAGAAGTCGCGACCAAAAGGCGGAACTCCCAACCGAGAAAAGAAACCGCGCGAACACAACAAGAAGCAAAGAAGCGTGGTTAGCAAAGAAAGCTGGGCGAACAGAAAAGCCCGGAAGGAAGCAAGTCGCAAGCACAACGAGAAGCAAGGGAGGGAAGGGAAGGGAAGAAACCGGACAAACCTGAAGAAGCCGGACGAAGCCGGTAGAAGAGACCGCGCGGTGAAATAAACAAACCGCGATCTGATTGGAGCAAAGGATCGGTTGGCTCTGATACCATGTGAAAAATGGACAAAGAGCTAAATAAACTGCAAATTTTATTTCTCCAAAAAGATAATTATTACAGACGCCTGGTTGGGAAACTGATCTACCTTACAGTTACTCGACCACACATCTCATATGCCATAGGAGTCGTGAGTCGATTTATACATGCTCCTAGGACATCTTATCTTCAAGCTGTCGAGCGCATTCTTCGGTATCTCAAGAACGCTCCAGGACAAGGGCTTGTGTACAAGCCATCCACATCACTATCTCTTGTTGCATACTCGGACGCTAACTATGCAGGATCCGTTGATGATAGGCGCTCTACAACTGCCTTTTGTACCTACTTTGGTGGTCATCTCATAACCTGGCATAGCAAGAAATAGAATGTGGTTGCTCGCTCTTCTGCTGAAGCTGAGTACCGGGCCATGGCTTCGGTAGTGTCCGAGTTAACATGGCTTGAGAGTCTTCTGGGAGATTTGGGTGTCCGTCTCTCATCACCGGCGACCCTATTTTGTGATAGTCAAACAACAATACATATTGCCAAGAACCCGGTATTTCACGAACGCACAAAGCATATTGAAGTTGACTGCCACTTTATTCGGGAAAAAGTTCAGTCAAAGAAGGTAGATCTGGAGCATGTTTCTGCTACAAATCAAGTTGCCGATATTCTGACCAAAGCTCTCTCCACACCGTTATACTACCAGTTTTTATCCAAACTTGGCGCCTACGATTTGTACGCTCCAGCTTGCGGGGGAGTGTTAGAAAAGACCGTGTAAAGGCCCATTTATAAGGCCCATTTAGTTCTTGTTTTAGTCCCACATCTTGGATTGAGATCTTTTCTTCTTACTCTCTTCCTATATAAATGTATTCATACTTGTAATTATTCATTCAAGGAGTATATAAAAGGTTGGAGGTTTCTCTATTTCTACAATTATGCAGATTTTTGAGATGTCCATAATTCATGATGCACTCATTCTATCTGTATACTTGGTCATGCCTTTGATCTTTCTTTTTCTCTTTCCTGCAAAACAATTTAACTTAACCTGATGCCTTTACTAATATTTTCTTTGCTTGTGTCAAGATTGGTCAGGGGACTTATAGCAGCGTGTTTAAAGCACGTGACCTCCAGACTGGAAATTTTGTTGCTCTGAAGAAGGTTCGATTTGATAATTTTGAACCTCGAAGTGTCAGATTCATGGCACGAGAAATATTAATCCTTCGGAGGCTAAACCATCCAAATATTATGAAGCTGGAAGGGCTGATCACTTCCAGATCCTCATGCAATATATATCTTGTATTCGAGTATATGGATCATGATCTTGCAGGACTATCTTCTTCTCCAGATATCACATTCAATGAATCACAGGTTTGTCTATATCCCTGGTCTTATTTTAAGGGTATGCTATTAGAACATATCCATCCAACCTAAAACCAATTTGTTATAGGTGTAGGGGATCAAAATCTATACTAGGTGCACAAAGCTCTGTGTTCCTTGTTTTGGGACTATATTTTCAAACACGTCCTCTTACCCGTGGGGTCCCATCTTTGACCTCTAACATGTTTTTTTATTTGACTGACTTGGAAGTTGTCCGTCATGTCCTGCTTGTTCTAATACCATATTATAACCTATAGAATCTATGTAAAACCTAATTGGCTATAAGTGGAGAACCCTGGAGTCTATATTAAGTGTGAAAGGCTACAAGATCAACATATTAGAACCTATAGATCTAACCTAAAACAAATTGGATATAGGTGGAGATCCCCTAAATCTATATTAAGTGCAAAAGGAGACAAGATCAATCATTGGACATAGCCTCGTCTGATACCATATTAAAACCTACGGATCCAACCTAAAACTAACTGGACATAGGCAGACAAACCCTAAATCTATATTATGGCCTTAAGGCTACATGACCAACATATTAGAACCTACAAATCCAACATAAAACCAATCAAGTCTAGGCAGAGAAACCCTAAATCTATGATAACTGCACAAGGCTACAAGACCAATACATAAGAACTTACAGATTCAACCTAAAACCAATTGGTTATAGGTGGAGAGTCACTGAATAATTAAGTGCACAAGGATACAAGATCAATATTTTGAAGCTTACTCCATCCTAAAACCAAATGTTTATAGGTGCTATGAAAGTCTTGATTCCTCTTGTTGTAGGTGAAGGGCTACATGCACCAGCTGCTCTCAGGTCTTGAACATTGCCACTCACATGGTGTGCTTCATCGAGATATCAAGTGCGCAAATCTTCTCATCAACAACGATGGAGTTCTGAAAATTGGTGATTTTGGCCTATCTAAAATTTTTAATCCTGCTCATAGACAACAACTCACAAGCCGTGTCATAACACTTTGGTATCGTCCACCTGAACTTCTGCTGGGTGCAACACACTATGAACCATTTGTGGATTTGTGGAGTGTTGGTTGTGTACTTGGAGAAGTTTTCCTTAAAAAGCCTATATTTCAAGGAAGGACTGAGGTAACACGTTTCAGTATTATAATAATTGCTCCTTTATCTGTTTCTATCGTAATGTTATTTTGATTAGAAGACAAAAAATTGACTACTGTTAATTCTGAGGCGCTATTATATTAAAATGAATGGTTCTATCTACATAGAATTATGACAATGGATTCCTATAATGCTTTATTTTCTGCTGCTAGCACTACCTTCATAGTTTATCTTTTATTCATATATGCATAAAATATCGTTTTTTCCTTTTACCTGGTCTTAAAATTTAATATTGTGATGTTCATCTTCATCTATAACATGAAAAATACTTAAAGTAGAGTTTAATGGATTGTCGAAACGCAACTATTCATCAAATATGATCAATTGTCACAAATAATCCCATTTAAAATTCTAGTTCTATCTATACTTAACCAATCTAAAATTTCAAATATCCTCTGTATTTCATCATTTCATATTTCCATTTCATTTAAAGACTACAAATGGAAAATTTTGATTTATTTTGATAAAGAAAAATTCCATTGAGAAAATTAACGTCATCTGGTTGATAATCAATCTTAAGATTTCTCAGTTGTGCTTGAGGTATTCTCAGGTGTGTGCCAAGATTAATTGGTAGCCTACATAAACGAAGTACCTCTTGTAAAATGCAACCCGAATCTATGGTGTCATGACAATGATTTTGGCTTTGACTGACTGGAAACTTGAAAACAAGATGACATGCTAAGCTATTGTATAATGAATTGAGATGGAAAACAGAGTTCCATTGATGGAAAGCATAAATGACTAATTCAGTTTGATTATGATGAAACAGTGCAATTTTGCACCGTTGAATTTTAAATAGATTGTCCTCTTTCTTTTTTTCAGGTTGAACAAATAGATAAGATCTTTAAGCTCTGTGGTTCACCTCCAGATGAATATTGGAAGAAGTCCAGATTGCCCCATGAGAAACCTTTTAAGCCCCAACAAGCTTATCAAAGTTGTCTCCAGGATACATTTAGATTTCTACCACAAAGCACATATAAATTGCTTGAGACTTTTCTCTCCATTGAACCTCATAAACGTGGGACAGCGGCAGCTGCTCTTTCATCCGAGGTAATTTTCTCATGTTTGCATTTATCATTATTTTTTGTTTAAATTTTTTTATGGTTCATGCAAATTTTAATCTTGACTTCGTTCATTTTTTTAAAAAATTTTGTATTCTACTTATAAGGCATGATGTGCTTAGGCATTAGTGAGATTATTACTAAAGATAGGGCACAATGGCGACAAAGGATCCATATAGCTGACCCCGCCATGGTGGGATAAAGGCTTGAGTGTTGTTGTATATTCTACTTGATGCATCATTACTTATAAGAGCTATCAGAATGCATTTCAATGACCCTCCTTGACTCCATTTGTTATTGCAAAAAGAGAAAAAAGTAAACTTTGTATATCCAAAAACTTGTTTACATTATGAGAGAATACACATATATATATAGGATGAGAGAGAGGAGAAGAATCTCAAACACAAAATGTGGGATAAATCTAAAGTTAAGTGGGCTCCAATATGGGCCAAATCCTAAATACATGGTTTTTCCAACACTCCTCTGCATGCTTGAGCGTGCAAGTCGTAGACACCAAGCTTGGATAGAAACTGATGATATAATTGTCATGGTAGAGCCTTGGTAAGAATATCAACAACTTGCTCAGATGCAGGAACATGCTCCAATTCTAGTTTCCTCAACTAAACCTTCTATCAAACAAAGTGACAGTCAACTTTAATGTGTTTTATTCGCTCATGGAACACTGAATTCTTAGCAATATGAATGGCAGCCTGACTGTCACAGAACAGAGTTGCTGGTGAGGATAATTTAACTCCCAAAATCCCTAAGAAGACTCTCAAGCCAGGTAAGTTCTGACATAACAACCGCCATAGCACGGTACTCAGCAGACGAGCGAGCCACCACAGACTGCTTCTTACTGCGCCAAGTAATATGATTTTCTCCAAAGTAGGTACAGAAACCAGTAGTGGACCGTCGATCATCCAGCGAGCCCGCATAGTCTGCATCAGAGTATGCAATAAGAAAAAGAGAGGCAGATGGCTTATGCACTAGTCCTTGTCCAGGAGCAGTCTTCAAATACCTGGGAATGCGTTCGATTGCCTGAAGATGAGAAATCTGTGGGGTATGCATAAATCGACTGACCACTGCAACTGCAATTAATATATCAGAGCTCATAACTGTTAGATATATCAGTTTTTCTACAAGACGCCGATAGTATTCAAGATTTGGAAGTAGTGAATCAGAGTCAGATCCATGAGCATATAACTTGTGGTTGACCTCCATCGGGATTTCAGCAGGTTTACATCTTGAGAGGTCAGCATCTTGCAGAAAGTCAATGCAGTACTTTCGTTGGGATATGACAAGGTCATCAGGTCGTCTTGCTACCTCAAATCTAAGAAAATACCAAAGATTTCCCAGATCTTTGATTTGAAAGACAGAGTTTAAGTGTTGCTTAACTTGTTTTATCCTTGTAGAGTCATTACCAGAAATCAAAATGTCATCCACATAGATCAGGAGAATGACAGTCCCGGTTGATTGATGATGAGTGAAAAGTGATAGATATGGTACCTAAACACCTAGAGGGGGGGGGGGTGAATAGGTGACCTAAACCTTTTTAAAACTTTGTTGGCAGCAAAACAGTTATCTCACAGATTTCTACAGCTAACAGCAATAACAAAATATAAACTGCTAATCCACAGCACAGCACAGCACAGCAGACACACAAATTTATAGTGGTTCCCCAATCTTTGGGTACATCCACTTTCCCCCTTCGCCTATCTAGCAGTGTACTAGATTCGGCCAAACTTCTCCACTATCTCAGAACTCAACTAGGTTCCTACACCTCAGGCCCAAAGCCTTACACTCAGCCACCAAGGCCTACACTCAGCCACCCAGGCCTACACTCAGCCAATTAAGGCCTACACTCAGAGTTATTCAACTCCTACACTCAGGCAACCAAGCCCTACCCTCAGCCTTTATAATATAGGCTTACAATTCACTCAGATCCAATGGATCCTACAAGTTAAAATTGAATTACAATAACTAACTCTACAACTCAGAAAATAAGAGAGGAGTTGAGAGTTTCTTGAAGAGTTCTTGGAAGAACTCAGCTAGATCCAAACTGACTTAGCTTCCTTCAAAGCTTCTTGAGTAGAACTGAATTAGTCTGAATGCTCTGCAGTTGATCCTTGACCTCTAGTTCTTGAGATCCAGATGATTCTGAATCCTTCTTCTCAGCCTTAGTTCCAAAGACTGAATTCTTGATTGGAGCTCTCTCTCTTCAACTTCTTAGATCTACAGTTGGACAGCCAGATCTTCTTGTGTTGATACTCTGTGTACCACTTTTCTGATTACTTGAATAATCTGATCAATTACTTCAAATAGCTTCAACAACTTGTCACCCTTTTTCTGTAAACCGTGAGTGCCTATTTATAGGCATTCTTCATGGTAACCGGCTGGTCCGGTTCATAACAGACTTCTGACTTCCCTGACAGTTGCTGTAGACCGGCTGGATCGGCAGCTGTCATTTCAACCAGTCACTTCTTGAAATTCTCTAACTGTCAGATAGTGTCGAGACTTTCTGTTCTTAAGTGTCGACACTTATAGACCAAGTGTCGACACATGCTGTGTAAGTGTCGACACAAGTCTACAAAGTGTCGACACAACTCCTTGTATGTCTCGACACAGATTCTTCTTCAAGTGTCGACACTGAAATTAACTGTCGACATAAGTACTTGATCTTCTGTAACTTGTTAAATTCTTCTAAGTGTCGACACATCTCCTTTGTGTCGACACATCTTCATGTGTTGAAACTGTCAAGTGTCGACACTGCTTCTTGGTGTCGACACAAGTCTTCAATTTTGTTTCTTCAGCTGAGTGTCGACACATTCCCTTAGTGTCGATACTTATACTTAGAATATTTTGTAAACTTTTCTGTTCTTTGCTAAGTGTCGACACAGCTCCTTGTGTCGACACTTTCTTCAAGTGTAGAGTCTTCAACTTAGTGTCGACACATTGTGCTGGGTGTCGATACTTTCTTCAAGTGTTGACTCTTCTGGTTGTGTGTCGACACATTGTGCTGAGTGTCGACACATACTTCAAGTGTTGACTCCTTTGAGTGTGTGTCGACACATTGTGCTGAGTGTCGACACATTCTTCATATGTTGACTCTGCTGATTGAGTGTCGACACATTGTGTTGAGTGTCGACACTTGTCCTTAGTCTCTGCAAAATTTTGCTGAGTGTCGACACAACTCCAAGTGTCGACACTTTCTGATGTAGACTCAGCTCTTCTAGGTGTCGACACTTCTGCCAAGTGTCGACACAGCTTTTCTGCATTCTTCTTCACTGAGTGTCGACATAGCTCCAAGTGTCGACACTTTCTGTCTGGTGTCGACTCTTCTTCTCAGGTGTCGACACAATTACTCCAAGTGTCGACACTGCTTGTCTGGGTGTCGACACAAGCTTTCTCAAGTGTCGACACTTTCCCTCTGGGTGTCAACACATGGACTTAGAAACTTTTAGCTTCAGTCCAGTGAATACCTAACCTACACAAGTAACTCAAACAAACATCAAATACATTATGATGTATACCATTGAGTTAGGTGAGGCTTCTTCAAATCAGGTACATTTGACCAATGTACCCAACAATCTCCCCCTATTTGGAGAAGTCATAACCCTTAGTCAATGATATACAACACTCATAATTAAAAATTAGAGAATGATGTAAAGCAGGTATATGTCAACAGGGTAAACTTAAACATGTAATAAAGCACACATGTATACTCATTAAACATTGCAAAACAAACAAGAAATAGACACATGCTTCTGAACAATCATGAGATATATTTATCAAAAATTGTTCTAACATTATTTTGATACATTTCCATTGTTTTACAAAAAATATTTCATATGTAAAAGATTACAACAATGTTTCTTAGTCTAATCTTAGTCTAGTTCTGATCAGGTTCTTTTATAACTATTCCTTTCCCAGCTTGTACTTTGGCCTTTACAGCAGCAGCAGCAGCAGACTCAGTATCAGCAGTCTTCTTTCCTTTGAGATCGAGCTTATCAGCCTTGATCTTTTGCCTCTCAAAGTAATGATAGGGCTTAGGAAAGTACTTGCTAGGCTCCACAGCTGTAGGAGGTAGCTTTCCTAACTTAGCCTTCCTTCTGTACTGGACAATGGCTTTCTGCCTAATCTCATGCTTCCTCCATTCTGCTTCTGAGAACCATTTGTTCCTTTCATGAGCATTGTCCTTGGCTGCTTTCCAGGCAGTTAGAATTATGTTCCTAGAGGTAGGGCTCCACTGTTCAAAATCTGGCTTTTGTTCTGCTAGTTCCCTAAACCTCTTCTTTGACATCCTTGTCTCTTCTTCTTTGTCCAAAGCCTCTTGCATAGCTGCTGTTATAGGTTGAACAACCTTTTCCAGAACAACATTTGACTTTCCAGCAGTTGGGCTATACATTGTGCTTACTTCTGCATGAACCATGTCAAAATCTGGAGGTGGATAAATCACTTGAGCTACTTCCTGTTGCTCACCTCCAAGATATGCACTTTGAATCCCTGATTCAGCAACATTATCATCATCACACAGGGGAGGATATCCAAGGGTAGCCCTGATGGAATTTGATATCCACTTAGCATGGTCTGAGCTTGCTTTGACTAACACCCTCTCCCCCTTTATGACTTCTTGTGCAACATGATCTCTTACATCATCTTTCTAGAACCTGATTTGGCTGTCCAAGTACCTGATTCCATCCTTAAAATAAGGTCTAAGCTTTGTAAGCTGTTCAGAAATGACCTTCTGTGAATCCTTGATTGCAGTCTTGACAGCAGCAATTTCATCTTGAAAAGCTTTATCAAATTCAGCCTTTGCAGCAGCAGATGTTGAAGATTCAGCTGGCTTACTCTTCAATTCAGTGATTATAGCATTGTGTGAAGCTGTCAGATTGTCATTCATCCTTTGTTGATTTTCCAGCACATAGCCCTGCTTCAATGCTATATCATCTATTTTTTCCTTTATCTTCTCTTGATGTGTTGCCAGAAATACCACTGCATTTCCACCCTTGTGGAAGCATTCATTCATTTCCTTCTTATTCAGGTTCATCTCAAACCTTATTGACTTTATATCTTGAGCTAAATCAGACTGTAGGGACTTGTGCCGTTCATCCACATAAGCTTCTATTGCTTTCCTTTGTTCATCCATCTTTATTTGCAATGCAATCAGTAAAGCATTATAGTCAACAGTTGGAGCGTGTTGAACTATAGGCTGTGGGGCAATGGATTGCAAGGCTTTCTTGTAACTCTGACTTCTCCTCTTGAAGACATAGAGTTTCTTCTTTTTAGCTTGTTCAGCCTCAGCTTCCTCAGACTCTGAAGTACTGGCGATATCAACCCTGTCCTTAGGGCTTGATGGTTTGTCAGCTTGCACATCTAGTGCTTTCTCACTTGCTTGCCTTCCAGGCTCTTCCTGAACTTGCAGTTGCTCCCCCTCAGTAGCAACACCCTTCTCTTCAGCAGCAGCAACTTTATCCATGTCAAAGTCCTCTTGATCTAGATTTAGAAAGAGATCTTCCATTGTGTATTCAGGAGGTGACTGTGCAGGAGAAATACTTGGTTCATCAACTACTTTATCAGGAACCACTTCTAGGATAACTGATGTGTCTTGGAGAACAACAACTGGTTCTTGATTTGCTGGCTGAGTTTGCTGATGGACATCAGACAAATCAGAATCTATTACAGAAAAATCTAAAGTATTGAGGTCAGTAAGTACCTCTTGGATAATGATTGTGGCTTGCTCACTGTCCAGAGTAGAGGGTTCTTCTACTGCTGGAAGCTCCCCCTGGCTTGGATCCTTATACTTGGGGCTAGCTGGAGGCAGCTCCCCCTGGATTTCAGCTGTCTCTTGAGGAGCAGGAGACTTCTCTGCAGCCACTTCCTCTTGACTATCAGGAGTGAAAACAACTTGTTCTTCACTACCTGAACTGCTGGAGTACTCCTGTGTCACAGGAGCTATCTTCCTCTTCTTCTTTGGAGGTGAAGCTTTCTTAGTAACTGGCTTTTCTGGGGTAGGTATTTCCTTAGATAGTACTCTTTCCCACCTGGAAAATATCCTTTGATCCATCCTTCTCATGTGATTGATTTTAGTACCAGCAGCATTGCTCATTACCTCTGGTATTGTACCAGCCAGGTAGAGACTTAGTATTCTGCCCAGATTGGGCTTCTTCAGACTCTCCTTAATTTTCTCATACACAACAATTGACCAGTCTGTTTTTAGGTTGAAGATAATTCTGGTCATAACACTGAACATGGAGGCTGACACCCTGTCATGCCCTCCGGTCTTGCTGAGTATAACTTTCCCCACAATTTCAGACAAGAATTTTCCTTGGTTATTCATTCCTTTCCTGTTGAATACAGATCCTATCTTCATCTTAGGATCTAGACCACACCAGGTAAGTGCTTCCCTGGTCTTAGATGTAGTCACTTCCTCTTCTGCTTGAATTTTAGGTAGCTGAAGTACCTTTCTCAGAGTTTTGGGTGAAATCTTGACCTTGGTTCCATGCACTCTTGATTTGATTCTGTAACCTGAGTCATCTACAGAAGTTCCAGTAAGGAATTCAAGAACTTCCTTCTTCCATATTTTGGTTGGTTCTGAAACCAAGTACTCCAATCCAGAATCGGTGACTAGGGTTACCACCGATTTGATGTCTTGATCGCCATCGTCGAATGCGCCACGAACCAGTTCATAGCCTTCATTGACGTTCTCCTCGAGCTTGGGAGCCATTAGGGTTTGTAGAATTAGTCTTTAGAAAAGAGAAATGTCGACACAGTAGTTTGGTCTCGAAACTCTGAAAGCGTGTCGACAAACAAAGACAGAATCCTATTTATACCTTTCTGGTTTGAAGACGAACATGCGGGATGGATTACTAAAGATGTGTCGACACTGGCAATAAGTGTCGACACTGACTTATAATGTCTCGACACTCATGTGTCGACACAAGTTTAGTCAACAGATTTTATGTGTCGACACTTGGTTATGTGTCGACACCACACTACACGACATGTAGTCGAGACGTTACTTAGAAAATTCTGAGTAAAACTTAAGTGTCGACACCTCATTGGATGTGTCGACACCAACTCGACATGTGTCGACACTAACATTCTGAAGTGTCGACACCAACTTCCTAGATGTGTCGACACCATTTTCCTGAAGTGTCGACACTTACTATTCTGTGTCGACATAGACTTGTCTATGTGTCGACACCTTTTTACTTAGCCAATTTTTAGTTCTGTAAACTTAGTCTAAGTTTATCATACCTAGTTCAATTTTGAACCTATTGAACTTAGCTTCTTCTAAGGGCTTAGTAAACATATCAGCTATCTGATTATCAGTTTTAACATATTCAAGTGCAATATCATTTCTTTCTACATGCTCCCTAAGAAAGTGATATTTAATCTCAATATGTTTAGTTCTACTATGTGATACAGGATTATTAGCTATTGAAATAGCACTTGTAGAATCACAGAAAAGTGGAGTTCTACTTACCTGAAATCCATAGTCTTCTAGCTGATGTTGAATCCACAGAAGTTGAGCACAGCAACTTCCTGCAGCTACATATTCTGACTCAGCTGTGGAGATAGCCACACTGGTTTGCTTCTTACTACTCCATGAAATGAGTCTTCCACCTAGGAATTGACAGGATCCAGTAGTGCTCTTTCTATCTTTTTTGCATCCTGCAAAGTCTGCATCTGAATAGCCTGTTAGATCAAAATCTCCATTCCTAGGGTACCAGAGGCCTAGATAAGGTGTGCCCTTTAGATATCTCAAAATCCTTTTGACTGCAGTCAAATGAGACTCTTTAGGGCAGGCTTGATACCTGACACAAACACATGTAGCATGCATGATGTCAGGTCTACTAGCAGTCAAGTATAAAAGGGAGCCAACTATCCCTCTATACAAGGTTTCATCTACAGGTTTCCCTGCATCATCCTTGCTAAGAGACATACTTGACCCCATAGGAGTCTTCATGGTACTGGATGAATCCATACCATACTTCCTTATGAGTTCTAGGGTGAACTTGGATTGACATATGGATAGACCACTTTCAGTCTGTTTAACTTGGAGACCCAAGAAAAACTTCAGTTCTCCCATACTACTCATCTCAAATTGACCTTGCATAAGTTTTGCAAACTTTTTGCAAAGGCTGCTTTCAGTAGACCCAAATATAATGTCATCTACATATATTTGGACTAGTATGACTTTGCCTCTAGATTCCCTAAGGAATAGAGTCTTATCTATTTTCCCCCTTGTGAACTTGTTCTCAATGAGGAAACTAGATAGGGTTTCATACCAAGCTCTAGGAGCTTGCTTTAACCCATACAATGCTTTCCTAAGTCTATAGACATGATGTGGAAGAGTAGGATCAACAAAACCTGAAGGTTGCACCACATATACTTCTTCCTTTAGATTACCATTTAGGAATGCTGACTTCACATCCATTTGGTATACCTTGAATCCTTGATAGGTTGCATAGGCCAAGAACATCCTTATGGCTTCCAGTCTGGCTACTGGAGCAAAGGTTTGATCAAAATCAATACATTCTTCTTGCCTATAACCTTTAGCAACCAATCTTGCTTTATTCTTAATGATGACTCCTTGTTCATCTAACTTATTCCTGTAGATCCACTTTGTTCCTATCACATTGTGATCTTTAGGTTTAGGAACCAGGTCCCAAACCTTGCACCTTTTGAACTGATTAAGCTCTTCCTGCATTGCTTCAGTCCACTGTGGATCTTGTATAGCTTCTTCAAATTTCTTTGGTTCTACTTGAGACAGAAAACTTGAATATACTAAAGCATTCTGATTTCTGCTCCTTGTCTGAACACCTTGTCTTGGATCTCCAATAATCAGTTCTATTGGATGATCTCTTAGATGCCTGTTGGCTGGAGGCATCCTTACTTCTGGTTGAACTTCTTCAGCATCTTCATCAAGCTGAGTTCCTTGTACTTCTTCAGCTCCTGGTACATGTAGTTCTCCCCCTGGACATAAGCCATCTTCTTCTACTTGCTGTCTTGCAGCAGGTACATCTTCTATGGTTAGCTTGTCCATCTTCTTAGTAAGACCTGTGGGGCTGCACACACTACTAGACAACTTATTGTTAATAAGTTTTGTCGCATCAAAAACTACATGCACAGACTCCTCTACAACTTGTGTAGTCAAGTTGTAGACTCTATAAGCCTTACTATTATTGCTGTACCCAACAAACACTCCCTCTTGGGACTTGGCAGCAAACTTAGTTAAGTAAGACTTTCCATTGTTAAGTATGAAGCATTTGCAACCAAAAATCCTGAAATAGGATAGGTTTGGTTTCCTGCCTTTCACAACTTCATAGGGGGTCTTGTTTAACCTTTTAGTGATGGTAGCCCTATTTATCATATGGCATGCAGTGTTAACTGTTTCAGCCCAGAAATACTCTAGCAGTGATGAATCACTTAATAGGGTCCTACCTGCCTCTATCAAGGTCCTATTCTTCCTTTCAGCAATGCCATTTTACTGAGGTGTTCTAGGTGAAGAAAATTCTTGAAATATCCCAAAGTCTTCACATAGTCTTGTCATGCTATCAGACTGAAATTCAGTGTCATGGTCACTTCTAATTTTGACCACTGTACTGTTTAGTTCATTCTGTATTTGCTTGACAAATTTATGGAAAACACTAGGTGTTTCAGATTTCTGTCTTAAGAAGAACACCCAGGAAAACCTTGAGTAGTCATCTACAACTACAAAGGTGTAGACCTTCCTTCCTAAGCTGTGAACTGGCATTGGACCAAAGAGATCCATATGCAAGAGGTATAAGCACCTCACAGCATCTTTGTTTTCAATGCTCCTAAAGGTGGATTTAGTCTGCTTGCCCTTTTGACAAGCTGAGCAAATGCCATCTTTAACACACTTAACTTGAGGACCATTCCTCACTAACTCTTTGCTAAAGAGTTTGCTAATAGTCTTGTAATTAAGATGGGCAAGCCTCTTGTGCCATTTGACACATTGAGAGACTGTCTCATCAGCTACAAGACAAACTGGAGAACTATTGTTCTCAACCATAATGTCTAGACAATAGACATTTCTCTTCCTATAACCTGTCAAAATGATCTCTTGATCACTTGACCTCTTGATATGACAACCATCTTTAACAAATGAGATGTCATACCCTACATCACTTAATTGACTTATACTTATAAGGTTGTGTTTCAACCCTTTAACATAAGCCACATGAGTAATGGTAACTAAGTTTGAGGAAATGTTACCAAACCCTTTGATGATTTCTTTTTCAGAACCACCAAAGGTCACCTTTGGACCATTTTTGATTGGAATGAAATCCTTCAGTAGTCCCCTAGTTCCAGTCATGTGTCTGGAACATCCACTGTCCAAGTACCATGTAGGGGTATGGCCACTTGGACTCACCTGCAAAACAAATTACTTAACCTTAGAACCCAATAGTTTCTTGGGTCCTTGGTAACTGTTAGTTTGCAACTTAACAAAACTACCTACTGGCTTTCCACCAGGTAGCTTGCTACTCCCATTGGCACTTGCATTGTGCCAACAATCCAAGGCAAAGTGGCCAACTTTGCCACAGCACCAGCATTCAAACTTGTTGTACCTTTGCTTAGGTACAGACTTGGCTGTCTTGACTACAGCAGGCTTATTGAATGTTGGGGCTTTGCCCTTGGACTTGGACTGATCCTGAATAGTCCTAGCTGGTTTAATAAAACCCAGTCCAGCCTTGCCTTTGTGATGAATAAAATCATCAATCAAGGGTAGCACTGATTTAGGTTTTGAAAACCTAGCAACTAGCTCTCTTTCCTTCTGAAGATTGATCTCCAGTCTCTTAATTTGATCATTTTTATAGGTGATAGTTCCCATCTGAATCACAGTAATGTGTTTCAGCCTGGCTACCTCATTGAGCTTTTGATCAAATTTCTTCTCAAAATCTGTTGCAGCTGCCTTGAGATCAGCAATCTCCTTTGCTTGACTTTTGGCTAGGGTCTTGCTTTTCTTATAGGCTTGCAACAGTACTTTATATTCATCTAAGAGCTGATGAATATCTCCCTCAGATTCAGAAACACTTCCATCACTTGATGAAGATGAATCTGACTCTGAACTAGAACTGGAATCTGAACTTTGAGTTGGACTTTGTACCTGACTAGGTCCTGGCTGCTCCAGGATTTTGGTACTTTCAGTCAATGCCATCAGTCCTTGGCACTGACACTCTTCTTGTTCATAGATTGATTCCATGATCTGCATAAACTCTTCTTCTTCTTCAGCAAATAGCCCTATGTAGGCTTCAGCATCTGTCTCAGTGTCTGAAGAAGAAATGTCTGAAAGAGTCTTCTCATTCTTTGCAACAAAGGACTTCTCCTTCTTTCCTTTGAAGTGAGTCTTCTTTTTGTCACTGGATTCTTTTCTTCTCTCAGGACAATCTGCAATAACATGACCCTGTCTATTGCAGCAGTAACACACTATCTTAGACCCAGTTGCCTTGCTAGTCTTTGTCTTTTTCTTGTCCTTCTTTGAAGGCTTCTTCTCCTGATACTGGATTTCTTTCCCTTTGGAAAATGAAGGTCTGGACCTCCACTGTTTCTTCTTCAGGAATTTCTGAAAATGTCTGGTGAAGGCAGCAAAGTCTTCATCACTTTCACTGCTTGTAGACTTTGTGCTAACAGACTCATCAGATTCTGATTCAACTACCTCTGGAGGAGGAGTTGATGACTTAGTCCTGCCCTTTCTAGGTACTTCTGACTTGAAGGCAACAGTCCTTTCCCTGTGCTCAGTCCTTGTTGATTTTTCCTCCTCTTTTCTCACTGACAGCTGCATCTCATAAGACAACAACTTACCAAACAGTGTGGGAGGAGGAATTTCTCCCAACTTTGCCATTTCTCTGATGACACAGATCTTGGTGTCCCAATCTTTGGTTAGGGACCTTAAGAACTTATCATTCAATTCATAGTTAGTGAACTCTCTTCCATAAGACATGAGTTCATTAACAATTCTATAAAACTTCTTGTAGCATTCAGTGATGCTATCTCCTCTTCCTTGCCTAAAGCTCTCATACTCTTGATTAAGCAAGGACTTTCTATCTTGCCTAACTTCTTCAGAACCTTCCATATAGACAATGAGAGTATCCCACATCTCTTTTGCTGTTTTACAGTGAATTAAGTTCTGAAAAGTGGCATCATCAATGGCACTTACTATAATGTTTTGTGCCCTCTTGTCCATAGTGGCTAGGACAATTTCATCCTTAGTCATCTCAGAGAAATCCTTTGGAGTTCTCTGTGTAGCATCCAAAACTGAAACCTTCATGGGCACATATGGCCCCTCTTTGACTGTGATGTAAATTCTAGGGTCAGAGGCCTCCATAAATAGCCTAACCCTTTCTTTCCAGATCCCAAAGATCTCTTTTCTGCATATGGGCAGTTTCATTGAACCCAATTCCTTGTGATTCTCTGAAGAACCCATGTTTCTTGATTTTCTTGAAACTGTGTTCTGACTTACACTGAATCTGCCAAACTGGATCTCCTCAGACAGTTAGTCCTTTTTGAGGAACCTGCCTCTGATACCACTTGATAGATATGGTACCTAAACACCTAGAGGGGGGGGGTGAATAGGTGACCTAAACCTTTTTAAAACTTTGTTGGCAGCAAAACAGTTATCTCACAGATTTCTACAGCTAACAGCAATAACAAAATATAAACTGCTAATCCACAGCACAGCACAGCACAGCAGACACACAAATTTATAGTGGTTCCCCAATCTTTGGGTACATCCACTTTCCCCCTTCGCCTATCTAGCAGTGTACTAGATTCGGCCAAACTTCTCCACTATCTCAGAACTCAACTAGGTTCCTACACCTCAGGCCCAAAGCCTTACACTCAGCCACCAAGGCCTACACTCAGCCACCCAGGCCTACACTCAGCCAATTAAGGCCTACACTCAGAGTTATTCAACTCCTACACTCAGGCAACCAAGCCCTACCCTCAGCCTTTATAATATAGGCTTACAATTCACTCAGATCCAATGGATCCTACAAGTTAAAATTGAATTACAATAACTAACTCTACAACTCAGAAAATAAGAGAGGAGTTGAGAGTTTCTTGAAGAGTTCTTGGAAGAACTCAGCTAGATCCAAACTGACTTAGCTTCCTTCAAAGCTTCTTGAGTAGAACTGAATTAGTCTGAATCCTCTGCAGTTGATCCTTGACCTCTGCTTCTTGAGATCCAGATGATTCTGAATCCTTCTTCTCAGCCTTAGTTCCAAAGACTGAATTCTTGATTGGAGCTCTCTCTCTCCAACTTCTTAGATCTGCAGTTGGACTGCCAGATCTTCTTGTGTTGATACTCTGTGTACCACTTTTCTGATTACTTGAATAATCTGATCAATTACTTCAAATAGCTTCAACAACTTGTCACCCTTTTTCTGTAAACTGTGAGTGCCTATTTATAGGCATTCTTCATGGTAACCGGCTGGTCCGGTTCATAACAGACTTCTGACTTCCCTGACAGTTGCTGTAGACCGGCTGGATCGGCAGCTGTCATTTCAACCAGTCACTTCTTGAAATTCTCTAACTGTCAGATAGTGTCGAGACTTTCTGTTCTTAAGTGTCGACACTTATAGACCAAGTGTCGACACATGCTGTGTAAGTGTCGTCACAAGTCTACAAAGTGTCGACACAACTCCTTGTATGTCTCGACACAGATTCTTCTTCAAGTGTCGACACTGAAATTAAGTGTCGACATAAGTACTTGATCTTCTGTAACTTGTTAAATTCTTCTAAGTGTCGACACATCTCCTTTGTGTCGACACATCTTCATGTGTTGAAACTGTCAAGTGTCGACACTGCTTCTTGGTGTCGACACAAGTCTTCAATTTTGTTTCTTCAGCTGAGTGTCGACACATTCCCTTAGTGTCGACACTTGTACTTAGAATATTTTGTAAACTCTTCTGTTCTTTGCTAAGTGTCGACACAGCTCCTTGTGTCGACACTTTCTTCAAGTGTAGAGTCTTCAACTTAGTGTCGACACATTGTGCTGGGTATCGATACTTTCTTCAAGTGTTGACTCTTCTGGTTGTGTGTCGACACATTGTGCTGAGTGTCGACACATACTTCAAGTGTTGACTCCTTTGAGTGTGTGTCGACACATTGTGCTGAGTGTCGACACATTCTTCATATGTTGACTCTGCTGATTGAGTGTCGACACATTGTGTTGAGTGTCGACACTTGTCCTTAGTCTCTGCAGAATTTTGCTGAGTGTCGACACAACTCCAAGTGTCGACACTTTCTGATGTAGACTCGGCTCTTCTAGGTGTCGACACTTCTGCCAAGTGTCGACACAGCTTTTCTGCATTCTTCTTCACTGAGTGTCGACACAGCTCCAAGTGTCGACACTTTCTGTCTGGTGTCGACTCTTCTACTCAGGTGTCGACACAATTACTCCAAGTGTCGACACTGCTTGTCTGGGTGTCGACACAAGCTTTCTCAAGTGTCGACACTTTCCCTCTGGGTGTCGACACATGGACTTAGAAACTTTTAGCTTCAGTCCAGTGAATACCTAACCTGCACAAGTAACTCAAACAAACATCAAATACATTATGATGTATACCATTGAGTTAGGTGAGGCTTCTTCAAATCAGGTACATTTGACCAATGTACCCAACAAAAAGGGAGAAGTCTGTCGAGCTTCTCTTGAAGCCAACCTCATGAACAACCTTACTGAACTTCTCAAAACAAGCCCGAGGAGACTGTTTGAGACCATAGATAGATTTATGGAGCAAACACCTACGAGACTCCCCTGTGGTCTCAAACCCGGGCGGTTGATGCATGTAAACGGTCTCAATAAGGTCACCATTTAGAAAAGCATTTTTGATATCCAGCTGATGTAGGGGCCATTAGCGATGAACAACTAAGGAGAGCGGAACCTGAACAGAGTTTAACTTGGCGATTGAAGAGAAAATTCCATCATAATCAAGGTCGTGTTGTTGAGTAAACCCGCGGGCCATAAGCCGAGCTTTCAAACTATCAACTATCCAATTCGCCGCATGTTTGATTGTAAAAATCAACTTGCAACTGACACAACTATGTTCAAGAGGGAGAGAGACAATTTCTCAAGTCTGATTTGCCCAGAAAGCAGACATTTCCTCATCCATTGCAGCACGCCACCCCGGATGCTGGAGAGCCTCCTATACATAGTTAGATATATAAATGAAGGAGAGAGAGAGAGCAAATGTAAGAATATGTGGAGATAGGCGATATAAAGATACATAATTGACCAATGGATGATCTTTAAAGGTTGATGTTGAATCAACAAGCCGCAAGACCACACCAGTGGAGGGAAGCTACTGTTGGGCATCAGTTTGTGGAGGACGACAAGTGTAAACCTGAAGGATAGGTGGTTTGGAGGGTACGGGTGGTGTAGTAGGTGTCAGAAGAAGTGGTGGAAGTGGAGATGTAACGGGAACTGTAGGTTGAGGTAGAGGAGGAAGAAGAGGATCAGTAAGAACGGTGTGATATGGTTGGTCTTCACGAAAAGTGACGTCAGCAGACACAACCATCTTACCATCAGCAGGAAAATAGCAGACATTTTCCTTCTGGGTGCGAGAGTATCCAACAAACATAGTTTTTGTAGCACGTGGGGTAAACTTGTCAGTTGGTGGACCAAGGTTATGGACATAAGAAGTACATCCAAACACGCGAGATGTGAGAGAGAAGAGAGCCTTGGATGGATAAAGGAGAGTGACGGGAGTCACAAAGTTGAGGATAGACGATGACATGCGATTGATAAAATGACAGACCGTAGAAAAGTAAAGGTCCAATAGAGAGGAGGAACCTATATTTGAAACATGAGTTATATGGCAACATCAAAGAGGTGACGATTTTTTCGTTCTGCTACGTCATTCTGTTGAGAGGTATAAGCACACGAAGTCCGATGAATAATACCAAACTCGGCGCACAGATTTGAGGGGGTTCGGCTGGTATACTTATATGTGTTATCAGTACGGATAATTTTTAAACAAGTGGAAATTTGAGTGCGAGTCTCCGTAAGAAATGTACGAAAGGTCGATGGGAGTTTGACACGATCACGAAGTAAGTACAACCAGATAACCCACGAGTAATCATCAATAAATCTTACAAAGTAACGATAACCAAAAACATTAGGGATTTTATATAGTCCCCAAATATCAGAATGCACCAATGAAAAAGGAGCATCGCTCCGAGTACAGGGAGAAATAAAAGACACGCAATGTTGTTTGCCAAAGATACAAGATTCACAAGAAAACTCCTGAAGAGATATATCTGGAAGAACTTTCTTCAGAATCTGGAGAGTAGCATGTCCAAAACAACAATGTCAATCAACAGAAGTGAGTTGAGAGAGAAGTAGGAGGAACATCAAAAAGATACAGCCCGTTGGACAGCCGCCCCCTACCAAGTTTATTATGCATTAGTCGATCCTGCACAATAAAAGAAGAGCGTGACAAGGTTACACAACAATCAAGGTCCTGAGTAAGACGACTAATATAGGGGGGTTAAAAGGGGATCCAGGAACATGAATAACCAAGGATAAGGAGAGGGATGGAGTAAGAGGCATATGAGATACCCCAAAAAATGGGGTCGTGTCACCAGTAGCCACAGTAATGATCTTGGGATAAGCAGAATCTAAGTATTGAGGTGGCATCTGCGGAGAGAGGTGATGTATGGCTCCCGAGTCCACAATCCAGTGAGAGTCGTGTGAGAGACAAGAGATACTTTCATTGGAGATCGAGGCAACGTATCCAGAGGAGCGACTAACTACTCCTTGTAACTGTTGGTGTTGAGCATGCAGAGCAGCAATGTCTTCGCTGGTGGTGGAGGGCGATGTGGTAGTAACCGAAGCAGCAAGGTAAGGAGACAGACCATGCTTGCAGTAGCAGGTGGCCTCAAGATGACCGTCCCGGCCGCAGTGAGAACATTTAAAGAGGGTACTACCTCCACGACACCGTCCCCGAATATGGCGACCTCCACGAGCCGGTGGACCACGAGCAGAAGGAGCAAAGGTAGCCACGGGATTCTGGAGGAGAGCTGGAGATAGAGTCGGAGCATCTGGGGGGTGGAGTAACTTTCAGAAGCATCGAGCAAACGTCCGAGAGGGATGGAGTAATGGCGGAAGATAGGATCTGAGCTCGAACACTATGAAGATATGGAGGTTAGTAAATGGAAGACCGCACAGAAGGGCCTGTTTGTCCCTCTGATACCATGTAGAAAGAAGAAAAAGTAAACTTTGTATATCCAAAAACTTGTTTACATTATGAAAGAATACACATATATATATATGAAGAGAGAGAGAGGAGAAGAATCACAAACACAAGATGTGAGATAAATCTAAAGCTTAGTGAGCTCCAATATGGGCCAAAATAACGGGCCTAAATACTTGGATTTTCCAACAGTTATGATAACATTTAATCTGAAATAATATAAAATTAAGAGTAATAGAAAATTGTAGAGATCCTTGTATGTGTAAGATTATGTATTCAGGTGAAGCTTAAACACATCAAATCGTTTCGATATGATACAGACTGGTTTTTTAGGATTAATTGGCTTAGCTTATACTGTCATACGTTTATTTGGAAAGCATATGATTTATGCATTTCTATATATAACTGCAACAACTTGTCGCCACCTCACAACAATATTGCCTTAACTTAGGCTCGGTTTGGCATAGTGGTAGCGGTGAACACAGTTGTGATGAACCGTCGTTCGTGACCGCCCGACCTCACCTAATGAACTTCATCCACTTTTATGTTCAAAACTATTTTTTCCTCTTGGGGGTCATAACCATTGTTATGCCAAACATACATTCTCTGATAGCTATGTTTTTGTCCAAACTCACTGGAGTAAAAATGTCGTGCCAAATGGAACCTTAATCATATGAGTGTTCTTAATGTTGTCATTGTTTGGGGAACTTGATGGCGAAAAGTGCAGGTTGACCACTCTTTTTTGCTAGTGTCCATCTCGGTTGTTGAAAAAGGACCTGCAAGTTTATCATGCGTCCCTTGAGATTGCGGAGAAATGTAATATGTCTAATCCACGACCAACTAGATCTATGCGTCTTTGCCCGAAAGATCCCTCACCGGCTTGGATTGTCTCTTTGATTTTAGCTCAACTCAGGTGGTCGACTGTACTCCAGAGTTACATATACTTTCTCAGAGGATGCCAACCTTATTCAATGGTCATAATATTTCTCTCGGGTTATTGAACCCCTTTCTCTGGTTGTTGATCATGCTCTCCAATTATTGAACCTCTTTCAGATGATCTAAACCTTGCTATTTATTATTTATTCTTTTGAGCTTTATCTTCTTAGCCGACAAGCAAATGCAATATCATCTCTATCAGTCAAATCTCCAAACTCAAGTTGTTATATTCTACACTCCTTTGAGTTTGCCGTTGAATGTTAAATAGTAAATGAAAATCTTATAGTAACTGTCACATTACTTTCCCACAAATTATCATTTATTATATACGAGCGATTTCTCTATTGAATAAAGTATTTTTACGTCATTTCCTCTGAATTATAAAGAAGTGGGTGAAATGAGTAACAATGGGGTTCCCCCTGAATATTTTTGAATCAAATCAGAAAGACATGGACCGAGGATACGTGGGAAACCAGCCCAACCGGACAAGCCGCGCTCCCCCCCCCCCCCCGAAGGTTCGAAAACACCCTAGAAGAGGGCAAAGCCAAATAGGCACCTGCACAAGCGACACGCACGCGTGGGCGGCGCATCCGCGCGCGATTGGCCAGCCCGCCACCGGTGCAGGCGGCGCTCCCGCGTGCACGCGGCCAGCCCCTGCGCACTCGCGACTAGCCCGCGAGTGCTCGGCCAGCTCGCGAGCGCTCGGCCAGCCCTGACTGCATGTGTGCGGCCATCACCGTCTGCCACCTTCGTCGAGCACCCTTCCCGGATTGTCTGGGGGCCTTTCGTCATTTCGCTAAAATTGGTGATCCAGGTGACCGAAATGGAACGTCATTCGCCAACAAAAATTCTGCCCCGGCAAAATTACCAGCATATCCCTCCAGAAAACTATAAATAGTCCCTCAGGACTTCATTTAAAGACAAACAACTCCGGAGGTTAGAGAGAGCTCTGAGGTTTTTCGTCATTTTGCTCGGCTCCTCGAGCTTACATCTCAGATCCCTTAAAATTATACACCTCAGAGTGAAACTCACTCCTACAACTCAGAGTATATCAACTCCTACCTCAGGCTTGGCAGCCCTACACTCAGATATTCACAGATATCCTACCTCAGATCTACACAGAGATCCTACCTCAGGCACAAATCTTACCTCAGATCTTAAACAGGATCCTACAACTCAGAGACTCGGCTCCTACACTCAGCCTTTATAACACAAGCTTACAGCTCAGATCAAACAATGATCCTACAGATTGAGTAATGATTTTGTGATGTTTCACTCCAGAGAAATGGTCCTCTAAGTCACCTTTCTGAACTGAGTAAACTCAGTACTAACTCTTCACAGCTACAAGATTATAGATCTTTAGAGTAGTTCTGCTTGTGTTGAGAAGAACTGTTGCAGAGCTCTGTTTCTTCAAGCTTTAATATATCAGTGTTGAAAGCAGTAGCCTTGAAGATAAACAACAACTTTCTTGAGTGCTCTGCTACTCCACCTTTTACAGAAAATTAGGTTTTCTATTCTTGTTGAAGACGACTTAGAGATTTTTGATTCTTATCACTTCAATCAGCAAGCAACTTTCTGTATTATATAACTCTTCTGTAAATCTGAGAGTGATGGATTGAGGAGTCCTTTTTAATTTCTCTGTAAGGTCTTTTTATATCCCGACGTCCAACGACTTTTTAATCTGTATGGGCAAGCCGAAATAGCAGTTGTAAAGTTACTTTAGCTTTAACTGCTATTCAGAAAGTATTCGACGCCATTTGGCTTCTAGTGTGCAAATCCCGCTTAATTTGGATTTGGATGGCGTCAGCATGACTCAGTGCTTGTGGACTTAGCAGTTTTCACAGTCAATCTGCACATGCGTTGAGTGAAGCTTTGTGACTCACCGCAAAAACACTTAGTAGAAAATCTGCTTCTTGAGGCGTTGAGTAAGCCTTCATCTCTCAACATTTTTGTCTCAGACAGCTAAACTGATAAGCCGTTGAGTAAACCTTCATCGCTTAACGTATTTTTACTTGGCATAATTCTTCTGGTTGAAGGTGTTGAGTGAAGCTACTTTGCTCAACGCTTCTGTACTTGACAGTTATCTTGATTGAAGGCGTTGAGTGAGCATTCTACACTCAACGCTTCTGGACTTGTACCGAATTCTGAATGAAGACGTTGAGTGAACCTTTGTGACTCAACGCTTCTGGACTCTACTGAATTATTGATAAGGCATTGAGTGAGCCTTTTTCACTCAACGCTTCTGTACTTAGACATATTTCCTTCTGAGTAGGCGTTGAGTGAACAGCCTTCACTTAATGCTTCTGGACTTAACCAGATTTGAGTCCAACACCACTGATGCTTTGAATGTCTGATCTTCTGTCAACGCTTTTAGGTCTTCTGGCGTTGAGTGAAGTGTATGTCGGGTTTTATTGATTATCCGGTACGGGTACGCTACCTTCGGGGAAGTATCCGTGCTTCATTGATTATCTCCCAACTTGAGGTAGAATGTTAGTAGTATGTGCTATTATTTGTTGTATTTTTATTTTTGTTTTGTCCTTTTACTCTTGTAGCCATCCACTCATATATATACCGGATAATAATAGCACATACTACTAACAAGGCTCATATATATATGGAGTGTTACTCTTGTGTAATCAATTAATTGAATCCAGATTTCAACAAGTCTCATTTTTGCTTTTATAGTGCCCTGTTCTTTAATAACCCTTAAATGGTGTTTGGCGGGGCGGATCACACACGGTCGCGATTGTGGCCCGTTTGGCGCGACCACACATGCGCATTGGGGATCCCCCTTTGTGTGGATTGTTGTGGAAATCCCGCAGAAATCCACCACACGGAGGCCACCGCAGTCGCTGCACTGCACGGATTTGCTTCACGGGACTTCCGTGGAGCCAAATCCGCCCTTAGTAATATCATTATTGTGTCCCTGTTACTCGAACACAATAATATCTGATATATTATTTCATCCCTATTTTATAGTTACATTTGATGACAATCATTCTGTTTGTGCAGTATTTCAGAACACAACCCTATGCATGTGAACCATCAAGCATGCCAAAATATTCTCCTAAGAAGGAGATTGATATTAAATGTCGTGAGTTACTCAGGTAACTTTTAACATTTCATATGCAATTTGTTTTCACTTTTGTATTTCCATGTTTTTCTCCTTTTTAGGTCTAAATCTTGTTCTAGATGATTACGTTTCTCTAATCATTGTCTCAAACGTTAGTAAACATGCTCTTTTTTTAAATATCTCAAAACCATAACATTTACATTTGTCAAACAAAGACGAGGCAAATTTCTTTGGATATATGTCACGTTATTTTTCACTTCTTCCATGAAAATGAACATGCTCAATCATGGACGAGTTAGTTTTACAAAATTCTTTTTAAGAGCTAAAGGTAGCCTTAGGCTCCGTTTGGCACGATGGTGGCAGTCGTAAACGCATGGGTTAACCCGTCATTCGTTAAAGATCACCTAGCAAACATCATCCGTTTGAACATAAAAATGGATGAAATTTCTTAGGTGGACGTTAACGAATGACAATTTAACCCCCGTGTTCGTGACCGCCACCACCGTGCCAAATGGTGCCTTAATTCTCAACTTGTGCAGTCTACTTAAGTTTTTTTTTTAATTTGAGTAGACCCCTTCTTTTGTTCTAATAATCCCTTTTCTTTCCCTCTCAATTTTCTTTTATAAAAAAAGGTCAAAGGGAGGAAGTCAAAGGTATTTATTTCACAATAAAAAAACATTGTAGCATTTAATGTTGATGTTTTTCAAAAACACGAGGGATTTAGTTCAATGGGTTATAAAGAAACTATGAAGCTATTGACATAATGTGGAAAATTTGGTAACATCTGTGCAATAACGATATTTGCAGTTTAAAACTTTGAACAAAGTGCTTCCTTTATTTCAGGATGAAGGCTAATGGAACAACACGTCCCCCAGTAGTTGCAAGAAGGCATTCAAGGTCAAAAAGTTCACAAAGATCAAGCTTATCAAGTAAACTATCGGGCACGGAGGTTCAGTCACGCTAACATGTGCAGAATTAAAAGTTTCAAATTTCTATGTTTGGGATCTCTTATTAACCTTTTTCTTGCAGGAGTCGTGGCTCAAAGTCGAAAATATGCAGAGAAATGTAGGAAAGCAAAACTTAGCTAGGGTCAATGATGAAGCTGGTCTATTTATCGATATGCAGCATAAAGCATCAATTCGTGTGGGTAATGGAGATCTAAGAATACGCCATACATCTCGAGTTGTCAATCACTTTTCTGCGCCCATACAGTTTGATGCATCTAGTGGCTTCAAATGGGCAAATAAATCGAGAGAAGAGCAGACTGCCATAAGGCCGCTGGGTAAACCCAGTTCAAAAGATAGCCCTCCTGGAATGTTGTATCCGTCAAATCTTCTTCGATCGAAAAATTCATTTCATCCGCATGGACATGGGAAAGGAGACGGCCTTGGATTTCATCCTCATTCTACATTTGACAAGTTTTGTGTGGCGGAAAAGACCTTGATGGTTCATCAATGGGTGCAGCTTGGACATCCCGTACCATATGCTTTCCAGTCTCATGATTCAATTGATATGCCTTGTGATTTTGTATGAAATGACGATCAGATTCCCTAGCTATCTTATTCTCTTTGCATGATTGAGTTCATAACTTGAGTAATTCCCCAAGATTATAAGAAGAGAGAAGTGGTTAAGTGCTCAGGGGCTGTCCTATATTAACCACAAAAGTTTGATAGGCTCCTGGTAAAGTATGAACCGCAAATGTGCAAAGTAGTTGATGGATCATGGCTCCAAAGAGGTAATAATCAAGGTAATTCGAGGGTGTGGTTTTTTTTGTTAAATATCATGTAGACGAGGGCATCTGGTCTACTCTTTGCTTTTATTTGATAAGCATTCTGCTAGGTTTCCTTAATATAATAAATAATAGTAGCGGCTTCCCATGTGCAATGTGCGACGGTGATATTACATGACTATTATTCAAGCGATTTTTGAGCATTATTGTCGCCACATATTGCCCTCAAAAGACCCTATCCATGACCGGTACATTTATATTTTTTATTTTATGCTAGCTCTTGTGTTTCATTAGATCTGGGAGATTAAAACCGAAGAGTTGGGATTATTTTGCTGGTACTAATTGAGGACCATGGCCAATGGTTTGAGATTTTTTTAATGGTCCAATGATACAGTATATATAGATAAAGTTCCTTAGGATTTCAGCATTTTATTAAATAGGACAACTATATCTAGACTTTATAGTTTGGTTCTTAAATTTTTGGAATGCTTGCAAATGAGGATAATATTTCTAGTGGTTGTTTGCCCCCACCTACTTCTCTTTGGAGTGTAGGGGAGAAAAACAACATGTGTTCATTATTTGATGCATACATGTATATTAAACCATAAAACAAGCATGATCATCATCAATGGAGAAAACAAAATTCTCATAAACCAAAAGTTTTGTAGTGATCCCCTATAATGGTTTTAATTTCAAAAGGCCAGGGGCCTGGTTATAAATTCTGGAAACTTTGTTTGTTATTGTTGAAAGAGCCCAAAGCTTGTATGTATTATTTCAGTATTTAAATACAAGGAGAGAATACAAATATATAGGAGAGAAGAGAGAAGAATAAATCCTATACATGATGTGGGACTAAAGAAGGAGGAGAAAAATGGGCCATCAAAAGGGCCTTTTATATGGGCTTTTCTAACACTCCCCCGCAAGCTGGAGCGTACAAGTCGTAGGCGCCAAGCTTGGATAAGAACTGATAGTATAGCGGCCTGGAGAGGGCTTTCGTCAGGATATCCGCAACTTGGTCGGTAGCAGGAACATGCTCCAAATCTATCTTCTTTGACTGTACCTTTTCCCGGATAAAGTGACAGTCAACTTCGATATGCTTTGTTCGTTCGTGAAAAACCGGATTCTTGGCAATATGGATTGCTGCTTGACTATCGCAAAATAAGGTTGCCAGAGATGAGAGACGAACACCTAAGTCTCCCAGAAGGCCTTCAAGCCAGGTTAGCTCAGAGACAACAGCAGCCATAGCCCGGTACTCAGCTTCGGCAGAGGAACGCGCAACCACATTCTGTTTCTTGCTACGCCAAGTTATGAGGTGTCCACCAAAGTAAGTGCAAAATCCAGTTGTGGAGCGTCTATCATCAATAGATCCTGCGTAGTCAGCGTCAGAATACGCGACAAGGGATAGAGATGTGGATGGCTTGTAGACGAGTCCTTGTCCGGGGGCGATCTTGAGGTATCGAAGGATGCGCTCGACGGCTTGAAGATGAGATGTCCGAGGAGCGTGCATGAAACGGCTCACAACTCCTACAACAAATGAGATGTCTGGTCGAGTCACCGTAAGGTAGATCAGCTTCCCAACCAAGCGTCTGTAATATTCTGGATTGGTAAGTAGCTTATCAGAGTCAGAGCTATGGGCCGAGAGCTTGTGATTTGCGTCCATAGGAGTCTCCGCAGGTTTGCACCCAGAATAACCTGCATCACGAAGGAGGTCCATACAGTACTTCCTTTGAGATATCACAAGACCATCAGGGCGTCGGGCGACCTCAAGCCCAAGAAAGTACCGAAGGTTGCCCAGATCTTTGGTTTGAAAGGCAGAATTCAACTGTGCCTTGATCTGTTGTATTCCTGCCGTGTCGTCGCCAGTAATCAGGATATCATTAACGTAGACCAGAAGAATCACAGTCCCAGTTGACCGATGTCGGGTGAAGAGAGAAAAATCAGCCGAGCTCCGAGTGAAGCCACTAGCACAAACCACCTTACTGAACTTTTCAAACCACGCACGCGGGGACTGTTTGAGACCATAAATGGATTTTCGAAGATGACAGACCAAAGACTCCCCCGTGGTCTCAAACCCGGGAGGCTGCTGCATAAAAACGGTCTCTTGTAGATCGCCGTTGAGGAAGGCATTCTTGATATCTAGCTGATAAAAGGGCCAGTGACGATGAACGGCCAAGGAGAGAAGAACGCGAACCGTGTTCAATTTTGCCACGGGAGAGAATGTTTCCTCGTAATCAAGGCCATGTTGCTGAGTAAACCCCCGGGCCACAAGACGGGCCTTCAGACGGTCGATAGTGCCATCCGCCGCATGTTTAATGACAAAGACCCATTTGCAGCTAACAGGGGTGTGGCCGGCAGGAAGAGGAACCAGATCCCAGGTCCGGTTAGCCCAGAGAGCCTGCATTTCATCGTGCATAGCATCCCGCCATCCTGGGTGGTGAAGCGCCTCCTGCACATTGTTAGGAAGAGAAATAGAGGAAAGGGAGGTGGCAAATGCGTAGTGAGGCGGTGTTAGCCGATGTAGAGAGACGTAGTTGGCCAAAGGATGAGCTGTAGAGACGGGAGCGTGATCGACCGCAGCCGAACTATCGCTGGCAGCAGGGAGCTGGGGCACGGGAGCATCCTTGGATGGGCGACGAGAGTAGACACGGATTAGCGGTGGAGGAACCCGAGGAGGAACGGGTGGGGAGGAGGAAGAAGACGGCACAAATGGCGTGACCGGGACAACGGGCCGGGGAAGAGAAGGAGCAGAAGACGAGGGAGTAGAAGACGAGGAGGTGCTGGGTAAGTGGAAGGGCTGGTCTTCGCAGAAGGTGACATCCGCAGAAACGACCATTTTGCCGGTAGTAGGAGAGTAGCAGACGTACCCCTTTTTAGTGCGGGAGTAGCCAACAAACATATACTTGGCCGCCCGAGGAGCAAGTTTGTCGGAAGGAGGGCCAAGAAGGTGGACATAACAAACACACCCGAAGATCCGTGGTGGGAGAGAGGTGAGAGGGATGGAGGGATAGAGGAGTTGGATGGGCGAGGCAAAGTCAAGGACAGAGGAGGGAAGGCGGTTGATGAGATGACAGGCGGTGGAAACAGCAAAGTTCCAATATTCGGTGGGAACGTGCATTTGGAACATAAGAGAGCGGGCAACGTCGAGAAGATGACGATTTTTACGTTCGGCCACCCCGTTTTGCTGAGGGGTATACGCACAAGAAATTTGATGGATGACACCAAAGTCAGTGCAGAGAGTGGAGAAGGCACGACCCGTATATTCCCGAGCATTATCAGTGCGAATGATTTTGAGAGGAGTGGCGAACTGCGTACGCATCTCAAGAAGAAAGGCGCGAAAGACAGAGGGAAGTTCAGTGCGATCATGGAGTAAATAGAGCCACGTGGTACGGGAGTAATCGTCAATGAACGTGACAAAATACCGAAAGCCAAAAATACTAGGGATCCTATAAGGACCCCAAATATCAGAATGAACTAACGATAAGGGAGTAGTACTCCTGGCACATGCTGGGGGGAAAGAGGAACGGTGTTGTTTGCCGTAGACACAAGATTCACAGGAGAACTCTTGTAAAGATATATCAGGAAGAGCCCGCTTGAGAATCGGAAGGGGAGCATGTCCAAGACGGCAATGCCAATCAACAGTAGAGATGGTGGTAGCCGATGTAGAGAGAAGAGTTGGTGGGATATCCAAGATGTACAACCCATTCACCAGCTGCCCCTGACCAATGGTACTCCGGGTGCGGCGATCCTGCATAAGAAAAGAAGAGGGTGAAAATGTAATACAACAGTCAAGGTCGTGTGTGAGACGACTAACTGATAGTAAATTGAAGGGCGACCCCGGAACGTGAAGAACCGAGGAAAGAGAAAGGGTTGGTGTAAGCTGAAGATCAGCGGAGCCAAAGACGGGGAGGGTGTCGCCGTTGGCCACAGTGATGCGAGCAGGATGAGGCATTTGGAGATACGCTGGGGGCTTTTGTGAGGAGATATGGTGAGTAGCGCCAGAATCAACGATCCAACAAGGATGATGAGAGAGGCAGGTGATACCCTCTGTAGAGGACACAACAGAGGTGACAGCTGAAGCAGCAGGCGCCATGCGGGGACAGAGACGAGGCCGGGCAGCTAGCGGAGAGGAAGTCGGCGACTAGCAGAAGGGAGGCCGACGGCGAGCAGGAACAGTCCGCGGCGGACTGGAGTCGGTCAAGGCGAGAGGGCAGACCGCAGCGGGTAGAGAGAGGCCGCGTGGACAGAGACAGGCCGCAGAGGGCAGAGACAGGCCGCAGCGGGCAGAGGAAGCGCCGCGACGAGAAGGGAGGCCGCGGCGGACAGAAGAGAGGCCGCAGGCAAGGCAGGCCGCGAACAAAGAGCGCAGGAGCGGACAGATGAGAGGCCGCGACTAGGAGGGAGGCCGCAGCGGACGGGTAAGAAGGTGGTCCCACGGAGAGAGAAGAGGCTATAAAAGAGAGCGTCCGCAACAAGAGAAAAAAGGAGCGCACAACGGAAAGAGGTGAGTCCGCAGCGGACAGGAGCAGTCCGCAAGAGATGGCGGATAGGGAATCCGCGAGGGAGCGCGCAACGGACAAGCGGAGAGTCCGCAGCGGACAGGAGCAGTCCGCAAGCGATTGCGGATAGGGAGTCCGCGAGCAAAAAGAGGCTCGAGCGGACAGAAGCAGAACGGACAAGCGGAGAGTCCGCAGCGGACAGGAGCAGTCCGCAAGCGATTGCGGATAGGGTGTCCGCGAGCAAAAGAGGCTCGTGCGGACACCAGAGAGCGGTCAGCGGACAGGAAGGAACGCCCGCAGCGGATAGAAGAGGTGGGCCCCACGAGTCGGTGCAGAAGATGGCTATAAGAAGCCTGAGGAGGGTGGAACCACGGAGAGAGAGAGAAGAGAGGCGGATGCAGAGGAGCAGTCCGCAGGAGACCGGAGCAGACAAAGGCAGTCCGCTGAGAGGCGGACAGAAAGACAGTCCGCAGGAGACCGGAGCGGACAGAAAAGGCAGTCCGCAGCTAGCAGTCCGCAGGAGAGCGGAGCGGACAGAAAAGGCAGTCCGCAGCTAGCGGGAACCTCGCTTTGATACCATGTTGAAAGAGCCCAAAGCTTGTATGTATTATTTCAGTATTTAAATACAAGGAGAGAATACAAATATATAGGAGAGAAGAGAGAAGAATAAATCCTATACATGATGTGGGACTAAAGAAGGAGGAGAAAAATGGGCCATCAAAAGGGCCTTTTATATGGGCTTTTCTAACAGTTATAAAGCAATCATCCTTTTAATCAACTGGAATCTATATAAGAATTAAAATTGTGCCCCAGATTCCTATAAAGGCGAGAATGGAGTGAAGCATAAACTTCTTTTAATTTTTTTTTAAAAAATCTAGCTTCTCTTTGGAGGGTAGGGGAGAAAATAATGAGTGCTTGTTAACAGTCATCATCAATGGATAAAGCAAAGTTCTCATAAGCTGAAATTTTAAATTGCATCTAACCGCCATGCACTTGAAGTTGAGATTTCATGGTTTCTAGTAATTGAATTTGGGCATCCTTGAATTCTCCTTTTCAAATAGAACCCTAATTTTTTACTCAATGAGATTTGGTTGGGTTCAATTTCTTATTATGTGTTCCAGGGTTGGTACCAAAAGGGGGTTAGCACAAAAACAATTACCAATTGAAAGGTAAGCAATGATTAGGAGCTTGATTATTTATTACATCTAGTAGAATTTTAAATGAAAAAAAGAAGAAAATGTTGTTTCTTTTTTGAGGATTTTAGATCAGCGTTAATGCACAATCTGTGTTTTCATATTAAATTTGATGAATAACATGGCTGTTACAATTTTCTAATGCAGGAAAAAAGTTAGGGCTAGTCTGTGGACATTCTGATTCTTGTAACCAAGCAAGAGTTTATAGCAACAGTCAGTTTAATCAGGAAAAGCAACCTGAAGGCATTATTTGGGTCATTTCCCAAGCGAAAATACGCCAATCTTCAATAATTATAAATTTCAGAATGCCTGGTAGCTGATACACAACTAAGAGAGCTCTTGGATTCAATGTTGGAATTGAGAATGACTGTAGGTGGAGTGATTCCTCTTGTTACCTTTTGTTTATACTCGAAAATTTCCGAGAGGAGAGACCATACTTTGTATAGCTGGTGTGTCGCAATCATTTTTTTTGGTCGAATTACTAGATTTCTATTCTTGAAGTGTGCAAATTATCAGTTAAATGAGATACAGCCCTTTGCGGAACACCAGTATAAATGAAATTGAAAATTCCGCAGGAAAATATGATGAACGAATTTGACAAATTTGTGACACCTTCATTGAATTTGCTTGTCTTTTTCCCCAATTCTAAGATATCTGCCTACTAGTCTACTATATTTTGCAATACAAGTTTCCTGAAGGTATTTATCTACAAAAGCACTGAATAGGTGCTTGCTGAAATAAATTCAGTCTCTGGCTCTACCTCTCCTTTCTTTCTTTCAATGCTTACCACCTTCCCTGCGGCGAGCACATAAATGTGAAGTATCAGTCATCGCCGAGTGTCATAATAGTTGGTATTTGTCCATGATCAACAAAATCGATTTTGTGGAGTCTAATGGCACAGAGCATGTGCTCCGGTAGCTCCTCCTGTTTCTGCGCCTGCAAATAGTTAGTTTACAATTGATGAGTGTAGTACTTGCATTCTGATCATTGGTTAGAAGAGCCCTGGATCAGTCTTATATATGTGCTTTGTGTTTTAGGGAGATTACTTGGATTTATCATAGCACAGGCATGCTTTATTTTTTTTTCATTTGATATGAATGTATGCAACCTTTTGAGGGAGATTGTTAAAAAAACGAAGAGAAACTTATAATATAGAAGGAATACTAATGTGGTGATAAGAAGCAAAGGGAGAAAGGACAAAGAAGAAAGCTAAAGACCTCCTAGGACTATGGCTCTGCTTGGTAGAGTGGTGACTGACAATCATGAGTACAGTGGTAAGAAAATAGATAGAACATTTTGGTAGCAGCGGTCATGAACTCTTTCCAAAAAAATGTGTTTTGGGCCAAAAATCACAAATGCCCAACCAAAAAATATTTGAGTTTGAGCTAAAAATGTTGCCTCCAAGCTGCAAAAGCTGGTAAAATGCCACTACTATATTTGCTATTGTAATTCCACACCGTATCGATAAAATGCCACAATTGTCCCAAACGGAGCCTTGGTTGGAAAGTCGTTATATTTAGGATGTCGTAATGAAGATAAGATTCATATCTTTTATTTGATGAGTTGCTAATTAACTATGTAATTGAAAATTAGATTTGGTTTTGTTGGCCGTGTCATATCTATCCAGTTTTGAGGTGAACTACACACATTGATAGTTTGGGTAAAAATCATGAATATTCTTGGAAAAATATTACTTCTTTTTGAAAAACCCTGAAAAATTATAGAAATCAAGAAAGAATCTAAATAAATACGTTTTCCCTCGTACAAGATGATGTGGTTGGCCCATGTCAATCTGATTTTGCCATTTTTTTTTTTGCTATTATATTATATTTTTCAGGCTTGCTGTACAAACTGCGAAAATTTCTAAATTTACTAGGAATATATATACATGGGGGCTCAATACCACCGCCCCTAGATAATAGTTGTTGCATCAAAAAACATGACTACATAAATAAAGATGTGTTTATTCATTAACTTGTTCTACGATGTGTTTAAACTTACAAATGCATATTTAATGTTTCAAATGACACATTTGACATTACATTGATGTTCATAATTATACATTAGAATGTGCCAACGCATCGAAGATTCCAATGATCCCTCCACAACAAAAAAAAACTTAAAAATGCTGAGTCAACAGTGTCAACCTGATTTGTCAAGCACAATTCCAAGGACCTAATTGCGCCATAGCCCAATATTCATATCAAAGCACAAGTAACAAAAATAAAGACATCATTGTGTCTTTCATAAAATAGAGTGCTTTTTCCACTATAAAACTCTAAGGTATTGTTATTTTATGATAACTAAACCTAGTTTTTTTTTCAATTTTTCAAAGGTCAACGTGCCAATCAACATTATTAGCGATATGCCCACTAATCAGAACAAAATGACTACGACCTTAGGAGATGCAATCAGTTCCCTCAAACTATCACCAACAAGGGAGTTTTTTGAGGCGCCATCCATTTCAACTTCATGTCTATCAATGTGAGCCCACTGTTGAGCTAATAGAATGCACACATATTGCAAGAGCCCCTTCAAAATTGAACATCCAAGAAAATCAAGGCGCGCATCCTGACTAGGGAGAAGAAAAAAAATATGGTCATTCCCAATCAAGGCGTACATCCTGACTAAGGAATTTTAAGTTGGCACGATTGTTGAAGTTCATCTCATGTTAGCCTCAATCTACTGTCAACTCACTTCTAAGACCCATTTCACAAAGAGGACTTCAAAAATCATTGGCATTAGAATGATTGTTGGAGTTCCTCCTCCCATGGGAAAGCTGGAGAAAATCTCTGATGGGTCACCATATCCCACATGATAGGCGTATCTCCACTCACCACAGGGCTTCATTATCCACCATAATATATGCCCATTGGTGCCCCCGATGCACCCTTAGATGACTTTGGTGATGTTTTGGCCAAAACACCATTTTGGGAAAATAATGTTTGTGTCTGCAAAAATGCTACCTACATTCCTACCACCTTGCTAATGACTACAACCACTCCCCCAAATATATCCTAAGAGCAAGAATCACTATAATTAAATTCCATGCTAAAAACTCAATGTCTCCCTCCATATCTTTGATTTGACAAGTTACTGACGGTTAACTATGTCATTGTATATTAGATTGGGTTTTTATGTTTGTTATCCTTATATCTTAGTTTTTAAGAAAAGAAGAAGATATCTTAGATAAAATGAGGTCTAGAACGCCACATGATCAGAACTATCAAAAACTTTTTGTAGCATTTGGGTGGGAACATTCATCAATAGTTTGGTTTTGGATATCAAAATGAGAATGAATAGGAATAAATTTCATTATAATGTCAAAAATTCATTATCATGCTTTTGAAATCCTATATGATCTTATGGATCCCTACGGAGGAGGGAGAGCATGTTAATTCCCATCCCAGAAAAGAACATTACGAAATAAAACAATAAAAAAAGATCCAAAAGTCATTGAATAAAAGTACTGTATAAAAAGTACTCTTTTGGTTTAATAAGATTTAAGGACTTTAGGATGAGTTTTTGATTCATCTAGGAAAAAATTCAGTTACTTTGGAAAATTATATATTTATTTATCATAGTATAATTTTTTTAAAAAATAATTTATTAGTATTTTATTCAATTTTAATCCTAAATTAATTTATTTTGTGCTTTTAGCGATTTGGAGAGGTTCTTGAGGAGTGTCAGTATTTTGATTTGTGAATAGTAAAAAATCAGAATTTTAGTCTGCGAACAACAAAAATTATATATTTAAAATTAGACTCCCTAGGTCCAGAGCGTGACCTAAGGGCGTGCAATCAAGTTACACCCTCGAATTCTCCCGGTAGGTCGTGATTCTTCGAATATGCTTTAAAATACAGGCCCTCGGGTTAGGGTGTGACATGAGGGCTTGACTGCTCCAAAACATTTGAATGCAACCAGTCACGCCTATTTCCTGCTGTTGCCGACTCGCACTGGTCACGTTATCGGTCCAGGCGATGGACTTAGGGTGTGTAACATCAATTTATGATATTTTGGCGATTTTCTCCAGAATGTTTCCCAAATTAATTTTGGTGGTTTTTCACCAAGTCACACCCCTATGTCAGGTCGTGGATCTAGGGTGTGTATTTGGAATTTTACACCTATAAAATTCCACTGATTCCAAGAGTTATGCATTCATTCCCTTCCTTAGCTAGATTGGATCAGTTTTCTTTCATTTTCTATATTTTCTTTCCTGCAATTTACTTTAAGTCTTTTTTTTCCAATTTGTAGTTTAGAATTACAATTTGTAATATTTAGCATCGAACTTATTTTCTTGCACTTATAATCCTTTTTAAATTAATATTAGAATTGTCTTCCTTTAAAGTTTCATGTTTTTGTTCTTCTTTTGCTATCTTAGAATTACAAATTCACTTTTTCAAACCAATATAATGTTTTGATTGATAAAATAATATAACATAAGTAGAAGTACTCAACAACCCCGTTGAATATGATACTAGATATTTATTTTAAATATTCTATGCTATGAACGATATATACACTTCTCAATAGTTCGTAGAATCAGAGATAACAACTCTTAAATTTTACGTATGAATTTTTTGACGCCGTTGTAGTGGAATCCGTGTTGATACTTTGAAAGCGAATGCACTATTAATTTTATCATTTTATTTTTCTTCCATTTTTATTTTTGTTATTCCCAACCCCAATTCTATTTTTCTTGTATTATTTTTCTTTGCTTGCTTTTTTTTTATTATTTTCCTAAAAATTACATTCATTTAAGTCCAGGTAGTTTTATTTTCATTAATAATTATGGTATCCACTTTAGCTGTTCAAGTACAACGCTTACAAGAAAAAATAGTACTACAGAAGCCGCAACTAAGCATACACAATTTTGTAATTTTATCGTCAAAATAATCACCCTAGCGAGGAATGTTTTTATAATCAAAATTATTTTGAATTTACTTCTTTCTACGATGTTAATTATTCATGGTGGCAAGATCATCTGGATAGTTTATAGTGTGATGAAGAAAATTCATTTGATCACAAATTTATTCCTCTACCTCATATCCATAATTATCCACATCCACTTTGGGAGAGCTCACACAATATCACATAGATCAAATAAATTGTTATTCTCAAAGTATAGATGAGTGCGCTCAAAATATTAGCATCAATTTTCAACTATAATAGATAGTTTATCTATAGTGGTGAATAAATCATCATGTGCTCCCATCTTTTGCTTTTAAAGAGGTTGGGGAAACAAAGTTGTACCAAGAATTAACCAAAATTATGGGTGCCCTAGATGAAATGGTGGATGCATTTCACTATTTTGACATTACTTCACCCAAACTCACTTTTATTTCACGAGAATCCTCTCACACACCACCATTTTAATTTTAAGAATTGGATCCAGCTATTTGTGTGCCCCATTATTATAATGAGATTGTTATACTGTCATTTGTGGTTAGCAATTTTTATTCTGAAATTGAATAACTCGAACTTAATTCTATATTTTCGCAAGCAACTCCTTATGAGAATATTTCCGACTCATTTAGTTTGTATTCATTTTACACCGATACTCCTACCTTAGTTGATGAGTCATTGCATCACATTATTTTTCGTGTCCATTTGCCCTCATCTCTAGCAATCCAAATAACCTAAGATATGTATATGTAATTTGGATTCACAAAACAGCTAAACAATCAAGAATATAACAAAGGAGCTGTCAGGCAACGAACATCAGCATATTCACCTCAACGTGAATTAAAGGAGTTGTCAATCCACTTTCAATTTAAATGTCCATTCAGTTAACCACATATTTCGAGCTCACCAGCATTAAACAAAGCACTCTTAGGAGTCACCCCTTGGTTATCTCTTTTTTTCTTGCTCTTTTATTTTTATGCATTTAAAAAACTTAATCTTTACATGTTTTGTTTCATGGTAAATTTATAAACATTGGGAGCAATGTTTATTTTTAAGTATGGGGGTGTATTCACATTTATTTTATTTAAAAAAACTCAAAAAATTATATAACTTTCAAATTTAAAAAAAATCATATTCAAAGAATTGCCTTTTTTATCTTCTTCTACTTCATTAAACTTTATAAGATGTGTTAATAAAAAAAATTCTTTTCTTATTTTGTTTTATGTATTTTCTAAGAAAATTAAAATAATAAAAAAATAAAATATTCAAAAACCTATAATTTCTTGCGAAAAAATTGTATTGGGTATTCATCCCACAAACCTGCATAGTACCATTGAGAGCCTTCATTTGGGTATTTCTTGGGAAGTCCAAGAAATATATATGTATATATATATATATATATGTATATATATATATATATATATATATATATATATATATATATATATATATATATATATATATATATATGCCTTTTATAAAAAATAAAAATTTGAAAATACAAAAAAACTTATAAAAGCTTCTTAAAAATTCATAATTTTGCATTTTAAAATTACTCCCTACTTTGTTTTTCTTGAGTCCAACTATTTTGGAAAATTTCAAATATGAGTTTTATTTATAGGCATTTTAAAGTTTTCTTTTTATGCAATCTTTATTTTATTATGCCTACTTTCCATATTTGTTATATTTAAGTTTTAAATGATTTTGATTTGATTAATTTTTCATTATTTTGATTGTTTAGAAAATTTGTTAGTTTCTATTTCACTCTTTAAAATATCATTAATCAATTTTGTAGTAATTGTGCTAATAATTTTTATATTCTAATTATATTAACTTTTAGCTCTTGGAGACTTTTTGAAATGTCCCATAAATGTTCCTCACATTATTATATGAATCAATTATTTTTGCTCTGGAATATTAAAAGTAAGTATTAGTGTATTTAATAGTGCATATATTATATAATTATTTATCATAGTTTACTTTTTTTCTTTTAATAATTTATTACTATTTTTATTCAATTTTAATCCTAAAATCTTAGTTGGTGATGAGAGTTCTCTTGAGATCTCTTTATCAAGGAGGTCTCGAGACTGAATCTCAACCTCAATAATCTTTCGGCTTCCTGCGGTGGGGCCAGAGATGGGTTAGGGGTGTACGACCTGCAGGCCTGATAAAGCTTATCGGGTGAACACCCTATGGGACCCCTGGGCAGCTGCTGACACATGGCGTCAGGGTGGCAGGCAGGTGTTGATGTCTGTCCTGTATTAGTTTCCCAGATTAATTTTGGCAGTTTTCTCCAAGTCATGCCCCCATGTCAGGTCGTGGACTTGGTGTGTGTACTTGGAATTTTGTACCTATAAAAGCTAGTTTACTCCATGAGTTTTAGATGCAATCCCTACCTTAGATTGGATCAATTTTCATTCCTTTTTGTAGTTTCTTCCTGTAATTTACTTAAAGTCTTGTATTTTTGAATTTCTAGTTTAGAATTATACTTTATAATTTTAAGCATAGACATTATTTTTTGCACTTATAATCTTCTTTTTATTAATAGTAGAATTGTCTTTATGTATAATTTCATGTTTTTGTACTTCTTTTGCTAGCTTATGTTGTAACATGCGTTCGCATCTCTTGTTTTGAGAATAATAAATCACATCTTGTATTTGATCAAGTTTATTGCGTGTTTATAGTGTGCAAGAAATACAGGTTCAGTACCCCTATGCAAGAACAAATCAAAAAGATGAAGATGCCAAAGTTCTGTTACTACTGCTGGGTGATACTGCTATTACCGACGATAACATATCGTCTGTATTGGCTTGATCAGCGTGTCGTCTGCATCGACTTGTCGACTGCATTGACTGGGCACCTACATCATCCTGACTGCTACCACTAGTAGGTATCGCTACCGCTGGTGATAGCTCTAGATATTTCACAGAAAAGGAAGGATATCAACCGAAGTAGGTAACTGCTTGAAAAGGAAGGTAATACCGCCAGATTGTATTGTTACCGTCGGGCGATACCTTTTAAGAAAGGTCCATTTTATGAAAACACTAGACACGAAAAATGCTTATTTCCAAAGTTCAAAAGTTTTCTAAAATGGCTATGAAACGTTGCCAAAGATGAAGATTTTCAATGAAGACTGGATAATATAGCTATCATAGTGAAGTAGTGCTACCGTTGGTGGTAGGTCCCATGCCTATAAAAAGAGCAGTCTTCCTCCAAATACAGCGTTAAACTACGAGGCGCCAACAGGAGGTCACGACTAGAACCAAAACTCTTACTATTTTGTGAGAGCCTTCCCTGACGTCAAGAACTCCGCTCAATGCACTTGAAGGACATAGACTCGGACAATGGATCGATCGTGCATATTCATCAACGAGTCCATCCCTTTGAGGCAGTTTCTTTGTATTGTTGTATTTTCATTTCTTTATTTTTTCTAAGTTGTATATTTATCGCAGGTATGGGTGACTAGGTCTTGTGAGACTTAGGGGCAAAATTGTCTGGTGCAGACGTCAGTTTCTGAAAGTATCTAGCGTCTACCTAAATCACCTAGAGGGGGGTTAATAGATGATGTTTGTGTCTTTTCGCGGAATAAAAATAACTTAAAAAACAAGCACACAAACACAGAGATTTATAGTAGTTCCCCGAGTTGGGTATGTCCACTTTCCCTCCTCGCCTATCTACCGCAAAGGGCAAGATTCGGCTACTTCACCAAACTCAGATTTCGTCAAATCTTACACCTCGGAGCCGCAACTCCTACAACTCAGAGATGATGCTCCTACAAATCGATCCACAACCGGATCTACAAACTCGATCCACAAACGGATCTACTACTTGATCCACAAACGGATCTACTCACTCGATCCACAGAAGGATCTACAAAGTTGGAGATAAATCTCCTATAATAGCTAAAACTATATTACAACAATAAACATGATTACAAGTCTTCGCTCAGACGTTCTTCGAAAGGGCTGATCTTGAATATGGAGAACTCAGAAACTTGAAATCTTTTGGATCTTGAATCTTCACGTGTCTAGATCTGGAGGAATAGAAGAATTTTTAAGACAGCAATCCAGACGTAGAGATCAAGAATGATTGTATCTTGCAGTGCTTGTGGTATTCGGCCGATCAGAAAATGCGTGCGTACAGGAGGCCGACGGTTTACCGATTTGGAATATTTCATCGTTTTGAATCGGTGATCAATTTAGCACAAAATCAGATTAGCAATAAAGAAGAATATCCCATAGTATTTATAGAGATAAACTCTCCAACGGTAAAATGAAATTTTCCAAAAATGACTTGTGAAAAACACTGTGCATGGCCGCCGCAACCCGAGATTGGTTTTGAAAGATTTCAAAAAAATGATGTAAGTCAAATTCGTCGAGTATCGTCGAGTATCATAATGATACTCGTCGAATACATCTAGATATACGATGAAAAGGACTTAGCCAAATCATCCCAGACCGGCTGGTCACTCAATGCCATGGCGAAGAGTCATACTTGACGAATCCGTCGAGTATCACCCGACATACTCAACGAATTCGTCGAGTATAGGTTAACTGACTCAACGCACTCGACGTCGTGGCACTCAACGCTTTTTTCTCACTCAACGCCATAGGCTGCATTCGTCGAATATCGTCGAGTTAACTCAACGCACTCAACGCTTTGATATTCGACGAATTATACTCGGAAAAATCTTGAGAAGTAGTGTCGACTAAACTCGACGAATTCGGCGTGTAGCACTTAACATATTCGACGAATTAAGCAAGTATCGTTAGATACATTCGACGAATTCGACGAGTATGAACAACGATACTCGGCAAATTTTACTTAACATATTTTTCAGTTTCTATAATGAATTTACCCTAAATATATACGATGAATTCGACGTGTATTGGTAAGTATACTCGACGAATTTGGCGTGTATCAACGATGATACTCGACGAATTCGACGTGTATGCTTAACCATACTCGCCGAATTTTACTTAAGTAAAATTCTTATTTTTCCCGGGTCTAACCCTTGAACATCCTTGAGCCTTCTCTTGTACTTGGGATAGAAGTACACCTCAATAGAGAGATTACACGTGAGTTAACACATTGGCCTACACAATGAGAAATTACATTGTATAGTCCTATGTTTACTGAACCACTATAACCTGACAATTTACTTAGCAATGAGAACCTGCAAGTACATACCTCAAAAGGAACATCAAATACAGTCACAATTCATCTTAGCTTAACTGGGCCCTTCTTCTAATCCGGGTTATTGTGGATACATTACCCAACAATCTCTCACTATTTGAAGAAGTCGGAACCCTATAAGGTAAGGTTAATTGCACAAGATAAATAATAAAATATGAAAACTTGAAAAGATAAACAATATAAACAAACACACGCATTCCAAGACAATTGTAAAAATCATATATATATATATATATATATATATATATATATCAAATTATCCACAGTTTGGGGGGGGGGGAACCCGCAACACAACACAAAATATAACTATAGTTCTTGCCTGCTCAGACTCTTCTGCCTGTGCCTGTCAAAGTAAGCATTTCTCTTTGGAAAGTAATTTGGAGGGGGTGCAGGCATTGGATCAGCATTTCTATGATTTCTGAAGTTAATTCTTCTTTTTGTGCAGGACAGCTTGTTCTTGTTCCATTCTTCCTGATCGTAGTGGTGTTGATGTTTCTCACCACCAATGTCAACCAAGGAGAATGTATCCAATATAATACCTCTAGATATGGAACTCCACACTTCTTCCATTTCTCTGTTAGGCTCTGACCTGACAAGAGACGAGCCTTCCCCATATCTTCTACGCTTGTGAACTGGAGGGGGGAAGTCTTTAACAAACTCTACCTTTGGAGCCTCAGCAGCAGTAGCAGCAGGAGTATCAGCCTGATAAAACTTTTGTGGGTCTGACCAGAACTGGGAGTAATCCTGCGTAGGATGAGCCTCATCATGTACTGGTACATGCACAATAGGTACTTGAGGTCCTATTAACTGACTTTGCAGCCACATACAGCTGTTATAACTGTAGTCATTTGCACTTTTGAAATTTGCTAACATTGCTGCTTCAAGTGCATTGACCTTAGCTGCCGCCATAGCTTCAAAGGAATCCTCCCCCTTTATGACTTATGCAGCCAGAGCATTTGTGTACAACCCCATATTCGTTAGGTAGGACCAAGATCCTCCAAGGACCAGGATTGGGCTAGTTTTGGACTTATAATTGGATCAAGTAAGAAAGCGGGCGGGAGGGCTCTCGCGGTAAGTAGGCGGGAAGGCTCTCGCCCAGGGGTTGAGTAGCGCGATTCGTCAAATGCCAGTTCGTCGAGCTTAACTCGTCGATCTGGGCCTTCGTCTTAAGGTTATGTTCGTCAAACGCGGATTTTAGGCTCAGGCCATGGCAAAAATAGGGTGGGCGGGAAGGCTCCCGCCCTGGGCAGGATCAGGGGCTCGCGCCTTAGGACGGCGAAAGCCCATCGGTCCCCGACGTTGGGTGATGCCTCTCAGTCAACGTCGCTTCGGTCTTCTGGTTCCATCCCGGGGTAGGCGGGAGGGCTTGCGCTCAGGGCAAATCATGTTCCCACAGAGCTCAGTAGTAAGGGCTTCCGCCAGATGGGACCCAGAAATAAAAATTACCTAAATACCCCTGGTCTGCATTTAGCTCCTAAGAACAGCGGAGTTTGGCTACTAGCAGACCTGCCCAAGGGCATTTTAGTAATTTTAGGGCAGCAAAAGTACGTTTTTTGCATACCAGATTTTGGAAATCTATAAATAGACCCACATGATACCTCAGAAGGAAGATTTCCTCATACTCTCATTTTACCTTCTAGAGCTTTCTGAGGTACTCCTAGCCCAGCAATTGTCTTTGGAGGGGAAGCACTCAAAGAACTTTCAGGTTAGTGTAGGGACCTCCCAACTGAGGCTTAGGGTTAGTTTCCAGTTCTTTGTGGCTAGTCTTGGGTCTAGGTTTAGGAGAAATAGGTGTCATCCACACCCCAAGGTCCGAACTCTCGTTGAGGCCAATTTTTGGTTTCAACATGTCTGGTGCGGTGAACGTGGACCGTGGCTGGTACAAGAAAATCTCAAGTCAAGTCTCATGGCTGGAGGTGAAGGAGAAGGAGATGGATCGGGAGGTTCTCCCTCTCGGGGAAGTGGGGTGACGTTGGGAATGTTGGAGGACTTCAGGCGAGAAGCTTTGTAGACCATCCACTTAGCCTTCTAGGCAAGAGGTGAGTGGGAGACTCCTCAGGTCCCGGTGGCGGCTGCTCTTTCATTGGGCTAGAACGCTCCCGGACAACGCCCCGGGAAGGAGGTTCCGACAGAGGCGGCGAAAAGGGATGTCCCCATGCGGGAGCTGTTCCCGGGACAGATCAATGCAGATAGGGCGAGCGAGCCGAGGTCGCGCGACGAGCCCTCTCGGTAAGCAGGGGGCGGGAGCCCCTTCAATTAGCTCATCATCTCAGCTCCGGTTCCAGAGGGGTTCCTGGAGCCATACATGACCTACTATACGGGAAGGGACGACCCCACACAGTATGTGTAGTGGTTTGAAGATGTCGTTTCCATAAGGCAGATGTCGAATGCCTTCAAATGTAGGCTCTTCGTCAGCACTCTGAAGGAGAAGGCGAGGGACTGGTTCCACCAGTTGCTAGCAAGTTCGATTGATTGCTTCGAAGATCTACGACGCGGGTTCTTGATAAGGTTCTCGACGTCCAAGAAGAGGAAGAAGGGAGCAGTGTGCTTGTTCGCCATCAAGAATAGGTCAGAGGAGACGCTAGGATACTTTGTCGATAGGTTTCAGGAGATTTTGCAGGTGCAGGAGATGCCGGGGTACACGGTGATGCTTGCCTTCACCCTAAGGTTGAGGCCCAGATTCTTTAGCATTGAGTTGAATGGAGTTCCCCCCTCTCTTCGAGGAACTGATGGAGACGGCGGCGAAGGAAATCGAGATCGAGGAGGCCAATCCAGCATTTGCCAGGAGGTTGACCAAGTTGGCGGAGGATGATGGGAAAGAGCCGGGAGTAGGGAGGCTGAGAGAGCAGAGGGAGCAGAGGAAGGAGAGAAGGAGATAGGAACCCCGAGGACATGGGCAGCAGCAAGGTTGGGGGCCAAGAGAGCCGAACAACATGTTGGGCAAGAGGCCCCAGGAAGGTCACCATCAGGGACATGGTGGTGGTTTCGAAGGTAGGTACAACCACCGCATGCAAAGGAGGTTCAACCAGCTGGCCTGGAGGCATGGACAGAGGGTCCCTCTCCCGCCATAGCAGGAAGCGATGGTGATAGTGAGGGGAAGAGGAGGAAGGAGAGGAGCTCGGGGAGGAGCGAGGAGGATAGAAGACAGGGTTGCTGGAGGATTCGCTGGAGGTTCTGCTTGGGGTGTAGCTGGAGGATTCGTTGGGTGAGCTTCCGCTGGTTTCCACGTTCAGAACAAGCTCCGCCGCATCGTTGGTTGGAGAGTCGTCCTCTCCCGCAGGTTTCGGGATGGGCTCGAACAACTAGGGCAGGATCCCTCGCACTGTGAGGGTCTCTCCTCCTTCGTTCAAAAGCGTCGACTCTCGCAATACCTCGATGATCATCTTGGCAGTGGCATGCGCGTTCTCCTGAACGATCACGTCAAATTCGTATGCGGAGTAGTGGCAGCACTCGACTCTCTACTCCCGCGACGGCCGGGCTTGGGCCAGGGCCTCCTCCAGCTACTTCACCTTGGCCTGCAGCAGCTGGTTCTCTCCCTCGACGATGGCCACTCTCGCGCGAGATAGCTCGGCTTCCACGGAATCCTGCGAGATGGTTCAGTTAAGCGAAAGGCGTATATATATATATATATATATTAGGAGGACGAGAAATATTGAAGGATCCCGCTTACCACGGCGGCCGGGCGAGTGCAAAGAAGTTGTTGTGAGGCAGCCATGTCGGCCTTCAGGGTGGTAGCTTCCGCTACCGTGGCATCCCTCGCCATGAGCATATCGATGAGGTTGAGCTCTATGGTAAGGGTGCGGCGTCCATCCATGTACGAGAGCTGGACTGCGTGAAGTTGGGCCTGGGCAGCGTCAAATACGAGGTCCTGGGATGTCGTCCGATCGAACGTGTCAGCATCCTCCCGGCTATAGAGGCCGTAGCCTAGCGCGAAGGCGTGGCTAATGCTTGAGTATCGCTCCCTCCAGGAAGGGAGAAGGGTGGAAACCACAATGCGGTTGGTGGTATGATCCCACTGGAGCAAAGGCAGGCCCTATGTATCCTTGTATTTATCGTCGAAGCTGAAATTTTGGTGCCCTCTCGGCACCGACATGCGAGAGGACTCGACCGGGGTCTCTGCGGCAGGTTCGAGGACACCTGTCTCCACTGCATCTAAAGAGGTCTCGGTGGGGGCCTCTACGGCGGGCTGGGCGGCACTCGTCTCGCCTGCAATAGAAGGCATCTCGGCGGGGACCTCAGCGGGAGCCGGTGCGACAAATTTGCCATTGTCCGCGGCTGACGGCTTCGATTTTTTGAGAGGAGGGGCTGAGTAGGAGCTCGGTTTCCGCTTCGGGGCGCTTGGTGCGGAAGAGGTTCTCGGCTCCTCCCGGCAAGCGGCTGCGGCAGACTTGGCGAGAGCCAACGGGGTCAGTGAGTGCCCTGGTTTTGTCGAAAGGTTGATGTAGGGGAATGTCTCGCTCACCTGCGAGTCCCATAGTTAGTTAACTCTACCTCTTGAAGCAGAATGTTACAAGTTAGGTCCAGAAAATTACCTTCGTCGGGGGGTACCAGTTGGAGGGAATCCAAATCTCGCCGGAGGAAAGGGACGTCGAAGGCTTTCGAGCCAAAGAAATCGACAATGGCGCCTTCTCGCTCCCCGAGAGCGGGAGGCTTATAGGTTGCATCGTCATATTGAATGGGGGAGAGAGGAATGTTGTCAAAGGGCCCAGAGACGAAGATGAACCTTTCCGCAATGTGATGATGTTTGTTGGCGAGACCTGTAGTCTTCACCGACTGTCCAGAAAGGAAGACTGACCCTCCCTTGGCCCAAAAGTTGAACAGCTTCCGAAAGATCGACAGACTGAACTCAATCCTCTCCGCCCACATATAGCAGGCGAAATCCACCAGGAGGGCGATGAAGTTAGGGTTAAGCTGGGCCGGCACTACCCCTTAATAACGCAGGGCCTGACACAGCTCCAGCCAGAGGGGGAGGCGGAAGCCCACCTCAAAGTGCTCCAAGGGGATGGCGAGCTCCCCTTCTGGCGCAAGGTTAACCCTGTCTTTGCTCACAGGCTTCTGCATGACGAACCCCGGCAGAATGAACGTCTGGGTGATCGTGAGGCATTCCACCTGCGTAAGCCGACAGGGGAGGAAGGCAAGGTCTAGGAAAGTTTGCGCGCACTTGGAACGACCTTCGCTCTCGCCTGACATCTTGAAGGGAAGAAGAGAGGAGAAAGAGGTCTGGTAGGCGAGAGTCTTTGTGCTGCAAGGAATGGCGAAAGCAGTTGATAGGGCGACGAGGGTTCAGAATGAAAGAAATAAATGTGGGGGAGTAAATGAGGTAGGTGGATCAACCTATTATATAAGATACGGTAATTATGAGTTTTCTTAAAAAATACGGTGAGAGAACGGTCAATGAGTCAATAAATCCGGACGTATTGACTCCTCGATTTCCATCCTGCCTCGCCAGCTCTCCTTGCACCTGCAGGAAGCGAGAACCTCCAAGGAGGGCTAGGGAAAAGACAAACGATCTCAGTGCGCGAGAAGTATTGAGCAAGGCATATGAGTCAGGCATTCACAAAGTATCAAAGAAAGCATGTAAAAATAGGTGGGAAGGACACAAACGTAAAGGGGCTTTCGCTGGGCGAGAGTCCCCAAATGATAATAATAATAATGTTAATAATAATAATGATAGTAAAAAATAAACCTTGTGATAAATGTCTGTTGCCGAAAGGCGCAAGTGGTACAAAGGAGAAGCGTAGGTTGAGAAGATTGGTAAAGAAGAGGTTAGCCCCAAGGGCTCAGTACAGCACCCACCATCAACGACCTAGTTCTCGCCTGCTAGACCTTGGAGGGACTCGAGGGTAGAAGAAGACCGTCAGAGTGGTCAGCCCCTGGTTGGCCAGGCGGAGCTGATCTCGAATCCGCGCGACGTGTCTTTCGGGGGAGGTTTCAGCGGAAAGCGTGTCCTAGGATTCTACCCCGCCAAGGAGGTAGACGCAGTCCCGCTCAACGAATGCTAGCCGCCTGTCCATCGTCTCGTGGATCCTCTTCACCGCTGCGGAGTTCGCCTGTTGCTGCCGCGTGAGCTTCGATAGGACTCCCACAATCCTCTGCCTCCGCTCCTTGCCGCTTCCGGAGGCCTCGAGAAAGTCCTCCTTCTTGCCGGCAGAGGGGAGGGGCGAGTCTGCCCCTTCTTCTTCTTCTTCATATTTGTCTCCTTCCCCTTTCGCTTCTTGCTTCTTCGGCTCTAGAGGACAGATTTTGGTCAAAATAGGAGATGAGTGAAAGAAAAGTTGGGAGGTTCTCGCATACCTAAGGAGCGATGGATACTCTCCCCCGGTGGTTGCCGAGATGGGCCGGGCTGGCCCTCTGAACTCTTTCCGAAAAGCAGATGGAGCGGCTTGCCCCGGCCCAGGCGAAATGTCCTATGCTCTGGTGTCTCGGTCTCGCCCAATGGGGAACAGAGACACCACCTCTCACCAGAAGCTGTGATCTCGGCGCGGGAGCAGATGGCTCAGAGATAACCCCTTCGGCAGGGATGGCGAGATCGGGCGCCGGATCGGCGTGATCGGCCGGGGAATTGGGCATGACAGCCCCCGTGACTTGCAGTGCAGCCCCCGAGGCGGACGGTGGACCCTCATTGTGAAGGCGGGTCGCCCCTGTGTCCGCCAGTAAAAAGTCGGCGACATATCTTGGCACAGTCCCCTACAAGAAGAGTGGTACTTCAGTACACAACCACGTTCAAGCTTTTTAACATTTCACGCTAACAGGAAGGACGAAAGGCGAGAAGTGTACCTCCGACAAAAAAGAAGGGACCTCATCACGATTAGGAGTTGGGGTAGGCGGGGCTCGGTTCTCCTTCAAAAGGTCTCGCCTGACTAACTTGGTCTTTGTTTTCTTTGGGTAGGAGCTCTCGCCGGCTGGCTTCTCTCCAGCAGATTTCTCCCCCACTACCTTCTCGCCGGCGGGCCTCTTGCTCATCAGCCAAGGGGCAACCTTGGCGCATTTGGCGTGAGCCCGAGCATGGGTGATAGTTTGTTTTGTATTTAAGCTATTAGAGTTTTGTTTAGGTATTTATTGTGCAAATCTTGTCTTATTAGCTTATATGTCCCCTCCTCTTGTATTTATTTATGCCACTAATGTTTTTGTGCTCTTTTGCAGGTTTACTCAATTTCCAGCCAAAATGACCTGACACTGCCACCAACACGGCCGTCTCATGGGGCGTGTCACTTGTTCCCAAAGAAATCAAGCACCAGAGGAAAGTCCAGAGTTCATCCCGAGTAGGACACGACCTCCAACACGGACGTGTCTCAGGCCGTGTATCTGGCCATGTCAAGCTGGTCGTGTCAACATGAGGCGTGTCAGCAGGAGACGATGACTTTCCAGAGAAGGACACGGCCACCAACACGGCCGTGTCGTCGGGCGTGTCTCCACCTCCTCAACGCATGCAGCCCACCAATAATGCACCCACGTCAAAGCCCATCAATTTCATAGGACACGACCACCAACACAGCCGTGTCGTTGGCCGTGTGCTCATGGGCGTGCCCGCCGATTTGACACTATAATGATCATTTCCCACTAAAACCAGAGCCCGAAGTCAACCAACACGGGACACAGCCACCAACACGGCCGTGTCGTTGGCCGTGTTATCTCCTCATGAATTTCTATAAATTCAGCCCCTCCCCCTTGTTTTAAAAGGAGTCCTGGAGTGTGTAAGGAGGTGCTGCCCTTTTGTTTTCTAAAGTTTTTCATGTATTTTCTTAAGTGTTCTTTCTCTCCTTTTTCATTTTAAGTCTTTCTTAATCCTAGCTTAGTGCTTTCCTTGTACTACTTTCTAGTTTCTTTTAGTAGCTTAATGTTAATGATAACTTAGTATTTTATTTCATTGCACTTGTAATTTTCATTTCCAAGCTGTAAGCTCTCTTTTAGATCAATATAAAAAAGGTGTTGTTTGCTCTCTTTAGTACCTTGCGTTCTTTATGCTTTACTACTCATCCCCCTCCTCCACTTCACCATGAGTAACTAATCCTCCTTGTACTCGATTTTGATGATCCGAGGTTCGAGTGATTAAGTTATGATGCTTTGAATTTACCTTTTCTTTTTAGGTTTTAGGCCTTCGATTTATCCTTGATTTTTCTTGGGTTGGAGGTATATCATCGATATATATTCTCCACCTTTGCTTTCATTCTGGGCTAGCCGAGAGGCCGATAGTTTGAAGTGAGCATTCAAGAGTAAAGAGAGTTGTACACACCCCTCGAGAGAGGCAGGCATCCAAATCTCCAAGATTGGAGTAAAATCCAATAGTGGGGTTCACCGCGTAAAGCGAGCTTTAGGCCTCCGATTTAGATGAGAGTCGATCGGACCTTCCTAAATTCAGTGGGGTGCGACTTCGAGAGAAGCGTGTTCAAGCTTTAGGAACCTCCACGGTCAACGAACTTTACCCTATTAAGCTTAGGTTTATTTATCGTGTTTTTAATCGACTCTTGCCGAGGTGATTCTTGATCGAGTGCATTTCTATTTCATCGTTCTAACGCTTGAGTGTAATCGTTTCTTTTATGCTCTATTAATTTTTAGTGCAATCAACTCTCTTTTTATTTCCTTTCTTTAAGTATGTTTAATTTTCCCCTTAACCCTAAGATTTCCATCGATAAAATAATAGCCTTCGTGTGAGTAAGTTTACTCAACAGTTCTCGGATTTAAATACGAGACTTGTATCCCTTTGCTACAGTTTGATATGTATACTTGCCTAGTTGGATTGCTAGTTCGGCTGCTCTCTTTTCTTAAGCGAAAGGCCGGACCATCAAGTTTTTTGTGTCGTTGTTAGGGAAGCAACTTTTGTTGATAATCTGAAAACACAAACCTATTACTTTTATCATTTCTCTTTCTCATCCTCCTCCTAAAAAATTTTAAAATCCAAAAATAAAAAATATTACCGCACCTAATAGAAACCCACATCACACTTTTTCTACACCACCTAACTCTCTCGAAACGGGCAATGTGGCTCTAAATTCCACTATCTTGTCTAGTACCTTGCAAACCATTTGCGGGGTAGCCCTTGGGAAATTCGGGAGTTAAATAATCTTAAAAAAAATCTATTTCAAAAAATTATTAGCTCTCTTTTTCTAGTTTTTTTATTTCTCTTTATTCATCTTCTCTTCTTTTAGTGCATGACTCGCGGGAAACCGTCAGCTATTTTGGACTTAGGCCACGAAATTGAGCATACTCTTCAGAGAAGATCGCGATTTCAAGGCCCTACTCTCCAAATACTGGTTGAGGATTCCGAGTCATTTTCTATTTAAGAATGGAAGAGCCCCACGTGGAGGAAGCTGTACAAAGGCCTATGTCCTATTATGCACAACCGAATCTCGAGGGTACAGAATCTAACATAGTTCGCCCTGGGATAGCTAATAATAATTTTGAACTGAAGCCTAGCATAATTCAAATGGTGCAGCAGTATGTGCAATTTGACGGACTTCAAGATGAAGATCCGAACGAACATATAACAAGCTTTTTGAGATTTGTGACACCTTCAAGATAAATGGTGTCACAAATAATGCTATTAGGCTAAGATTATTTCCTTTCTCCCTTAGAACTAAGGCTAAGTAGTGGATGAACACTCTACCTAAAAAAAGCATCACAACCTGGACTCAAATAACTGAAAAATTTTTGGCGAAGTATTTTCTGCCAGCTAAAACTGCAAAACTTAGGAATGACATTTCTACCCTAGGTCAAATAGAATCTGAAACATTATATGAAACCTGGGAAAGATGTAAAGAACTATTAAGATGATGCCCACATCACGCGCTGCCTGTATGGTTACAAGTGCATACGTTTTATAATGGGCTAAATCAAAGTACAAAGCAAATGATAGACGCAGCTTCCGGTGGTACTTTAAACAACAAAACCCCGGAAGCAGCTCTTGAGCTTTTTGAGGACATGGCCATGAACACCTACTAGTGAAATGTGCATAGGTCCCACCAAAACAAACCTGCAGGTATCTTTGAAGTGCACAACGTCTCCCAGCTAGCTCTGCAAGTAGAAATATTAAGCAAAAAAATTACGGAGATGACTGCTGCCTCCGCCCCTCAGGTATGGGAATATGCAACTCCTGCTCCAGAACAATTAGATTATGTTAATAATAATATGCCTAGAAATGCTTTTAATAATTTTTCTGCTGCGAATTTTCATCCTCCTTGTTTTGTCTTCCCAAATAGTTATAATCCTGCTTTAAGAAATCACCCGAATTTTTCGTGGAGTAATCCATCGAACGCAATGTGCCCACCACCACAAAATAATTTTTCTGCACCGCCTCCACCTCTTCAGAACTTTCCAAAACCTCCAAGCTTGGAGGAGTTACTTTCTAAATATATCACCACAAATGACGCTACTATAAAAACCTTAACTGGAAGCGTTAAAAGTTTATAAAATCAAGTAGGACAGCTCACTAAAATAATTTCTGAGCGACCCATAGGGTCTCTTCCTTCCAATACTGAGCCCAACCCAAGAGAGCAAGCGAAAGCTATAACTCTTCGGTGTGGGAAGAAAGTTTCCGGTATGGTTAGCGAAGAGCCCGAGGCAAGCTCCGCCCCTGTTTTAAAAAATCAAAGCCCCACTCCTGTTTTAAAAATTCCACCCTCTGATGAAGAAGTTATCACCCCTATTTTAGAAAAAGATCTCACTCCACCACCCACCTTTAAAAATAATCCAACCCCGCCATACCATTCTGAACTTAATAAACAACGTCAGGATGATCAATACTCTCATTTCTTAGAAATGTTTAAGTAAATCCACATAAACCTACCCTTCCACGAAGTGATCTCCCAGATGCCGAAGTACGCTAAGTATATTAAGGACCTCCTGACAAATAAGAAGAAGTTAGAAAACCTTTCGCATGTCACACTTAACGTCGAGTGCTCTGCGGTCTTGACAAATGGTTTGCCGAAGAAGATCAGTGATCCAGGTAGTTTTTCTATTCCGTGTGTCTTTGGTGATCTTTTTGTCAAGCACGCATTAGCTGACTTAGGTGCGAGTATAAACCTGGTTCCCCTCTCGTTGTTTAAGAAGTTAGGAATTGGTAGCCTAAACCCCACATGCATGAGTATCCAGCTAGCTGATAGATCCGTCAAGTACCCGTTAGGAATCGTGGAGGATGTCTTAGTTAAAGTCGACAAGCTCATCTTCCCGGTGGACTTTGTCATATTGGACATCGAAGAAGATGTCGAGGTTCCCCTGATCCTTGGCCCACCCTTCCTTGCCACCTCCCGAGATATCGTTGACGTAAGCAATGGTAAGCTCTTCCTTCGAGTAGGAGACGACGAAGTGGCTTTCTCTATCACCCCCTCGATGAAGAACACCCTAGCAAATGATGACTCCTGTTTCTTTTGTAGATGCTCTAAGTGATGGATCCTCCTATTGCCTCTCTGATTTTAAAAAAGAATTTTCTGATTTTTGTTCCTCTTCTACTCCTCCAACTAAATCACTACAACTAAGTGAAGAATCCTCCTATCGTCTCTCCGAATTTGAAAAAGAATTTTCTAAATTTTGTTCCTCTTCTACTCTTCCAACTGAATCGCTGTAAGAAGCCGCCATGGTCGCTAGCCCCACCCCTTTCAATTTTCCGTATAAAGAAAAGTCAATGAAAATATTATTTTTGAAAAAGAATGGATTTCTAAAACCTCGTATGAAGAACCCCCTACCCTAAAATTGAAAGAACTCCCCGAACATCTTAGATATGCTTTCTTAGAAAAGGACTTCAAGCTACCAGTGATAGTTTAGGCCTACCTCACGGATGCGCAAAATGATAAACTCCTTTTAGTTTTACGTAAGCATCGCCGAGCTATTGCCTGGCAAATTTCTGATATCAAGGGCATAAGCCCATCTTTCTGCACTCATAAAATCTTAATGGAAGATAATTCGCGTAACTCCATAAAACCTCAACATCATATAAACCCGAACATGAAAGAAATAGTAAAGGGCGAGATTATGAAATTGTTAGACGCAAGAATTTTATATCCTATATCAGATAGTAAGTGGGTTAGACCTGTTCAGGTAGTGCCGAAGAAGGGAGGGATAACTGTAGTTGTAAATGAAAATAATGATTTAATCCCGACACGCACGGTGACGGGGTGGCGAATGTATATTGATTATCGCAAGTTAAATGACGCCACCCGCAAGGATCGCTTTCCCTTGTTGTTCATCGACCAGATTTCAGAACAATTATCCGACCATAGCTTTTATTGTTTTCTTGATGGTATCTCGGGGTATTTTCAAATCCCAATCTCTCCCGAGGGCCAGGAGAAAACTATGTTTACTTGTCCCTTCGGCACCTTCGCTTACCGAAGGATGCCATTTGGATTGTGCAATGCGCCAGCTACATTTCAGCAATGTATGCTCGCTATCTTTGACAAATATGTAGAAAGCATTATGGAGGTATTCATGGATGATTTCTCCGTGTTCGGTGACGCATTTGATAGTTGTTTAGAAAAACTCGAAAAAGTCTTAGAAAGATGTGAAGAAACTAACCTTGCCCTAAATTGGGAAAAATGCCATTTTATGGTGAGGGAAGGGTTAGTTTTGGGTCATAAAATTTCTGCAAGAGGTATTGAAGTAGACGTTGCTAAGATAGATGTTATCAAGAAGCTGCCGCCACCTACGAACATCAAAGCTATAAGAAGTTTCCTACGGCATGGTGGCTTTTACCGTCGTTTCATAAAGGACTTCTCCAAGATCACCAAACCCCTTACCCATCTCTTAGAAAAAGATGCCCTATTCATTTTTGATGAAATTTGCCTAGCTGCTTTTAATTTAATAAAAGAAGAATTAATTAATGCCCTGATTATGATAGCTCCGGTGTGGGACCTTCCTTTTGAGATAATGTGCGATGCGAGTAGTTTTGTGGTGGGAGCCGTATTAGGTCAACGCATATCTAAAAACTTCCACCCCATTTATTATGATAGTAAAACACTCACATCTCCACAAGAAAATTACACCACGACCGAGAAGGAGCTCCTAGCTGTAGTATTTGCTTTTGGTAAATTCCATCCTTATATTACACTTTCAAAAATTATTATTTTTACGAACCACTCGGCCCTCAAATATCTTCTTTCTAAACTGAATGACAAGCCGCGCTTGATTCGCTGGGTCTTACTCCTCCAGGAGTTTGACTTAGAGATCCGTGATAAGCAAGGAGCCAAGAACTTGGCCACCGACCATCTCTCCCGATTAGACAATCCCCTCATAGAAAAATTAGAAGAAAAATCTTTTAACGATTATTTTCCTGATGAGAAGCTGTTTTCAATTAACACATCTACTTCTCCTTGGTTTGCACACATCGCCAACTATCTAGTGGCTCGTGTGCTCCCAAAAGAGTTCTCATCTCAGCAAAAGAAGAAATTCTTTTCTGAGTTGAAGAACTATTTTTGGGAGGACCCGCATCTTTTCAGAGTCTGTGCGGACCAAGTGATAAGGAGATGTGTTTCTTATGAAGAAGGATTAGATATTTTAAACACTTACATAAAGGTCCGACTGGTGGGCACTATTAAGCTGCTCGCACCGCTCACATGATGCTTTGCGCGGGTTTTTACTGGCCTAGCCTGTTTAAAGACGCGCAAGCCTTTGTGAGTAGGTATGATAGTTGCCAACGGTCGGGCAACATTTCCAATAAAACTGAAATGCCACAAAATTATTTCCTTGAGTGCGAAATTTTCGACCTCTGGGGAATTGATTGTGTTGGCCCTCTTCCTTCTAGCTTTGGAAACAAATATATTTTAGTTGTCGTCGATTATGTTTCGCGATGGGCTGAAGCACAATCTCTTCCTACGAACGACTCCCGAGTTGTAGTTACTTTCTTAAAAAAATATTCTCTCAATTCGGTACGCCACGTGCCATCGTTAGCGATAGGGGTTCCCATTTCTGTAACGCACAGTTTTCTAAAATCCTTACTAAATACGTCGTTACACATAAGCTTTCAACTGCCTACCACCCCCAAACTAACAGACAAGTCGAAGTAGTGAATAGAGAAATAAAAAGAATTTTAGAAAAGACTGTTTCCACATCTAGAAAAGACTGGTCAGCCAAATTAGACGATGCTCTATGGGCCTACCGAACAACGTACAAAACCGCCCTCGGATGTATACCATATCAATTGGCTTATGGAAAATCATGTCATTTACCCGTAGAATTAGAACACCGAGCTTTTTGGGCCATGCGATTCTTAAACTTCGATCCCCACTCTGTCGGAGATTTTAGAAAATGTCAACTCAACGAACTCGACGAGTGTCCCTCTTATGCGTACGGAAATAACAAACTTTATAAAGAGCAGACGAAACGCTTTCACGATAAGCACTTAAGGCACCCAAAAACCTTTAAGCCGAGCGACCAGGTTCTTCTTTATAACTCTCGTTTACGTTTATTTCCGGGTAAGATAAAATCACGTTGGTCTGGGCCCTTTACTCTTTTAGAAGTTTTTCCTTATGTTACTATTTTGATTTCCCACCCTGATAAGGGTAATTTCAAAGTGAATGGTCAGCGTCTTAAATTGTATTTCTGTGATGATGTCAGTCCTAACTGTGTTAACTCTATCCTTCATGATCTAACTTTTGATTAGTTTGAAACTTTGTTTTATTTTTATTAAAACTTTGAACTATTTCTTTGAACTTTGTTTAGACAATATTTTTGGACAATATTATTTTGTTGTGTCAAGCTCAAACGACGTTTTAGACAAAGGGTGCTCTTGGGAGGCAACCCAAGTTATCTTTTTCTATTTTCTTTATTTTACAATTTTTGCCCTGAACGGCTCCGACAAGATGAAGCTTCTGCGATCGCCTGCTCCAACAATGCTGAATCCATCACGAAGTCCAAAGAAGACATTTCATGAAGATCCAAAGCGCAAGCATGAGGGAGCGAAATCACTCAGCTTTCGCAACAAATAAATCCGGGGAAGTACATGTTTTTCAATCCTATTTTTCAATTATGTACTTTAATTTTCTCTCTCTAACCTCCTTCTCCATTGAGGACAAGGCCATTTTAAGCTTGGGGATGACTTCCTCCTTCTTTTCGCTATTTGTGAATATTGTTTTTGCTTTTTGTGAATATTTTTCAAAAATCCAAAAACAATGAATATCTTAAAATTCCAAAAAAAATATTTCAAAATAAAAAAAAAAGAATATTTCAAAATTAAAAAAATATGTTTTTTTGTTTTTTTTACTTTAATAGTTTAGACATTTTGGTATTTCAATAGTACCCCTTATTTTTGTTTTGTTTTTCTCAAAATCTGATACAAACAACTTAGCTAATTATAATTTTTCTAATCAATCTTTTTAATTATATTTCACAAGTAAAATGTTGGACTTGCTGTGTTTCTAATTCACGGTAGTATGTTAAGGTGAAATATTTTTCTAAAACTCGCATTTCTATTATGGTTTTTCGTTCTTTATTTTCTTTACATTCTCAAAAATTCATCATCCACTATTTTCCTTTTCGTTTTTAGATAATTTTTGAAAGGTCAACTTTTGAATAGCATAGTAAATGTGAACGATCCAACTCACCTATTATTTCTATTTTCAAGAAAATTCATCAATCTTATTTTATTATCTAGGACTTGATTTTTGAAATTTTTCAAATCTATGTTTTAAATAAATTTAAAAGCGTGAAAATGATTTAGGCCGTTTTTATTTTTGTTTGAGCTTTTCTGCCAACCTAAAAACTTTCACCCTAGTTAGCCGCTTTTTAGCCTGTTTTTTCAATTTCATTTGGTAGCTCCTCTTTTCATATCATTTTCACCAAAGCCAAAATTTCCAACCTATCTAATTACACTAGCCTTTTTGAGTTTCATAAAGAATTTTCATGATTATGATAGGTTATTTTGTGATATTTTTGGAGAAGTTTTTGAAAAAGTAAGCTCAAAAGAAATTTTGTTTTTGTTTGACCAATTCAAAATGAAAATAAAAATATTTATGGCCTTTGTTTTGAAAAGGAAAAAAGAAAAAAAAAATGGAAAAGAAAAAAAAGAAAGAAAAATATTTTTTTTAAAATGAAAATTTTTGAAACTCTTTATTTTGGTTTAGCGTGATATTAACCCTCCCCGTTTATCTTTGAATTCCACTCATAATCAAAATCCTAAACCAAATTCTTTGGTCCTATTAAGTCATTTTAATTCACGCCTTTTGAATTTATTTAATAACTAAGAAAAGAAGAAAAGTAAATCAGTATTTGTTTTGGATTTAAACTTATATTTTTGTTTTTTAATTGATATAATTATAATGTGTTGCTTGGATCTAGTAACAACTCAATGCATTTTTCATTTTTGTTGCTTTGCTTAAATCTATTTAAAGAATTTCGTCAAAATTTGGATGATTTATTTTCGTTAAGTAAAGTTTATAAAAGTTAAACCATACCTAAATAATATTTTAGATTCACGTTTCACCTTTTCCCTACTTAGAATTTCGCATATTACTTGTGTAAGCATAATTAGAACTTTTTGATTAGTCCTATTTTATGGTTATCTAGTTTTTATATTTTTTTTCTTGGGGACAAGCAAAGCTTAAGCTTGGGGAATTTGATAGTTTGTTTTGTATTTAAGTTATTAGAGTTTTGTTTAGGTCTTTATTGTGCGAATCTTGTCTTATTAGTTTATATGTCCCCTCCTCTTGTATTTATTTATGTCACTAATGTTTTTGAGCTTTTTTACAGGTTTTCTCAATTTTCAGCCAAAATGACCTGACACGGCCACCAACACAGCCGTGTCATGGGGCGTGTCACTTGTTCCCAAAGAAATCAACAACAGAGGAAAGTCCAGTGTTCATCCCGAGCAGGACACGACCTCCAACACGGCCGTGTCTCTGGCCGTATCTCTGGCCGTATCAAGCTGGCCATGTCAACATGAGGCATGTCAGCAGGAGCCGATGACATTCCAGAGAAGGACACGACCACCAACATGGCCGTGTCGCCGGCTGTGTCGCCACCTCCTCAACGCATGCAACCGCCATTAATGCCACCCCGTCAAAGCCCATCAACTGCATAAAACATGACCACCAACACGATCGTGTCGTTGGCCGTGTGCGCATGGGCGTGCCCCGCCGATTCAATATTGCATGATCATTTCCCTCCAGAACCAGAGCCCGAAGTCAACCAGCACGGGATGCAACAGCCGTGTCAAAAACTTTCAGCTTATTTTTATAAATTCAGCCCCTAGGTGATATATTCATATATATTTTTATTAAGTATATGCCTATTATATTTATCTAATTTTTATTCTAGTATCTTAAGAAGAGAAATTCCTATTTATCACAACCTTGCAAAAATAAAGCTTAGTGCCTTCCAGTACTAATATGGAAATTTATAGTAGTCTTTAAGTAATTCTCTTTACATTCACTCTTATTGAGATCTCTTTTAGAAATAAAAAAGGTTTTTTGACAGGTTCCCTGCCACCACAAGTT